>OY728157.1:692049425-694451925 GCA_963277665.1 Viscum album
TGACCCCCGATTCCACCCTCCAGTAGGCCCCAGGTTGGCGACTAGCACCGAGGGAATAATAAACACACAAATGGGAGGCATTACCCTCTAAGAGAACACATCTGGAAGAGATGGATAAGATAGACACCAACCAACTCCAACTCAGAACTGAAATTTAAAATAAACCCATGAACATATATGAAATTCCATTAAAAAGTACTACAACTGAATAGGAAAACTACAAGTAACCAGAAGAAAGTAAAATGGTTGCGACCACAAGCCCAAACAACTCCTCAAACCACAAGCTATTAGTAACCATCTTGATCTCCAACCTGCTCCAAGTGACCTGAAAATAGTTTATATATACGTAGGGTGAGTATAGAAGTATACTCAGTAGAATCCTCCCTGATGCCTCTCATGAAAAAGTAATGAAATCATGCTAAAGCACAGTGAACAACAGTGAAACTAACTCGTCCCCTAAGCAGGTATGCTATATTCCCAACCTCACCATGGATACTCTCACCAAGTAATGCAAACAAGAATATATCATATAGAAAATAATATCAAGGGTACCCTGCTACTACTTGCCCACTGGTTTATCTCTTTTCCCCAACGACATACGTCCTGTGCATCTATCTCTGAAGGCTTTCCCGTATACACCTGGGATAAGATCCACAATCTGCACCATGTGCACCACAAAGGCTTTCCCGCAGACACTTGGTCCAAGAACCACACCATCCTCACAACCAAAAGTAACCAGGTAGTTTCTGGTACCCACCACAGCCCGCATAACGTTTATCATAGGTCAGGTATTATACCTCAATCCATTACAGCCCATACGCCGAGTAAGGATCCTCAATCCATCATATCCTATACACGTTACACCTATAGTAGTCCATAGGATACTATATCCAGAATATATGTCTGTGAATAACTACAAGATATTACATCCCTCTACACACATATATGGGGAAAACTAACTGTTGTGCCTAATGGAACTAGTATCTACCAAGAGAAAAGAGCGGGGTCAAAGGGTGTAGTCAGCCATTCAACCTCCCATCGGAATGTTGGCGAAAACACCCCCTAGGGCTCAGAATCCCTAGGGTGCTAGTTTCCCTTACTGGAAGGGTGGAGTAGCATATAGAAACACAAAAAGTACAGGATATATTATAACTCACAACCACACTATGGGAATAACCTAGTCTTAGACACAACTGCAACTAACCTCTCTCGGACTCCGGACTGCCACTCCTAAGACTAGGTATCCTATAATCACCCAACCATTTAAAGGGATTTATTATATTACTTCATTACCTTTTTATAAATTCCGATGTACGTTAATTAATTCTTCCAACATTAATTAACCATGAGAAAATCCACATTAAATTCATTAACATCACACCCATGTCAATTTTTCCTTCAAATTTACAACCTCATCACTACGTTCCACCATCTCCATCCCCATGGGTTAACCTCAATTATTAAAACATTCATCACAGAATTACATTCCCATATTCCTAGGCATTCTAGAAATGCATTCTATGATACTAAACACCAGGGGGATCAACACGGTGAGTAGATGTACTACCCGTCGAGTCTTTTCCACATGTAGCAAGAGTGTAGACCCATCCTCCCTTGAGAAGCTAGACACGGAAAGCATGTGGCATACCTCGCGCGTCTTTGCCTCCTTCAAAAGAAGGGTAAGCAAGACCATCTGCCTTGAGCAGTGGGGAAAAGTAAAGCAGATAAACAACCAAAGAATCCACAAGAATCCAACAACCCCATCCATCCCATTCAATCATCCCTGATGTCCTCTCTGACACCCACATGCATAAATAGATGCATCTTACCACTCTAGGCATCATCCGATGCCACAACCACAAGTCCTCCATGCCCCCACATATAAAAACACCCTCCCAGGGTCACATCACAGCACAAGAAGTAGGAAAACAAACATCACATCAAAATTGGCCTCTTGGCCCTTTAAAAAGGCATATATCCTTCAAACAACAAGCACCAACAGATTTCAGGTTTACCAACCAACCGAATTAAACATGCACACCGGCATCCATTGATTAACATCAAGTTGGAACTAAAACCACAACAACCAAAACCGGATTCATTTACATGCCTCTTTATCTTTATCCAATTAATTATCAATTAATTCTGGCTTTACATTCTTTACCAATTTCATCAAGAGCAACATGCTAACAAGCAAGGCATAGATATCACACTATCTATCAAAACAAGAGGCGAACTGTTATCACGGTACAAAGCAACAACATGTGATCAAACAAATTCTTTTAATTCAGTTCATGTATTTAATTAAGTCAATTTCATTGTTATCCAGAGGGATAAATCATGCTAACTATATTATTGCACATAAACAATTATAGAATCCATGAATCCCCTACCTCAACGGTTTTGATGGAAACCACAACGGTCGAAGAATTCCCATAAATACTGGGCCGATTCACCAAGGATACTCCCTATATCTCTTCACCTAACACAACCAACCCCAAAGATCATCACAAAAAACATCCAAACACTTAGTTCTACCCATAACAGGCATAGATCTAAGATCCCAAGAGAAGAGGAGAAGTAGATCTGGTAGATCTAAGAAACCAAACAGAAAGAATCACTTACATCAAGAAATCGGCTTCGATTTGTGAAGAGAAGCCTCCGGATTGCCTCCAAAATGCTTGGTAGAGGTTCTTCCACCTCCAAGGAAGGTTAATCCTGAGTTATGGCCGCTTATGGGCTTAAGTGGACCATTTAGAGGCCAAAGAGTTCAGATCCACAATTTTAGGATCAAACATTAAGTGCCTTCATGGTTAGTGCGCACGATTTAACAAACTGTGCGCTAATCGTTCGTTAGCTTCTACCTCGACAACAAACTTTGCATGGTTTGGCCGCACGGTTTAGGAAAACCGTGCACCTTCCGTGAAAAGTCTACTGCTTCCAACACCAACCTCATACGGTTTGGCCACACGGTTTGACTAACCATGTGCCTTCCGTGCGAAGGCCATTGCCCTTTATATTTCCTTAAAAGTACACCCAAACGCACCCTCAAGTCCCCTTGACTTCCCGAAACACCACTATCGCCACATTTTCACAAAGGAATGGACCAAATTGGTCCAGGCCATTACATAATACATCCAATGGATAGGGGTTTCTTAATTAATCCACCTAAATCAATTCATAAAATTGAAAATAATCCATTACCATATCCATAATCAGATAAATTAAGGGACAAAATCAACCAATGAGGAATCCTAGAAACAAATGTAAAAAATTAAAATATAGATTTTTCAACTACATAAGGACCCCAAACCCTCAAAAAATGAGATATATGAGGAAAATAAAAACATTGTTATATCTAGGTTACACATATTGAAATAGATTCAATGATTCTAATGTTAATTTGTTCAATAAATATTAAAAATTAAAATGAAAAAACTACCACAAGAGAGCCTCCAAGGTCATAGGGGTAGAATGAAGGTTGAGAAAGAATATACATGAGTTTAAATGGGGGTTTTGGGAATTAAAATAAGAAAATCGAAATAATTTCTTCATGTATAATGGTTGGCGAAAAGATTTTCCAAACCAGTCTCCTACCATGGGAACCTTTTTGGGCTAATAGAGAAATTTCATAATTCTTCCACATAGAATTTAAAACCTTGTGCCAACCATATAAAACACCCTTATCTTTATTCAACCATTTTTAAGGAAAGGATATTTGATTTGGACTAACTATTATCCTTATCATGCACCGTCCTATGAAACTCCAACACAAGACACATGATTTTCTAAGGAGTCCCAAACAATATTACTTAAATACGATACAACCATGAAAAAAATACAAATCCTCTAAAAAAATCTAAAATACAACAAACATTACCTAAAAATATCTGAAACGAACATGTTAAAAAAAGGGATTTAAGTGCCTAAAAGTAAGAACCATGATGTTATAATTTTCCCCAACACAATGATTTCTACCACAAAAATCCTCTTCAAGATTATTTCTTCAAAAATATATGATTCAACCACTCTCTCATCATATTATCATACTCCCACATCTCATAATAATCAAATTCATTTTTCCCAAAACCCAAACAAATGGTATAAAATTCTCACAGACAACCTTCACATGTGATTCTTTTATCTATAATGGTATATTAGTCATGGTCACATTAGGTTCCACATAAAGGTCATCCCATTTTAGAACATTTTATGGATCTGAAATATATATATTAATCCATGATATACGAAACATGTTATGGGTCAAATTCATTTGTGGTGTACAGTCAAAATGGTATGTCACCTTCCCAGCCCACTGAAAAAATCTCAAATGGACTCACATAGAATGTAGAACCCATATATATGATGAAAACTCATAAAAGTAGTTGGAAATTTATTTTTAAGGAACTGGATACCATTTACTCTTATAAAAAGTGATTATGTTATATCTTTTCACAAAAATATTTAAATATTTGATAGATGTTATGGGAGGAGTACTAGAAATCATTCAACATTAAAAATTATTAATAATTTATAATTGGGATTATTTTTAAAGATGTAATTAGCAGGAATATTCCATCCCCACATGTGAATGAATTATCATAGAATTGGAATCTCATGGAAGTCTTTTTCCATATGTGTTTGGGAGTCCAAGGGGACGAGTACAGTTTTATTCTAGAAAGAATTCAATTGACATATTCCCTTTTTGAGATAATCCTCTTGGATAATTATCTTGGTCAAGAGTTTTGAGGTATTTGGGATTATCTATATGGAGGGGATATTATCTAGGAATGGTGACTAACGTCAGAAGTAATCCTTTGTTTTCAGAAACATTAAGTTATTCCATCACCTATATGGAATGTTTTTACATGACAATTTCGTTATTCATAGTGGAGATTTCACCCAATCATGTTGAATATGTTCTACGATATAAAAGAATCATTTTTTTCTAGGTATGAAAAAGAAAATCACTAATTTTGTATCCCTTAATTATACTTTTCAATTGTTCAGAGCTGAGAATCAAAATCCTTCTACATTACTTCATCACCTTCTTGTGTGAACCTATAAGTGGGATGACATATCAATGCATTACATGCTTGTTTTATCATGTACTACTTGTGGAAATAATACGATTTGGTTATTGATTGACCGATTGACCAAATTTTATCGCATTATTCTATTATGTGATACCCCCAAGGTGGATGATTTGGGAAATATTTATATGGCAAATATTTTCTGGTTTCATTGTGTTCTATCTTCCATTATTTATGATAGGGATTCCGGGTACATGTATTAGTTTTGGATAGCCCTCTAGGTTGTGATTGGATCCTAGATTATGATGAGCAAGAAGTAATGACCCCAGAAGTATGGTTATAAATAACATGATATACATATTCTTGAAGTCATGCTTCATGCTTAAATACATGACTTTAGTTGAGTATATTATTTTCATTTAGGGTTGGTCGAGTTTTCATTTAAGAAATATATCATTTATCTATTAAAATAGATCCGTTTGATTCTTGTATAGCTGGAATTTTAAATATTCACATTTTTTGTAAGAGATTGTTGAAAATTACCTTGTGGGACCTTGCATTGTGCGGGAAATGAAAATGAATAACCTAATAATTTATATGAGGTTAGTAATGTATCAGAGCTGGTATAAATCATATGAAGAATTTCATCTATTCCATTTGGAGTTCTAATTTGGTGACCTCATGTTCTTGAGAGATCCACCTAGGCTGGATCACTGACGGCTCATAAATTAAGGGATTTTGTCATTGAGATACATGGGAATCGAGAATTCCCTTTCAGGAAAAGTTTTGACTTACATGGGTGCTAGTTTAGTGGGTTACCTTGGTTAGTTCATCAAAAGTTAGTAATAATGGTCAATCTCTATTTTGGATGTCAGTATGCTATTTGGTATTTCTCGGTAGACAGGATATAAGATCATCACAACTTAAGTGGAAGGTTGTGAGTGAGTGTATAGATGGCTCTCATTGTAGCGATCCATAAGTTAACATGGGTGGTTAAGAAATATTGACATTTAGAAATTTATAATCCAGATTCTAAACTTTTTACAAACATTGATTTTAGATTTTTTTTGAACTGATATGGGTTTTCACTGATATATTTTATGTGCTCATGTCTATTAACTATTCTTTCCTTATTATCTATTGATATTGTGTAGTAGCATTCCCCCAAGAAGTCATCTGATTATTATTTAGAAGGTAACATTGGGTGAACTAAAATTATTGAACCCTCTAGTCATCCAAAACCTAATAGAGGTAATATTTCATCTGGTCCACACTCTGTGCTAATGGTCCTCACCAATCCCCATTCTTTTTCTATGAGTGGAACCTCGAATGAATGATGGAATATATAGAGCCTAATTGTTTCTTTGTTAGGAAGAACCATATTTTAAAAAAATGAACAACCCTTAGTAGGTGGATGAGTAGTTGTGAAAAATAAATGACCCTTCATGTGCATATATATAACAGATTCCATTAAGTTTAAGTGTGTTGTCTCCAATCATGAGTTACTTAGTAGGTGATAGTGGGATGTAATAGTTCTAAGAAGAATAAATTGAACTTGGAGTGAAAAGACCTTAAGAACCTTTTATGGATAAATTCTGTCTAGATTTGATGGTATTGTCTATGTCTATATAGTTATTAAACATTCATCTTGGTGAGTGGTTAGTCAGGCAATACAAAAATCATTTTTTTGAAGCTTACATATGATATTGATGCGCTTGATAGAGCTCGGATTTCAAATTTGGACATGTCTGCTAATTTAGGGTTAACTAGAGTACATTATACTACAAGTGGTAGCATTAGTAGTTCCTTTAAAGGGAATATAAAAAATAATAAGCCCTGTATTGGTAAATTTGGGGTAGTTTCTCAATAGTAATATTTCTCTAGATCACTATTAGTGTCTAGTTAAGTCCCGCCTACTTGTTTCCATTATGGTATGATTGTTCACTCGAACTGTAGTTACATGGTACCACTAATTATTTGAAGATCATATGGTTATTTACGAAACTTTTAGAGGTTTTTTCTATTTTTACCACTCTATATGGTGTTATGGTCTTGTAATAACTAATAGGATCTATAGTGTATTTATATGCTTCAGAACAATGGGATTCTAGCCATATGAATAATGAATGATGAAATACCATGTAGCAGATGAGCCTCTAGTAGGAATTGATGTGGGTTCTACAACAGCGAGAGGAACCATTAATATTTTATCATCATTAGGGACTAATTTATTTTATATTGGTTCTCCTTATACTTTTATTTCAACCTGTATTATGGAACTATTGAATTTTCCAACAGAGCTCACACTTTATCTGATGGAAATTCAAACACATCTTAAGAAAAAGTGGGAGTAAGGTATCTGATTCCCCTTTTATGCCTTCTATATATTGAAAATATATATCTATTGGGACTTTCTAGTTCATAATATGTATTCTCGATATGTTGTTTTTAGAGTATACTAGTTTGATACTTAGAAATATTGGATTGATTGCTATCATAGGTGGGTTTCCTATAAATCCCCTGATCGGGAGTTCCATCATTTTTGGGTGAGTTTGACAAAAATGTATAGCCATTATTTACCTCATATTTTATATTTGGGTAGGATAATGTCCAGTTATACCATTTAAAAAAATGTAATCTTCTTTTATTGAACTTCATCTAGTAGATTTTGAGTTTTCTGAAGTGTTTCTGTGAGACATTTAATATATACCACAATAGAGTGGTTTGGATTTCTCTATCAAATTGGTTCTCGGTACATATGCTATATCTATTCCATCATAATATATAACACCCCCTAAACTGAATGAACTAGAGGATTAGTTGGATGAATTTATGTCCAAATGGCTCATTCAATTTGAGTGTGTTTCCTTTGCTAGCATCATTACATTTCACCAAAAAGCATAACAGAATAATACAATTGTGTTTTGATTAAAAAATCTCATTTGGGTTAAAATTAAGAATACGTATCCAATTCCATGGACTGAAAATTTGTTTGATCGTCTAAAAGAAAATATTTTGTACTCTAGTGTTTACCTTTTTTGTTTAAAACTAGCTCAGGGTCAAGAAGACTTATATTCAAAATATCACATTCAAGAGTAGGTATATCCACTATGTATATCTTGTTATGCCTTTCAAATTTGCAAATACTTCTACATTGTTTATGATGTTGACGAAATTATTTTATTCAAGTATATCAACCATTTTTAATGGTATTCATGGAGGATGTGTTAGATTATTTAAAATATTATAGGATCATGTACATATCTTGAGAGAAGTTTATGATATATCGAAGAATATAGAACTTTATACCATTCTTCAAAGTTCTAATTTTATATTAATTAGGTGATTTTATTGGGGAACATGGTATATTATTTGATCATGAGAAGGTTAAAGTTTTCATGTCGTGGGAGGAACTAAAAAAATTCTTTGAGATTTAAATCTTTATTTGAATTATAGAGTATTATAACTAGTTCAAGAAATATTTCTCTAATATAGATTCTATATTGACTAATATAGCATGGAAGGGAGTGAATTTAATTTGGGAATTGAAATTTTAAACTCCTTTCAATTAATTTAATCAATTATTGACTTCATTTCTATTGATGACTCTTTGGTAATATAGGTAAGGATATATGGTCTTTTGTGATGCCTCAGATTTGATCTTGGGTTGTTATATTATAAAGGATGGTCACATGGTGGATTACAGATATTATGAGACTCAGAAACATGAGAATCCCTATAAAAACATGATAAATAACTCATATATCCAATGAATTATCATAAGAGTCTTCCACACTACTGTTTTGAGGAAATTTTTATTGTTTACACTTATCATAAGAGATTAACTTATAACTTTTCTTATAAATATGTGAATCTCATATAGAGAAAATTAGTGTATTACCTTCATTACATTGAATCTAACACCACCTACACCCATATAAATGGAATTGTTTTATTGATGGTCATGACAAGAGTTTTTCATCCCATACATTGAAGGCTTTATAAGTGGAGTGAAGTCTCATGGAACACTTTCCTCACACATATATGGGAGTCTGGTAGGAAAAGAATGGATTTGTTATAGATAGATTTCAACTGAAATCCACACTTCTTGAGATTATCCTTTAGTATTTGTTTATTTTTGATGAGTTTTGTGGTATTATAGATTATTTATATGATGGGGAGAACATCATTGAATAGTTACTTTCTCTATAAGAAATCCATTTCTTTAGAAAATGTTATTTCATTCTGTCACCTATGAGAAAAGAGGTTAATGTGGTTTTCCTAATTTATAGTGGGTAGTTAAAATATGTATTAATAAGAAAATATATTATATGAGGGATAATTTATAGGTGCATGTATAAAATATGACATCAGTGATTTTGTTTCCCACTATCATACCAGTTAAGAGATTAAGGATGTGTATCAAAAGCCTTCTATCTTTCTTCAATAGCTTTCCATGGTAACATGGAAGTGTGATGAGATATTAGTTGAGTTTTTTGTTGTATTATCATGTAATATTAGAAGAAAATAATGTTATTTTTTTGGAAATCAACCAACTAAAAAAATCATCACACTTTATTCTTATTCACGATACAACCAAAAGTTGAGGATTTGTGAGATCTGCATGTGTAGGAGATTTTCATGTTTCATGGTTTTAGTTATACATTTTTTATTATATGGATAACTAGTTAACATATTATATACTAATAGGTGTCTATGGGGTTATGAGATCCTAATCTTTGTTGATAACAATGTACCATCATCTTATGGATTTTCATTCATAGCAGACTGTACAAATTCTAGAAGACAAGCTTCATGGTTTCGTTTTGAATTTGGTGGTGTGTGGGATTCTTATTTGGGGATGGTTGAGTTTTACTATACCAAAAGATACCATTAATATGTTAAAATGACACCCATTTATGAATTATATAGTATTCCTTGTTAATATATTCTTTGTTATTCAGAGATTAGTTGAGTTACCCTAGCCGAACCTAGCATGGTCTGGGAGATAAAAATGGAGATCTAGGTGCTTAATCAGAGGTTACTAACAACTCGAGGCCGGTATAAATTCTACATTTATCATAATTGGCATATTATAGATTTATCGGATGGGGATCCTGTGTTCTTGAGAGTATCTCCTTGGCTAGGTCACTAAAATCTCAGAACACGAGGGATGTTTGAACCAAGATACATGGGAATGAATAATTCCCTTTAGGCTAGGTCAAGACAAACTCGGCTTCATAATTAGTAGGTTATTTGGTTTGATTCATGATGGATTATATATATTCAAAGTGTATATAAAATTTTTATCGTATGTTAGCCACAAATATGAGTATATAAAATAATTGCACCAAAATTTAACATGATATGCCACAATATTGAAACTATTTATATTGTTATTTTTTGTTATACACGTCGAGAGTAATGGATCTTAATAACATGCCAGAACTGTAACATCCCAGGTAAATAAAGAATAAGATATTTTCATATTTATTAAAAAAAATTATTTAAATATTAATTTTATTTTAAAATGGATTCTATGTTTGATAGAGTACCCGATATGCAACAATGGGGTTCTTTAAAATTTTATGTTGCACACAGCGTTGGGTCATACTGAAAAATAATAATATAATATTATTTTAAATGGTATTTAATGCCTAGTTGTTGTATTGTTGAGAATGGAAAGAACTAACTACAATATGAATGTACATGTTTGTTAAAAAAATTTACATTAATCTAATAAATTTTAGAGGCTTAAAATAAGAAAGAATCAGATTTTAACCATAAATACTCTAATATTCATTAAAAGGCCAATTTACCGCCTTTTGATGGAGATCCCTATTTAAATATAGTTTTGGTCACTTTTATATGTTATATTTGACAAAATAAAATTCTTATTTAGAATCATGACATCAAAATTTACTTTGGGTAAATTTTTGGTATTTTTCTGATTAAATTCATTTTCTTAATGAATAGTGAAAAAACTGTATTTTAATTCAAAACAATCGTTTAATATAATTTATTTATAAGTTTTGATTATATTTTTAATGATTTTAATGTTTAATAAGAATATTTTTTAAAAAATTAATATAATTTGGTCATTTGAAGTAATTTCAATATGAAATTAGACATAAATAAGTGTCAATCCTTTGATAGTTATTATTTCTTAAAAACATGCTTTCTGTTTTCACAGTGGGAATTAATTTTAAATTAATTTCTACTACTTATTCATTTTTAATTGGTAAAAATGGATTCCATATTATTAATAAGGAAGTCCAAATTTTTTAAATAGGTTATTCTTATTTTTAGAAATTATGAATATTTACATCAGTAAATATTTTATTTACCATAGTTAATGGGTAAATTCGGTAAATAAGTTTAAAAAATAATATTATAATAAGAAAAAATTACCCTAACATGTGTCTTAATTCTAATTTTTGATACATTTATGATGATTTTCATCCTTGGGTCGATTTGGGGACCCCATGGAGCCACTTGAGAGTGATACTGACACTTTATATTAATTAATTTAAAGTAAAGACAAAAATGACTTAAACATATATCTGTTAGTAAATAAATTCTTACATGTTGTTATATAAGTTATCTCTTCAACTATATATATTAATTTTAAATATAAAATTATTTCCTACATCAAGATATGTTTTTTCTAATTTTTAGACGTCAAATTATTAAAAATAATTATGACACAATAATGATGCAATGTTTACCGCATTAATGAATGATTTAAATAAATAAGATTATAGATATTAAAAAATATATAAAACCTTTTCAATTATTATTTGATGATTTTATTTCGAACCTGAGTCATCTTATATTATACTTTAATGACATTTTAACGTTTTTAAACCGAAAATCATTATATAATAAAATAATATTTTCACACATTCCTAAAGAGCCCCTCTTCCCCTTATAAAAATCCCTCACTTCTAAACTATTCTTAACACTTCTCAGACCCTTGGCTTTTCAACCTCTGCCTAATTAATCACCCTACATCCCTCTCCTCCTCCTAGAAGCCTTCCCCTAGGCAGAAGGCAATTTAATGAAACCTTTAAGTTCAAACCAAAGGGAGATACCCGATTTAAAGATAACATCTTCTCTTAAGTTATTTTGTTGTATTTTACTTCTCCAACTTCCTAAACTCTTTTTATTCTAGTATCTTCAATATAATAGTTTTCTTTTATGATAAGTATTTAAACGACACTTACACACACCTTTATCTAATGGGTAAAGAACATACTATTTCTGTGGACGACGAATTAATGCCTCACGAAACAATGATTGTTCAATATTCTCCTACCACCTCTTATGGTGTCCATTAAGATGGAAATGTATTTATTTGTGATATATATTATATTTATACTGTTTCTATGCTTCCTTATTTTTTATTTATAAAATACCTTTATTGTTTCCATAGTGGGTAAATATGATAATTTCATTGGAGGAAGTGCGGACTACCACCCCCTCAAAGTGATATGACTCATTCATGCCATACGTGGAACGTATAAATGATAGATTTAATGAAATTATATAGGATATTATACAGTAATTATAATATACCTATGTATAATTATTTTTTTATTCCATTAAATATGAAATATCAATGAAAGTAGCATTCTTCCATACGTACGGCTTACCGTCTCCATGAAAGGTGCATTTCATTTAGTAACTTTAAATGTTATATACTATTATAAATACATATATATACTGGATATATATTATATATATGATATCTAAATGATTAATATCAATTTGGAGATAATTTAATTTCGACCACATGGACAATTTATAATTATAACAGGTTCTTTTTTAACTCAATTTCCGAACATCAAAAAAATGTCCGATATGAACTCAAATAATTAACTAATTGTTATAGTAGGGTAATAATTGATATAACATGAATAATGTAGTTGAATAATGTTTTTAATTAAGTATAAATAAGCATTAGTTTATTATTAATGAGATTAAAGAATGATCGAGTCAAGTCGGACATGAGGTAAGGGACTTCGTCTCAATCTCCTTTCATTGAGGCATATTTTTTTATACAAGAATTTATTTTATACAGTTTATAAAAAAATTTGAATTATCATTTCATTTAAAAGTAATATTTTTCTATGAGGCATTTTACTGAATGAAAAAATGTAATGTTTCTTTTTTAATGTAAGCGGTGACAACAATCTTTTCTTCTGCCGTGAGCATTATTTGGTCCTTGGCTTTCTTAACAAGACATAATGTTTTTTTAAAAGGAAAATAAATACCATATACTCTTTTGCGTTTTTTGGTATTGAAAATGGTTTTGATAATGGATTTGTTATGTCAATGTATTTAAATGATATATTTTTATTGAAATGTGGAAATATTAACCTTCCATTATATTTTTTTATATGTTATGAATATGTTATGGTTCTTGGTAATTGTTATGTATATGGGTGGTTCCAAGATAAACCTAGGTCAAGTGAGCCTGATATTTCTCTCCAATTCATTAGGTAACGTGATAGAGTTAAATGTGAATGTTTCTCCTAAGATATTTAGGGAATATAGTGTGATGGGTATTTTAAATGTAACTCCCTATGTAGCTGTGAAAGCTAAACCTAAGAATGTTATGTTTTCCACAAGTTACCTTTATGATTTATGATTTCTATGTTTAATTCATAAATCTTATGATTTTATGAGGTAGGAGGTTATGCTTGGTATGTATTTATGGAAAAATGTTATCTTTATTTATCTTATAACCCTAACTGAGCTTTTTATGCTCATCCCATGTTTTAAAATGTTTTTCACATGACTTAAATATTAATAGAGTCAATGATGGGATCAAGGGAAAGTCATGCCTTCTAAAACATGGAACTAGACAAGACTCTTTTTTCAAGAGTTTTCATTTTAAGAAAAAAATGTTAACTTTGTAGAATTGTATACTTTGAAATTTTTGAGATGTAATGTAATAGTTATGGCCTAATTATTAAAAACTCGTGACCTTAAAAGATCCTCAATGTGAATTATTCATTTAATTCAATATTATGTAATGTCTTAAGGGTGGGTCCTTATAGTTGGTATCATAGGTCGGTTTAGACAACATTAAGAGTTAGGATATTATTTAATTCATATCCATAAATTATTTTTATTTTATGTTATGATTGAAATGATATAACATTTATAGATTACCATGTTGCTTCACCTAATATATTTTTGTGTTCAGAATGGTTTTCTGCAGACGAAACAGGGCCACTATGATGGGAAGACATTAAGAAGAAGACAACATTCCAAATCAGAAACCTGAGATGGCCAGAATCGAAACTGAATAGTTTGTTGCAGTGATGGAATAATGGACTCAAGATATATATGGTGGAGGTATCCATGCATGAGATTATCCAGATCAACCATAGAGGAACATGTTAGTAGTGGAGCATTTCATGAGGCAGCATCCCTCACCATTTTGAGGATCATCTGACATTGTTCTACCTAAAGAGTTGATTAAAGAAATAGAGAATATTTTTGATGTCATGGGGTGTTCAGAACATCAAAATTTTAGTCTCATTGTTTACCATTTTTAAGTTGAATCTGATCAGTGGTGTTCGATGGTAAAAAATATCAGGGATTGTTAAAAAATTGAGGCTTTTGGTTGGGATAAATTCACAGGTATGTTTCTTGATAAATATTTTCCTAAGGTGTTTCATCTTAGGATGGAGAAACAATTCCTGGAATTGAGGAAGGAGGATGACTTAGTGGATGCTTATGAATCCAAATTCACTCGACTTGCAAGATATGCCCCAAATTTTATATGAGATATTGATAGTAAAATAAATCATTTTTACTCAGGATTAAATCCAAAGTACCAAATGGATGTAGATTCTTGAGAGTTAAAAAGTTATGAAAAACATTTTTGATGTTTAGAGAAGGTGTAAATTGAGTTTTTTGATGATCAGGTGTTCTTTGACAAACAGAATAAGTGGTCAACATGGCAGACGAAAGAGAATACCTCTTCAAAAAATTCTGATGGTAAGAAACTTAAGTTTACAGTTTGTGAAAATTGTGGTAAAAAACATGTTGGGGAATGTCTTTAGAATTCTGGTAAGTTCTATCGATGTGGTAAATTGGGATATAAGTCTTGTAATTTCACTGAAAAAGTTTATGGTAATGCTAAGAAAAAATTTGATTTACAGTCAGTAAAATGTTTTATGTGAAATGAAATGGGTTATTATGGAAATGAGTGTCCAATGAAGAACTCAACTGAAGAAGGTATCCATTATACAATAATAAAGGGGTGGTGAAATCCTTTGCAACTACTTCAGTATATGTTGGGCCATCAAATGAAGTAGTATCAGATACACTGTTTTTTTTTATATTATTTCATTATGTTGTTTGATTTAGGGTCTGCACACTCTTTCATTTTTGAGAATTTTTCTATTAAATTGGGAATTCCATCTCAACATATGAATCCTGAACATATTGTAAAAACACTGGGAGGAAATGTTGAGACAAAAAGAATACATAAGAACTTTTTTTCCTTGTGTGCGGAGATAATATACCTGCAAACCATATTGTTTTTCTTCTTGTAGAGTTTCATGTTATTTTGGGTACGGATTGGCTTTCCGTTTATCGTGCTAAGATTGACAGCAGAGCAAAAAAGGTTTCTTTTTAAAAATATTTTCAGTTTGTGTACAAGAATTAACCCTTAGTTTTGATAAAATAATAGGAAGCGGAGAAACTAGTAAAAAATGGAAATGAATGTTACCTTGCCAATATTGTTGAAAATAAAGGAGCTATTCAGATTACTGATGTTCTAGTGGTAAATGAGTACCTTTATGTTTTTTCTAATGAGTTGCATGCTATTATACCAAATCAAGAAGTTGAATTTATTGTTGTCTTAGTTCCCGATTCTAATCCAATTTGACACCCCCCTTATCGAATGGATCAAATTGAACTTTTAGATTTAAAGAAGAAATTGCAGGAGTTATCAAATAAAGGATTCATTCAACCTAGCACATCACCATGGGGTGATATTATCTTGATTGTTAAAAAGAAAGATGGTTTAATGAGACTTTTCATTGATTAGTGAGCATTGAATAACATCACTATTGATAACAAGTATCCTTTGCCTCATATCGATTATTTTTTTATCATCTCCAGGGAGTTCAGTATTTTCCGAAGATTAATTTGAGGTTGGGGTACCATTAGTTTAAAGTGAATGAAGAATACATTCCGATGGCTGCATTTCTTACTATATATTTCCATTATGAATTTATCGTTATGCCTTTTGGGTTAACAAAATCATCTGTTGTATTAATGGATCTTATGAATAGAATATTCCATGAGTTTTTGGATAAGTTTGTGGTTGTGTTCAGTGATGATATTTTGGTTTTTTATAAAAGTAATGAGGATCATGAAAGTCATTTAAGGGTTGTCTTGCAATTGTTAAAAGGAAAAAAATGTGTGGTAAATTCAGAAAGTGTGAGTTTTGTTTACAAAAAATCTGTTTCCTTGGTCATATTGTTTCAAAAAATGGCATAAATGTTGAACATTCTAAAACAAAAGTTGTTTAAGAATGGACAAGACCCACAAATATTACCAAGATTCGTTGTTTTCATGGATTAGAGTGTTATTAATAGAGGTTTGTTGAATGTTTTTCACAGTTATATAGACCACTGACTAAGATAACTTGAGAAGGTGTTAAGTTCATTTGTACAAAACAATGTGTTGATTGATTTCAGGAATTGAAAATAAGATTGGTGAATGCTCCAGTTTCGGAACTGCCTTCCAGAAATGGTTAGTTTGACATCTATAGTGATTCTTAATTCAAAGGACATAGTTTTGTTCTTATATAGAATGATCAGGTAATTTCTTATGATTCACGTCAGTTGAAACCTCATGAGTTAAATTACCTTACACATGATTTGGAATTAGCTGCTATTGTTTTTTCTTCAAAAATTTATAGGCATCATCTGTATGGAGTAAAATGTGAAATATATACTGACCAAAAAAGTTTTAAGTATATATTCACTCATAAAAAATTAAACATGAGACAGAGGAGATGGTTGGAATTAATCAAGGATTATGATTGCACAATTCATTACCATCCAGTAAAGGAATATAAAGTGCCAAATTCTTTGATTCGAAAAAGTAATGATTTTTTAACCATGCTACATTTGGAAGAAAATCCTTTGGTTTTTGATTTGATGAATTTTGGCATAGAAGTTATTGGTAAAGGAAATTTATCTGTTTTGTTTCAGGTGTTAGTGAAATCATCTTTATCGGAGAGAATTAAGAAATAAAAAAGGAAGATACTGAGTTACAGAAAAAGGTAGATTTGGTTAAGAAGGTTAATTTTCTTGATTTTAACATTGCTAATGATTGTGTCTTGAGGTTTGGGAAGATATTATGTGTTCCTTGTGATTTGTAGTTGAAGAATGAGTTGTTATGTGAAGCTCATAGTTCCCCGTTTTAAGTTCATCCTGGTAGTACTAATATGTACAAAGATCATCAGTAGTATTATTGGTGGGATGGAATAAAAAGAGATATTATTGACTTTATTATGAAGTGGTTGGCTTGTCAATAGTGTAAATAAGATCATAAATTACCGAAATGGATGCTTAAGTCTTTACCGGTGCCAGAGTGGAAATGAAAAATTATATCCATAGACTTCATTGTGGGATCACCAATGACATCTCAAGGTAATAATGCAATCTAGGATATTGTTGATCGATTGACTAAATCTTCTCATTTCCTAACTATTCGATATACTTTTTCCCAAGATCAAATTTCTCAGTTTTGTGTTAAAGAGATAGTGAGGTTGCATGGTGTTCCCCTCTCCATTATATCTGATCGTGATTCGAGGTTTACTTCTATCTTTTGGAAAGGCCTTCAGAAGTCATTGGGTACTGAATTAAATTTTATTGAAGATTTTCATCCTCAATCAGATGGGCAGTCAGAATGAACAATTCAGACCTTGGAGGATATTTTACGTGATTTCTCGATGGATTACTAGGGAATTTGGGACCAACATCTTTCTTTGGTTGAATTTTCCTATAATAACGGTTTTCAATTTAGTATGTTGATGGCTCTATTTGAGCCATTATATGGGAAGCAGTGTTTAACTATATCTTTTTAGGATGAAGTAGGTGAAAGGAAGTTGATTGGACCACAATTGGTAGAAGAGATGGACGAAAAATTTTAGTTGATTCAAAAGTACATGAGAACAGCTCAGAGATGGCAGAAAAGTTATGCAGATAACCAGAGAAAAGATCTGTATTTTGAGGTAGGTGATCATGTTGTTCATAAAGTTTCTCCATGGAAAAGTGTGATGTGTTTTGGTAAGAAGGGAAAGTTGGGTCTGAGGATCATTGGACTGTATTAAATCATTGAAAAAGTTGGATCAGTTTCATACATAGAGGATTTAATTTTAAGTTTATCCTGTGTGCACAGTGTTTTTCATGTTTCAATGTTAATAAAGTATATTCTAGATCCATCTCATGTTTTGAGTCCAGAGGTAGTTCAGTTGAAAGATAATATCTCTAATGAGGAACAACCATTCCAGATTCTTGACCGAAGACATAAAGTGTTGCGGAATAAGGTAATTAATTAGGTCAGGTTTTTTTTAAACCATATGTTTGAATAGGAAACGTTGGAATCTAAAACTTTTATGAGGGACAAATACCCCCATTTTTTTATAAGTGAAAAAAATTGTGAGGTCGCAATTCCTAAAAGGGGGGAAGGATGTAACATCCAAGGTAAGTAAAGAATAAGACATTTTAATATTTATTAATATTTGTGATTTAAATATTAATTATATTTTAGAAGGGATGCTACATCTGATAGAGTACCCGATATGTAACAACGGAGTTCTTTGAAATCTTACATTGCACACAACGTTGGGTCATACTGATAAATAATGATATAATATTATTTTAAATGGTAGTTAACACCTAGCCATTGTATTGGTGGAAATGGAAAAAACTAACTACAATATGAATATACATGTTTGTTAAATGCTTTTATATTCATCAAATAAATTTTAGAGGCTTAAAATAAGAAAAGTCTGATTTTAAGCATAAATACTCTAATATTCATTAAATGGTAGATTTACCACCTTTTGATGGAGAACCCTATTTAAATCAAGTTTTGGCCACTTTAATATATTCTATTTTACAAAATAAAATTATTCTTTAGAATCGGGACATCAGAATTTACTTTCGGAAATTTTTTGCTATTTTTCAAATAAAAGTTATTTTTTAATTAATTGTGAAAAATAATGTATTTTAATTCAAACTTTCCTCCTAATATAATTTATTTATAAGGATGGATTATATTTTTAATTGTTTTTAAAGTTTAATTAGAACATTTTTTTGCCATTTAATTCCAAATTTTGTTCATTGGATATAATTTCACATTGAAATTGGACATAAATAAGTGTCAATATTTTTATAGTTATTATTTCATAAAAACACGCTTTTGGTTTTGAAAGTGGGAATTAATTTTAAATTAATTTATACAACTTATGTGTCTTGAATTTGTAAAAATAGATTCAGTATTTTGAATCCTGAGGTCCAAATTATGTAAATAGGTAACTTTTATTTTTAGAAATTATGAATATTTTCTTCAGTAAATATTTTATTTACCATTTTTAAAGGATAAATCTAGTAAATAAGTGTAAAAAATAATATTATAATAATATAAAATTACACTAAAATGTGTTGAAATCCTATTTGTTGATAAATTTATAACTATGGGCATCTTTGGGTTGATTTTGGGACCCCACGGTGCCACTTGGGAGTGATAATGACACATAATATTAATTAATTTAAAATAATGAAAAAAATGACTTCAACATATATCTTTTTGTAAATAAATTCTTATATGGGGTTATATAAGTTATAACTTAGATAGTAAATATTAATTTGAAATCTAAAATTATTTCCTACATCATGATTTTTTTTTAATTTTTACACAATAAATTAGCAATAATATTTATGACACAATAATGATTTAAGGTTAACCTCACTAATGAATAATTTAAATAAATAAGATTATAAAGATAAAAAAAATATCCAAAACCTGTTCAATTCTTTTTGGATAATTTTATTTCTAATATGAGTCATCTTATATTCTACTTTAATGAGTTTTTGACATTTTAAAACCTATAATCATTATATAATAAAATAATATTTTCACACTTTCCTAAAGAGCCCCTCTTCCCCTTATAAAAATCCCTCACTTCTAACCCATTCCTCACTCTTCTCAATCTACTTGGATCATCCATACTCGTACCAATTAAGCTCCCTAAATCCCTCTCCTCTTCCTAGAAGACATTCCTGAGGCCGATGTCAATTCAATTAACATTTTTGGTTCAAACCAAAGGGAGATACCTGATTTAAAGGTAACGTCTACCCTTAAGATCTTTTGTTTTCTGTTACTTATCCATCCCCCTAAACTCTTTTTATTAATTTATTTTATGAAAACCCCAATATCATAAATATACTAGGTTATTGTTATAAGAATTATTCAAACTACACTTACACACACCTCTTTCTAATGGGTATAAAACATACTGTTTTTGTGGAGGGTGAACTAATGCCTCATGAAACGATGATTGTTCAATATTCTCCTACAACATATTATGGTGGAAATTAATATGGAACTCTATTTATATGTTATATATATTATATTTATATTTTTTCTATTATTTTTTATTTTTTATTTATAAAAAACCTTTATGGTTTCCATAGTGGGTAAATACGATAATTTCATTTGAGGAAGTGCGCACTACCGCCCCCTCAATGTTATATGACTCATTCATGCCATATGTGGAATGTATGAAAGATGGATTTAATGAAATTATATATGATATTATACTGTAATTATAATATTCCTATATATCATTATGTTTGTATTTCATTAAATATGAAAATATAAATGAAAGTAAAGTTCATGTGTACGTACGACTTACCATCTCAATGAACGGTGCATTTCATTTCTTACCTCCAAATGTTATGTACTATTATACGGACATATATATACTTGATATACATTATATATATGATATCTAAATCTTGAATATCATTCTGGAGATAATGTAATTTCAACCACATGGACAATTTATAATTATAATAGGTTCATTTTTAACTCAAGTTCCAAACATCGAAGAAATGTCTGATATAAACTCAAATAATTAACTAATTGTTATAGCAGGGTAATAATTGATAGAAAAATAATAATAAACTTTAAAATGGTTCTTATGAAAGTAGAAATTAACTGTAGTTTATTATTTAGGAGATTATATAATGATAGAGTCAAGTCGTACATGAGGTAAGGTTCTTCATCTCAATCTCCTTTCATTGAGGCATATTTTGTTTTATACATGACTTTCTTTTATACAGTGTATGAAAACATTTTATAGCTCATTTAATTCAAAAGGAATATTTTTATAATAGTAATTTTACTAAATGACCAAAAATAAATGTTTCTTTTTAAATTAAGCGGTGACAACATCCTTTTCAGCTACCGTGAGTATTATTTGATCTTTGGCTTCCTTAACAAGTCATAATGTTTTTTTAAAAGGAAAATAAAACCATATACTTTTTTAAGTATTTTGGTATTGAAAATGGATTTGATAATGGATTTTTTATGTCAATATATTTAAATGATATATTGTTATTAATTTGTGGACATTTTATCTTTCCTTTATGTTTTTTATGTGTTATGAATATATTATGGTTCCTGGGAATTATTACATATATGGGTGGTTCCTTGATAAACCTAGGGTAGGTGAGCTTGAGATAGCTCTCCAATGCATTGGGTAATGTGACAGAGGTAAACATGAATGTTTCTCATAATAGATTTAGGGAATATAATGTGATGGGTATTTCAAATTTAACTCCATATGTAGATGTGAAAGAAACAACGTAAGTATGTTATTTATGCCAGAAGTAACCTTTATGATTTATGATTTTTATGTGTTATTCCTAAATCTTATGATTTCATGAGGTATGAGATTATGGTTGATATGTATTTATGGAAAAATGTTATCTTTCTTTATCTTATAACCCTTTCTGAGCTCTTTTTTTCTCATCCCATATTTTGAAATTTTTTTCACAAAACATAAAGATGAATATGGTCAAGGATGGGATCATGGGAAATTCATGCTGTCTAAAACGTGGAACAGGACATGACTCATTTTTCAAGAGTTTTTATTTTATGAAAAAATGGAAACTTAGTATAATTGTCTACTTTGTAATTTTTGAGATGTAATTTAATAGTTGTGGCATAATTATCTAAAACTCTAAACCACAAAATATCCTCAATGTGAATTATTCATTTAATTCAAGATTATGTAATGTTTTAAGGATAGTTCCTTATAAGAACAATATGGGTCATGTTGATATCTATTAAAAGTCATCAATAATTAGCGACTCACCTATAATAAATAGAGATAAAACTCTTTTAAAACTATCTTTATATTCAATAGATAATTCCAAAGTAATTTTTTATTGGAATGTGGAAGTTAGCTTTGGATAATTATTGATCTATATTTTGGATGCACTTGTGGATTGGGACCAAAGATTATTCAACCTATTGTCACTCATATACTTTTTTCTTATATTTTTTTCTTTGGAACATATCCCTAATATGATCCTTGTTCTTGTAAAAAGTAAGAAAAATCAATTATAACATGACCACATTCATTATATACCACAGATTTTATACTTTATAAAAATATTTATTGAACCTTGTTAAAACCCTCAAATAATGTGATATATTTTTAAAATTTTCTCTTATTATTAAAATATTTTTTCAATATAATTCACACCAAAAAAAATTATTGAATTATTATAATATTTTTTTGTTACCATTGATTAACCCCTCTCTCAATATTGGTTAACTCTCCCATGGGCCTATCATTTGGAACATGGTTAGTCTATAGTTAATTAAATTTAGTATTTTATCAACATTTTATTATGAAGTATATCAAAATTTCTCTATGTTGTTTCTTATTATTTTACATTTTTTCATTCAAAACATTTTTTTGATCGACGAGGTTTATGGAATGGATGAACATAGTTAACAACAAAAAATTGAATGTTTAATGGAAAGGGATTAAACCTATGAATGGAGATAATGGTTCCATATCTCATACTATGGATTATATATTCTTTTTATCACTAATAATAGTATATATATTCAAGAAGTAAGTATGACATACACTTTTCCAAAAAATAAGAATCTTCAAGCTGATGGGAGGGTGAAAAATATATTATTCTCATCCCTCTCAATGATAGAGTTGATATTAGAGATTAATAATAATAAAATTAATATATTTTGGAGGAAACAAAATGATATATTTATAGGAGACAATAAGGTTAAAGAGTTACAATTACAAACATTCCAGGCTCATTTTGAGGATGATTGAATGGTACAAAATGAACCATAGGATGAGTTCTTTATTCTAGTTTACAAAATAGTGAACATAATTCAATGATATATAGAGGTTACTAATGATTCAATAATGGTAAATAAATTTATAATTATTCCCAAAGATAAATTCAATTAAAGTATTTATTCCCTGTAGGATCAAGATATTAATGATTGGTCCATTTATAAGATAAATTATTCCTTAAAATCTTATGATTTGAGGAGTGGTCGAACATTAAAAAACTGAAAATTTAAAAAGGGTTTTGTGTTTAGTGCTTTTAAAGATAAAATAATCTTTTTCCTATTAATTATCATAATAAACAAAAATTATGTTGAGGAAAGTCTAATAAATTTTTAAAAATTTCATTAATTATTTTTAAAAGTTGTGATATGATGAATATGTAAGTAAAAGGGTAAAATTAAATTTAATTTTCTTCAATTGTAACTATATTGGACACTATTTTTATAGTTTTATTAAGTGGAATAATTAATATGTGGAGAATGATCAATCAAAAATACCATCATGAAGAAAAAATGTGGTGAGTGGTCAGAAGGGATTAATCTTCCTTGAGGGAAATGAAAAGGGCTGCTACACATTAAGGAAAATAATAATTCTCTCAAAAAATGATGTCACATATTGTGATAAGGAAATAAAAAACTAGGATGGTGAATTGGAGTATAAAAATCCTATAAATATTAAAACTAAATAAAATATAAATAATTATCCATTTAGTTAGGAATAATATAACAGAGAATAAGGTATAAATGATAAAGAGACACCAAAAATCAAATTTAGAATAGAGATTCTGGTTACTTTGAATTAAATGAAGACACATGAAAAGTGAATATTTATTTGAAAATGTAAAATTAATCATATATGAAAATTTTATGTTTTTTAAGATATGGGAATAAGAAAAAGTATAATACGGAGGCATGATATAATTCAATTCTTAAAGAAAGAGATAGTATTCATGTGATCGTCATGACATTCATGATTACTATGAATAAAGAGGTCAATGTTCTTGAGCTAAAGTTAGCTGAAATTATGTATTCCTTATAAAACATTCACATTGACTTTTAAAATTTATTCTAATAAGTAGATGAATGTTATAATTCATTTGATAAATATTTTTATTTAACCACAGAACATTGAAATTATATTATGGATCCTAAAACTAATTTTTAGTCCCTCAGGGATGCAATATAAATAGTGAAAACAATAATAATAAAGGAAATAAGGTGATTACATATCCTAACCAGGATAATAAAATTATTTTTATTAGATGTTATTGTTTTAAAAATCCAGAAAATAATGATGTGTTTGAGAATACTAAGGATAAATATATCCCTATGGGAAAATAAATTTTAAAATAGGATTCCTATAAAAAGTATAAAGGTAAAATGAATCAATTAATTTAAAATTAAAAGGAATATTAACAAGTATATTTTGATTAAACGTATTTCTAATGGAGTAAATTTATCTTCAAAATAATTATTAGTGTCTTATTGCTTATGGAAACAAATCCTGTATATTTTTATAATATTTCACTCCCTAAACGAAAGAGTGTTTATGAATTGAGGGGGGTCAAACCAAAGATTTTAAAGTTCATCAAAGAAAACATTAAAAATTAAGCTATAATTTATTAATATTTTTTATTCAATTAATTAAACATGTGGTATGTTTGATCAAATCAAGTACACTACCAAAAAGTGATCCATATACAACCTAAACTATTTAATATGAATTTACGATCAAAATAAATTAAGAAGAGGAGTGATCATGAAAATAATATTTGGTAGTTGTTGAATAGAATCTAACCACTAGGGCCCTACCTAAGTTGGAATTTGGCTAAGGGTTCCACTCCATTCATTTCCCCAATAAGCATGGGCGAGGATACAATCACCATGAAGGTATATCAAAAACCTGAGAATCCTAATACAATAAAACTAACAGATAACCACATGTCCCCAGAACATCGCATATAATAATGAAATATATATATATATATATATATATATATAACTACAACTTGAAATTCATGTGAAACTAGAATATATCCCAAAACATGGAAATAAAAATAGTAGTGTAATAGATATAAATACAAGGCCCAATAACTAACACCCTAGAAAGATAAAGGGTTATAAGTATAAATGTTATTATCCATGTTTTCAAGGTTTACCTTTATTTTTGAGACCCTACCTAATTAGAACATCATTGTTAATGATTATTGTACTAGAGTAGTGGTTAGGATGGTTGAAATATTGGTAGGTTTCTTGGGGTGTGTGTGAGTGTGGAAAAATCACACAAAAAGAACATGTGTTGGCCTATCAGAATAGTAATTAGTCTGATGACCTATTTAGAAACATGGGTGGGGCCTGAGTTGGGGACCACATGTCCATAAGAAAAATGGTAGTTCTTGGTGGGATAGGACCCAATTCCCATGTTACTTCTAAAGCTTTTATTATTAATGGTTCCAAACTATTTGAATAGTGTTAAAGATGTACCCTTCTAGAAGTGCAGTGGCACAACCTAGGTTGACATACATGGTCCATAAAAATTGCTTTTTGATATAAATTGGGCTGATTATAACACCCCATAAAGATAAATGGTTAAAAGGATGAATGTTACTACCGATGTTAATAAGCTGAAAAATTCTTTATAGGATCCTTCCAGATTAGAACTCTATTGTTACTCATGGTTTTCGAAGAGTTGTGGTCCATATGGGTGACCTACTAGGAAGGGTTCTAGGATATTTATGAGTGAGGGAAAATCACACTAAAAGAAAATGTGTTATCCTATGGGGACAATAATTATTCTGATGACATGTTTGGGAACTTTTGTGGTCCCTGGCTAGGGGACCACATGTATATGGGAAACTGGTTGTCACTGGTGGGTTAGGAACTGATGACCCTTTTAAGGCATGGGTATATGCTTTTAGTAGAGTATGATTGTTACACAACATCCTATTAAACAGCAAACACAAATAATTGAGAATTTTATACTTCATGATATTATATATTTGACCAAAACACCATCATGAATGTCCCCCACTAAATATTGATAAACACTGTCTCCACTAGCAGCATGGCCACTAAATCTATTGTCGAATTATGCTTCATGTGGACAGACACAACATGTATGGGCATGATTCCATTATAGTAATAAGTATACAGACACCCAAAAGGATGCCTCAAAAACAAACTGGGGAGTTATAAAATTATGTTATGTCCTACATTATAGATAACCAAATATTCATTAATAGAAAGAATCAACTAGGTTAAATAAGAACCTCAATATTCATAGTTTATCTCCATAGGTATTTTATATTGAATGTAATCTGAAATAAATGGAATATGGAAAGACCAATAACACTATAAATAAACTATAACATTCACAAAATGCCTCTATATTATTAGTGTCAAACCTTTACATCACTGAATTCTACACATCATTTGGGGGGGTCATTACCACTATAGAGGGCCCAAACATTGTCACATAAAACATTTATTTCATGGGGGTTAACTAATTCATTATTTAGATACCCATGATCTATGTTAATGGGTTAAGGGGTAATTACTCCACTCTATATATAAAAACCACACCCTTCAATTATTATTCTACAAAGGGTTTTATGGACCCCATTCCAGTTTCAACCATCTTACCCACTCTTCATTTTCACTAAAAACATATGGAACTGATCTTTCTCAAATATATCAAACAACAGCCCAAATAAATGATTTTATAAGAAACATACTTCCCTATATGAAATAGGATTTGAATAGATGATTTTTGTTATCAATTTTAAATGCTTCTTAGAAAATATAAAAAAGGTATTGTTTTCTAGTGTACTACCTTCGCTTCTATGTCCATGGTGTGTAAAAATATGATAGAAGTTGGGTGAGCACCTCTTCTTTCTAGACCATGTGATTTTGACCTAAATTATGTTTAAAAATTGGTAAATGGTGTATTGGACCCATGAAAAACCTAATAATATACAAATATATCTATTTGATTCAGAATTTAATTATACATGGTGTTTACCCTGGACTACACAGTGTGAGGCCAATCGGTTTGTAAAATCATGCAACTGAATGAACAAAAATCACAGGTCATGAAGAATAAAATTTGTGATATAAGACAAAAAAATATGTGATATTTATATATAGGGAAACCTTATCACTATAGAGTGTCATATACTTGGTTTGTGTTTGCAAAACTATATTCTATGTATTTGGGTCATCTTATAGATTTTAGTTTCTTAATATTTCCTTTATTATAGACACCATTTCTACAACCTTCATTGATCAAAATGTTTTATGATGTAAATTTTATAAATATTGTCCCAATGCATTTCTTGAATCACTCTTCTCATGGTCATCATTAACCTTTATTGATTCCACATTTTTCCCACTAGACTGGAGTCATGATACCACATCCATGTACAAATCTAAATTATGAACCACTACTCCCCAATGGACATTCTATGGAAAAACCCGCTTATTTAATTATAAATAACCTATTTTTTACCATTGAGAACCTCCAATGTCAATCCATTGCCCATCTTAAGGATAAGGAAGTGATCATGACATGTGAAATGGTGAAAATAGTAAAATGTGAAAGGGTTTTATGGCTGTAAATTAATTAATGATCACAATGTTCTTAAATTGTGAAAAATTATTACTTAAGAATATTAAATGAGAAGAAAACCCAATGAATGTAAGAAAATTTAAAATAATGAATTTGATTATGAATATTAACTATGAGAATAATAATAATATTCATTAAATCATGGAGTGATGACATTAATGATTTTAATAAAATAATAAAAATTCAAAATATAAAAAATAATATGATAATAATTTAAAATTGATGTTAAAATCAATAAATTATGAAAACATTAAAGGTTAATTATCATATTTTTCACCTTGTTAATTATTTAAACATGAAGTAAAAA
Organism: Viscum album; assembly: GCA_963277665.1. Lineage (NCBI taxonomy): Eukaryota > Viridiplantae > Streptophyta > Magnoliopsida > Santalales > Viscaceae > Viscum > Viscum album. The sequence goes on from OY728157.1 coordinate 692,077,834, forward strand.
ATCAAATTATCAAAGTAATGACATGATAATTCAAGAACATAATTTAATTATTATTTATAATGAAAAAAAATGAGGTATGAAATAAATCAAATATGAGATATGTTGATTTATTCAAAAGAAGCTCAAAGTGAATATTGAAATGAAAATTTCCTAATATTAAGATGTTAATGGAGAGTTTTTGGTGATCTAGTGTTGATTCATGATTTTCATTTTCCTCACCATGATGAACTGTTCTATAAATCATAATGAATAACCAAATATATTATAGAGTTATGTTCCATTTTGATGGATAAATGTAAAGATAATTCATTAGCATATATTTATAAGAAGGGTTGGATTGTGGGTGTGAAAAATTGCTAATTTAATTTAGTACCCAATAATTCTAAATCTGAGTCCACACGTACAAACATGAAAATTATACCCCTCATAGAAAATGAATCATATTTTAGAAATAACAACAATGTCACAATTTCCATTAAAGATTTCATTTAAAACATAATAATTATTTTCATGATCATGGATAGGAATAATATTTTCATATAATATAGTATTTTCACATACCTGAATTTCTAAATAAATGAATCAACATCATACCCACCATTATTAAAGAAATTAAAATATTAAAAGGTAATTATTACAAAAATACTCGTCACTAACCCTCCCCAACTTCATTAATATTCATAAAGAAAATTGAAACTCATGAGAATAGGTGAAGGTATTGAACTTTTATCATATTCATGCACTACCATGAGTAATATTAAATATTATTGTGTTAACATAAGAAACACACCATAGGTATCGCTCAAACATGATGGATTTTACCCAAATGACCCTAATTGAACATAAGATATTAAATAATGGATGTTTAGTCCCTAAAATCAAATTATCCCTAGTTGATTATGTGTAATGTGTCATGCAAAAAACATTTTAACTATGTCATGTGGAAGACCGTATTCCCCTGGTCCATTACTTGGGTTATACAAGTTAATAAGTATCCTCACCTACTCACCATATAATTTTAAATGGACCAATTAATATTGAGGATAAATTATATGATTAAAAAACCTCCTTAAATCACACAAAGAAAATACCTTAAGGTATACGTGGTCTTATTCTTCAAAAATTTATGTTTTACGATATTCTAACAATATAGGTATTCTGATAGATTTGGGATGTCCACATATTCTCTTAGATTACTTGAACATTTTTCACAATCAATCACACTATCTTTGGCACCATAAGCGATGATTCACTAATCTTTATCTAATAAGTGGGTGACATGTAGTGTATCTGATATAGGGCTTTCAAATACTCTTTTATAATTGTATATTAGTAAAAGTTGTTGTATGAAAACTTCACTAAGGGTGTGTGATCAACCCAACTCTTGATAAAATCAATAACACAATATTTTAACATATCCTTAAGAACCAGGATGGTCTTCTTGGTCTAACCATATAACTACACGTCGAATTCCATACTTAATCACAATTGGTCCCTTAATGGCAACTACAGTCTACTAAAAAACATATGTGAATTAGTCATTGTGGTTTTAAAAAATTGTTGATTGAACCCCATGAAACCATATGATCTCATCATTGTATCAAAATCATCATATCATCATTGAACCATGATCTTGAATGGGGTGTAAATGAGAATACTAGGCCATTTTATCTGTGATCACATAGATATCATCAAAACCTTTTACTAAATTGGTGAATACACTCATGAAATACATCAATATTATATCTTAATTCCTTTCAGAACCCTTAAGGGGTTGGCTCAAACCTATAGGAACATAGTTCTCATTATTCAACAACTAATATATGAGGCACTAAAATATGCACCGAAAAACACTCCAAATCATTCCTAGACACAAAAATGATGTTTAAGATCCTTATACATAATTTCACAGCCAAATGAAATACAAAGACAAATATTTGAAATACCAAAAAAACCTAATGAATCACAAATATAAATATAGTTTCTCTTTGAATGATTATACCATGCTCCCCATCTTCATAGAATCCATCAGATGAGTCTTTGGAGAATATTTTTTCATGAAATATATCACATTCAATGTCAATAATCTATATATTCATTTAGTGAGGAAGTGTATGTTCCACTGACATTGGCTGATGATAAAAATATATATACTCGTTCATCTATATCAAACCAAAATGGGGACAACTACTCGGATTTATCCTCCATAAACTAAACATTTTACATCAATCTAAGATAATATACAACACCATTCCCCTTTATTGGTGTATAGAATATATCAAAGTCCTGGTCTTCTAGGAACTCCAGCCACTACCTATACCTTATAAGGAGAAAGCACTAGAATATGAAATATTCGATAGTTTTATGATCATTTTAGACCATAAACCACTCATTAAGAACATAATGTATCCATACATTCAAGAAAAACAAAACCACTAAATGATTTATTTTATGTTTTATATTTTTCTGATCATGTGGTCTCAACATAATGGAACCATAAGAAATCATGACTTATCGCTTCATCAACATGTAACCAAGATCAAACCCAGAGGTATCACATAACAAGTCATATACAAATCCTCTCTCTGGAAGTCATAGAAAATGATTGATTGATATACTTTTCTTTAACTCCTTGAAAGACTTCTAAAAATGGTTAGACAAAATAAAAGTAAACCCTTTATTTTTAAGGGAAGAAATATTGGATTTAATCCTCTCAAAAACAACCAGAAACCTTTAGTAATACCCAGATAAGCCATGGAAACACTGCACCTCAAACACTGTATTGAAAATATCCCAATATATCATGAATTCAACCTTTAAGAGATCAACTGAAACTTCAATATCTGAAATGAAATGCCTTAGAAAATGATATTTTCTAATATAAAACATATTATTTGAGAGATTTACATACCACTGATGTGAATTATATTAGTCTATGATAGTCCTAAAAAAATTATTATACTCTTCCTTTGATAGAGAATAAATTAGGATGCCTTTAATAAAAACCATTATGGAATAACCTATGTAGGACTAGATGTTCTTAATCACGAGATCCATGAACACTTCAGGGTTCAAAACATGATGAATGACATGAATAAAGACCTCAACTAACTATAGAAATATGTTTATTACATATTTGATATATATTAATCACACACCTAATGAAAATGATAATAATAACAGAGATCAATCATGGAGAACCTCTTTGTTCCCTTTGGAAAGTAAAATTGACCATTCATCTTTATATGTGGTATTAATTCTTGATTCAATTGGTTTAAGTGAGGAAAATAAATATAGAGCATTAATAGTTTTTCCCTTATTCTGAAAAAGAATACGGTCTGGTTAGGGGGACACATTGGTTCTATAAAAGACTTTATTTAATACGTACTCTACATTTTCTTTCATCTACCTGAGCTTAGTTGTGTACATCCTGTAATGCTTCATCCAAGTTCACCTAAAATGAACCCTTGTGGGGGAGACTAAAAAATCTCAAGCATGCCTCCCCATATGAAAGAGGTCGCTAACTAGTAGTGAGGGCCTAATATATTCATTGGTATACCATTACCTTTATTTAATTCCATGGTGAATGCAAAAAAATTTAAAAACTTTAACATAACTCTTCTATATATTGATCATCCTAAATTACTTATACACATAAAATACAGAGCCCCATGGGCCCCTACAGTCTAGAATAGATTGGATTAAATCAACTTATATAATATACCAATGTACATCAGAACCCATTTTTTTACATAGGTATGGTCATTTCAACTGTAACAACCAAAAATTATGTGATATATTTATTTTTAGATAAATTTAAATTATTTAATTTCTTGCATTAAACATAATATTTAGTGTAAATGAACCAAAATCTACTATTATAAGACTGTTGCAACATAGACATTATAATTGGATGGTACAAATAGAACTAAATAAAGTATAAAACATTAAATTTTTATACATGTATACAATAAATTCATTAGTTATCAATTTATTATAAATGAAAATAATAATGATTTGAAGGTGAAAGATGCATTTTTCCTAAAAACTGTTTTTATGCACGCAATATGTTTTGATCATAATAAATTGTATTTATTACTATTAGTGAAATATTTTAATGAATTACATAAATTATTTATATTCATTCAAATTTTTTTACATTCAACTAATATATGTTCTACGAATGGGATAGGAATAAATCCTGTTTAATGCTTAAAAACTGCATCTTTCAAAAATTTGGTTATCGTTAAGTTTTTTACACTTATTTTAAAATTAATTTCTCCCACATATAGAAATTGAATCTTGAAAAATTTTTTAAATATTTGGAACAAGGATGATCAAATATGGTAAATAGGTCCCTTTCATTTTTTGTCATTATGAATAGTAACCTTGGTAAATTTTCATAGCCTCAGAATGCATAAAACAGGTAAAACATGGTAAAATATTTGATATAAGGCATTAAAATGTCTCCAAAACCATAAATTATCCTATTAGATAAGAGATGTTTTTCCATTTATATCTATGAATTTAATATACGGTCACACGGTGCCATTTTTCATTGACTATGACCTTTGTCTTAATTTATGAAAAGATTTAATACAGAATAAAACTCTCTTGACTTTAATAAATCTAAATTATTATTATAAGGGTAAAACTGTGAAAATCCTAAATAATATATCTTATTGTCATAATATATTTTTATTTTTTTTACTAAATAATTACTTTAAATTTTTATGCAACGCTGATATAATATTAATTCAATAAATATAAAAACAAAATTAATGATTATAAAATTATTTAATGCCAAAATATTTGGGTAAATAATTGTGATATAAGATATATTTAGATACAAAAATATTAGATATGTGTGAATTTATTGGATTTGAATTACAATATTTCCTTGATTTGTTTATAGTCAAATTAAATGAATACTGTTAAAAAATACATTAAAGATATTTTATCAAAATAATATTATATTAATTTATTTATAAAACCTAAAAATAATGAAAGGGGATGAGGGTGAAACTATATAGCCTAAAATTTATTCACTTCAAAATCTTTAAGTAAAATTTTACCTTAACTGTAAAATTATAACAATCTAATATTAAAAATATCATTTCTATAGTTATGATTAAAATTGGTTAACAAAGGGGTTAAACTAAAAGATAATATCTAAAATGACACCAAACTGGTATAAATTTCATTGTATTTTTCCCATATATTATTTTTATTTAAATCTATTACCATTAAGAATATTTTTTCTTAAAAATTACTTAGTTATATTTTTATATTTTTTGGAATTCTATGTGTGTGATTTCCCTCCCTTGTAAAGGAACACCCATTATCTATTTTATTAACACCACGGAGTCTAATAGATTGGAAAAAGTCCTACCAAATACCCTCTAATGAAATATTAGATACATTTTATAGTTTATTTTCTTTCCAAAAGACAAAAACTTGGGTTCTTTAGTGGAGATATAATAGTGTTATTTCAAAGAATAGGTAATTTCTATTACTAATCACTTACCTTTTAATTATTATTTTACATAATATAAGTACATCTTATTTAGAATAAAATAATAACTTAGTCATCCGAAATAAAATTAAATTTTATTATGATTATGAAACAACCATTTTTAACTATAAATTACTTCAAATAAGAATTGAATGGATTTCTTGTACGTACGTACGACCTACCATCTCCACCTAACGACACAATTCATTTTCCATTAACGACTTTCAACAATTTTTATTATGATTGGTTTAATGTTTATATTTATTATTTATAACATAATTAATAATTTTTAACTATAATATCATATTTACCTTGTTACCTTCTAGTCTTATAGAAAATTATTACATCGCTCATGAGTTCGTGTAGACTACCACCTTCACGAAGCGATATGATTCATTATTAATTTATTTACTACATAAATGGTAATAGAGATGGAATTAATAATTATATATGATATATATGTTATAAAAATTATTCTGTAAGTGTGATTTATTATCTGCATTTCTTTTAATCCATTCGTCAATAAGTGAAAACATTGCTCATGATTACGTGTAACCTACCGTCTCCATGATCATCATGATTCATTTTTCTATATATTCCTTTTATAGGTCACTAATATATATATATATATATACAATGAATATAATATATATATATATATAATTATTAGAATTAATCATTTGATGGAACCATTTCTAATGTACAAGGACTGAACCAATACAAACCCAAAAAAACAAAGTAGTTGTCACCTGAAATTGTGTTTTTAACAAAGAATTGTTTGTAAAAGGTGATAAAATATAATAATTAAATCATATATGTCCGGATGTATATTATTATGGTTTTTATATTTATTTAAATTAAAGATATATTTATTATAAAATAGTTTGTGACATATATGATGGAAGTCAGACCCGAGGCTGCGGTTTATTTGATAATCTCATTATTATTCAGGATTTTTTATGTTTGTTGGGAAAAAGGGAGCATCAGGATAGAAAAGAGGGAGAGTCAGGAAGTGGTGATGACATGGAAGGAAGGTTGTAGAATTGGTGGGAGAGACTATAAATAGTCTTTTACACATTTTACTTTCATTTTCCTACCATTATGTACTCAATATATAAAAATAATGTATTTTTATGAAAAAAGAGGTTTTTTAATACTTGGTTGGAAATATATTTATTCCATGTCCAATTTTCTATAAAACATTTTATTGTTTTTTTAATATTATTGGATTAATTATTATAGATATTTTTACCAATGGTTGAATTATTAGAAAAAAAATTTAAAAGGAATATCTTTTCCACTTTCCAAATGTGGTTATTTTTTACCTTTATACAAAAGTGTTAAAAGAAATGTTTTTAAACATATCCCACATGAATATAATTTCCACTATTATAAAAACTCAATTATTTTATTTTTAATTCATAATTTTTACAATAATATTTTGAATGAAAAAATTTTACTTCATTTTGGTGTAAATTTTTATCTTTAGAAAGTTATTTCAATGTGAGAAGTTTATTATACCAAAGAAGTTTTTAAATGATATTTTGAATTTATTTTAATCAATATCAACATTATTAGTTGAAAATTATTTTTTAATACGGATATAATATAATGATAAAAAATGTGTATTTTTCTAAATTGTTTATGATCAGTTTTTTTGGGTAAGTTTTTTATACTTTTTATGATTATTCTTCAAATATAAATAGTTGTCGATTTTTATGGAATTTTGATTAATTTTTATTATTTATTCATATGATGAATGCATTAGAATTATTATGTTATATAAGTATCATGGAATTATATAGACTATGGATGCATCAATATGTCTCATGAGAAAACATATATTAGGTATTTGGATGAGGCATCCACCATTAATGTAGATTTCTTAGAAAGAGGCATTTATTAAACTTTTTCAATGTACAATGAAAAATACTTGATAGTAACTTTAATATGTTTTAAATTATGAATTACATAATTATGAAATAAAATATTGATTTCCATGTGATTATTCTGAATAGTTATGATGTCTATACATAATTTACAATATCAAGTGATTTTTTATATATATTTTTATTCTTTTATAATTTATTAATATCATATTATTCAATCGTTATTTTGATTTCTATATATGAATTCCCTTAATGAGCATCTAGGAACACCCATTTTCCACATATCCTTTTCTCAAGATCTTGGAAGAGTATTATAATTGATATTTAGAAATATTTTAGGGATAATAATAGTGTTCTCAATGAAAATTCTATGTTTTATTTTATGTTTTCAAATAAAATGTGAGATTTAAGTATGTATCTTGTTTAAAAAGACAACCAAAATATTTGTTCTTTTGGGATGTGATCTCTTGTATCTAATACCAATGTAATAATGTAACCACTAACTCTAGTCTACAAGTATCTGGGTCTTTATTGTTGGTATCTTGGGGATTTTAGTACAAACCATGGGAACTATATTTTGGAAAAACTAGAGTAGGGAACATAACCCTATAAATTACTTTGAGGACAAGTCTAAATATAAGATAACATCTTAATATTTAAGTAAGGTAGATATTATGTGGTTTTCCTAGTTGTGAATCATTTTATAGATATTACAAGTGGACTTAGTTCTGGCATAAGATCATCTAGGGGTAATGACCACAAAAAAAGAGTTTGTCATGTTTATATCAACCATAATTATAGTGCACAAAGGGTGTTATATTACTATGTACCATGTTTGACACTATCGAGGGATATTCTTGGGTTAATTCATATTTTATTTTAAAAACCATTATAAAACATTTTAAATTGTTGTTTTATTTGAGAAAATTCCTAAGGAAACCTGTTTTATGATTCCTAGATTAGTTATGCATAATTTCTAATTTCTGTTAAGTGTTCCACTTGTATCAAACTATACATTAAATTTCATAATGTTATGATATAATCTAGTGCATTTCCACTATTTAGAAAGAGAACCCACTACTGGAAAAATGACTTATACCCACGGTTCAAAACCATGGGTATAGCCCCAAAAACTATGGGTATAGCCCCAAAAACTATGGGTATAGCCTATACCCATGGTTTTGGGTACCGTGGGAAACCCAGGTGTCGAGATAGGTCCCCATCCTATACCCATAGTTTTAAAAATCATGGGTATATATTTTTTTCTACTATGTCAAATCCTTATAATGAATTTCCACACTGTCAAAGCCTTATACCCATGGTTTTAAAACTATGGGTATAAATAGAAAAAAACTCTAGCAACAAGGATTGAACATACGATCTGAATTCTAAATTTTGGAAACCTCACCAGTCAATATTTGTCACATACATGTATATAAATCTATATTTCTCTAAATATATCAATCGGTGTCCATATTAGAAAGACAATAGCTCGTGATTTTCATCTGGGGTCTTTGTCTTCATACTTCCAATTCTTAACCAACCTAGAAAACTCACCTATATATAAATATATATATTTATCATAATATACTAATAAACCTCCCTATATTAAAAAAAATGTATGTGTGAAAGCTATACCCAGGTTTTTATAAACCCGTGGGTCTAAGTCTTCGAAAAGAATCTTATACCTAGTGTTTTTCCAAAACTGTGGGTAGAGACCTGAAAAAAATGCATATACCGACGGTTTTGACCAAAACCATGGGTATAGCTAATTTTTTCCCACATTTTTCTAATATAGTGGGAATAGGTCTTCAAAAAAAATTATACCCATTTTTTTCCCAAAACTGTGGGTATAGGTTCCCATACTACCCTAATACCCACAGTTTTCAAAATCCATGGGTATAGGGCTTTTTTCCAGTAGTGGAAAACCATAGCAATGCACCTAATTCATTTATGAATTTCTTTTGTGGGTAAGATAACAAAGTTAAAACTAGACCTGTAGTTGGAGATGAACTAATTATAACTATATTGGTGTATCTAAATCCGGTTATAACTAATATCATTTTCTTTATGGAGTATCCTTCTGATCCATAACATTATGTAAAAAAATATTAGACCACATAATTTATCAGAAACCTCCATCATTCAGTCTTAAAAGTAATCCATTTATAGATGAGAAATAGATATGTTCCTTGGATAATATATTTCTCTCTTTGGTAAGTATTAAAAGGGATAAGTCTAGAATGGAAATTTATTATTTCTCAAGGGATGAAAATAAATGATGGACATTGACTGAATTCACTAAAGATGATGAGGAAATAAAGGGCATGGATTGGATGGATTTTAAGGTACATTTCGTATAAAAATATTTTCTCATAAATAACAAGAGGATATAAAGATACAATCTGATAATCTAAGAAAAAATTAGGGGGGAAATATTTATATGTATAAAGGAAAATGTACAAGGCTATAAAGTCATGGTGTGGAATACATATGCCATCCAAAGAGAAATAATTACTATTTCTTTTGTGGGATTAATCAAATCCTTGAAATGTATCTAGTATCCTAAGTATTCTAATCATATTAGGATATAGTATTATGCGGAATTAGGAGAGATAAATAATTATCAACATCTTATTTTTTTGAAGGAATGTAAGAGAAGAGGAGGGTAATAGTAAAATAAATGGATAAGCCGAATAAGGGAAGTACAAATTTTCCTACATGTTATACTTGTGAAACGAAACATATTGGTACAAGCATAAAAATGGAGTTTTCGTCAAGTGTATGGAAAAATTAAATCATTATCATTAATACAATGGTAAGGGAAGATCCATCAAATTAAAGTGATTTAAATTTAAATAGATGATGAACTATTCCAACCAATGATCTAAACATCAAGTAAACTTACTACAATTGAATCCAAGGGGAAATGGAAAATCTCAAGAAATTAATACTTCTAAATTTGTGGTTCGTAGTGGCATGGTGAAGGGTAAACTTATTATATAATTAATGATTGCAAATTTTTTACATGATTATAGTTCAACCCAATATTTTATATCCTAATAATTATCTTTGGGTATCACATCAACACCTTAAATACTATATATTGAGTTGTTTGTGAAAAAATATAATTATAGTATGACCACATATCAAGTCTATAGCTTTATAAAAATGGATTTTATGATAATATTATTCTTGTTAATATTTATATTATTCCTCTTGTTTAATGTGATGTAATTTTGGGTATGGTTTGGTTCTACTAGTGTAAATACCATATCAATTATTTAATAAGTGATGTTACATTCCATATTATAAACCAAACATCAATATTTTATCAGTGTGAGGATTAACCTAAACACCCAATGAAAATTTAAAATATACTAATTGTTTTTATACCTATTTATCTAGGATATTTATCTCAAATGGTTGGGGAGAAACTCAATATTTTAAATTCACTTACTATAAAATAATATGTTTATGTATTCCCTTTGGACATTCCTAGTATTTCCCTAAATCATGAAGTTGATTTTTCAATATAACTCATACCTGATGCTATTAATATTTGATGGAATCAATATATAAAGTCCCTAACTGAGTTATAGGATTTATAGACGAAACTCTATAAAAATATAGATAAGGGATTCATTCATCTTGGTGCTTCTCCATGTGGTGAACCTGCTATTTATGTTAATAATAAAGATGTGTCAATGCATCTTGGCATTGATTGTTAAGAACATACTATGATCAATATTATGAAAAACTATCATTTACCTCATATTAATGATTATTTGATTAATTATAAGGATATATATATATATATTCAAGATTAATATTTGATCTGGATATCATCAACTAGGGTTTAATAAGAAGGATATACCCAATATAGCCTTTCATATGAGGTATTATCCTAATAAATATATAGTAATTCCATTTTAAATCACCAATTATACCTCAATGTTAATGAATTTAATGAATAGGTACTTTATATATTACCTCGATCAGTTTATAGTAGTACTGCTAAATGATATTATTATATATTCAAGGAGAAAGGGTGTGTATGAAGATCATTTTGGAATTGTGATGAAGATTCTAAAAAATGGATAAGTTGTATGTTAAATTTACCATTTATGAATTTTGGCATCATAAAGTTTAATTCTCATATCATATAATCTAAAATGAAGGTATATTTGTGGATCTTTTAAGGACAAATGTTATTAAAAAATGGACTAGACCAACCAAGGAAATCAAGATCCATAGTTTACATGGGTTAGTTGGATACTAAAAACTCTTTCTGGAATATAACTCATAACTATGTAATATACCCACTAAGTTGACTCATAAGGGTGTTAAGTTCTTATAGACATATGAATATGAATAGAGTTTCAATGATCTGATGAGAAGGTTGGTCAGCATTCCTTTTCCTACACTACCATATAGTGGAGAAGGGGTTGTGATCTATAGTAATACATTAACTAATGGGTTGACATATTCCCTCTTGTATGGTAACATAGTAATATAATATGACACTAATAAAATAAAAAATCATGAATAAATGACCCAACTCATAATTTGGATTTGGAAATGACAACTTTCTCACTGATGATATGGAGGCATTATCTGTATGGTGAAATTTATGTTTCATATACTGATCATAAAAGCTTGAAAAATATGTTTTCACATAATTTTTATAATATATGTTAGATAATGTGGTTGTATTTGATCAATGATTGTGTTTTCTTAATTCAATACCACCAAGGTAAGGATGAAAAGGTGGCTAATTCATTGACTTATGAAGACCATGTTAGATTTTCAATTTATAATGATTGAAAGAGATGAAATGTTTATGGATTTTTAAAACATGGATCTTGAAATCATATGTAAATAGGAAATATCTTATCTTTAGTACATGAATGTTCAACCAACCACCCATAATCAGATTAAGATGGCACATAAAAATATGTGGAATTATAGAAGAAGGTGAGGAATATTCCTGATCTCAACCATGATCATTTTGGAATGATATGGTTTAGGAATATAGTATGGGTCCCATAAATACCATTCTTGAAGAAGTATTTTTTTGATAAATCTCATTATTCATTATTCACTATTCATTCAAAAAAATATGAAGACATATAGAGATATGAAAGATTGTTTTTGGAAGAATAATATAAAAAGAGATATTGTAGACTATGTATATCAGTTCTTGGAACATTATAATTTTATATCTACTAAACATAAGTCTAATGGGATGTTATAACCGTTACCCATACTATAATGAAAAAATGAAAACAACACCATGGATTTTATCATTGGACTCCCCAAATCATCCAAAAGTTGTAATGTTATTTGGGTTGTATTAAATCACATAAAAAATTAATCACAATTCATTGATATCAAATAATATTTCCCTCTTAACTATCTTTCAAGAATATAAATTAAGTGAGTGGTTACATAGCATGGAGTATAATATTCTATTATATATGATAAGGATCCAAGGATTACCTCCATGCTTTATAGAAATATTCCGAAATATGTAGACCTATATTTGAGGTTTAGAATTTTTTATCCTGCTCAGATATATGGTTTTTTAATAGGAGTATTCAAACTTTATGATTCATTTTGAGATATTTCCCCAATAATTTCAAATGTGTTTGAGAGTAGAAACTTTATTTAGTTTAATTTTCATACAATAATATATATTACTCAAGTGTTAAGATGGATCCCTATGAATCCCTCTATATATTGAAGTGTAGAACTAAAAAATCCTAAAATGGAGTTGGATAAAGAAATATATTGGGACCTGATATAGATAAAGAAATAAAAAATATAGTTAGAACAATTCAACCACACATAAGGGCGTCTCAAAGTTAAAAATATGTTGTGTTGATAATTGTCGATGATATTTAGAGTTTGCAGTTGGTGAGAATGTATTAATATAAATTTAATTATAGAATAAGGCAATGATAATTAGAAATAATGTAAATATGATCTAAATTTATATCAATACTTTTAAAATTATTTATTATATCATTATGATAACTTATCACTTAGACAATTCCCCAAATCTATCTCAAGTTCACAATGTGTTCCATGTATCTCTTTTGAGGAAGTACATACCTGATAATTTACATGTAATGAACATATAAGCTTTTCCATTTTTGAAATATCTATCATATGAGTAATAAAATGTGGATATTCTAGATCATAGTGAAAAATTTAAATGAAGAAACACTACTCACCTAGTCAATGTTTTGTGATGAAGTTTTAAAACTTATGAAACTACACGAGATCTTAATAATTTAATGATTCAAAAGTTGAATCAATTATTTATATAATAATGATATAATTACAATGGATAAGTTTTTGGAATGGTTTTATAATATTGAACCTTTACATTCTCTTATATTTTTGTTTTTTAAATAAATATAATTTATTTGATATCTTTCATTATAGGAATCGCCGACTTTAGATGAAATGTTATCTAATTTATATTAACATCAAAACCTAGAAACTTTTATTAGTGGGTATAAATAGGACAAACTAAATTTAAAAAAATCATGTTTTATATATGTTTAAAATGAATTTAGAAGTTAACAATTTATTAAAAAAATCAATTGATGGTAAAATATATGTTTTCACAAATACAATTTTTTTATGTGCAATGTGTTTAGACTGTAAGAACCTAAATTGATAACTATTAGTGAATTATTCTAATGAAATTTATTTATAATATATTCAATAAACTTTATAAAATGAATATAATATTTTTTATAGTAATGGGATATGAGTGAATATAGTTTAACGCTTAAAAACATATTTTCTCAAAAAATATATTATTATCGTGTTTTGTACAGTTATTTTAAAATTAATTTCTACCACATATAGATATTTAATCATGAAAAAATGGATTCAATATTTAGAATCTTGAAGAACATGTTTGGTAAATATTTCCCTTCATTTTTCTGTCATTATAAGTATTAACATTGGTAAATCTTTATCACCTTAATAAGTGTAAAACAACGTTAATATTATTAGATAAGGATTCTAAATTCATATAACACATGGATTTATTTTATTTGATAAGTTTAGTTTGGAAAAATGAATACATTTGTTGAATATATTCCACTTGGTACCATTTTTCATTGGTTGTGATTTTTATATTAAATTAAGACAAAACAATATAAACAAAATATCACTCTCTCAACTTTAATAACTATAAATTTTTACTATAAGGATAAAATTAAGATAATTTAGGTTATGAATTTTTAATTGAAATAAAAAAATAGTTTTTATCATTGTAACTTATTTCTAATTTCTATTGATTAAATAATTACCTTAAATTCTTAGAAAACACTAATATAGTATTTATTCAATTAATAAAAAAGATAAATGATTTTTAAAATGATAAAAGAAATAATTTTTGAGATAATTTTTTTGATCAATGAATTTTTTAGATTAATATATCATATATTGTATGTGTGAAAAGGTTTATATTAGAATTAAATATTTTACATGAAGTCTTTAAATTCAAATAAAGTAGATAGTGACAAAAATGACATTAATGTTATTTTATGAAATTAATATTTTATTAAATTATCTAAAAATCATATAAATTTTAAAAGTAGACTAGTATGAGTCTAAAATTTCATCCATTAACCATTTATGACTTAATTTGTATCACTAAAGTAAAATTATAACCCTTTTCTATCACAAAGGTCATTACCCATTTTTATATTACAATTGGTTAACCAAGGGGCTTAACCAAAATATATGTTTTAAAATGAAAAAAAGCCTTTATAAATTTCATTGGATGATTATATTTATACTATAGAAACTTTTTATTCGAATATATATCCATTGGTAATTGTTTTTATTGAATAGTTGTTATTTATATCTTAATATTTTTTTAAATGCCAAGTGTGTCCTTTACTTCCCTCATAAAAGGGCACCCCTTCTTTCTTTTATTATGACCACTATGAGACATCTATCGAAAAAAAATTCCAAAATAACTCTTAATAATAGTTATAAAAAATAAATAGGTTTAGGTATTCTTAAAAGTCCAACACAAGGGTATTTAAGAGGATATCTAAACAATTTCTTTTAAAGAAGATGTATTTTCCTTAACTAATCATTTTCTTTTTTAACTTTTTCTTTTACTTTATTTAAATATGTTGAATGTATCATAAAATAAGAAATTATGTATCCTAATAATTCATTAATGTTATTATATTTATTTAAATTCCATTATTCACCGTCTACTAATTCAAATGGGATGTGAATATATCACAGGTGCGTACGTATGACCTACGATCTCCATATAGCGATACAATTCATTTTCCATCACCATCATTAATTGGTGGTTATTAAGATTTATTTAATGTTTATATATTATTTTTATGAAATAATTATTCTTATTTAATTATTATATAATATCTAACTTATATCATTCTAATCCATTGGAAAACAATAATTTCACTCAAGAGTATGTGCGGAATACCCCCTCCAAGAAGTGGTGTGATTTGTTATTCATTTATGATATACAAGGATTTTAATAAGGATGGAATGAATGAATATGTATGATATTTATATTATAATAATTATTATTTAAAGTGTAATTCTTATATTCTATTCCTTTTTCCATCCATCGATTATTGAAAATACTATTCAAGCATATGTAAGACTTACCATCTATATGAATGATGTGATTAATTTTTATATTTATTCCCTATATGGGTCACTTTAAACCCATATATAATTAATATATATGATATTTATATAACTATAAAAATTATGGATATTATTTAACCATGTTACAATTAAAAGGAACAAAATCATCAAACTAATACATACATGAATAATTCATGTAGTTATAACCCAAAACTATGATTTTATCAATTAAATGATAACAAATAAATGATAAAATATTATAATTAAGTCATAATTGGTGTTACATATTTGATTATGGTCTTGAAATTGATTTATTATTTATCTATATTTTTCATACTGGAGGCTCAAACGCATATTAATGAAGTCAAGCCTAAGGTAGTGCATTATTTCACCATCTCATCATTATTTGAGATTTTTTATGTTTAAGTATCTGATGGAAAATTTATTTTATCTTTCTGTCATAAACCTAATATATATTATATTACACATGTTATTTATCGAAATTAATTTTCTTACTTTTATTTTACTCCCATTAAGTACATAATATACAAAAATAAGGGTTTTAAGGAAAACCAACATGGTTTTTTCTACTCATCCCGTAATCTAATTCTTCAATGTCCATATTTTCATAAAACATTTAATGAATGTTTTTAAAGTTTTATAATGAATTGTTATATAACATTTTGACCATTTTTTTCTTCCTTGAAAATTTATTAAAATGAATATTATTATCATTTTCGGAATATCATTCTTTTTGACCTTTTTATAAATGTATGAAGAAGAATGTTTTTTCACTTATACTACAAGAAAAATATTTATACCATCATGAATGATACTTTTTTTAAAATTATTTTATAAGTTTACAATGTTATTTTTAAATAAAACATTTTCATTAATATTATAAAAATTCTTACATTTTCAATATGTTATTTCAATTTGAAATGGGTATTTTCCCCAAGTAGTTTATCGGTTATATTTTTAAAGTATTTTAATCAAATTTTACATCCTTTGTTGAATATTGTGAATTATTAATGATGTAATTTAATGATACCTTCCACTGTAATTTTATATCAGGTTAATGATTATTTTGACTTTGGAAGGTATTGATATTACTTATGTTATTTCATACAATACATACAATTATTTATATTTTAAGGAACGTTCATTAATTTGTATTTTTTATTCATATAATGAATGCATTAGAATTATTATGTGATGGTTAGAAAATAGAATTATATTTTCCCTTGATGAATCAGTTTTACTATGGAGACAAAATCGATTGGGTATTTGGATTAGGCCTTACCCAGTATTTCTTTTCATGAGGATTCGATTTTATTATTATATGTATTAATGCAAAAAAATTTCCATATTCCTGATAATTTGAATTCTAACAATATACAGTCAGATATAGATGTCCTTGGGATTATTTTGATTAGTTATGATCTCCATTGAAATATTCCAATCTCTTGTGATAATTTATATAGAATTATTTCATTATCATTTATTCCTTCTATATTATTCATGCCTTATTTACCTTACACTATATTCATTCCCTTACTGAGACTTTGAGATCTCCCCTTATATTATATTTATGTTCCCTAGTGTTTCATTACGATTATTATGATTGATATATAGGGACATGATATAGGGAATAATGGTGTTTTCAAATAAAATACTATGTTTTATTTTATATTTTTCAATGAAATGTGATATTAAAATTTTTATCTCGTTTTCTAATTCTATTAAACTATTCGGTTCTTTGGAATGTGATATATTGTTTCTAATACCAATTTAATAAAGTAACCTCAAGATCATGGAAACTAGGGTATGTGTCTATACACTAATGACCCATAAGTAATCCTTAATTCCTCTATGATATCGAGTACTACTTTGATCAAGTGGATGTGTTTGTAGTGAAAATATAAGAGGTGTGGTCTCCCATGAAACACATCAACCCCAAAAAATAACATGAAATAATTTAGGAAAAATATATTTGGCTGTTTGGTTCCATCAAGGAATCCTTGGTCCCTGAGTATACTTTCTTTAGACAATTTCATATCTCTACGAACATTAGAATCCACCAAGTCAAACCAATTCCTTCCCTATTATCAATAACCAATATAAAAACTACTTCAGTTATTGTTATAGTGTCTATGAGAACATTTTTTAGGACCCCAAGACACCCTGAAAGGGGTGGGGTGAATCAGAGTGACAACATTTTCTTTTAATATGATGGATCTTGTTCCCACGTTGGTAGTAACTTGATAAACTTGTATGATGAAAATGATCAGAAAGAAAACATTCACATTCAAAGAGATGACACAACACTTTTAACATGGTTAACCAATAAGGGAAACGTCCAAGGATCATACGCCGACAGTTGTCGGAGGTACCAAATTTCACTAAAATTCACTAGATGTAGATAACAAAGGTTCGGGAACAGTCACTTTGTCCCAGGATCACTGCCATTACAAAATTTCAGGGATAGCTCACTGTGTCCCTCGGGTCACTCCCGTTGACTCCCCCTATCTCACTTCCTTTGGTGAAATCCCACTTAGTTTATAGACAAGAAGGTCTCTTCATCTTCGCTAATGAATAAATCCACTATTGTATGTAGATGCTCTGTTGAAGTCCAACATTCACCCATAGACTGATCTCACTTTACACTGAAGGTATCGGGAAATCTTCCAGCTTTCGTGCAGTTCCAAAAAGAACAGTGTGCTTTAACTACACCTGGTGCGCTTCTCCATGCCCGGTGCGCATGTTTCAAGAAGATGTGCAAGTTTCAGCGCACAAGGACAAACCGGAGTGCAAGTCCACCTCCACCACTTACACAACACTCACTTCTTCAACTTCAAGCTTGTGCAACTCACATCCTTTTACGCTCAAACCGATTTTGGCACGCAACTATGAACTGTCACACTTCTTCAAATCTTGGCGTGTAAGTGTCACCAACCCACCTGTGCAACACCTCCTTCACCAACTCCAAACATGGGAAACTCAACCCCTTTCTCACCCAAAACAACGTGGACACGCAGCAAACAACTGTCTCGCAACTTCAACCTGCGCGTCCCACCACCACCTGCACGACCACAACACCTGCGTGACGGGAGCTCTAATTTTCTCTCAGTATGAACATTGTAATGAATGAGGAGGGGTCGACCTCTATTTATATGCATTTGGATACCCTGCGCGATGGCGCGAAAGTCTTCCCTTGATGCGCAAGTTTCGGCGCGCAAGTCTCTTCCGCGCAAGTCACTTGCGCGAACAAGCATAAAACTTGGGCACCCTTATCCATTTGACATATTTTGTTGCTCTAATATTTAAAAACAAATGGCGCACAAGTTTCCACTTCTTAAAGTCAACGGCGCGCAAGTCTCTTTTCCACCTTCAATACAGTTATCTTCTTTGTTCTGTATGATCACTTTGCTGGCACAAATTCTGAACTTCCACTAAGGATTGACAACAAACACATAAAATACTCTAATTCATGCATATAATGACCATGGTTCCAACATATTTCATATTCATGACAGCCTTTATAATTTTGAATAGAAGGATTAAGTCTAATGTTCCCAAAATTTTAATCCACCCAACTCCATGTATCAAATCAATCTAAGCCTAAATAATGGTACCCATATCCAAATCCATGGACTCCCTAGATGGTTATAATCTCATCTAAAAATACATGACATCCAAAATATGTAATCCCCTTGACTCAGTGGATCAAATCCATGGTATATCAACACATGCGAGGGGACCTATTTCCAACCCTGAAACCAATAGTATACCTAGCTCTAAATATGTGGCATTTAAAATCATTAATCATCTTGACTCTATGAATCAAATGTATTGCTCTCCAAATCAGCATAACTCGGTGTATTGTACTTCCAACCTAACTGGTCAAAGGACATAGTGCAAGGAATCCCAAATAATACATTTTTATATCATGGTGGACAAGTAATCCCACCATAATCATCTCATATAACTCAAGTCATCTATTTTAGTCATCTAACCTATCCCATATCACATAAATAAGGATAGCCTATTAAGTGAATAACCCATCACCTACCACTAACATTATATAGGCTCAAAAATATTACAGTTCCTTGACCCCAGATCAATTTAACAAGTGCTCTGGGATAGAGGCCCACTAGGCCTTATGTGTTCTTCTTGATAAGACAAAGGCTTCCAAATAAGAGAATGGTTTTATTGGGTGATAGTGGGAAAACATTACCCTATGGATATAATAATAATACTTGTAATAATAACTTCACTATAAATATTCTAGAAACAAATCATCATAAGGAATAAAAAAACCTCTATAACAAGGTAAAATGAAATTAACTATACATAATATAAAATATCCACATGGTACAAAAATAAAAAAATAATGTAAGATCACACAATAGCCGATCATATAAGTATATACCCAAAAATCCCAAAACAATACTCTTGAATAATGAAAAAGAACTCCTTGGTCAATTTCTTATCCATACCTAGTATTGAGCCAATATCCCCACCCAATAAGGTCCATCCAAAGATATTGATCCATTACCTAATCTAAAATCCATAAATTTTATACATGTATCAAGGGGACCTTTTAGGTCATGAGTGTGAACTCTTCCGGCCACCGCTAAAATTTTTCTATTTAACATCCATATTTATACTAGGGTGTGAAAAAAAAATTACTAAATATCATCAATGAATGCATAAATTAACCCACCTCACTTGTGATCAATATCCATAAGCAAGTGATTACCTTATCCAACAAACCCTAGATTGGAATGATGTATTCATGACTAGTCACACTGGAATTACGCATTCTTGCAATAAATTTTTATACCTCACAACATATCATTCCAACCATTACCATTAATGAAACATTTCAAGTGTACCTGATGTCCAGTCGACACATCCATAATCCTATAAAAATTTCTTTGGACATAAATTTAGTATATCACCATCATCTTAGAAGCACAACATACCAAGGAACAGTGACATATTTCCTTACATAGTCTATTCCCATCATCCTCAATAAAATGAAAACCCCAATTAAATAGTAACATGCACCATAAACTAAGGGTTTCTATAATTGGAACCTCCTCTATTCTGATATTCATCACCAACCCTTATGTTGTAGTATCTACTGAGGCCTCCACCGACATCGAGTGGTCAAAACCACCTCACTAAGACTATAACTATTTTTACATGACCTCAATAGTGCCTTTGGAAAATAATGGTTGGAGGAAATTCTCCAACATACCTGAAAACAACTTGGGAAAACCTCATTCTCCACATGCAAACTACTGTTCTTAACTACGGTATTGACCATTTCCTTCTTCCACATCCTGATGACCAAGTTTCTTTAATTTGTAGTGGTTAGTATCATCTAATACCTCACGAGATAAGCCCAAAACCTTTTCATGGAACTTATTTATCCTTAATATGTTATTCACTAAATTAAACAACAAAAATTTAATTCCCAACCAACTCAAAAACTCATTGCCCACATTCCATTCCATTTGCTTCTCAAGAAATTTTAAAATTACATATAATTTCTCATTCATATCTTATAATAACAATAGGAAATAAAATCAATTAAAAAACATTTCTCTCCAGAACCACCTAAGTCAAGCCAATTTAATACAAATTCAATAACACATGTATAAATAATTATAAATATATGAACCACCAACCTTATAGTCATATATTTTCACTCATTGAAAAAAAAACCTATGATTTGAGCCAAAACGAGAGAAAATAGGAATTCAAACTAACACACCAGAAATAATGCATATAAGCTGGGATAGAAATAACATTCCAAATGAAAAAGGAAAATAATAATGTAAGTAATAAAACTAGTATTCTTATATTTATCTATCCAATGCAACCAATAAATCGTGAATTGAATCTCAAATAAAAAATTTAAGGCAAAACCATGAGGGGAGATGAAGGAAACTCCATATACTACTATATATAGAAATAGTGTAAAAGGGAGGAATAAATTGGAAAGGATATCAGGGAAGCATCGTGATTTCATCCCAATAAATGAGCTTCATGGTTTGGCTTTACGGTTTGTAAATCTGTGATCTAATCATGTAGTGACACTATCTAAATGTAAATCTCCTCACATTGTTATAGAACATGGTTAGACTGACCATGAACATAACCATGTTTTTCTATCCACTACATGTTTCATGACCATGAACCTAA
This sequence comes from Viscum album, assembly GCA_963277665.1. Classification (NCBI taxonomy): domain Eukaryota; kingdom Viridiplantae; phylum Streptophyta; class Magnoliopsida; order Santalales; family Viscaceae; genus Viscum; species Viscum album. The sequence goes on from OY728157.1 coordinate 692,100,121, forward strand.
CTCATGTGTTTTTGATTAATTATCATCTGGTTTAAATGGGACACATGGTTTTCACCTCAAGGTTTTCAATAACTGTGTACCAATTGTACACATAATGTTGTACCTTTTGGATTTTTGTTTTTAAAGACTGATGCTCCCAAAACTAAACTAGACTTATGAGTCACTTACAGAAATTAAATCACTAACAATAATCAACTCAGTTACATTTTTTAACTCCCAAATTTTAATTATTGTACTTAAATTTATTTTTCCCAATCCACCAACCAATAGTTCAAATTTCAATGGAATCTCCCTTCCCACAAAAAATAATGAGATGTTACAACCTCCAAACCTTATGATTTCTCATCATTGATCTATAAAGTCACACTTTATGATGATACCAAACATAACAATCTCATAAATATTACCCCTGATACCATAAGTCACTCACTCATAGTTAATTCCGCTTTCGGTGCTTTCCTCCATAAGAATTACCAACCCAGTTTCTTCACGATCCAAATTTGAACATTATAGTGGTCCCACACCAAAATCCCATCAACAAAAACATCCCAATATCACATTACAGCATTCGTTCATTTAATTAAATTCGCATATGATACCCACATCAGATATTATCCCCATAAATTACCACATCACATCAAATGTCCAAAAGATTCATCATTATAGTTGATGCTCAAAAGATCCTCCATCACACACAAACACACACACACAAACACACACACACAAACATACATACATACATACATATATATATATATATATATATATAATTCTCTTAGAATAACATGATGCCTAATCATCCCACAAAAGTCATCAAGCTTACCTGATGCCCACATATTATCTAGAACCTAGTAAATTCAACCATCCCACATGCACCTCATAAAACAATATCATTCATGCCAAAAATTAATGAATACACCTATATTCATAGTGTACCTCTAATAATTATTGGATCCTTGAATTATTATAAACCTAAAAGATCAACCACATTAACCTGGCCCAAATCTCAATAGCTCAATTCATATCCTTCCTATAGAGATTCACCAAGTACCAACCCTTGACCCCACTATTTTATATATATCTCCTTTTCATGACTTTCATGTGTATTATTATCTCGGTTACCTTATCCTAGTGCATGAATTGGTAGAAACTCGTACCCCTATGTCTAACCCAGTCCTTGAATCCAAGATACCTAAGATGTATTTAAAAAGAATACCTCTAAATTTTTCATGTATCTTCACACTCATAACTTTTTTATACGAAAATAAAACAGAGTCATAACATGAATTGGATACCCACAGTGAAAGAAAACTATAAAAAATCCACTTTCCAGTTGTCGGTCTGAGTCTTTGACTTGACTTCCCTACTGAGACACCTCACAGCCTTTCTTCCAGCTACAAAATCACAACTACCAAGCTCACCAATTTCCATCACTTAATTAAAATAAGTCATATATACCATGTTCCCCATAGCTAACAATATCTGGTTCATTACTCTAATAATGAGTTAATCATGAAGTCATTTACATATAATCTTATGGAATTTTGAAATCCATTCTTGAATCATGTCACCCCAGAAACATTGTCACCATGTTTAGAGTGCAAAAAATATGAAATACTCTTAAATAATAGAGGGAGATTAGTCTAAAACTTACCCTTAAATAATGGAGGGTGATTAGTGTAAAACTCACGCATTAAATAATACATGGATAGATCGGCTCCCTAAGCTCCTTGGTAAAAACTCTGAACCACCCACACCAAACTAATATTAATATAATCATCTTTCCATGTCCCAAACACTGCTACAAACTATGGTCATCCTTCCTGTCTCAGATTCCCTATGAGTGTCTCATTCTCCTGTTAACCCTCAGGGGCCTCATCCTGTGTATGTCTGGGAAGCACCATATACTCTCTCTCTTAACACTCCACTTAATTTCATCTTGATGGAATCACACTAAAGATCAATTACCATGATGAATTCCCCTAATAGAAATATAAATATTGAAAATAGTGAAAAATGTAATAGGCATCACATCTCATATACCTTAAACTTTCCTACCACACAAGTGGGACATATCATCAGGCCTCATTCCCCCTCCCCCTACCCATTTCATACTAAGGAGTCACATATAAAGCATATGAGAAACCACAAACATGGTATGGTTGTGTAGAATTTCACGAAATAGATATGTATTAAAACACTATTTAGAATGTTTTGGATAGTTAAAATGGATAACACCATTCTTTTATTCCTACATACCATTATCAAAGTTTGGTCCACATACACCATACATATATAGGGTCACAAACTTATACCATAAATAACTATATACGTCAGGTGGATGTGTAGAAATTCCACCAAGAAGCTATTAATGGACACGTTTTTTATATCGTTTTTGACACTTTAATCATCCCAACTCTTTTTTTCAATATTCAATTCCATGTGAAAAAATAAAAAAAACATACATATTTCATGTAAAACAAAGTGTCTATAATGATTCATTAATACTTCTTCCTATCTATACCAGGGCTAGGGTCACAACATCATAAACTAATAAAATCATTCTCAAGTGTTCTGTTGGTGGTGGAAATTAGCTAATGGTAAAATAAAAAAACAATAATATCCATTTCCCATCCATGAAACTAGGTTTATCATCCATTCATAAGGATAAAGAATCCAATAAATGAATTAGTCACTATGTTTTTACAATATACTTGTCTCATATCCACCATTCCCAAATGTCATGATTAAAGGAAAAGGATCTAATACAACTTTTAGTGTCCCATCCTGGTAGCCACTTAACTCATGCTCCTGACTAGAGGACCAATCATCCATAGGCACACTTACCCATATTCGAAATGCCTCCAACATATATTCAAGATATTTTGGGTTATAGTGTGGATATTATACCCTCTTTTGATAATAAAATATATTTCTAGTAATAATAGTATCACTGTAGAAGATCATGTCAAAAATTAGTGAATGTAAAAATAAACAGTGGAAATAATAAGCCAAATAAAAAGTATATATACATAATAGATAATATCCACATGTCATTAAAATCACAAAAAATAATGAATCATTCCTCGAATGCCAATCATATAAGTATGTACACACAAAAAAAACAAAATCTAGCTCGATGTAAAATAACCCATGGTCTATCTTCCATGAATCTCATGCACTCGTAACGCATCCCTTCCAAATAAGGTCTAGATAAGAATCTTATCCCTTATCTAGTCTCAAATCCATAATGTTTTAAATTATCCTAGAAGGCCCTAGTAAGGTTTGAGTATGAACTTAATAGGCCACCACCCACATATGCCTATTTGAAAACCATATTCATACAACTGTAAGATTAATATAAGTAAATAACATTAAAAATGAATAATTTACCTCTCCTATCTTTTTATCAATGACCAAGAGTGAGTTTTTATCAACTTCATATAATTCTAGAGAGGAACGATATATCCACATTCATTTACACCAAAATTACCATCGCCCTTGGCTAGAATTTCTTTACTGCGATGATTGCCACACATACATTTTTACCTATATATATAGCATAATTTTAAACTCAAGGGTTGATCTCAAGGATGTAGTGTTTAATGTCCTATTGATCTTCTAAAAACTCTTTTTTTGGTTTTTTATATACTTAAAGTAGAAGAACAACATGAATAATTTTGGAAAACAAAGTTGTCCTGTGAATAGAGTGATGAACCTGGAAAGAACAAGAGAAAGAGAAAACATGATATGAAATGGAGAATGAAAAAAATATTCATTAAGAAATATTTATTTATTCAATTTGATCAACTCGCCTTTTACTTATCATTGACCTCAGAAAGACTAAATCGTCTCTAAACCTAAATCAGTGGATTCATGAACTCTTGAGTCTCCCACATCTTTCACCAAAAATTTATTAAGTGATAAAAACTTTTCATGGGTGGCTGAGCTCTCTCTTCACCACTTATATTTTTTTGGTCCCCCATGATTAAATAAAAAATATGGTATTCTAAATTACATTCACACCTCCATGTGGCATCAGGTTTTCACATACTAGAACAACACTTGTATGTAATTCCATCATTACTGACTTATTGATATCACAACATATTATGGAATAAGAACATGAAAAAATATTTATTTACAAAAGAGAGGAAAGGGTTACACTAGAAGGAACAAGAGAGAATAAGAACTAAATATTACATCCCATATCTGGGAATGACAAAAGCATCTGATTCTAATCTATGGAAACAACTTGACCAATTGATCCAACTCTCTTCCTTGGCTAACTTTGGCCCCTTAGACCTTAATTTTTTTATATATCATCTACCTCTATCACTTACAATATTTTTAGGTCATTTCATTGACTTATGAAAACAATTTCTTCCTAGAAGAGGATCACCAACTCTCACCTGCCTCATTGAAGTTGTTAATGGATGCATATGTTGGTCCGATCAAAAGGAATTCCATTCGACCATCGTATATAACCTCTACTTGCATGAATTATGTATCTATTTCTCCCTATTATAAAATTGTATGAAAAAAAATGTTTACTGATATAGGAATTTCCTCGAAATACAATATTTCCCTCATATCTAATTTTAGATAGATCTGTGATCTAATCATCATAGTCGATTTGATTGATATAGATGGACATCGGTATAGGAAATTATCTATGTAGCCCATTTCCATGACATAGGTGAACCGAATACATGTATCTACCTTTGACATAGTCAATTATAGTGTAACTAAATCCCTTTATGTATTTCATTTGGCCCACATAGCTGATTCTTAACAAATGCATTTGAGATTCACAAAACAAATTTTTATGGTGTATGTATTTATTGACATACATGATTTCTGACATTACCTATTTTGATGAAAAATAAAAATTCCAATGTATCCATCTGACTCATGTTTCCCATTGGGTTTTCAATTACACATATTGAACTAAGATTTGTTTGCCACTAAATTTCAAAGGATGAGTGTAAAAGGAACTATAGGACTGGGCACGTGATCTATGCAGTACTCCTTCTCGTATTTGGCTCTAATATCAGACCATGCTGGATATTTCATAAAACCAGTGCCCTTAAATATTCAAAAATATAGTACTCGTAAGGCAAGGGATGAATAAAATCAATCTTTTTCAAGAGATGTGCTTGCAGATTCATTGTCCATGAATCAGTGCTATTTTTAGAAACTTTTAGCACATAATTTGTAAGTGAACATATTGATACTCAGTGTAAATAAAGAATACTACATCAACATTGGTGGTAGATTATTCTCCCTCTTCAACCTCACTGGGTCCTTCCTTGGTAGACATAAAATCTAGATTTTTTAATTCAAAATCTGCATAGAATAGCATCATCAGAAAAAAATAGTTTGAAAATCATCTCATGGGAACATAGATATAGGATTTTCTAGGCTAATTCCAATTCCCAACTAACTCATATGATCATCCTTGATCATTAATTGAATCAATTATAATCTTTCATTGTTGTTTCCATTATACAAAAACCATTTTTTTTCAAAAAAAAGGTTAACTAGTTTTCATAATAATTATGGATGAACTTTAACTGTAGCAAGATAGATCAATTGAACACCCAAAAAGATTCATTTTCAATAAATAAAAACAAATAAATAAAAAGTTACAATAGATTCATTAAAAATTCAACAATTCTCTTTTATAATATTAGTTAACTGTTAAAATCGCCTTTAATTAATCAAAATAGAAGTGGATAAGTGTGATAAAATGGTTCCATATCAAACCCCCTCACATTCAATCTATTGCACTATATAGAAATTCAGTAATTTGAAGGGATCAATAACAAAGGATTCATGTTCAATGAATATAATCCAATCAAAAGAAAAACACTAATTTGTACGTTTCAAGAGACTTTCATAAATTCTAGGGTATTTCATCACACTGTCCCACATTAATACAAACTCAAATCTTACTCCCAAAAGAAAATACCCAAGGGATCCATGTGATACTAGATCTATAAAAAATGGAATAAAAAATATCACTCTACACTAGGTTCATAAAACCAATATTTCACTTCCCACTACTTTGATAAAACTAAAAATATTTTTTTATTGATTAATTGTCCTCTTGTTTATTTTGGGTTAATATCCCCCGCACCAACATGAGATAATTTTTTAAAAGGAAACTTTATTTAATTTTTTCATATACATGATTTTTTTTAATATTACTATGCAATACATGTATCTATTAGGATTTATTTATGTAAATACACCTATTTCCCCCATCTCAGATACTCACCATGGGATCCCAATTTCGGATTTTACACTAGATTCAATATGTTTATAATACTTTTCGATTGGGTTAGACCCCTAAGGTTTTCAATGTTATCCATAAAATATATCCTAGTATATGTTCATGTTAAATCTTCCTTAATTTAAATTTATAACTCCATAAGAGTCTAACATATCAAACATTATTTCTCTTCTTTTCAAGAAATTTTTCTATATATACATCAGGAAACAACACTTAGTAATCACTCAATATGTAAAACTTAAAACTCAATGAAATACCTCAATAATTTCATGAAATATTACCCTAGTCAATACACTTTGAGTTCATATTCTTACAACCAAGTGACACTAGGTATTTATAATGACACATACCAAAAACTATTTTAATTTGTCCAAACAGACGACATTTTTTTAAAAAAAATGGGGTAGTGGTTTTATATGGTTGAATTGAAGCACATATAATATATATAATTTTTCCTCTCCCCACACGTAAAAACCAAAAAATTCCCTAATGTTTAATTATACAATAGAAAGAAATCACATCTCAAATGGAATATTCAGTCTAACAGTTCATAGATTTCTGCAGGTGTTAAATTAGTGTTCCAAAAAAGCTCAATAGCCCCACAAGTAGTTAAAACCAATAACATTGTTGTTTGAAATATTTTTTATGAAATTTTGTTATTTAATTATTTAAATAAAATCAAGATACTTTAGAATATTACTCTTAACTAAATACTGAAAAACAATAAGGTAGAAAAAATTAGAATACAGAGGCATGTAGAGGGAGCTAGTATGATTTAAAAATCAACTTAAATGAAATTTTCAACCCTCTAGATATTAAAACACTAAGATCCCATTAAAAATAAATTCTAATTATTTTTTTATAATAAAATCAAATATTATTCTTCAAAAATTTATTAACAATAAGAAAAAAAAATGATGGATGACTTTAAAAAAACATCCCTAGTGTAAAAGACTATCATGATTTTTTTTGTAGCTAGATTGATACTCCTTTTTTTTAATTATACATGATGCTTGGATGCCCAGTTATGAATCCTAAAACCTGTAAATGGATTAATAATTAGAATTTATGATACACCAATAAAATTTAGATGGAATCTTGTTTTATTTAGGGAGTTTAATCCGTTCATTTCCTATTTAATGATCTTATTGTTTGTAATTGGATTCCATATGGGATAACTAACCATTTATTATCCTATAATAAAAATCAAATAGTTAAAAACAATTAAAATTAAAATTAAAGAACAAAAAAAGTTAAAATAATAATCTGGGGATAACCTCCAATGGGGTCCTACATTTTGACTGTCCACAGTAGGACAACCTTTATTTCAATCCCAATCTGATATAGGATATGGTTTATTACTTGGGAACAACCATATGTGATTCTTCAAAAAAATTATTACTTTCTATTTATTTTTTACCCATGTACATCTTCATTCATGTCCCACTACTTTAATGTAATGTACCTTTTGTGGAGTGCTGGTGAGAAACATTGAAAAAATATGTACTTCCATTATATTACAAGTTTATGGTATATGTGCACAGGTTTTGAGAAATTAATTATAGGGTGAGATTTTTTATCTGGTTTAGTCCAATATCTAATTTTTTCTTGAATAAAAAATTTGCATCCACACCCTTTTTAGATCTTTCAAATAGCTCTAAACCCTCTCTTCAATAGTATCTCCCATAGTAAAATCATCAATAAAAAAATTCCTTAGCAGCTATAGATTCATGTTCTTCATGCCTCTTTAGGAAATCAAAAAAATGAATTTTATACCCAATATCTAAAATGGGAGAAAAATAAGTTAAATCTTCATCAATATGATCAAAGTTAGATGAAAATATAGTTTCATCAATGAAATTTTCCACTCCCTGAATCGGTGTTGTCTTTTCTTCTTTCTGATGCATCAGTTCCCTTAGGGTAGTTATATGGTACGAGATAAGTAGTTATCCTCATAAATATTGCTCTGATCCTATTATAAATCTTTAAAAAATTTACATGGAAGTAATTATACTTTTGAAACCTATCCAACATTAAACTTACTAAAAATGTATGAAAATTATCAAAGTTATTTTTATAAGGCCACCAAAGTAGGTCACCTAAGTTTCTTATAATATTAAATATGTTAAAGGAAATATTATTCACTAAAATTTCAAATTTATCATTTATTTTATAGGAAAGGTGAACAATCAACACATCTAATTTTTGGTAAGGTCTCGTAATTATATTGATTATTTTTATTGAAAATTGAAAAAATCACCAAGACATCTATTACTTCTCCCAAAATGGTTCCAATTGATGAGTGCCTTCTTATCTTGAGGATGAACAAAATTACATTTATAACCCTATTTATAACATTATTTTAAAATTAATTGTTGATCTCAAGTGTACAATGTTGAATTTATTGGTGGAATTCCCATAACTTCTTTATGTTTTTTATATAATAAAAGAAGAAAAAACAGCATGAAAAGTGATGACAACCGCCAAGGTAGTGACAAAAGAGTGATAAACCAATGGATAACAATATATAGATACAAAAACATATGAAATGGAGAATGAAAATATGAGCCACCAAGAAACATTCCCATATTCAAGTTGATTCACTCATTTTCTACCTATCATTTACCACAGATGGGATAAGTCATCTAAAAAATATCACTCAGTGGATAATTGATCCCTTGACTCACCCACCTCTCCCACTAAATATTGAATGAGTGAAAAATAATTCCTATGAGTGGTTTAAATCTTTCTTTATTATGTAAAATGTTTTTTCCATTAATTGTAAAGAAAAAAATATGGTATTTGACATGACGTATAGACCTCCAAGCAGCATCAGGGATTCACATTATGGACTTTCATATTTTCAATTCATCGCTGAAGTATTGAGATAACAACACAATGAGGAAGAAGAACATAATTAAAATTATTTAAAAAAATAAAATAGATTATAGTGAAAGGAACTAGGTAGAAAAAGAAACATATATTACATCTTGTCTCTAAGAATAAAAAATAGTTATGTCATGTCTTTAGGTACAGCTCGACCAGTTTCTTTGGATCTCAACTTATACTTCCATTGGACCCTCATCCCTCATAATGAAATTCATATCCTCTCAATATATCTCTTATTATCTTTTTATTCAATATTTTTTTCTTCATACAAAAATTACTTTCACAAAGAGGTTCACTAACACTCACATTCTTCATTGAAGCTACTACTGGAAACCATATCTTTTTCCAAACTGAAGTCATTCCCTCTAGCTAGTGTATATGTTCTACTCCTTCCTGAATTACATAGTCATTTGGTAAATTTATCTAATTTGGTTAATGTACGTGTTCTTCGACGTATACATTTTCTATATTTATGTGATTTCCCACATAGACAATTTCTCTTATGTATCTGGTTTGATCATCTTAGACGATATGATCAATGTAGTTAAATATTGGTGTAGGTAATTATCTATGTAGATAATTCTATTGATCTCTGTGATTTTTATTGGTGTATAAATCTCTAATTTAGTAGATTTGAATGTACCTATTGGGCCCACAGAGATGATTCCTGATTTAGAATTTTAAGATGCACATAGCTGATCTCACTGGGATATGTAGTTATCAACATACATGATTTCACACATAGATGATTTTACAAATGAATATAAATCTTGATGTACCCATATAAATAATGTATCTCATTGGTTCTTCATCGACTCAAATTGAACCAAACTTGTCGAGTTTCTAAATTCAAAACATAGTGTCAAAGTCATTGTAGGATAGATCATGATGATATCCTACCAACATTAACTCATCTCGGACCTCGATATCATGCCACACATGATTTTTTATAAAATAAGAACCCTCATATCTTTATTAACCAAGTAATTTTTATTCATGGGAGTATCATCATTTGTATCATTCAATAGATGTTTATGATGATTTTTTAGAAATAGATCAGCTCAAATTTTAGTACAATTGAGCTCATGATTTGGTAATTCATGGATTGAATGTCAATGAAATGAGATCTCTTACATTGATGGAGTAAGTAGAGGCTTCACTCTATTCAACCTTATTGGGTCATTTAAGTTCATCAAGAATATAAAGAAAATCCAACTGAATACAAAAAGATAATGGTATCATCAAAAAAATAAGCTACTAACCCGACTCAGGGGAACATGGATGTCCGATGTTCTTAGTCTAATTCCAATACCAAATTTAACCCGATGATTATCTTTGAACAATTAGTTAAATGATTAAGATATTCCTCTTTTCTTCATTATGAATCTCCCCTTATTTTTTTCAAAATGGATTACAAGTATTTATAATAACTATGGTTAAAATATAACATTAACAACATGGATCTATTTTAAACCAAAAATAAAAACACTTTCATTATAAAATTAAATTATTAAAACGTTTTAATAGATTTATTCAAAATTTAACAATTATACATAATTAGATCAAGTAACCATCAAAAAATATTAAATTAATAATAACTGATGTGTAAGAGTGTGACAAAATGGTTTCAAATATGGCCCCCATCCATTTCCATACCACATGAATCCATGTTCCAACTGTTACCACATATGATACAAGTCAAGTGAACCTAATGTCCCATCAACATGTCCATAAGAATATAAAAATTCCCTTGGAATTAAATTTAATAATTAATATCAGATCAGCCTCTTGGCATCTCAATGCATGGTGACATTTGTGCTAAAATTATCCTGACCCATTGTCTTCAATACAACAATGAGCCTTATCCCTTATCTGATGGTATAACAAACCTTACACCATGGATTTATATGATGAGAACCTCTACCATTATAATGGCCATCACAAACCCCTATGAAATAGTATCTATGGAGGCCTCCACCCATATTAAGTGGAAAATCCCACCTCGCTGGGCCTTAACTCTATATACATATGACCCCAATGGAACTTTTTTCCAACATCAGTGGGAAAAAAATCACCAAATTACCATATCCACCCATTCAAAAAACCATTGTAGGCACATGAGAACTTTATCTCCTAACCACGGTATTGGAAATCGCCCTCCAAATCATCCTAATGAGCATGTCTCCTTAATTTCTAGTGGCATTCATCACCAAATATATCACGGGTCAATCCCAAAATTATCCCATATAACTCATGTGCCCATATCACATTAATAACTAAATTAAAAAACTGATATATCCTTCCCAACCAACTCAAAAAATCATTCATCAAAATCTATGACATTTCAGAATCAATGTATTTTAAATAGACATAGAAATCACCAATAAAATATTCTAATAATTATATAAATTAATGTAATTCAATAAATGGTCTCACCTAGACCACCCCACTCGTGCCTTTTTAATATGAATTCTATAACTCATATATAAATGGGGATATATCTCTGCACCACCTACCTTATATTCATTATTGTCAACATATCCAACATTATCCTTAGATTCATGTCCAAATGAAATAAAACATGAATCCATACTAACACCTTATAAATATGTTGTATTATTTTATAAGGAAATATAATTCCATATAGCAATATAGAATAATAAATTATGCAAGGGGAATAGTAACCTTACTTCTAGTTACTAATGCAACTAATTGAGCATGAATCTGAGTTCAAATGAAGAATATTGGTCGAATCCTTGAGGTGAGAAAATGTAGATCTCCATGGAATTATCTACAAATAAATAGTGGAAAAGAGGGGAATAATTTATAAAAGAGTAAAGGTAGGATATTTAATTTAATATTAATAAATGGTCTTCACGGTCAGGATGCACAGTTTTACAAACCATAGACAAACCATGTGGTTTCACTGTTCAAATGGCACCCAACTCAAATGGTTACAGTTCATGGTTAGACAGACTATGTACCAAACTATGGAGGTCACTACACCCCTATAAATCAAACTTAACTACCATTAACCTCTCTTACATTGTTTAGACTAAATGTGTTATAGTATTAATTGGAAGCATGGTTAGCACTAATCATGCACCAAATGTGCACCCAGTGCTATGTCTCACATATTTTGGTTTTCATATCCTGACACATCTGAAACAAAATTAGATTACTGATACTCATATTGGTATTTAACCTATATCCAAAACAACGCATTTAATCTTTTTAGCTATCAAAATTAAATTCCAACACCAGAATTGAAATTTTGCCTATCCACCAACCAAAAGTTTAAATTCTCTTGGAACTTATCATCATACTAAAAATCCTGGTACATTACATAGTTGGTTTTGGATATAAGGTAACACCCAAAATCATCACTAATTTTAGAACCCCAAATATCATATTTAAAATATTACCATGCTCGATATCTTTCTTAACACACAATATCAAGATTTAAATGAAATGCGATATTTTATAAAAACATTATTATGTAAATGCGACACTTATGAACCTGTTATAAAATTATAAGGTATGAATATTAATAACAAAATTATTAATATTTTATATAATGTTTTTATATAATGAAAATTTAATTAATAATTCAAAATAAATATGTACAAAAAATAAGTTAACTTATTTTAGGATTTGAAAATATGTTTTCATAAAAAATAGATTTAATTTAATTTACAAAAAACAAATACTAAATTCTACTATATTTAGAATTTTCATTTGATGAAATGAGTATTATTTTCAAAATCAATATTTCAATAATATATTATGGTGAATTTTTGTGATTTTTTTTGAAAATATATATTTAATGAGAATGGTAAAACATATAGATTTTTTTAAAAATTATTTTCTCTTCATTAAATTTTGTAATTTTAAATTCACATTATATTTCTAGTTTAACATTAAATTAAATTACATATCTATTAATTATAATTAATTAATTAATTACAAAATAATTATCATTATACTTTATTTCAAAATACATTCATTTTCCAGATTAAAAGCAAGTGTTTTAAACTACTTTTTTAGTTTTATGAAATTATATTACAATTTATTTCTTCCAATTCAAATAAATTGAATCTTACAAAATATATTCAAAACATATAATAACGAGGTATAAATATGATAAAAATGTTCCCTTTTTAGTCATTATGAGTAGTAACCATGTTAATGATTTGTCTCCTCAATTAGGGTAAAAATGGTAAAATATGGTAAAATAATAGTTTATTGAATGATTAAAAAATAAAATATTTCAAGATTATAGGTGTAATAATAAATAGTCTCAAATTTCTTTAATTTACCATTTTTTATCCAATTTTCACTTTATAAGTATTTTTATGACCCTTAAAGGCTAAAAAATGTGTTACTGCAGTTAAGGATAAAAAGAGTTAACAAAGTGGTTATATCAAAAGATAGGGTTTCAAATGAAAGAAAATCTTATATATATTTTATTTTATAACTACATTTTTACCTAAAAATATTTTATCTCTAATAAATGACCATTTATAAGAATTATAATTTATAAATACCTTAATTATAATTAAATATTTTATGTAATTCCAAGTGTGATGCCTCCTCACTGAAAAATGAAACATCTTATCATATATCACTCAAAAATTTAGAGCCTTATATATCATAAAATACCTTCACTTATACCAACCTATATTAATTCCTTTTCTTTCTATAATCCACTTTCTTCTCCTAAGGAAAATCATTCATGGCTTAAGGTGAAAGCCAAATGGGGTCTCTCAAAGACTTGGTATAAATCGTAATCGAGATTTATCAATTTTATTTCATATTATACTTTCTATAAATATATTGCCTCATTCCTAATATATTTAATATATTATTATAATTTAAATAATATATTATTATTGTTAGGTTACAACTATTTCCGAACACTTTTCCATCAAATGGGAAATAAAAGTATTGCTCGTTTATACGTGTTGGTTGCAACCTCCACATAGTGATATGATTCAATTTCCATCACCATATATCATGGTCTGTTATTGTGATATAGTAAATTATTATATATAATATTTATGGAATAATTATTTTTAAAAAAAGTTCATATATTATCTACCTTATTATCTTCCCATCTATTGAAAGATGGTAATATTGTCCTTGTCTATAGGTTGACTAAAACCTCCATGAAGCAATGTGATTTATTTTTCATTTCAAATTTACATGGATGGTAATAATGATATATTTATTTAAAATATATGATATTTATGATATACTAATTATTCTTGGAAGGTTAATTAAAATTTACCTTTCTTTATTTCTATTCATTAAAATGTGAAAACAATACATTTGAATATTTTCATAGTACCATCTCCATGAAGTGATGTGATTAATTTTTATTAATTGACATATATATATATAAAGTTATAACATTTTATATGATGAAGAAATATTATACTAATTTCATCATTAATATTCTAAATATGATAAAACTATGACCATGGGGCATGTAATGGAACCATTAAGCCAATATATGCATGGGCTACGAGCTATTCTTCACCTGAATGATCATTTCAATGAATAAATTTTTAACAAAAGGATAATTATATGTTATAAATTAATTTTACCTAGTGATTTATGTATAAATTTATTTCTATAATATATTTATAATAAAACTAAATTTATTATACAATATATTTGATCTTGTATGAAGTAAGATGAGACATGAGTAAAACGATCTAATTTCTAATTTCATTTCATTTTAGGATTGTTTATGTGAAATTTATACTAATAGATATTATATTAATCTTATAGATTAAAACCCCTATATTTTTTACCTCTAGTTATTTATAGAGTTTTCATGATTTTTTTTCATTCCCCACTCTTTGGTATATAAAAAAATTGAAAAATTATTTTAAGGAAAAGTCAACATAATTTCTTCTTTGGTCAGGAACATTTTTATTATATATAAAAAATTTTACAAAAAGTTTTTACTAATTTTTTTTTATTATTCTCAAAAGTTTAATTAATGACATTTTTAAAAAATATTACAGTCTATAAAAATGTTTAAAAATATTAACCTCATCATATTTCTGAATTATTTACATTCTACCAAATGTGTAAATAAAATTATTATTTTATCATATACCACATGAATAGATTTTACTATCATAATGAAAACCATTTTCCTTGAATGTTACCTTACATGTTTTCATGTATATTTTAAAATAAATTATTCCCCAATATTTGGTAACTTTTTATACTTTAAATATGGGAATTTAAATTGTAAACGGTATTTTTTTAAGAAATTTTTCAGTTATATTTTTATGTTATTTTCTTCTATGAAAAAATAAATTATGTAAATATTAATATGCCAAGTGCCAATGGAAAATTTCCATAGTCTCTGATTCTTCAAAATCAGATAGCTCTACTATAGTGAATGTGATTTCTCTAAATCCTTCTTGGAATCATTTTCCTTGAATAATATGTCTCTTTTTCATCTTCACATCATGTGGCCCGAAGGACTTGAGGTGGCCTAAAGGACTTGAGGTGGATCGAAGGCATTGAGGTTGTTGAACAGCCATACAAAGGTGGATAGTTGATCACAATGAAAATACTAGGGAGGAGTGGTTTCAACAAGTCATAGAATTGGGTGTATTCCTCTATGACCTTCGGGCCCTGTAATGTCATGAAGCCTATGGTCCATGTAAGGGTTCCCATTTAACCCTTATGGGGAGGAGTTATCAAAAATATATAAAAATTGAAGGCCTTTGGCCCATTTAGGCATCATGCAAGCTGTGACGAAATGAAAAATGTTTTCATGATATTTTTTCACACATATGAATGAATTTTGATTATGAGACTTTTGGGTCTTTTATATCCATGTAATGAATATAGTTATATGATATAGATTTCTCATGACATAATGATGATAATCATTAAAATTATTAATAATATTTTGGTTCACATTTTGATACATGATTATTATTGATTCCAACTATGCTTTAAATATTTTTTATTTTCATGATTGTAAATGGTCATTTTCACATTTTTATGCATGATTATTATTGGTTATAGATATTATCACAATATTATTAGGGGAAATTATTTTTATAGATATGTTCACATTATTTTGATTTCCTATGCCTGTGAGGCCACATGCCAATGTTATGACGCTTGAATGATGATGTTTTCTTTGACACCATTTGTAGTCATTCTTTAAGATATGACTTGATTATAGAGTTGATGAACTAATTTTTTTAAGGTGTGAGTATTTTATATTGTGAATTTTAACTTTATTATATTTTTACAACCTTATGATCATCATATTCTTTATTGTGATTGGTATCTCCAATTTTTACCCTTACTGAGCTTCCGATCACAACCTTTCTTATGTTTTCTATCCCAATGTTTTAATGAAATGTTTTATGTTTGATATGTATATAAGGGTAAAAATAGGATGATCTTTATTCTATATATTGATAATATTTTATGAAATAATTTTATTATTAATCTAGTCTCAAAATACACGAAACCTTTAAAGTCCTCCGGATTGAATAATTGTGACTAGTATTGAATAATCAAGTAAAATAATGTATTATTTATGTTTGTTAGGATTGGTTCACATCATTAGTATCAGATAAGGGTTTAATTATTTATAGAAATTTGGATTAATGATATTTATTGAAAAATATAGGATACACATCTAATTATAGGATAATATCATGATTTTTTGCTAACATAGATATTGTGTTATTTTCTTAGAAAATTTATCCCCTTTTTTATACAAAAATGTGGATTCAACTGTGGCATAGATGCACCAAGTTTTTATATCTCTCAAAGTGGTTGATTGGGTATTAACTCAATCACTAAAAATACAAGATGAGTGGTCCTAATCTTTCAATCCGTAATAAAAACTCTCGGGGGATCTTTTTGGGATAATTTACATTTTCTTTATATACTATTATGAAAGATTTGAATAGATATTAAACATGGGTAATCTAGGTTTAACCTATGTTTTTGTACAATAAAAATAACATATCATGATTTATATATCTTGTTAATTATTTTTCATAATTAAATGATTTCTCAATATGATTATTGTTTCTGGTGCTATAGTTTTTGGTTTTATTAAATAGATGGAACCAAATAGAATCATGTTAACACTGGATGTGATGGATGATGTAGTGATTTTACTTACAAGAAAAAATGAAATGGGATATTTAATTTGAAATATTTTGATTATTAGTAATGATATATCTTCATATATTATTGAAAACTTTTAGATAGTTGAGTTTTATAATAAACCAAATAATGGTAAAATGTAGTTTCAAGATGAAAATGGAATAAAAAAGTTTTAACTTCCTATATATTGATAATGTGTGAAGTGACACCCAGGGAAATGTCTTTAAAGAAAAGATATTTTACATGTGGAAAATAAGAGAATAAATAAATTATTTCTAAGGAAAAAATTAATATCATTATAGATGTAAATAAATTAAATATTAAGGTGTCATTTATAGTTCAAATTATTATGTGGGGTGAAGTTGGGCTTTATCTAATTCAACTACCTATTCCAATCATTAACTCTTCGAATAAGAGAATATTTTATTCCAATAATGTACATGGAATTATTAAATATTTTAAATATTCAGATTCGAGAATTATATTATATAATTTTCAAAAAAATTATATTCTAGTTATAATAATCATGATACATAAAAGTATTTTTCTATAGTATCTTTTATTTAAAGAATTTCATGAATATTTTTAATGGTATCGATAACCTAGAAATGTTATTTAGTGCTAAGATTTTATTTTTGGAAATCTCATGATTTAATGATAAATAACCTTAAATATTAACTTATTTTGAGAAAATGATGTTTAGTTGGAATATAGAGATGTTTAATATTGATGAATTAAATTTTATTTTATTGGTGCCTTAAATTTTTTTAGTGATTTTATGACCAAGTGATTTGTGATGTTTATTTCATTTTTTTATTCATGGAATATATTGGATTGTTTTTTATTTTATTATATCATTAAAGATAAAATTAATATATGGAAGCATATATATTTTTAGGGAGGTTTTATGGTGATTCGGTTTATTAGAATGTTTTAGGATAGTTCTTGATCAAGGTATTCATATTCTTGGAATATGTAATTATAAGATACATTATATTGTTTTTGGATTAAATTTGAATTGATTTTAGGAATTTTATTACCTTATTTTTTCTCATTTCTTTTTGGATTTTAATCCCTGTGAAACATTATTTGAGTATTTCTTAAAATTTATCTAACTAAGGAATAAATTAAGTTGATAATCGGGTATTATTATTAAAATACTTGAGGTAAATGTCTCAATTATAGGTTTATTCATGTTTTTTTTCTTATAATGTACTATTCAATTTTTTTACATATCTGAATATAGGATGAAAAAAATTTCATCATTTTATAGATATTATGATAAATTATAATCATATTTTAGTGCTTGAAGCCTAAAAAATTGATATCGTCGATTAATAATTTTAAGATGGTATGAAAATTTTATGGAAGTAAATGAAACACACAAACAAAGGATGTAATTACATTTATGGATTTTTAGATATCAAGTAAGTTTATTATCTCATATTTGATGCTAAAATAATTCCCCAACTCTAGGAAAAAGGATCATGAAAATGAAAATTTATTCCTTTTTATAATTATTTCTATATAACTATTGGTTATTTTCACCCCTCACTGATGTATGGTTTTGTGGTCATTAGCTTTCTAATGAGAATATTATCTATCACTCTAAATTATTAAATTAAATTATCATTATGATACATGTAAATATTTTTACTTCATAATACTTTTTCCCATATCTGGGAACATAATTATATATTCTTTCAGGAAAACATTATGTTTCTCACTTCCCCTTTTTAAATGAAGTATTATTATCCTTTTGTACAATATGGGTTTATATCAAATGAAATTTATAATATTGAACCCTTGATGGCCGAGATAAAAATTATGAGCATGAAAAATATTTGTGGGGTGGAGAAAATATAAGACCCCTAAAATTTATTTTAAAATAATACTAATCTTGATATCTTTCTTAAAAGACAACATCGTGCTTTAAGATAATTTCTATATAATATACCAAAATATTATTTAAATGTGACCATTATAACCTAACCATCAAATTAGAAGGTATAAATAGTAATAATCACATTATGAGTAATATATATAAATATTTTATATAATTAAAATGTATTGATCAACCCATCATAAATAATAACTAAATTTTCAATACAGCTATTTTATTTTTCAAAGATATATTTTCTTCCAAAATAGATTTTCTTTTATTTTTTCTCCAAAATTGTAACTACATTCTACCACATTGAAAAAAAATTGTTTATGAAATTAATATTATTTTTTAAATAGTCATGTCAATATTATATTTGGGATAATTTTAGGGATTTTTATGAACTGATTTATTTGATGTGAATAGTGAAAATAATGATTTTGGTAAAATGTCATTTTTTTAATTAAATCATATAATTTTAAAGTGTTATTTTTTTAATTAAATTAAAATAAGTGCCTTATAATTCGAAGTAACCCAATTAATATTATATGAATTATCACTACACTTGAATTTTCATTAAGTTCATTTCTGGTGTTAAATTTTGTTTTGAAAAATATGGTTTCCTTCCATTTTATGAATTTATATTAAATTTGATTTCTATCATTTCTATAAATTTAATATTGAGAAATAGATTATATAATTTCAATAAAGCTGTTAAAATTTATTAAGTATTTTCCTTTTTATTTTTGGTCATTTTGAATTTTAACAGTTCTAAGGATTTGTAAACGGAGTAAGGATAAAACACGTTAAACTAGGTTAAAACTATGTGTTATGGATTTAAAATATCTCTAACAATGAATTTAACTGATTTTAAGGGTTTTTTTAAATACATCCAATATATTATAATATGACAATTTATTTCTAATTTTCTTGGTTTATAACATCTATATTATTTTAAGGAAAGTATAAATACAAAAAATATCACTTTATTGTAATTTCAATTATATGTTTTCATACAGAAAAAAAAGAAGTTATGATTAGATATAAAAATTTTATTTGAAAATAAATAGTTTACCTTTATTTTAGTACTTTATTATTATTTTTTTCTCAGTATATAATTAACATAAATGCTTACACAAAATTGATATGAAGCTTATGAAGAGAGTTGAATATCAAGGGAAATTATTTTAAAAATAATAAAATTAATATTTTTTTTATTAATTGTGGAACCCCTTGAATTGAATAGTTATGTATAAATTATTATAACTAAGTTTATATTATAAACTCGCAATTATTTTTATGACATTAAAGTCTAATTAAATGAATAGTCTTAACATTCACTTTAAGGATATTTTATGCTAAATAATATTTTTTGAAACGATTAAAAAAATATTGTGATAGAACATAAATAATGGTAAATAGTCTAAAAATTAATCCATTTTAAATTTCTAAGAGACTCTATACCTTATAATTAAATATGTGACCCTTAAATGCGAAATAATACACTTCCATGGTTAAGGTAAAAAGCAATTAACGAAGGGATTAAACCAAATGAAAACGATTATAATAAAATAAAAAACTATATAAATTATATTAGATGGTTATATTTTGATCTTATAAAGTTTTATTAGAATCCATATTTATTTTTAATAATTTTACACGATAAATACATTAATTATATTTAAATCCTTTATGTCATTCCAAGTGTTCCCTCTCCTCATTTATAAAAAGGAACCTCATATGATCCCTCATTCACAAAGTGTGGCCCTTATTTATTAAAAAAGACCTAAAATAATAAATAATAATGTTCTTTTAATTCTTCCATGATCCTAGGTTTATCTCCTAATATCAATCTTTCAAGGCTCAAGGTGTAAGAAAAATGTGTTCTCTCAGATAAGAGGTATAAATCATAAATGATCTATTTCAATTTTATTTTTTATTATACTTCATTTAAATATAGTATATCAAAAAAAAATAAGTAACAAAATTTAAAAAATATACTGATATGTTATTATGATTTTGATAAAATCATTTTACTTCTCCTTTACATAAAATGAGAAATGAATGCATCACTCATGCATATGTGTAGACAACCACCTCCATGTAGTGATATGATTCATTTTTCGTCATCATCTTTCATGGGTGGTTATTATGATGTATTTAATGTTTATATATAATATAAATGACATAATTATGATTCTAAAATTAAAGTATTTTTTCTGCCTTCTTACAGCCCCATATGTTGGGAAATGACAATGTTGATTGTGCGTATGTGTGGACTACCACCTCCATGAAGTGGTGTGATTCGTTTTTTATTTCATCTTTAAATAGATGGGAAAAGGATATTATATATATATATATATTATTTATGGTATACTAAAATTAATGTGAATTAAAATAATACATTGTCATTATTTCATTCGATTTGTTGAAAAATTATATCATCACCAATGCATACACATGAAAAACCATCTCCAAAAGTGATGTAATTAATTTTTCATCAATACTTTATATGATGGTCTATAAAAGTTTATATAATTAGTAAATAAGATAATTATATTATTATAAATATTTTTTTTGATAAAACAATAATCAAATTTCATGTAAAGGAACCATCAGACCAAAATAAGAATGATAAATAGACCAATTTTCAACTGAATAATAATTTTAGTGATGAAATTTTAATAAAAATAATAATTTTAAATTATAAAATAATTATAATTACTAATTAATTTATGAATATTATTTTAAAATATATTAATAATAAATTCATATTTCATATATAGTAGGGTTGAACTCATATGATTGAAGATAAGACATGAGGTAAACAACTTAAGTTACAATATCATTTATTTTTAGGATTTTTCTTGTTAAGATTATATTAAGAGCAAATATAATATCTTTATCCTTTAAAACCCATATATTTTATAATATTAGTGTTATTTTTATGGTTTTAAAATTTTCTTTCATTGTAATCCATTTTGGTATATAATACCATTGATAATTTTTTTTTATGAAAAGGTGACATTATTTCATCTTTGGTCCGAAAACATTTTATTCTTTATCCATATTTTCTTTAAAATATATTCAATAATATATTTACCATTATCCAATGATTTATTAAGTTCTTTTATACCCAGATTTTACTTTATATGAAATAATTTAAAAAAATCCACCTATCATTTTCCAAATGAGATTATTTTTTCTAATGTTATGAAAAAAAATATTTGTTTTATCATATATCGAGTGAAAGGATGTACCTCATCATGAATAATCTTTTCATTAAAACATCCTTTAAATTTTCAATGGTTATTTTCAAAGTAAATTATTTTCCTAATATTCTATATATTATTATATTTTAAATAATTTATTTTAAAATGAAAAGGGAATTTCCCTTAATAAATATTCTAGTGCTATTTTAAAGCTATTTTCCTCTCAGACAACATCTCTTGATGTTAATTTTTCTTCAATAGAGATATCGTCTTGTGATACCATCCTTATTTTTATATACATTGTTATATATTTTAATATTTAACTCTTGATGAAATATTTTTTTAGTTTACATAGGTTAAGACATGGTAAAATGATAAATGTTTTCATGATATTATCGAATAAAACTAAAGAAAACATGATTATATGATGGTTAAGTCCATTATATACCTTAAATGAATTAGGTAATTTGATATAATTATATCATATTATAATGATGATAAGCATGGAAATGATTTCAAATAGATATTTTCACATTTTTATTCATCAGTATGGCTTCTTCTAGCATTGCTCAAAAGATTATGTATGGGAATGATTAATATTTGTTGTCTTCACATTTTTTATGTATTAGTGTGATCACTTCTAGGTATGATCACAATATTACGATTTTACATGATTTAATATAGTTATGTTTATGATTTTTACAACACATGGTTATGTTATGACTCTTGGATGAAGACTTCTTCCCTGACACCCTTATTTTTCATGCTTTTGGATATGAATTTACATTAGAGTTTATGATCTATGCATTTTTGAGTATCAATATTTTTTATTCAAAACATGCACTTGATTATTTTATCAAACCCTAGTGATAATATTATGATCTCTTATGAATGATATCTCCCATTTATATCCATACTTTTCATTTGAACACACCCTTTTGTTTCTTTTTTATCATCATGTTTTGATGGAAAGTTATAAGTATGATATTTCGTGATGGGTACTAAAATGATGTTATTTTTGAGAGATATTAAATATTTTTTTATATATAAATTTTTAATGTATCTATTCTATAAATAAATTGAATCTTTATAGTCATCAAGAATGTGTAATTGTGATATGTTTTGAAAATTAATATAAAATGATGTAATGTTTAGGTTATTTATCAATGGGTCACCTCACTAACTATGTCTTGAACACACCCTCTATGGGGTGAACATTTTACAGGGGTACACACTAGGACCCCAAGGTCAAATCACCACATGAACACCTAATACGGGTTCCTTGATAACATTTCTGTATATCAGTCTCACCTTATCATTCCAACCATAATGTCTCTCAATCATCACTAGGTCCTTTATACTCGTCCCTACCATCTAAGTGTCTATCACACCTAACTAGATCAACCTACATATTTGATACCACAATAAAGGATATAAAAATAGTACACACACAACACACATCATCACATATAAACATAATCTACAATCAATCAAAAATAATAAGCACACATGAAAATTAGCATTTAGAAAATAGGGTCTTTCCCAAATAGGGATAAATAGACCAAAAAAACAACCCTTACAAATATCCTTTTAAAAAATAGAAAAATACTATTTGGAAACTCTTTCAAGAATGAATATCTTGGTTTTTTACTCACACCAGGATGTTTTACCAACATCCATCGGGTCTTTCATTACAAAACATCATTCCTATTTTAAAAATACCATTTCAAAACTCATTTACCAAACCACTTTATTTCCATTGAGTTTCTATTTTTAACCATGTACAATTTTTTTGAATCACATCAAAAGAAAATTTCTCATTTAAATATAACCCATTATACCAAAAAAACTATACAGAGGGTAATAATCACTCATTCTTCTATGGAACCACCATTAAATAAGTTGGAAATATATATCATCTATGATGACTATTTGGCCAATGAAATTTCATCCCAACCATATTAAAGTATCACATAGGTCAAGAATTATGAGAAAAAATATAATAAAGATAAAAAATATAATATAGAAAATAACCAAGAGACTTAGTAAATTAAAATAATTCATCATCAATCAAACCATTTATCCTTTAAATTAATACATTATTTTCCCAACTGAGACGCATATAAGCATCGTCTCAACTACTAAAAAACTATCTCATAAATAAAAATCATAATATTAATTTATTTTATAATTTAAATTAAAATTTCAAATTATTATAATAGTTACCAAACTCAGCAGGTAATGAAATAAAACCAAAACTAGGAGCAATGAGTTGTGATCCTCTCCCAGTGAACATTTGGGCTTAGACCCCATAAAATCCCGAAAAGAATTCCCCAGATCGATGAAAAATTTCTTACAAAATCATTAAATAACCAAAGAAAAACCACTAAGAAGGATAAATTTTTAAAAATAAAATATGATATCTTGTATAAGGCCTCTTGGTAACCCCTCAATAAGCCACCCATGATATCCACATTAGGGACAACAATATCACCATGCTCTATTTAAGTAATTCATTATTAAAACTTATAAGTCAAAAATAATTCAAAAATACATATAAGGATGATGAAAAGGGATAAAGGTGGAATAAACAACATCAAATTATTATGTTGAACTAGTAATAATCCATTTATATTGAATGGGAAGGAAGAGGGAGTGGGAGGTTTTGTCTCCCCAGGTCACATGACTATGTGGTAGAAGATACCAAAAGGGGTTCTAAATTATGAAACCCCAAATAAAATTAAAGAATGATTCCCCCAAATGGTTTATATTGTGATTATATGTTCACACAATGAATCCCCCTAGAAAAAAGTTCCAATTCCACTATTTCAAACTTTCACAATGTGAACCATAAGTCTGTATAGTGAATGGTCTGTAATAACACCATCCAGCATTTTTACCACTCTGGATTTTCCCAAACATGCTTTAAAACCCCTGAGACAACACCTGAACCTAAAAAAGTATGAAAAGCACATTTTAAGTATTAGTAAACACACATAATCACAATCTAAAACAAAAAACAAAATCTAACACTTATTTGAAAATAACATGTTCAAATTATATTTGAATATCATAACCATCCAGAAATGAGGTATTAAAATCTACCCATTATAAGACTTCTTATACCATAAAACTCCTGGTAGTATCTGTACCATTATACATGACCTAACATGATCACTAAATCACTAGAACTCATCCACATTCCATATTCAAATATCAAAAAAACCTACACTCTGAAATTCAAAATAAAAACCCTGTATACACCAGTACTTCTCAAAAAACCCATGTTTGATCAAAAATAAATGTGAATCTTATCCTGAATGATTTTCCTAATATTGATTCTAAATCAAACCATCCATTTCTATAATATCAACTGTTATCCCTCATTATGTTAGCATTACACATAAGTGATGGGCCTTTACTATTGATGTATCACCACATCACCTTCTCGTGAAGACTTAACAACAAAATTCATCCCTAAATCATCAAAAATTTAATAATAAGGTTCCACTGATATCCCTATACACAAGACCATATTTATTTTTCATCGATAACTAAAAACCGAAATTTATTCCTTCAGTATGATTCATAACAAGATCTACCCCTGAATCATGTAATGAATCATGGTTCAACCTTTGAATCATGTGCATAATCATGACTCACCTCTTGAATCATTTCATGAATCATTATTTAGCACACAAATCATGAAATGACTATACTAGCTCCAAAATTTGGTGAACGAGTCTTGGGAATCTAGCCCATCACTTGCACTAAACATTGAGAAGTTTCTTAACCACACCCAACCATCCAAAATTGCTAAATTTTCGTCAGTGATCTATCCCGTGGACAATGGTTCTCCCCCTATAGGATGTCAATTTTTGGTTGATTCAAAATAATGGTGAATCCATACATAATAATAACCTATTGAAACCCAAAACTAACTATTCCAAACCATAATATTAATCAAAAATTCTTACCAACTACTCAATCTAAACATTGAACATAAATCCTAGGATATTGGTACATCCAAATATATTAATTAATCATGGTAAACCCATTGAAATAATGAATCAACTGACCAGAGACACTTCCGGTAGATTATAGAAAACCATGAAAACACATCATATATAGGCACCATTTTCATTTCCCCATCACCTGACCAAAATAGGTCTACACTATCCAATCACACATGGTTACTCCAAATAAACATGCCCCAAAAAACAAGAACATACATCAAACATATTTTTCATTATTGGATAAATAAAAAAAATCTAATTTGTATGATTTTTATAGGTGGTAATTTATTATTTCATAAACCTACATCAAATACTATTACACACACAAAAACTCACCCATTTTTTCATAGAACACCCTGACATCCATTATTTTTCTCTAAAAAGTAGAATAAAAAAAACTAATTGCTTATCTATTCACTTTTTTTATAAACCAAGAATTTTTTGAAAATTTAATTCTGAAATACAATCTCAAAACTCACATTAAATATAGTTTCCAAACCCCTTTCACAATTCAATTTAAAAATCAATTTCTATACTTATTTCTAAACCCAAAAATCCCACTCATTTCAAAATCACCAGCTCCAGGATCAATTTCATGTAATACCAAATTCTAAAACCATTTCACAAACACCTCACTTCATGACATGAGTTTTCATTTCAATATCAACATTTTCTAAAAAATTGCACATCCAAGAAAAAATTTCCCTATAACCAATAATAAATGACATTAAACATAAATTATACATTCCCTTTGTATCCATAATAATCTAATAACCACTTATAATATATGTGAGAAAAAATAATTTATATTGTAAGTTACTTTAGTTAATATAGATTCTAATTAGGAAATATAAAAAATATCCCACTCCTAAGAATGCTTATAATTCATTATTCAAGCCACTATCATGATGCATGTATAACTCACTGGCTCACGGCTGATCCCAATGACTCATCTAGTGTCTCATTCATCCCACTTGATATTTCTTATTAAAATCTAACACCTCGCTCAATGAAGAGTGCATAGTACCGAAACTAGAAATCCTACCATGTCTTGTGATACAACCGCTATAATACTGGATAGGAATGCACTTGATCTCCCTCCTAAGTCCTATAAAACTAACTCTATTAATAAATACACTATCCCATACAAAAACCACTCTGATGACATTTTGTAATTCCCCATCTCATATCATCCAAATAATACCTAATCGGGGGATACTAAAACACCTCACAAAACTGACTCCTCAATGATCGGTACATCTTTGTCACACAAAAACTGACTCCTCAAAGATCAGTACATCTTTGTCACACCAAGATGCACCGTTAAAGGAGAACCATGGAACTCTTTGATGACCGTCTCGTGCATCGCCAAGGGAACAAAAATCCTTCCATGATACAACATGCTATTTTGTTTATCCTTAGACCAACCATCAGGGGCCTCACCCCAAACAACTCGGTCTCTCCAGAACTCCACCTCAAGATCCCCCAATTGGGACACTTCTACTTTCTGCATCAGGGATGACTGCACCGTCATCTAAAAAAGACAACATCTAACTCCGACTTCTCCCATATCAAGATGTAATGTTGAAAGTTCTTCCATTACTCTCCAGGAATCACTGGATTCACGCATATCATCACTACGTGAATTTCGGCTTAGCGTGTCAGCTAAAAAATTCCCTTTTCCAGGTGTATACAATATTTCAAAGTTTTATTCCTGTAAGAACTCTATCCACTGACGCTGTCATAAGTTCCTGTCACATTGGGAGAAAACATACCTCAAACTCTTATGATTAGTGAAAACCTTAAATGCCCACCAATTAGGTAATGACTCTACAACTTCAGAGCAAACACAACAGCTTCCTACATGAGATCATGGGTGGCATAGTTGCATTCCTGGGGACGTAACTGTCGAGACCCATAATAAACAACTGACCTCTACTGGATGAGAACACAGCCTAACCCCAGACGTGAATCATTGCAGAAGACTTAAAACTAAACTCTTTCAGTTGGAAGACAAATGAATGGAGCACTTACTAACTTCTCCTTTAGATACTCGAAATATGCATGACACTAATCAGTCCATATGAATGGCTCATCCTTCTTTGTCATAGATGTCTGATGAGTCACAACCCATGAGAAATTGGCCACGAACCTCCTGTAGTAGCCTATGATACCAATGAAACTTTACACCTCTAACACTGTCTTGGGAGCTTCCAAAGACACAACTACTTCAATCTTTGATGGATCCACAGCTACCCCCTATTAGGACACAACATGCCCCAAGAAACGGACTTCTCGAGTACAAAACTCACACTTCGCCAACTTCTCGAACAGCTGATGTCAACGAAGAACTCCCAAAATGGCTCGTAGATGTTCGGCATGCTCCTCTTCAGATGTGGAGTACACAAGGATTTAGTCGATGAAAACTACCAAAAACATGTCCAGGAACTCATCGAACACAACATTCATCAATCCCATGAACACAACTGGATCATTTGTCACACCAAAAGGCATTACAATGAACTCATAATGCCCATGATGACAACAGAAAGAAGTCTTCGGGATATCCTCATCCTTCACATGCATCGGATGATATCTTGACCGTAAGTTTATCTTTAGAACCAACTTGCGCCGTTCAGTTATCGAATAAATCATCAATTCGCAGAAGAGGATAGCAGTTCCTTATTTTCACTTTGTTTAAGAGATGATAATCGACACACCACCGCAAACTGTCATCGGCCTTCTTCACGAACAGAACTGGTGCACCCCATGGGGACCCACTTGGCCGAACAAAACTGCACTGCAATAGAACATCAATCTGTAATGGTAGCTCTTGTAACTCAGAAGGGGGAATCCTATACGGAGACATAGAGATAAGAGATGCTCCTTGCTGTAGCTCGATCCGAAACTTGATCTCTCGTCGAGGGGGTAATGCTACAACCTCTTCTAGAAATACATCTGGGTACTCCTCTACGACCCTAGGAAACACCAACTGCTGAACCTCTAAAAAACTTAGCATTATCTCAGTCCCCATAGATGATAAGGATGGAACACGCCTATGACCCATCTGAGGATCTTGTTCACCAACAAACACCACTTTCTCTCCATCCGCATCAAAGAAAACGACCTTCTTCCTGTAGCAATCCACGATATCCTACATTTAATACAACCAATCCATGCCGAGGATGACATCATATGGTTGTATTTTTAAACATAGGAAATCTCCCCAAGAGCAGTGTTTCCCCAACACGAGCGCACAATATCTACAAAATTCAAACAAGTCACCTCAACCTCCTACTGGCGTAGACAACACCAAGGGAACTGGAAGCCTCTCTACCTCATGTCCCAAAGCATGGACAGGGGTAGGAGATATGAAGGAGTGCTTCGCACTTGAATCAAACAAGGCATACACCAAGGTTGAAAACAAGAAAAGGGTACCTCTAATGACATTTGGCTCATCTGGTACTAGAAACGCTAGAGCATGAAGCTGACCACGACCTCCTCCATAGCCTCTCTAACCCTGATGACGACCACCACCATGGTTGCGCTCTGCTCTATGAGGAAGGGGAGCATCATGGGGATTTCCTCTGCCTTCCCTATCTATTCTCTACTGATCTAAAGATGGTGCAACTGGCTGCTGCTTCCTCGGCTGGAACTGCCTAAAAGGAGGAACCTGGAGCGTAGTGCCCGGTGCACGATGACCACTCTGAAAGGTCAGGCACTCCCGCTGCTGATGGACAGGACCACCACAAGAAAAACAGGCACCTAATACCTTGGAATAGGCCTGAGAGTTGCTGCCTCCGGAGAAACGAGATGCGATGGGCTGGGACCTACCCCCTGCTGAACGGAAACTCTTCTGCCCTGAAAACCTGGAGCCCCGGACCACAACCTTGCTTCGTGAGGGATCATGACGATCCCCTTATCATGATGATCTGGTCCTGTCCAAAGTCCTCTCAACAACCTCTACCCTCGCCAGTACCTCAAGGTATGTGTTTAACATAAATGGGGTGACCTGACGCTGGATCTATGGATGCAAAACCTCCTCGAAATGCCTCGCCCTGGCCTCCTCATCTGGTAATAGGTCCGAAGAATATCGTAAAAGGTTACTGAAACAGATCCCAAACTCCCAAACACTAGAGCTCCCATGTCAAAGAGTAAGAAGCTCCTGGAGACTGGACGCCTTTGCAGTCGAGGAAAGGAACTCAACTCTGAACTTTTCTCGGAACACATCCCAGGTGATCATTGACTCCTCACGATCCCTGATGAACAAGAACCACAACTGCCATGCTGCTCCACACAGAATCATCACAGCTAAGTAAACCCAATGCTCTTTCGGAGCACGGATCGAACTGAAGCCTATCTCGACCTCCTCTAACCATTCTTCTGTGACTGCATCTAAAACGGATCCATCTTACTTCTGCAGACTCTGGGGTTGAAACTCTCGGAGTGTCTTCCTCCATGTGTCATCGTCATCAACCTCTACCCTGTGACAACCTGCTGGAACAGCCTGCTGGACATCTTCTATGAAAACCTGATGAAGATGTCAACCTACATCCATACCATCAAAATAACAACCTCTACCCTCCCCACAAAGTGTACCCCTCCTAGGCTGGAAATGTGAATAGTGAGATAATGACCCTCGAGTCCACCCTCCAGTAGGCCCCAGGTTGGTGACTAGCACCGAGGGAATAATAAACACACAAATGGGAGGCATTACCCTCTAAGAGAACACATCCGGAAGAGAGAGATAAGATAGAAACCAACCAACTCCAACTCAAAACTGAAATTTAAAATAAACCCATGAACATATATGAAATTCCATGAAAAAGTACTACAACTGAATGGGAAAACTACAAGTAACCAAAGGAAAGTAAAACGGTTGCGACCACAAGCCCAAAAAACTCCTCCAACCACAAGCTATTAGTAACCAGCTTGATCTCCAACCTACTCTATGTGACCTGAAAATAGTTTATATATACGTAGGGTGAGTATAGAAGTATACTCAGTAGAATCCTCCCTGATTCCTCTCATGAAAAAGTAATGAAATCTTTCTAAAGCACAGTGAACAACAGTGAAAATAACTCGTCCCCTAAGCCTGTATGCTATGTTCCCAACCTCACCATGGATACTCTCACCAAGTAATGCAAACAAGAATATATCATATAGAAAAGAATATCAAGGG
The DNA here is from genome assembly GCA_963277665.1 of Viscum album. Taxonomy (NCBI): domain Eukaryota; kingdom Viridiplantae; phylum Streptophyta; class Magnoliopsida; order Santalales; family Viscaceae; genus Viscum; species Viscum album. Next base: position 692,131,766 of record OY728157.1, read on the forward strand.
TACCCTGCTACTACTTGCCCACTGGTTTGTCTCTTTTACCCAACGACATACGTCTTGTGCATCTATCTCCAAAGGCTTTCCCGTATACACCTGGGATAAGATCCACAATCTGCACCATGTGCACCACAAACGCTTGCCCGCAGACACTTGGTTCAAGAACCACACCATCCTCACAACCAAAAGTAACCAGGTAGTTTCTGGTACCCACCACAGCCCGCGTAACGTTTATCATACGTCGGGTATTATACCTCAATCCATTACAGCCCATACGCCGAGTAAGGATCCTGAAGCCATCATAGCCTATACACGTTACACCTATAGTAGTCCATAGGATACTATATCCAAAATATATGTCTGTGAATAACTAAAAGCCATTACATCCCTCTACACACATATATGGGGAAAACTAACCATTGTGCATAATGGCACTAATATCTACCAAGAGAAAAGAGCGGGGTCAAAGGGTGTAGTCAGCCATTCACCCTCCCATCGGAATGTTGGGGAAAACACCCCCCTAGGGCTCAGAATCCCCAGGATGCTAGTTTCCCTTACTGGAAGGGTAGAGTAGCATATAGAAACACAAAAAGTACAGGATATATTATAACTCACAACCACACTATGGGCATAACATAGTCTTTGACACAACTGCAACTAACCTCTCTCAGACTCCGGACTGCCACTCCTAATACTAGGTATCCTATAATCACACAACCATTTAAAGGGCTTTATTAGATTACTTCATTCCCTTTTTATAAATTCCGATGTACGTTAATTAATTCTTCCAACATTAATTAACCATGAGAAAACCCACATTAAATTCATTAACATCACACCCATGTCAATTGTTCCTTCAAAGTTTCAACCTCATCACTATGTTCCACCATCTCCATCCTCATGGGTTAACCTCAACTATTAAATCATTAATCATAGAATTACATTCCCATATTCCCAGGTATTCTAGAAAAGCATTCTATGATACTAAACACTAGGGGCTCAACACTGTGAGTAGATGTACTACCCGTCGAGTCTTTTCCACATGTAGCAAGAGCATAGAACCATCCTCCCTTGAGAAGCTAGACACGGAAAGCATGTGGAATACCCCGCGCGTCTTTGCCTCCTTCAGAAGAAGGGTAAGCAAGACCAGCTGCCTTGAGCAGTAGGGAAAAGTAAAGCAGATAAAAAACCAAAGAATCCACAAGAATCCAAAAACCCCATCCATCCCATTCTATCATCCCTGATGTCCTCTCTGACACCCACATGCATAAATCGATGCATCTTTCCACTCTAGGAATCGTCCGCTATAACAACCACAAGTCCTCCACGCCCCCACATATAAAAACACCCTCCCATGGCCACATCACAGCATAAGAAGCCGGAAAACAAACATCACATCAAAATTGGCCTCTTGGCCCTTTAAAAAGGCATCCATCCTTTAAACAACAAGCACCAACAGATTTCAGGTTTACCAACCAACCGAATTAAACATGCACATTGGAATCCATTGATTAACATCAAGTTGGAACTAAAACCACAACAACCACAACCGGATTCATTTACATGCCTCTTTATCTTTAGCCAATTAATTATCAATTAATTCTGGCTTTACATTCTTTACCAATTTCATCAAGAGCAACATGCTAACAAGAAAGGCATAGATATCACACTATCTATCAAAACAAGAGGCAAACCGTTATCACGGTACAAAGAAAAAACATGTGATCAAACAAATTCTTTTAATTCAGTTCAAGTTTTTAATTAGGTCAATTTCATTGTGATCTAGAGGGATAAATCATGCTAACTCTATGATTGCACATAAACAATTAGAGAAGCCATGAATCCCCTACCTCAACGGTTTTGACGGAAACCACAACGGTCGAAGAACACCCATAAATATCGGGCCGATTCACCAAGGATCCTCCCTATATCTCTTCACCTAACACAACCAAGACCAAATCTCATCACAAACAACATCCAAACACTTAGATCTACCCATAACAGGTGTAGATCTAAGATCCCAAGAGAAGAGGAGGAGTAGATCTAGGTAGATCTAAGAAACCAACCAAAAAGAATCGCTTACCTCAAGAAATCGGCTTCGATTTGTGAAGAGAAGCCTCCGGATTGCCTCCAAAATGCTTGGTAGAGGTTCTTCCACCTCCAAGGAAGTTTAATCCCGAGTTATGTCCGCTTACGGGCTTAAGTGAACCATTTAGAGGCAAAAGAGTTCAGATCCACAATTTTAGGATCTAACTTTAAGTGCCCGCATGGTTAGTCTGCACGGTTTAACAAACTATGCGCTAATCATTCGTTAGCTTCTACCTCGACAACAAACTTTGCACGGTTTGGCCGCACGGTTTAGGCAAACTGTGCACCTCCCGTGCGAAGCCTACTGCCTCCAACACCAACCTCGTACGATTTGGCCACACGGTTTGACTAATCATGTGCCTTCCGTGTGAAGGCCATTGCCCTTTAGATTTCCTTAAATGTACACCCAAACGCACCCTCAAGTCACCATGACTTCCCGAAACACCTCTATCTCCACATTTTCACAAAGGAATGGACCAGATAGGTCCGGGCCATTACATAATACATCCAATGGATAGGGGTTTTTTAATGAATCCACCTAAATCAATTCATAAAATTGAAAATAATCCATTACCATATCCATAATCAGATAAATTAAGGGACCAAATCAACCAATGGGGAATCCTAGAAACAAATGTCAAAAATTAAAATATAGATTTTACAACTACATAAGGATCCGAAAGCCTCAAAAAATTAGATATATGAGTAAAATAAAAACATTGTTATATCTAGGTTACACATATTGAAATAGATTAAATGATTCTAATGTTAATTTGTTCCATAAATATTAAAAATTAAAATGAAAAAACTACCACAAGAGAGCCTCCAAGGTCATAGGGGTAGAATGTAGGTTGAGAAATAATAGACATGAGTTTAAATGGTGGTTTTGGGAATTAAAATAAGAAAATCGAAATAATTTCTTCATATATAATGGTTGGCCAAAAGATTTTCCAAACCAGTCTCCTACCATGGGAACCTTTTTGGGCTACTAGAGAAATTTCATAATTCTTCCACATAGAATTTAAAACCTTGTGCCAACCATATAAAACACCCTTATCTTTATTCAACCATTTTTAAGGAAAGGATACGTGATTTGGACTAACTATTATCCTTATCATGCACCGTCCTATGAAACTCCAACACAAGACACATGATTTTCTAAGGAGTCCCAAACAATATTACTTAAATACGATACAACCATGGAAAAAATACAAATCCTATAAAAACATCTAAAATACAACAAACATTAACTAAAAAGATCTGAAACGAACATGTTAAAAAAAGGGATTTAAGTACCTAAAAGTAAGAACCATGATGTTATAATTTTCCCCAACACAATTATTTCTACCACAAAAATCCTCTTCAAGATTATTTTTTCAAAAATATATGATTCAACCACTCTCTCATCATATTATCATACTCCCACATCTCATAATAATCAAATTCATTCTTCCCAAAACCCAAAAAATGGTATAAAATTCTCACAGACAACCTTCACATGTGAATCTTTTATCTATAATGGTAGATTAGTCATGGTCACATTAGGTTCCACATAAAGGTCATCCCAGTTTAGAACATTTTATGGATCTAAAATATATATATTAATCCATGATACATGAAACATGTTATGGGTCAAATTCATTTGTGGTGTACAGTCAAAATGGTATGTTACCTTCCCAACCCACTAAAAAATCTCAAATGGACTCACATAGAATGTAGAACCCATATATATGATGAAAACTCATAAAAGTAGTTGGAACTTTATTTTTAAGGAAATGGATACCATTTAATCTTATAAAAAGTGATTATGTTATATCTTTTCACAAAAATATTTAAATATTTGATAGATGTTATGGGTGGAGTACTAGAAATAATTCAACATTAAAAATTATTAATAATTTATAAATTGGACTATTTTTAAAGATGTAATTAGCAGGAAGTTTCCATCCCCACCTGTGAACGAATTATCATAGAATTGGAATCTCATGGAAGTATTTTTTCATATGTGTTTGGGAGTCCAAGGGGACGAGTCCGGTTTTATTCTAGAAATAATTCAGTTAAAATCCTCCATTTTCGAGATAATCCTCTTGGATAATTATCTTGGTCAAGAGTTTTGAGGTATTTGGGATTATCTATATGGAGGGGATATTATCTAGGAATGGTGACTATCGTCAAAAGTAATCCTTTGTTTTCAGAAACATTAAGTTATTCCATCACCTATACGAAATGTTTTTATGGGATAATTCCGTTATTCATAGTGGAGATTTCACCCAATCATGTTGAATATGTTCTACGATATAAAAGAATCATTTTTTTTCTAGGTATGAAATAGAAAATCACTAATTTTGTATCCCTTAATTATACTTGTCAATAGTTCAGAGCTGAGAATCAAAATCCTTCTACATTACTTCAACACCTTCTTGTGTGAACCTATAAGTGGGATGACATATCGATGGATTACATGCCTATTTTATCATGTACTACTTGTGGAAATAATACGATTTGGTTATTGATTGACCGATTGACCAAATTTTATCACGTTATTCTATTATGTGATACCACCAAGGTGGATGATTTGGGAAATATTTATATGGAAAATATTTTCTGGTTTTATTGTGTTCTATCTTCCATTATTTATGATAGGGATTCCTGGTACATGTATTAGTTTTGGATAGCCCTCTAGGTTTTGATTGGATCCCAGGTTATGATGAGTAAGAAGTAATGACCCCAGAAGTATGGTTAGAAATAACATGATATACATATTCTTGAAGTCATGCTTCATGCTTAAATACAGGACTTTAGTTGAGTATATTATTTTCATTTAGGGTTGGTCGAGTTTTCATTTAAGAAATATATCATTTATATATTAAAATAGATCCATTTGATTCTTGTATAGCTGGACTTTTAAATATTCACATTTTTTGTTAGATATTGTTGATAATTACCTTGTGGGACCTTGCATTGGGCGAGAGATGAAAATGAATAACCTAATAATGTATAGGAGGTTAGTAATGTATCAGAGATGGTATAAATCATATAAAGAATTTCATCTATTCCATTTGGAGTTCTAATTTGGTGACCTCATGTTCTTGAGAGATCCACCTAGGATGGATCACTAGCGACTCATAAATTAAGGGATTTTTTCATTGAGATACATGGGAATCGAGAATTCCCTTTTAGGAAAATTTTTGACTTACATGGGTGATAGTTTAGTGGGTTACCTTGGTTAGTTCATCAAAAGTTAGTAATAATGGTCAATATCTATTTTGGATGTTAGTATGCTATTTGGTATTTCTCGGTAGACAGGATATAGGACCATCAAAACTTAAGTGGAAGGTTGTGAGTGAGTGTATAGATGGCTCTCATTTTAGAGATCCATAAGTTAACATGGGTGGTTATGAAATATTGACATTGAGAAATTTATAATCCAGATTCTAAACTTTTTACAAACATTGATTTTAGATTTTTTTGAACTGATATGGGTTTTCACTGATAGATTGGATGTGCTCATGTCTATTAACTATTTTTTCCTTATTATCTATTGATATTGTGTAGTAGCATTCCACCAAGAAGTCATCTGATTATTATTTAGAAGGTAACATTTGGTGAACTAAAATTATTGAACCCTCTAGTCATCCAAAACCTAATAGAGGTAATATTGCATCTGGTCCACACTCTGTGCTAATGGGCCTCACTAATCCCCATTCCTTTTCTATGAGTGGAACCTTGAATGAATGATGGAATATATAGAGCCTAATTGTTTCTTTGTTAGGAAGAACCATATTTTAAAAAAATGAACAACCCTTAGTAGGTGGATGAGTAGTTGTGAAAAATTAAATGACCCTTCATGTGCATATATATAATAGATTCCATTAAGGTGAAGTGTGTTGTCTCCAATCATGAGTTACTTAGCAGTTGATAGTGGGATGTAACAGTTCTAAGAAGAATAAAGTGAACTTGGAGTGAAAAGACTTTAAGAACCTTTTATGGATAAATTCTTTCTAGATTTGATGGTATTGTCTATGTCTATATAGTTATTAAACATTCATCCTGGTGAGTGGTTAGTCAGGCAATACACAAATCATTTTTTTGAAGCTTACATATGATATTGATGCGCTTGATAGAGCTCTGATTTCAAATTTGGACATGTCTGCTAATTTAGGGTTAACTAGAGTACATTATACTACAAGTGGTAGCATTAGTAGTTCCTTTAAAGGGAAGATAAATAATAATAAGCCCTATATTGGTAAATTTGGGGTATTTTATCAATAGTAATCTTTCTCTAGATCACTATTAGTGTCTAGTTAAGTCCCGCCTACTTGTTTCCATTGTGGTATGATTGGTCACTCGAACCGTAGTTACATGGTACCACTAATTATTTGAAGATCATATAGTTATTTACGAAAATTTTAGACGGTTTTTTCTATTTTTACCACTCTATATGGTGTTATGGTCTTGTAATAACTAATAGGATCTATGGTGTATTTATATGCTTAAGAACAATGGGATTCTAGCCACATGAATAATGAATGATGAAATACCATGTAGCAGATGAGCCTCTAGTAGGAATTGATGTGGGTTCTACAACAACAAGAGGAACCATTAGTATTTTATCATCATTAGGGACTAATTTATTTTATATTGGTTCTCCTTATACTTTTATTTCAACCTGTATTTTGGAACTATTGAATTTTCCAACAGAGCTCACACTTTATTTGATGGAAATTCAAACACATCTTAAGAAAAAGTGGGAGTAGGGTATCTGATTCCCCTTTTATGCCTTCTATATATTGAAAATATATATCTATTGGGACTTTCTAGTTCATAATATGTATTCCTGATATGTTTTTTTGGAGTAGACTAGTTTGATACTTATAAATATTGGATTGATTGTTATCATAGGTGGGTTTCCTATAAATCCCCTGATCGAGAGTTCCATGATTTTTGGGTGAGTGTGACCAAAATGTATAGCCATTATTTACCTCATATTTTATATTTGGGTAGGATAATATCCAGGTATACCGTTTAAAAAAATGTAATCTTCTTTTATTGAACTTCATCTAGTAGATTTTGAGTTTTCTGAAGTGTTTCTGTGAGACATTTAATATATACCACAACAGAGTGGTATGGATTTCTCTATCAAATTGGTTCTAGGTACATATTCTATATCTATTCCATCATAATATATAACACCCCCTAAAATGAATGAACTAAAGGATTAGTTGGATGAATTTATGTCCAAATGGCTCATTCAATTTGTGTGTGTTTCCTTGGTAGCATCATTACATTTCACCAAAAAGCATAACAGAACAATACAATTGTGTTTTGATTAAAAAATCTCATTTGGGTTAAAATTAAGAATACGTATCCAATTCCATGGACTGAAAATTTGTTTGATCTTCTAAAAGACAATATTTTGTACTCTATTGTTTACCTTTTTTTGTTTAAAACTAGCTCAGGGTCAAGAAGACTCATATTCAAAATATGACATTCAAGAGTAGGTATATCCACTATGTATATCTTGTTATGCCTTTCGAATTTACAAATACTTCTACATTGTTTATGATGTTGACGAAATTATTTTATTCAAGTATCTCAACCATTTTTAATGGTATTCATGGAGGATGTGTTAGATTATTTAAAATATTAGAGGATCATGTACATCTCTTAAAAGAAGTCTATGATATATCGAAGAATATACAACTTCATACCATTCTTAAAAGTTCTAATTTTATATTAATTAGGTGATTTTATTGGGGAACATGGTATATTAGTTGATCATGAGAAGGTTAAAGTTTTCATGTCGTGGGAGGATCTAAAAAATTTCTTTTAGATTTAAATCTTTATTTGAATTATAGAGTATTATCACTAGTTCAAGAAATATTTGTCTAATATAGATTCTATATTGACTAATATAACATGGAAGGGAGTGAATTTAATTTGGGAATTGAAATTTTAAACTCCTTTAAATTAATTTAATCAATTATTGAATTCATTTCTAGTGATGACTCTTTGGGAATATAGGTAAGGATATATGGTCTTTTGTGATGCCTCAGATTTGATCTTGGGTTGTTATATTATAAAGGATGGTCACATGGTGGATTATAGATATTATGAGACTTGGAAACATGATAATACCTATAAAAACATGACAAATAACTCGTATATCCAATGAATTATCATAAGAGTCTTCCACACTACTGTTTTGAAGAAATTTTTATTGTTTACACTTATCATAAGAGATTCACTTATAACTTTTCTTATAAATATGTGAATCTCATATAGAGAAAATTAGTGTATTACCTTCATTACATTGAATCTAACACCTCCTACACCCATATAAATGGAATTTTTTTATTGATGGTCATGACAAGAGTTTTTCATCCCATACATTTAAGGCTTTATAAGTGGAGTGAAGTCTCATGGAACACTTTCCTCACACGTATATGGGAGTCTGGTAGGAAAAGACTGGGTTTGTTATAGATAGTTTTCAACTGAAATCCACACTTCTTGAGATTATCCTTTAGTATTTGTTTATTTTTTATGAGTTTTGGGGTATTAGAGATTATTTATATGATGGGGAGAACATCATTGAATTGTTACTTTCTCTAGAAGAAATCCATTTCTTTAGAAAATGTTATGTCATTCTGTCACCTATGAGAAAAGAGGTTAATGTGGTTTTCCTAATTTATAGTGGGTAGTTAAAATATGTATTAATAAGAAAATATATTATATGAGGGATAATTTATAGGTGAATGTTTAAAATATGACATCAGTGATTTTGTTTCCCACTATCATACCAGTTAAGAGATTAAGGATGTGTATCGAAAGCCTTCTATCTTTCTTCAACAGCTTTCCATGGTAACATGGAAGTGTGATGAGATATTAGTTGAGTTTTTTGTTGTATTATCATGTAATATTAGAAGAAAATAATGTTATTTTTTTGGAAATCAACCAACTAAAAAAATCATCACACTTTATTCTTATTCACGATACAACCAAAAGTTGAGGATTTGTGAGATCTGCATGTGTAGGAGATTTTCATGTTTCATGGTTTTAGGTATACATTTTTTATTATATGGATAACTAGTTAACATATTATATATTAACAGGTATCAATGAGGTTATGATATCCTAGTCTTTGTCGATAACAATGTACCATCATCTTATGGATTTTCATTCATAGCAGACTGTACAAATTCTGGAAGACAAGCTTCATGCTTTTGTTTTAAATTTGGTGGTGTGTGGGATTCTTATTTGGGGATGGTTTAGTTTTACTAAAACAAAAGATACCATTAATATGTTAAAATGACACCCATTTATTAATTATATAGTATTCCTTGTTAATATATTCTTTGTTATTCAGAGATTAGTTGAGTTACCCTAGCCGAACCTAGCATTGTCTGGGAGATAAAAATGGAGATCTAGGTGCTTAATCAGAGGTTACTAACACCTCAAGGCCGGTATAAATTGTACATTTATCATAATTGACATAATATAGAGTTATCGGATGGGGATCTTGTGTTCTTGAGAGTATTTCCTTGGTTAGGTCACTGAAATATCAGAACACAAGGGATGTTTGAACCAAGATACATGGGAATGAATAATTCCCTTTAGGTTAGGTCAAGACAAACTCAGCTTCATAATTAGTAGGTTATTTGGTTTGATTCATGATGGATTCTATATATTCAAAGTGTATATAACATTTTTATGGTATGTTAGCCACAAATATGAGTATATAAAAGAATTTCACCAAAATTTAACATGATATGCCACAATATTGAAACTATTTATATTGTTATTTTTTGTTATACACGTTGAGAGTAATGGATCTTAATAACATGCCAGAACTGTAACATCCCAGGTAAATAAAAAATAAGACATTTTCATATTTTTTAATATTTTTTATTTAAATATTAATTTTATTTTAAAATGGTTTCTATGTTTTATAGCATACCTGATATGCAACAATGGGGTTCCTTAAAATTTTATGTTGCCCACAGAGTTGGGTCATACTGAAAAATAATAATATAATATTATTTTAAATGGTAGTTAATTCCTAGTTGTTGTATTGTTGAGAATGGAAATAACTAACTACAATATGAATGTACATGTTTGTTAAAAAAATTTACATTAATCCAATAAATTTTAGAGGCTTAAAATAAGAAAGAATCAGATTTTATGCATAAATACTCTAATATTCATTAAAAGGACGATTTACCACCTTTTGATGGAGAACCCTGTTTAAATATAGTTTTGGTCACTTTTATATGTTATATTTGACAAAATAAAATTATTATTTAGAATCGGGACATCAAAATTTACTTTGGGTAAATTTTTGGTATTTTTCTGATTAAATTCATTTTCTTAATGAATAGTGAAAAAAACTGTATTTTAATTCAAAACTATCTTTTAATATAATTTATTTACAAGTTTTGATTATATTTTAAATGATTTTAATGTTTAATAAGAATATTTTTTAACAATTAATATAATTTTGGTCATTTGAAGTAATTTCACTATGAAATTAGACATAAATAAGTGTCAATCTTTTGATAGTTATTATTTCTTAAAAACATGCTTTTTGTTTTGATAGTGGGAATTAATTTTAAATTAATTTCTACTACTTCTTCATTTTTAATTGGTAAAAATGGATTCCATATTAGTAATAAAGAGGTCCAAATTTTTTAAATATGTTATTTTTATTTTTAGAAATTATGAATATTTACATCAGTAAATATTTTATTTACCATAGTTAATGGGTAAATCCGGTAAATAAGTTTAAAAAATAATATTATAATAAGAAAAAATTACCCTAACATGTGTCTTAATTCTAATTGTTGATACATTTACGACCATGTTCATCCTTGGGTCGATTTGGGGACCCAATGGAGCCACTTGAGAGTGATACTGACACTTTATATTAATTAATTTAAAGTAAAGACAAAATTGACTTAAACATATATCTGTTAGTAAATAAATTCTTACATGGGGTTATATATTTTATCTCTTCAACTCTAAATATTAATTTGAAATAGAAAATTATTTCCTACATCAAGATATGTTTTTTATAATTTTTAGACGTCAAATTAATAAAAAAAATTATGACACAATAATGATACAATGTTTACCGCATTAATGAATGATTTAAATAAATAAGATTATAGATATTAAAAAAATATATAAAACCTTTTCAATTCTTATTTGATGATTTTATTTCGAACATGATTCATCTTATATTATACTTTAATGACATTTTAACATTTTTAAACCGAAAATCATTATATAATAAAATAATATTTTCACACTTTCCTAAAGAGCCCCTCTTCCCCCTTATAAAAATCCCCCACTTCTAAACCATTCCTAACACTTCTCAAGACCCTTGTCTTTTCAACCTCTGCGTAATTAATCACCCTACATCCCTCTCATCCTCCTAGAATCCTTCCTCTAGGCAGAAGGCAATTTAATGAAACCTTTAAATTCAAACCAAAGAGAGATACCCGATTTAAAGGTAATATCTTCTCTTAAGTTATTTTCTTGTATTTTACTTCTACAACTTCCTAAACTCTTTTTATTCCAGTATCTTCAATATAATAGTTTTCTTTTATGATAAGGATTTAAACGACACTTACACACACCTTTATCTAATGGGTAAAGAACATACTATTTCTGTGGACGGCGAATTAATGCCTCATGAAACAATGATTGTTCAATATTCTCCCACCACCTCTTATGGTGTCCATTAAGATGGAAATGTATTTATTTGTGATATATATTATTTTTATATTGTTTCTATGCTTAATTATTTTATTATTTATAAAATACCATTATTTTTTCCATAGTGGGTAAATATGATAATTTCATTGGAGGAAGTGCGGACTACCACCCCCTCAAAGTGATATGACTCATTCATGCCATATGTGAAACGTATAAATGATAGATTTAATGAAATTATATAGGATATTATACAGTAATTATAATATACCTATGTATAATTATTTTTTTATTCCATTAAATATGAAATATCAATGAAAGTAGCGTTCTTGCATACGTACGGCTTACCGTCTCCATGAATGGTGCGTTTCATTTAGTACATTTAAATGTTATATACTATTATAAATACATATATATACTATATATATATGATATATATGATATCTAAATGATTAATATTATTTTGGAGATAATTTAATTTCGACCAGATAGACAATTTATAATTATAACAGGTTCTTTTTTAACTCAAGTTCCGAACTTCAAAGAAATGTCTAATATGAACTCAAATAATTAACTAATTGTTATAGCAGGGTAATAATTGATATAACATGAATAATGTAGTTGAATAATTTTTTTAATCAAGTATAAATTAGCATTAGTTTATTATTAATGAGATTAAAGAATGATCGAGTCAAGTCGGACATGAGGTAAGGGACTTCGTCTCAATCTCCTTTCATTGAGGCATATTTTTTTATACAATAATTTATTTTATACGATGTATAATAAAATTTGAATTATCATTTCATTTAAAAGTAATATTTTTCTATGATGCATTTTACTAAATGAAAAAAAAGTAATGTTTCTTTTTAAATGTAAGCGGTAACAACAATCTTTTCTTCTACCGTGAGCATTATTTGATCCTTGGATTTCTTAACAAGACATAATGTTTTTTTGAAAGGAAAATAAATACCATATACTCTTTTACATTTTTTGGTATTGAAAATGGTTTTGATAATGGATTTTTTATGTCAATATATTTAAATGATATATTTTTATTGAAATGTGGAAATATTAACCTTCCATTATATTTTTTTATGTGTTATGAATATGTTATGGTTCTTGGGAATTGCTATGTATATGGGTGGTTCCAAGATAAACTTAGGTCGAGTGATCCTGATATTTCTCTCCAATTCATTAGGAAACGTGATAGAGTTAAACGTGAATATTTCTCTTTAGATATTTTGGGAATATAGTGTGATGGGTATTTGAAATGTAACTCCCTATGTATCTGTGAAATATAAACATAAGTATGTTATGTTTTCCACAAGTTACCTTTATGATTTATGATTTTTATGTGTAATTCATAAAAATTATTATTTTATGAGGTAGGAGCTTATGCTTGGTTTGTATTTATGGACAAATGTTATCTTTATTTATCTTATAACCCTAACTGAGCTTTTTATGCTCATCCCATGTTTTAAAATGTTTTTCACATGACTTAAAGATTAATAGAGTCAATGATGGGATCAAGGGAAAGTCATGCTTTCTAAAACATGGAACTAGACAAGTCTCTTTTTTTCAACAGTTTTCATTTTAAGAAAAAAAATGTTAACTTTGTAGAATTGTATACTTTGAAATTTTTGAGATGTAATGTAATAGTTGTGGCCTAATTCTCAAAAACTCAAAACCTTAAAATATCCTCAATGTGAATTATTCATTTAATTCAATATTATGTAATGTCTTAAGGGTGGGTCCTTATAGTTGGAATCAGAGGTCGGTTTAGACAACATTAAGAGTTAGGATATTGTTTAATTAATATTCATAAATTATTTTTAGTTTATTTTATGATTGAAATGATAGAGCATTTATAGATTACCATGTTGCTTCACCTAATATATTTTTGTGTTCAGAATGGTTTTCTGCAGAGGAAACAGGGCCACTATGATAGGAAGACATTAAGAAGAAGACAACATTCCAAATCAGCAACCTGAGATGGCCAGAATTGAAACTGAATTGTTTGTTGCAGTGATGGAACAATTACCTCAAGCTATAAATGGTGGATGTATCCATGCATGAGATTATCCAGATCAACCATAGAGGAACATGTCAGTAGTGGAGCATTTCATGAGGCAGCATCCCTCACCATTTTGAGGATCATCTGACATTGTTCTACCTAAAGAGTTGACTAAAGCAATAGAGAATATTTTTGATGTCATGGGGTGTTCAGAACATCAAAAGGTTAGTCTCATTGTTTACCATTTTTAAGTTGAATCTGATCAGTGGTGTTTGATGGTGAAAAATATCAGGGATTGTGAGGAAATTGAGGCTTTTGGTTGGGATAAATTCACAGGTATGTTTCTTGATAAATATTTTCCTAAGGTGTTTCATCTTAGGATGGAGAAACAATTCCTGGAATTGAGGAAGGAGGATGACTCATTGGCTGCTTATGAATCCAAATTCACTCGACTGGCAAGGTATGCCCCAAATTTCATATGAGATATTGATAGTAAAATAAATCATTTTTACTCATGATTAAAGCCAAAGTACCAAATGGATTTAGCTTCTCGAGAGTTCAAATGTTATGAAAAACTTGTTTGATGTTCAGAGAAGGTGTAAATGGAGTTTTTCGATGATCAGGTGTTCTTTGAAAAACAGAATAAGAGGTAAACATGGCAGATGAAAGAGAATACCTCTTCAAAAAATTCTGATGGTAAGAAATTTAAGTTTACAGTTTGTGAAAATTATGGTAAAAAACATGTTGGGGAATGTCTTTACAATTCTGGTAAGTTCTATCGATGTGGTAAAATGGGATATAAGGCTTGTAATTTCACTGAAAAATTTCAGGGTAATGGTAAGAAAAAATCTTATTTACAGTCAGTAAAATGTTTTAAGTGAAATGAAATGGGTTATTATGGAAATGAGTGTCCAACGAAGAACTCAACTGAATAAGGTAGCCATTATACAATAATAAAGGGGTGGTGAAATCCTTTGCAACTACTTCAGTAGATGTTGGGCCATCAAATGAAGTAGTATCAAATACACTGTTTTTTTTTTCAGATTATGTCATTGTGTTGTTTGATTCAGGGTCTGCACACTCTTTCATTTCTGATAATTTTTCTATTAAATTGGGAATTCCATCTCAACGTATGAATCCTGAACATATGGTAAAAACACTGGGAGGAAATTTTGAGACAAAAAGAATACATAAGAACTTTTCTGTCCTTGTGTGTGGAGAGAAATACCTACAAACCATATTGTTTTGCCTCTTGTAGAGTTTCATGTTATTTTGGGTACGGATTGGCTTTCCGTTTATCATGCTAAGATTGACAGCAGAGCTAAAAAGTTTTATTTTTAAAAATATTTTCAGTTTGTGTACAAGAATTAACTCTTAGTTTTGATAACATAATAGGAATCGGAGAAACTAGTAAAATATGGAAGTGAATGTTACCTTGCCTATATTGTTGAAAATAAAGGAACTATTCAGATTAATGATCTTCCAGTGGTAAATGAGTACCTTTATGTTTTTTCTAATGAGTTGCATGCTATTATACCAAATCGAGAAGTTGAATTTATTGTTGGCTTAGTTCCCGATGCTAATTTAATTTGACACCCCCTTATCGAATGGATCAAATTGAACTTTTAGATTTAAAGAATCAATTGCAGGAGTTATCAAATAAAGGATTCATTCAACTTAGCACATCACCATGGGGTGATATTATCTTGATTGTTAAAAAGAAAGATGGTTTAATGAGACTTTTCATTGATTAGTGAGCATTGAATAACATCACTATTGAGAAAAAGTATCCATTTCCTCATATTAATGATTTTTTTATCATCTCCAGGGAGTTCAGTATTTTCTGAAGATTGATTTGAGGTCAGGGTACCATTAGTTTAAAGTGAATGAATCATACATTCTGATGGCCACATTTCTTACTATATATTACCATTTTGAATTTATAGTTATTCCCTTTGGGTTAACCAATTCATCTGTTGTATTAATGGATCTTATGAATAGAATATTCCATGAGTTTTTGGATAAGTTTGTGGTTGTGTTCAGTGATGATATTTTGGTTTTTTCTAAAAGTAATGGGGATCATGAAATTCATTTAAGGGTTTTCTTGCAATCCTTAAAAGAAAAAAATGTGTGGTAAATTCAGAAAGTGTGAGTTTTGTTTACAAAATATCTGTTTCCCTGGACATATT
Organism: Viscum album; assembly: GCA_963277665.1. NCBI lineage: Eukaryota > Viridiplantae > Streptophyta > Magnoliopsida > Santalales > Viscaceae > Viscum > Viscum album. The sequence goes on from OY728157.1 coordinate 692,147,765, forward strand.
GTTTCAAAAAATGGCATAAATGTTGAACATTCTAAAACAAAAGTTGTTTAATAATGGATAAGTCCCACAAATATTACCAAGATTCATTGTTTTCATGGATTAGCGTGTAATTAATAGAGGTTTGTTGAAAGTTTTTCACCGTTATCTAGCTCACTGACTAAGTTAACTTGAGAAGGTGTTAAGTTAATTTGTACAAAAAAATGTGTTGATTGTTTTCAAGAATTGAAAATAAGATTGGTGAATGCTCCAGTTTCGGAACTGCCTTCCAGAAATGGTTAGTTTGAAATCTATAGTGATTCTTAATTGAAAGGACATAGTTTTGTTCTTATATAGAATGATCAGGTAATTGCTTATGATTCATGTCAATTGAAACCTCATGAGTTAAATTACTTTACACATGATTTGGAATTAGCTGCTATTGTTTTTTCTTCAAAAGTTTATAGGCATCATCTGTATGGAGTAAAATGTGAAATATATACTGACCACAAATGTTTTATGTATATATTCACTCATAAAAAATTAAAAATGAGACAGAGGAGATGGCTGGAATTAATCAAGGATTATGATTGTACAATTCATTACCATCTAGGAAAGGAAAATAAAGTGCCAAATTCTTTGATTCGAAAAAGTAATGCTTTTTTAACCATGCTATATTTGGAATAAAATCCTTTGGTTTTTGATTTGATGAATTTTGGCATAGAAGTTATTGGTGAAGGAAATTTATCTGTTTTGTTTCAGGTGTCAGTGAAATCATCTTTATCAGACAGAATTAAGAAAGAAAAAAGGAAGATAATGAGTTACAGAAAAAGGTAGAGTTGGTTCAGAAGGTTAATTTTCTTGATTTTAACATTGATAATGATTGTGTCTTGAGGTTTGGGAAGATATTATGTGTTCCTTGTGATTTTTTGTTGAAAAATGAGTTGTTATGTGAAGCTCATAGTTCCCCATTTTCAGTTCATCCTGGCAGTACTAAGATGTACAAAGATCGTCAGTAGTATTATTAGTGGGATGGAATGAAAAGAGATATTATGGATTTTATTATGAAGTGGTTGGCTTGTCAATAGTGTAAATAAGAGCATAAATTACCGATGGATTACTAGGGAAGTTTGTACCAACATCTTTCTTTGGTTTAATTTTCCTATAATAACAGTTTTCAATTTAGTATGTTGATGGCTCTATTTGAGGCATTATATGGGAAGCAGTGTCGAACTCTAGATTTTTGGGATGAAGTAGGTGAAAGGAAGTTGATTGGACCAGAATTGGTAGAAGAGATGGATGAAAAATTTTAGTTGATTCAGAAGAACATGAGAACAGCTTAGAGCTGGCAGAAAAGTTATGCGGATAACCAGAGAAAAGATCTGTATTTTGAGGTAGGTGATCATGTTGTTCACAAAGTTTCTCCATGGAAAAGTGTGATGTGTTTTGGTAAGAAGGGAAAGTTGAATCTGAGGTTCATTAGACTGTATTAAATCTTGGAAAAAGTTGGATCAGTTTCATACATAGTGGCTTTAATTTCAAGTTTATCCCGGGTGCACAGTGTTTTTCATGTTTCAATGTTAATAAAGTATATTCTAGATCTATCTCATGTTTTGAGTCCAGAGGTAGTTTAGTTGAAAGATAATATCTCTAATGAGGAACAACCAGTCCAGATTCTTGACCGAAGATGGAAAGTGTGGCGGAATAAGGTAATTAATTAGGTCAAGTTTTTTTAAACCATATGGTTGAATAGGAAACGTGGGAATCTAAAAATTTAATGAGGGACAAATAACCCCATTTTTTGATAAGTGAAAAAAATTGTGAGGTCGCAATTCCCAAAAGGGGGGAAGGATGTAACATCCAAGGTAAGTAAAGAATAAGACATTTTAATATTTATTAATATTTGTGATTTAAATATTAATTATATTTTAGAAGGGATGCTATGTCTGATAGCGTACCCGATATGCAATAATAGAGTTCTTTGAAATCTTACATTGCACACAACGTTGGGTCATACTGATAAATAATAATATAATATTATTTTAAATGGTAGTTAACACCTAGCCATTGTATTGGTGGAAATGTAAAAAACTAACTACAATATGAATATAAATGTTTGTTAAATGTTTTTATATTCATCCAATAAATTTTAGAGGCTTAAAATAAGAAAGAGTCTGATTTTAAGCATAAATACTCTAATATTCATTAAATGGTAGATTTATCGCCTTTTCATGGAGAACCCTATTTAAATAAAGTTTTGGTCACATTAATATGTTCTATTTTACAAAATAAAATTATTCTTTAGAATCGAGACATCAGAATTTACTTTGGGAAAATTTTTGGTATTTTTCAGATAAAATTTATTTTTTAATTAATTGTGAAAAATAATGTATTTTAATTCAAAATTACCTCCTAATATAATTTATTTATAAGGATAGATTATATTTTTAATTGGTTTTAAAGGTTAATTATAACATTCTTTTTCCATTTAATTCCAAATTTTGGTCATTGGATATAATTTCACATTGAAATTGGACATAAATAAGTGTCAATATTTTTATAGTTATTATTTCTTAAAAACACGCTTTTGGTTTTGAAAGTGGGAATTAATTTTAAATTAATTTATACCACTTATGTGTCTTGAATTTTTAAAAATGGATTCATTATTTTGAATCCTGAGGTCCAAATTATGTAAATAGGTAACTATTATTTTTAGAAATTATGAATATTTACTTCAGTAAATATTTTATTTACAATTTTTAAAGGATAAATCTAGTAAATAAGTGTAAAAAATAATATTATAATAATATAAAATTACACTAAAATTTTTTCAAATCCTTTTTCTTGATAAATTTCTAACTATGGTCATCCTTGGGTCGATTTTGGGACCCCACGGAGCCACTTGGGAGTGATAATGACACGTAATATTAATTAATTTAAAATAAAGAATAAAATGACTTAAACATATATATTTTTGTAAATAAATTCTTATATGGGGTTATATAAGTTATCACTTAGATAGTAAATATTAATTTGAAATCTAAAATTATTTCCTACATCATGATTTTTTTTAATTTTTAGACAATAAATTAACAATAATATTTATGACACAATAATGATTTAAGGTTAACCTCATTAATGAATGATTTAAATAAATAAGATTATAAAGATAAAAAAATATCCAAAACCTGTTCAATTCTTTTTGGATAATTTCATTTCTAATATGAGTCATCTTATCTTCAACTTTAATGAGTTTTTGACATTTTAAAACCTATAATCATTATATAATAAAATAATATTTTCACACTTTCCTAAAGAGCCCCTCTTCCCCTTATAAAAATACCTCACTTCTAACCCATTCCACACTCTTCTCAAGCCCCTTGGATCATCCATACTCGGACCAATTAAGCTCCCTAAATCCCTCTCCTCTTCCTAGAAGACTTTCCCTAGGCCAAAGTCAATTCAATTAAAAGTTTTGGTTCAAACCAAAGGGAGATACCTAATTTAAAGGTAACATCTTCCCTTAAGATCTTTTGTTTTATGTTACTTATCCATCCCCCTAAACTCTTTTTATTCATTTATTTTATGAAAACCACAATATCCTAAATATACTAGGTTATTTTTATAAGAATTATTCAACCTGCACTTACACACACCTCTTTCTAATGGGTAAAAAACATACTGTTTTTGTGGACGGTGAACTAATGCCTCATGAAACGATGATTGTTCAATCTTCTCCTACAACATCATATGGTGGACATTAATATGGAACTCTATTTATATGTGATATATATTATATTTATATTTTTTCTATTATTCTTTTTTTTTTATAAAAAACCTTTATGGTTTCCATAGTGGGTAAATACGATAATTTCATTTGAGGAAGTGCGGACTAGCGCCCCCTCAAAGTTATATGACTCATTCATGCCATATGTGGAATGTATGAAAGACGGATTTAATGAAATTATATATGATATTATACTGTAATTATAATATTCCTATATATCATTATTTTTTTATTTCATTAAATATGAAAATATAAATGAAAGTAAAGTTCATGTGTACGTACGACTTACTATCTCAAAGAACGGTGCATTTCATTTCTTACCTCCAAATGTTATGTACTATTATATGGACATATATATACTTGATATATATTATATATATGATATCTAAATCCTGAATATCATTCTGGAGATAATTTAATTTCAACCACATGGAAAATTTATAATTATAATAGGTTCATTTTTAACTCAAGTTCCAAACATCGAAGAAATGTCTGATATGAACTCAAATAATTAACTAATTGTTATAGCAGGGTAATAATTGATAGAAAAATAATAATAAACAATAAAATGGTTCTTATGAAAGTAGAAATTAACTGTAGTTTATTATTTAGGAGATTAAATTCAGATAGAGTCAAGTCATACATGAGGTAAGGGTCTTCGTCTCAATCTCCTTTCATTGACGCATATTTTGTTTTATACATGACATTCTTTTATACAATGTATTAAAACATTTTACAGCTCATTTTATTCCAAAGTAATATTTATCTAAGAGTAATTTTACTAAATGACCAAAAATAAATGTTTCTTTTTAAAGTAAGCGGTGACAACATCCTTTTCAGCTACCGTGAGTATTATTTGATCTTTGGCTTCCTTAACAAGTAGTAATGTTTTTTTAAAAGGAAAATAAAACCATATACTTTTTTACGTATTTTGGTATTGAAAATGGTTTTGATAATGGATTTTTTATGTCAATATATTTAAATGATATATTGTTATTAATTTGTGGAAATTTAATCTTTCCTTTATGGTTATTATGTGATATGAATATATTATGGTTCCTGTGAATTATTACGTATATGGGTGGTTCCTTGATAAACCTAGGGCAGGTGAGCTTGAGATATCTCTCCAATGCATTGGGTACTGTGACAGAGGTAAACATGAATGTTTCTCATAATATATTTAGGGAATATAATGTGATGGGTATTTCAAATTTAACTCCCTTTGTATATGTGAAAGAAACAACGTAAGTATGTTATTTATGCCACAAGTAACCTTTATGATTTATCATTTCTATGTGTTATTCCTAAATCTTATGATTTCATGAGGTATGAGATTATGGTTGATATGTATTTATGGAAAAATGATATCTTTCTTTATCTTATAACCCTTTCTGAGCTCTTTTTTTCTCATCCCATATTTTGAAATGTTTTTCACAAAACATAAAGATGAATATGGTCAAGGATGGGATCATGGGAAATTCATGTTGTCTAAAATGTGGAACAGGACATGACTCATTTTTCAAGAGTTTTTATTTTATGAAAAAATGGAAACTTAGTATAATTGTCTAATTTGTAATTTTTGAGATGTAATTTAATAGTTGTGGCATAATTATCTAAAACTCTAAACCACAAAATATCCTCAATGTGAATTATTCATTTAATTCAATATTATGTAATGTTTTAAGGATAGTTCCTTATAAGAACAATATGGGTCATGTTGATATCTATTAAAAGTCATCAATAATTAGTGACTCACCTATAATAAATAGAGATAAAACTCTTTTACAACCATCTTTATATTCTATAGATAATTCCAAAGTAATTTTTTATTGGAATGTGGAAGTTAGCTTTGGATAATTATTGATCTCTATTTTGGATGCACTTGTGGATTGGGACCAAAGATTATTCAACCTATTGTCACTCATATAATTTTTTCCTATATTTTTTTCTTTGGAACATATCCCTAATATGATCCTTGTTCTTGTAAAAAGTAAGAAAAATCAATTATAACATGACCACATTCATTATATACCACAGATTTTATACTTTATAAAAATATTTATTGAACCTTGTTAAAACCCTCAAATAATGTGATATATTTTTAAAATTTTCTCTTATTATTAAAATATTTTTTCAATATAATTCACACAAACAAAAATTAGTGAATTATTATAAGATTTTTTTGTTACCATTGATTAACCCCTCTCTCAGTATTGGTTTACTCTCCCATGGGCTTATCATTTGGAACATGGTTAGTCTATAGTTAATTAAATTTAGTATTTTATCAACATTTTATTATGAAGTATATCAAAATTTCTCTAGGTTTTTTCTTATTATTTTACATTTTTTCATTGAAAACATTTTTTTGATCGACGAGGTTTATGGAATGGATGAACATAGTTAACAAAAAAGGAAATTGATTCTTTAATGGAAAGGGATTAAAGCTATGAAAGGAGATAATGGTTCCATATCTCATACTATGGATTATATATTCTTTTTATCACTAATAGTAGTATATATATTCAAGAAGTAAGTGTGATATGCACTTTTCCAAAAAATAACAATATTCAAGCTGATGGGAGGGTGAAGAATATATTATTCTCATCCATATCAATGATAGAGTTGATATTAGAGATTAATAATAATAAAATTAATATATTTTGGAGGAAACCAAATGATATATTTATGGGAGATAATAAGGTTAAAGAGATACAATTACAAACATTCCAGGTCATTTTGAGGATGATTGAATGGTACAAAATGAACCATAGGATGAGTTATTTATTCTAGTTTACAAAATTTTGAACATAATTCAATGATATATAGAGGTGACTAATGATTCAATAATGGTAAATAAATTTATAATAATTCCCAAAGATAAATTCAATTAAAGTATTTATTCCCTATAGGATCAAGATATTAATGATTGGTCCATTTATAAGATAAATTATTCCTTAAAATCTTATGATTTGAGGAGTGGTCGAACATTAAAAAAAGTGAAAATTTAAAAAGGGTTTTGTGTTTAGTGCTTTTAAAGATAAAATAATCTTTTTCCTATTAATTATCATAATAAACAAAAATGATGTTGAGGAAAGTGTAATAAATTTTCAAAAATTTCTTTAATTATTTTTAAAAGTTGTGATATGATGAATATGTAAGTAAAAGGGAAAAAATAAATTTAATTGCCTTCAATTGTAACTATATTGGACTATATTTTTATAGTTTTATTAAGTAGAATAATGAATATGTGGAGAATTATCAATCGAAAATACCATCATGAAGAAAAAATGTGGTGAGTGGTCAGAAGGGATTAATCTTCCTTGAGGGAAAAAAAGGGCTACACATTAAGGAAAATAATAATTCTCTCAAAAAATGATGTCACATATTGTGATAAGGAAATAAAAAACTAGGATGGTGAATTGGAGTATAAAAATCCTATAAATCTTACAACTAAATAAAATAGAACTAATTATCCATTTAGTTAAGAATAATATAATAGATAATAAGGTATAAATGATAAAGAGACACCAAAAAATCAAATTTAGAATATAGATTCTGGTTACTTTGAATTAAATAAAGACACATGAAAAGTGAATTTTTATTTGAAAATGTAAAATGAATCATATATGAAAATTTTATGTTTTTTAAGAAATGGGAATAAGAAAAAGTATAATACGGAGGAATGATATAATTCAATTCTTAAAGAAAGAGATAGTATTCAAGAGATCGTCATGACATTCAAGATTACTAAGAATAAAGAGGTCAATGTGCTTGAGCTAAAGTCAGTTTAAATTTTGTATTCCTTATAAAACATTCACATTGACTTCTAAAATTTATTCTAATAAGTAGGTGAATGTTATAATTCATTTGATAAATATTTTTATTTAACCAAAGAACATTGAAATTATATTATGGATCCTAAAACTAATTTTTAGTCACTCGGGGATGCAATATAAATAGTGAAAACAATGATAATAAAGTAAATAAGGTGATTACATATCCTAAACAGGATAATAAAATTATTTTTATTACATGTTATTGTTTTAAAAATCCAGAAAATAAGGATGTGTTTGATAATACTAAGGATAAAGATATCCCTAAGGGAAAATAAATTTTAAAATAGGATTCCTATAAAAAGTATAAAGCTAAAATGAATCAATTAATTTAAAATTAGAAGGAATATTAACAAGTATATTTTGATTAAACATATTTCTAATGGAGTAAATTTATCTTCAAAATAATTATTAGTGTCTTATTGCTTTTGGAAACAAATCCTGTATATTTTTATAATATTTTACTCCCTAAATGAAAGAGTGTTTATGAATTGAGGGGGGTCAAACCAAAGATTGTAAAGTTCATCAAAGAAAACATTAATAAATAAGATATTATTTATTTATATTTTTTATTCAATTAATTAAACTTGTGGTATGTTTGATCAACTCAAGTACACTACCAAAAAGTGATCCATATACTACCTAAACTATTTAATATGAATGTAAGATCAAAATAAATTAAGAAGAGGAGTGATCATGAAAATAATTTTTGGTAGTTGTTGAATAGAATCTAACCACTAGGGCCCCGCCTAAGTTGGAATTTGGCTAAGGTTTCCACTCCATTCATTCCCCCAATAAGCAAGGGCGAGGATACAATCACCAAGAAGGAATATCAAAAACTTGAGAATCCTAATACAATAAAACTAACAGATAACCACATGTCCCCAGAACATTGCATATAATAATGATATATATATATATATAACTATAATTTCAAATTCATGTCAAACTAGAATATATCCCAAAACATGGAAATAAAAATAGTAGTGTAATAGATATAAATACAATGCCTAATAACTAACACCATAGAAAGATAAAGGGATATAAGTATAAATGTTATTATCCATGTTAACAAGGTTTACCTTTATTTTTGAGACCCTACCTAATTATAACATCATTGTTAATGATGATTGTACTAGAGTAGTGGTTAGGATGGTTGAAATATTTGTAGGTTTCTTGGGGTGTGTGTGAGTGCGGAAAAATCACACAAAATGAACATGTGTTGGCCTATCGGAATAGTAATTAGTCTGATGACCTATTCAGAAACATGGGTGGGGCCTGAGTAGGGGACCACATGTCTAAAAGAAAAATGGTAGTTCTTGGTGGGACAGGACCCAATTCCCATGTTACTTCTGGGTCTTTTATTATTAATGGTTCCAAACTATTTGAATAGTGTTAAAGATGTACCCTTCCAGAAGTGCAGTGGCACAACCTAGGTTCACATACATTGTCCATAAAAATTACTTTTTGATATAAATTTGGGTGATTATAACACCCCATAAAGATAAATGGTTAAAAGTATGAATGTTACTACCGATGTTAATAAGCTGAAACATTCTTTATAGGATCCTTCCAGATTAGAACTCTACTGTTACTCATGGTTTTCCAAGGGTTTTGGTCCATATGGGTGACCTGTTAGGAAGGGTTCTAGGATATTTATCAGTGAGGGAAAATCACACTAAAATAAAATGTGTTATCCTATGGGGAAAATAATTATTCTGATGACATGTTTGGGAACTTTTGTGGTCCCTAGATAGGGGACCACATGTATATGGGAAACTGGTTGTCACTGGTGGGTTAGGAACCGATGACCTTGTTAAGGCATGGTGTATATGCTTTTAGTAGATTCTGATTGTCACACTACATCCTATTAAACACCAAACACAAATAATTGAGAATTTTATACTTCATGATATTACATATTTGACCAAAACACCATCATGAATGTCCCCCACTAAATATTGATAAACACTTTCTCCACTAGCAGCATGGCCACTAAATCTATTGTCGAATTATGCTTCATGTGGACAGACACAACATGTATGGGCATGATTCCATTATAGTGATAGTTATATAGACACCCAAAAGGATGCCTCAAAAACAAACTGGGGAGATAGAAAATTATGTTATGTCCTACATTATAGATAACCAAATATTCATTACTAGAAAGAATCACCTAGGTTAAATAAGAACCTCAATATTAATAGGTTATCTCCATAGGTATTTTATATTGAATGTAATCTGAAATAAATGGAACATGGAAAGACCAATAACACTAGAAAAAAACTATAACTTTCACAGAATGCCTCTATATTATTAGTGTCAAACCGATACATCACTGAATTATACACATCATTTTGGGGGTCATTACCACTATAGAGGGCCCAAACATTGTCACATAAAACATTTATTTCATGGGGGTTAACTAATTCATTATTTAGAGACCCATGATATATGTTAATGGGTTAAGGGGTAATTACTCCACTCTATATAAAAAAACCACACCCTTCAATTAGTATTCTACAAATCGTTTTATGGACCCCATTCCAGTTTCAACCATCTTACCCACTCTTCATTTTCACTAAAAACATATGGAACAGATCTTTCTCAAATTTATCAAACAACACCCTAAATAAATGATTTTATAAGAAACATACTTCCCTATATGAAATAGGATTAGAATAGATTATTTTTGTTATCAATTTTAAATCCTTCTTAGAAAATATAAAAAAAAGTATTGTTTTCTAGTGAACAACCTTCGCTTCTATGTCCATGGTGTGTAATAATATGATAGAAGTTGGGTGAGCACCTCTTCTTTCTAGACCATGTGATTTTGACCTAAATTATGTTTAAAAAAAGGTAAATGGTGTATTGGACCCATGAAAAACCTAATAATATACAAATATATCTATTTGATTCAGAATGTAATTATACATGGTGTTTACCCTGGACTACACATTGTGGGGCCAATCGGTTTGTAAAAGCATGCAACTGAATGAACAAAAATCACAGGTCGTGAAGAATAAAATTTGTGATATAAGACCAAAAAATATGTGATATTTATATATAGGGAAACCTTATCACTATAGAGTGTCATATACTTGGTTTGTGTTTGCAAAACTATATGCTATGTATTTGGGTCATCTTATAGATTTTAGTTTCTTAATATTTTCTTTATTATAGACACCATTTCTACAACCATCATTGATCAAAATGTTTTATGATGTAAATTTTATAAATAGTGTCCCAATACATTTCTTGAATCACTTTTCTCATGGTCAACACTACCCTTTATTGATGCCACATTTTTTTCCCAGTAGACCGGAGTCATGATACCACATCTAAGTACAAATCTAAATTATGAACCACTACTCCCCAATGGACATTCTATGGAAAAACCCACTTATTTAATTATAAATAACCTATTTTTTACCATTGAGAACCTCCAATGTCAATCCATTTCCCATTTTAAGGACAAGGAAGTGATCATGACATGTGAAATGGTGAAAATAGTAAAATATGAAAGGGTTTTATGGCTGTAAATTAATTTATGATCACAATGTTCTTAAATTGTGAAAAATTATTATTTAAGAATATTAAATGAGAAGAAAAACCAATGAATGTAAGAAAATTTAAAATAATGAATTTGATTATGAATATTAACTATGAGAATAATAATACTATTCATAAAATCATGGAGTGATGAAATTAATGATTTTAATAAAATAATAAAATATAAAAATATAAAAAAATAATATGATAATAATTTAAAATTGATGTTAAAATCAATAAATTATGAAAACATTAAAGGTTAATTATCATATTTTTCACCTTATTAATTATTTAAACATGAAGTAAAAAAATCAAATTATCAAAGTAATGACATGATAATTCAAGAACATAATTTAATTATTATTTATAATGAAAAAAATAAAATGAGGTATAAAGTAAATCAAATATGAGATATGTTGATTTATTCAATATAATATCAAAGTGAATATTGAAATGAAAATTTCCTAATATTAAGGTGTTAATGGAGAGTTTTTGGTGATCTAGTGTTGATTCATGATTTTAATTTTCCTCACCATGATGAACTGTTCTATAAATCATAATGAATGACCAAATATATTATAGAGTTATGTTCCATTTTGATGGATAAATTTAGAGATAATTCATAAGCATATTTTTATAATAAGGGTTGGGTTGTGGGTGTGAAAAATTGATAATTTAATTTAGAACCCAATAATTCTAAATCTGAGTCCACACGTACAAACAAGAAAATTATACCCCTCATAGAAAACGAATCATATTTTAGACATAACAACAATGTCACAATTTCTATTAAAGATTTCATTTAAAATATAATAATTATTTTCATGATCATGGATAGGAATAATATTTTAATATAATATAGTATTTTCACATACCTGAACTTCTAAATAAATGAATCAACATCATACCCACCAGTATTAAAGAAATTAAAATATTCAAAGGTAATTATTACAAAAATACTCGACACTGACCCTCACCAACTTCATTAATATTCATAAAGAAAATTTAAACTCATGATAAGAGGTGAAGGTATTGAAATTTTATCATATTCATGCACTACCATGAGTAATATTAAATATGATTGTGTTAACATAAGAAACACACCATAGGTATCGCTCAAACATGAAGGATTTTACCGAAATGATCCTAATTGAACATAAGATATTATATAATGGATGTTTAGTCCCTAAAATAAAACTCTCCCTAGTTGATTATGTGTAATGTTTCATGCACAAAACTTTTTAACTATGACATGTGGAAGACCTTATTCCCCTAGTCTATTACTTGGGTTATACAAGATAATAAGAACCCTCACCTACTCACCATATAATTTTAAATGGACCAATGAATATTGAGGATAGATTATATGATTAAAAAACCTCCTTAAACCACATAAAGAAAATACCTTAAGGTATATGTGGTCTTATTCTTCAAAAATATAAGTTTTACTATATTCTAACAATATAGGTATTTTGATAGATTTGGGATGTCCATATATTCTCTTAGATTACTTGAAAATTTTTCACAATCAATCACACTATCTTTGGCACCATAAGCGATGATTCACTAATCTTTATCTAATAAGTGGGTGACATGTACTGTATCTGATATAGGGATTTCAAATACTCTATTATAATTGTATATTAGTAAAAGTTGTTGTATGAAAACTTCACTAAGGGTGGGTGATCAACCCAACTCTTGATAAAATCCATAACACAATATTTTAACATATCCTTGAGAACCAGGATGGTCTTCTTGGTCTAACCATATATCTACACGTCGAATGTCATACCTAATCACAATTGGTCCCTTAATGGCCCCTACAGTCTACTAAAAAACATATGTGAATTAGTCATTGTGGTTTTAAATAATTGTTGATTGAACCCCATGAAACCATATGATGTCATAATTGTATCAAAATCCTCATATCATCATTGAACCATTATATTGAATGGGGTGGAAATGAGCATACTAGGCCATTTGATCTGTGATCACATAGATATCATCAAAACCATTTACTAAATTGGTGAATACACTCATGAAATACATCAATATTATATCCTAATTCCTTTCAGAACCCTTAAGGGGTTGGCTCAAACCTATGGGAACATAGTTCTCAGTATTCAACAACTAATATGTGAGGCACTAAAATATGTACCGAAAACCACTCCAAATCATACCTAGACACAAAAAGGATGTTTAAGAGCCTTGTACATAATTTCACATCCAAATGAACTACAAAGACAAATATTTTAAATACCAAATAAACCCAATGAATCACAACTATAAATATAGTTTATCTTTGAATGATTATAACATGACCCCCACCTTCATAGAATCCATCATATGAGTCTTTGGAGAATATTTTTTTATGAAATATATCCCATTCAATGTCAATAATCTATCTATTCATTTGGTGAGGAAGTGTAGGTTCCACTGACATTGACTGATGAAAAAAATATATATACTCGTTCAACTATATCAAACCAAAATGGGGACAACTACTTGGATTTCTCCTCCATAAACTAAACAGTTTACATCCATCTAAGATAATCTACAACACCATTCCCATTTATTGGTGTATAGAATTTCTCAAAGTCCTGGTCTTCTAGGAACTCCAGCCACTACCTATACCTTATAATGAGAAAGCACTAGAAGATGAAATACTCGATAGTTTTATGATCATTTTAGACTATAAACCACTCATTAAGAACATAATGTATCCATACATTCAAGAAAAACAAAACCACTAAATGATTTATTTTATGTTTTATATTTTTCCAATCATGTGGTCTCAACATAATGGAACCATAAGAAATCATGACTTATCGATTCATCAACATGTAACCAAGATCAAACCCAGAGGTATCACATAACAAATCATATACAAATCCTCCCTCTGGAAGTCATAGAAAAAGATTGATTGATATAATTTTCTTTAACTCCTTGAAAGACTTCTAAAAATGGTTAGACAAAATGAAAGTAAACCCTTTATTTTTAAGGGAAGTAATATTGGATTTAATCCTCTCAAAAACAACCAGAAACCTTTAGTAATACCCATATAATCCATGGAAACACTGCACCTCAAACACTGTATTGAAAAGATCCCAATATATCATGACTTTAACCTTTAAGAGATCACCTGAAACTTCAATATATGAAATGAAATTCCTTAGGAAATGATATTTTCTAATATAAAACATATTATTTGAGAGCTTTACATACCACTGATGTGAATTATATTAGTCTATGATAGTCCAAAAATGATTATTATACTCTTACTTTGATAAAGAATAAATTCATATGCCTTTAATAAAAACCATTATGGAATAACCTATGTAGGACTGGAAGTTCTTAATCACGAGATCCATGAACACTTAAGGGTTCAAAACATGATGAATGACATGAATAAAGACCTCAACTAACTATAGAAATATGTTTATTACATATTTGATATATATTAATCACACACCTAATGAAAATGATAATAATAACAGAGATCAATCATGGAGAACCTCTTTGTTACCTTTGGCAAGTAAAATTGACCATTCATCTTTAGATGTGGTATTCATTCTTGATTCACTTAGTTTAAGTGAGGAAAATAAATATAGAGCATTATTAGTTTTTTCCCTTATTCTGAAAAAGAATACGGTCTGCTTAGGGGGACACATTGGTTCTATAAAAGACTTTATTTAATACGTACTCTACATTTTCCTTCATCTACCTGAGCTTAGTTGTGTACATCCTGTAATGCTTCATCCAAGTTCACCTAAAAGGAACCCTTGTGGGGGAGACTAAAAAATCTCAAGCATGCCTCCCCATATGAAAGAGGTCGCTAACTAGTAGCGAGGGCCTAATATAATCATTGGTATACCATTACCTTTATGTAAGTCCGAGGTGAATGCAAAAAAATTTAAAAACTTTAACATAACTCTTCTATATATTGATCATCCTAAAATACTTATACACATAAAATACAGAGCCACATGGGCTTCTACAGTCTAGAATATATTGGATTAAATTAACTTATATGATATACCCATGTACATCAGAACCCATTTTTTTACATAGGTATGGTCATTACAACTGTAACAACCAAAAATTATGTGATATATTTATTTTTAAATAAATTTAATTTATTTAATTTCTTGCATTAAACACAATATTTAGTGTGAATGAACCAAAATCTACTATTATAAGACTCTTGCAACATAGACATTATAATTGGATGGTACAAATAGAACTAAATAAAGTATAAAACATTAAATTTTTATACATGTATAAAATCAATTCATTAGTTATCAATTTATTATAAATGAAAATAATAATAATTTGAAGGTGAAAGATGCATTTTTCCTAAAAAATATTTTTATGCACGCAATATGTTTTGATCATAATAAATTGTATTTATTACTATTAGTGAAATATTTTAATGAATTACATAAATTATCTATATTCATTCAAATTTTTTTACATTCAACTAATATATGTTCTAGGCATGGGATAGGAATAAATCCGGTTTAATGCTTAAAAACTGCATATTTCAAAAATTTGGTTATCTTCATGTTTTTTACACTTATTTTAAAATTAATTTCCCCCAAATATAGAAATTTAATCTTGAAAAATTGTTTAAATATTTGGAACAAGGATGATAAAATCTGGTAAATTGGTCCCTTTCATTTTTTGTCATTATGAATAGTAACCTTGGTAAATTTTCGTAGCCTCAGAATGCATAAAACAGGTAAAACATGGTAAAATATTTGATATAAGGCATTAAAATGTCTCCAAAACCATAAATTATCCTATTATATAAGAGGCGTTTTTCCATTTATATCCATGAATTTAATATACGGTCACATGGTGCCATTTTTCATAGACTATGACCTTTGTCTTAATTTATGAAAAGATTTAATACAAAATATAACTCTCTTGACATTAATAAATCTAAATTTTTATTATAAGGGTAAAAATGTGGAAATCCTAAATAATATATTTTATTGTCATAATATATTTTTAATTTTTTTTATTAAATAATTACTTTAAATTTTTATGCAACGCTGGTATAATATTAATTCAATAAATATAAAAACAAAATTAATGATTATAAAATTATTTAATGTCAAAATATTTGGGTGAATAATTATGATATAAGATATATTTAGATAAAAAAATATTAGATATGTGTGAATTTATTGGATTTGAATTACAAAGTTTCCTTGATTTGTTTATAGTCAAATTAAATGAATACTGTTAAAAAAGACATTAAAGATATTTTATCAAAATAATATTATATTAATTTATTTATAAAACCTAAAAATAATGAAAGGGGATGAGGGGAAAACTATATAGCCTAAAATTTATTCACTTCAAAATCTTTAAGTAAAATTTTAACTTAACTGTAAAATTATAACAATCTATTATTAAAAATTTCATTTCAATAGTTATGATTAAAATTGGTTAACAAAGGGGTTAAAATAAAAGATAATGTTTAAAATGACACCAAACTGGTATAAATTTCATTGGATTTTTCTCATATATTATTTTTATTTAAATATATTACCATTAAGAATATTTTTTGTTAAAAATTACTTAGTTATATTTTTATATTTTTTGGAATTCTATGTGTGTTCTTTCCCTCCCTTGTAAAGGAACACCCATTATCCATTTTATTAACACCATGGAGTCTAATAGATTGGAAAAAGTCCTACCAAATACCCTCCAGTGAAATATTAGATACATTTTATAGTTTATTTTCTTTCCAAAAGACAAAAACTAGGGTTCTTTAGTGGAGATATAATAGTGTTATTTCAAAGAATAGGTAATTTCCATTACTAATCACTTACCTTTTAATTATTATTTTACATAATATAAGTACATGGTATTTAGAATAAAATAATAACTTAGTCATCCTAAAGAAAATTAAATTTTATTATGATTATGAAACAACCATTTTTAACTATAAATTACTTCAAATAAGAATTGAATGTATTTCTTGTACGTACGTACGACCTGCCATCTCCACCTAACAACACAATTCATTTTCCATTAAGGACATTAAAAAATGTTTATTATGATTGGTTTAATGTTTATATTTATTATTTATAACAAAATTAAGAATTTTTAACTATAATATCATATTTACCTTGTTACCTTCTAGTCTTATAGAAAATGATTAAATTTCTCATGAGTTCGTGTAGACTACCACCTTCACGAAGCGATGTGATTCATTATTAATTTATTTACTACATAAATGGTAATAGATATGAAATTAATAATTATATATGATATATATGTTATAAAAATTATTCTGTAAGTGTGATTTATTATCTACATTTCTTTTAATCCATTCGTCAATAAGTGAAAACATTTCTCATGATTACGTGTAACCTACCATCTCCATGATCATCAGGATTCATTTTTCTATATATTCCTTTTATAGGTCACTAAAATATATATATATATATAATGAATATAATATATATATATATAATTATTATAATTAATCATTTGATGGAACCATTTCCAATGTACAACGACTGAACCAATACAAACCCGAAAAAACAAAGTAGTTGTCACCTGAAACTGTGATTTTAACAAAGAATTGTTTGTAAAAGGTGATAAAATATAATAATTAAATCATATATGGCCTGATGTATATTATTATGGTTTTTATATTTATTTAAATTAAATCTATATTTATTATAAAATAGTTTATGACATATATGATGGAAGTCAGACCCGAGGCTGCGGTTTATTTGATAATCTCATTATTATTCAGGATTTTTTATATTTGTTGGGAAAAAGGGAGCATCAGGATAGAAAAGAGGGAGAGTCAGGAAGTGGTGATGACATGGAAGGAAGGTTGTAGAATTGGTGGG
Source organism: Viscum album (assembly GCA_963277665.1). Lineage (NCBI taxonomy): Eukaryota > Viridiplantae > Streptophyta > Magnoliopsida > Santalales > Viscaceae > Viscum > Viscum album. Next base: position 692,165,791 of record OY728157.1, read on the forward strand.
AGAGACTGTAAATAGGCTTTTACACATTTTACTTTCATTTTCCTACCATTATGTACTCAATATATCAAAATAATGTATTTTTATGAAAAAAAGAGGTTTTTTAATACTTGGTTGGAAATATATTTATTCCATGTACAATTTTCTATAAAACATTTTATTGTTTTTTTAATATTATAGGATGAATTATTATAGATATTTTTACCAATGGTTGAATTATTTGAAAAAGTTTTTAAAAGGAATATCTTTTCCACTTTCCAAATGTGGTTATTTTATACCTTTATACAAAAGTGTTAAAAGAAATGTTTTTTAACATATCCCACATGAATATAATTTCCACTATTATAAAAACTCAATTATTTTATTTTTAATTCATAATTTTACAAGAATATTATGAATGAAAAAAATTTACTTCATTTTGGTGTAAATTGTTTATCTTAAGAAAGTTATTTCAATGTGAGAAGTTTATTTTACCAAAGAAGTTTTTAAATGATATTTTGAATTTATTTTAATCAATATCAACATTATTAGTTGAAAATTATTTTTTAATACGGATATAATATAATGATAACAAAATGTGTATTTTTCTAAATTGTTTATGATCAGTTTTTTTGGGTATGTATTTTATACTTTTTATGATTATTCTTTAAATATAAATAGTTATCGATATTTATGGAATTTTGATTAAGTTTTATTATTTATTGATACGATGAATTCATTAGAATTATTATGTTATATAAGTATCATGTAATTATATAGACTATGGATGCATCAATATGTCTCATGAGAAAACATATATTAGGTATTTGGATGAGGCATCCACCATTAATGTAGTTTTCTTAGAAAGAGGCCTTTATTGAACTTTTTAGATGTTCAATGAAAAATCCTTGATAGTAACTTTAATATGTTTTAAATTAGGAATTACATCATTATGAAATAAAATATTGATTTCCATGTGATTATTCTGAATAGTTATGATTTCCATGGATAATTTCGAATATCAAGTGATTTTTTATATTTTTTTTTATTTTTTTATCATTTATTAATATCATATTATTCAATCGTTATTTTGATTTCTATATATGAATTCCCTTACTAAGCATCTAGGAACACCCATTTTCCACATATCCTTTTCTCAGGATCTTGGAAGAGTATTATAATTGATATTTAGAAATATTTTAGGGATAACAATAGCGTTATCAAGGAATATTCTATGTTTTATTTTATGTTTTCAAATAAAATGTGAGATTTAAGTATGTATCTTGTTTAAAAAGACAACCAAAATATTTGTTCTTTTGGGATGTGATCTCTTGTATCTAGTACCAATGTAATAATGTAACCACTAACTCTAGGCTACAAGTATATGGGTTGTTATTATTGTTTTCTTGGAGATTTTAGTACAAACCATGGGAACTATATTTTGGAAAAACTGGAGTAGGGAACATAACCCTATAAATTACATTGAGGACAAGTCTAAATATAATATAACATCTTAATATTTAAGTAAGGTAGATATTATGTGGTTTTCCTAGTTGTGAATCATTTTCTAGATATTACAAGTGGACTTAGTTTTGGCATAAGATCATCTAGGGGTAATGACCACAAAAAAAGAGTTTGTCATGTATATATCAACCATAATTATAGTGCACAAATGGTGTTCTATTACTATGTACCATGTTTGACACTATCAAGGGATATTCTTGGGTTAATTCATATTTTATTTTAAAAACCATTATAAAACATTTTAAATTGTTGTTTTATTTGAGAATATTCCCAAGGAAACCTGTTTTATGATTCCTAGATTAGTTATGCATAATTTCTAATTTCTGTTAGTGTTCCACTTGTATCAAACTATACATTACATTTCATAATGTTATGATATAATCTAGTGCATATCCACTATTTAGAAAGAGAACCCACTATTGAAAAAATGACTTATACCCACGGTTCAAAACCATGGGTATAGCCCCAAAAACTGTGGGTATAGCCTACACCCATGGTTTTGGGTACCGTGGGAAACCAAGGTGTCAAGATAGGTCCCCATCCTATACCCATAGTTTTAAAAATCATGGGTATATATTTTTTTCTACTATGTCAAATCCTTATAATGAATTTTCACATTGTCAAAGCCTTATACCCATGGTTTTAAAACTATGGGTATAAATAGAAAAAAAAATGTAGCAACAAGGATTGAAAATACGATCAAAATTCTGAATTTTGGACACCTCACCAGTCAATATTTGTCACATACATGTATATAAATCTATATTTCTCTAAATATATCAATCAGTGTCCATGTTAGAAAGAAAACAGCTCGTGATCTTCACCTGGGGTCTTTGTCTTCATACTTCCAATTCTTAACCAACCTAGAAAACTCACCAATATATAAATATATATATTTATCATAATATATTAATATTGCTCCCTATATTAAAAAAAAGAGGTATGTGTGAAAGCTATAACCATGTTTTTATAAAACTGTGGGTCTAAGTCTTCAAAAATATTCTTATACCCAGAGTTTTTCCAAAACTGTGGGTAGAGACCTGAAAAAAAATGCATATACCCACGGTTTTGACCAATACCATGGGTACAGCTATTTTTTCCCGACAGTTTTCTAATATAGTGGGAATAGCTCTTCAAAAAAAACTTATACCCATTTTTCCCCAAACCTGTGGGTATAGGTTCTCATACTACCCCAATACCCACAGTTTTCAAAATCTATGGGTATAGGGCTATTTTCTAGTAGTGGAAAACCATAGCAATACACCTAATCCATTTATGAATTTCTTTTGTTGGTAAGATAACAAAGTTAAAACTAGACCTGTAGTTTGAGATGAACTAATTATAACTATATTGGTGTATCTAAATCAGGTTATAACTAATATCATTTTCTTTATGGAGTATCCTTCTGATCCATAACATTATGTAAAAAAAATATTAGACCACATAATTTATCAGAAACCTCCATCATTAAGTCTGAAAAGTAATCCAATTATAGATGAGAAATAGATATGTTCCTTGGATAATATATTTCTCTCTTTGGTAAGTATTAAAATGGATAATTCTAGAATGGAAATTTATTATTTCTCAAGGGATGAAAATAAATGATGGACATTGACTGAATTCACTAAAGATGATGAGGAAATAAAGGGCATGGATTGGATGGATTTTAAGGTATATTTTGTATAAAAATATTTTCTTATAAATAACAAGAGGATATAAAGATACAATCTGAGAATCTAAGAAAAAATTAAGGGGGAAATAATTATATGTATAAAGGAAAATGTACAAGGCTATAAAGTCATGGTGTGGAATACAAATGCCATCCAAAGAGAAATATTTACTATTTCTTTTATGGTATTAATCAAATCCTTGAAATGTATCTAGTATCTTAAGTATTCTAATCATATAAGGATATAGTATTATGTGTAATTAGGAGAGATAAATAATTATCAACATCTTAATTTTTTTTTTGAAGGAATGTAAGAGAAGATGAGGGTAATAGTAAAATAAATGGATAAGCGGAAGAAGGGAAGTATAAATTTTCCTACATGTTATACTTGTGAAAGGAAACATATTGGTACAAGCACAAAAATGGAGTTTTCTTCAAGTGTAGGGAAAAATTAAATCATTATCATTAATACAATGGTAAGGGAAGATCCATCAAATTAAATTGATTTAAATTTAAATAGATGATGAACTATTCCAACCAATGATCTAAACATCAAGTAAACTTACTACAATTGAATCCAAGGGGAAATGGAAAATCTCAAGCAATTACTACTTCTAAATTTGAGGTTCGTAGTGGCATGGTGAAGGGTACACTTATTATATAATTAATGATTGCAAATTTTTTACATGATTATAGTTCAACCCAATATTTTATATCCTAATAATTATCTTTGGGTATCACATCAACACCTTAAATACTATATATTGAGTTGTTTGTGAAAAAATATAATTATAGTATGACCACATATCAATTCTATAGCTTTATAAAATTTGATTTTATGATAATATTATTCTTTTTAATATTTATATTATTCCTCTTATCTAATTTGATATAATTTTGGGTATGGTTTGGTTCTACTATTGTAAATACCATATCAATTATTTGATAAGTGATGTTACATTCCATATTATAAACCAAACATCAATATTTTATCAGTGTAAGGATTAACCTAAACACCCAATGAAAATTTAAAATATACTAATTGTTTTTAAACCTATTTATCTAGGATATTTATCTCAAATGGTTGGGGAGAAACTCAATATTTTAAATTCACTTACTATAAAATAATATGTTTATGTATTTCCTTTGTACATTCCTAGTATTTCCCTAAATCATGAAGTTGATCTCTCAATATAACTCATACCTGATGCTATTAATATTTGATGGAATCAATATAGAAAGTCCCTAATTGAGTTATAGGATTTATAGACGAAACTCTATAAAAATCTAGATAAGGTATTCATTCATCTTGGTGCTTCTCCATGTGGTGAACCTACTATTTATGTTAATAATAAAGATGTGTCAATGCATCTTGGCATTGATTGTTAAGAACATACTAAGATCAATATTATAAAAAACTATCATCTACCTCATATTGATGATTATTTGATTAATTATAAGGATATATATATATTTTCAAGATTAATATTTGATCTGGATATCATCAACTAGGGTTTAATAAGAAGGATATACCCAATATAGCCTTCCATATGAGGTATGATCCTAATAAATATATAGTAATTCCATTTTAAATCACCAATTATACCTCAATATTCATTAATTTAATGAATAGGTTCTTTATATATTACCTCGATCAGTTTATAGTAATACTTCTAAATGATATTATTATATATTCAAGGAGAAAGGGTGTGTATGAAGAACATTTTGGAATTTTGATGTAGATTCTAAAAAATGGATAAGTTGTATGTTAAATTAACCATCTATTAATTTTGGCATCATAAAGTTTAATTCTCATATCATATAATCTAAAATGAAGGTATATTTGTGGATCTTTCAAGGACAAATGTTATTAAAAAAATGGACTAGACCAACCATGGAAATCAAGATCCATAGTTTATATGGGTTAGTTGGATACTAAAAACTCTTTGTGAAATATAACTCATCACTATGTAATATACCCACTAAGTGGACTCATAAGGGTGTTAAGTTCTTATAGACATATGAATATGAATATAGTTTCAATGATCTGATGAGAAGGTTGGTCAGAATTCCTTTTCCTAGACAGCCATATAGTGGAGAAGGGGTTGTGATCTATATTAATGCATTAAATAAGGGGTTGACATATTCCCTCTTGTATAATAATATAGTAATATAATATGACACTAATAAAATAAAAAATCATGAATAAATGACCCAACTCATAATTTGGATTTGGAAATGATAACTTTCTCACTGATGATATGGAGGCATTATCTGTATGGTGAAATTTATGTTTCATATACTGATCATAAAAGCTTGAAAAATATGTTTTCACATAATTTTTATAATATATGTTAGATAATGTGGTTGTATTTGATCAATGATTGTGTTTTCTTAATTCAATACCACCAAGGTAAGGATGAAATGGTGTCTAATACATTGACTTATGAAGACCATGTTAGATTTTCAATTTATAATGATTGAAAGAGATGCAATGTTTATGGATTTTTAAAACATGGATCTTGAAATCATTTGTAAATAGGAAATATCTTATCTTTAGTAGATGAATGTTCAACCATCCACCCATAATCAGATTAAAATGGCACATAAAAATATGTGGAATTACAGAAGAAGGTGAGGAATATTCCTGAGCTCAACCATGATCATTTTGGAATGATATGGTTTAGGAATATAGTATGGGCCCCATAAATACCATTCTTGAAGAAGTATTTTTTGATAAATCTCATTATTCATTATTCACTATTCATTCAAAAAAATATGAAGATATATAGAGATTTGAAAGATTGTTTTTGGCAGAATAATATAAAAAGAGATATTGTAGACTATGCATATCAGTTCTTGGAACATTATAATTTTATAGCTACTAAACATAAGTCTAATGGGATGTTACAACCGTTACCCATACTATAATGGAAAAATGAAAACAACACCATGGATTTTATCATTGGACTCCCCAAATCATCCAAAAGTGGTAATGTTATTTGGGTTGTATTCAATCACATAAAAAATTAATCACAATTCATTGATATCAAATAATATTTCCCTCTTGACTATCTTTCAAGAATATAAATTAAGGGAGTGGTTACATTGAATGGAGTATAATATTCTATTATATATGATAAGGATCCAAGGATTACCTCCATGATTTATAGAAATATTCCGAAATATGTAGCCCTATATTTGAGGTTTAGAATTTTTTATCTTGCTCAGATATATGGTTTTTTAATAGGAGTATTCAAACTGTATAATTCATTTTGAGATATTTCCCCAATAATTTCAAATGTGTTTGAGAGTAGAAACTTTCTTTAGTTTAATTTTCATACATTAATATATATTACTCAAGTGTTAAGATGGATCCCTATGAATCCCTCCCTATATTGAAGTGTAGAACTAAAAAATCCTAAAATGGAGTTGGATAAAGAAATATATTGGGACCTGATATAGATAAAGAAATAAAAAATATAGTTAGAACCATTCAACCACACATAAGGGCGTCTCAAAGTTTAAAATATGTTGTGTTGAAAATTGTCGATGATATTTAGAGTTTGAGGTTGGTGAGAATGTATTAATATAAATTTAATTATAGAATAAGGCAATGATAATTAGAAATAATGTAAATATGATCTAAATATATATCAATAGTTTTAAAATTATTTATTATATCATGATGATAACTTATCACTTAGACAATTCCCCAAATCTTTATCAAGTTCACAATGTGTTCCATGTATCTCTTTTGAGGAAGTACATACCTGATAATTTACATGTAATGAACATATAAGATTTTCCATTTTTTAAATATCTATCATATGAGTAACAAAATGTGGATATTCTAGATCATAGTGAAACTTTTAAATGAAGAAACACTACTCACCTAGTCAATGTATTGTGATGAAGTTTTAAAACTTATGAAACTACACGAGATCTTAATAATTTAATGATTCAAAAGTTGAATCAATTATTTATATCATAATGATATAATTACAAGGGATAAGTTTTTGGAATGGTTTTATAATATATAACCTTTACATTCTCTTATATTTTTATTTTTTAAATAAATATAATTTATTTGATATCTTTCATTATAGGAATCACCGACTTTAGATGAAATGTGATCTAATTTATATTAACATCAAAACATAGCAACTTTTATTATTGGGTATAAATTGGACCAACTAAATTTAAAATAATCATGTTTTATATATGTTTAAAATCAATTTAGAAGTTAACAATTTATTAAAAAAATCAGTTGATGGTAAAATATATGTTTTCACAAATACAATTTTTTTATGTGAAATGTGTTTAGACTGTAAGAAGATAAATTGATAACTATTAGTGAATTATTCTAATGAAATTTGTTTATAATATATTCAATAAAATTTATAAAATGAATATAATATTTTTTATAGTAATTGGATATGAGTAAATATAGTTTAACGCTTAAAAACATATTTTCTCAAAAAATATATTATTATCATGTTTTGTACAGTTATTTTAAAATTAATTTCTACAACATATAGATATTTAATCATGAAAAAAATGGATTCTATTTTTGGAATCTTGAATAACATGTTTGGTAAATATTTCCCTTCATTTTTCTGTCATTATAGGTAGTAACATTGGTAAATCTTTATCACCTTAATAAGTGTAAAACAAGGTTAATAATATTAGATAAGGATTCTAAATTCATATAAAACATGGATTTATTTTATTTGATAAGTTTAGTTTGGAAAAATGAACACATTTGTTGAATATATTCCACTTGGTTCCATTTTTCATTGGTTGTGATTTTTATATTAAATTAAGACAAAAAATATAAACAAAATGTCACTCTCTCAACATTAATAATTATAAATTTTTAATATAAGGATAAAATTAAGATAATTTAGGTTATGAATTTCTAATTGAAATAAAAGAATAGTTTTTTATCATTGTAACTTATTTCTAATTTCTATTGATTAAATAATTACCTTAAATTCTTAGAAAACACTAATATAGTATTTATTCAATTAATAAAAAAATAAATGATTTTTAAAATGATAAAAGTAATAAAATTTGAGATAATTGTTTTGATCAATGAATTTTTTAGATTAATATATCATATATTGTATGTGTGAAAAGTTTTATATTAGAATTAAATATTTTACATGAAGTTTTTAAATTCAAATAAAGTAGATAGTGACAAAAATGACATTAATGTTATTTTATGAAATTAATATTTTATTAAATTATCTAAAAATCATATAAATTTTGAAATTATACTACTATGAGTCTAAACTTTCATCCATTAACCATTTATGACTTAATTTGTATCTTTAAATTAAAATTATAACCCTTTTCTATCACAGAGGTCATTACCCCTTTTTAGATTACAATTGTTTAACCAAGGGTCTTAACCAAAAGATATGTTTTAAAATGAAAAAAAAGCCTTTATAAATTTCATTGGATGATTATATTTATACTATAGAAACTTTTTATTCGAATATATATCCATTGGTAATTGTTTTTATTGAATAGTTGTTATTTATATATTAAAATTTTTTTAAATGCCAAGTGTGTCCTTTACCTCCCTCATAAAAGGGAACCCCTTCTTTCTTTTATTACGACCACTATGAGACATCTATCGAAAAAAAATTCCAAAATAACTCTTAATAATAGTTATAAAAAATAAATAGGTTTAGGTATTCTCAAAAGTCCAACACAAGGGTATTTAAGAGGATATCTAAACAATTTCTTTGAAAGAAGATGTATTTTCCTTAACTAATCATTTTCGTTTTTAACTTTTTCTTTTACTTTATTTAAATATGTTGAATGTATCATAAAATAAGAAATTATGTATCCTAATAATTCATTAATGTTATTATATTTATTTAACTTCCATTATTCCCCATATACTACTTCAAATGGGATGTGAATGTATCACAGGTGCGTACGTACGACCTACGATCTCCATATAGAAATAAAATTCATTTTCCATCACCATCATTAATTGATGTTTATTAAGATTTATTTAATGTTTATATATTATTTTTAAGAAATAATTATTCTTATTTAATTATTATATAATATCTAACTTATATCCTTCTAATCCATTGGAAAACAATAATTTCTCTCATGAGTATGTGCGGAATACCCCCTCCAAGAAGTGGTGTGATTTTTTATTCATTTATGATATACAATGATTTTAATAAGGATGTAATGAATGAATATATATGATATTTATATTATAATAATTATTATTTAAAGTGTAATTCTTATATTCATTTCCTTTTTCCATCCATCTATTATTGAAAATACTATTCAAGCATATGTAAGACTTACCATCTATATGAATGATGTGATTAATTTTTATATTTATTCCCTATATGGGTCACTTTAAACCCATATATAATTAATATATATGATATTTATATAACTATAAAAATTATGGTTATTATTTAACCATGTTACAATTAAAAGGAACAAAATCATCAAACTAATACATACATGAATAATTCAAGTAGTTATAACCCAAAACTATGATTTTATCAATGAAATGATAACAAATAAATGATAAAATATTATAATTAAGTCATAATTGTTGTTACATATTTGATTATGGTCTTGAAATTGATTTATTATTTATCTATATTTTTTATACTGGAGGCTCAAACACATATTAATGAATTAAAGCCTAAGGTAGGGCATTATTTCACTGTCTCATCATTATTTGAGATTGTTTTTGTTTAAGTATCTGATGGAAAATTTATTTTATCTTTCTATCATAAACCTAATATATATTATATTACACATGTTATTTATAGAAATTAATTTTTTTACTTCTATTTTACTCCCATTAAGTACATAATATACAAAAATAAGGGTTTTAAGGAAAACTAACATGGTTTTTTCTACTCATCCCGTAATTTAATTCTTCAATGTCCATATTTTCATAAAACATTTAATGAATGTTTTTACAATTTTATAATGAATTGTTACATAACTTTTTGACCATTTTTTTCTTCCTTGAAAATTTATTAAAATGAATATTCTTATCATTTTCGGAATATCATTCTTTTTGACATTTTTATAAATGAATGAAGAAGAATGTTTTATCACTTATACTACAAGAAAATAATTTATACCATCATGAATGCTCCTTTTTTTCAAATTATTTTATAAGTTTACAATGTTATTTTTAAATAAAAACTTTTCATTAATATTATAAAAATTCTTACATTTTTAATATGTTATTTCAATTTGAAATGGGTATTTTCCCCAAGCAGTTTGTCGGTGATATTTTTAAAGTATTTTAATCAAATTTTACATCCTTTGTTGAATATTGTGACTTATTGATGATGTAATTTAATGATACCTTCCACTATAATTTTATATCAGGTTAATGCTCATTTTGACTTTGGAAGGTATTGATATTACTTATGTTATTTCATACAATACATACAATTATTTGTATTTTAAGGAACGTTCATTAATTTGTATTTTTTAGTCATATAATGAATGCATTAGAATTATTATGTTATGGTTAGAAAATAGAATTATATTTTCCCTTGATGAATCAGTGTTACTATGGAGACAAAATCGATTTGGTATTTGGATTAGGCCTTACCCAATATTTATTTTCATGAGGATTCGATTTTATTATTATATGTCTTAATGCAAGAAAATTTCCATATTCATGATAATTTGAATTCTATCAATATATAATCAGATATAGATGTCCTTGGGATTATTTTGATTAGTTATGATCTCCATTGAAATATTCCAATCTTTTGTGATAATTTATATAGAATTATTTCATTATCATTTATTCCTTCTATATTATTCATGCCTTATTTACCTTACACTATATGCATTCCCTTACTGAGAATTTGAGATCTCCCCTTCTATTATATTTATGTTCCCTAGTGTTTCATTATGATTATTATGATTGATATGTAGGGACATGATATAGTGAATAATAGTGTTTTCAAATAAAATACTATGTTTTATTTTTTATTTTTCAATGAAATGTGATATTAAAATTTTTATCTCATTTTCTAATTCTATTAAACTATTCGGTTCTTTGGAATGTGATATATTGTTTCTAATACAAATTTAATAAAGTAACCTCAAGATCAAGGAAACTATGGTATCTTTCTATACACTAATGACCCATAAGTAATCCTTCATTCCTCTATGATATCGGGTACAACTTTGATCAAGTGGATGTATTTATAGTGAAAATATAAGAGGTGTGGTCTACCATGAAACAAATCAACCCCAAAAAATAACATGAAATAATTTAGGAAAAATATGTTTGGCTGTTTGGTTCCATCAAGGAATCCTTGGTCCCTGAGTATACTTTCTTTAGACAATGTCATATCTCTACAAACATTAGAATCCACCAAGTCGAACCAATTCCTTCCCTATTACCAATAACCAATATAAAAACTACTTCAGTTATTGTTAGAGTGTCTATGAGAACATTTTGTAGGACCCTAAGACACCCTAAAAGGGGAGGGGTGAATCAGGGTGACAACATTTTCTTTTAATGTGATGGATCTTGTTTCCACATTGGTAGTAACTTGAAAAAACTTGTATGATGAAAATGATAAGAAAGAAAATATTCACATGCAAAGAGATGACACAAAACTTTTTACTTGGTTAACCAATAAGGGAAACGTCCAAGGATCATATGCCGACAGGTTGTCGGACGTACCAAATTTCACTAAACTTCACTAGATGTAGATAACAAAGGTCGGGAACAGTCACTTTGTCCTAGGATCACTGCCTTTACAAAATTTCAGGGATAGCTCACTGTAACCCTCGGGTCACTCCCGTTGACTCCCCCTATCTCACTTCCTTTGGTGAAATCCCACTCAGTTTATAGACAAGAAGGTCTCTTCATCTTCGCTAATGAATAAATCATCTGTTGTATGTAGATGCTCTATTGAAGTCCAACATTCACCCATAGACTGATCACACTTTACACAGAAGGTATCGGGCAATCTTCCAGCTTTCGTGCAACTCCAAAAAGAACGGTGTGCTTTAACTACACCTGGAACGCTTCTCCAAGCCTGTGCGCATGTTTCAAGACGGAGCGCAAGTTTCAGCGTGCAAGCCCAAACCGGAGTGAAATTCCACCTATACCACTTGCGCGACACTCACTTCTTCAACTTCAAGCTTGTGCGACTCACATCCTTTTACGCTCAAACCGATTTTGGCGCGCAACTATGAAATGTCGCACTTCTTCAAATCTTGGAACGTAAGTGTCACCAAACCACTTGTGCAACACCTCCTTCACCAACTCCAAACTTGGGAAACTCAACCCCTTTCTCGCCCAAAACAACGTGGACGCGCAGCAAACAACTGTCTCGCAACTTCAACCTGTGTGACCCACCACCACCTGCACGACCACAGCACCTGCATGACGGGATCTCTAATTTTCTCTCAGTATGAACTTTGTAACGAATTAGGAGGGGTCGACCTCTATTCATAGGGATTTGGATACCATGCATGATGGCGTGCAAGTCTTCCCTTGATTCGCAAGTTTTGGCGCGCAAGTCTCTTCCGCGCAAGTCACTTGCGCGAACAAGCATAAAACTTGGGCACCCTTATCCCTTTGACATATTTTGTTGCTCTGATATTGAAAAACAACTAGCGCACAGGTTTCCACTTCTTCAAGTCAACGGCGCGCAAGTCTCTTTTCCACCTTCAATACAGTTATCTTCTTTGTTCCGTATGATCACTTTGCTGGCACAAATTCTGAACTTCCACTAAGGATTGACAACAAACACAAAAAATACTCCAATTCATGCATATAATGACCATGGTTCCAACATATTTCATATTCATGACAGCCTTTATAATTTTTAATAGAAGGATTAAGTCTAATGTTCCCAAAATTTTAATCCACCCAACTCCATGTATCAAATCAATCTAAGCCTAAATAATGGTACCCATATCCAAATCCATGGAATCCCTAGATGGTTATAATCTCATCTAAAAATACATGACAACCAAAATAGGTAATCCCCTTGACTCAGTGGATAAAATCCATGGTATATCAACACATGTGAGGGGACCTATTTCCAACCCTGAAACCAATAGTATACCTAGCTCTAAATATATGGAATTTAAAATCATTAATCATCTTGACTCTATGAATCAAATTTATTGCTCTCCAAATCAGAATAACTCGGTGTATTGTACTTCCAACCTAACTGGTCAAAGGACATAGTGCAAGGAATCCCAAATAATACATTTTTATATCTTGGTGGACAAGTAATCCCACCATAATCATCTCATATAACTCAAATCATCTATTTTAGTCATCTAACCTACCCCATATCACATAAATAAGGATAGCCTCTTAAGTGAATGACCCATCACCTACCACTAACATTATATAGGTGCAAAAATATTACAGTTCCTTGACCCCAGATCAACTTAACAAGTGCTCTGGGAGGGAGGCCCACTAGGCATTATGTGTTCCTCTTGATAAGACAAAGGCTTCCAAATAAGAGAATGGTTTTATTGGGTGATAGTGGGAAAACAATACCCTATGGATATAATAATAATACTTGTAATAATAACTTCACTATAAATATTCTAGAAACAAATCATCATAAGGAATAAAAAACAACCTCTATAACAAGGTAAAATGAAATTAACTATACATAATATAAAATATCCACATGGTACAAAAATAAAAAAAGAATGTAAGATCACACAATAGCCGATCATATAAATATATACCCAAAAATCCCAAACCAATACTCTTGATTAATGAAAAACAACTCCTTGGTCAATTTCTTATCCATACCTTGTATTGAGCCAATATCCCCACCCACTAAGGTCCATCCAAAGAGATTGATCCATTACCTAATCTAAAATCCATAAATTTTACACATGTATCAAGGGGACCGTTTAGGGCGTGAGTGTGAACTCTTCAGGCCACCGCTAAAATTTTTCTATTTAACATCCATATTTATACTAGTGTGTGAAAAAAATACTAAATATCATCAATGAATGCATAAATTAACCCAACTCACTTGTGATCAATATCCACAAGCAAGTGATTACCTTATCCAACCAACCCTAGATTAGAATGATGAATTCATGACTAGTCACACTGGAATTACCCATTCTTGTAATAAATTTTTATACCTCACAACATATCATTCCAACCATTACCATTAATGAAACATTTCAAGTGTACCTGATGTCCAGTCGACACATCCATAATCCTATAAAAATTTCTTTGGACATAAATTTAGTATATCACCATCATCTTAGAAGCACAACATACCAAGGAACAGTGACATATTTCCTTCCATAGTCTTTTCCCATCATCCTCAATAAAATGACAACCCCAATTAAATAGTAACACACACCATCAACTAAGGGTTTCTATAATGGGAACCTCCTCTATTCTGATATTCATCGCCAACCCTTATGTTATAGTATCTACTGAGGCCTCCACCCGCATCGAGTGGTCAAAACCACCTCACTATGACTAGAACTATTTTTACATGACCTCAACAGTGCCTTTAGAAAATAATGGTTGGAGGAAATTCTCCAAAATACCTGAAAACAACTTGGGAAAACCTCATTATCCACATGCGAACTACTATTATTAACTACGGTATTGACCATTTCCTTCTACCACATCCTGATGACCAAGTTTCTTTAATTTTAGTGGTTAGTATCACCTTATACCTTACGAGATAAGCCCAAAACCTTTTCATGGATCTTATTTATCCTTAACATGTTATTCACTAAATTAAACAACAGAAATTCCATTCCCAACCAACTCAAAAACTCATTGCCGACATTCCATTCCATTTTCTTCTCAAAAAATTTTAAAATTACATATAATTTTCCATTCATATCTTATAATAACAATAGGAAATAAAATCAATTAAAAAACATTTCTCTCCAGAACCACCTAATTCAAGAAAATTTAATACAGATTCAATAACACGTGTATAAATAATTAGAAATATATGAACCACCAACCTTATAGTCATAGATTTTCACTCATTGAAAAAAAACCTATGATTTGAGCCAAAACGAGAGAAAATAGGAATTCAAACTAACACACTAGAAATAAGGCATATAAGCTGGGATAGAAATAACATTCCAAATGAAAATGGAAAATAATAATGTAAGTAATAAGGCTAGAATTCTTATATTTATCTATCCAATGCAACCAAAAAATCGTGAATTGTATCTCAAATGAAAAATTTAAGGCAAAACCATGAGGGGAGATGAAGGAAACTCCATAGACTACTATATATAGAAATAGTGTAAAAGGGAGGAATAAATTGGAAAGGATATAAGGGAAGCTTAGTGATTTCATCCCAATAAATGAGCTTCATGGTTTGTCTTTACGGTTTGTAAATCTGTGATCTAATCATGTAGTGACACTCTCTAAATGGAAATCTCCTCACATTGTTATAGAACATGGTTAGACTGACCATGAACATAACCATGTTTTCTCTCCACTACATGTTTCATGACCATGAACCTAACTCACATGTTTTTGATTAATTATTATCTGGTTTAAATGGGCCACATGGTTTTCACCTTAATGTTTTCAATAACTGTGTCCCAATTGTACACATAATGTTGTGCCTTCTGGATTTTTGTTTTTAAAGCCCGATGCTCCCAAAACTAAACTAGACTTATGAGTCACTTACAGAGATTTAATCACTAACAATAATCAACTCAGTTACATTTTTTAACTCCCAAATTTAAATTATTATACTTAAATTTATTTTTCCCAATCCACCAACCAATAGTTCAAATTTCAATGGAATCTCTCTTCCCACACAAAATAATGAGATGTTACAACCTCCAAACCTTATGATTTCTCATCCTTGATCTATAAAGTCACACTTTATGATTATACCAAACATAAAAATCTCATTAATATTACCCCTGATACCATAAGTCACTCACTCATAGTTAATTCCTCTTTCGGTGCTTTCCTCCATAAGAATTACCAACCCAGTTTCTTCACGATCCAAATTTGAAAATTATAGTGGTCCCACACCAAAATCCCATCAACAAACACATCCCAATATCACATTACAGCATTCGTTCATTTAATTAAATTCACATATCATACCCACATCAGATATTATCCCCATAAATTACCAAATCACATCAAATGTCCAAAGGATTCATCATTATAGCTGATGCTCAAAAGATCATCCATCACACACAAACACACACACACAAACATACATACATACATACATATATATATATATATATAATTCTCATAGAATAACATGATGCCTAATCATCCCACAAAAGTCATCAAGCTTACCTGATGCCCACATATTATCGAGAACCTAGTAAATTAAACCATCCCACATGCACCTCATAAACCAATATCATTCATGCCAAAAAGAAATGAATACACCTATATTCATAGTGTACCTCTAATAATCATTGGATCCTTGAATTATTATAAACCTACAAGATCAACCACATTAACCTATCCCAAATCTCAATAGCTCAATTCATATCCTTCCTATAGAGATTCACCAAGTACCAACCCGTGACCCCACTATTGTATATCCATCTCCTTTTCATGACTTTAATGTGTATTATTATCTCGGTTACCTTATCCTAGTGCATGAATTGGTAGAAACTTGTACCCCTATGTCTAACCAAGTCCTTGAATCCAAGATACCTAAGATGTATTTAAAAAGAATATCTATAAATTTTTAATGTATCTTCACACTCATAACTTTTTTATAGGAAAATAAAACAGAGTCATAACATGAACTGGATACCCACAGTGAAAGAAAACTATAAAAAACCCACTTTCCAGTTGTCGGTCTGAGTCTTTGACTTGACTTCCCTACTGAGACACCTCACAGCCTTTCTTCCAGCTACAAAATCACAACTACCAAGCTCACCAATTTCCATCACATAATTAAAATAAGTCATATATACCATGTTCCCCATAGCTAACAATTCCTGGTTCATTACTCTAATAATGAGTTAATCATGAAGATATTTACATATACTCTTTTGGAATTTTGAAATCCGTTCTTGAATCATGTCACCCCATAAATATCGTCACCATGTTTAGAGTGCAAAAAATATGAAATACTCTTAAATAATAGAGGGATATTAGTCTAAAACATACCCTTAAATAATGGAGGGTGATTAGTGTAAAACTCACGCATTAAATAATACATGGATAGATCGGCTCCCTAAGCTCCCTGGTAAAAACTCTGAACCACCCACACCAAACTCATATTAATATAATCATCTTTCCATGTCCCAAACACTACTACAAACTATGGTCATCCTTCCCATCTCAGATTCGCTATGAGTGTCTCATTCTCCTCTTAACCCTCAGGGGCCTCATCCTGTGTATGTCTGGGAAGCACCATATACTCTCACTCTTAACACTTCACTTAATTTCATCTAGATGGAATCACAGTAAAGATCAATTACCATGATCAATTCTTCTAATAGCAATATAAATATTGAAAATATTGAAAAATGTAATAGGCATCACATCTCATATACCTTAAACTTTCCTACCACACAAGTGGGACATATCATCAGGCCTCATTCCCCCTCCCCCCTACCCATTTCTTACTAAGGAGTCACATATAAAGCATATGAGAAACCACAAACATGGTATGGTTGTGTAGAATTTCACGAAATAGATATGTATTAAAACACTATTTAGAATGTTTTGGATAGTAAAAATGGATAACACCATTCTTTTATTCCTACATACCATTATCAGAGTTTGGTCCACATACACCATACATATATAGGATCACAAACTTATACCATAAATAACTATATACGTCAGTTGGATGTGTAGAAATTCCACCAAGAAGCTATTAATGGACACGTTTTTTATATTGTTTTTGACACATTAATCATCCCAACTCTTTTTTTCAATATTCAATTCCATGTGAAAAAATAAAAAAAACATACTTATTTCATGTAAAACAAAGTGTCTATAATGATTCATGCATAATTCTTCCTCTCCATACCAGGGCAAGGGTCACAACATCATAAACTAATAAAATCATTCGCAAGTGTTCTGTTTGAGGTGGAAATTAGCTAATGGTAAAATAAAAAAACAATAATATCCATTTCCCATCCATGAAACTATGTTTATCTTCCATTCATAAGGATAAAGAATCCCATAAATGAATTATTCACTATGTTTTTACAATATACTTGTCTCATATCTACCATTCCCAAATGTCATGATTAATGGAAAAGGATCTAATACAACTTTTAGTGTCCCATCCTGGGAGCCACTTAACTCGTGCTCCTGACAAGAGGACCAATGATCCATAGGCTCACTTACCCATATTCAAAATGATTCCAACATATAGTCAATATATTTTGGGTTATAGTGTGGATATTATACCCTTTTTTGATAATAAAATATATTTCTAGTAATAATTGTATCATTATAGAAGATCATGTCAAAACATAGTGAATGTAAAAATAAACAGTGGAAATAATAATCCAAAAAAAAGTATATATACATAATATATAATATCCACATGTCATTAAAATCACAAAAAATAATGAAGGATTCCTCGAATCCCAATCATATAAGTACGTACATAAAAAAATCTAGCTCTATGTAAAATAACCCATGGTCTATCTTCCATGAATCTCATGAACTCATAACGCATCCCTTCCAAATATGGTCAAGATAAGAATCTTATCCCTTATCTAGTCTCAAATCCATAATGTTTTAAATTATCCTAGAAGGCCCTAGTAAGGTTTGATTATGAACTAAATCAGTGGATTCATGATCTCTTGGGTCTCCCACATCTTTCACCAAAAATTTATTGAGTGATAAAAACTTTTCATGGGTGGTTGAGCTCTCTCTTCACCACTTACATTGTTTTGGTCCCCCATGATTAAATAAAAAATATGGTATTCTACATTACATGCACACCTCCATGTGGCATCAGGTTTTCACATACTAGAACACCATTTGTATATAATTCCATCATTACTGACTTATTGATATCACAACACATTATGGAATAAGAACATGAAAGAATATTTATTTACAAAAGAGAGGAAAGGGTTACACTGGAAGGAAAAAAAGAGAATAAGAACTAAATATTAACTCCCATATCTGGGAATGACAAAAGCATCTGATTCCAATCTATGGAAACAACTTGACCAATTGATCCAACTCTCTTCCTCGGCTTACTTTGGCCCCCTAGACCTTAATTTTTTTATATATCCTCTACCTCTATCACTTACACTATTTTTAAGTCATTTCATTGACTTATGAAAACAATTTCTTCCTATAATAGGATCACCAACTCTCACCTGCCTCATTGAAGTTGTTAATGGATGCATATGTTTGTCCGATCAAAAGGAATTCCTTTCGACCATCGTATATAACCTCTACTTGCAGGAATTATGTATCTATTTATCCCTAGTATAAAATTGTATGAAATTTGTTTTTACTGATATAGGAATTTCCTCGACATACAAGATTTCCCTCATATCTAATTTTAGATAGATCTGTGATCTAATCATCATAGTAGATTTGATCGATAGATATGGACATCGGTATAGGAAATTATCTATGTAGCCCATTTCCTTGACATAGGTGAACCGAATACATGTATCTAGATTTCACATAGTCAATTGTAGTGTAACAAAATCCCTTTATGTATTTCATTTGGCCCACATATCTGATTCTTAACAAATGCATTTGATATTCACATAACAAATTTTTATGGTGTATGTATTTGTTGACATACATGATTTCTGACATTACCTATTTTTATGAAAAATTCAAATTCCAATGTATCCATCTGACTCATGTTGCCCATTGGATTTTCAATTACACATATTGAACTAAGATTTGTTTGCCGCTAAATTTGAAAGGAAGAGTGTAAAAGGCACTATAGGACTGGGCATGTGATCTATGCAGTACTCCTTCTCATATTTGGCTCTAATATCAGGCCATGTTGGATATTCCATAAAACTAGTTCCCTTAAATATTCAAAAATATAGTACTCGGAAGGCAAGGGATGAATAAAATCAATCTTTTTCAAGAGATGTGCATGCAGATTCATCGGCCATGAATCAGTGCTATTTTTAGAAAATTTTAGCACATAATTTGTAAGTGAACATATTGATACTCAGTGTAAATAAGGAATACTACATCAACATTGGTGGTAGATTATTCTCCCTCTTCAACCTCATTGGGTCCTTCCTTGTTATACATAAAAGCTAGCTTTTTTAATTCAAAATCTGCATAGAATAGCATCATCAAGAAAAAAAATAGTTTGAAAATCATCTCATGGGAACATAGATTTAGGATTTTCTAGGCTAATTCCAATTCCCAACTAACTCATATGATCATCCTTGGTCATTAATTTAATCAATTCTAATCTTTAATTGTTGTTTCCATTGTACAAAAACCATTTTTTTTTAAAAAAATGTTAACTAGTTTTCATAATAATTATGGATGAACTTTAACTGTAGCAAGATAGATCAATTGAACACCCAAAAAGATTCATTTTCAATAAATAAAAACCAATAAATAAAAAGTTACAATAGATTCATTAAAAATTCAACAATTCTCTTTTATAATCTTAGTTAACTATTAAAATCACCTTTAATTAATCAAAATATAAGTGGATAAGTGTGATAAAATGGTTCCATATCAAACCCTCTCACACTCAATATATTGCACTATATAGAAATTCAGTAATTTAATGGGATAAATAACAAAGGATTCATGGTCAATGAATATAATCCAATCAAAGTAAAACACTAATTTGTACATTTCAAGAGACTTTCATAAATCCTATGGTATTTCATCACACTGCCCCACATTAATACAGACTCAAATCTTACTCCCGAAAGAAAATACCCAAGGGATCCATGTGATACTAGATCTATAAAAAATGGAATAAAAAATATCACTCTACCCTAGGTTCATAAAACCAAGATTTCACTTCCCACTACTTTGATAAAACTAAAAATATTTTATTGATTATTATTTGTAATTGGATGCCATATGGAATAACTAACCATTTATTATCCTATAATAAAAATAAAATAGTTAAAAACAATTAAAATTAAAATTAAAGAACAAAAAAAGTTAAAATAATTATCTGGGGATAACCTCCAATGGGGTTCTACGTTTTGACTATCCACAGTAGGACAACCTTTATTTCAATCCCAATATGATGTAGGATATGGTTTATTACTTGGGAACAACCATATGTGATTCTTCAAAAAAATTATTACTTTCCATTTATTTTGTACCCAAGAACATCTTCATTCATGTCCCACTACTTGAATGTAATGTACCTTTTGTGGAGTGCTGGTGAGAAACATAGAAAAAATATGTACTTCCATTATATTACAAGTTTATGGTCTATGTGCACAGGTTTTGAGAAATTAATTGTAGGGTGAGATTTTTTATTTGGTTTAGTCCAATATCTCATTTTTTCTTGAATAAAAAATTTGCATCCACACCCTTTTTAGATCTTTCAAATAGCTCTAAACCCTCTCTTCAATAGTATCTCCCATAGTAAAATCATCAATAAAAAAAATTCCTTAGCAGCTATAGATTCATGTTCTTCATGCCTCATTAGGTAATAACAAAAATGAATTTTATACCCAATATCTAAAATGGTAGAAAAATAAGTTAAATCTTCATGAATATGATCAAAGTTAGATGAAAACATAGTTTCATCCATGAAATTTTCCACTCCCTGAATCGGTGTTGTTTTTTCTTCTTTCAGATACATCAGTTCCCTTAGGGTAGTTGTATGGTACGATATAAGTAGTTATCCTCATCAATATTGCTCTGATCCTATTATAAATCTTTAAAAAAATTACATGGAAGTAATTATACTTTTGAAACCTATCCAACATTAAACGTACTAAAAATGTATGAAAATTATCAAAGTTATTTTTATAAGGCCACCAAAGTAGGTCACCTAAGTTTCATATAATATTAAATATGTTAAAGGAAAAATAATTCACTAAAATTTTAAATTTCTCATTTATTTTATAGGAAAGGTGAACAATCAAGACTTCTAATTGTTGGGAAGGTCTCGTAATTGTATTAATTGTTTTTTTATTGAAAATTGAGAAAATCACTAAGACATCTATTATATCTCCCAAAATGGTTCCAATTTATGAGTGCCTTCTTATCTTGAGGATGAACAAAATTACATTTATAACCCTATTTATAACATTATTTTAAAATTAATTGTTGATCTCAAGTGTACAATGTTGAATTTATTGGTGGAATTCCCATAACTTCTTTATGTTTTTTATATATTTAAAGAAGAAGAAACAGCCTGAAAAGTGATGACAACCACCAAGGTAGTGACAAAAGAGTGATAAACCAATGGATAAAAATATATAGAGACAAAAACATATGAAATGGAGAATGAAAATATGAGTCACCAAGGAACATTCCCATATTCAAGTTGACTCACTCATTTTCTACCTATCATCTACCACAGATTGGATAAGTCATCTAAAAAATATCACTCAAGGGATAATTGATCCCTTGACACACCCACCTCTCTCACTAAATATTGAATGAGTGAAAAATAATTCCTATGAGTGGTTTAAATCTTTCTTCATCGTGTAACATGTTTTTTCCATCAATTGTAAAGAAAAAATATTGTATTTTACATGACGTATAGACCTCCAAGCAGTATCAGGGTTTCACATTATAGACTTTCATATTTTCAATTCATCGCTGAAGTATTGAGATAACAACACAATGATGAAGAAGAACATAAATAAAATTATTTAAAAAAATAAAATAGATTACAGAGAAAGTAACTAGGTAGAAAAAGAAACATATATTACATCCTGTCTCTAAGAATAAAAAATAGTTATGTCATGTCTTTAGGTACAGCTCGACCAGTTTCTTTGGATCTCAACTTATACTTCCATTGGACCCTCATCCCTCATAATGAAATTCATATCCTATCAATATATATCTTATTATGTTTTTATTCAATATTTTTTTCTTTATAAAAAAACTACTTTCATAAAGAGATTCACTAACACTCACATTCTTTATTGAAGCTACTACTGGAAACCATATCTTTTTCAAAACTGAAGTCATTCCCTATAGCTAGTGTATAGGTTCTCCTCCTTCATGAATTACATAGTAATTTGGTAAATGTATCTAATTTGGTTAATGTAAGTGTTCTTCGACGTATACATTTTCTATATTTATGTGATTTCCCACATAGACAATTTCTCTTATGTATCTGGTTTGATCATCTTAGACGATATGATCAATGTAGCTAAATATTGGTGTAGGTAATTATCTATGTAGATAATTCCATTGATCTCTGTGATTTTTCTTGGTGTATAAATCTCTAATTTAGTAGATTTGAATGTACCGATTGGGTCCACAGAGATGATTCCTGATTTAGAATTTTAAGATGCACATAGCTGATCTCACTGGGATATGTAGTTATCAACATACATGATTTGACACATAGATGATTTTACAAATGAATCTAAATCTTTATGTATCCATATAAATAATGTATCTCATTGGTTCTTCATCGACTCAAATTGAACCAAACTTGTAAAGTTTCTAAATTCAAAACATAGTGTCAAAGTCATTGTAGGATAGATCATGATGATATCCTACCAACATTAACTCATCTCAGACCTGGATATCATGCCACACATGATTTTTTATAAAATAAGAACCCTCATATCTTCATTAACCAAGTAATTTTTATTCATGGGTGGATCATCATTTGTATCATTCAACAGATGTTCATGATGATTCTTTAGAAATAGATCAGCTCAAATTTTAGTACAATTGAGCTCATGATTTGGTAATTCATGGATTCAATGTAAATGAAATGAGATCTCTTGCATTGATGGATTAAGTAGATGCTTCACTCTATTCAACCTTATTGGGTCATTTAAGGGCATCAAGAATATAAAGAAAATCCAACTGAAGACAAGAAGATAATGGTATCATCAACAAAAATAAGCTACTAAACCGACTCAGGGGAACATGGATTTCAGATGTTCTTACTCTAATTCCAATACCAAATTTAACCCGATGATTATCCTTGAACAATTAGTTAAATGATTAAGATATTCCTCTTTTCTTCATTATGAATCTCCCCTTATTTTTTTTAAAATGTATTAAAAGTATTTATAATAACTATGGTTAAAATATAACATTAACAACATAGATCTATTTTAAACCCAAAATAAAAACACTTTAATTATAAAATTAAATTATTAAAACGTTTTAATAGATTTATTCAAAATTTAACAATTATACATAATTAGATCAAGTAACCATCAAAAAATATTAAATTAATAATAACTGATGTGTAAGAGTGTGACAAAATGGTGTCAAATATGGCCCCCATCCATTTCCATACCACATGAATCCAAGTTCCAACTGTTACCACATATGATACAAGTCAAGTGAACCTAATGTCCCATCAACATGTCCATAAGAATATCAAAATTCCCTTGGAATTGAATTTAATAATTAATATCAGATCAGTCGCATGGCATCTCAATGCATGGTGACATTTGTGCTAAAATTATCCTGACCCATTGTCTTCAATACAACAATGAGCCTTATCCCTTATCTGATGGTATAACAAACCTTACACCATGGATTTATATGATGAGAACCTCTACCATTATAATGGCCATCATAAACCCCTATGAAATAGTATCTATGGAGGCCTCCACCCATATTAAGTGGAAAATCCCACCTCGCTGGGCCATAACTCTATATACATATAACCCCAATGGAACTTTTTTCCAACATAAGTGAGAAAAAAATCACCAAATTACCATATCCACCCATTCAAAAAACCACTGTAGGCACATGAGAACTTTATCTCCTAACCACAGTATTGGAAATCACCCTCTAAATCATCCTAATGAGCATGTATCCTTAATTTCTAGTGACATTCATCACCAAATATATCACGGGCCAATCCCAAAATTATCCTATAGAACTCATGTGCCCATATCACATTAATAACTAAATTAAAAAACTGATATATCCTTCCCAACCAACTCAAGAACTCATTCATCAAAATCTATGACATTTCAGAATCAATTTATTTTAAATAGACATAGAAATCACCAATAAAATATTCCAATAATTATATAAATTAATGTAATTCAATAAATGGTCTCACCTAGACCACCACACTCGTGCCTTTTTAATATGAATTCTATAACTCACATATAAATGGGGATATATCTCTGCACCACCTACCTTATATTCATTATTGTCAACACATCCAATATTATCCTTAGACTCAACCCCAAATGAAATAAAACACAAATCTAGACTAACACCTTATAAATATGTTGTATTATTTTATAAGGAAATATAATTCCATATAGCAATATAGAATAATAAATGATTCAAGGGGACTAGTAACCTTACTTCTAGTTACTAATGCAACTAATTGAGCATGAATCTGAGTTTAAATGAAGAATATTGGTCGAATCCTTGAGGTGAGAAAATGTAGATCTCCATGGAATTATCTACAACTAAATAGTGGAAAAGAGGGGAATAATTTATAAAAGAGTAAAGGTATGATATTTAATTTCAACTTAATAAATGGTCTGCACGGTCAGGCTACACAGTTTTACAAACCATAGACAAACCATGTGGTTTTACTGCTCAAATGCCACCCAACTCAAATGGTTACAGTGCATGGTTAGATAGACTATGTACCAAACTATGGGGTCACTACACCCCTATAAATCAAACATAACTACCATTAACCTCTCTTACATTGTTTAGAATAAATGTGTTATAGTATTAATTGGAAGCACGGTTAGCACTAATCATGCACCAACTGTGCACCCAGTGCTATGTCTCAGATATTTTGGTTTTCATATCCTGACACATCTAAAACAAAATTAGATTACTGATACTCATACTGTTATTTAACCTATATCCAAAACAACGCATTTAATATTTTTAGCTATCAAAATTAAATTCCAACACCAGAATTGAAATTTTTCCTATCCACCAACCAAAAGTTCAAATTCTCTTGGAACTTATCAACCTACTCAAAATCCCGGTACATTACATAGTTGATTTTGGATCTAGGGTAACACCCAAAATCATCACTAATTTTATAACCCCAAATATCACATTTAAAATATTACCATGCTCGATATCTTTCTTAACACACAATATTGAGATTTAAATGAAATGCGATATTTTATAAAAACATTATTATTTAAATGCGACACTTATGAACTTGTTATAAAATTATAAGGTATGAATATTAATAACCAAATTATTAATATTTTATATAATGTTTTTATATAATGAAAATTTAATTAATAATTCAAAATAAATATGTACAAAAAATAAGTTAACTTATTTTAGGATTTGAAAATATGTTTTCATCAAAAATAGATTTAATTTCATTTACAAAAAACAAATACTAAATTTTACTATATTTAGAATTTTCATCTGATGAAATGAGTATTATTTTTAGAATCAATATTTCAATAATATAGTATGGTAAATTTTTGTGATTTTTTTGAAAATATATATTTAATGAGAATGGTAAAACATATAGATTTTTTTAAAAATTATTTTCTTTTCATTAAATCATGTAATTTTAAATTCACATTATATTTCTAATTTAACATTAAATTAAATTACATATCTATTAATTATAATTAATTAATTAATTACAAAATAATTATCATTATACTTTATTTTAAAATACATTCATTTTCCAGATTAAAAGCAAGTGTTTTAAACTATTTTTTTTTAGTTTTATGAAATTATATTACAATTTATTTCTTCCAATTAAAATAAATTTAATCTTACAAAATATATTCAAAACATAAAATAACTTGGTTTAAAATTGGTAAAAATGTTCCCTTTTTAGTCATTATGAGTAGTAACCATGTTAATGATTTGTCTCCTCAATTAGGGTAAAAATGGTAAAATATGGTAAAAAAATAGTTTATTAAATGATTTAAAAATAAAATATTTCAAGATTATAGGTGTAATGATAAATAGTCTCAAATTTCTTTCATGTACCATTTTTTATCCAATTTTCACTTTATAAGTATTTTTATGACCCTTAAAGGCTAAAAAATGTGTTACCGCAGTTAAGGATAAAAAGATTTAACAAAGTGGTTATATCAAAAGATAGGGTTTTAAATGAAAGAAAATCCAATATATATTTCATTTTATAACTACATTTTTACCTAAAAATATTTTATCTCTAATAAATGACCATTTATAAGAATTATAATTTATAAATACCTTAATTATAATTAAATATTTTAAGTAATTCCAAGTGTGATGCCTCATCACTGAAAAATGAAACATCTTATCCTATATCACTCAAAAATTTAGAGCCTTATATATCATAAAATACCTTCCCTTATACCAACCTATATTAATTCCTCTTCTTTCTATAATCCACTTTCTTCTCCTAAGGAAAATCATTCAAGGCTTAAGGTGAAAGCCAAATGGGGTCTCTCAAAGACTTGGTATAAATCGTAATCGAGATTTATCAATTTTATTTCTTCTTATACTTTCTATAAATATATTGCCTCATTCCTAATATATTTAATATAGTATTATAATTTTAATAATATATTATTATTGTTAGGTTACAACTATTTCCGAACACTTTTCCATCAAATGGGAAATGAAAGTATCGCTCATTTATACGTGTTGGGTGCAACCTCCACATAGTGATATGATTCAATTTCCATAACCATATATCATGGTCTGTTATTGTGATATAGTAAATTATTATATAGAATATTTATGGAATAATTATTTTTAAAAAAAATTCATATATTATCTACCTTCTTATCTTCCCATCTATTGAAAGATGGTAATATTGTCCTTGTCTACAGGTTGACTAAAACCTCCATGAAGCAATGTGATTTATTTTTCATTTCAAATTTACATGGATGGTAATAATGATATATTTATTGAAAATATATGATATTTATGATATACTAATTATTCTAGGAAGTTTAATTAAAATTTACCTTTCTTTATTTCTATTCATTAAAATGTGAAAACAACCCATTTGAATATTTTCATAGTACCATCTCCATGAAGTGATGTGATTAATTTTTATTAATTTATATATATATATAAGGTTATAAAATTTTATATGATGAAGAAATATTATACAAATTTCATCATTAATATTCTAAATATGATAAAACTATGACCATGGGGCATGTACTGGAACCATTGATCCAATATATGCATGGGCTACGAGCTAGTCTTCACCTGAATGATCATTTCAATGAAGAAATTTTTAACAAAAGGATAATTATATGTTTTATATTAATTTTACCTAGTGATTTATGTATAAATATATTTCTATAATATATTTATAATAAAAATAAATTTATTATACAATATCTTTGATCTTTTATGAAGTAAGATGAGACATGAGTAAAACGATCTAATTTCTAATTTCATTTCATTTTAGGATTGTTTATGTGAAATTTATACGAATAGATATTATATGAATCATATAGATTAAAACCCCTATATTTTTTCCCTCTAGTTATTTATAGAGATTTCAGGATTTTATTTCATTCCCCACTCTTTGTTATATAAAAAAATTGAAAAATTATTTTAAGGAAAATTTAGTATAATTTCTTCTTTGGTCAAGAATATTTTTATTATATATACAAATTTTTACTAAAATGTTTTTACTAATTTTTTTTATTATTCTCAAAAGTTTAATTAATGACATTTTTAAAAAATATTACAGTATATAAAAATGTTTAAAAATATTAACCTCATCATATTTCTGAATTATTTACATTCTACCAAATGTGTAAATGAAATAATTATTTTAACATATACCACATGAATAGATTTTACTATCATCATGAAAAACATTTTCCTTGAATGTTACCTTACATGTTTTCATGTATATTTTAAAATAAATTATTCCCCAATATTTGGTAACTTTTTATACTTTAAATATGGTAATTTAAATTGTAAATGGTATTTTTTTAAGAAATGTTTCAGTTATATTTTAATTTTATTTTCTTCTATGAAAAAATCCTTTATTTAAATATTAATATGCCAAGTGCCAATGGAAAATTTCCATAGTCTCTAATTCTTCAAAATCAGATAGCTCTACTATAGTGAATGTGATTTCTCTAAATCCCCCTTGGAATCATTTTCCTTGAATAATATATCTATTTTTTATCTTCACATCATGTGGCCCGAAGGACTTGAGGTGGCCTAAAGGCCTTGATGTGGCTCTAAGGCATTGAGGTGGTTGAACATCCATACAAAGGTGGATAGTTGATCACAATGAAAATACTAGGGAGGGGTGGTTTCAAAAAGTCATAGTATTGGGTGTATTTCTCTATAACCTTCAGGCCCTGTAATGTCATGAAGCCTATGGTCCATGTAAGGGTTCCCATTTAACCCTTAAGGGGATGAGTTATCAAAAATATATAAAAATTGAAGGCCTTTGGCCCATTTAGGCGTCATGCAAGCTGTGACGAAATGAAAACTGTTTTCATGACATTTTTTCACACATATGAATGAATTTTGATTATGATAATTTTGGGTCTTTTATATCCATGTAATGAATATGGTTATATGATATAAATTTCTCATGACATAATGATGATAATCATTAAAATTATTATTAATATTTTGGTTCACATTTTGATGCATGATTATTATTGATTCCAACTATGCTTGAAATATTTTTTATTTTCATGATTGTAAATGGTCATTTTCACATTTTTATGCATGATTATTATTTGTTCTAGATATTATCAAAATATTATTAGGGGAAATTATTTTTATAGATATGTTCACATTATTTTGATTTCCTATGCCTATGAGTCCACATGCTAATGTTATGACGCTTGAATGATGATGTTTTCTTTGACACCATTTGTAGTCATTATTTAATATATGACTTGATTATGGAGTAGATGAACTAATTTTTTCAAGCTGTGAGTATTTTATATTGTGAATTTTAACTTTATTATATTTTTACAACCTTATGATCATCATATTCTTTATTGTGATTAGTATCTCCAATTTTTACCATTACTGAGCTTCCGATCACAACCTTTCTTATGTTTTCTATCCCAATGTTTTAATGAAATGTTTTATGTTTGATATGTATATAAGGGTAAAAATAGGATGATCATTATTCTATATATTGATAATATTTTATGAAAAAATTTTATTATGAATCTAGTCTCAAAATACACGAAACCTTTAAAGTCCTCCGTATTGAATAATTGTGACTAGTATTGAATAATCAAGTAAAATAATGTACTATTTATGTTTGTTAGGATTGGTTCACAGCATTGGTATCAGATAAGGGTTTAATTATTTATATAAATTTGGATTAATGATATTTATTGAAAAATATAGGATACACATCTAATTATAGGATAATATCATGATTTTTTGGTAGCATAGATATTGTGTTATTTTCCTAGAAAATTTATCCCCTTTTTTATACATAAATGTGGATTCAACTGTGGCATAGATGCACCAAGTTTTTATAACTCTCAAAGTGGTTGATTGGGTATTAACTCAATCACTAAAAATACAATATGAGTGGTCTTAATGTTTCAATCCGTAATAGAAACTCTTGGGGGATCTTTTTGGGTTAATTTACATTTTCTTTATATACTATTATGAAAGATTTTAATAGATATTGAACATGGGTAATCTAGGTTTAACCTATGGTTTTGTACAATAAAAATAACATATCATGATTTAGATATCCTGTTAATGATTTTTCATAATTAAATGATTTCTCAATATGATTATTATTTCTGGTGCTATGGTTTTTGGTTTTATTAAATAGATGGAACCAAATAGAATCATGTAAACACTAGATGTGATGGATGATGTAGTGATTATCCTTACGAGAAAAAATTAAATGGGATATTGAATTTGAAATATTTTGATTATTAGTAATGATATATCTTCATATATTATTGAAAACTTTTATATAGTTGAGTTTTATAATAAACCAAATAATGGTAAAATGTAGTTTCAAGATGACAATGGAATAAAAAAGATTTAACTTCCTATATATTGATAATGTGTGAAGTGACACCCATGGAAGTGTCTTTAAAGAAAAGATATTTTATATGTGGAAAATAAGAGCATAAATAAATTATTTCTAAGGAAAAAAATTAATATCTTAATAGATGTAAATAAATTAAATATTAAGGTATCATTTATAGTTCAAATTCTTATGTGGGGTGAAGTTGGGCTTTATCTAATTCAATTACCTATTCCAGTCATTAACTCCTCGAATAAGAGAATATTTTATTCCAATAATGTACATGGAATTATTAATGAGTTTAAGTTTTTGGATTTGAGAATTATATTATATAATTTTCAAAAAAAATATATTCTAGTTATAATAATCATGATACATAAAAGTATTTTTCTACAGTATCTTTTATTTAAAGAATTTCATGAATATTTTTAATGGTATCGATAACCTAGAAATGTTATTTAGTGCTAAGATTTTATTTTTGGAAATCTCATGATTTAATGATAAATAACCTTAAATATTAACTTATTTTGAGAAAATAATGTTTAGTTGGAATACAGAGATGTTTAATATTGATGAAGTAAATTTTTTTTTATTGGTGCCTTAAACTTTTTTAGGGATTTTATGACCAAGTGATTTGTGATGTTTATTTCATTTTTTTATTCATGGAATATATTGGATTGTTTTTTATTTTATTATATTATTAAAGATAAAATTAATATATGGAAGCATATATATTTTTAGGGAGGTTTTATGGTGATTCGGTTTATTAGAATGTTTTAGGATAGTTCTTGATCAAGGTATTCATATTCTTGGAATATATAATTATAAGATACATTATGTTGTTTTAGGATTAAATTTGAATTGATTTTAGGAATTTTATTACCTTATTTTTTCTCATTTTTTTGGGATTTGAATCCGTGTGAAACATTATTTGAGGATTTCTTAAAATTTATCTAAATAAAGAATAAATAAAGTAGATAATCAGGTATTATTATTAAAATATTTGAGGTAAATGTCTCAATTATAGGTTTATTCATGTTTTTTTTCTTATAATGTACTAATAAATTTTGTTTTACATAGCTGAATATAGGATGAAAAAGATTTCATCATTTTATAGATATTATGATAAATTATAATCATATTTTAGTGCTTGAAGCCTAAAAAATTGATATCTTCCATTAATAATTTTAAAAAGGTATGAACATTTTATGGAAGTAAATGAAACACACAAACAAAGGATGTAATTACATTTATGGATTTTTAAATATCAAGTAAGTTTATTATCTCATATTTGAAGCTAAAATAATTCCCCAACTCTAGGAAAAAGGATCATGAAAATGAAAATTTATTCCTTTTTATAATTATTTCTATATAACTATTGGTTATTTTCACCCCTCACTGATGTATGGTTTTGTGGTCATTAGCTTTCTAATGAGAATATTATCTATCACTCTAAATTATTAAATGAAATTATCATTCTGATACATGTAAATATTTTTACTTCATAATAATTTTTCCCATATCTGGGAACCTAATTATATATTCTTTCAGGAAAACATTATGTTTCTCACTTCCCCTTTTTAAATGATATATTATTATCCTTTTGTATAATATGGGTTTCTGTCAAATGAAATTTCTAATATTGAACACTTGATTGCAGAGATAAAAATTATGAGTATGAAAAATATTTGGGGGGTGGAGAAAATATAAGACCCCTAAAATTTATTTTAAAATAATACTAATCTTGATATCTTTCTTAAAAGAAAACATCGAGCTTTAAGATAATTTCTATATAATATACCAAAATATTATTTAAATGTGACCATTATAACCTAACCATCAAATTAGAAGGTATAAATAGTAATAATCACATTATGAGTAATATATATAAATTTTTTATATAATTAAAATTTATTGATCAACCCATCATAAATAATAACTAAATTTTCAATACAGCTATTTTATTTTTCAAAGATATATTTTCTTCCAAAATAGCTTTTTATTTTATTTTTTCTCCAAAATTGTAACTACATTCTACCACATTGAAAAAAAATGTTTAAGAAATTAATATTAGTTTTTAAATAGTCATGTCAATATTATCTTTGGAATAATTTTAGGGATTTTTATGAACTCATTTATTTGATGTGAATAGTGAAAATAATGATTTTGGTAAAATGTCATTTTTTAATTAAATCATATAATTTTAAAGTGTTATTTTTTTATTTAAATTAAAATAAGTGCCTTATAATTCGAAGTAATCCAATTAATATTATATGAATTATCATTACACTTGAATTTTCATTAAGTTCATTTCTGGTGTTAAATTTTGTTTTGAAAAATATGGTTTCCTTTTATTTTATGAATTTATATTAAATTTGAATTCTATCATTTCTATAAATTTAATATTGAGAAATAGATTATATAATTTCAATAAAGCTGTTAAAATTTATTAAGTATTTTCCTTTTTATTTTTTGTTCATTATGAATTTTAACAGTTGTAAGGATTTGTAAATGGAGTAAGGCTAAAACATGTTAAACTAGGTTAAAACTATGTGTTAAGGATTTAAAATATCTCTAAAAATGAATTTAACTGGTTTTAAGAGATTTTTTAAATACATCCAATATATTATAATATGAAAATTTATTTCTAATTTTCTTGGTTTATAACATCTATATTATTTTAAGGAAAGTATAATACAAAATTTCACTTTATTTTAATTTCAATTATATGTTTTCATACAGAAAAAAAAAGAATTTATGAATAAATATATAAATTTTATTTGAAAATAAATAGTTTACCATTATTTTAGTACTTTATTATATTGTTTTCTGAGTATATAATTAACCTAAATTCTTACACAACATTGATATGAAGCTTATGCAGAGAGTTGAATATTAAGGGAAATTATTTTTAAAATAATAAAATTAATATTTTCATTATTAATTGTGGAACCCCTTGAATTGAATAGTTATGTATAAATTATTATAACTAAGTTTATATTATAAATTAACAATTATTTTTATGACATTAAAGTCAAATTAAACGAATAGTCTTAACATTCACTTTAAGGATATTTTATGCTAAATAATATTTTTTGAAACGATTAAAAAAAATATTGTGATAGAACATAAATAATGGTAAAAAGTCTAAAAATTCATCCATTTTAAATTTCTAAGAGACTCTATACCTTATAAATAAATTTGTGACCCTTAAATGTGAAATAATGCACTTCCATGGTTAAGGTAAAAAACAATTAACGAAGGGATTAAACCAAATGAAAATGATTAAAATAAAATAAAAAACTATATAAATTATATTAGATAGTTATATTTTGATCTTATAAAGTTTTATTAGAATCCATATTTATTTTTAATAATTTTACATGATAAATACGTTAATTATATTTAAATCCTTTATGTCATTCCAAGTGTTCCCTCTCCTCATTTATAAAAGGGAACCTCATATGATCCCTTATTCACAAAGTGTGGCCCTTATATATTAAACAAGACCTAAAATAATAAATAATAATGTTCTTTTAATTCTTCCAAGATCCTAGGTTTATCTCCTAATATCAATCTTTCAAGGCTCAAGGTGTAAGAAAAATGTGTTCTCTCAGATAAGAGGTATAAATCATAAACGATCTATTTCAATTTTATTTCTTATTATACTTCATGTAAATATAGTATATCAAAAAAAATAAGTAAAAAAATTTAATAAATATACTGATATGTTATTATGATTTTGATAAAATCATTTTACTCTCCTTTACATCAAATGAGAAATGAATGCATCACTCATGCATATGTGTGGACAACCGCCTCCATGTAGTGATATGATTCATTTTTCGTAATCATCTTTCATGGGTGGTTATTATGATGTATTTAATGTTTATATATAATATAAATGACATAATTATGATTCTAAAATTAAAGTATTTTATCTTCCTTCTTACAACCCCATATGTTGGGAAATGACAATGCTGATTGTGCGTATGTGTCGACTACCACCTCCATGAAGTGGTGTGATTCATTTTTTATTTCGTCTTTAAATAGATGGAAAAAGGATATATTTTATAAATATATATATATATATATTATTTATGGTATACTAATATTCATGTGTATTAAAATAATATATTGTCATTATTTCATTCGATTTGTTGAAAAATTATATCATCACCAATGCATACACATGAAAAACCATCTCCAAAAGTGATGTAATTAATTTTCCATCAATACTTTATATGATGGTCTATAAAAGTTTATATAATTAGTAAATAAGATAATTATATTATTATAAATATTTTTTTTGATAAAAAAATAATCAAATTTCATGTAAAAGAACAATCAGACAAAAATTAGAATGATAAATAGAACAGAATAATAATTTTAGTGGTGAAATCTTTAATAAAAATAATAATTTTAAATTATAAAATAGTTATAATTACTAATTTATTTATGAATATTATTTTAAAATATATTAATAATAAATTCATATTTCATATATAGTAGGGTTGAACTCATATGATTGAAGATAAGACATGAGGTAAACAACTTAAGTTGCAATATCATTTATTTTCAGGATTTTTCTTGTTAAGTTTATATTAAGAGGAAATATAATATCCTTATCCTTTAAAAACTACATATTTTATAATATTAGTGTTATTTTTATGGTTTTAAAATTTTCTTTCATTGTAATCCATTTTGGTACATAATACCACTGATAAAATTTTTTTAAGAAAAGGTGACATTATTTCATCTTTGGTCCGAAAACATTTTATTCTTTATCCATATTTTCTTTAAAATATATTCAATAATATATTTACCATTTTCCAATGATTTATTAAGTTCTTTTATACCCATATTTTACATTATATGAAATAATTTAAAAAAATCCACCTATCATTTTTCAAATGAGATTATTTTTTCTAATGTTATGAAAAAAAATATTTGTTTTATCATATATCGAGTGAAAGGATGTACCTCATCATGAATAATCTTTTCATCGAAACATCCTTTAAATTTTCCATGGTTATTTTCAAAGTAAATTATTTTCCTAATATTCTATATATTATTATATTTTAAATGATTTATTTCAAAATGAAAACGGCATTTCCCTTAATAAATATTCTAGTGTTATTTTAAAGCTATTTTCCTCTTGGACAACATCTCTTGATATTAATTTTTCTTCAATAGAGATATCATCTTGTGATACCATCCTTATTTTTATATACATGGTTATATATTTTAATATTTAACTCTTGATGAAATAGTTTTTTAGTTTACAAAGGTTAAGACATGGTAAAATGATAAATGTTTTCATGATATTATCGAATAAAACTAAAGAAAACATGATTATGTGATGGTTAAGTCCATTATATACCTTAAATGAATTAGGTAATTTGATATACTTATATCATATTATAATTATGATAAGCATGGAAATGATTTCAAATAGATATTTTCACATTTTTATTCATGAGTATGACTTCTTCTAGCATTTCTCAAAAGATTACGTATGGGAATGATTAAGATTGGTTGTCTTCACATTTTTTATGTATTAGTGTGATCACTTCTAGGTATGATCACAATATTATGATTTTACATGATTTAATATAGTTATGTTTATGATTTTTACTACACATGGTTATGTTATGACTCTTGGATGAAGACTGCTTCCCTGACACCCTTATTTTTCATGATTTTGGATATGAATTTACATTAGAGTTTATGATCTATGCATTTTTGAGTATCAATATTTTTTATTCAAAACATGCACTTGATTATTTTATCAAACCCTAATGATAATATTATTATCTCTTTTGAATGATATCTCCCATGTATATCCATACTTTGCATTTGAGCACACCCTTTCGTTTCTTTTCCTTCATCATGTTTTGATGGAAAGTTTTAAGTGTGATATTTCGTGATGGGTACTAAAATGAAGTTATTTTTGAGAGATATTAATGATTTTTTTATATATAAATTTTTAATGTATCTAGTATCTAAATAAATTGAACCTTTATAGTCATCAAGCATGTGTAATTGTGATATGTTTTGAAAATTAATATAAAATGATGTAATGTTTATGTTATTTATCAATGGGTCACCTCACTAACTATGTCTCGCACACACCCTCTATGGGGTGAACATTTTACTGGGGTACACATTAGGACCCCAAGGTCAAATCACCACATGAACACCTTATACGGGTTCCTTGATAACATTTCCATATATCAGTCTCACCTTATCATTCCAACCATAATGTCTCTCAATCATCACTAGGTCCTTTATACTCGTCCCTACCATCTAAGTGTCTATCACACCTAACTGGATAAACCTACATATTTAGTACCACAATAAAGGATATCAAAATAATACACACACAACACACATCATCACATATAAACATAAACTACAATCAATCAAAAATAAGAAGCACACATGAAAATTAGCATTTAGAAAATATGGTCTTTCCCTAATAGGGATAAATAGACCCAAAAAACCACCCTTACAAATATCGTTTTAAAAAATAGAAAAATACTATTGGAAACTCTTTCAAGAATGAATATCTTGGTTTTTTACTCACACCAGGATGTTGTACCAACATCCATCGGGTCTTTCATTACAAAACACCATTCCTATTTTAAAAATACCATTTCAAAACTCATTTACCAAACCAATTTATTTACATTGAGTTTCTATTTTTAACCAAGTACAATTTTTTTGAATCACATAAAAAGAAAATTTCTCATTTAAATATAACCCATTATACCAAAAAAACTATACAGAGGGTAATAATCACTCATTCTTCTTTGGCACCACCATTGAATAAGTTGGAAATATATATCATCCACGCTAACTATTTGGCCAATGAAATTTCATCCCAACCATATTAAAGTATCACATAGGTCAAGAATTATGAGAAAAAATATAATAAAGATAAAAAATATAATATAGAAAATAACCAAGAGACTTAGTAAATTAAAATAATTCATCATCAATCAGACCATTTATCCTTTCAATTAATACATGATTTTCCCCACTGAGACACATATAAGCATAGTCTCAACTACTAAAAAACTATCTCATAAATAAAAATCATAATATTAATTTATTTTATAATATAAATTAAAATTTCAAATTATTATAATAGTTACCAAACTCAGCAGGTAATGAAATAAAACCAAAACTAGGAGAAATGAGTTATGATCCTCTCCCAATGAACATTTGGCCTTAGATGCCATAAAATTCCAAAAATAATTCCCCAGATCGATGAAAAATTTCTTACAAAATCATTATATAACCAAAGAAAAACCACTAAGAAGGATAAATTTTAAAAAATAAAATATGATTTCTTGTATAAGGCCTCTTGGGAACCCCTCAATGAGCCACCCATGATATCCACATTAGGGACAACAATATCACCATGCTCTATTTAAGTAATTCATTATTAAAACTTATAAGTCAAAAATAATTCAAAAATACATATAAGGATGATGAAAAGGGATAAATGTGGAATAAACAACATCAAATTATTGTGTTGAACTAGTAAGAATCCATTTATATTTAATGGGAAGGAAGAGGGAGTGGGAGGTTTTGTCTGCCGAGGTCACATGACTATGTGGTAGAAGAAACCACAAGGGGTTCTAAATTATGAAACACCAAATAAAATTAAAGAATGATTCCCCCAAATGGTTTATATTGTGATCATATGTTCACACAATGAATCCCCCTAGCAAAAAGTTCCAATTACACTGTTTCAAACTTTCACAATGTGAACCATAAGTCTGCATAGTGAATGGTCTGTAATAACATCATCCATCATTTTTACCACTCTGGATTTTCCCAAACATTCTTTAAAACCCCGGAGACAACACCTGAACCTAAAAAAGTATGAAAAACACATTTTAAGTACTAGTAAACACACATAATCACAATCTAAAACAAACATAAAATCTAACACTTATTTGAAAATAACATGTTCAAATTATATATGAATATCATAACCATCCAGAAATGAGGTATTAAAATCTAACCATAATAAGACTTCTTATACCATAAAATTCTTGGTAGTATCTGTACCATTATACATGACCTAACATGATCACTAAATCACTAGCACTCATCCACATTCTATATTCAAATATCAACAAAACCTACACTCTGAAATTCAAAATAAAAACCCTGTATACACCAGTGCTTCTCAAAAAACCCATGTTTGATCAAAAATAAATGTGAATCTTATCCTGAATGATTTTCCTAATATATATTCTAAATCAAACCATCCATTTCTATAATATCAACTGTTATCCCTCATTATGTTAACATTACACATAAGTGATGGGCCTTTACTATTGATGTATCACCACATCACCTTCTCATCAAGACTTAACAATAAAATTCATCCTTAAATCATCAAAAATTTAATAATAAGGTTCCACTGATATCCCTATACACAAGACCATATTTATTTTTCATCAATAACTAAAAACCAAAATTTATTCCTTTAGTATGATTCATAACAACATCTACCCATGAATCATGTGATGAATCATGGTTCAACCTTTTAATCATGTGCATAATCATGACTCACCTCTTGAATCGTTTCATGAATCATTATTTAGCACACAAATCATGAAATGACTATACTAGCTCCAAAATTTGGTGAACGATTCTTGGGAATATTGCCCATCACTTACACTAAACATTGAAAAGTTTCTTAACCACACCCAACCATCCAAAATTGCAAAATTTTCGTCAGTGATCCATCCCGTGGACAATGGTTCTCCCACTATAGGATGTCAATTTTTGGTTGATTCAAAATAATGGTGAATCCATACATAATAATAACCTATTGAAACCCAAAACTAACTATTCCAAACCATAATATTAATCAAAAATTCTTACCAACTACTCAATCCAAACATTGAACATTAATCCGAGGATATTGGTACATCCAAATATATTAATTAATCATGGTAAACCCATTGAAATAATGAATCAACCGACCAGATACACTTCCGGTAGATTATAGAAAACCATGAAAACACATCATATATAGGAACCATTTTCATTTGCCCATCACCTGACCAAAATAGGTCTACACTATCCAATCACACATGGTTACTCCAAATAAACATGCCCCAAAAAACAAGAACATACATCAAACATATTTTTCACTCTTGGATAAATAAAAAAATATAATTTTTATGATTTTTATAGGTGGTAGTTTATTATTTCATAAACCTACATCAAATACTATTACACAGACAAAAACTCACCCATTTTTTCATAGAACACCCTGACATCCATTGTTTTTCTCTAAAAAGTAAAATCAAAAAAAATTAATTGCTTATCTATTCACATTATTTATAAACCATGATTTTTTTGAAAATTTAATTCTGAAATACAATCTCAAAACTCACATTAAATATAGTTTCCAAACCCCTTTCACAATTCAATTTAAAAATCAATTTCTATACTTATTTCTAAACCCAAAAATCCCACTCATTTCAAAATCACCAGCTCCAGGATCCATTTCATGTAATACCAAATTCTAAAACCATTTCACAAACACCTCACTTCATGACATGAGTTTTCATTTCAATATCAACATTTTCTAAAAAATTGCACATCCAAGAAACAATTTCCCTATAACCAATAATAAATGACATTAAACATAAATTATACATTCCCTTTGTATCCATAATAATCTAATAACCACTTATAATATATTTGAGAAAAAATAATTTATATTGTAAGTTACTTTAGTTAATATATATTCTAATTAGGAAATATAAAAAATATCCCACTCCTAAGAATGCCTATAATTCATTATGCAAGCCACTATCATGATGCATGTATAACTCACTGGCTCACGGCTGATCCCAATGACTCATCTGGTGTCTCATTCATCCCACTTGAGATTTCT
Source organism: Viscum album (assembly GCA_963277665.1). Classification (NCBI taxonomy): domain Eukaryota; kingdom Viridiplantae; phylum Streptophyta; class Magnoliopsida; order Santalales; family Viscaceae; genus Viscum; species Viscum album. Next base: position 692,207,003 of record OY728157.1, read on the forward strand.
TAGTAAAATCTAACACCTCACTCAACGAAGAGTTCATAGTACCGAAACTAGAAATCCCATCATGTCTTGTGATACAACCGCTATAATACTGGATAGGAATGCACTTGATCTCCCTCCAAAGTCCTAGAAAACTAACTCTATTAATAAATACACTATCCCATCCAAAAACCACTCTGATGACATTTTGTAATTCCCCATCTCATATCATCCAAATAATACCTAATCGGGGGATACTAAAACACCTCACAAATAAACAAATATATGCTAATGATTTCTAAGTTATAGAGATATACTAGGGTAGTTGTGGTGATATTATTACCTTTAAGTAAGTCCAGGGTACATGAAAAATTTTTATAGAAAATTTGACTTGACAAGTCTGTATATTAGACATACTAAAGTACCTATAGATATAAAATCAGGATCTTCATTTGCCTATATAGTTTATAATTGTTTGTACTAATTATTATTACATGTTGAATTAATATTTAAATACCAACAATATTATTGAACTATAAAAAACATCATATAATAATTGGAACACCGGTCAATATAGAGTGCACTATTTCTAAAAATAAAAACACTAACCTCTGACCCAACTCAAATGATGGTCTTAGATAATTCTTTGCTTCCATAAGCTATTACATGGAGAATCATGCTAACCATATATAAATAGTAAATTTATTCATAGATTTAATAAATATATATCACAAATATTCAAACATCATAATGATGGATATGTCTTGTGCCTTTAAGAATAGATACATAAAAATCATATTTAAAAACACCAATAAAAATTTTTCCATAATAATTATTTTATTGATCCTATTTTATACATAACATATTATATAATAATATATGTAACCTTGAAATATAAACACAAAAAATGGATGAGTTTGAACAATATTCACAGGAAATATATCATGTAGTAATAGTGGTTAGATCATAAACCTTAGTTATAACATGGGTGAGGTAATAATATCAGATAAAAATATCATTATATCACAATTGACAAGCCAAAAACAGGATTGAGAATTAAGGATCATGTAATAGAAACCTAATACCAAAGAAAGGTCATAAGAATCATCAATTAGAATCACATAATGAAAATTAAACAAAAGAATAAATCATATTATAATAAATAATAATATCTTCAGAACATGGATTATCATAAAAAATTGGAATAAAATAAAAATAAGGCACATTTTAGATATGTGAAAAAATAATAATAAGAAAAAATTGTAAAAAAAATATATGTTTTCCCACCCTCTAATGTTGTGAACAAAACCAAGTATCTTCACCATTTAGCTTGTGAAGAAATCCAATTATGTCCATGATTTATTATCTCATGAGATATGAATCTATAACTAATGAATCATATGGTTATATAAGACCCCAACCATTACAATGCATATATATGGTCACTTTTTAAAATAAAATAATTCACCATATCTTAAATATACTATGATAAAAAATGGGTTTCATGATATTTCTAAATGGTATTACATAAAAACAAGATCATTTTATAGAAAAATTCAATCTCCAAAAATGAGTATTCATGAAGAGCGCATACATAGTGATTTATGAACCATTGCTACATTGATGATGAATCCTTTGAAAAATAAAGGAAAATCACCAAAATTTTTTCCCTTGAAAATCATTTCTTAATATTATCTTAATAAAAGGTGATTTTCTGGTCACTTTCAAAAAACCATCATTTATGATCTAGATAAATGTTATTAAAACATTATTTCAAAAAAAATATATTATATTTAACTTTTTTAGAAATAAAATAGATGTCAAAATGTGATTAATAAGGGAATAATATAATATATTGGTAAGGAAAATCAATTTAATTTTTTTTAAAATTTTTTGGAAGCCAGCTCATTAAAAGGATAATGACGCATTTTTTAAATCGAATAAATTAGAATATAAGGTTAAATGGATATGAAAACAATTTTAGTTTCCAATAGGGGAAGGATAAAATTGGTGGGAAGTGAGAACATGTATAATGAATAAAAATCAAGAAAAATAAAAATGGGAATTATTTTTAGAAAAAATGAATTTCCATGAAACAATTGAATCATCAAGGAGAAAGTATTCATAGTGACAAAATATTTTCCTAGAAGGTAAAGTGTAAATGAAAAATAAAATCTTAATAGGGTAAAATATGTCAATATTTAAATATAATATTCAAAGAGGAGTTATTATGACCCAAGTAAAACATTTAAATCATGAAAACACCTTACTATTATTCACGCATAGTCGAATATGCTATAACCTCCTATAATAATAACTAATATATCTCAATAAACTATTTTAGAATCATATTCATATGTATAATTATTTATAATTTTCATTTATAATAATTATATATATGTATATCGGTTTGTTTTCCCGTATTTTCCAACATTAGGTGTTTATATTTTAGAATATTTTTTACTAGTTTCATATGAGAAAATCAGTATTCAATATTCTATATAATTTTATAATTATAATATTTTTATAGTTACTATAATGATTCAATTATAATTATTTATTTTTCTATTCTTTCCATTGATATATGTTTAACTTTTTAACCTTGAAGATTAAATAGATTGTAAACATACTTTAGTGATTTTCATAACCATTGGAAGGTGATTTCATTATTTTATAGTTAAATACTGTATTATCCTTTCCAAAAAAATTATGTATTTAAATATATATATCTTATTATATCGTGTATTAATAGTAATACATGTTATAATATCATAGCATTGTTCAAGTAGGTCGTCAAACATAACTAAAAATGAACATACCATGATTATTGATGATTATGAGGTAATTTAGTTACATTATCATTACACTAATAACATTATTATTCCATTTAGATGGATTTTTTCAAAATATTGAATTAATAATGAGAGGTTTTTTATCACATCATTAATATGCTGTCCAATTTTTTATACGAAAACAATAATGATATCGTAAACATAATATCTATCCACTTAACTCACTCTCATGTTCTTCCATGTAAGATGGGTTTGAAATGAAAAATAGATATAAATCATTACATGGAGGTGGTATTCTATACTTAAATATATTTTATGATTTCAATTTCCATACAATGGGAGAAATGTATAACATTTTTTAGAATTTCAGAATCTAATATATTTTAAAATATCATACTTATTTATTAAATTGAACATTTGGACTATCTTTGTGAGGTGATTAAGGAAAAAATGTAACTACTTTTAGAGGAATTAGTTCGCACATAGAAAGGAATGTTGTATTTAATTTTATTAAAAAAATAACGGTGATTAATGATTGTATTATAACACCTAATATTCAATTATAGTATCTAAGTTATGCATTCAAAAGAAAAAATAGAATAACCCTCAGGGATATATTCAGGACTGTTATTAACACCTAAATTCACAAAATTTTATAAAATTTATTTTATAAATTTGGTATCATTCATTAAATAATAATACCAAAAATATCATTAGATAAAATTATAGGATTTTTTTGAAAAGATTAATTTTTCTGTAAATAGTGGAAAAATAGATTTTATATGAAATATTCATTTAAATTTAAGTATTTACAATCGAAGTTTTTTGAATTTATTTGAAAAATTCAGTCATTTCATTTTATTAAAATAGAATAGATTTATTTTCATTGAAATCTACATTATGCTTAATTTTGGTATAATTTTTTTTAAAAATTAAAAATGTAATATTCTAAAAAACCAATTTTCATCATATCTTGGGAACTTATATTAAGTAATTTAGGAAAATAATAATATTTTAATAATTTAAAATGGATTCCACATATTATTTCATAAGAAATAAAATTATTTAATAAGGAAAAATTCATTTTTTTCAGAATGAATAGTAATATTGGTAAAAATCTATCACCTCATTTAAGGGTAAAATGGGTTGAAAGGGTTGAAAATAAAGGGATTGGTATTAATGATAACCCAAAACAGTTACTCAAATCACATTGGTTGGTTTTATTTCTACTATAAATATATTATATTCAATGATATGTTTTTTTGGAGTCATTTTTACTAAGAAATTATTATATTTTAAACTTTTGAAAAATTATAATTGTCTTCTCTCACGCTTATAAAAGGACACCACCTATTAATATCTTACTCACAATTCAATATCCACTTATTTTAGTTAATCCTCGAACAAATAATTCATTAATATCCCTTCCCATGTCCTCGAGGTCATGTTTTAATTAGTATATCATCCTATGATAGATTAGGTAAAATTCCAAGGCAGCTTTCCAAAGATGAGGCATAGTTCTTAATAAACTGTATTAATTTTATTTATTATTCTTCCACATTAAAATATCATCTACCCATAATCATATGATCAAAAAATTATATTGAATATATTGAAATTTAATTATGTTGGTTATAACATCCCATCTTTATCCAAAGATATAAACCATCAAATTTTTAGTGTGATTCCTTAAAAGACCCTTGAAATGAATTCTAGGAGGTTAAAGAAGGTCCCAGGGATTTTTGGGGATTTTTGGAGCACGAATCACCAAAAAAATGGAAAACATGTTGGGCCTCATGTTTTTTCTACAACAATGTAACCCAATCCATATGCATGTGCGGGTTATGGTATGTTTTAGACTGTGGAAAAAAACAAACAGTTTTCACACAGTTAGTAAAACCGTGCACCTTTCCTATGTTGTGTGCCTAGTAAAATAGAACCATGCCCACTATTGAAAAATAGTTTGGTCAAACTCTTCAGCCAACCCATACACAGGGATAAACGGGATGAAATTAAAAAAATTACCTTCATTAATGATTTTGGTCACTCTTTCTTCTTCCCTCATTTTCTATAATGGGTTTCTTCCTCTAGTCATACACTGTGATCCCCTACTCCTACTTTTGGGTTTTGTGATTCCTCTTTTATTTCTTCTCTAATTTCATCATTCTTAGAAGCAACAGACTTGAATCTGTATGCTCTTTCTTCCGCACTCGTCTATTCCTTGGTTCCCTCTCCATCTGATGTGTTGTCTTCATCTAATATAACTTTTTCCTATTTTTAGAGGTTTTCTCAGTCTCTTGACTAGCCTTGTTTGATTTTTAATCATAACTAGTAACCAGATGTGTAGAGTACTAAAACCATGAGTTTGGGAGTTTATACTTTATCCCCATACTTTTGTTTCTTTTTTTGGCATCATATTAATGTGCCTCTAGTTAAAACCTTATAGATAAGACTTGTTATCACATATTAATTTAACCATAATTAATTTACAAGTCCATAATGACCATAACTTATAGGTAAACCCATTCATATGATGTTCTCTTTTCCCCTTTCCCACCCATTTGGGTGTGAAACCTTCATTAGCCTAAGTTTCATTATGCCTTGGGTTGTGTTTTACATAGTTTAAGGTTTTAAGTGATAGATTGATTTAATATGTATAATGAACAATTAATCCAACCCTTTTTGGAAATGTGTGTACCTAATTATTATTGTTTGGACCACATGTAATGGCATATTCCATGACATATTTTATGATTCCTTGACTAATTTCCCATGCCTTATCTCATATTTCTCACGTAATTAATGATACCTTTATACCTTATGTTAAATGCTTATACAAGTTGATTAAATTTTATACATCCTATTATATTGTTTTTTTTTTCATTTATGTCAAGGCATGATCCTTGTAATTATGTATTTCTAATTCTTTTTTCTTATTCCAATTAGTTGGATTTAATGGTAATAATGACTTCTTTCCAAGCATGATATATAGAGATATTAAGATTCCATTAATGACATATGGTAAAAGGCAGGATAATTCCATTTGACAATTATTATATTTCATTTTTTAGAGCGGGTTACTTATTGATTATTCTACACTCCATGATTTCTCCTATTTATGGCTTATTAGATATCCATATTAATTATGACAATGAAATTTTCTTAGATTTCATTACTTCATTTAATGAAATCATGTGGTATTGAGATTATTATTTGAGGGAATGATTATATATATGCCTTTATTTTTTTATATATTTCCTTGATTGTGATGTGCTTGGATAATTGTTTCACATGATAAGGGACAAGACAGATGTGGGTTCTATATTAAGGACTCATGGGTAGACTCACCATTCTTGTTTGGGTTATGAACCGATGCACCGGGGGTAATGATTTAGCTTTCTAAAAAAGTGATTCTTAGGATACATATTATACTCCTTAGTGATATTGGTTCCCTAGGAGAGTAATCATGTATAGACTCATTCATAAGATGGATATTTCAGGCCTTGTGTGATACTTGGTCCCCTATGTAAGATACTTGAGATGGGCTTAGAGTTACCATACCTTGAGTTATAGTTGGGACACCTTATGTGTCATTATGGAAGAACTTTGTGGTATTGGAATGCATCGGATGTTCTTATTATGATACTTCGTATCTTTTTTATATATCCTTGGATGGGCATGGGATTGCACCTCTAGATTTTAAGGACTGATTGATTAAATCGGTTAATTCATTATGCTATATTTTTTTCTTCTATTTATATTTCATCATGCACTTCTGATGCATATCTCTTTCTTATTAGAATAATTATGTGATGACATGTGAAGTAGATCCCAAGATGAAGAACTATATTAGGGATGTACCCTCTTGAGTTTCCTTTTTTACATTTTGACCTTGTATATATGCCTTGTACAAGTACCATGATTAGACTTCTATAATATGTCGATGTAGGTCGTATGGTACGAGTGTCCACTTAGGAACTCGGACCAAGGTTTACATGCTTATTTATTTATTGCTTCACATTTAATATATTGTGAACATTGTTTCTTATTTTCAGTATGAAATGGAATGTTCTAGGAACTATGGGTGTTGGCCTACTGGGATTATATCCCACACCTTAGTTGGGAACCATTTGGAACTAGGGTAGACTTTATGATTGATTTTATGGATATATGGAAGCATGCTGCTTATGATTCTTGATTGTTTTTCTATTTAGGATGGATCCTTTGGGGAAGAGGATTGATCCCATGATCGAGTTACTCTCTAGTATCTTTTTTATTTTGTTTGTTGTTTTTTATAGAAAGTATAATATTCGTGTATCATTTTCCCCTTTCCCTATCATTTTTTATTGATTGAGGGCTTGACATGATTATTATTGATAATCTACTTCTTCCAACTATTTACCTAAACTATTCTAATTAATCCTTTACTTCCACTAATGCCTTTTATTTTATATTATTATACTATTAATTATATCTTGTTTACTTCTATTAATACTAGATCTATGATGGCATAGTCTCCCCATAGACACACCCTAGGCCCTCACTGCTAGTCGAAAGGCTCTCGCATTAAGGTTGATGCGCTTTAGGACATGTGGACAACCAGGATTGAGGACCGGTTCAGTGGAATCTAGGTCTGTTATGATACAAAGTGTTATCATTGGGTTTTTCAATTTTATATTATTGTTTGGGTTTATATTGGAGACTAAAAAATATGAATTTGGAGCTTACAATTTTCATGTATTTAGCTAACCCATGTACAGGGGACACACAAATTAACTGGGATGGAAATTGAAGTTATTGATTATTTCATTGATGGTTGATATGACTTCACCATTAGGTGACAAGCATTTTTTTCTACTATTAACATTGAAATTATTGAGATAATTATTTATAATACCCCATCCTGATGAAATGAGGGTGTCTAGTTCCATGCATCAAATTAGTCATTGTATGAAATTAATTGTCAGGCATATTTTCATGTCAGGTCTACTTTTAGCATGTATCTACCCATTTTCATCTTATTGCTATTTTGAATTTACCTTTTATGACTTTTAATGCCTAAATTGTTATAAATATATAATTATTCTAGTTTATTATGTATGATCTTGTAAAAAATTTGGTTAAGTGGATGCACAATTTTAATTTATGTGGTGTTTGATTCATTATAAATTGGAATGTTGATCCACGAAATTCAATATATTTAAATGGAATTAAATGAAAAAATGAAAATTAAATGATCACCTTATATAAGAATATGAGACATTGACCTTGATGTTTTCTAAGAAAATGGACTATAGGCCAGGTCTTAGTGGACTTTCAAAGGTATTTTCATTTGACTCTATACCTAGCTCTTGGAGTAGGCTATTATTGTGTGATGCTCTGAGGTAGGCCATGAACCTTTCAACTTTATCAATTTCATTATTTATTGCCACATGTTTTAGGGAGTCATTGCACCTTCCCTTCCTTATTGGATTTCTCATAAGATTTCTCAATCTAGTATATGAATCTTCTTTGAGGTGTGCACTTGGAAATTGTAGAGATATTCCACTGTGAAGTCCATGTGTTATATTCCAAGTGAGTGGTGATGAGAACACTCTATAGGCAGTGGCCACTGAACCACCTATTGTACCTAATATAATTCCTCATTAGGAACCTCTTTATAATATTCCACTAAGCATCGATTCTTAGTTGATGGGTATTTTTCTCAAGTTTATGTTCCCAGATCTAGGTGATCCTAAGCCCACCCCTACTATTGCATAAAATACACATGAAATTTAGCAGTATCATCCTCTCATTTCATAGGGGATGGAGATCCTCTTACTGTAGAGTCATGGATTGAATCCATGATATCCATTTTCAACCATCTTGAGATGCATACAGAGCAGATGGTCAAGATTGAAACATGTATGCTTTGAGGCTATGATAAGCATTAGAGGGATGTCGTTTCTTAGTTAGAGTATTAATGAGGCATGGTTTGGTCAGACTTTCAGAAATATTTCTATTATAATTTCATTCTATATAATTTTAGAGTGTACCAAACCCATGAGTTCATGTATCTTCAGTAGATCTCTACGATTGTGCTCTAGTGTTCTTTTTGTTTCATCGAGATTCAACATTTTTCGACATCTCTTACTGGTGATGAGTTAAAAACTATGATGTTTTTTTAGGATGGGTTTGGATATGCTACTCGCTCATATGTGAATGTATTCTATCTTACTACCATGACAGATATTGTAAACCATGCCCTTATTACGGAATAAAATATCAGAGAATTGGTCTTGTGAGTCAGGTAAGTTCAGTTATAATCTAGGGTGATGGTTCATCTAGAAATTGAAAGAGCCAATTCGAGGGTGCACATCGGGTGGTTTTATCTAGGTGATATGTAATGAAAGTTCCATAGTATGTCACTAATGTGGTTTTATATGCCATAAAAAACCTCAATACATGATTAGCCTTATGGAATATTGAGCTAAAAGAAGAATGAGTCATATTTAGCACTCCATGTATTCTTTTCCTCTGTCATCAAGTGGCAGGGGATCCATACCAAAAACTATATTAGGTACGAAATCTGTGACTAGTGGTAAGTATGGAATTTGGTCTACTACTGGACAATTAGGCAGAGGTAATAGTGGTCATGGCTAAGTTAGTCAAAGGCTAGATAATAAACATCAGTAGAGTGGATCTTCTCTAGCCAGTCATGTAACATCTTAGGGATGAGGTTCAGTCCATATGTATGTATTTCATACAACACTAGAGGAGCATAGTATAAGGCCATATATAGTTAAAGGTACCATTCTGTTTGCCTCTACTTTAGATTCTTCCCTTTTGATACAGGTGCTTCCACTCGTTTATATCTATTCCGTGTGTTGAATGTTTTTTAATTTCAATTGAATACTTTTATGTTGTTATGTATCTCAACCCTCCACTAGGGATATAAATTCTACATCATTATCATTGTGGAATGGATCATTATTTATCATGACTAGGTGGATTTATGTCACCGTCGAGTGTCTTTTAAATCATCGAATGGAAATTCATATATTCCAAATGGAGAATGAGATATTCTTCTAGATTGGTCTTGAACCAAACGTTTCCACTTGGTAGAGTGACAACATAGCTAGAGTGTATCTTTATGAGTTATTGAGGAATGAAACTTGTAGAAATATTTCTTATAGTGGAACATTTTAGGGATATCATTCCTAAAAATTTCTTCAGTTTTCCTCCTATGAGTGAGGATTATTTTTATATAGATATAGTTCTAGGTGTTCAAGCAGTGTCCCTTCATTCTTATAGAATAGAATCAACAGTGCTCTAGGAACTCAAACAAAAACATGAAGACCTTGTGGCCAATGGTTTAATCAAAACCAACAAATCTCTATGGGGTTCACCCATCAATTTTTCTTAAGAAGGAGGATGTTTCCATGTGCTTGTCTGTGGATTATAGAAGGTTGAAAAAACTATTTGTGATGAACCATTGTCCCTTGCATCATATAGACGGCCTTTTAGACCATATCTAAAGAGATGATATTTTTCAATGATATAATTAAGGTCAAAATATCATTTGGTTCATGTGAGACCATTAGATATACCACATACAGCATTCCAGAGTAGGTATGAATTTTGTGAGTATTTTTTTATGCCTCTTGTTCTGAAGAACATGTTGAATGTCTTTGTAGTTTTGATGAATGGGGTTTTCTAACAGTATATATATTCTTTCCTAGTATTTTTCATAGATTGCATCATGGTGTATCTACTCTCAAAAAATGACAATGAAAACCATCTTGATATTTTGCTGAGTATACTGAGAGAGAACCATATATATGCGCAGCTCAGAAAATTACACTTTTAGATTAGTGAAGTTTACTTATTGGTTCATATCATATATATCATATAAGTATTATCTTACCTAGAGAAGGTGATTTTCATGGTTTTGTGGGGGTATCCCAAAAATGTGTTCGATATGCGCAACTTCATTGGGCTTGCAGGCTATCAAATTAATTTCATTTAGTAATTCTCCCACTAAGCAGTGCCTCTTATAACCATGACTAAAAAGATTGTGTAGTTCCTATAGACCGAATCTTTTGAGAAGGAATTTCAAGAGATAAAATCAAGACTCAGTTTAGCTCTAATTCAAATTCTTCATAAGTAAATAAATATTTATAAAGTCTATTTTGATGCTTCGGGAAGTAGATTGGGTGCATTTTTAATGTAAGGGGATCAATTCATGTCTTATGGATCCCATCAGAGTAGAAAAATTATACACACAAACAAGGTCTAGGAGAAAAGGTTCATGCTCTGTGATGTCAAAGGCATTATCTATTTGGTGAGAGATTCATTGTTTACAGTTATCATAATACCTTAAAATATATCTCCACTCAACGATACTTGAATATGAAGCAACGCAGGTGTGTATAATACCTACAGTTGTTCGATTTTGAAATTGGTTACACACCTAGTAAGGGTAATGTCATGGATAATTCTTTGAGATAGAAGACACAGATGTAAGCCATCAATACAGAAAACAGTGAGTAGTAGATTATGGATTTGTTTTTTGAGTTGAATATTGAGGTTCAGGAAAAACAAGTACAAGAAATTTTAACAGCTTTTGATGTGACATCCTCTCTTGTCATGCGATTCTGAATGTGGCGGTTTTCTATCTCATAGGTACCTGACTTGAGGGAAATCTTCATAGGAGAAAACCCACCTCCTAGTTAGGTTTTTTAAGATAGTTAGAATATAATCTCCTCTAGATGTGTATGTGTGCCTTCTGATATGAGGGGAGAGTTGATGAGGGAATATCAAGCTTATATTTTGTTAGATCATCTTGAAATTACCAAGATGTATCAAGACATGTGTCATCAGTACTAGTGGCCTAGTATGAATAGGTAGATTGTAGACTTGATCACTTAGTGATCCTTTTGTCAGCAGGTTAAAGAAGAGTACCAATGACCTACTTGACTTCAATAGCCTCTTTCTATTCTTAAGTGGAAATGGAATGATGTCACAATGGATTTTGTAACATGGTTATTGAAATCTCCTCAAGGAAGTGATATAGTGTAGGTGATTGTCGACAAGTCATCCAAAGTCACACACTTCCTAATGATCTTAGAATCATTCCTTATTGATAAGTTAGGAAGACTTTACATTTAATAGATAGTGAATCTTCGTGGAGTACCATGTTATATCATTTTGGATATAGAATCAATGTTTCCATCATGGTTCTAGTAAAGTTTTCAAAAGGAACTGGGTTCACAAGTTCTCTTTAGTACTGTGTATCACCCTCAAACCAATGGGCAGTCTGAGTGGATGATTCAGGTTTAGAGTATATGATTTAGTCCTGTACCCTTGATTTTGGAGGCTCTTGGAAAAATATTATTCCTCTAGTGGAGTTTTACTACAAAAAAATATTTCAATAATCAATTCAGATGGCTTCATATGAGGCCATATATAGTAGTCTATTCTGTTCATCTTTATACTGATTTGAGACATGTGAGGAAGATCTACTGGGTCCTCTTCTCGTTTAGGAGACTTCATATAATTTCAAGCTAATTCATGAGTGTATGGAAATATTTTTGTCTAGATAGAAGTCTTCTACCGATAATCACCACAGACCACTTGAGATCGTGGTGGTACATCGAATATTTTTGCATGTATTGACAATATTGGGTCTTAAACGAATTAAGAGATAGGGAAATTCATTGCTTATATATGTAGGGCCTTTGGAGATAGTAGAGATATTTGGTTTGGTATCTAATGATTTACTATTAACTCAGATATACCATTCCAGAAATGATACCTTTCATGTATCTCAACTTTAATAGTATCATCCAAACCCATCTCATTCATTTGATCCTAGTGATATCGAGCTGGAGGTGGATGCGTCCTTTGAGGAGCATCTGATTTGTATCTTTGATTGTAGCATGAAGGTTCTATGAGGTAGGTCAGTTCCTCCAGTCTGAGTACTATGAAAAAAAGGATTCATAAAGGATTAGACCTAGGAGTAGGAGACTGATGTACCTACTCAGTGGCCAGAGATCTTCTCAGAAGATGTTCAACTACCATCTGAAGGGAAACGCAGGGATGAGTTGTTTTAAGGAGGTAATTTTGTAATATTGTCGATTTATCCAAAGATACATATCATTAAATTTATAGTTTAATTCATTAAATTATCCCTTTAAATGAATCCTATAATGTTAAAGGAGGTCCACGATGCATATGGGGCTCGTTTGGAGATCAAAGAACCCAAAAATAAGAAAACTGGATGGTCCTTACTATTTTTATGCAATCGTGCAACCCAAGATTTATGCCCATGTAGGCTCTTAATTGTTTTAGATAGTGAGAAAATGCACAATTTTCATATAATTATTCAAACTACGTCTCATTACCATGTGGTGTACCCAGTGAAATAAAACCATACACATGGTTGGAGTATGGTTTGGTGAAATTGTGTGACCAAAACATTCGTATTAAGAAATGGGGTGAAATTACAAAAAAATTATTCATTGATTATTTAGGGAATAAATTCTTCTTCCATCATTTTCTATAGTGGGGTCCTTCTTCCAGACATGTGTGGTTCTCCCCTCATACTGATTTGTGGTTTATGTAATTTCTCCTTTGTTTCTTCTTCAATTTCAACATCATCGGAAGAAACACACTCATCTCATCATTCTCTTTAATCTGAACTCCAATATTCCTTGTTTACATTAACATCCATTGTGATATCTTCATGTTATAGATATTTTTCATGTCACATCATTATTCTCCTAGATTAAAACATTCATAGAATCCTTGTTATCACATATTAGTTTAGCCAGAATGAATTTCTATGACTGTAATGACCAAAGCTTATAGAGACAACCATTCATAGGGTGTTATCCTTGCATCTTAGCCAACCCCTTGGGTGTGCCACCCTATTTAGCATATGTTTCCATATGCCTTTAGTTGTGTATCATGTTTTTTAAAGGTTGAATTGATAGATTTATTTAATAGGGATAATGAAACATGAGTGAAACCCTTTTTGGGAATTCTTATGCCTAATTTTAATTGTTTATCCCATGTGAAATTCTATATTCCAGGACATATTTGAGGTTTCCTTGACAAATTTCACATGCCATTTCTCATATTTCCCGTGCAAGTAATGATACCTTAATGCCTTATGATTAATGCTTATGCAAGTTGATTAATGGTAATACTTCATGTCATATTCCTTTTATTACATTTTTCTCATTCCATGAGACTTTTACTTTTTCATTTATAATTCTATTTGATTATGAAAATTCATTGGATTGAATGTTAAACATTTCATTCCAAGCTCGATATCTTGATATATTAATATGTCATTGATGAAATGTGGTTATAGGCATGATAATTCCATGTGCCTATGAGTATATTGTGTTGTTTAGATATTTTGACTTGTTTTTATACATCATTCAATGACGTCCCTTATTTAAGGCTTATTGACTAGCCATATGTATTTTTTAAATAATATGTTATTGTATTTCTTGTCTTGATTTAATGGAAGCATATGGAATATATATGATTATTTATGGAATGATTATATTTATGTCTGGGACTATGATATATTTCTATTATTTTGATGTGCTTGGATACTTAGTCCACCTGATATAGGCCAAGAGAGAATGTGAGTTCTATATTATGGACTAATGGATAGACTCGCTGTGCTTATTTGGTTTACAACCAAACACACCGGGGTTGATGATTTGGCTTGGTGGGAAAGGGATTCCCAGGTGGTTTGTTATGCTAATGAGTGATACTGGTTCCCTGGGAGAGTAACCATGGATAGACTCATTAGAAATATGGCCACCCCATACCATTGGTTTTAATTAGTCCCATACATGAGATTCCTCAGACGCGATTAGAGTTATTGTGCCTCTATTGTTACCTGAGATTCCTTATTTGTCACCTTGGATGGACTTAGTGGTATTGTCTTATATCATATGTTCCTATTGCGATACGTGGGATCCTTTTTGGATCCCCTTATATAGGAACTAGACTCTGCCTCTAGATTTGATGAATTGATTCATTGAAACAACTTATTTATTTTGCTATACTTGTTTCTTCTATTTATATTTGATCATGCACTTGTGAAACATATCTCTTTATTATTAGAATACTTTTTTGATGACATGTGAAGTAGACCCCAATCCTAAGCACAAGCTTGGGGGTGCACCATATTGAGTTTCCTTGTTTACTTTTGTCCCTTTATATATATATATATATATATATATATATATATATATATATATATATTCCTCGTATAGGTACCATGTTCGGACTTCCATCATACGCCAAAGTAGGTGGTATGAGATGGATATCCACTTAGGAACCCGGACCAAGAGTCACAAGATTATTTATTTATTTCCCCACATTTATTATATTCAAAACACTGGAACTTATTTATAGAAATAAATGGAAAGCTCTAGGTACTGTGTGTTTCGGTCTACTAGGAATATATCTCACAGCATGTTCAGGTTCCATTCGGTACTTTAGTTGACTTTATGGTCACAGACATGGATAAAATGAATTTTTCATCTTCTAATGCTTGATTTCGTTGTGGATTAGGATGGAGAATTGGGAATAGATGACCAAGCCCATGCTTTATATGTTATGTAGCCATTTTTTATTTCTTTTGTAGTCTTATATAGCATATAGTATAGGATTGTACTCCTATCTTCCATTGCCTTTCATTTTTTATGGACTCATGACATGCCATGATTGTTATTGATTATCTACTTTTTTCATCTATTTACTTATATGGTTCCACTTATACATTTAATTTCTCTGCTATCTACTAATTTATATGATTCCTTTATTTTTTGACCATTGTGAATATTGGATCTAGGATGATATATTCTCCGTACAAACACACCCTAACCCACAACATTTAGTTGGAACCCTCTGGTGTTCAGAGATATAATCCTTAGTTTATGTGGCCAACCAGGCTCAGGGCACAGTTTGGTGAAATCTTGATCTGGGATGAAACATTCATCTCATTTCCATCATTTGGAAAATCAATACATTGTATGTGTTTTTATACATCATATCATCTCCGCATTGCTTTGTAATTAATTTTTCATTACACATTACATGTGTGGTTATAAATATGTAAATAATGAATATATACGATATTTATAACATAAATATGATTATTTAAATATTATATATCATTTATCACTTGACCCTCCTACTCATTAAAAAATGATAACATCACATGTGAGTTAGTGTGGACTACCACCTCTATAAAGTTGTGTGATTTATTTTTCTTTCCCACAATTAAATAATTATTCAAATATGAATATAATTGAAATATATGATATTTATATAATTATTTACATTATAGTGATGATTTAATCTTGAGTAAGTTTCAAGGAAAAAAACTACCAAACATAAACATACGTGAACAATGAAATAATTAACACTCATAAATGATGATATTAATATGGAATTATTAATAAATCTATGTTGAAATTTTTTAAGTATATCATATATGATCATATAGGTATTAATATTTTTATAGTATAGAATTGAAATTAATTTAAATTTTTCATAGAGAATATTAAAAGCAATTACGAAGCATGTCACACCTGACGAAATAATTTATTTTACAATCTAATCCTTATTCATGATTTTTTATGTTTAATTTCACATTGGAGGAATTTTATGATATTTCTATCTTAAAACCAATATATTTTATTGTCCTATAGTTATTTATAGGGTATTTTCAATTTTACATTTCTTGGCAGTTATAAATACCAAATGACTATTTTTAAGGAACTCTAACGTTGTTTTTCTATTCAGCCAAGAATATAATTCTTCCATATACATAATTTCATTAGTATTTTTAATGAATGTTATATCTATTATAAAATGGATTACTAATTTCATTTTTACACATATTTTACTTTTTAAAAAGTTTTTAAAATGTTATCTTCTTATCATTTTCTCAAAGAAATACTTTTTACCAAAGCTACGAATGAAATGATTGGTTTAATGCTTACAACATGAATGAATTTTCCCAGAGACATGAATATTATATTATTTGATGCTTACTTCACTTGTTTCAATAGATATTATAAAATAATTTCTTCCCCTAATATACTGAAACTTTTAATATTTTAATATATGTAATTTTAAAATGAAAATTGCATTTTCAAAAGAAAATATCTAGTGAATTATTAAATGTATTTTCATATATTTCAAAAATCCTTTTATGAATATTATGATTTATTGAAAATATAATAAAGGTTTTTATCAACTATAATTATTTATATGTCTTATTATAGGGTTTTATGTCATCATGAGCTTCAAAACATCATTTAGAAACTTGCACTGGTGTAGTAGTTGCGGTTTGAACACAAGCGAATGAGGGTGATTGTTCTAGGGATCAATTTTATCTCTAAACTAATGAAAACAATAGTAAAATAATAGATTTTTAAAATTGTGGGTATAAGTATTTATGAGAATTTTTTATTTTTTAATGGTGTCATACAATGGTGTAAGAGAGTTAGAAAAGAGATGATGTTGTTGGTTTTAATAGTGTTATGGAAAACAAGTCAATGAAGCATGAAACCAATAGCATTACTAAGAAAAATGATCAAGATAGATGAATTGAGAAAATCAACACTACTGGTTTAAATTGGTTTATTCTATTATAGTATCAAAATTGAATATTTATTCTCAAAGAAATAGTTTTATTAATATTCCTTACTAGAAGATTAAATACTAAAATTAATGAATCTTGGAGTTTTCCACATCAAGAAACATAAAAATTCAATTAATTTTTATGAAATTGAAATAATAAAAAATTAAAGAAGTTTTTCAATTTTTGAAATGAATTTTAAGAAGAACTCAACAATTTTAATGAAATTAAGAGTCTTTCTTTCCGATCAATTCATAATTTTAGAGAAATAATGTGAATAAGATGAAATATTAAACAAGAAAAACTAAAAATACCCCAATTTAAAATTACTCTAAATTTATGTTGAAATAAATAAATAATAGAAACTCACAGAAACTATTTCAAGTATAGACCTAGAAAAACTATTATCACTTGAAATCCTCTAATAAGGGTTCAAGTGATTTATCACTTGAACTCCTCTAATCATCCTCAACTCTAGGTTTAAAGTTAGGGTTAGATCTCCTCCATTAATAGTGTCATTATGTAGTAGTCTAGTTTTTAATATTTTTTAATTTAATAATTCTAAGCATATCTTTATTTTCACCTCATTTAATCACCTAGTTCACCACCTCTTAATGTAAATGTTTTATATTCTAATTCATTAACACCAAACTGGTCATGTTTCCCACATGTGGCATGTTATCAACATACATGAATATGGAATAGATACTCTCAAAACAACACCCAATTACTTCACTCTAATCTCCCTTTCTCCTATGAAATATTTTATCAAGAACATTGAATAAAACATGAACATAAAATATTTTAGCATGCTAGTTGGATTCACATATCAGAGAACAAAAAAGTAAAACTCAATTTACAGCTGTAGTGGGACAACTCCCAATCCATGGGGAAACATTTCGGCAATAAACAAACTAGAAGATCTACCTTGAGTATCAAGGTATAGAAACTACATAACCCTTGATGAATATACTTCCTAGATACAATCCAAACAATATCATATCTAGCTAAAGTCATAAGGTCTTGCGTCTCAAATCATATTAAAATCAGTCATGCATGAACCCATAGAAACATTGGAGCAACATAACATTGGCTTCAATGATGTGAATAAGACTAGAAACCAATTGAAGTAGTATTAATCTCTTCTACATTCCCATATATATATAAACTAGTAATTTATATAAACATCTAATTCCCAAAGAAGAATATGTTACGTCAAAAATATTCATTACTTAGACTATAAACAGACCTCTCTCTATGTTTTCACACCCAAGTATCTTGATCAGACCATTATCACATCTATTTAGGTGATAGGGGTTCTAGAAATATCATTCTTGAGAAACAGTATGATATTTCGTGGGTGGGTTCTAAAATATCCCTCCTAGAAGATAAGAAGGCCAACATTGAATAAAAATAATCCAATGGATCCAAAAACATATCCAATCATATTATAAAACAATGGCTAAGGAACACCAGAAATAAACACAGTCACATAAAATAAATTTTTTTTAGAAAATACATAGAAAATAAAAAATTTAAAACTTTTAAAATAAAGAAGAATTTAAATTTTGAAAATTGAACTCATTAAAACCATTAAATTAATTTTAAATTTAACACTCAAAATTAAAAAACAATGTAAATTCTTAATTTTCAAAAAATAAAATTTACACACACACAACTCTAATTACAAAAAAGTCAACAAAAACTCATTTTCCAAATATTAATTGATTATAAAAATGGAATTTTAAATTTTAGAAAAATAAGATTCAATTAATGTTATAAATGTATTATAAAATTTCAACACATAAAAATTACAAATTTTAACACAAAACACCCAATTTTATGATGAATTCAAATTTTAATTCATGATCTCCCAATCATAAAAAATCAATAAATAAAAGATAATTTTGAGATTAAAATTGAACTAAAATATAATGAAAAATCATGTGACTACAATATAATATTATGGCCACAAAAACTTACCCCAAACTTATGCATTATTGTCCTCGAGAATTTAATTTTTCAATTTTAATTGTAAATAACAAATCTTATGGGGGGAATTATAATTCCACAAAGAATTAGTTTTCTAAAAAAATTCCCCATGGACACTCTCAAGTTCAAATAAAATGTAATTTTCTTCTAAAAATAAAATAAAATTAATGTTGAGTTGGGTTACTATTTAATAAAATTGATTATGATTAAATTTTTTGAAAATAATTAAATAAAACTAAATTTTCATCCAATGGGAATTAAAAACTTCTCTTTACATCCAAGTTAGTTGACTCACATAATTAAAAATTATGATAAATAAAAACTCTCTTTGAATTGGAAAGTTTAATAATTACAAGCATACTAAACAACTCATCCATCATCTTAAAATTTTAAATAATTAATGAATAATGGATCAACCTAGATTAAGAGTTTCATTTCATACACCATATGAATGCTCATCTTATGTAGTTAATTCAAATTAAAAAATTAAAATCCAATTATAGTTATAAAAAATTCAACAACCAAAAACAAAATCTTACAAAAATGAAATAAATATGATGTGATAAATTAAATCCACAATTTAATAGAAATTAAGAACTTCTAAGTTGAATAAAATACTTTAATCTTAAGAAAAATTATGAGCCATTGAAAAATAAACGTAAGAACTCAAAAAAACCAAGTTAAAAAATAGGTTATTTGGTGTAAAGACCTGTAAAATTCAAGGGAAATTGTTTTTCATAATTTTCTTTGTGTTTTTACAAGAATGCAATTTCTAACGGCACCTGATTCCGAGGCTCGGTGTGCCCGGAATAAATTTCCAAAGTTTAGCTGGGGTACGTTCAGTGAACGAACGAGCCGGTTTTCCTAACTTTTGAACTGGTGCTCAGAATCGAATTCTGAGGGCACCGATGGATTCACAGTGCTGGTAATTGCTTAAGAACAGCTTTTCTGGAGTTGTGTTTTCTTGGGTGAGTTTATTAATTAATTGGGTTAACTAAAGAATAAAAATAAAATGTTGTGCTACAATTTTATTTTTATTCTAAGTAATGATAACCTAGGCATGGTGGTTGGAGTGGGACCCAATAATACCCTAACTCCTAGGTAGGATATTAGTGAGGTGTTTCCCACATGAGCCCCACCCCCTTTAATTCCTTTTTACCTCCCACGTGCATTTAATTTTGTAACTCACCTGCACCCCCTTTAAAATGCCAAGTCAACTCTCACGTTTAATTGTATTATTAAACGCCTCATTAATTGGTCAACGCACGATAATTAAATCATATTTTAATATTGATTTTCAAAGGATGGCATGAGTAATAAAATAAGGAAAATCCTTATTTTATTATTGTTGTTGTGTTGTGCGATAAGATTTGGGGATAAATTACTCCAGTCTTGAAGAACGTACTTCATCGTTCTCTAAATTCCTCATTAACTGGTCAATGCATGATAATTAAATCGTGTTTTAATTTTGATTTTCAAAGGATGGCATGAGTAATAAAATAAGTAAAATCCTTATTTTATTATTGTTGTTGTGTTGTGCGAGAAGATTTGGGGAGAAATTACTCCAGTCTTGGAGAACGTCCTTCCTTGTTAAAGAATGCGAAGAACGACGAAGAACGCCGGCCTCCGATGAAAGGCGACGAAGAACACAAGTTCCTAGGAGATCGAAGACGTGACGTCGTATACCATGACACCGATGATCCTCTTCCCCACGACGTTGTATACCGTGATGCCCACGATCCTCTTCCACGACGTCATCTTCCGCAACGTCCCTTATCCGCGACAAACCTCGTTCGACGACTTCATCGAGGTATGGGGTTTGGTTTAATTTAATTTATGTGGATTATATCCTGGACATGTGTTTAAATTGTTGGAAGTCATTTGAACCACTAACATGGTCGGTGAGGACCAACGAACAAGTTTGAACCCACCGATTCTCTGTTCTTGATGTGCGGAATGTTGGGCGACGATGAAATGGGACCGTTGAGCGATTGGAGGCCGTCACAGTAATCTACGGGTCCCGAGACGACCCCAGGCACAGACGAGAGCAAGAACGGACCACCGAAGCGGCTACGGTGGCCCAAGGACTTCACCGGCAGCGCAGCGGCGTCCCGGCGCACCGCCAGGAGGGACCGCCGCGGCTTCAGCTGCGGCGGTAGGCGACCTGTCGCGCGAGACCCGGGGGAGATGCGGCGCCCCGCACCACGTCCGCTGGCAGAAGGGAGCGGCCCCCCACATGGGGCCATGGCTTCAATCAAGGGGGGAATCCCCCCCCCTTCCGCAACGGCACGACCAGCACTGAGCTGGCCGTGCGGGGCGCGCCCGTGCTGGGCAAACCGGCCGCACCGTAATGGGCCGGACCCAGACCCGGTTTGGGTCGACCCGATTCAGGCCAAGCCAGGGGGTCTCGGGCTGGGTCTGTCTGGGCCCAAAACCCCCTAAAACCGGATAGGTTCATTCTTTTGCCCATATCTTGGGATACAGACCTTAGAATGATGCACCGTTAGTTGTGATGCGATCCTTGGATCGAGACGGTCATTTTGGTATATTACACTCAAGGTTTCGGAGAACTTTGGATATGGCCGGGTTTGTTCGAACACGAAACCAACCGGGCCCTCGGAGCGGAAACACTTATAACATGAGCTCCGAATGTCTGATTGAAATGCCGTCGACTTTGTTGGATTCCTCATAGTGAGACGGACCTTTTGGATTACTCCAATCGATGGTTGGTCACAGTTGGAGTGCGTTCGGGTTGGGTTTGACTTAAAAACCAATCATGCCCCTGGAACGAAAAAGTCAATAACTCTCAGACCGGGCGTCCGATTGATGCGCCGTCTGTGGTGTTGAGTTCCTTTTGTTGAGATGGAACTTTGAGATACATCAACTCCAGACTATGTGTCAGTTGATGTATCAAACCCCTTTGGCTCATGGAGCGGACCCTCTCAGAAACGAGCATGTTGTGTGCGGGAACCCTAGAGCTAGCTGCTACTGTGACGACTGCACTGAAATCCTATGTGGGTTCGGCAGCGATGAAGACCGTACTAAAATCCTTCGTGGGTTCGATGGCGATGAAGACTGAACTAAAATCCTATGTGGGTTCAGCAGCGATGAAGATCGTACTAAAATCCTTCGTGGGTTCGACAGTGATGAAGACTGCACTGAAATCCTTCGTGGGTTCGGCAGCGATGAAGACCGTACTGAAATCCTCTGTGGGTTCGACGGCAATGACTACTATTCTTGTATCCTACGTGGTTCTGGCAGTGTCTGACTCTATTATTGCTATCCTACATGGGTCTGGCAGAGTAGCTGGTCTGTATTTTATGTGGGTCTGACAGCTTAGATAGTTCAGTATCCTATGTGGGTGCCATCTTAGATGAATCAGTGGCTATATCTGATCATCTCTATCACCTTACGAAGAAGTATACCTGTATGAGCTGAGTATTGACATTCAATAAATATCTTTGATATGATTGAATTGCTTTCTTATGTGGATTGGGTTGTGTTATCCTGTGTGGTTTGGGTTGTACTATCCTGTGTGGACGTGATCAAACTTGGGCTCGGATGTAGGAGTCGAACTGGAATTGATGACTTAGGTATATGTATGGTTATATACCTAAGTAGTGTTGGACTTTACTTCGTGATTGTATCTTTCCTTTGTGGATTATCCTTTGTGGATTCTGGGAGTCCTTCAGGAGTCTCAGGGTCCCTACGGAGTAGCGTATACTCACTCCTGCACGGGCTATGCCTGCACTACGTTGTGTTGGATGCAGAAGACGGACAGCGCTAATTGTGGTTGAGGCTTGTGGAGCAAGTCGGTACCTAGAGGTGGACCACTGGGCGGAAAGTACATGGAGCAGACAGCTGGACCCGAGGGGCTGAGGAGTCTATCTGTACCCACCCTTCAGGTAGGACTTCCAGTGGAGGCATTGATGTTTCTGCTTTACCTTAAGCTGTTGTACTTTCTTTCCAGTTGTACTTTACTTTCAGTTTGGGTTTGTATTCTGGCCCACTTACTTTTCTGCACTACTTTGTACCCAGTTTTACTTAGTGTTTACTTCTGCATTCTTACTTTGTGGTGTTTGTTTACTTTATAAAGTCAATGCCTCTCCCTTTTTGTCGGGATTTATGCCTTGGTTCTAGTCGTCATCCCCTGGCCTATGGGAGGCGGGCTTGGGGTAGTCACGGCACGGGTCCCGAGGACGGGTCGTGACATTTGGATTATTTATCAATTAAATGTATATTGGCACATAAAATAACCTATCCTCCTCACATAAAACAATATATTGTCCCCAATAATTAACCTTAAGTTAGAGAATGAATTTACATAATTTATTTTAAAATGATGTGAAATTTAGTAGGAACGCTACTACAAAACACACTTTTAACATTAGTAGTTTTGGGCTTCAATAACACATTAAAAGTGATGTCTAACGAAGATATTTTCAAATATTACCTTTATATGTACTCACAAAAAGTGCGGATAAAGGCCCCCTTTATCATCCCTCACAAAAAAAGTGTTTTTAAAGGAGAAAAATTATTTTTTTATTCAATACTCTTCACACCACCCATTTATTAGCCCTCCCCTCCCACTTTATCAACATGTTTAACACACTCATGTTCCCACCTTCAACAACACATCCCCCACCCTTTAATAGTGTGGTAAGAAATTATTTCCCCCAGTCGTGTGCCTAGAATCAGACCTTGGACCTTACCTAAAGGATTTTAAGGCCTTTACCACTACACCGTCTTGTTTCATAGTACATTTTTTTTAATATTTCTATATATTTATATATTGATATGAATTTATATTTTTTATTCATAGATTTATTTAACTTTTAAAAAAATTATTTATAAAATATATGTTTTTATGTGTCATATATATATAATTATATTTATGTAAATACATTAAATACTAATAAAAATTTACATATTGTATAATTGAAGATAAATGTATATCTGTTTATTAATACAAAAATATTAATTCACTTGTACAAGGTCAAAAATATTGATAATTATTTCATTTAAATAAAATTAATAATAAATATTTATTTTATATATTTAAAAATATATATTTAAGAAAATATGTTGATATATGTATTTATACTATTGATTTGTTGCATTTAAATAAAAGAAAATGTTAATATATTTAATTTAAAATAAACTTCATTGTGAAAAATTATAAAATTAAAAATCCATAATATTTATAGGACTATAATCATTGGTAATAAATTCATTCCCCACCAAAAAAATCTAATCGGCCCCCCTTCAAGGAAATTTAAATTCCATCTAATGTTAAAAAAAATTAGGATACCCTGACTAAAAAACCATATTTGGAGGTCATCTAGGATTTTTATGTCCTCTAAAAACATGCCTAGCGGCTTTCCCTATACGTGGGGGTGTAGATCTCATCATACGCATTGATTTGATATGTGGTTGATCCCAAATGGACACACAGATCAAAAGTTATGGAAGTTTAAATTTTAAGTCATTTTTTCAACTTATCTTTGATCGTTCATTAATTTATTTAGTTTTTATGTCCTCCAACTATTATTAAATTACTATTACTCGACAATAATTTGTAAAATATTAATTAATAGTTTTTATTTATTTATTTATTATTCTATTTTCACTAAATATTTTATATATTAATTATAAATTCCAATTTAGACTTATATAAACCATATTTATAAAATATATAGTATATTTATGTCAATATAAATATATATATATATATATATATATATATATATTAATATCTTGTATTTAATGAAATATAACTTTTTCTAAAATATAACCATTATCATTACTAGTAAAAATGTACTGATAAATGGGGCGTTATCCTCACTTCTAAAAAATCCTTCATAAATCCCCCTATCAGTTCTTTTTAACTAGCCCTGATAAAGACCCCCTTTATCAGTGATTTTCTAATATCAATAAAAAATAGAACACGTTGTCAATGAATTTTTAATAGTGTAGATGGGTGGCTTTATGAGAGTTTTTTAAGCACTAATAATATCCCCCTTTAACAGTGCTTTTATAATGCTGATAAAGGGATCTGTTATCAACGCTTTTAGGTAGTGTTGATAAAGCCTACTTTTAGATAAACTCATTCATGTAATAGTGGTATAAACATGCGTAAGGGGTCAGAATAAATCTCAAAAATAGTAGTATGAATTCCTCAATTTCCATTCATTTATCAAACTCTCATCAAGTAGAATAATTTCTAGTAATGATTCACCACTTTCTAATTTGTGTGCATGCATTTTTTATTAAAAACTCATATAAATCTTACAGATAAACTAGAAAATAGAATGTAAATAAATTATTTAATTGTGAAATTGAAAATAAACTAGTATCAAACACATTTATAGTAGCACCAACAATTCAAAAATTTGAAGGTGAGAAAGCATATTTTAAATTATTTCAAAATTGAATTCAATAAAGAAAAAATGAGTTTTTTATGTTTTCTTATTTCAATGAATTAAAAGCGTGAAAAATATTTATTCATATTAACATTGAACACTTTTTTTAATCCCAACTATATATTTAATAATAAATAGAAAATTTTCAATAACACCTTAATAAGAAGAATTTTCCATCAAGCAGACAGAAATAAAAGAAAAAATTGGTTCTCAAAATCTAGTTTACATCAGAATAAAATTAAAAAATGAAAGAAAAGCTCCCTTGATGAATTTAGTTTTATCCTCTGAATTTTTTCGCAAAACATATCCTTTCCTCTTAAAAAACAACCTATTAACAATCTAAATTTCAATGAAATCTTAAATAATATATACAAAAAAGGACCTCAATTAAAGTAGACAGAACCAAGATATAAAAAAATAATAGAAGATTGAAGTGATCTGAATAAACTCTAGTTGTCTTGGAAAAATATAAAAGTATCCCAATATTTATCCAAAAATAGAGCACAATAATATCCTTGCTTCCATTAATTTCCAATTTGATTATTCCATCAAAATAGTGTGATGAGGTTCATCATTCGAGTTCAAAAATGGAAACAATCATGCCTAAATAAAATTGATGATCCAAATAATCATCAAGGCCAAATGATGAATTTTATTTTGATGCCCAGGTCCCTAACTTACCCCAAACCTAAAGGGAAATAAAAGTGTATCATGTGAGAAGACCATTATTCCATTTTCAAAGGTATACGATTTTTGATACATAACACCTTATGGATATAACATATTGAAATGTTAAAACAAAACTTTAAAATTTAAGACAGATAAATCATGTTTTCAAAAAGAATGCTTCTCCTAGAAGATAAAGGTAACAATATGGTAAAAAACATCATTACTCCAAAAAGAAACCATATTCGTCCCTGTTGAAAAAAAATAGTTCCCATAAGAATGAATTCAAGGAGAAATCAAACTTATTTCCCAATAAACACATAAAAAACATGTTAAATAAAACATTTAAGTATGAGAAGAGAGAAATTTAATGAAAATTTTACATTAAAATAAACTTGAAAACTGTTTTTAAAAACTCTACCACAAATTTTCAAAAAAAAAATCATGCTATAAAATTTTTCATAATAAACAACAGCATCGATTAAAAATCAAAACATAATATGTTTTACATGAAGAAAGAATATTTTCAAATACCAACATAAATACATTTAGTTCAATAATATCAACATGAAAAGTATTAAATGGCCTATGAATAAACATTAAACATGCAAGACATCATAAAATCAATAATTCAATGGAGTTTCAATAATGAGCAGCAATAATGAATTACGCTAAATGAGTAAAAACCAAATCATATTCTCCCATGTAATGAGATGATGCGGTATTCTTTTGAATGATTAAACCACACTATATTATATTTTTCACTCAACCTAGATCGTCTCAATTATATAACCATTAAAATAAAAATAAAATTCAATCATTTAAGTTCAAGATAATATAAACTGTGAAAAGGGGGAAAAGGGTGGCAATGATGATCCAACTCAGTGGTGTTTACTATAGTGTAATATGTGAATGATAGATTTCTACACTCAACCAAATAAAGATGAAAACATTAATAAAGCATTTGAAGAATAAGGATATGGTGATAAAGTTTTATATTTAAATCTTAAAATAAAAACATGAACAATTTTATTTACATCATGTAAATTGTTTTATGGAATTCAATAAAATCATGGGTTTCCTCCCATATAGTGTTAGTTTGAAATTCCCCATCCAAACTCACATAGAGACTAACCAAACTCGCTATGGTTGTGTGGTTTATTTTTTATTAACCACCTCATGTTGATATCCAAAAATATTTTGAGGGAAAAGTCCATTCTATGGGATATTAATCATATTTTAAAACAACCCAATTCCTCAGTAAGTGAAAACTAAACCTTGAAATTCCCCTTTATAAAGCCAGAAAACATGTTGTCCACTTATATTATTAATTTATAATTTCTATATATAATATTATCAAGGAGAGGGATCCATGTATAGGGTCTTTATAAGGTTGTTTCTTGATTCCCAAAAAACTATTACAAATAAGATTGTATTAAATAATCAATATAAATAATTTAAATGGATGAGATTTTTATGAAAAATATCATGAAAGGGATTATTGAATTGTATTTGAAATGATTTTAATGTATTCAAAAAAAAGTCATCCTCTTCCACAATTATGTCTACTTCAAAATCAAGATCAGATACCATTGTTTCAACTATATCAAATAAAAAATTATTGATATTTTTAAATTGAAAAATATATTTTTCTCAACCTCCCTCATGAAAATTAAAAAACCAGTTGGTTGATCTCATCATTTCTAGGATTAAGAGGTGTGGGATTGAAATCTAAGGTAATATCCTATATCTAAACCTTTTTAAATCCATGTTTGTAAATAATTTGAACTACATGATTTTTCAAATCATAAATTTTAGTTTTAATTACATGATCAATTTCATCATTATAGATCCTAAATGAGTTCGTCCATTTATCACCATTTAAAAACTTAGTTTTATGTTCAAGATTATAATCTTGTACTAATAAATTTAAATTTTATCAAATTCAAAAAAAATCCTTTCATTTGTCACAATTTTTAAAAGGTTCTTATTAGATGTACCTGAACATGATAATTTTTTCTATAATTTATGCAAAATTTATCAAAAATTTACCAAAATTGTGTATCATTTAGATACACTAAAAATACATTTTTTATTCATTACAATACACCAAACTCATAATTATTTAATCTATTATAGAATCTTGAAATATAAAATTCAATGGGATTCCATTTTCTGGACATTAAAAAATCATTAAATCTATCCCATTCCCTACGAATACTATAATCATTACTCTTAATAAATTTAGGGATAAAAATAATATTGTGCCTATATTATTGACTAGAAATTATTTGATTTTAAATAATAAATAAAATAAGTCATTTAAAATGTAAAATAACTCACAAATATCTTTACTGGAATGAGAACATAAAAAACATAATATGTCTCAATATAAACTAGAAAAAAAATGCAAATTTCAATAGTATTTTATATGAATATTCAGCAACAATTCACAAATAAATTCATGTTTCAAAGACAACTATAACCAAGAAACAATTTGAACAAGAAGTTTTTCAAAAATATACTTTTTTAGATGCTTTCTTTTTATTTTATTCATATTTTTTAAAAATAAAAAAGTAACTCAATGCCATGCCTTATCCAGTAATGAAGGAAAATTTTAATAGGACCACAGGTTTTCTTGGCCTTTAAAATATCATTTAGAAACCTTTACTAGTATAATATTGAAGGTATGAACCTAAGGGAAGGAGGGTAAAGGTTATAGAGCTTCATTTTTCTCTAAACTATTGAAAAAATAGGAATTTCATTGACGTTTGAAAGTGGGAGGTATATATTATTATAGGATCATGTGATGTATTAATTGCATAAAATAATGGTGTTAATGAGTGGTAAAATAGATGATGTTATAGGTTTTTATAATGTAATGGTAAGAATTCAATTCATCCTAACAACATTATCACTACTAATAAAAATGATCATGACAGATACACTAGGAAAATTAATGCTACTACTTTAAATGGGTTTCTTATATCATGATAATTAAATTGAATTTTGATTATCAAAAATGGTTTTTATTAATATTTATCTCATGAAGATTAAACATTAAAATTAACAAATATCAGAGTTTTTCACTTTAATAAACATAAAAAAGAATTGTGTTTTGAAGAAATTTCAATTTTAAAATAATCTCATCGATAGTTTCTAAAGTTTGAAATGAAATTTGATAATCAAAAATCTATTTTAATGAAATTCGTAATTCATCTCGATGATCGATTTTGATTTCATAGAAAAATGACATAAAGAATATTAATTCATAAACTGTCGAAACTAAAAATTCCTAAAGTGAAATATACTCAAAACTAATGTTCAAATCAATATTGAACAGTAACTCACAAAAAATTCTTAATGAGTTGATCCCATCAATTTCATATAGAAAATTAAAAAGAGTAACTTTCTATGATTTGATTCATGAACTCCTATGTTCTACCTCAAATTTAGGTTGAAATTTAGGGTTAGAGCTCCGCAGTTACAAGTGGGGTGTTACAAAAGACCCATCTTGAATTTTAAAAATTCAATAATTCTCAACATACCTATACTTTCAAATCTTTAAATCACCTAGTGTGAATTTTCAAGATAGACATGTATCGTCATAAAATTTTAAAGCACACAATGGGTCCTACTTCTCACATGTAAGATGATACCATAAAACATGCACTTAACTTGGAACCTCACAATACAACATCCAACTAGTTCCCTTAGATCTCTCTTTCTCCATTGAAACATTTTTTCAATCACATTTAATGAAATTTGGAAAACAAGCTTTCAGAATGTTTCTAGAATCTGAAACACAAAGAAAACAAAAGGCAAAGTCCAATTTCAACTATAGAAAACCACATCCAAATCAGTGGTGAACCATTCTGATAATGAATAGACCAGCAGACCTACCCTTGAGTTTTAAGGGATAGACACTGCATAACTAGAATAAAAAAGATTTCCCATATATGAGATGACCCATACCATCTCCGACTCAGATCGTATGGTAGTGAATCTCATTCCATACTTGAATCATCCACTTATGAACTAGAAGATTCTTTAGATCTACTCAACATTGAATTCAATGATGCACACAAGACTAGAAATGAATCGATGAAATCCTGATTTTATCCACATTTACATGTCTGTATACACCAGGTCTGCTTGAAAACATTAAACACCCAAAATATTAGATGTGTTGTTTGAACACATATTTTCCCAAACCATAAATAGAAATCTCTCCATGTTTTCACACCGGAGTAGCATGATCAGACCAGTATCACACCAATATAAGTGAAAAGGGTTTTGGGAAAATCATTCATGAGAAATAGAATGAGGATTTAGGATTGGGTGACCTAATCTTTCCTAGTATATCATATTATAGAATCTCATAGAATTAATCCAACGGCTCCATAATGTTTTATAATCCCATCACAAAACTCAAACCTAGTCCTCCCTCAAATAACAATAGTGATATAAAATATTTATCTTTAGCAAATATAGATGAAATTTAAAATTAAAAACTCTTAAAAAAGACTATAAGTAAAATTTCAAAAAATAATCCCCTTAAAACCATTAAATTAATTATAAATTTAACACACACAAATTAAAAAAACAAGTAAACAAATAATTTTCACAAAATATGTTTTCACAAAAACAATTTCAATTCCAGAATCAATTCCACAAAAACAAATTTTCAAAATATTAATAAATTATAACAATGAAATTATTAATTTTAGAACAAAAAGATTCATTTATTGTTTGAAAAGTATTATAACCTTTAGACACAATAATATTTAATATCTAAACACAAAACACAAAATTTTAAGATGAATATAAATTTTAATTCAAGATCTACCCAGCGTAAGAAATAAATTATGAAATGACCATTTTGAGATCAATAGTGACAACATATGTAATGAAATTTTAGGTAAATTATATATCATATAATGATCACATAGGCTTACGATCATGTTCTTACATTTATTTATTGGGAAAAATATTAATATTTTGTATTCTAGTTTTTTAATGTCAATGATTGTGCTAATTATGTATTAAATTGTTATTACCCCATTTCATATGATGAATGAATTAGAAATAGTAAGTGATATGAAGGGACCAATATATACCCTTGATGCATCAGTAGGTATCTTGAAACCAAATAGATTATTACATAACATGAAACCAACCAATTTATGTATTCTTTCTTGTCAAGAAGAATTTACAGTAAGATTATGATGTCTACTATTATACATTATATCATTACAAAAATAGTAATTGTTATAAATGTTACTATGTATGTTGTTATTTCATCCATGGTTTTATTCCCTTATTCTAATTATACTTATGTGAAATAATTGACTATTATTTATCTATTCCATATTAGTCATGGTTTATTTATTTATTGATAGCTTCTATTGTATTTTTTCCCTTACTGATAATACAAGTACATACATTATTATGTTTCCCTTTCCCTAGGACACCAAGAAGGGATATATGAATGAAATAAATGATTTAATAGAAGAAATAATAATGGTATCACATTAAATTTTATATTTTATTTCATAATTATAGATACAATGTGAAAATAATATATGTATCTAGTCTCTCAAAACAATTATACTATTTAATCCTTCATGAATCAATCCCTTGTATTTTGTTCTAATGTAGTAAAATAACTATCGAATATGAGTTACTGGAGTCAGTGTGTTATATATACCAATATTGTAATAAAATATCAATATTATAAATATTTTGTTGTTATCATTTTAGTATTTTATAATGTCATTGTAGGAATAATCAGTTTAAATAAAAAATAGAAAGAGAAAGTGATGTTTGGAACTTATACCTAACATATTAGATTTTATCCTTTAAATTTGGGGGTTAATCCTATGAGGGATGACCAATTTAAAATAAATTATCCTTCTAAAGGTGTGTAGGAGTGTTAAGGATAATGTTTTCCAGTTATTGTTTTGAAATTAAGAGGTTTTTCTATGAGTGTGAGTGAGGATAGGATAACCCCTTTTATAAGAGAAAAGGAATGAATTTTTTATAAATACCCATAACTTTTTAATAATGGGAAGTCATTATGAAGTAAATTGGAACCAAAATTAGATATATCATAAGGAGTATATAAATTAAATATGGTCTCTAACTTGTTTTTCAAAAAAAATTACACATGTTTCAACCCATTTAAACCTTGAATTATTACTTGTTTCCATTTCTAATTTTACATTGGTAACTAGTTTTTACATAATGTAAATTAATATTTATGCCAAAAAATAATGTGTAAATTATTATATAATTTATAAATAATTATTAAAATTTTGATATCCATTTTTTTGGTCCAATTTTTAGAACTTTTAGAAATTAATTTTAATATAATACCTTGATAATATATTAAAATAATTTTTGAGAAAAATATTACATGAGTTATAAAATATCAATCATAGTATTGTAAAATGTAAGAAAACTTTTAAAATGTATATATTAAAATATAAATTAATTATTTTTTTCAAATAAATTATAACATAATAAGTCATTAATATGAAATAATAATGGCATAAAAACTATAATAGTAAAAACATTATATTGCTTTATTCACTTAAAAATCAATTTTTGTAGAAAAATATCTAAAATTTACCTTATGATAAAATTTCAATGATAATTCATAAAATTAATTTAATTTTTTTCATATTCATAACATATAATATTTACATTATATTTTTCATTGAAAATATAACATATAGAAAAAGACAGTTTTTATAGGGAAAGAACATTTTGGTATATTAACTATATTTTATGATAAAATAATAATTAAGGTATTGTTATATTATTATTTATTCAACCAATATAAATTATTTTTATTATAATTTAGTTACTATAAACTTATTTCCTTGAAATAAAATTCCAGTTTCTAGAAAACATGTTTTTTAAGCGAAAAGTGAATTGAGATCAAATGAAATTTTGATGAGTATAAAAATTCATCATATATCTATATGTATCAATATTTTATTAAATGTTTATATTATCACAGTTTCTACATACATATCCCCTTATGACATCTTTATAAGAACTGAGCATCATATAAGCACTTGTTTCAGTTTCATGTTGTAGTTTGGTTAGCATGGATCCGGTGAGAATTTCCAAAATCTTGAACTTATCCATTATACCGCTTTTATAAAACAATAATATATTTAGTTTTTAATGGTATTTTTTCAGGGAAACCCCTAGATAATATAAATGACTTCCAATATTAAACAAATTGTCTCTAAAAGTAATACTCCATATTTCAAATGGAATTTATTGTTATTTTCTTTATTGGTTATGTATTACTGTTAAATTAAATCATTCCAAAAAAATTAAATATTGTATTATACATATAAAATTATATTTTAACATAAAATATTTTTATATTGGTTTGGTTTTCCATGTGATACAATCTATTAAAATATTATTTAAGGATGATATATAGAAAAATGTCGAGTAGTTGCATTCTCTCGCATTAAATAAATTGTGACCATGCAATTTTAAATATTCATAACTAATGAAATTTTTATGGGTGTTTATAATGTAAACATGGATCTAAGATTAATTTGTAATGAGTTTTCACCCTCACTTCATTTTTTTTATAACAAGATAACTCATCTTTTCATTCATAATAAGAATATAATTGATGTTTATTTATTTAACCATTTATTCTAAATACAAAAATATAATTGAAGTCATTTTTCATTGAGAGTTCATAATCAGGATTATATTAATTGGTGATAATGGGTTGATCTTTAAATTATATTTTAATATAATTTAATTTATCATTGTTTATAGAGAAATTAAATGTATACTATCATAGATAATTTGATTAAAGTTCTTATAATAGGATTTTATATAAGCATACTCATATAAAACTCTAATACAGATGTGTTGTATAATTGTGATTAAATAATTTTACTACTATAAGTTTTTAATAATAATTAAACATATATTAATTCTGGTGGAGATTTTAGGGTTTTAGAAAACATTATAGGTATATAAGAGTAGGTTGAACAATATAAAAATACAACACTCGTAGACATTATTGGGTGATTAGTGTTCCTCATTCAACATAGTTTTTGAAACCTACTTCCATATTTGTGGTTTCATATTATTTATCATGTAGCCATGGTATAGAATGTCACAAATTCCTTTTATATGTGGTATTTCAATGTTAGGTAATCAATTAGAATAATTCTCAAACTCCTTTCACTTTCTGTATTGATGCGTGGATGGTTTATGAGTTGAGAAAAATATACCATACATAAGATTCATCAACCTTTTATCCCTCTTTGAAAATAATTATCTTGATATCAAATGTTTCCATACATGAAACATTTTCTTACTCCTTTGAGAAAATACCTTAGGAGACTCTTACCACAGTTTTTGCATGAATGTAATTTCATCTTACTTCATACATCTTTTTTATCACCCAAACTTATATGAGACTCCACAATTCTAATATTTAGTGTGTTTGGAAACTCAAATATGCTAAAATTATTAATCATATTTCATGATTGGTGGTTTGATATAATCCTAAGGTTTCACACACTAGATCCCATTTTTATAGGTTGTTCATTAAAATAATCTATGTATTGTCTCGAACACCATTGGTTCCTTCTACTTCCATCTAATACTAAAACCAAAAGGGATGAAATGAGTGACCCAACATTAAT
Source organism: Viscum album (assembly GCA_963277665.1). Taxonomy (NCBI): domain Eukaryota; kingdom Viridiplantae; phylum Streptophyta; class Magnoliopsida; order Santalales; family Viscaceae; genus Viscum; species Viscum album. Next base: position 692,242,209 of record OY728157.1, read on the forward strand.
GACACAGTGTAATTATCATAATAAAAAATATAATTAAACCTTAAAAAATATTATTCTTTTATATTATCACATTAGACAATACTTCCTTTAGTTTAACATATATCGATCTCAATTTAATCTAGCATACTTTAAATTGGTTTATCATAAAATTAAGAACCTATTTTCATAAATTAAAAAATGAATGTTATCATTTATTCAATTTGGTAAGGTGCATATGATATCCCCTGGGAGTATCTATCCAAATGTATTGTCTTAGTCCCACTCATCAACCATCGTAATGATGATTGAGTCAATTCTAAACTATCCATTTTTAGGGTCATTATCCCAAGGTGGATTTGTGCTACAACCTCATCCATTTTCAAGTATGAATACATATATTTATTTCCTATAAAACTACTTAAACAATACTTTTACAATATTTTAGGACATCTTCCAATACTTATACTCTTATCTAGGATTTTTATTAATGTACTATTACCATAATAAAAATTGTGACTAAAATAATATACAAAAATATTTGAAACTTTCGTTTAAAACTTATGATAGGGACCCAAGATAAAAATATATAAGTAATACATTGATTCCATGGTGAAAATAATATATCTAAAAAAATATTAACATCATCAAAGGACTGATAGATTTATTTTCTTGGATTATACCTATTCAAATATATTATTTCATAACACTTGAAAACATTTATGCATAACTATGATCCTCTAGAACCTATTATAGACATATCATAAGATATAATAGTCTTCACAAACTAGGGAATTGAAACTTAATAAAGTTGTTAGATCAATTTTTTAGTAAGAGAAACTTATCAACTATTCATAATAGTTAGATCATAATAATTTGGAAAAACATGAAAGGGAGAAATATTAGATAAAAATATCACAGGATCACAAGGGAAAATCATAACATTTTATTGTGCATTAATGATCATAAAATAAAAACATAATACAAAATAAATTCAATAAAAAAATATAGATTAGAAACACATAACAGAAATCAAAGAAAAACAAGAAATGATAACATTATAAAGTAGAATATTGTTTGAACATTAAATATCATATAAATTTAGAATATCTTGGAAGTAATAAAAATTTTATAGATGTTTAATGATATAGAAAATATTTATACTATTTTTCATGTGTTTTTCAAAGATTTAAACACTTATAATTTAAAATTTTGACCTCACTATCCTTTTTTTTGGATTCTTGGTGGGTTTTGGGCTAAAATGTTAAATTTTATTAATTATTTAATTTTAATACATTTTTATCCTTTTGGTTTTTAGATAATAAAAGTTTTAATATTGATCCAAATAAATTAATTATTATTTTTAGTGTTCATTTTTTATACAGGATTCAACTTATTTATCTAGATCTAGACATCATTTGAACTTCAAGAAGAATATAAATAAATAAATCAAGTTGAAATATATTTTTGAATCACAAAATGGGATTGAAATTAGTAAATGAGGAAAATATCTATTAAAATAACTATAAATGAAGTGATTATAGTTAGAAATAAAATATAACTTGAATATTCATTTGAAAATTAAAATTTAATGAGAAATTATATAACTAAAGATTCTATTTAAAACAAAATTGTGGAGGAAGATAAAGGGTATATTTGTCCAGAATAGTATTGATTGAGTTTGGGCATAAATATTTTTACACATTTCTAAATTCATTGAAATTTTTAGGGTAGATAGAAAACTCAATTTTGAATAAAATTAAATAATATATTTCAGAAATTTTTGGTGTTCTGACGGGGAGGATATGATAACAATTATGGAATATAGATTATATTGGATTAATTTTTTGATATTATTTTTCCCTCATGTATTCATCATAGTTTGTAATGAATTATCGTTCCCCATTATTCATGGATCCCATTGACATGGAGAGGTAAAATTATAAGTGATTATGGGAGGGTTGGTTTTGTTTTTTAATGATTAACTTCCTGAACATCATGGTATAATATATTTTATCTCTTATGCGATGTTCAGTACAATTTATAACAGTGGGTTTTTATATCAAGTACGATCATATTTTCATTTAGATATTATTGATGTTTTTTCTTTATTCATTGATCATTATATTTATCACTATGTTCTGGTAAATATGTGATGGAATAGAACAAGGCATAGTGTTGAATTACTAGGTAATTGTTCATACATGTGGGAGGGGTAGTGACTATTATAGATTTATTTAATATAAATAATAATTGATCATGTAGTTCCTATGTCAATTGAGGGTATTCATTGAATATCTATTTCACATAGAAAGGATACTAGACCAAGATGATATATTTTATAGTTTTACTCTCACTAGAACCATTTGTAGAAGGTAGTGAGAGGAAGGAATAATGGAATCTCACATTAATTGATTTAGTTAAAGTAGATTGAATAAATTAGAACTATTATAGAACTACAATAGGAAAAATTAACCTGAACAAATAAATCTTCTTATATCACTATTTTTAGTTACTTTATTTTTAAAATTATTTTCAATATTTTTATTATTTTTTTATTGCTTTTATTTGTTTTCAAAATCAAAAAAATCATAAACACTACCTTTCCCTACATTTTAAAGTAAAAAACTTGATTGTTTTGTGTTCTTATATAAAGAAAACCTACATTGACCGCTATACAACACTTTAACACAAAAATTAAATTTTTTTTCCACAACCCATGATAGGTTTAGAATAAAATATGGCACTATTTCTAGGGAGGTGGTGATAATCATCAAATTGTCAATATTTGACTATTTTAAAAGTAATAAATTAGAAAAATGTTTGGCACACATTTTTCTATGGAGTATAGTGTTTCATTATTTGTAAACATATTAGGGGATCTTGAAGATAAATTTTCATATAAGAGTAATTCCAGTATCTAATATAGTTCAATGAATTGAACCTCGAATACCCTGTTTTGTAGGGAATGTCCATAGAATTAATTAAAATGTCGTAGTAATTCTCCAAAATTCATTATGAAATGACTGAAGTGAAAAAATAGACTTCCATGTTTCCAAATATTATTTTTGATGAAATTATATAGGTGAAACAAGATGAATAAATTCTAATAAAACATATATTATAAAGACTTATATAATAAATACAACAACTTGAGTGAAAAATGGAATGGATAATTAAACATACATACTAATCCAATGATAAACTAGAACATAAACGCGGCCTACTGGTGGAAGTTGATTACCTGCTCATCTATGATGTCAATGAACCAGGTGATATGTAGAAATTTGATGAAGATTACTTTCTTATAGAAGTATGTACATAATGTAATGAATATGTGGTGTAATATAATCTTCACATCAGTTTCATGTTTTAATAATCAATACCACTATTTCTATCCATAGTATTGGAATAAGAATAAACCACCCTTATGGTGAAATTTGAAGTGAATAAATAGAAGTCTGCATACCAACCTCTATCTAGAAAAATTCAACTCTAAGAGGCACCTTCCACTAAAGATGATGTTTAATCTGAATAAACATAGGGATGTAATATTTTTTAACTTATTATCCTCTAATTTTTATAAAATTGATTATATTATCACCTCTGTTTTTTAAAATTTTCAGATTTGTAAAACACTTGGAATGTTATGAGTGAGGATGAAAAAAATATATGACTGTTGATGAATATTTGGAGAAACCTAGACATGTGAGAACTTATTGGTGGTAGTGCATGATAAGATCAGAGTATCTTTTCCCCCCTAATCTAAGATTGAATCTGGTTACTTTGATAGGGAATAATTTTATGTTGATTCTTCATGTTTTAATTTTTTTCAAATATAATTACACTCTCGATTTACCTTTGATTATTCTATTGATGCAAAATACCATATGAAATAACAGGATAATGAATAAGAGGTTATGAAAGTGATGACAAAGAAAGAATATGACTCATTCTTTGTCCTACCCCTATCATGCTAGTTGTATGTCATTGTCAAGAGGGTGGATTTTTTATACTATATCCATAGATTCCTAAATAAAACAGAATAAGAAAATATATATAAAATATTTTCTTGTGTTTTATCTCAAAGAATATCCACCAACCTTTATATTGGGGATAACCCTTTGGAACTTCCCATCTAGAGGTATTAAAAAACTAGGGCCCACTTGGGGGATTAAACCAAGATCTATCATTCAATTCTCATGTATTTTATTTTTATCCAATAAATTTATTATGTTATCCTTAATTATTTTGGTTATATGTTTACATTGTGAATCACTTTGGAGATTAACTCAATATTTCACTACTAATAAGTCAATTTTTGCCTCTCCTTTACAGTTTCCTTCTATGATTCATTTAATTATTTGTTTGCATTTGAAAATCTACATGAATACATTGAGTAAATTGAATCATTTATGTGTGGGGGAGGGAACCTTTCTAGTTTAGGATTTTCTTTTCATGAACCAGTATTGATACCATACTACTCAAACACCTGATCTATCACTGACATGTCACTATTTGTGTTCCCAATCTCCATGGTTTGATGACTAGAACTGGGAACCACGAAATAAAAAATTGGGAATTAATTTTCCATAAGAACAACATAAGATTACATATATATATCAGTATGATCCAAAACCCTTAGGGTTAAAGTGCCTGGAACTAAAAAGGAATATCAAAAATACAAATAGTGAAACATTAAAGTAATCAAAATATGAAAATATAAACTCAACATCCAAATTGAAATTTCACTCAAAGCTATAAATATGAAGAACTTCCACTTCCTCCAAGATGCACATTACCATTGTTTTAATGAAGAATATGTAAATCTATAAACCCTCGAAGGAAAAGTTATAGTGTGATAAACAATCGCAATAGGGTCTCCCCAAGTTTTCCTCAATAATATTTCATAATAATGAACCAAATAATGCAGTAAATTTAAATAAAGTATGGCATGAGATTAAAATTTCATATTTAAAAAATAGGATTTCATTTCAAAATGATGGAAAAACCTTCATACACAGTTTAAGTAAAAACATTATATGAAGCAGTTTATATAAATCACTAGTCACTAGTAAGAAATTTTTATATCAAAGGAATTTTTAATCAAAACAATGACAATAAAGAGCATATGAATCTCCAATGTGGTGTGATAGTTTTTAGTTATTAGATCCCTACACTCTCATATTAGTGATCCTGGAAATGTGTAGACACTTCTCTCAGGCTTCAGCTAAATAGGACACATCAACATTAAATTGGTAGTATGATATTTTTTATTATATTTTTTTTAGACTTTTCATCATCTATAAATGTCTATGTAATTACTATCCTATCGTGCATATCCCAAATAACCCATAGACTATCCAAACTTTCATGTGATCAAACCACTAATTCTTTAAAGACCCGGAAATTTCGAGGAAATTTTTTCCATAATTTTTTTGGAATTTTACGACTACGCAGTTTCTGACGGTGCCTGATTCTGAGGCCCGGTGTGCCCGGAATCAATTTTACGAAGTTTAGCTTGGGTACATTCAGTGAACAAACGAGCGGGTTTTTCTAACTTTTAAACCGGTGCTCGGAATTGAAATCTGAGGGCACCGATGAACTCGCAGCGCTGGTAATTGCTTAAGAAGACCTTTTCTGGAGTTGTGTTTGCTCGGGTGTTGATGGGGAATAAAAATATAATTGTTTTATATTTTTATTTCTTCACTAAGCAGTTTAAGTGAAAATTAATTTGTGTCTCAACTTAATTTCTCTCTTCTAAGTGGTTTAGCCCATGTGAGGGAGTTGGGGTGGGACCCACTGATGTTCTAACTTCCCTTGAGAGGATTTAAGATGATTTGGGGCCCACACGAGCCCCCACCTTTTCATCTTCCCTTAACTCTCTTAAACCCCTTTTTCAAAACCCCTTGTTAAATTTTGATAACTCACCTCATTTATGGGACCTCTTCACATTCTTCTCTTCCATTAATTCATGACACCACCTTAATTAATAATTGAATCCTCCAATTTAATGAGGGTGGTGTATGAATTTGAAATGGATGAGTTAATGAAAATATTATTCAAGTATAATATTTTATTAAGGGAGGAGCCTTTTAATGAGAGGGGGGTCCATTGGAGAATTTCCTCTCCTTCCATACCTCCCTCTCCTTCCTCCATTGTTGCACCACCACTGAGGTTCCATCTTCTCCGACGAGACACCGATGAATGAGGAGGGATCGGTGGCGTGGTATGGACACAACGATCTATGTTTACTTCGACGTCTTCCCTGCGTCGGATCTAACGAATGACGCTCGAGCCGGGATCAAAGGCACTTTACGGAAGCGAAGAATGCCAACGGCCGTCGCCACCTTCATCTCTTTCCTTACGACGACGTCAACGAGCCGACGTCCACCCTTTCACGACACTGTCATCCACGATGCTCGACTACCGCGGATCTTTCTCGAGGTAGGGAATTAATTTTAGAATGATTTTATTCCCTTGATTCTTTCTTTCTAAAGAAAAAAAAGAACACAGATCAACTTATTATCTAGTTGATCTGAGAACGTTTTCCTTGTGGGTTGGGAATAAGTTTTTGCAGAAAGTTCTAGGGGTTTATTGCTTCTTGTTCGTGAAACATCCTTTGTCATTCCCCGTCTTATATTTTTTTTGGGCCGCTTGTTATCATCTTAACGGAAGGAGGTCAGACCGCACGAACACGGCCGACCCTCCTCCCCCTATGTTGTTGCGTTGTTGCGGTTCGGAAGATGGCGTCATGGTGCAACGGCATCGCGTGAGAACCAAGAGGAATGTGGCAAGGATGCACGGCGCCGTCGCGCCGCGCCATCAAGGCCGAATGAAAGTGTTGTCCTAATTGGGACCGTGAAGGAGAACGGAAGACTCCACAGTTTGTTCTTTGACATGCGGATCGACAGGCATTGATGGAACGGGCCGTAGAGACGTTTTTATGTTTCCGCAGTGAAGAACGGGGCCTGGGATGAGCATCGGCGCAGTCGGAATTGAAAACGGACCACCGCAGCAACTCCGGTGGCCCGCAGACACCACCGGAGCAACTCCGGTGGCCCACAGACACCACCAGCAGCGGCGCCCCGGCGCGCCGCCTAGAGAAACCACCGCGGATGAAGCTGTGGCGGTGAGCTGGTGGATCCCGCGGCTGTGCGGGATCCTGGGGAGGGGACGTGGCACGCGCCGCGTCCACGGAGCACCAGCTCGCTGGCCAAGCCAGTGAGCCACCCGGCCGAGCCGGGCCGGCTTGGGCAGACCGGGCCAGGCCGCGCCCTGCCGGGCCGGACCCGGACTCGGTTCGGGACGACCCAGGGGGGTTGGGTCGGGTCAGTCCGGGCCCAGACCCCCCGTTTTCGGATCACTTTCGGACTTTTGCCCATATCTTTGGCTACGGACCTACGATCGATGCACCGTTAGTTGCGTAGCGATCCTTGGATTGAGACGGTCGTTTCGTTATATTACAATCAAGGTTTCAGAGAACTTTGGGTTCGGCCGGGTTGGTTCGGATAGGAAACCAACCGGGCCCTCGGAGCGGAAACGCCAATATCTTGTGCTTCGGACGTCCGATTGACGTGCCATCGACTTTGTTGGATTCCTCTTAATGAGAAGGAACTTTTGGCTTACTCCGCTTGATTTTTGGATGTCTTCGGAGTGCGGTTGAGTTGGTTCGCTCACGAAACCAACCGGGCCCCTGAAACAAAAAAGCCAATAGCTCATAGATCGGGCGTCTGATTAAAGCACTGTCTGTCTCGTTGAATTCCTCTTGAGGAGATGAAACTTTTGGCATACTTCGCCCGTGGTTTGGACGTAGTTGGATAGTGGCTGCGTTGGATTGTACCCGAAAACCAACTGGGCCCCTGGAACGGAAAAGTTGATAACTTTCAGACCGGACGTCCATTTGATGAACCGTCAGTGGCGTTGGTGATCACGTTGAGAAACGGTACCTATGAGTATACCCTATGTGAGTTCGGGGTACAGTTGAGATACGATCTGGTTGGTTCGTAGATGAAACCAACTGGACCCCTGTGACGAAAAGGCTAATAACTCACAGACCGGGAATCCGATTGACGCGTCGTCTGCTGCGTTGAGACCCCTATGACGAGGCAGTCCATTGAGATACTTTTTCGTGGGAATTTGTAATACTTGTAGTATCGACCAGTAGCTCATGGAGCGGACCCTCCTGGAGATGAGCGTGCGGAGTACGGAGACTGTGTAGCCGGCTGAGACCTGACAACTGCTTGACTGATCGACTCGGTGTGTTTCGGATAGCCCAGTGGGGAGTGCTTGGTTGTAGCGGCAGACCCACGGCGGATGAGCGCTTGGTTGTAGCGGTAGACCCGCGGTACTCAATATAAGGAGTATATCTGGAGGCTATGAGGTGGAGCTCTTGGTTGTAGCGGTAGACCCGCGGCGGAGGAGTGCTTGGTTGTAGCGGCAGACCCGCGGTACTCAACAGAAGGAGTACCTCTGGAGTCTATGAGGGGGAGCGCTTGGTTGTAGTGGAGGACCCATGGTTGGAAGCGCTTGGTTGTAGCAGCCGGCCCACAGTACTCAACATGAGGAGTACCTCAGAAGTCTTAGGTTAGTGAGCAGTACCTCGGAGTCGTGACAGGACCATTGTACACTCTAGAGATGGGGCTCTTCAGCAGTTACGGTTTCAATAATGAAAATCCTGGTTTGAGCTGAGTCTATGATATTTGTGTTTACCTCATGATTGAGATGGGTCACTTGATAACTTAGGTATATGTATGGGCATATACCTGGATAGTTGTTATCCGTTGATTTCATAATCTTTGTGTTTCCTCATGATTGAGATGGGTTACTTGATAACTTGGGTATATGTATGGGAACATACCTAGGTAGAGGTTATCTGTTGAAATCTTCCTTGTGGTTATCCTTGTTGGATTTAGTGAGACCATGAGGGTCTCGGGGTCCCTACTGAGTATCGTTATACTCACCCCTGCACGGGCTATGCCCGCACCTCGTTGTGTTGGTTGCAGACGACGGGCAGCACAGACAGAGGCTGAGTGTTCGAGGACTGGACGGTACCCAGAGGTGGACCTCACGATGAGATAGTATCTGGTGGTGGACTTCATGATGAGATGACACTCGGAGGAGGTTGACGGGAAGAGCGTTGTGGGGCGCTATCTGTACCTACCCTTCAGGTAGGATCCGTGGTGGACGATCCAGGAGCTACGCTATCTGTACCTACCCTTCAGGTAGGATCCTTGGTGGACGATCCAGGAGCTGCTTGTCACCTTCCGGCTGTTTTGTCTTTTACCTTGTACTTTACAGTTGGGCTTGTATTTCCGACCCCTTTACTTTCAGCACTACTTTTGTTTTCAGTTTTACTTAGTGTTTGCTTCCACTTGTACTTTGATTGGTGTTTGTTTATTTTATAAGGGCAATGCCTTCCCAATTATCGGGATATACGCCTTTGGTGCTAGTCGCCAGCCCCTGGCCTTTGGAAGGCGGGCTTGGGGTAGTTATGACACGGGCCCCGGGGGACGGGTCATGACAAATTGGTATCAGAGGAGTTCGGTTCTACCACAGAACTCAGGACTCTGATCTTTTTCTTTCAGTGAAGCAATAGTGTTAAGGGTACTAAGTGTAGTCTTCAGTTTAGGGAGTCCAGTGTTGGTGCGGCGGCCAACATATCCTTACACCAGGACCCTGACTACTGATTTCCAACTTTGTACACGAAAACACTGATTGCGTGTGTGTTTCCAATGTTTTAAGTCAGCTCAAACCAGGTCAGCTCACCAGGTATAAATCATTGACCGTGTCTCATCTGTTCAGAATGTCTCCACGCAGACAGTCAGTTGGAGTTCCGAGAGAGTACTCGATGACGGCCCACCGAGCGGTGAGGCTCTGGTGCGGGGCCCTTTTTACTATGTTGGCACCCTCGGGTGGTGTACCAGCAGCACCACCACCTGTTGGGCAGCAGATTCTACCATCCTTACTAGCGAACTGTGCACGCTGGAAGAGCGCATTTCACGAGTTTCAGCAGCAGCGGCCTCCGAGGTTACGAGGCGAGGCAGATTCTCAGACAGCAGAGCACTCGCTGGAGGCGATTGCTAGAGTTTTCCGCCAAGCTGAGACATCAGTAGGGTGGATGTTGGACTTGGACACTAGTTTTTTCCAGTGAATGACCATGAGGATGGTCCGCATACTGAAGAGGCTTCGGTACGTGGACCGATGCCTGAGATAGTGCCTTCGGGTAGTGTGCCAGCAATACATCACTACCTGTTGGTCAGCAGTTACAACCGGCGGTACCGGTAGGTGACACATGTAGGCTTACTGCCTTATACGTGTTCCAACATCAGAAACCCTCATGTTCTGAGGTGAGCCAGATGCACAGGCAGCTGAGAACTGGCTTGAGGAGGTGGCTGAGAGTTTTTCTAGAGCTTATACAGCTTCGGCAGGACGATGTTTCAGTAGTTGAGTAATCATCAATGCGTACCGATCGTTTTTGGTACTTGATGACTAAGATATGATCAGTGCTTAGAGCTCAGAACTCAGAGAGAGGTGTGTTTTAGGGATATCTGAGTAATCACTCTTTTCTCTACACATTCCTACTTATGTTAAGGTGCTAGAATGAACCCTTATGGTTGAATGTTCTTTGGCTGATCGGTTTTAGCCAGTGAATGTTAACAGTGGGAAGATGCGAACTGGCGTCAGTCTTAGAGACTTGGATGTGTAAAATGTTTCAAGAAGATGAAGTGTCAAGGAAAGATGAATTTGCAGAGGAGTAGACATGGAAGCAGAGCTAGGAGAGCAGCATGTAGTGGGGTACTTTTCAACATGTTACAACCACCCGCCTTTGTTGTCCCCTCCAGGCTCAGGGAGCTGGAGGGAAGGGGAAAAGAGTAGCCGCATGCGGTCAAGGAGTGTGACCGAAAGGACTATAAGGATGATTCGAAGTGCGTACTTTGTCTTCTACTTGCTGCCGTAGCCACATACATTGATACGAATCATCCCTTCCTTCCATTAATCTAGTCCCAGACCTAGAGTTTCCAGTTAAGCCGTTGACCTGACCCTCACGTTTGGAGATACCTTTGGGAGAAGACTCGATAGTCACACTTACGCCGATGGTGTGATCTGACCCTTGAGGTGAGCGTCTCGGTTGGGACCTCTTGGTGGAAGCGTCGAGGCCTTACGATGTCAGTTTGAGTATGGATTGAGCAATCACTATTCATACTCAAATTGACGGTATTAGGAAAACGTTAGGATGGGTTTTCCTTGGTCGGCGAAAAGGAAACCCCAGGAAACACAGGTTAAACTCGTGCATGGAGGGTGTACCTGATCATTCTTGGGTCAGCCAACCTTACCCTCATGGCAACAGGAGGATTGAGTTTCAGTTCTAATCAGGAAAGGGAGACCTCTAGAGTTCGAGAATGGCGACCTTTTTCTTATACGGGTCCCACCTCGATGAGTTTTACGGAGATGTAGATGAGGTGGCGAGTAATCTCCGAGGTTCAGCGGACCTTTCCGGGTCCTCAGCTAGGTAGGCGAGGTGGTTTACCGCTTGACCCATCCACCTCAGTTGCACCGGGTGCACGATGACTTCCACGTATCTCAACTGAGGATATACGTGCTTAACCCGACGCATGTCATCGACCATGGGGAGATGGACGTTGGCGATGGGGTGAATTTTGCGGGGTTCTAGTAGAGTTTGAGGATTGATAGGAGCGGGTCCTACGAGAATGGTCGATTCCTCTTGTACGTTTCTGTTGGCAGCACAGGAACCTCCAGGGGAGCACTTGGGGGCAGAAGGCTCAGATGCGTTCTCAGTACCGCTTTTGTATCCCTAGTTTGTGTTAAAGATTTATGAGGACGTAAATCCATGAGGTGGGAGTAATGTAAAGACCCGGAAATTTCAAGGAAATTTTTTTCTTAATTTCTTTGGAATTTTATGAGTACGCAGTTTCTGACGGCGCCTGATTCCGAGCCCTGGTGTGCCCGAAATCATTTTTCTGAAGTTTAGCTCAGGTACATTCGGTGAACAAATGAGTGGGTTTTTCTAACTTTTAAACCGATGCTCGGAATTGAAATCCAAGGGCACTGATGAACTCGCAGCGCCGGTAATTTCTTAAGAAGACCTTTTCCGGAGTTGCGTTTTCTCGGGTGTTGATGGCGAATAAAAATATAATTGTTTTATATTTTTATTTCTTCACTAAGCGGTTTAAGTGAAAATTAAGTTGTGTCTCAACTTAATTTCTCTCTTCTAAGTGGTTTATCCCATGTTAGGGAGTTGGGGTGGGACCCACTAATGTTCTAACTTCCCTTGGGAGGATTTAAGAGGAGTTGGGTCCCACATGAGCCCCCACCTTTTCATCTTCCCTTAACTCTCTTAAACCCCTTTTTCAAAACCCCTTGTTAAATTTTGATAACTCACCTCATTTATGGGACCTCTTCACATTCTTCTCTTCCATTAATTCCTGACACCACCGTAATTAATAATTGAATCCTCCAATTTAATGAGGGTGGTGTATGAATTTGAAATGGATGAGTTAATGAAAATATCAGTCAAGTCTAATATTTTATTAAGGGATGAGCCTTTTAATGAGAGGGGGTCCATTGGAGAATTTCCTCTCCTTCCATACCTTCCTCTCCTTCCTCCATTGTTGCACCACCACCGAGGTTCCATCTTCTCCGATGAGACACCGATGAATGAGGAGGGATCGGTGGCGTGGTGCGGACACAACGATCTATGTTGACTTCGAGTTCTTCCCTGCGTCGGATCCAACGAACGACGCTCGATCTAGGATCAAAGGCACTTTACGGAAGTGACGAACGCCAACGGTCGTCTCCACCATCATCTCTTTCCTTACGAAGACGTCAACGAGCAGACGTCCGCCCTTTCGCGACACCGTTATCCACGATGCTCGGCTACCGTGGATCTTTCTCGAGGTAGGGAATTAATTTGAGAATGATTTTATTCCCTTGATTCTTTCTTTCTAAAGAAAACAAAGAACACGGATCAACTTATTATCTAGTTGATACGTGAACGTTTTCCTTGTGGGTTGGGAATAATTTGTTGCGGAAAGTTGTAGGGGTTTATTGCTTCTTATTCGTGAAACATCCTTTGACGTTCCTCATCTTATATTTTTTTTTGGGCTGCTTGTAATCATCGTAACGGAAGGAGGTCGGACCGCACGAACATGACCGACCCTCCTCCCCCTATGTTGTTGCGTTGTTGCGGTTCGAAAGATGGCGTCATGGTGCAACAGCACCGCGCGAGAACCTAGAGGGATGCGGCAAGGATGTGTGGCGCCGTCACAATGTGCTGTCATGGCCGAATGAAAGTGTGGTCCTAATTGGGACCACGAAGGTGAACGGAAGATGACACAGTTTGTTCTTTGACGTGCGGATCGACGGGCATTGACGGAACGGGCCGCAGAGACGTTTTGATGTTTCCACAGTGAAGAATGGGACCCGGTATGAGCATCGACGCAGTCAGAATTGAAAACAGACCACCAGAGCAACTCTGGTGGCCCGCAGACACCACCGGAGCAACTCCGGTGGCCCGCGGACACCACCAGCGGCGGCGCCCCGGCGCACTGCCTGGAGAAACCGCCGCGGCTGAAGCCGCGGCGGTGAGCTGGTGGATCCCACGGTCGCGTGGGATCCAGGGGAGGGGACGTGGCACACGCTGCGTCCACGGAGCACCGGCTCACTGGCCGATCCAGTGAGCCACCCGGCCGAGCCGGGCCGGCTTCGGCGGACCGGGCCGGGCCGCGCCCTGCCGGGCCGACCCAGGGGGGTTGGGTTGGGTCGGTCCGGGCCCAGACCCCCCGTTTTCGGATCACTTTCGGTCTTTTTCCAATATCTTGGGCTATGGACCTCCGATCGACACACCGTCAGCTGTGTAGCGATCCTTGGATCGAGGCGGTCGTTTTGGTATATTACACTCAAGGTTTCGAAGAACTTTGGGTTCGGCTGGGTTGGTTCGGATACGAAACCAACCGGGCCCTCGGAGCAGAAACGCCAATATCTTGAGCTTTGGACGTCCGATTGATGTGACATCGACTTTTTTGGATTCCTCTTGATGAGACGGAACTTTTGGCTTACTCTTCTCGAGGTTTGGATTCCTTCGGAGTGCGGTCAGGTTGGTTCGCTCACGAAACCAACCGGGCCCCTGAAACGAAAAAGCCAATAACTCACAGATCGGGCGTCTGATTGACATGTCGTCTGTCTCGTTGAATTCCTCTTGAGGAGTCGGAACTTTTGGCACACTTCGCCCGTGGTTTGGATTCAGTTGGATAGTGGTCGAGTTGGATTGTACCCAAAAACCAACCGGGCCCCTGGAACGGAAAAGTTGATAACTTTCAGACCGGACGTCTGTTTGACGAACCGTCAGTGGCGTTGGTGATCACGTTGAGAAACGGTCCCTATGATTATAACCTATGTGAGTTCGGGGTAAATTAGAGATATGGTCGGGTTGGTTCATACACGAAAATCAATCGGGCCCCTGTGAGGAAAAGGCTAATAACTCACAGACCGGGCGTCCGATTGACGCGTCGTCTGCTGCGTTGAGACCCCTATGACGTGGCGGTCCTTTGAGATACTTTTTCGTGGGACTTTGTAATACTTGGAGTATCAACCAGTAGCTCGTGGAGAGGACCCTCCTGGAGATGAGCGTGCGGAGTACGGAGACCGTGTAGCCGGCTGAGACCTGAAAAATGCTTGACCGATCGACTCGGTGTGTTTCGGATAGCCCAGTGGGGAGAGCTTGGTTGTAGCGGTAGACCCATGGCGGATGACCGCTTGGTTGTAGCGGCAGACCCGCGGTACTCAACAGAAGGAGTACCTCTGGAGGCTATGAGGGGGAGCGCTTGGTTGTAGCGGCAGACCCACGGCGGAGGAGCACTTGGTTGTAGCGGCAGACCTGCGGTACTCAACAGAAGGAGTACCTCTGGAGGCTATGAGGGGGAGCACTTGGTTGTAGCGGTAGACCCATGGTGGGAAGCGCTTGGTTGTAGCAGCAGGCCCACAGTACTCAATACGAGGAGTACCTCAGTAGTCTTAGGTTAGTGAGCAGTTTCTCAGAG
Organism: Viscum album; assembly: GCA_963277665.1. Taxonomy (NCBI): domain Eukaryota; kingdom Viridiplantae; phylum Streptophyta; class Magnoliopsida; order Santalales; family Viscaceae; genus Viscum; species Viscum album. The sequence continues at coordinate 692,257,244 of OY728157.1, forward strand.
TCATGACAGGACCATTGTACACTCCAGAGATGGGGCTCTTCAACAGTTACGGTTTCGATAATGAAAATCTTGGTTTGAGCTGAGTCTATGATCTTTGTGTTTACCTCATGATTGAGATGGGTCACTTGATAACTTAGGTATATGTATGAGAATATACCTGGATAGTGGTTATTCGTTGATTTCATAATCTTTGTGTTTCCTCATGATTGAGATGGGTTACTTGATTACTTGGGTATATGTATGGGCACATAACTAGGTAGAGGTTATCTGTTGAAATATTCCTTGTGGTTATCCTTGTTGGATTTAGTGAGACCTTGAGGGTCTTGGGGTCCCTACTGAGTATCGTTATACTCACCCCTGCATGGGTTGTGCCCGCACCTCGTTGTGTTGGTTGCAGACGACGGGCAGCACAGGCAGAGGCCGAGTGTTCGAGGACTGGATGGTACCCGGAGGTGGACCTCATGACGAGACAGTATCTAGTGGTGGACATCACGATGAGATGACACTCGGAGGAGGTTGACGGGCGAGAGCGTTGTGGAGCACTATCTGTACCTACCCTTCAAGTAGGATCCGTGGTGGACGATCCAGGAGCTGCGCTATTTGTACCTACCCTTCAGGTAGGATCCTTGGTGGACGATCCAGGAGTTGCTTGTCACCTTCCGGCTGTTTTGTCTTTTACCTTGTACTTTACAGTTGGGCTTGTATTTCCGACCCCTTTACTTTCAGCACTACTTTTGTTTTCAGTTTTACTTAGTTTTTGCTTCCGCTTGTACTCTGATTGGTGTTTGTTTACTTTTATAAAGGCAATGCCTTCCCAGTTATCGGGATATACGCCTTTGGTGCTAGTCGCTAGCCCCTGTCCTTTAGAAGGTGGGCTTGGGGTAGTTACGACACGGGCCCCGGGGGACGGGTCGTGACAAATTCAAATAAATAAAATGATTTCCTTTCAAATAAGTTATCATTGTCAATTGAATTTCCCAGTTTTCTTTTTCAAAATTCCAATTATTTTTGGAAAACCTAAAACTTGGGTTTTTCATAAATTTATGCCTTTTCAATATAAAAATATTCATAGGTTTTCATCAATTTTATTTAATCCATTTTCTAAAATCATTTCTCAAAATCATTTCACAATTCCATCAATTTAAAAAAATACCCCCAAAATTATAATTACCATTAATATGTTGGTTTTCCCAAAAATCCATACCAATTCAATTTTCAATTAAAACTCACCTCAAATTAGGTTATCATAATTCAATTTAATGTAATATAATTAAAATATAGAAAATTAGTTTTTAATTATATGGAAAAACTTAAATGGAACCACTTCCCTTTATTCATGGTATCAAAACTCAATACTCATAGAAGGATTCTCCAAAAATGAATGATGATAAAGAAGATCTTAAGATAAACTTATAATCAACATATAAATCAAAAAAGTTTAGATCCATAAAAAACATAATGATTTAACAAACCCTATGGAGGAAAGAAAGAGAGAGTGTTTAGGAATGAAAGGGAGGAGAAAACTTACCAGAGAGGGATCAAACAAGTTTATCCATGCTTTGATCTTCCCTATAATGGGTTTGGATGAGCCATAAAGGGATCTTACGAGCCTCAAAACCTAGGTATTTATGATATCCCAATTTAGGGTTGAGCAGGGGGTTCAAATAGGGGTTGGATAATTTGTTAAAAAAAATTAAAAGTAAAAATATCCTACTCACATGGTTAGCTAGGCAAGGCCACATGGTCGTCAAAGAGTTCACCCTAACCATGAAACCCTCTACTGAGATTCATGGTTTCTTCTATTTGGTAGTATGGTTTCTTAAACCATGTACCAATCATGAAACCCCCAACATTCTAGGGTTTCATGGTTTTCACTGCGTGGACGCACAGTTTTAGAAAACCATGAAAAGTCTATAATCTTCTTTAAAACATTCATCTTTACACCCAAAATAACCAGACACAACCCCCAACTAAAGAATGATAAAAAAATAGGGTCATGGAGTACCTGAAAACTAGTAATAGGATGTTACAACCACCCCACCATAGAAAATTCCTATTCTCCAAAATTCTATCAATAAGTTTCCATATCAAAAATATGAGGGAACTTTTATCTCAATAGTGACTCCCTCTCCCAAGTCTAATGAGGGTAAAAACTATGCTTACATAGCACACATATTAAATGTATCATCCTCCCATGAAGTACCTTGGTCTTAGAACCATCTATATTGACTGGATTCATAGTCATGGATAAATCGGTCTCAAAATAAAGATTACACTTGCTCAAAACACTATATGGATCAAAAATATATTTTTGTTGTGGAGATACATGGACCAAATTATTTATCATTCCAACTATAGTTGATGTGATAAATTTTAAGCCACTTTCACCACCTTCTCAACAACTTTAAAATTTCCCTAAAAATGAGGCATAAGATTCTCCTACCTCCCATGCTATTGATTTCCTAAGTGAGGTGAATGTTTTAAGAACATCTGGTTACGAACTGAGAAATTCAATAGTATATGATGATGATCAATACTATATTTATACTATCTCTATTTCATCAAAATTCTCTAATTAATTGACTAAATATTTTTTTTGTTCCCTTGAAACATGATCGGTCCAACTCACAATTTTCATTGATCTCTAACCAACACCACTTAGATTTACAAGGCCAATCAAATAAGGCCATAAAAGGATCCATTCTAATCATTGACTGGTGACTATTTCTATAATTGAACCTCACCAGTCCCAAATGGTTATCCCAAGATCTTCCAAAATTGGGGATAGAGACAAAAATAATATCCTCAATATTATATATAACCCTCTCTATCTAACAATCTATCTATGGATGATATGTCATACTCAAATGAAACATATATCTGAGTGATTATTGAAGTATTATATGGAAGTAATATGTAAATCAAGGACCCCTATTAGATACTGTATCATAAAAAACTCAATACAAACAATAAATCTTTCTCACATAGATATTTCACAACTCCTCGACATTGGTTGTATCACAAATGGGTATAAAGTGAGTAATTTTGGTCAGCCTGTTGATCACAACCCCTATCACATTATTTATTATTGGGGTACATGGAATTACAACCACAAATTCTAAAGAGATCCCATCCCACATTCAATTTATTACTAGAAGTGGATGAAGTAAATGCAAGGGGGTTTTTATTTTAGGTCTTGATATATTGACAAGTATAATGATGAGAAAAAAATTTGTAATCCCAGGTCCATACCTGGACTCTAGAATCATCAACTCATGTCATATAACATTATTATGGTTCCTTAATGCACAACCCATTGGGAATTATGAAAATATCCCATAATAGATTTCTCAATTATAATTATACTAAAAATTCATTCAGAAAACACATAACACCCTATGTAGAGAACAACCACTCATAAATGGTCTCCCCATAATAAAGAGAGTCTCTAATGAAAAGAAACTAATAATCAAGTTACTTTTTGTAATGAATAATTTTAATAAGAGATGAGGTCAATTGAAATATTTCCAAGACACCCTCATACCCTATTTCACAAACTCCAATATACATCTATGAAAAAAATCCTTTATGTTCCACTCTTCTGATGATTCCTTCATGGCTTGGGTTAGATGTTTCCAGATCAAAGGATCAGTGATGAAATTTTATTTCCCCAAGGTATAGGAGATGTTGAAATCAATTTATTTCAAGTATTCCTCCCAATTACTTCAGTGGAGATTAAAATATTATTTATATAATATATGACTCAATATCTTGTTGTTAGAATACATAGTTATTATTTCTTCGAAAAGGTAGTTCCCCCAACTCTTAAGTGCATGCATCACAAGTGCAAGTTCCAGTTAATTGGTTAGATATTTATTCTCATGTAGAATAAGTTTTTCAGATCCATATTAAACTATGTGATCACACTCTATAAGGACGCAAACCAAACCCAAACCTGATGTATTATATAAGACCACATAGACCTACCCGAACTCTTAAAGAGTGAAAACTAGTGAAGAAGTTAAAATATATTTTATCTACTCAAAAATTTTCTCAAATTTCTCATCCCAAGATAAATTCACTTCTTTTTGAGTTAACATTGTCATCAAAGAAGAAAAATATGAGAAATAATTTAAAGATGGAGATAATACGCCGCTAAACCCAAGATCCTCCAAATCTCTAAAACATTACGTGGTTTTTCCCATGTCATAATAGTTTTCCCCTTTTTAGGATAAAATAAAATTCCATGTTTTGAGACCACATATCCCAAGTTCCACAACCCATCCCACAAGGTCTATGATGTGAATACCCCAAGCCCGCCTTCCATAGGCCAAGGGCTAGTGACAAGCACCAGAAAGGCATATCCCTAAAACCGGTAAGGCATTGCCTTTTATCCTGAAATATCACACAATCCAAGCACACATCAAGATAAAAGAACAAATTAAACTATATATAAAAAAGGGTGAGTATAGTTAGTAAAGGGGTCGGAATACAAGCCCAACTAGAAAGTACAAGTAAAAATGAAAACAGCTCCTGTGAACACCCGCCAAGAATCCTACCTGAAGGGTAGGTACAGCTCTTGAACGGCCCTCTCTGCGGTACATCTTGTCTAATGGTCCACCTCTGAGAACCCTCCAATCCTGGCACCCTCAGCCTCGATCAATGCTGTATGTCATCTACACAATACACAGTAAGGTTCGGGCATAGCCCATGCAGGGGTGAGTATAACAATACTCAGTAGGGACCCCAATATCCCCGATGGTCTCTCAGAATCCACGAAGGATAAACTACAAAGCAATAACTCAATCTCATAGCATGAAGAAATAGTCATCACCATTACTTAGGTATATGCACATACATATACCTATGTTATCAATATATATACTAATCTCACACGTGAGGGAAGAATACTACAAAGGTAACACCACGAGGGTAAAAGTACCACACAGGTGACACCACAAAGATAGAAGTACCATACAGGTAACACCATGATGGTAAGTACCACAAAGGTATCACCACATAGAAGAATACCATGAAGGTATCACCACATAGAATTGAACTTCAAAGGTAAAGACTCATCTCACACCAGGTATAACTTAAGTATGGAAGTATAGATGATTAGTTGTATCGCTAGATCATCTTACTTCATCAAGAAGCTCTATTGTTGACCCACACAAGATCGTAGTTGGCCCACATAGAATCTGAAGATGACCCACACAAAATCTGAAGATGTTGACCCACACAGGATCCAAAGATAACCCACACAGGATCTGAAGACGACCCACATAGGATCTGAAGATGACACACATAGGATCTGTATATTCTTCGAGTACAACCAGCCACGGGGTTCCCACACTAAGTGAGCTTGATTCAGAGAGGATACACTCTTCAAGTCATTGGTAGATACTTCAACTACCAAGAAGTCCCACTAAGAAGTATCTCAATGGATCGCCACGTCATAAGGGTCCCAATGCAATAGACAACATGTCAATCGGACGCCTGGTATGTAAGTTATTAGCATTTACGTTCGGAGGGCCCAGTTGGATTCAGGTTAGATATAACCCAGTTACTCTAACTTTATCCAAAACTAAATTGGAGTATACCAAAAGTACTTCCTCAATCCAAGGAATCCAGGGCCGTAGATAGTTCCTCAAACGGTCGCTCGGTTCTCATGATATACCAAAAAGGCTTATCTAGGTCCAGATGGGCCCAGGTTCGGTCCGACCCGGACCGGTTACGCTGGGCCACAGAGGCCATGGCATACAAAGGGGGTGTCCCAGAATGCTTGGCTAGGTGTGGTTCTCCGTGGTGGGGCCTACAGTAGCCGCTACCCTGGGGGAGGCACCCCCCGGAATTCCGAATGGTTCAATGGACCATTCAGCTTTGGTCAACCCAGAGGCACCATGTCATGCCGCCTACCAGCATGCGGGAACCGCTAGAGCAGTCCTGCTCAACATGATGCGGCTGGCCGAAAATTTGGCTGGCTCCCCTTCCAGCAGTGTGACGGCGCCGCTGTTCCTCCCTCGGTCGGCCACCCTCCGAGTGTGCCACCACGGCTCAACTGCCACGGCATCATCCTCTACCAGTGATGTGGATGCGCACTGCCCCGCTACTCCTCCCGCGTCCAGCTGGGTGTCGGCCACCCTGGGGTACCACCGCATCTCAACAGCCGCGACCTCCTCCCCTGCTGGTGGCGTGGATGTGTGCCACCTTCTTCCACACTGTCGGCCGCCGCCTTCTTCCGTGGGCCAGCGCAGCTTCATTCAAAGCCCCAAAAAATGTGTCATCTCCATATTCATGATCCTTGGGTCAAGATCTCCACATCCATATGTCACGCTCAATGAAACATTGTATTTTTAGCGTTCTTAATTATTTGGCGACAATGAACACATGAAGAACACACAATGAATGGATAGAAAAAATCATGTTATATGTGTGGATCGATGGTCGTGTTTGTTTGGCCATCAACATTTAGAATCAATATTATTAAGAATCAATAAATATATGTTTATCAAACTTCAAAACAAACTCCCTACCTCGATCGTTCGTTGGAGGTAGCGTAAGGAGGAAGATGATGTGTTGGTGCTTCTCGAACGTTGGTTTCTTGTTCCTCATTTGAAGGATACTCTTCGTTGGAGGATATTCTTTGTTGGAGGATTTTCTTCCTTGAAGAGTTCTCCAGCAATTGTTTTTGCCCTGTTTTCCAACCCCCCAGAGGAAGAAGAAAGGGGGAATCCAACTTGATTAAGTTTAATAATTTATTACTTGACCATTTAATGTTGGCACATCAATTGTGGGATTCCAAGAGTTACAAAGGTTTCAAGGTCGTGTGGTCCCCACAAACAAAATTCAAATGAGAGGTTTCAAATAAATAAAATTAAAGGTATTGTTTTATTTTATTATATTTTTTTTAACTCTCCCACAAAAAAATGAAAGACCAAATTCCACCCTCAACCTACTACGGTCGAGGTGAAGGCTCCCTTAAGAGAATATCAATGCTACGAGTTCAGCGGTGTCCTTAGATTTCAATTCTGAGCACCAGTTCAAAAGTTACAAAATTTCACTCACGCGTTTATAGAACACACCCAGAAAAAAGTTCAGAATTTCATTTCAGGCACACCGGGCCTCAGAATCACGTGCCACTAATTTTCTCAGACTTGTAATAATCCCATTAAATAAAAAAAATACATGGAAAAAAATCAGGGTCTTTACATTCAACCCACCTCAGGGATTTGCGTCCCTGAAATCCACAACACAAACTTGGGAAACAAGTCGGCGTACTGAGCATGAATATGAGCATCCCGCTCCCATTTTCTCTCCTGGAAGTTACCATGTTTCCAACATACATGCACCATATGTATTGATCACCCACATTGGACTCTTTCTTATCGATCCTCAATCTCTACTAGAACCTTTGAAAATGTCACCCCATCTTTGATGTCCAACATTCCCCAGTCAATGATGTGTGAAAGATCATATACATATCTCATCAGTTGGGATACGTGGAAAATTTCATGCACCAAGTGAAACTGAGGGAAAAATCATAGAGGTATGACACCTCGCCAATACTATTGAGGACTAGAAATGGTCAGATGGACCTCAGAGATAACTTGTTTCCCCGACCAAAACTCTGCAAATCTAGTCAAGCTGATACCCATAGAAAGACATGGTCACCATCCTCAAACTCTAGTGGTCTCCATATCCTGCTAACATAAGTCTTTTTCCTGCTCTGTGTAGTCTTCATCTACTCTTGGATGATCTGCACCTTCTTTGTGGTATCTCGTACCATCTTTGGTCCCATGAGTGCTGACTCCTTGGGGTCAGTTCAGTACATTGGTGATCTGCAAGGCCAACCGTACAAATCCTCGAATGGTGCCATACAGATAGTGGACTGATGACTATTGTTTTACACGAACTCCACCAAGGGAATGGTATCCTCCCAATTGCGGTCGAAATCAAGGATTCAAGCATGAAACATGTCCTCAATGGTCTGAATGGGTCGCTCTGTCTGACCATCCATCTGTGGATGAAAGGCGGTGCTCAATTGATGTTGAGTCCCAAACGCCTCCTGAAACCCCTTCTATAGTTGGGAAGTAAAACATGTATCACGATCAGAGACAATCATCGAGGGAACTCCATGAATCCATACAATATCATGCATGCAGAGGCATCCCAAGCTCTCTATTGATCCCTGCTCTCTTATATGTAGGAAGTGGGCTGACTTGGTGAGTCAGTCAATGATCACCCAGATATAATGATGTCCCTTGGATGTGCATGAAATTCTCATCATGAAGTCCATGAAAATTCCATCTCATTACCACTCTAGCACCTCTAGTGGCTGAACTAAGCCTGCTGGAACCTGATGCTATGCCTTCACTTGTTGAGAAGTGAGGCTCTTTAAGACAAACTCTTCCACTGATTTCTTCATTCCTGTCCACTAGTGCTAACACTGAAGGTCTTCGTACATGGTTTCCACTCATGGATGTACCACTAGAGGGGATGTATGGAAATCCCTCAACACTTCCTCCTGAAGTGCCACCAGTACCATAGTACACCTTCTGATAAGGGTGTCATAACTCTAGAAAAGTCAGGCACAAACCTCCGGTAGTAACCTTCCAATTCCAGGAAACTCCACACCTCCGTCACACTCTATGGTGGCTCCCAAGAAAGCACAACCTCAATATTCACTGGATCCACTGCAACTCCAACCTCCGAGATGACGTCTCCCAGAAAGTGGACCTCTCGTATCCATAATTGGAACTTCGTGAGTTTACCATAAAGATGGTGCTCTAGAATTGTGTCTAGAACTGTCTGCATATGATAGGAATTCTCCTCTTCTATAGTTGAGTATATTTGGATGTCATCGATGAAGATGACCACAAAGAGATTGAGGTATGGCTGGAAGATCTTGTTCATGAGTCCCATGAACACTACTGGGGAGTCGGTTACACCAAATGGCATAACTAAGAACTCATAGTGACCATACTGACATTTTAAGGTCATATTCTACACATCCTTATCTCGTACCATGAGCTGGTGATAGCCCGATTTGAGGTTTATATTTGAAAACCACTGTGATCCCTTTAGCTGATCAAAGAGATCATCAATCCTCAAGAGTGGGTACTAGTTTTTCACGGTCACCTAGTTCAAGTGCTGATAGTCCACACAGAGTATCAAACTCCCATCTTCCTTCTTAGTGAACAAAATCGGGGCTTCCCAAGTAGAAACAATGGGCCTAATGAACCCCTTGCTCTACAAGTCCTATATCTATACTCACAGCACTCGAAGCACTATAGGATCCATCCGATATTATGGTGTAGATATCGGTGTCATCTCGGGGTATAAGTCAATATAAAATTCCACATCTCTACGAGGAGGTAGACCTGGAACATCATTAGGGAAAACATAAATGTACTGGTCTACCACTAAAAGATAGCTCAGAATCTCAACATCAACTTCTCCGAGGGTAATTCTAGCCAACTGATGTACGATCGGATGAACCCTCCTCCAGGAAAGTCCATACTATTCTACAAAGGTTCCCTTCTTGTCGGTAAATGAAAACCTGGTCCCATTCTCTCAAACACATAGAAATTTGCGCCTAATAAAGTCTATATGAGCATGGACTGTAGATAACCAATCCATACCCAAGATGATGTCGTAAGGCCTCGACGTCGCTACTAGAAGATCCCAGCTGAAGCTCTCACCTCCTAGAGTAAGCTCACACTGTTGGCACCAGTGTGTAATTGTCGAATCCTCTCCTATAGGATTCTTTAGCCATAAGGACTGATCCAATGGCTCTGATGGAATCTCCGAGCTCCAAATGAGGGTTGGGGCAATAAAAGAGTCACTAGAATGTGTGTCTATAAGTACTGAAGCTAAGGTGGAGTAGATATAGATTGTACCATGAATCATCTCTAGAGTTCCATGGTCATAGGCCTCAGCTATCTAGATCTGATATCGTCCCTATCCACATGCTCCATGTGGTAGGGGTGGACCACCTGGAGGTGGCGGTGGTAGAACCTCGAATCGTCGCCCACCACCTGTTACACAGACAGCTCCTCTTCTATGTTCATCTACTTCCTGTTGACCTCCTCGATCAAATCTTCACCTCTTCCCAAGAGGTCCTTTGATCGTGTTATGGTTGTCCGTCCGGCGGTTTGGGCATTCACAATCCATGTGACCCTGCCTGCCACACTAGTAACATTTTCTTATTCTTGTATGTCCCACTCTATCTCGAGAGACTCGAACAAATGACCTTGTATCATGCGGTCATCCACATATAGGTCTGGTCCCTTTGGACATTTGCGTCATCTGTCTGCTACCAGCTGCAAATGACCCTACTATGTGATTTTTGGTGGTGGGTCTTGCTTCTAGTGACTTCTCAACAAGGAATCTCTCCAATAAGAGTGATCGCTCTAACACCCCCACCTGCATCGGGATGCTGAGAGAAATCATCGAAAATCTAATATCCTGTATGATCCCCTGTTTGAAGGTTGAGGCCCTGAAGAAAGGTTCATGCACCATGTTAGGGGAGTAGTGTGAGAGTTCGGGGAACCTCACTAAATTCTGGGCCACAGTCATACAGCCCTGCTTCAAGTGGAGGAGCTCTTATATACGCACAAGGTGTAAGGTCACTGGGACGAACACTGCCCTAAAAAGGATCTTGAAGTCATCCCAGATGAGATTCACCTCGTCATCAACCTGAAGGGTCAAGCTCCACCATATGCCCGCTACTACCTGAAGAAGACTGGCGGCAAGGACCACCATGAGATTAGTCGATGTCCCTACCAGTCGAAAAACTCTAAGCATGACCTCCAGCTAGTCCTCAGCAGCCTGTGGATCCGTCTATCCCTGAAACCTCAGTGGCCTATGGTGCTAAAACTTGTGCAACATGCTCAAGCGGCATGCACCCTCTACTGCTGGGGCTAGGGGCATCGGCTGCCCAATTGGTAGTGGTGTTGCTGGTACACCGCTCGATGGTACAACTAACGAAAGGGGGGCCTGCATTGAATCCTCATCACTCGATGGGTTGTCATCACATACTCTACCTAGAACACTGACTGGCTGTCTTCATAGAGGCATCCTAGAAAAAAAACAAGTGTGCCACTATCAATTAGTAATACCTGGTGAGCTGACTCAAAGATATCACAAAGAATACTTTTCCAAAACACACATGCAATCAGTGTTTTCATGCACTAAGTCGGAAATCAGAAGTCAGGGCCCTAGTGTATGGATACATCAGCTGCCGCACCAACACCGGATTCGCCAAATTGATAACCACACTCATACCACTTAACACTATTGGCGATTAAAATATCAGAGTCCAAGTTATTCGGTATAACTGACTCCTATGATGCCAATTTTTCATAACCCGTCCCCCGGGGCCCATGTTGTGACTACCCCAAGCCCGCCTTTTATAGGCCAGGGGCTGGCGACTTGCACCGGAAAGGCATGTCTCCAAAACCGGGAAGGAATTGTCTTTTGTCCTGCAATCTCACACAATCCAAGCACATAGCAAGATACAAGCACAAAGTAAACAATATAGTAAAAAGGTTGAGTACAGTAAGTACTGGGGCCGGAATACAAGCACAACTGGAAAGTACAAGTAAAACTAAAAATAGATCTTGTGAAAACCCACCAAGAATCCTACCTGAAGGGTAAGTACAACACTCGAACATTCATCTCTACGGTACATCTCGTCTAATGGTCCACCTCCAAGAAGCCTATAATCCTAGCACCCTCATCCTTGATCAATGTTGTATTTCGTCTGCACAAGTCACAGCAAGGTGCAGATGTAGCCCATGCAGGGGTGAGTATAACACTACTCAGTAGGGACCCCGAGACCCATGAAGGTCTCTCAGAATCCACAAAGGATAAACCACAAAGAAAAACATCGATCTCAAAGCACGAAGAAATAGTCATCAACACTACTTAGATATATGTCCATACATTTACCTAAGTTATAAATATATATACTTATCTCACACGTGAGGGAAGAATACCACAAAGGTAACACCACGAAGGTAAAAGTACCACACAAGTGACACCATAAAGAAAGAAGTACCACACAGGTAACACCACAAAGGTATTGCCACACAGAAGAATACCTTGATGGTATCACCACACAAAAGTGTACCACAAAGGTAAAGACTCAGCTCACACCATGTATACCTTAATTATGGAAGTATAGAAGATTAACTGTATCACTAGACCATCTTACTTCGTCGAGAAGATTTGTTGTTGACAAACACAGGATTGTAGGTAACCCACATAGGATCTGAAGATGACCCACGTAGGATCTAAACATGTTGACCAACAGAGGATCCGAAGATGACCCACATAGGATCTAAAGATGACCCACATAGGATATGAAGATGACCCTCATAGGATCTGTAAATTCTTCATGTACAACCCGCCACATGGTTACCACACTAAGCGAACTTGATTCTAGGAGGATCTGATCTTCAATTCATTGGTCAATACTTCAACTACCACAAAGTCCCACGAAAAAGTATCTCAACATACCGCCACATCATAAGGGTCTCAATGCAATATACAGCACGTCAATCGGACGCCCGGTCTGTAATTTATTAGTGTTCCCATTCTGAGGTCTCGGTTGGATTCGCGTTCGATCCAAAACGGTCATACACCAACTTTATCCAAAAATCATGTGGAGTATACCAAAAGGACTATCTCTATCCAAGGAATCCAGTGTCATAGACGATTCATAAAACGGACACCCGGTTATCAAGATACAGCCAAAAAAAGTATATGGGTCCAGATGGGACCAGGTCCGGTCCGACCCGGCCCGACCTAGCCTAGGCCAACCCTACCCAGTTCAGGTTGACCCAACATGGCCCGGGTCCAGCCCGGATGGGATGGGCCACGGTGGGCCCGGCCTGCTATACTGCGGTCCGGCCCAGCCCGCAAAAGGGGCGGCCCGACCCACTGGGCGTGGCCCGCTCGACAAAGTGCGGTCTGCCATGGTGGGGCCCGCCCTAGCCACTACCCAGGGGGAGGTTCCCCCTAGAATTTCGAATGGTCCAATGGGACTTTTGGATTTGTCCAACCCAGCAGTGCCATGGGGCACCACCTACTAGCACGCGGGGCCCGCCAGATCGTTCCCGCTCGGCATGACGCGACCGGACAAAAATCTGATTGGCTCCCCTTCCATCGGTGCGATGGAACCACTATTTCTCCCTTGGTCAACTGGGTGTCGGCCGCCCTCCGGGTGTCCCGCCGCAACTCCACAGTTGAAGCCTCCTCCGCTACCTGCAGCATGGACACGCATCGCCCCACTGCTCATACCACCGTCAGCTGGGTGTCAGCCACCCTAGTGCGCCACCGCGGCTTGAGATCCAAAGCCTCCTCCCCTGCCTAGGGCACAGATGTGTGCTACCTTCTTCCACGTGGTCGGCCGAAGTGTCGGCCACCGCCTTCTTCCGTGGGCCAACATAGCTTCATTCAATGCCTGAAAGAAAAACGTGTCATCCTCATATTCTTATTCCTCGGGTCGATATCTCCACATCCATATGTCGCACTCAACGAAATATTGTATTTCTAGTGTGCTTAATTATTTTTTAGTGATAATGTGCGAATAACTGATTGAAAAGATCAGGGTAAATGTACAGATTGATGGTCGTGTTAGTTTGGCCATCATCGTTGAGAATCCAGATTATTAAGAATCAAAAAATATATGTTTATCAAACTTTAAAATACACTCCCTACCTCAATCATCCGTTAGAGGATGCATGAGGAGGAGGAAGATGTGTTGGTACTTCTTGAATGTTGGCTTCTCATTCCTCATTCGGAGGATGCTCTTCATTTGAGGATCTTCTTCGTTGGAGGATGTTCTTCCTTCAATATTTCTCCAGAAAATGTTTTCTCCCCGTTTTCCAACCCCCTAGAGGAAGAAGAAAGGGGGAAGCCAACTTGATTAAGTTTAAGAATTAATTACTTGACCAAATAATGTTGGCACAACAATTGGGGAATTCCAAGAGTTACAAATGTTTCAAGTTGGGTGGTCCCCACCACCAAAATTCAAATGATAGGTTTCAAATAAATAAAATAAAAGGTATTTTTTTATTTTATTATATTTTTTTTAACTCTCCCACGAAGAACCGTAAAACAAACTTCCACCCTCGACCTACTACAGTCGAGGTGAAGGCTCCCTTAAGTGAATATCAGCACTGTAAGTTCAACGGTGTCCTCATATTTCAATTCTGAGCACTGGTTCATATGTTTCAAAACGTCGCTCATGATTTTACTGAATGTACCCAAAAAAGTTCAAAATTTCATTCTGGACACATCAGGCCTCAGAATCTTGCACTGGTAATTTTTAGAGACTCGTAATATTCCTATTAAATAAAATAAAATTACATGGAAACAAATCTGGGTTTTTACACCAAGAACCTCCCTTCTTGAATTTATAAACCACTTTTTGATATATTGGAATAAAGTCAATTATTTCAAAAAAATTACATAACTGCACTCAAATGAATCACATGAACCTCCTAAAAAATAGAGTAAACTAAGATGTCATATAAAAATACCACAATTAATGTATCAAGATTCCAATGGAATATCATTTTCATTAAATCCATGAAGACCTTAGGATAATTTCTAGGACCAACGAGAATGAATAGGTACACATAATGGCCATACTTCTTTTGAAATGTGGTTTTATTAATGTCAAATTATTTTGTTCTCATATGGGGATAACCAGACCAGAGGTCAATCTCTGAGAACCATGTTACCACATTAAATTGGTCTAACATAACATCAATCTATGTAAATCGATACTTTTCCTTTATTATAACTCAGTTGATTTTTTGATGATCAACAAATAGGATTAGTGTTCTATCTGCTTTCTTAGATAAGAGAATAGGCCCCTCCCACGGTTCCACAGTTGGGTGCATAAATGATTTCTCTAACAAATCATTCAATTGAGTATTCAAGTATTTCATTTCATCTAGTTTTAGGTAGTACTAAGGAATAGACACCAGTTGAGCACTAGGGACAAAATAAATAGGAAAATATACCCCCTTACTGATTTAAAACCATGGAAGTCGGAAAGAAAATAGTTGGAAAAGTCAACAAAAATGGGGGGATATCATCACTCAAATATTTCCACTCTAGATAAAAATGGAAAACAAATATTAATTTCCCAAAATCTAGATAAAAATTTCGGGATTAACTCAACCTTAGGTCCCACTCTCCTTGAATGACACAACACACCACATCAAGTGTAGTAAAGGAAACACAGTGAAGATAACAATCAATTCACACATTATTTTAAACTAGGCAATCCATTCTAAAAATTACATCAAGAGGTTTCATTTAAAGAACCAAAAAATCCAAAGAATGCCAATATTGTATAATTAAAACACATAAGAAGGACTACAGAGCCCCTTCTCACTATTCATTCAAATGGGTGTAGTAATATTCATCATATAAGATAAAACCACTTTTGGAATATTTAAAAAGTTGACAATAAGAGTCAATATTAATGAATGAGATTCACCAATATCAAATAAACTTATCTCTAAAGAAAAATCTATAGTGATGGTACCTATCATAGTCATTGGACCTGTACTAATTTGCACTGAAGAAACTTCCACTATGTGAAGAATCTTTATTCCTAATGCCTTTGTATAGAACCCCATAGACCATGAAGAATTTGATTACAGCACAATAATTTTTGGTTCTGATGAGACCATACCATTATGAGGTGAAAAAAAGTAAAATTATAACTTTTTAAAGTATCCAAAATTACAACATGAATGAAATATTTTTAGTGTCTCAGTGAAAATTATTTTTGAATTCCCATACTTTCCAGAATAGAATTATGTCAAAGGGGCTCTTTGAGACACTAAAAAAGGTGTAGATGAACCCCAATATATAGATCCACCATGAAACTCACCAAATTTCCTCATCCTTTCATGTGAACTCATAGAACATATACAAGGAGAAAAATAAACTCCCATCAAACCTGAATTAATAGCAAAGACTAGGTCATCTATCAAATACATATCAAAAATGTCATCATAAGAGGTGATATTTCTCAAGAAAAACTAATAATGAATTTCTTATTTATATCCCATATTGAATCTTTTAGTCTTCATTCTTATCATTTGATACAATCTCAGGTGAAAACTGCATAATCTCTACAAAGTGATTTTTATATTCTGTAATGGTCTTGTGAGCCTACTAATGTATTAAAAATTCTATATCATTTTATAGAACTATATACTATATATAGAAATATTCGGTTAAGAATAAATTTATGGTGTTCCACTATTTACCCGTGTTCTTATCCTCTATAACCATACAGTCCCACAATCTCCTACTAGGTCCTTCCAGCCTAAAGGTAACAGATTTCACATTAATAAAATGAAGCCCTTAAAATATCTAAAACAAGTGATCTATCATTATAAAATAATCCCCAGTATCATGAGAATAATAGTGCCTTGGAAAGACGGTGGATTCTAGAAAAGTAAGTACTAATATTGATTTTAGGATTCATCCATCTATGGTTCTTTAAGCTCTGCATGGGCGGAATTCATAGTAGGTTTTTGTCATTGATCTTGGACTACACACATGATAGTATCAATAAGACTTTGTTAAAAAGGGGGGATTTTTTAATTATGTTTCATCAAAAACATGATCCTCGGTCATATTTAAATTCCTTCGTAGAAGAATGACACTGAAAAAAATCAATAAATAATATTTATTCCATCATAAGATAACTGATATTAACACTAAAATAATAAAAACCTGGAAATTAGTCTCATCAGATAAGAAAACAATATTTTTATTTCTGCATATCCAAATATAAAATTGATAAAAGACTAGAATTATTCTTCATTATTCCATTCCAAAATCACCCATGGTAAATTAAGGCTCATTACGATTAGATCAGGCCAGGAACTAAAATAAAACCACCTAACTTTATTCAAAGTTTCAAAACTAAACCACCTACGAATATGGTTTAAAGGTTGCAGAAGCGATTATTGAGATACTAAAAGACCAATGAATTTTTTATATCTTTATTTATGCTCGATTGGTGCTTAAAATTGGTGTCCAAATATTTTTAAAGATTTTACAAAATAAAAATACACGGCATGCCCAGTTTGCCAGGTAGAGCCGCAAAATAAAAAAAATTGTTCAACCTAACCCTGTACCCATTTACTAGGGTTAATGGTTTCCACTAGGTTGTCCATGTATTTTAAAAACATTCCCCAACTATATAAACCACCACTATTCAGGTTTTCATAGTTTTCATTGGTTTGGTTCACGATCTGCGAAAATTGTGCGCCAACCATGCATAGCCCAAGAAAATTCCAAAAAAATAAAATTTCAACCTAAAACAACATTACACAAACCCTAACCAAAGAAAGATAAAAAATTAGTTATTATGGGTACGATAAAACTATTTACATAATGATATAATTTTTTTTCATTTTTCTATTTTTTTAAAAAAAATCCAAAAAAAAACTCTAATTTTAAAATTTTCCATGTTTTTGAAATTTTTTATATCAAATTATTATCTTTTCCATTTTTATACCCATTTTAATTAGTGAAAACACTTTTTAAAATAAAACTTATCTTAAATGAATGTTCGAAATTATTTTTTTTCAAAACATTTATAATTTCAAGAATATACCACTAATTTTTGAATCGCATCCCACATCTCACTGTCTTTAGTTTTTAAATCACATTCCCATTAGGATTATGAACACTTATTTTAATACTCTTTATATTTTCCTAATTTCCATAGAGAAAAAATCTATGCATGATCTAACAATAATTTTACTTATTCTTGTCAAAACATATAGGTTTTAAGTATATGTGTTTTGAATGATTGAGGCATTTCTTAGATGTTAAATCCCCCTCATTAAGAGAATCCTTTTTATTCTTGATTTCCTTTTACATTAAATCATTCTAACCTTTATAATCCATGAACATATTATTATTTTGGCCACAATACAAATAATTTTCCCTATTCAATTTTCTATTGAAGTGAAACTGTATGATCTAGTTGAACTTAAGTGCAGGGGTGTTGTTTTGTTATGTGAAATTTCATTTAGTGATAATTTTGTGGAAAATAAAATGATTAAGAGTTCATTTATCATCTTAAAACCCATTATAATGAAATATTTTCCTTTCATGATATTTTAAGTAAAATATGGTATGTCATTATGAAGCTTCCAATTGGGAATGAAAATTGTGCCTATCTAGATGTTTCAAAAAAATAGAAGATAAATGTAATTTATTTTAAAATGTTGATGGTGAGGTATTTTTATGCATTTTTAAAAGATTATTATAGATTATTTTATACTATGGTAATTGATGAGGAGACTATTATTGAGTGATAATTAGTTTAATGTTATTTTTCTTCAAAATGGACCCAACCCATCTTATTCGGCCAAAAAAATTTGTGACATATAAATCATACCAACAAAAAATCTACTAAAAATCCTAAGAATTATTTATGGTAAACATATATCCTAGAATCACATCATGTATAGATGTATAAATTTATCAATATAACAGTTACTCTTTCATCATGTAGGATGTCAAGAGTTTTGTTGATAACTGACATTGGGTATATAAGAGAACATTCATGTGAGGTTGGTGACTTGTGAGCATGGGAGGAGAAATTAGTTGGAAGTATATAGAATTGTCTAAATAGAGAACATGAAATAATAATTTTGAGGAGGCATGGTATATTTTTGTTAGTTGTTGAAAAATTATTGGATCTCATGTGTTTGTGTTCTAAATTTTCTATAATTTTATTTTGATTCTTTATTTTTCGTGTTTCCAAGTTTCAAATGTGGTGGAATTTATAAATCTAATATTTTAAATATTCTTCATGTGTGTTTAAAATATTTAATCCCTTATAATTTAATAATTTTATTTGATTTTAATCATTTTTTGGATTTATGGTGTGATTTGGGTTAAAATTTTAGTATTTATTAATTCATAAATTTTAACAAATTCTTATCACATTGGTATTTGGAGCATAACTTTTTAAATATTGATTAAAATTGGGTGATTATTATTTTCTGGCTTTGTTCATGGGAAAAAAATTCTTCTATAACTAGATATAATTATAACATAAACATGAATAATCAAATAAATCACATTGAAACATATTTATGTCTGATAGAATGGATCTCACATCAGTAAATGAGACATATATCATCCTAAAATACTAAAAAATGATGTGATTGGATTTTTAAATGAGATATTAATAACTGTCTATTATTTAAATTAAATTATAAGTATGAATTTTTTAATTAAGACATTTATTGAATGTTATAAAGTGGAGAAAGATGAAGGGAAACCTCACCCAAAAAACAAGTTATTGAGGAATTTGATAGTAACTTTTTTTATATGTGTCTAAATGAATAAAAAAAATTATGGTCAGTATAATGGTCAATTTTTATGAACTATAATATAAACTTTGATAACATTTGACAATATTTTTGGAAGAACATAAGAGGGATTATAGAGTAAAAATTATTGGGGAGAAATTTTATGCTTTTATTTTTACCCCTTTTATTCATCTTTGTTTTGTAATGACTTTTTCTTACCAACTAATCATGTATACCCTTTATAAGGAGGGGTAAATTTATATGTGATTATAGAAGGGTTGGTTTTCTTTTTCTAATTATTTAGTTTATAAACATTATTTCATAAAATATTTTCTCTATTCTTATAAGTTTATTTCAATTTCTAATATCCCTTTGTATTATCAAGTACATTCATATTTTGTTTTAGATAATATTTTTTATTTATTTTTCAATTATGAGTATCTCCATATGTTGGGTTATAGTTTATATATTATGGAATTGATCATGACTTAGTGGTGAAGTAATCATTTATTGTTAGTATATTTTGGAGGGGTAGTGGATATTTGTGATTTTTTCAGATAAAAAAGACCTTCTCTAGTTTTTTCTAAGTCAATTGAGGCTATTAATAATAATTTTATCCCGTATAGGAATGATATTAGGCCGAGATATGATTGTGGAAAGGTCTAATCTCTTCATTTATATTTGAACAAGGGTGTGGGAGGAAGTGATCATGGAAACTAACTTTAATCAACTTAGTAGGTGAGGATTGGATAATATGGAATTAGGATAGAATTTTAATTGGAAAATATAAACAAACATTATCACCCTTCTCATATAACTGATATCAATCACTTTATTAGTAATTTTTTAAATATTTTAGTTAATTTCATTCTTTTTATTATTATATTTCAAAAAAAATTGAAAATCAATCAATTTAAAAAACACTCTCTTTCCCTATAATTCAATTGGACAAACATTGTTGTCTTCATTTCATCTCTATAGACAACCTAGGTTGACCACTATATAACATTATAACTTAGTAAATAATTTTTTTGACACCACATGATAGGCATGAGCCAGGGAACATTAATTAATCATAATAAACCACTGTTAACAAATACATGTATTTCCACTATTTAATTTTGTGAACAAATACATGTATATACACCCTTTATTTTGTTAAAAAATCCAATTATGTTTTAACTTACTTATATAATGAGATATAAAACCATAAATAAAGTATTGAAGGGTGATATTGGACCCTCCCTCATTAACCATGCAGATGAGATCCAATTAAAATAAATTCATTCATCTAATCATAAATAAAAATAAATAATAATATATATTTGATAACTTTTCTAAGTGGAATCACATAAAAAATATGATCATTTTATTCCAAAAACATAATCTCGCAAAAGAATTATTTAAGAAGATACCATATATTAATGTGATTTTAGAATAAAAAATAAATTTATTACATAATCTTAAATGATTTTTCAATAAATATCACAACTATACACATTGCAAGACTATAAAGGATTAGTGTATTCAGATATTGGAGACATAGTCAACTGTTTCTTAAAATATCATTAACAACTCCATAAGAGATCTAAATAATTTACCTTCAATACCTATTATTCTTAAAACCATATATCAAAACCAAGGGAAATAAAAAATAATAAAGGTGATCTGAGATTCTTAGTGTGTGTAAACATGAGAGATATGAATCATAAGAGAGTATAAGATGATTATAAGGGTCTAATAAAATAATCAGGTGCATTTTGTCAACATAAAATATTAATACCCAAAAAGTATTAGATCATAAACTCTGAAATATTATAATAAATAGACTAATGATAAATAATGGATTCAAATCATAAATAAACAGTCAAGAGTCATAATATTGGAATGTGTCATCCTAATCATAAGAAATAATAATCTTATAAACAAATATATCCAAAATCATTTCTACTCATAATCAAGTGAGAATCGCTATAAGCGATCATACTGACACATCAAAACGTGAACTTAACAATTTGAAATCATGTACACTCATAATCATGTGAGCATAGCTACAAATAATCACACTCGCATGTCAAAATTTAAGCATAGCCATTCACAATCATGTCTATGCTTATCATAATCATCTCAGGAGATACCTATATCTCATTACCCAATATATTAGAGGGATGTAATTGACCCAACCACCACTTAATCAAAATTTATTCATATGTATGCCTCAGGATCATGAAAATATTTATCATTTAATCATATATTAACTAGTAGAAAATAACATGGGTTTCATCAATATTTTATCAGATTAATCAATAAATATCTAGAGAAAAATAATGATGGTATCTTGGGATCCTCACCCCATTGAAGAATAAGTTGAATTAATGGATGTGGAAATAAATGAAAACAAATTTAAAAGATTACCAAAATATTCGTAGAGGAAAATAACCTTTTTCATTTTTAAATAACTTATATAAAATCCCAGTATTTTAAAAATATAAGAAAAAAATTATTTTAAAAGAACCATGGAAACATGTATATTAATCATAAAAAAGATTCTATGAAGGATTTAATATATGTTCATGTATTATACATTAAAAATGATTCTGTTTTCATATTTTTAAAAAGTATGTCATTCATATAATGATAAAAATATTATTTTTAAAATAATTTATAGAAATTAAAATATGTGTATAAAATTAATTTAATCAAACTTTGTAGAATAATAAAAAAATCCTTTAAGACATTTTAAATAAAATTTAGATATAGATGACAAATATTCTTGACCAAAGATGATATATAATAGATTTGATATAAAAAATAACCCAATTATTTTACATTACAAAGAGAGGATAATGAATAAAACATAAAAAAATCCCAAAATAACCAAAGAATAATAAAACATATGTGGTTTAAATTATTATGATCATATAATTTCACTCAATGGAAATTGAACCTAAATAATTCTGAAACGAAATGACATTGTAACATAAATATCATACCTAATGTCTTGTCCTTCTTTGTGTGCATTCAAAGAACTAGAATGAAAAATATTTATTTATTAAACATATATTTTAGAACCATATTTATACTTTTAATACCAAAAATGGACTAATTATAATTTCTTTTCTCTAATTCATTGAAAATATTTCATTTCCATTATCATTTTAGGTGTTAACTACTTCATTTTTCATTTGTGTTTTGGTTTGACACTCACAGTCCTTGAAATTTTATAGGGTTTCAATCCTCTAAGAAATATTTAAAAATTTCATAAGTATCAACTTTAATCATTATTTACTCATTTATAACTTTTCATTTAAGCTAATGATGAAAAATAAAATACATAACTTTGTGTAGATGGTAGTCTATACCAATACATGAGTGATGTTTCCACATTTTGATAGATGGAAAAAAATAAAGGTAAATACTAATTAACCTTTATATAATAATTATTATATTATAAATATAATATATTTTCAATAAATATTTGATAATTACCATCCATGTAAAGTTTAAATGAAAACCAAAACACACCACTTCATGGAGGTGGTAGTCCACACGTATGCACAAGCTACGTTATCACTCCCCCAATGGATGTGAAGAAAATAAAGTACATAAGATTTTGTAATTTGAAAATAATAATTAGGTTAAAAATATAATATATAAACGTTAAATTCATTTTAATTACCTACAATGAAATATGGTGTTGGAAAATGAATCATATCGTTACGTGGAGGCGGTAGTCCACATGTACACACAAGTAATAATTTAATTTCTCATTTAATGGTAAAGAGGTGGAAATGGTTTTACCATAATCATAATAACATATTATTATATTTATAATATTGGATTAAAAATGTTATTATGGATATAACATATTTAGAGGATGTATAAGAGTAAATGAACATTGATGGAGTTGGGTAAGATAATTACATATTCTTTGAGAGAACTTCATTAGCATACCTCTTAATACTTAATATGATGGTATTAAGAAAATAAAAAATTAACAATAATAATTTTAATGAACATAGAGAGTTTTTGGGTAAGTATTTTCATATCTATATGGGTCAAATTTAGTGAATAAAATGAGGATAATAAGTTCCATTTTTATATAGGGAGGGACACATAAGGAATTACTTACAATATTTAAATAATATAACGACACATTATATTGAAACTATAACTAAATAAAAATTATTTTATAATATTATAATATATGGTTAGAATATATTCAAAAAATAATATTTATACCATTTAAATAATCATTTTTACCATTATCTCTTACATTGACCCCTGAGTAAACTCGTCTTAACCCTTGTTGTGGTAACATATTTTTTCTTTTTTTACTATTTATTATGATTAAAATGAAGTTAAACATAAATATTTATATCAATTATTATGATAAAAAAATTAATCCATTTCACAA
This sequence comes from Viscum album, assembly GCA_963277665.1. Classification (NCBI taxonomy): domain Eukaryota; kingdom Viridiplantae; phylum Streptophyta; class Magnoliopsida; order Santalales; family Viscaceae; genus Viscum; species Viscum album. The sequence continues at coordinate 692,281,040 of OY728157.1, forward strand.
GATTCAATTTAAATAATTTTCATAATTTAATTTTAAAATAATTGTGAAAAATGCAAAAAAACGTTGTTTAGAGAAATGTATTTTTAGGAATAAAACTATATTGAACATCCTTAAATTCCTAGAAATAACTATTATATAAATATTAACTTATTTGGTTGAATTTAATAGCAAAAAATTTTGTTAAAAAAATTCAAAAATATATATTAATTTAATCTATTTAGAAAAATACATTGTTCATATAAAAATAGTTTATTAGAAAAACTTCTCTTTTTTCCTCCAAATTATTTAATTAAAATTTAAAAACAATTGAAAAAAATTAATTAATTTTATATATAAGTAAAAAATAATTTTTTATATTTTATTTATTTTTATTCATACACTTCAATCCAACATTAATTCAATAATTTTATGATTACATAATAAAATATCAATAGTATATCTAGGTTTGTTTAATCTTTCTATTGATTGTAAAAAAATCTATCAGATAAATAAAATTTATTTAAATATAATTATATAAACGAATATAAAGGTTTTATATTCTACCCCTTTATAGTAATTTTCCCTCAAAATTCCATTGCTCCTATATACACAATAGATTATACTTCTTCCTCATCAAATCCTTTAGTTTCCATATAGCTTCCTCAAATTTACAAATTCACCATATAACTATGACCAGGTGAGTCATCTTATTCCATGTACCTTTATCTAATCGATCAAAAATGTTTAATGGTTGTTCCTCATAAAATGGATTATTCTCTAGTGGTATGACCTCTTAGTTTTATACATGTAAATAATTAGGTATGCACTTTCCCAAGAGAGATATATGGAACACGTTAGGAACTTGAGAGATTTTAAGTGGGATATCTATGTGACAAGAAACCATCCCAATCTGATCATGAATCCATAAATGGATTATATATCTATGGATAAAATTCCCCTTTGTTTTAAATTTCATAACTTTCTTCCATGGAGATATTTTTAGGAATACCTCTTAACTAACATTGCACTCCATATCTCATCAATGATTATCAGCATAACTATTCTATCGACCCAAATATTACTTGATGTGTTTTTGAATAGATCTAAAATTGTCTATTATTTACACATCTAGTTCTTATATTAAAAAGTTTATTCTCTAAATTCATCACAATGCATTATAGTTCTATACATTCTTCCATTGAGGTATTCATATGGAGTCATTTTAATGACCAAGTGAAAGCTATTATTGTATGAAAAATACCCAAATGGATGGTGTTGATCCCAACCACCTAAGAAATCCATATAAAATGATTATAGAAAACATTGTAGAGTTTTAATGGTCCTCTAAAATTGACCACCTTTCTAAGAATGATATGGTGTTCTAAAGTTCAACTCCATATTCAAATCAACATAATGTCTTCTCCATAACATGAAGGTAAAACTTTGTTCCTCATTAGATACAATATAATGTTTTACTCCATGAAATCTTACCAATTTTTTAATGTATATATTTTAATGTAAATCAATCTTGAAATATTGACTTATTTAAATGATATTTTTGGACTTCATAAGGTGATCGACTATAATTGAAATAGCATTATTCCCTTTATATGTTTTTGGGAATCCAATGATAAAATCCATGGTAATGTTTGGGTATTTCTATTCTAGAATGTGTAATGGTATTAACATACCCTTATACTTCTACCTATTATCCTTGAATTTATGGAATTCGAGGCATCAAGATATATACTCTTCAATGTCTCTTTTTATGTTATCCCAATATTGATACTCTTTCATATCTCGAAACATCTTCATACTTCTAGGATTAATAAATAATGATAAACTATTGGCTTTATCCAATAAATCCTTCTTCATGTATGGTATTGATGAGATGCATACTTGGTTCCAAAACCTTATCAATTTATTATAATAAAGGTTGAACTTACAAACATTTTTCACCATCATCCATAGTTCTACTTACAACTTTTACACCTCTTTAATCATCACATGGATGGATGGTTGAATATTCCTATTATAATGATATTATCTATCCCTTTTCATCGTGATTTCAAGGTCTATATTCTATAAGTCCATAAATATTTTATCTCTTTCAATCCTCGTCATGTTAAAATAAGTAGGGACATTCCATCTCAGAGCATGAAATACAATGTTTTACTTTTATGGGTGGTAGTATATTGAGCAGTCATAATCCTTAATCAATTCCCACCATATTCATTTAAAAATATTCAACTCTTTTTATGGGAATATATAAATCGATATTTTATTATATTTATATATATAAATATAATACAATTGTATATAAATATAATGAATCAATATTTATAATGAAAAAAAATATTGTTTCTATCTCCATATCATGTTTCTATATTTTTTTCATGTATTTTCAATTAGCGGAAGAAATAAGCTATCACTGTTTAATTTTGAATGAGAATGAATCCTAGTACCTTAGTTGATTCATATCTATATACCACAAACCCTTCTCTACTATAGGTTACTATGTAAAAAGTCTTTATTTTCTTCTTCTTGTATTTTTCCTCACATTCATCTTTCTATAGAAACTTTGATCCATTTCATGTCAACATGGTTATTAGATTAGAAATATGTGAGAAATTATTAACAAATAATCTATAATAACTATCCAAACTAATATAAATTTAGATCAATTTAATTGTGGTAAGTTTTTACCTTTTGGAAATAACTTTAATCTTTGAGGGGTTCACACATATACCCTCGACTGAGATTGTATGAAAAATGAATGGAAGCTTATGTAACCAAAATTAACCCATAGTAAATTTGGAAATAAGTTATTCTTCTCAAGGAATTAAATATAATCTTCAAATGATAATTGTAATATTACTTACTCTTTGTACATATAGCAATTACATCCATATATATTACCACAAACTGAACAAAGTAATCTGTAAATAAAGTATTCATTATATCCATGAAGATAATAGGGTATTGATAAATCCAAATGGAATTATTATAAATTTATAATGGATATACCTCATACAAAATGATTAACTTATTATATCCTCATTATTGAACCTTAATTGATGATATCAAAATGAAGTTTAATATTCTAAAAGTTTTGATCTCCGTATATTTTCTCAAGAAAGTCATCCAAATAAGTAAAGGGGTATTTGTTCTTGATAGTGATCCTATTAATTTCATGATAATCAATGAAATAATGAATTGAACCCAATTTTATCTTATAAAAAATAATAGGTTGAAACCATGGTGATTCACTTGGGAATATGAATCCCTTTTCTAGACACTCTTGGAGTTTCTTCTTCAATTACTATCAAACAATTGGGTATACTCTATAAGGATTATTCAAACTAGGTGAAGCACGGGGTATTTTTTTATTAAAAAAATATACTTTATGAATTGCAGGATGACTAGGAATGAATTTATAAAATACATTGAAATATTTTTTAAAAATAGTAGTATCTTTAATGTCTAGTTTGTCACTAACTATTTGATATAAATGCCCCTCGATAATAGGATTCAAGACCCATAAAATGGAAGTAATTTATATTGGAATTTTATGTTTATCTTCACACTTATAGACTATCATATAATTATTAGGAATATCAAACTGCATTTACTTATTATATAAATATATAATTTATCTATAAATAGATAAGTAAAACATTCTCAAAATCATTTAACATTCCACAAAAGAGTGAATTTTCATAAGGTATATTATTAAAAACATTAACATGGAATCCCAAACAATAGAGTGGAGGATATGTTTGTGTTAACCATCATGATGCACTTCAATTAATAAAAAATCATAAGAAATTACATGTTCTTGGATTAAGAATTAATATTATAGTACTAACTCAGATAAATCAAAAGTTCTCCAACTAAAATTTGTTTAATTATAAATGGTAACTTATTATGTACATTATTTACCTAAAAAACTATTAATTTTTCTTTGGAAATTAATTTCTCAATTTCATTATTTTACACAAAAAAAAATCATAAATATACTTTTAGATATTTCCCTATGTGACTATTCCCACATTCATGACACATTGGAAGTGGACTAATTTTTCTTCTATGGTCTTTATCAGCCAAAATTCGATAAAAATACATTTTCCTCTTATTAGGTTTGTTAGATAACTCACCATTATTGAAGTTTTAATTATATATAAAGGTATATGGCATGTAATTACTAAAATAATTCCCATTATATATCCAATTTTATTTGGTTTCTCATGAATACAATCATTACATTGTGCGCCACATTAATAATTAACACGATTCCTTTTCATTTCACCCATTAACTAAAACCAATTAGCAATGTTTTATAAAATAATCATAGTGGGTAATCATATAACCATGAAATATAATTTGTTTATTTTCCAATTCATAGAACCATATTTTAAATCTATCATTCCTTAAGTAAAACCAAGGCCAACCATGATCATTAGACATTTTAATCCTTTATAATGGTACATAAATATAATGTGAATTAATCCAAGTATATTCCAAAATTCTATCTATAAATGTCTATAGTTTTATAATAAATCCTCATAAACCTATAATGGTTGAGTAAATACCCAATACCCACCTTTTATAGTTTTTCCCCAAGTTGTATTTGTGCCACAAACATATCTACATACCAGTATGAAGAAATGGATCTATTTTCTAGGAAAACCATAAAAACTTTAATTTAGAAAAGTTTTTGGATGATAGACTATACATTATTTTATATTCATGGTTTTCATAAAATTGTTTCTTATCTTGTAACATTATTAACTAAGAGACCTTAACTAGTTCCCTAATCCAATTTGTTACATGACCTCATGCACTCCACCTAGTATGCTAGAGGTTTAAGATAGGTAGTGGGGGTTTAATAAACACAAGGGGAGACTATACCCTATTAATTAGGGTGTTGCAAAATATATAAGATAAAAAATAGTATATCAACTGAATATATAGTCATAAATTCCCAAAAAAAATCCAAAAACTAGGTGGATACCCATAACCAAATAGTAAATATTCCATTCTGTGTCATAAAATGCCAAGGGTAATTGAAAACCCAATATAAAGAATAGGTTAAGAATATCATAGAAGGGTTCTAATACCAAGTCTAATTACCTCATCTATGTGTATCCTTGAGACCAAAATAAACCCTAAATCATATGGACTTTGGCCTTTTCTTGTTCTGCTACCATGAATCCTAATCGGGTACCCAATGTCGGCTTGAGAATTGTGTAAGCACAACATAGCAGGCCTCTACCAACTATGTCAACAAAAATATCCAAACTAATTCAATGTATTCATAAGTGAATATAATAATGATAACAAAATAAAATAGTTTACATAATTTAACAATTTTTACTTCAATTAATTCCATTCATGAATATCATATTTTATGAATTTTCATTAAACATGTTTCGGCCCATGCCAGTCATCTCAGTCATGTATCAAAAGGTCATTGTTTAGAAAACATAGAGTCTCAATCCATGAATCTGATTGGGTTTCGAAATTCCATGTATGAACATCCCAACCATGATATGGAATTCCTTGTTCATACCCTTGTATTTAGAAGAATCAGTCCATTCCTTCAAAAAACTATTGTTCCCTTGGCCACCTAGATCATCAATCTAGCCTTACCACGAGAGTGGAGCATTATTCCAACATATCAATTCCATATATCACAATCATGTAGGCTCATAATCATTTAGGATTTCATTATAGAATAACAACAAGGTTGTACCATTTCCATTGAATCAATTTTCCCTGATTCTTTACAACCATCATATTCTCAATTCCCAACACTAGACCATTTAACTATTCAACACTTTATGATGATTTATTTCCCATTTGTATGCCAATTAACCATGAGTTAAATCCCCATTAACCAATTATAATATCCATTAATTTAACCATCATCAATTAAATTACTCTTCATGTTAATCCATACATCCCATATTTCCATGTTACTTCTTTATCACTTTTACTATTGGTTTAATGTTATAAACTTTACATTTGATCATTAAACATTCCAAAAATTCATGTTCAAGGGATTGGACCACCCCATAGTTGTCTATAGTACTATTAAAATAATCCACATCAAATTTCATATGGATCATGAGGGTTTAAATTTATCATAAAATTAGCCCAGCTACTATTTCCTACAATGTAGACCAAATGGATAGTATGAATATACCACCAACCAACCACATAAAAATTCAAATACAACATCAAGACTATGGGATATAAATTGTAGACCACTCACCTAAATTTATTTTTTTAATGCTTTCTTAACCTTATCCTTTTATTCTAAAAAACACACTTTCAACCAACAACCTCGAAATATGCTGAAAATATAGATCTATGGATATGAAAGGAGACTAAGAACTACATAGTCCCTTAACCAGAAAATAGAGAGAAGTTGAGTTTTAGACTCTCCCAGAGCTTGAGTCCACACCCAAAATCACTCCAAAAGGATTATAAATGGGGGATATTGATCCTTAAAATGTTTGGGAGGATTTTTCTCATCAACAAGGTTGTTTTAGGAAGAAATGTGGAGAAATTGTGATGTGTTTTCCTAAATCCTGAGGGGGGAACGGGAAATTACCTCATGTTTAATGAGGTTTGTGGTTTGGCCACATGGTTGTACAAACCATGATCCAACAGTGTTCCACCCTCATTCTATGAGGAGGCGTGAGTTGAACGTTCTCTTGGGGAGCCAAATGGTTTGAAAAATAGTGAGGTGGTAATGTGGGATTTTTCTATCCAAGACTACACTATTTGTTCCCCCACCAGGCATTGTTTTATCAACCATGTTCTATCCCTATCTTCGGAACATAGTCTTTGGTGCACAGTTACCCTAATCTTTCACCAACCATGAAACCTACACTAGATGGCCCATTTTTACTCCTTTTCATTACATGATCTCCATAGAAACCTCCAAGAAAACTCATACACATGGGAAACATTTCATTACCTATTTTAAATAAATATAACCTAAAACATAAATTATAATGTACCTCATTAGAATTTTGGGATCTTAAAACCACCCCACCTTATAACAAACCATCCTCAATCCACATTTCTAAGTATTAATAATTCCCAAAATTATAATTATTGGTCAACTATGATTGAATATCAGTCTCTCTTTCCCATGTTTCATCTTGAATTTTACCATGATTCCAAAGAAATATTTACCAATGGTATAACCAATCCTCACAATACTTTCTCACCATAATTCACAATATGAACCAGATCCTCCTAAAATGATGCATTATAATGGTCATATCCTTTTACAAATAATATTGCATTAGATTAAAAATAATTAACCATAAATTAATTAATAATAATAGTAAATTATATTGCCTTTTTAAAGATTATATACATAATTAAAAAACATGAAACAAAAATAAAAGAATCTTTTATTCAAACTTTATAATGGGATCCTAACACCCTTTGAACCCTTACATATTCATAGGACAACCTACGGAATAAATAATCAACAGGATGAGCTAAAAATCCTAGTAATGGAATAAATTTAAGAATAAATCATAGCACATGGGTTAGAAGTCATAACATAATGACATAAAAAGGAATAAACATATGGAAGCATGGAATAAAAAACATGGTATCATGTAATAATGGAATCCTAATAATGTGGAAGCAACATAAAACATGGAATAATCATTATTTAAGGCTCATTTCACATGGAGTAGCGTGATTTATGGTTAACCACCAAGATAGTTTCACATGGAGCACGAGTCATGGCTAGCCACCAAGACCGTTCCATATGATGTATCACGAGACTAAAAATCACCCATTAAATTGGAGGGATATTTGGGTTCACCCATCATAACATGTTAATGAATGTGTATTCCACATAAATAATCATACATTTGGAATCAAACATATATATAAGGGTATCCCATGGAACGAATTTGGTATCATAATCAATTTAAAAGGCATATAAAAGGGAATATGAAAATGGTTTCCATGAAAGAATGGATTTAAATTATACATGGACTTTAATAACTGTAAATAGTTAAATAAAATGGTATATTACGTAAAATTTAAGTGAAATTTTTTAAAAAGAGTGTTTAATCAGATTTATAAATAAAACATTTTAGTGTAGTTTAAGAGAAAATTTTCAATGTTCTTTAAAACAGAAACGACATGATTTTTTGTATAAAAATTAAATGAACAAAGATAAATTTTAATGATAAAATTATTGATTTTAGAAAAATAATGGTGGATTTAAACATAATATGGTGTTTAATTGAATATCGGTTTAAAATCGGAAAGTACCCTTTGATCAGGCATTCTGGTCGGGAAGAATTGAGAATGGAACCTTATAAAAACAAGTATTTCCCAAAAATATAAGGATGTACTAATCTAGATACATTATATTGAAACATATACATATAATTTATAATAATTATATAAAAATAATTAATAATTTCATTTTGGTAAAGAGAGACACACCATAATCCCACAGAAAAAATGGAGGTTCAGAATGAATCCATTCTTTTATGTCCAAAATGGTTATTCACTTGAACTTAATGTCAAGGATAATAAATTTAAGTATATTAATTAATTAATTTAGAACGTGTTATACATGTATTGGATTTATTAATATTTTATTATGTCAATTCATGACCTTTATTCTGAGTTATAAGATACAATTTTATTGTTTGGGAGCATTTGTTTCCTTAGTTTTCATGGTCGGTTACTTGTATACATGTATGGAAGATCATCTAAAATTATAATAGTTGTTCAGAATTAAAATTTAATGTTTTTTATGAACATAAATAATAATAATATGTCTTATATTTAATTTTGGTTTCATATTTTATGATGAATTATTAGATAAAATGTTAATGATATTCGTTTAGATTAATTTGGCGCTTTTTTCATCCGAAACTAGTTTTGATTTATTAATTGATATCATGTATATCTAATGGGTATGAAAAATTAATTAGGATATTATAAATATATATGTATTATAATAAATTTAAACCATAAAATGTTATTATGACTAGCCTTGAATGTGGAAATTTAAAATTGAAGAATCATTGTCCTTGAATGTGATAACTTAAAACATCACGGATGATATTCTCATTTTAAGAACAAAATTGGGTGGAGAAAGAAATCATGATGTATTATTAAATTGACATAATAAAATAAAATTATATATGAGATACTATATTTATCATTACACTTGAAAAATGAGAGGTTATGAGGGAATAAGAAAAGAAAATAAATTGAAAGAAAATAAAAGAAAAAATATGATTTTACCTCTCGAATTCTCCTCCTTGAGAAACTCATTAGGGAAATTGGTTTTGGTATTTTTTGAGAATAAAGGCTCTTGATCATGTGAAATAATCTTGGGAATATAATTTTTTAGAATTTATACTATAATGAAATCTTGAAATTTGTGTGGATAATATGTTGTGAGGGGTGGTGTTTATAGTGGAGGAGAGGGTTGTTTTCTAATTATTTTATTCATTAGATTATTACTTTGATTGAAGACAATAAATAGTGTTTATTACATGGAAAAATAAATTAAATAAAAAAGTGTAATTATATATTTTTGTTCTTAAATTATTGATGACACAAGGAATAGTTTTTATAACTAATAATTTTTATATATCGTAAATTACCATATTTTACTATTTTCCAAATATTTAACCATTTTAGAAAAATACAAAAAAAAATCAACTTAACCATTTTTTGACATGTATAATGTAAAAATGGAGTCCATTTTATATAAAAAATTATGAAAATTATAAGTTTAGTTTTAAATTAAATTCATCATTTATTCAAAAAATACCAATTTTAAAACTATAACTGATTTTATAACACTTTGAAAAATTAATTAAAGTCTCCTAAAATTATTTTATAATCATAAGAAGGAAATATTAATTTTTGAGTCTATTTTATGAAAATATATTTTCTTTTAAATAATTATATTAATTATTAAATTATAAATAAACATTTATGTTTCACAAAAATACCAAAACTTAATTTATCATTTTTAAAACTTCTCTTTACTTACACTATGATATAATTACATCATAAGATACTTAAATTATATTTATCCATTCCTGGTTGAGGATATAATTTTATTAGCTAGTTTACGATTCATAAGGGTCATATTACTATTCCAAACGTCATGTTACTATTCCATTGGCATTGGTTTATTAATTTCTATAAATACCTATTATTTCATTTATTCTTCATTTATAATGTTTTTATTTTGTTCCATATGTGATTTTATTGGGTTAATACTTTATAACGTCAATATAAGAAGGGAATTTTCATTGATAAAATTTTGGATCGTAAAATTATTCCTCCATTATTAAATTTGCCCATCAAAATTTCATTTTAAAAACTATGTGGAAAACAGGTGAGGGTAATTCTCCTTCAATACTTCCTCCAGTTACCATGTTGACTCTTCGTACCTTTGGTCCCACCACTGTACATTGACTAGGTGAGTCGTCCTGTTGTGTAGAACTTTATCTCTACAATCGAAGATCCTCACTGGTGGATCCTCATAAGAGAGATAATTCTCTAACTATACAACCTCTAAATTCTATAAGTGTGAGGAATCTGGTATGTACTTTCTTAAGAGGGATACATGGAATACATCATGTACTTGATCCATGGTTGGTGGAAGTTCTAGTCGATAAACCACTGCACTAACATGATCAATAATCATTAAGGGACTAATGTACCAAGGAATCAACTTTCCTTTATTCCCAAATCTCAAGATCCTATTCCATGGATATATGTGGAGGAATAAAATTTATTTAACCTTGAACTGTATTTCTCATCTATGATTATATGCATAACTCCTTTGTAGAATTTGGTCTACCGAGATAGGATATTGAATGGTTTTCAGATTTCCTACCATTTTATCATCCATTTCAGGTCCTATCAGCTTATGTTCACTAACTTCATCCCAATATTCATATGCTAATCATATTTTCCTATAAAGGGATTCATGTAGATAAATTTCATTTCTCGAGTGGAAACTATTGTTATAGGAGAACTCAAATAGAGGTAGATGTTGGTCTTATCATTAATTGAATTCTATAGAATAGACTCTCAACACATCTTCCAATTTATGAATAGGCCACCTATATTCATTATAGTTTGATGTTGGTAGGTCATAATAAAGTTCAACACAGTGGTTAGAGAATGATTGAGACTATTCTTGAAAATTGAGTTGAATCTTAGATCTTGATCGGACACAATCGATAGTGGTACTCAATTCAGGCTTACCACTTCTCTGATGTGTATCCCTTCATGTTGATCTAGTTATAAGTCCACTCGAATTGTGATAAAGTGATTTGACTTTGTGAGAAAATCAAAAAAATTCACATATAATATTTGTAACACCCCGACCTCAGAAGGACAGAGTCGGTGCATTATTTTATTACATTAGAATGATTACAAGGAATCATGTCTTGAAGGACCGATTAGTTTAGCAGTCTTGGAAAACAGATTACATACATGAACATTACATCGCAATTTATAAAATAAAACACAGCATATATAATCCTCTGAGAATTTTGTTATTCCCCTTGCATAACCCTACATATCAATCAAAAAACACTTCTTGGCATCCAGGGAAAAAATATAATAAAGGGGTGAGTTTTGATGCTCAGTAAGTATAAAAAATATTGTAGAAGCTGACACAAATAAATATAAACTTTTAAGGAAAGGTACAAAATTATAACACAAGCCTTATAAACATTATATTTAGAATAATATATAAATAATAAATCAAATAATTTCATTTAAACATTCACATGGATATTCTCTAGTCGAATAATCACATATAAAATCAATAACTAATCGCATAATTATGGAAGGCATAATGTAGGAAATCTTAAACATACGATCAAGGCTCCAGCCAAGACACCATACCTAATTAGGTAAGACAGTATTCAAAATCCAAACATAATTGTCTTACGAGACTACCAATTATTATAGGGGCTATAGTAGGCTCTGGCTGACACTTACAAAGTCTAATGCATTCCACTTATGAAAAGGGTCAAACATAACATAAACATTCATATTAAAACTAGAATATGAAATGTTAATACATTAACCATACACTACGAATGGTATAAAAATAACACATCCACAGTCAAATTTTGCATAAATCATTTAATAAAAAATGTAATATTGTATTGTAATAAATCAACCATAATCAAGAATAAAATCTAATAAAGGATATTGACATAGATGAAAATAATCAATAAAAATCTTTGAGAGAAATATCCATTATTTTCATTAAATCGATTAAAAGTAAGAAAATTTATAAATTATTTCATTTTAAAAAGATTTTTGAATCCAATTTTCCCTTACCACATTGAAAATTTTGAAAGCAATTAACATTTAAAAACAATCATGTCCATATAAATAAATCCTTAAAATCATTTTAAAAACATGGACATTAATAAAAAAATATTTTGGAAAATAAAAGGATAAAACATTTAAAATGATGTTATAGTTAAATATACCCTTCCCTAAAACCTTATAATATTCATTTTTATAAAAATTTTATGAAACATGGACATGGATGATAAGTATGACCTAGTAAATTATTACACATAAACAATCTCAGATAATAATTAGATTGAGGAAATAAATGTCACCTTAGGTCTGATACTCTTTATACGTGTCATAAAATGATGTATAATGTTTCTAAACATATTATTAACATATATAATAATAATAATGATATCATATATGACTCTTTTATGAATTTATATTACCCATTTATTCACAATTCCAATTTAACGCCAACATTTCGGGTAATAATTTCTTTGTTTATCGTACGTGTTTTGACATGATATTCATGATCATATTACACAGATCATGATTTAATTACTTTAAAAATGTATAATATTATTTATTTATCATATATATATTTATAATATAAATATATATGATAGATAGATATATTAAATGGAATACACCATTCATATAGATGGTAGATCGTACGTAAGCATGAACCTTATTTCTGTTTTCTTATCATATGGATGTAAGTGAATGAAATATATATATATATATATATATATATATATATATATTATTTCAATGGTATTATTATTCCATATATTTCATAATTATTCATAATATATATATATATATATATATATTATAATAATTATTGAATGGCTAATGTAGAGAATGAATCTCATCACGTCGTGCAGACGGTAAGCTGTACATATGCATGAGCAACAATATCATTCCTTTAATAGTTAAATGATATAGAACTAGATGGTATATTAATTATAACGAATAATAATCATGTCATATTCAATATTTATGTCTATTATAATCATCATTATACCCATCCAAATAAAGTAATGCGGAATAACAAATTACACCATAGTGTGGAGACTGTAAGCCGTACGTATGCATGCATGGTGATATTATTATTCTTTGGATGGATAAAATGATAAATATAGTTATACCATTATTATAATAACATATCATTATATTGATGACATTTTTTATTACTTTTTTATGAAAAAAACATCGAAAGATGAATTAGAAGAAGAAAATAACATTGAAAGAAGGGATAAAATGCTTACTTCTTCTTCAGGTGTCTCCTTTTGATTTGAACAAAATAACTCTTTAAGTTAGTTTTATTCCCAAAGGGTGAACTCTAGTATGAATTTATGGAATTTTGGAGTATATTTGGGTAGTTTTTTGCTGAACCATAGGGTATTGGAGGTGTGAATAAAAGAGAAGGATAAGTTCCCTTTTATAGGAGAGGTGAGGGGCACTTTAGAAAAGTCTTGAAATATTGATTTTTTATAAATTTATTTTCAGTTTTTAATGGTTAAAAAGTGAATTATTTCTATTTTAAGATGAGTATGGGTATATATAATCTCAAAAAAATAGGTCTTAGACAATTTTATGACATGTATTTAACCATATCTTTTGTCTTTAACCCCTAGTTAAAAACATTAACTCTTACCATGTCTTCTTTAATTTTCATAATATATGGTTACTATAGTTACTATAAAATGACAAGAGAACCCAAAGTGATTCATTAATGAAATTTTAAACATTATATAATTCATATGGTGTAATATTATATTTTTAAGACTATTATATCATTTAATAAAATTGTATTTATTTTTTAAACTCATATATGTGAATTTTGACACTATTTAATAATTGATTTTTGTTAAAGTCATAGAAACTCAATTCCAACGCAAAAAAAGCATTAAATAAAATATAATATTTCATAATCATCCATAAAATTATTTTATGGAAAAAAACATTCAAATTACATTTATTTTACTATTTATAATATCACTTATGTGATTCCTTCATTAAGAAAGAAAACATTGCTTCATTATTATGTCATAAATAAATTTAATTATTTAATGTCTAAAAATTAAAAATAAAATACCATTAAGTAGGAAATATTTTTATCTTTACAATTATTATTTATAGTTTAACATGTCACTTATATAAATCTAATTAAAAAAAATTAGTAATAAGATACATGTTTATGTTATATTTCCCTTTAATTTAAATTAATTATTATAACATGTCATTTTCACATTGAAGTGTCTCCCTAGGGTCCTAAAATTAACCTAAGTATTATCATTATTGGAAATATTTCCTAAAATAGTATTATTACACATGTTAGGGTAGTTTAATATAATTATAATATTATTCGTTAACCTTATTTACCTGATTTACCCTTTAACGATGGTAAATAAAAGTAATTACTGAAGTTACTATTCATAATGTCCAAACAAAAAAGGTACTGATTTAAAAAAATGTGCCTTATTATTCAAAATATAGAGTCCATTTTTTCAAAATAAAAACATATAATTGGTATAAATAAATTTAAAATTAATTCTCGTTGTCAAAACTAAAAGGCAGGTTTTTAAGAAGTATAAACTTTCAAAAGATTGTCATATGTTTATGTTAAATTTAAATGTAAAATTTATTAAAATGACCTAAATTATATTAAATGATATAAATTAAATTTATTCATATTTTAAAACCAATTAAAAATATAATCTAACTATATAAATAATTTGGATACAAAATCCATTTTGAATTAAAATATAGTATTTTTCACTAATCATTAAAATATGAAAGTTGTCATAAAAACACCAAATAGTTATAAGAAATAAATTTTTATGTCTTTATTCTAAATAATAATTTCATTATTTTCAAATTTAAAATATAAAAGTGGAACTTATTGGATTTAAAAATTGTTCTATATTAAAAGTTGAAAAACTGTATTTGTTAAAAAATACTTCTTTTATCTTAAAAATTGAATTTTTACTTTTATTATGTATAAGAAACACATAAAATGAATTTTAAAATTATATGGGATATATAAAATTCAAATTTTGGTTAATACTATTCATAACATCTTTTCAAAATGGCTAGTTTGATAGGTTGTGATGCGCTCGAACTTGGGGTTGCGTACATCGTACACTATTGAATTATTGAAAATGGAAGTGTACCAAGAATCATGGGGTGTTACGTTATCCCCTCCTTCCAAAACATTATTCCTCACAATTTAAAATTATTATTTAAAACTAGGGGTTTGATATTTAAAAATATCTTAGTTGAAATCCCACATCGAAAAATGGATTAATGAGACCTCTATTTAAAAATAAAGAAAGGTAAGTATGAAGGTTATCAGAAATAACACATAGCAGGGTTCCATGTAAGAAAAATGGACATGAAATAAAAACATAACCATCATGTTCTGATGGAGATTGATAGAGAATATTATTAGGAGAAAGTTAACAATCTAAAAGCTATAAATCTGTGATGATCCAAGGGACAATTTGATTCATCACAAAATAATGTACTAGGAAAATATTTTAGGTTTTATGATATTTTTCCTAGAGTTGAATAATTACTTCATAGACTAATAACACCAGGAAGAATACTTAATATACATGTAAATTTTCATCAATTAACTAATTCCTACCACATATTCATATTTCTCTCCAAAAGATAATAAAACTCAAAAAAAATCTATTAATCTTAATTGTATTTGGCTCTAAATGTAAACTTATACAATTAAAATAAATAAAACTATGTTATAATAACTCGGTACTTCATGTAGGCTGATGGTAGTCGATAAATCCTTTTCATACGTTTGTTTTGGGTTTGATTCATGTAGCCATGTCTAATGCAACGGGTCGTTTCCCACCCTATGGGTTGTTCTTTTTATCCAAGTAATATTCCAGAAATAACTTTAAGTAATGTTTTAACCTTGAAAATACTATCCAAAGTTCAACTTATCCTATTCCAACCTTTAGAGTTATCCAAAATACTTCTATCCACACTCTGTCTAAAAGGTATCTAAATTTCCAAAATCAATTGTAACATCAGATTCCCTAAACAACATAATGTGGCTCTTATTGTCACATACTACACATTACCAACTTTTTTCTTTCCCTTGAAATCACAAGGATGGTGGTCTTTTTCTCCACACCTGTAACAGAATCATGTTCCTAATAATCATGTTATGGGATATTTTATTCCAAATTTATTATTGGATGTAAAATCAACCTTTCCCTTCTTCCCCTTTACTTTTTTTTCTTTCCCAGAATTCTAATCATACCTCTTTTTCACTTGTATCCCTTTAAACTTATAAGACCTAGAAAATTCTTTCCTTGTATTGATGGCACATGAGACTATATCTTCATATGATGAAAATGTTTGGGAGACCAGTGCCCTTCGAAGTAATGGTTTTAACCCATCAAATAATCGATCAATATTACTTCTTTGGATATGTATGTAGTCTGCAGTATATCTTATTAACCTTATGAAGATATCCTCGTACTTGGCAACATTCTCATCCCCCTTTTTCCTGAGACTCAAAAATCGCCTTTCCATATAATCACGTTGTTCATGAGGAAATTGTTTCTACATGAAATTGTTTTTAAACTCCCACCATTCCATATTTGCTACTTCTCCATCCTCCTTTATGTTTTAAATTAATGACCTCTATTGATCTATATCTCTTGAGAGATGGTAAACATCCATGAAAACTTTCTCCCTTTCTTTAATTCCCAAAGAAAGAAATATTTTCTATCAGGAACTTATCCATTTCTCAGCAAAAAATGGATTTGTAGTCCCATTGAATGTTGTATGTTTTTTTCTTATGAAGCAATCTAACGTTGATCCTATGCATTGTTGATCGGGGTGCTTTATACGAGTAAGGTTGTTATTCATAACTTGAGTCAGTTTTCCCTATACGGTTATAAGTTGTTCAACACAAGGTATATCTACATCTCCACTATAATTATCTTGCATAGTAGGTAAATAAAACCATGGATTTCATGAATTTATACAGTTTCTATTCCTTCCACTAGGTTCCATTTATAAACAATGGCATACACTATATTTAGTTATGAATCATAATGAGTAATTCTAAACTAGTAAAATACTTAATATAAATTGAAACATTTATGCATATCTAATCCCTAATCATAAATATGGTTCCGTTGAGGACATATTTACTCATAAATCATTTATATTTGTTTGTAAATAAAATATGAATTATCCTAAGCATATCCCCAGGAGTGTCAAATTAGGTGCGTAGTAAGGCCCATTTTCGTGTACCAGGTTACCCCGAGTCAAGCTTGAAACACCTTGTCTGAGTTTTCACCCCTAGGTAGATCTATTCCAAAACCATGTCCACTTTTAGTATCCAAATAGATATGTATTTCTTATAATATCCACAGAATCCCTAATTTACCAAAATTATAGGGGGTTCTTCTATACTAATCATCAATGTCTATCTTAGGGTTATGATACATAATCTAAGTTTTCTAAATATTTTTCCAAGGTTTTCTCTAAACATCATGTGATACCAATTGTAATGACCCAACCCCATAAGCCTAGAACTAGTGAATTATTTTAATACATTGGCATGATTACAAGGAATCATTTCCTGAAGGACCGGTCAGTTTAACAGTCTTGGAAATTAGATTACATACATGAACTTTACATCACAGTTTAGAACATAAACATAGAATAGATAATCCTTTTATAATTCCTTTATTCCCCTAGATTAACCGTGTATATCAATCATAAAACATTTCTTGGTATCCTGGGAAAATAAACATAAGAAATTGGTGATCTCAGATGCTTCGAAAGGATAACAAAATATAGCGGAATCTATTACAAATAACCATTAACATTTAATGAAAGGTACAAAATTAAAAAAATAAGCCTTTTAAAACATTATCTTCAACATAATATGGAATTAATAAATCAGAT
This sequence comes from Viscum album, assembly GCA_963277665.1. Lineage (NCBI taxonomy): Eukaryota > Viridiplantae > Streptophyta > Magnoliopsida > Santalales > Viscaceae > Viscum > Viscum album. Next base: position 692,299,328 of record OY728157.1, read on the forward strand.
AATTCCATTTAAAAATTCACATAGATATTATACTAGTCGGATAATCACATGTAAAATCAATAACTAATCTCATAATGAGGTAATCAGTACTGTGGGACATCTTAAACATACCTTCATGGGTTTGGCCAAGAAATCATACCTAATTGGGTAAGACATTAGTCAAAACCTAGAATTAATTTTATCATGAGACTATTAATGCATCGAGTGGATATAGAGGGCACCGCTCGAAACTTACAAAGTCCAATGCATTCCTATTATGAAAAGGGTAAAACATAACAAAAACATTCGTATTAAAACCAGAATATGAAATGATAATACTTTAACCATAAACCATGAATGGAATAAAAATAGCACATCCATAGTCAAACATATCATAACTCATTCAATAAAATATGGAAGATTTTATTGTAATATATCAAACTCAATCAAGAATAAAATCTAATAAAGGATACTGACATAGAGAAAAATAATCTGTAAAACTCTTTGAGAGAAATATCTCTTTTCTTCTTGAAATCATTTAAAAGTCGCAAAATTTATAAAAGATGTCATTTAAAAGATATTTTTGAATAAAATTTTCCTATACAACTTTGAAACATTTAAAAGTAATTGACATTTTAAAACAATCATAGCCATATAAATAAATATATAAAATCATTTTGAAAACATGGGAATTAATTAAAAGGATTTAAAAAAATAAATCATTAAAACATTTAAAATTATGTTCTTGTTAAATATTACATTCCATAAAAACATAAAATATTATTTTTGAAGACATTTTTATGAAACGTCGACATGGATTATAAATATTTCCTAGTAAATACATACACATAAACAATCTTAGATAATAATGAGATTGAGGAATTAACCCTTACCTTAGGTCTGATACTCTTCATAACTATCAGAAAATCCTGTATAATGTTTTAAAACATATTATTAACTTATATAAGAATAATAATGATAAAATATGTGATTATTTTATGACTATATATTACCTATTTATTAACAATTCCAAGTTAATGCAATATTTTGGATAATAATCAATTTGTGTATCGTACGTGTTTTGACTTGTTTTTCTTGATCATATTACATAGATCAGGATTTAATTACTTTAAGAATGTATAATATGATTTATATATCATATATATCTATAATATAAATACTATATATATATATATGAAATAGAATACACTATTCATTGAGAAAGTGGGTCATATGTATGCACGAACGCGGTTTCCATTTTCTTATCGTATGGAAGTGAATGAAATATTTGTACATATATATATATCCCTTAGAATTATTATTTCATATATTTTATAATTATTAAATATATATATATATATATTTATATTTATAGTCATTTATTAATATATAATGTAGAGAATGAATCTCATCACGTTGTGGAAGCGTTAGGTCATACGTACACATGAGCGACGATATCATTATTTTAATGGTTAAATTATAAGGAACTGGATGGTATATAAATTATAAAGAATAATAATCATGTCATATTAATTATTTATATCTATTATACTCATAATTATACCCATCCAAATAAATTAATGTGGAATAACAAATTATACCATGGCATGGAGACGGTAAGTCATACGTATGCACTCATGGTAATATTATTATTTGTAGAGTGGATAAAATGCTGAATATAGTTGTACCATGATCTTAATAACATTTAACTATATTTATTATTCTGTATTTATTACTCTGGTATGGAAACAACATATAAATAGGAATTAGAAGAAGAAAATAACATTGAAAGATGGGATGAAATGATTACTTCTTCTTCGAGTGTCTCTTTTTGATTTTCACAAAAGGACTCCTTAAGTTGGTTTTCTACCAAATGAGTAGACTCTAGAATGAATTTAGGGAATTTGGGAAGATATTTGGGTATGTTTTGGAAGATAAAAAGGGATTTTTAGGTGTGAATAAAAGACAATGAGAAGTTTCCTTTTATAGGATATGTGAGGGGTACTTTAGGAAAGTCTTCAAATATTAATTTATTATAAATTTATTTTTCATTTTATAATGGCCCCAATGTAAATTATATCTATTTTAAGATGATTATTGGTCTAAATAATTTCAAAAAATAGGTTTTAGACAACTTTAGGTCTTGAATTTAACCATATCTCCTGGCTTTAACCCTTAGTTAAAAACAATAACTCTTACCATGTATTCTTGTATTGTAATAACATATGGTTACTATAGTTACTATAAAATGCCAAGAGAACCTAAATTGTATATTTAATGAACTTTTTAACATTATATAAGTCATTTGGCATAATATTATATTTTTAGGACTATAATATCATTAAAAAAATAGTACTTGTTTAAAAACTCATTTATGTCAATTTTCACATTATTAGCAATTGATTTTTTTAAGTTCTAAAAACCTTATTCCTTAAAACCAAAAACATTATATCAAATATAATATGTCATAATCATACATAAAATTATTTTATTGAATAAAAACATTCAAATTACATTTATTATAATATTTACAATATCACTTATTTGATTCCTTCATTAATAGGGCAAACACTGCATCATTATTATGTCATAAATAAATTTAATTATTTAATGTCTAAAAATTAAAAATAAAATATCATAATGTAATAAATATTTTTCTCTTTCCAATTAATATTTATTGTTGAAGATATCACTTATATAACTCGAACTAAAATTGTTTTAGTAATAAGAGACATGTTTATGTTATATTTCTCTTTACATTAAATTAATTATTATAACACGATATTTTCACACCCAAGTGGATCCATGTGGTCCTAAAATAGATATAAGGATTCTAATAATCATAAATATGTCTTCCAATAGTATTATGATATGTTTTATGGTAGTTTTATATTATTATAATATTATTTTTACCCTTATTTACCTGATTTTCCCTTTAACTATAGTAAATAAAAATAACTACCGAAGATATTATTCATAATGTTCAAAAATAAAAGGAACCAATTTAAAAAAATTAGACCTTATGATTCCCAATATGGAATCCATTTTTCCAAATTCAAAACATAGAATTTGAAGGAATTAATTTCAGATTTATTTTCATTGTCAAATCTAGAAAGCAGGTTTTTAAGAAATACAAACTATCAAAAGATTGACATATGTTTATGTTCAATTTAAATTTAAAATTACTTCCAATAGCCTAAATTATATTAAATTATTAATAAATAATCTAATTTTACTTTAAACCTAATTAAAAATATAATCTAACTATATAAATAATTTATATGAAAAAATAGTTTTGAATTTAAATGTAGTATTTTTTCACTATTCATTTAAATATAAAGTTATCAGAAAAATAACAAAAATTTATCCATTATAAGTTATTATGTCCCACTTATAAAGAATAATTTAATTTTTTCAAATTTAATATATAAATGTTTCAAATATTGGATTTAAAAAGAGTTCTCCATTAAAAGGTAGAAAAGTGATTTATTTTTAAATACTTCTTTTATCTGAAAAATTGAATTTGTCCTTTTATTATGTTTAAGAAACACATATGATGAATGTTAAAATTATATGGGATATACAAATTCAAAATGTGGTAAATACTATTCATAACATTTTTTTAAAATCTAGTTTGATAGGTTGTGGTGCACTTGAACTCAATGTTGCATACATCGCATGCTATTGAATTATTGAAAAGGGAAGCATATCGTGGAAGATTGGAGTGTTATAATTTTTTTATATGGATGTATTTGAATGTCTGTTGAAAAAATATGTGGTGATTTTTTCTGATTATAATTTTTTTATGGGTAATGGTTGCATCATCCCCTTAGACTTCTACCTTTCAACCTTCACATGTTGGCATACCAGGCACTTTGATGTATACTCAGAAGTCTTCATTTTCATATTGTCCCACCAAAAGTTATCTTGGAGATACTGATACAAATTTATGCTCCCTCGGTAAATAGATAATGTTGATATATGTGTTTCAATCTGTAGATCTTTCTTTATATCTGGATTATATGTTATACATAGTCATGACCCAAATCTCATGACTCCTTCTTAGTCCATTTTGAAATCAATGGATTTCACATTTCTCATTGCTTATACCTCATTCTAAATTTCCACATCATTTCATTATGAATCATTTATTTTATCTATGAGGGATGGTTAAGAAATAATTTGTGAAAGGATTTTTTATTTTCATCACTTAATGATTCTCATGTCTATCATTTGAAAATCTAAGAATGTTAAATACTTTTAAATTCTCAACATTGATAATATTAGGGTATACTTTCTACAAAGAGCATACACCACCTTTTTTTACCAGGATGGTAGTGTATTGAGAAGACATAATCCTTTATGAGATCTAACCATCTTCACTGGTGCATATTATGATCCTTCTAAATGAATATATATTTGAGGATCTTATGATCAGTATATATCACACACTTCTCCCCATAGAGATAATGACTCTAGATTTTCAATGCAAATATCACAACCACCAACTCTAGATAATATGTGGGATAGTTTTTCTCATGAGTATTCAACTTCCTAGATGAATAGGCTATCACATTATTATTTTGTATTAGTACATGGAATAATCTCTTATTTAAAGCATCATTGTTCACTAGAAAGAGTTCTCTACTTGTCAGAAGTGTGAGTGTTGGTGTAGTGATAAGACTCTTTTTGAGATCCTTACTAATTTCCTCTCATTATTATATCCATACATACTTTACCCCCTTTTTATTTGAATTGGTTAATGATTTTGAAAAGTGAGAGAAGTTTCTCATGAATTATCAGTATTACCCTGTTAGACCATGGAAACTACATATCATTGTTACCGATGTTGTCCTAGCCACCATTCGATTTCCTTTTTCTTGGACAGGTCCATAGATATCACTTTTATATTGATTACATGTCCTAATATTGATACTTTATCCATCTAGAACTCACATTTACTATAATTTGAATAATTTTTCTACCTTTTTAAATTCTTTACCATAGTATTAAAATGATCCTCATGTTCCTCCTTACTCTTGAAGTATATCAAAATATCATCAATAAAGACTATGATATATTTGAAAATATTTTATGTAAAGAATCCATTCATTAAATACATGAATATTTCTGGAGAATTAGTGAGTCTTAAGGGCATCATTATGAACTCATAGTGTTCATACCATGTTTGAAAGGAAGTCTTGGGAATATATTACCTCTTCACCTTTAATTGGTGATATCCCAAATGAAGGTCCAATTTAGAGAAATACTTGGCCCCAGATAATTTATTAAACAAGTTATCTCTCCATATAAGGGGATGATTTTTCTTTATATTTATTTTATTGATCTCGTGATAATCAATGAAGAGGCGCATCAATCCTCCTTCTTATTGACAGAAAGGACTCGAGAACCCCATGGTGAAGCACATAGTCATATAAAACCCTTTTCTAGATTCTCTTGTAACTACTTATTTAGTTATTCCAGCACAATAGAGGACATTCTGTAAGATGTATTTTATATACAATGAGATCTAGGAATAATTTCAATTGAGAACTCAACCTATCAGTCAAGAGGAAGTCCAGGTAACTCTTTGGGGAACACATCAGTTCCATCCCTCACAATGGTCATGTCTCTTAGCATGATTCTATCTTTTGTATTAACCATTTGAGATAGATAATATTTATAATAAGAAATTAATATCCAAAATTGAGACAATTATTTTGAAGGAGATTCACACTCCTCCTTACACTTATATAGAGTTTTAGGATGATTTGGAACCTGAAGAGTGTTCTCCCATTCCAGGTAGTTGATGTTGGATTTGTATAAAGATAGCTAATATATTCCCAATATAGTGTCAAACTCCAAAAATGGATAAAATACACGATTTAATGGGAGGTTCAATCCAAAAATATTTTCTTGGGAGGAGTTATACACTTTAGATGTAATAATTTTCCAATTTTCTATTCTCACAGATAACTCAACCTACATATTTCTAGGTGCTGTTAGAATATTTCTACAAAAAATGAATGATATAAATGGATGTGTAGAACCAGAGTCAAATATTACATTTTATATTATTTAATAAATAACTAGCATACCTATCACCACATCATTTTTAGGTTCCACCTCAACAGTAGTGATTGAATATTCCCTTCCTTGCTATGTTGGAGGTTTTTATTATTGATTGCCTCCAACAACCCTTGGACTAGGGAAATGGTTTGATAAATTACCAAGTTATTTATAGTTGAAACTCTACACTATAGGATAAGTTTTGATCTAAACGTTCCCTTATTCTTCTATATTAGTGGGATTCTACATATCCCTTTGGCATTTATTAGCTAGATTCCCCATTCTTCCATATTTGAATCATTCCTTAGATCCCATTAGATAGTTCTCGAGATGCTTCATCCCACAATTTGGACACATGGGATATCAGGTTTTCCTTACACGATGGGATTTATCTGTTGATCCCCCAATATTAAACTCTATTTTTATCTTTTTTCATTAGGTCCATGATACCACTGAGAGTCTTCAATCTCCATTTTGACCTTAAGGGTAGAACATAAAATCACCTTAAAACTATTAATGTCCCAAATCACCAATTATTTTTATAGAAATGAATTTATTCTGCTAAATAAGTGATCCACCATTCCTTCAGTGTTCATTATAATAGATATCCATTATATTCATGAATTGAGATAGATAATTCCCAAGTTCCCCACATATAATAAACTGAACTATAAATTTTAACATAGGATATAATAAATGTACCTATATAAGACTCTCTTTTTTCTTGGTAATTAATTTCTATATGACATTATTTTACATAATATACATCTTGCATTTCTATTTGGATATTTAAATGGGTTCATATTTTTATATTATTAAAATATAGTCAATTTAATATTACCTTCTAGATGGTATTACTCAACCAAACTACCATGAAAATATATTATTCTCTTATTATGTGTTTCATGAAACTCAACAAAGTTTAGGTTTTTAATTATATATTGATGTTTTGGGTTAGGTATAATCACAATAATTCACATTCCAGATCCCATTAAATCTAGTTTCTCATGAGGAAAATCATTACGTTATACAAATATATAGTGTTAATATGGATCCTTCTTATTCCAACCATTGAATAAAAATTAAAATGATAATGTGAGAAATAATAATCATCATGATTAATCATATAATGATTTAAAATCATTCATAGGATTTCTAAATCATGAATCATTTTTTCAATCTATGGAACCTTATTTTTATTGGAGGTCAACCATGAACATTATCTATTCAAATACCTTTTAATATTTTATAAAAAATTTATATTAACTTAATCATGTCAATTAAGTGTGTCTATCTAGGTGTGTACTGTTAGGACCACTCTTTGTTCATTAGTGATGGTTGAGTAAATACCCAATGCACCCCTTTCAGATTTATTACTCTTGTGTGTATCCATTTCATAGTTTAATCCACTTACTATTATCCATACATATATTCATTTTCAATGAAACCCACATAATATATACTTTATCTAAGCTTCGGGATATTATAAAATAATTAGATTTATCTCTATGGGTTTCAAAAAGGTTAAACAATCCTAATCTCAAAAAATAATGAAACCTTTATCTAATATGAACTGAAGTTAACTAAGCATAACATTCATAAATATTAAATCATTTTAGATGAATATTCAATACATATCACAATTATACTCATATGTGACCAAAAGGTTCATTTGTTTGGTTACTAGATGCATAATAAACTTTTTACTTAATTGACATTCAATATCTATCAAGAATAACTAATTATTAGTTCACTTTGAGTATTATCATTCTTAGAAACTTCTATCGGAACATGGGGAATGAAAATATAATAAAGGCTGATTTCATATGCTCAATAAGGGTAAATATTATACATATGAATAATAATAAATCATAGGAGGATCATAAGGATATGATAATAAAAATCAAGTTAATTTTCTCAACATAAAATATTTATACCCATAAATTCTTCAATCATACACTCTAAAATCAATACATATCTAGAATCATGATTAATATTTGTTTAAAAATAGTACTTATTATTCAAGAGTCATAACATATTCATGTGTAAAATAAGAAAATTAAATCATAATATTTTGTAGATAGCTATTCACATTCATTTACACTCCTAATCTTGTGATTAACTAAATAAGTCATCATTCTCATACATAAAATTGTGAACATATCCATTCAAAATTATGTCCACCCATAATTTTTTGACCATATCTTGAAGCAATCATACTCACACATAAAAATTTTAAGATATATTTTCATAATCATGGACATATTTATCATCATAATAAAATGAGATATATTTATCACATCATCCAAATCATCGTTGGTAAATAATGAACCTAATTTTTACATAATTATAATTCATTTGTATTTATGCCACAAGATCCTGAAAAAATTTATCATTTATTGAAAACTTAACTAGTGTAAAATAAAATATATTTCATAATGATTTCACCATAATAATTAATAACCATATAGATAAAAAATAGTGGTATAATATTATCTATCATATAGTGAATCATAAATAAATTTAATGGATGCTTTCATTGATGAAAATACCTTTTAAATATCACTAGAACATTTCTTGTAGAAAATACGATTTTATTTATTAAATCACTTCATTAAAATATAATAATTTCAAGAATATTCATAGAAAGATTTTTTTTATAAATTAACCATGGAAACATTTATAGAAATACTTAAAGTAATGATTAGTCATGAACCTTAGAAAATATTTTGTGTGGTATACATAAGAAATAAATATTTCGTTCACGGCTTGGAAAAATGTAACTCATTAGAAAAATGATGATAATATTATATTTAAACAATTTTATATAAAGTAAAATATTTTTAAAAATTAATTTAACAAATATTTATGTAATATTATAAACATTATTGAAAACATTATAAATAAAATATGGACATCGAATAAAAATATTATTGACCAAAGAGGAAATAAGGTCAACTTTTCTTAAAACAAATTCTATCTAATTTTATTTAGAAAAGAGAGGATAATGAACGGTAAATATAGAAACACTATTAATAATAAACTGATATTAAAATATTTATGTTTTAAAGGATAATTATAATATAATTTCACATAATATAAATTTAACATAAACAACATTGTAAAAAATAAGATTATAACATAAATCCCTTGCCTAAAATATCATCCTTATTTGTATGTATTGCAAAAATATATATAATAAATATAAATTAATGATAGATATATTTTATAACCATATTTATACATATAATTTTATACACGGTTTACTTATAACATTGTATCAACCCTTCATTAACAGTCATTCATTGTCATCATAATTTCAGGCATTTACTAATTTTATTTTTATTTATTTTTAGGAAATGTAGTTATTTTCATTGCACATTGATCTTATTTAAATCATATAAGGAACATTAATCCTGTTATAAGTATAATATTTAATCATTATATACACTTTTAGAAATATTCATATTAAATGGCGATGAAAAAGGAATTACATTACTTCGTCAGTACAGTAGTTCATATATACCCACGAGTGATGTTTACAATTTTCAATAGATGGAATAAAATAAAGATAAATAATAATCCACCTTTATATAATTATTATTACATCAAAAAATATATTATATATTAATTAAATTAATCCTTATTAAATTCAACTAAATCAGAAATGAAAACTGAATCACATCGCTTCATGGAAGTGGTAGTCAACAGTTACGCCTAAGCGGTGTTATCTTTTAGAAAAAAATGGAAGGTAAGATGGTAGATAACATATAATTGTAATATAAAAATAATTATGTCGTACATATTTTATATAAAAAATAAATTCATTCATAATAACTATCCATGAATGATTTTTATGTAAAATGAATTGTACCTCTATGTGGTGGTGGTAGTCCACACATACACACGTGAAATAAATTCATTTCTCATTTGAATAAAATGAGGTAGAAAATTGTCATCCCGTAATCATAATAACATCTCAGTATATTGATAATAGTATTGTTATTTTTTTTAATTTGGAAAAAATATATTTATATAAAGTATAAGAAGATATAAACATTAAAAGATTCGGGAATGACAGATACCTATTCTTCGATAGAACTCCTTTGGATTTCACCTTAACAATTATTATGATGGTATTGGGATAATATATTGAGATCAAGAAAGAAATTTTGAAGTTATTAAGGTTTTTTGGTAGGTCTTAGTTGATCTATGAAGCCCAAATTATGTGAATTAGGGAGCAGAAGAGGTTTCCTTTATTAAGTGAGGGGAGGGACAAACATGGAATTACTTAAATGATTTATATAATATAAGGTAATTTTCATGTGAAAGTGGATCCAAATGAGAATTAATTATAACGTATAATAATATGTGTTTTAAATATATTCAATCTATAATATGTACAAATTTTTTAGAGGCATTTTTACAGTTATCTTATAGTTTACCCTCAAAGAAACTCATTTTAACCTTAAATGTGGTAACAAATATTTACTCCTTTAAATACACATTATGAAAAAAAAAATCATAATGAACCTATTAAATTATATATTTTTTGATAAAAATATATAATCAGTTTTATAAGATTAAATTTCTATAAGTGAAATATATTCATTTCAAAATATGTGAGAAAAATACAAAAAATTAGTTTTTATAAAAAAATATTTCATAATAATAAAACTAAGTTTAATTTCATTATTTTTTCTATAAATATAATTACATGAATGTTAAAAGATATTTTTTAATATATTAAAAATAATAATAATAATAATTCATCCATAGATATTAATTCAATTCATTATGATAAGAACACATTGTGTGAATAAAAATAATTTTTTAGAAAAACACATCCTTTTACCATAAAATGATTTTATTTTAATTTATAAAAAAGAAAAACTAACAAATTGATTCTATAAATATGTAAAAATAATAATTTTTCATAATTAATTTTTTATATTAACTCCCACTAATTTAAATGTTCGATGATAATATCCATATTAAATAATAATATTTCAAATGTATATCATAGTTCTTTTAAACTCATTGTTTTCTATAAAGGAAGGCATCAATGAAGTCCAATTTAATATATGATAAATATGTCATAAAATATATGGGTGTTACATATTTTATGATTAATAAACCACTACTATATTATATATTAATCCTTTTTAAATGCAAGAGAAATCACAAAAGGTGATTTTTCTTCAAAAGAGTTTCATAATATCATCTTGAAAGACGTGATTTTTAAATCACCTTCTGATAAAACATTTTTTTGAAGAAAGAGATAATAATTATTAAAAAAAAAATTCAATATATTCCAATAAATTAAAAAAATATATATGTGAAAATTTAAAGTATAAGGGGAGAATATGAGGTTACGGTAAGGAAAATCCAATTAAATATTTTATAACAACTTTATTGAAAACCCACATCATTAGAAGGATAATTAATCATTTGTTTTAAAATGAATGATGGTGAATAAAAAAATAATTTCAGATAAAACTTTTTACTTATCCACTACGGTAATGATACTAATTATAGGAAGTAATAACATTTATGTGAAAGAAAAATACATTAAAATAAATTAGAATTACATTTTTCAAAAATGTATTTTTACGAAATAATGGAATCGTCAAGGAGGATGTGAATCATGATTTTCCTATACGAGAAGTTGTAAATAAATAATAGAATCATTATATTGGTTTAATGTACCAATTTTAATGATAATTGTCAAATAGGAGTGATTATTACTGAAGGAAAATATTTGAGTCATGAACACCCCTTACCTTTATCTGTACTTAGTCAAATGCACTCTAATCTCCTGTAAAACAGACATAATTATCATAATATACTATTTTATAACTATATTAATACCTAAAACTATATACTATTTTCTTTTATAATTAATATCTATATGTATATATTTATTTTTTCTATTTTCCCACATCAAGTGTTTATAGTTTTGACTATGAATTTTTTAATCATTATATGTGGAGTTGAAATCAACAATAAACAGACAGAAGATATATTCATAATAAAAGAAAGGTTTTTTATTAATTATTAAGATAAATATTTGTGTATCATTTACATAAAAAATAATATAAATAATTATTTCATTTTTTATCACAAATTATGTTTTCGTATTCATAAATGTTATAATTTCATATAATTGTTCATGTAGGTGGTCACACTGACCTAAACATGAACATAGCATGATTATGGATTATTATGAGGTTATTTAGTTTCAACATAATTATAATGATAACATAATGATATAATTTTGGGTTTATTAGTATTATTTATCCTAATTATAGAGTAATTATAAAAATATGTAATGAATATGAAAATATTACATAATTTGAATAAAAATATTTCCTTTTAGTGTGCTTGTTTTAAATGATTGAATTAATGATGATTATTTGTTGATAATATCTTTAATAGGATATCCAATTTTTTATACTGTAACCTTAATGACATCATAAAAATCATATTTATCCATAAAACCTATTCTCATGTCCATCCAGGTATTATAATGATGAAAACAAAAACAAAAATGAATCGTTCCTTAGAGGACGTAGTCCACACGTATGCATGTTTGATGATTTCATTTTCTATGGAACGAGAGAAATTAATAATATATTTTACCATATAATAATATTAAATATATTATAAATATAACAATTATTTATTAAATTCAACATCATTACCATCCTTGTATGCTTTTTAAGGAAAAAATGTTATTCTTTATGGAGACAGTAGTCTACACACACACACAAACACAGAAATATCGTCTTCTCATTTCTTAAAGGAAAAAAACGGAAGGGTGGTTAATGATTAAAAATCATTATAAAAATAATAATTTTAATAATAATACTAAAGATACTATTTTTAGATTATGTAATTTAATTATAAGAAGAAAAAGTTCCTGTAAATAAATAGAAAATGGAAAGAAAGGTTAGGAACTTATATCTCACTTCTTGGATCACCTCCTTTGTAAAGGGGGTTACGCTCATAAATGATGGTCTTTTAATAATACCAAGACCTATTTATGTTATATAATAGTGTCTAGGAGAGGTTTTGGATGATTTTATACTGAACTATGGGGTTTTTGTGAGGAAACGTTAGGAGCGAAGAGCCCCATTTCTAAGAAAAACGAATGGAATTATTATAAAAACACATAACTTTTTAATAATAGGCATCCACCCTTAAGGAAAGAGTCTCTAAAATTTTATATATAATGGTTTGGGAAAGAGATAATGTATATATGGTCTCAAAAAAAATTTTGAATGATTTTTTAAACATGTTTCAACACCTTTACGACTTGAATTATTATCTTTTCCAGTTTAGTTTTTATCACGGTAACTAATTTTTACCAAATGCAACATAATTCTTATCCATCAAAATAAACTGAAAATTATTATATATTTTGGACCTAATGAATATAATTTTGAAAAAATATTTTTTTGGTTTTATTTATAAATGTATTAAAAATTAATTTTAATATAATAAATGTTAATATGTAAATTTTTTTAAAAAAACATATTTCTTGACTTCCAAAATACTGATCACAAGTTTTTAAAAATTAATAAATATTTTAAAATATAAAATTTAATTTATAAAATAGATATTTTATATAAAAATGATTCCTAAATTTCTAATACATATTTATATACTAATAATGACATAAAATTATTATATTAGTAAAAACATTATATTGCACTATTCACCTAAAAAATCAATTTTCCTGAGAAATAAATAAAAAGGTTATATTTAATTAGTATTATATTGATAAATTGAAAAATAGAGGTTTTTTTAAATTCACATCATAATATTTATATATTTTATTTCTTATTGAAAACATAAAATATAGTGAAAATATTTTTTATAAGGAAACTAATTTTGGTATATTAAACATAAATTTTCCTATAAATTATTAATTAATCTAGTATTAACATATTATTCATATAAAAAATATATCTAATTATTATTCATTCATAATAACCTTAGTTCCAATAAATAAAATTATAATTTGTTGAAAATATATTTTTCAACCATTAAGTTAATTGAGAAAAATTACTCTTTGAAAAGTATAAAAATTCAGAATATATATATAAATATATAAATATTTTATTACATGTTGATATAAAAATAATTTCTACTTACATTTAACTTCGTGATATCCACATAATAACTAAACATCAAATATTATATGGTTTCAATTTCGGGTGATAGTTCGTCTTTCATGGATCTTGTGAAATTTTATAAGACCCTTATGTCCTCTATTATATGGTTTTTTTGAAACCATAATTGCTCAAGCTAAGATTCAGCTTAGTCCAGGTAAGACCCTATAAAATATAACTACCTTTTGTGCTTAGAAAATGGGTTGTATAAGTAATATTTCTACTTCTAGATTATGTTTATTCTTACTTTATTTATAGATTTTGTAATATGTTTACTTCAATTTACACCAAAAAATTTAACTGTTGTATTATAACATTCAAATTTTATTTTAAAATATCAATGTTTTGATTTAATTTGGGTTTTAATGTGATTGTTACTATTAACATACTTTTTATTTTAGGATAATATATAGTTAAATATTGTGTCAATAAATGCTTTACTTATACCAAGTATCTAGATTTATCAAATACCTATGCCATGAGAGAAAACCGAAGATCTACCAATCTTTTTGAAACCCCAGCTATATAAATGGTTTGGGGGTTATCCAAATATCCAATTATTAATCCCTAATGAATCATTGATAATAAGTGATATAATGGGAACGTGGATGTTTATACAATACAAATTTAAGAAGTGTTCCCACATGTACAAAGAAACCACAAGAAAACTATAACACACAGGGACATCAATCATATGTGTCGAAACATCATATTCTGTATAGGATAACTCAGTCTTCAAATATACCTACATCATTAAGTTTTAGATATCTTTGAACATAAGTAACAACATTAGGGAATAATTTCTTACCATGATACTGTTGAATAATATCTAACCTAATTTCACCAGTTCTAGAGTGTCTCTAAACACATCCCTTATTAATGCCAACCAATACCATCTCGATCCTAATGAGTATGTCCATGGTGACCCAAAACACTAATCCTCCCAACTCTATGGATCATATCAATGGAAACTCAAATTGTGGTACCAAATATCCAAATCCATGACAGCTAAAATCTGTTATCATATCCACTCTAAACTGATGTTATCCCAAATTTTTAATCCTCTAAAATCCATGGAATAGATCCATAGTTTCTCAAAACCTGCAAGGGGACTTATATCCAACCTAAAAACCAATAGACAACCTAATTCCAAACATATGGATACATAAATCAGTTATCATTTAGACTCTATGGGTCAAATCCATGGAATCCAAAATTGGTAATCATCTTGAATCCATGTATCAAATACATGTAAATCCAAATTTTCAAATCTCAGTGGAGTGTAATTACCCCGTTACGGGTCCGAGGACCTATTCCAGTGCATCCTAAACCTTTGTATATATACATATTTTAGGACTTGACATCTCGTCCTAATTATCTTATATAACTCATCTCACTATGGTCACCTAACCTAACTCATATCATATAAAAGGTTTGTCTTATCATGTGAATGACATTACACCACCACTACTTACATATAATATCACACATATAATTCAGGTTATATGGTTTCACCAATACTAATCATTAACATTGTATCACACACACCCTCTCTATGTACAACTTAGTACTGGGGTACCCACTTGGGTACATGTTGTCACATTTCCACACATATAACCTATATGGGTTCCTTGATCACATTTTTGTTTCTCAAACCTGATCCATCATTCCATTTATAACATATCTCAATCATCACTAGGGTCCCCTGGACTCATTTATACTATCTAAGTGTTTGTCACACCTAACCATATATACTATCCAATTTGATACCATGATTAATTTTATCACATTTATATACACACAACATACATCATTACACAAAATAATAAACCAAAGTAAATCTCAAATAAGAAGCGTTATTAGTAAATATAGCTTTATAAAATTGGTTCTTCATCCATGGGGTCAAATAAACCTAAAATATCATGCCAAGAAATTCTATATTTTATTAAATAATGTAAAATCCACTTTCAAAACCTTTTCAAGAATTCATCACATTTCACATTACACACATTAGGCCCTTAGACCCAAATCCTTCAAGTAATTCTTTCGAAAACCCATTTCATATTTTGAAAAATAGAAACCCAAAGCTCATTTCTCAAATCACTCAATTTCTCTTGAGTTTCCACTTTTAACCAAATCTTATTTTTTAAATACAATTTTGAAGAGAAACAATATTTCATTTGAAATATAACTGATTCATTCAAAAATTTCACAAAAAGGGTCTTTCGTACGCGTTCAACTAGGGCATCAACCCTTTTAGAAATATATATGGTTAATATTGACTATTAAAAAAATGAAAACTCATACCAACCTTATGAAGTATCACAAAGGCCATGTAGAATGAAAAAATATATAAAAAACAGGAATTAAAATATAAAATTCCTGATAACCATGATTTTTAGGAATGTATACGCCACCCACCAAAATCAAAAAATTTCTCTTTTTAACATCATGCTCAAATATCCACACTAAGACCCATATAAGAATTTACTCAACTCTTTAGGACCTATATGATCAATAAACATTATTAAATTTATTCATTTAACTGTTTAATGTAAAATAAAAACACTTAATAATGGGATCCAAACTCATTGTATAGTTTATCAAAGCCAAAACATGGAGTAACAATGGGTAGTCCACACCTAATGAACCCTTGATCCCAGTCAACAAAAAATCAAATAATTTATTCATTCAATAGATATGATACTACACCTAAAATCATTGGAAAACATAAATAAAATCACATAGAAACATAATTGAATAAACATTAAGAATTTTGGAAGGCATGTTTTTTCTTTTGATCTTCACAATGAGCTAAAAATGAAATCCCCATTTGGACTAATAATTTCACCATTCTATGAAGAAACCATTACATTTGAAACCATAGAATCTAGGATGAAATCAACAAAATGGATGAAGAATAAGACAAGAAATAGAGGTGTAGGGACCCACCTTAAATTGGTGTGATGAACCACCAAGTATCAACCTAGATTTAAGGGGAATTAAGACAGGGGAGAGGGGTTTAGCCTCCCCTTATCATAAGGCCATCCATGAAATGAAACCCTATGGGGTTTCTAATTTTTCAATCCCTTTGACCATTTAAAAATATCCACCATGCTTGGTTTATGTGTTATCATATGTTTGTGTTATGATTACACCTAGGAGGAAACCCCCACTAGTATATCCAAAAAATTCATATCATGATCCATAGGTTTACTAATTTAAGGATTGTCAGTTTCCCCTTCTAGCATCCTAAAAAATCTGTTCATTCCTTGATATCCTCTAAGACCCCTAGGACATCACTTGACACTCAAACCATGTCTAAAAAATCTAAATAAACTAAAACACCTAGAATACTAATATGAAACCTTAAAATAAAATCATCCCATATTTATAAAATAAAATTCTAATCCCACCGGATTATCATAACACATGTAGAAATAGGGTATTGGGCATTTGATAATATGAGGATAGAATTAGTGTAGTATTAGGGTAAAACTAAATCCTAAAATCATTTTATTAATAAATATTAAACCCTAAGACATATTCAAATAAAAAATAAATATATTCATCCACTACTTCAGGTAACTTCTCTTCCAAAGCATCATTGGAAAATAAATCCTCGATCACCAATTTATGGGTAATTGACTATAGTCTCTTGAGAATAGGCCCTATTCATCATGTTTATGTGTCCCAATCACCCATGATGGTGAATCTAGACCCATAAGATAGATTAATTATTACTCAAAAATAGTATCAATCTACCCAATCCTGGACTACTAGTAACTATTATAGGACAAGGATAAAATTATTAGGCATTTTCAACACTATGATGATATACAATGAAAACATATCTCTACAAAGTGTAATCTCACACTGAAAAAGTATGAAAGTGAGAATATGATCAGTATGTATTGAACTAGTGGATTTACTAGAATCTATTTCTCCTAAAAAAAGATATAGTAATAAAATAATTACTCACATTGGTGTCAATAAGTATGAGTTCTCAACTATAGAATACACTAATCGTACCTTAAATTAGTTCATCCACCACTAGGTTGAATCCCTATAGCATAGGAATATTACCTCCACCATGACCTCTAGAATCATATACCTAAAATGATTTATTATAGGTTCTTGGTAGTGTAAGTGGACTAACATGGAATAAATTTCTTTCAACTATGGTACCACTAGAACCTTTTTCATATCCCCTATTTAAAGGGCTACCCTGTCCACCTTGGGGAGACCCCTGATCATTATAATTCATATATCATGTAAGTAAATCTATAGTTCCACCCAAGATATCTTCAATTACTCACCTTCTATAATAGACACATTCCAGGTGTCCCCTTCTAGTATAAGAGTAATAGTCTATTTCTATTGGAAAGGGGGAATTGATCTTTGACCCATTTTCCCCAAGCCTCTGTGATTGGGGTCATGAATGTGACCATATTTTATGATGAGATGTTTTTAGCACTAAATAGATACCTATCTCAGAATAATATGATCTTGTAAAACCTGAATTTACTCTATAACTAGGCCACAAAACTAATAAATAACTCTTAATCACTAGGGAACACTCCCAAAATTCATCATAGGTGGGAGTACATAAGGGAAGAATCCCAAATCAAATATCTTAATAAATACCACACTCAAACATAGGAACTAAAATATATCCTTCTTGAATCATATATTTTGAGAACATTATAAGGTATTTAAACCTAAAATAATAATCATACATCATCATGATACTCTGTTAGAGGTCCAACATATTCCAGACTTAGATCATCCTCAGTCTCACGAGATAATAATACTATATAAAAAAGTAGTAAAACACTATCAAATTAAAAGTACCATTATCATGAGTATGCAAGATCAATGTCCATTAGTTTCCTATTGCATCATAATTAAGACTCATATTAAGAAACACCATCTATTCGATGGGTGTACAAACTAGAAGAAAAACAAGAGAAACTAACTCTAGCCAATCTTCCACTTCCTAAGGATCTAGTTCACATTGAAACCAAGGATCCCCCTATATTTGTAACTCATAAAGAGAACTCAATATAGTATTTTTATCATCATTATATGTGGGGACTACCACTAGAGTAGTGAGTTGGTTTACTCTTAGCATAATCATAGGGAACAAATATATCCCTCTGTGGTCCCAATATTGATTTCTCATCCCTCAAATAGTGAGTTAAAGGATTGAATAAGCTCCTACCAACCCTACCATTGAAGATAAATTGGATATATAATGGGTGAAATCAAATGTTTGACAATATAAACCCATAGTTATCAAATAATATATGAAAGATATAACTAAATAAACTCATACAAGGAAACTCAACTAAAATGTTATATAGTGGAAGTATCATCCTCTAAAACGTGAATACTAAAATATTAGAGTTCTAAGTTGACTAAAATATTATTATAGTCCCATTAAATGGATACATCAGTCATCCACATCAAAAAATGGGTTCCCTAGTACGTTTTTCAAACTCAGGACCCTTTAATAATATTTTCTTAATTATCCCAAACTAATCCCCACTGGACTATTAACTCCAATATCCATCATTAGGACTCAAAACTCCTAGATAACATTCTAACATGACTTAAACCACTAAGTCCCTAGCTGGGTTATTATTAGGTCATGTGTTGCACCCCAATCCTACTCCAATATTCCATTGGTTAGAGATAAGCATCAAGATGTTATATAACACACATGGGAGTCTTTAACCTATAAAGTCATTATAAAAATATATATCACTAGAATAATATATATACTAATGAAAACTATATATATCCAAGATTAATGTTACATAATTGAAACACGCACTAACGTCCTAACAATATGAAAATATAAACACAAGCATATGAGGAAAATTATAAAAGGCCCAACATCATGTCAAAAATAATAACTTGAACAACTAGGAAATGTATACTCCATGTAATTCAAAATTAAAAATAAAAAACTTTATTAAAATCCAAATACATATAATTTCTAGGATCTAGTTCAACCAAAACCATTCCTATCAAATACACCCCAAAATAATCATCATTTTCATTGGAAAACACATGTTTGAACAAGGAATACATAGTGATGAGTATAAATATACCTAGTAGGATGTCCAAAAAATACATAGGAGAGATGAAATTGTAATTAAATTAATATGATATAGATATCTGTATATTATTTAATCTAATAAGTCAATGAGGGTTAAATTACAATGGAAAAATTAACCACTTGTGATTTTTACTCATGTACCTAAAACTAATATAGCTGAAAGGAACAATGTAGTTGATTACTTCATTTAACATTTTTATGTAAATAATTTCTCACGTAGGAGATCTTGTTGACAGAATAAATTTTACAAATAGGTTACTCGATGACATAACTAATCTTCATAGGTTAATCCTTAACTTATGGGATCTACATTAATTAATGCTCATGTATCCATTTTTTCACATAGAAAAAAATCCAATGGAAGGTTATCTTTCTAGACTAAAGAAATTTTCAAAAAAATCATAATTACCAAAATAATAAAATTGATAGCCAAAAAACATATAAATACGATAAAAGCTTACGAATACACATAAAAACCCTTAGTTAAGTCTGAAGGGTATTTGAATTCATAAAAACATAAAGGTCATGAGAAATATTGGAACAACACTAGTTTTCCAACCAAATCCCCATTCCCACTATTATTAATCACACCAATGTATCATGTTTTAAAATTAATAAATTTTATAAATTTATTTTTTAACCATACCTTGAACAAAAAACAATTTTTTAATATCAAATTCATTAAAAAAATTAAATTTTATTACTTCAGACCATAAGAAAAATATATTTAGTTCTATCATAAAATGAGATAAAATATTCTTTTATTTATTATAATATTTATAAGTTAAAAATCCATAGATAAATGAGAAATTTTAATAGGATTATTGATAATATTTAAATAAAATGGTGATTCAAATATCTATTCATTCATTATATGCTAAAAACATTATTTTGTACACTAGTAAAAAAATAGTTAACAGTGATGCATTTTACAACTTTTAAAATATTCCTTTTAATTATTTTAAAATATTAAAGGTTGTTTAGAAATATTATTTAAAAATATTTTTAAAAAATTATTTAAATTTAAAACCAAACTAGTACATGGAAATGAAATATTTGATAAGATAATTTTAAAACATTAATTTAAAGAAAAAAATCATACCAATTTGGTAACATTTGAAACAAAATAAAATTAAATAAGTCAATTTTGAAAACAAAAATTAAACTATACGAATTTTATAAAATTCATGATAAAATACATACACATTGAATTATATAGACCAAATAAAATATAAAATGTTGTAAAAATGGCATAAGTCTCAATGAAAAGAAATTGAGATGAGAAATTACTTAAATCAAGTTTGGATCATAATTTATATTCAAGAACTCGTGTATTAAAAAATTATAGTAATTATTTAATAATATAAGAACCTTTTTTAGATTTACTTATTTATTATATAACCCTTTATTTAATTCATTACTAAGTCCTATATAGTTAGTAAATCAATTATGTTCATGGTTGATGTTTTGAGGGTGTTCGGTTCATAATCCCAAAAATATCAGTAGATTATCCAACATCAAAGGGTTATTTGTTCCATTAACTCCTTAATATTAATAATTAAATAATTATAATTTTTATACACTTATAATTTTATAACCATCTATGTGTGATGGTTATGAAAAATTAATTACATCATTTCATAGAGACGAAAGTCCGTATATATACATGAACCATATTTTCCTTTTCCTACTAGGTGGAAAAGAAATTATTTAAATAATATTTAACATATATAAAATCATATATTTGTAATAAGTTTCTCATTTATTTATTATCTTTAATATATATTACCAACCATTTTAGGTGGTAATGAAAATTAAATCACATCGCTTTATGAAGGTGATAGTCGAGACATACGCATGAGTGACATTATAATTTTCCAATGAATGTGATTATAATAAGGTAAGTAATATATTATAATTTAATAATTATAATTATGTTATAAATTTCATATATATACAAAAAATACATCATTAATAACCATTAATTATATAAGGTGATGTAAAATGAAACACATTGCATTGTGGAGATGGTAGTCCATACATATAAAAAAGTGGTATTTTAATGGTTGTGATGTAAAAATAATAAAATATAATTATATGTAAGATAATGATGTTATTATATCATCGTTTTTGTATAATATTTTAAGGATTTCAGATAATAAAAAAAATTAAAGAATTTGGTTAATTGTTATACATCTTCTTTGAAATGATTTCTTTACCTTTTACCTTAAACTATCTAAGACTAGTATTTCGGTGAGATCAAGATCTCTAGGACATTGGAAGGAAGGTTCGAAAAAGATTTCGGAAGATCTTGGATGATATTAATGGTTCTTGAGGTGTGGGGAAGAGAGGAAAAATATTACATTTAATAAGTGAGGTGGGTGAAAAACATGAAAATACATGAAATATTGAAATATAATACGTGTCCAACTCATGTAAAATGGATCCAATCTACCTTGTATTAAAATATAAATAGGATAAATTCTATATGTAGTAATAAAATATATTTTATACAGGTTTATTTATCTTTATAAATATTATATTTTGGTTTAACCCCATCATTAACCCTATTTATCCTTAACTTTTGTAACTATAGTTTCACTATTTAAGGGTCATGAAAGTAATTTAAAAAATTAAAAGATACACATACGTGAAACCTGATTGTTAATATTGAAATTTTCCATTCAAATTGAGTCAATATAGGATCTTTATAATTTTATAATGATTCAAAATTTACTTTTAAACATTAAATACCCTTTAATGTCATTTCATAGACTATTAACATATCTTGACATTAAAATAATTAAGATAATAATTGAATTTGAATAAAAATTCTTTAATGATAACTTATAAAATATTATTATCCATTAAATTCTTATTACACCATAATGAATAAAAAATATATATTACTATTAATGATTTTGAAATCATTTATTTGATTATTATACTACATGCACAAGAACTGATTCAACATTATGCAAGCATTTTTTTCCACTATAACATCTCTTAAATTTTAAACATAAATTTCAATCATATAAAAAAATTAGTAAAATTCAATAAAATTATATATTATCATTAATATCATATTTTTAATTATACAAAAACATATTAAATATATTAAAATAAAGTGAGTAACATTGTTTTGTTAATTTACTTACCTTAAAATAATATAAAGGTCATAATAGAATCCAAGTGGCAAAAAGATGATATAATTTATAAGGTATTATTGTTAGTGTATATTTCAATACATACAATGAAATTAAGGGATGTTTTCAATTGATTTGGTGACATTAAACCATAATTACTATTTATAATGGCTAAAAATGGAATTTAACTATTTTTTTAATATACAATTTTTAATTCCGAATTTGAAATCCATTTTTAAATATTTAATTTTTATATTTATTATAATTATATTTTAATAAATGTTTACAAAATGAAAATAAAATAGTTTATTTAAAACTGTGTTTTTAAGCATAAAAATGATTTTTGACCAAACAATTATAATTTTTCTTTATATAGAACATATATACATATTTTAATCAATTAGATACTGTTTTATTTTAAAAATAGATAAAAATAGAATGAAATTTTTAAAAAACATGATTTAATGAAAATAATGATAATTTTCAAAAAAGTTGCATTTTCACCATTGACTCAAAAATAAAATTTTAATAAAAAACCTAAAATATTATCTTAATCCCATTATGATTTGATAAATTAAAAAACTATACATGAATTTGCAATTTTAATTTATTAAATTCTCAAAAATTAATAATAATATCCATGTAATGAATACAATAAAATCAATGTTTGATGAAAATATATTTTTAAATCATAAAATGAATTTATTCTCATTAATAGTATAATAAATATAATTAAATGAATTTTAATTAGTTAAATTACATATATAATCTAATTATTTTATTATAAACATTTGTAAACAGTGATTAATTTAGTCTATTAAGATTAAAATTCTTTCCTCACATAAAAATTGGTTTATTAAAAAGATATAAATTATCGTTAAAAGATTTAATCTTTTTTCCAAGAAATAAATAATATATTATTGAAAATAGATTTTGTTCGGTAAAAAAATTCCAAATATATTAATAATACATTTATTCCTATTTATAACAGCTAAACTAATGACTATGCCTTATATTTTCTATTTAAATAAGAGTATATCACGGTTATTTTAAGGTCAATGTTGTGTATACCACATGCATTCGAATATATTACTTAGAAAAAATAAATTCTAAAATATTGGGGTGTTACATTTTACCTTATTAAAAAAATTACATCCACAAAATTTTGTCTCATTACCAAAAACAATTTCAAATCATTTTAAAAACATACATATTCCTTGTAGTGGAAGATAAAACAATTGATCACGAAAGGAAAAAATATTTTGATATTTAAAAATATTATTATTGAAATCCATATTCATAAAAATAGATAATAAATACTCCCATTTAAAAGAGGAAAATGGAAATATTAAAGTCACCTAGAATACACATAATTATGTTCCCAAATAAATAGAACATGTGATGGAAGTGAAAATATAGAAATCAAAGAGAAAAAAGTAACACCCAAGGAACAATATAGTGATAGAAAACACGGTCATGCTAAAGTTAATAAAAACATAAATAAAAAGGGATATATAATACCATAAATTCATCATAAATAAAACTAATATGATAGAATTTTTAATTCAATTTCCTTTTCCTATAGTTTAGGGATTCTTTTATCATCAAGAAAGAGAACATGAGAAAATATAGTTACTTTATTTCATTCCTTCACATAAGAAAATTTCATCCTTTAGCTATTCTTTGAGATTTTTTTCCACATATATATCATCTCTTACTCCTAAAAATGGATATTCAAGACATATTTATTATTCCTAATGAACTAGAATAAAAATATAACAGATCAAAAGAACAAAAAAGGAATGAAATGTAATATCTCATTCTAATATACATTAACAAAACCAAAAAATTTGATAATTAAATTTAAGATATTATTAAAAATGAGTAAACCATAATATTATGAAATAAAAAAATAATTTCCAAATCCTCAATAATAAAATCTAAAGGCAAAAATAAATCATTCCATAAATGAATTTCCATAAAACTCTTTAAAATATGCCAGACCAAAACTGAATCCCAAGTATTTGAATGATGTGATCAAATATTCTTCTAAGATAAAATTAACATTTATCTAAAAATAATATCAATAAGAATTAATGTTTTACACCCATATTATATATTCCATAATCTTATAATATCTAAAACATGATAATATTTTCTATAAATAATTTGAATCACAATCAATACATAATAAAAAATATATAAGTTTCCAGAAGATAATTCAAGCTTTATTCCTCAAATAAAATCCCATATTCTAAAAAATATATGTTCTTACCTTAATCATATAATGTTCTAAATATATGTAAATTCATAAAATATTACATTAATCACTTAGTCATAAATCACTTTTCAATCCCATTTTTATCAAAATGATAGAATATATGTTCCCAAAAATTAATAACCATTTTATCCTAATTAACCATAATTACCTTAAAAAAATATCATATCAACCAAATACCTTTCCACTTGTGTCTATAAAATATAATTTCATTATTCCTGAAATAATCATGTCACATGTTAAACATAATCATTACATACATTCCAATCATTTATTAATACTTAATAAATCTCTCCTAATTTTATCCCATTACATAAATCTTAAAAAGGTCTATATATTCTTTTTAAATTATTATCATCCAATGAAATATTTACCTATATGGGTATCTAAAAATTTTAAATTATCCTTCTCTAAATCATAATAACCTCGACATTTATCTAATCCTTTACTCTGAGACCAACTCTTATGATTTGTATGTTATTCAACCCATAATTACAGGTTTAATAGAAAGGATTTCATTTTATAACATTTCCATGATATTTTAGGTTTATATTTTTAGATAATTTAAAATAATATTACATTACATAATAAATACTATATACAGTGTCTATATTATTCCATAAAAATAGTATTCTTTATTTCAAAGTCATGTATCATTCATAAAACACTTACAACGATGAAGGAAATTTCAATCATTCATATCTAAACTTCATAATAGTTTTTACTCGTCCTTAGTCACTGTGAAAACATTTAAAAACATGTTATGAACAAAAAAATTAGTAAGGGATACAAAAATAAAGGTGGAATGTAAATCCATTTGAAATTAATTAAACCCATAAGGATGTTTTCATTATTACATAATAAAAATTTGAGTTCAAAATAATAATTTATTTACACATGAAATAAACATCAATTCCCAATGTTTTCATCAACCATTTTATAATAAATCATAATGGTAAAATAAAGATTCATGAATGATTTACCATGAAAACAAACCTTTCATCTTTATAATATAACAAAATTTTTAATGAAACATAATTTCATTATTTACATTTTATAATTAAAATACTTCCATTAAAACCCATTTTCAAGAACAAATAAACCATGTAGGAAACATAGGGCATTATACTTCTATAATGGAATTAAAAAAATATAATTCCAACATTCTATTATGAGTAACTTCTATTAGGTAAACCCATCACTTCATAGGAGTAATTAAATCATTCCACAATCTCTTTGGTGTAACATACATCAGTCAACTTTGTTTTTATACCCAATGCATTAGATGGATTTAATGGACCCACCCATCACATTATGAACATAGTCCCATAAGGGTTTCAGTTTCAATCCCCATATACACTTCCATTAATAATTCCCATGTTTTAGGTTTCAAAATTAAATAATTTAATAACTATCACTATTCATAATTCATTGAAATAAAAACATTAATAACCTGAAATATTAATTATAAAAACAAAAAAAAATGTAATTTTATCCCATAAGAAAAACCACTTTCATTTATATCATAAAAATCAGACGATATGTCATTTTGTTTTTAAGAAATTATAAATAATAAATTACTATAAAAAATTAAACTCTAATATTTAAAACCCCTATAAAACAATAAAGGAATCTTGATAATTGATAATTTACATAACGGTGGGAAAATATATTCATTTAATTTACATTCAAAAAAAATATTTTCGACATTGGTGAAAAAATGTTCAATAGTTGTAATTCCCAACTCCAGATTCCCAGAGTTTGAGCATTATTTTAATACACTAGAATGATTACAAGGAATCAAATCATGAAGTACTGATCAGTTTAAAAGTCTGGAAAAATATATTACATACATGTACATTACATTATAGTTCATAAAATAAAATACAGAATTGATAATATTTTGATAACTCCATTATTATCTTAGCTTAACCATGTATATCAATCATAATATACATCTTGGTATCCATGGAA
This sequence comes from Viscum album, assembly GCA_963277665.1. NCBI lineage: Eukaryota > Viridiplantae > Streptophyta > Magnoliopsida > Santalales > Viscaceae > Viscum > Viscum album. The sequence continues at coordinate 692,327,078 of OY728157.1, forward strand.
AATAAAACATAATAAATGGGTGACCTAAGATGCTTAGTATGGGTAAACAATATAGCAGAAGCTATCATAAATAAGCATAAACATTTAAGGTAAATATAAAAATAAAACACGAGCCTTTTAAAAATAATATTCAAACATATTATGGAAATAATAAATCAAATAATTACACTTAAACAATCATATGGATATTCTACTAGTTTCATAAGCACAGGTAATATCAATAACTAATCATATAACGAGGGAATTCATAATTTCGGACATCTGCACTATCAAGATATATCCTCAACATAGCTATTGTCAAGATATTTCCTCATAAAAATATATTAACGTGAGTATAAACCTGTCATATTTGTATCAAGATCAATCCTCTTGCTAATTTTAAACTGCTTGGAAAACAAATTTGAAGAGTTATTCTCCAACTAATTTCATATCATGAGACCTACTGATGTATCGAGGGGTTATTGTGGACCCCTCACCGCACTTACTATGTCCAATACATTCATAATATTAAGATGGGGACCCATATATGAAATAATCATTCATAATAAAAAAATATTATATGAAATATAAATACTTTAACCAAAAAGAAATAATGGTATCTAAATAAAACATCCATAATCAGACTGATCAAAAACAATTCAATAAAATATTTTAAATGATTCATTAGAGATCAATCTCGATTAAGAATAAGATCCAATAAATTATATTTACATAGACGAAAATACTTTATTAAAATCATTGAAAATATCTTGACATAAATATCCCTCTTTCTTTGATATCATTTATTCAAAAATGACACACTTATAAAAGAAGAAATTAAAAATAGGTTTATGAATCAAAGTGTCCCATACAAATTTTAAGATTTCGAAAGGAATTTACAATTTAAAACATTAATTTCCATATAAATAAGTCCTTAATACCATTTTGAAAATATGGGCATTAATAAGAATGATTTAGAAAAATAAATTTTTAAAACATTTAAAATGATATTTTAGTCAAAGTGTCCCTTATATAAAACCTAAAAAATATTCATTTTGAAAAAATTAAAATTAATGTCAAAATATATATATATAATTTTATTTATAATCCTTTATAAACATATAAATAAATATATATTATAATACCAAGAATATTGAAATGGAGAAAGTATTAATTCTTTAAGCATTTAAAGCATCCCATACCACATTGAAAATATAACTAATAATCCCAATGTCTCAAAATGAATCATTAAATACCATGAAGATAAATTTATTCATGATATACAATATAATAATAGTTGTAAATGCACCACACATAAGAAATATGTACTGAACATGATTTATATCTCACAAAAATTAACAATGAGATGGAATTCCCTAACCTTAGGTCTGATACACTTCATACAGGTCTGAAACTCCTATATAATTTTTTAAAAAATATTATTAACCTCTGAAAATTTATAATAATTTTTATTATATTATATATGATTCATTTATGACTTTATATTACCTATTTATTAATAATTTCCTAGTTGAAGAAACGTTTCGGGTAATAACCACATTATTTATCGTACATGTTTTGAGTTGTTATTATTGATCGTATTGCCTATATCATGGTTTACTTACTTCCAAAATATATAACATGATTTATATATAATTTATATTCATAATATAAATATATATAATAGATATATATATATATGTGAAATGGAATACATCGTCCATGGAGATGGTTGGCTGTATTTGCGCATTAATGTTGAATCTATTTTTTATCATATTGAATGGAAGAAAGTAAATGACGTATATGTGTGTGTGTATATATATTATTCTAGTAGAATTATTATATCATATTTTTTCTAAATATTTATTATATACATTTTCATAATCATTCTTAAATGATTAACAAGGTAGATGAATCTCATCGTGTTGTGGAGACGGAAAGTTGTACCTACATACTAGTGACGATATCTTTTCATTAATTGTAAAGGGGTAAGAAAATGGATGTTATTTTAATTATAAATAGTAAATATCATGTCATAATGACAATTTATATCCATTATATTCATAAGTATACCCATTTAAATAAAATAGCGATGAAAATAACTTTACACCACGGCATGCTGATGGTAGTTCGTATGTACGCATGCATGGTGATATTGTTTTTTGTAGGATGGGTAAAAGAAGGAATATGGTTGTACCTATAACATCATAGGTAAATAAAGAATATGGAATTTTCATATTTATTAATATTTGTAAATTAATTATTAATTTTACTTTAAATGGGATTCTATGTTTGATGGCTTACCCAATAAGCAACAACGGGTTTCTTTGAAATCTTACGTTGCACACTAATAATATAATATTATTATTTTAAATGGTAGTTTTCGCCTAGTCGTTGTATTAGCGAGAATGAATAGAACTAACTAAAATATGATTATACATGTTTTTTAAATTTTTTTACAATTATCCAATAAAAGTTAGGTGCTTAAAATATGAATGAATCTAATTTTAAGCATGCATACTCTAATATTCAGTAAAAGGTCGATATATCGCCTTTTGATGGAGAACCCTCTTAAAATATAGTTTTGGTCATTTTTATATGTTCTATTTTAAAAAATAAAATTCTTCTTTAGAATCGGGACATCAAATTTTACTTTGGGTAAATTTTTGGTATTTTTCTAATAAAACTCGTTTTTTTGATGAATAGTGAAAAATAGTGTATTTTAATTCAAAACTGCCTTTTAATCTAATTTATTTATATGGTTATATTATATTTTGAATTGGTTTTAAAGTATTATTAGAATATATTTTTACCATTTAATCCAATTTTGGTCATTTCAATTAATTTCACATTGAAATTTGACATAAACAAGTGTCGATCTTTTGACAGTTATTATTTCTTAAAAATCATGCTATTTGTTTTGACAACAGAAATTAATTTTAAATTAATTAATGAAAATTATATGTTTTTGAATTTTTTAAAATATACATCATTTTTTAATTTGGAATATCAAATAAACCTTAGGCTGAATTTTTGGTATTTTTCAGAAAAACTTCAATTTTTGACGAATAGTGAAACCACTAAGTAGTAGTTACAAAAACTATTTTTTTCATTTTTATGAAATGTTACCACTTCAATGAATTGAATTTTAAAAATCTTAAATACATGGTTGTTATTATTAAATAAAAAAAATTTTCAATAAGATGAAAATAATTTTTTGGTGAATAGTAACTTTTGACTTTTATTTACCGCGGTTAAATGTTAATAGGGAAATTCAATGTAAAAAAGAATATCATAATAATTCCAAATTACCTTAACACTTGTCCTAACCTTATTTTATGAGTAATGGACGACCATGATCATCCTTGGGTCGATTTTTGGACCTCATGGAGCCACTTATAAATTATAATGACACTTTATTTTAATCAAATTAAAGTAAAGGCCAAAATGACATAAACAATTATCTTTTAGTAAATAAAATTTTATATGAAGTTATATATATTATATTTTAACCTATAAATATTAATTTTAAATATAAAAATATTTCCTACATCATGGTATTTTTTTTATAATTTTTAGACAACAAATAAATTAAATTATTTATGACACAATATTAATGCAGTATATACCTCATTAATAAATGATTTAAATAAATAATAATATAAGTATTAAAATAACATCCAAAACATGTCTAATTATTATTGGATGATTTTATTTTGACCATTAGTCATCTTATCTTCGACTTTAATTAGTTTTGGACCTTTAGAAAGGGAATATCATTATATAATAAAATAATATTTTCACACTTTCCTAAAGAGCCTCTCCTCCCCCTTATAAAAGGACACCACTTCTAACCAATTCCTCACACCTCTCAAGCCTTTTGGATCATCCAAACTCTGCCCAATTAATCTCCCTACATACCTATACTCCTTTTATAAGCCTTACCTAAGTAATAAAGCACTTCAAGAATTATATTTGGTTCAAACCAAAGGAAGTTACCTAAATTAAAGGTAACGGTTCCTCTTGACTTCTTTTATTTTATATTACTTCTCCAACCCCTAAACTTTTTTTATTACATTATTTTTTAACAAAAACAGTATCCTCAATATAGTAGGATGTTTTTATGAGAATTATTTTAACTACACTGACACACACCTCAATCTAATGGGTGAAGAACATACTCTTTCTGTGGATGGAAAACTAACGCCTCATGAAATGATGATTGTTCGATTATCTTCTACTGCCTATCATGGTGGCCATTAAGATGGAACTGTATTTATATATGATATATATTATGTTTATATTTTCTATATGCTTCTGTATATTACATTTATATCCTACCTCTATGGTTTCCATAATGGATAAACACGATAATTTCATTTGAGGAAGTGCGGACTACCGCCCCCTCAAAGTGATATGACTCGTTAATTCCATATGTGGGATGTATAAAGTATAGAGTTAATGATATTATATATGATATTATACTGGAATTATAATATACCTATGTATAATTATGTTTTAATTCCATTAAAATACGAAATAGAAATGAAAGTAGCGTTCATGCGTACGTACGGCTTACCGTCTCCATGAACTGTGCATTTCATTTCTTATATCCAAAATGTTATGTACTATTATAAATACACATATATACTGGATATATATGATTTATATGATATCTAAATCATTAATATAATTCTGGAGATAATGGACTATTTTCCACATGGACAACTTGTAATTATAAGGTGTTCATTTTTGACTCAAGTACCAAATATCGACAAAACGAACGTTATTAAATTAAATAATTACATAATGTATATGACATGGTAATAAGTGATATTAAAGGAATAATAAAAATTAAATAGGTTCTTAAGGAAGTATAAATTAGCTTTATTTTATTATTCAGGATATTAAAGAGCGAACGAGTCTTGTCAGGCATGAGGTAATGGATTTTCTTATCTCACTTCTAATTTCGTGAGATTTTCATTGTTCGCCACTTATTCATTGCATGTGGTGTATTGTGTACTGCAATTTGATATATATTATCATTATTCTCATTATATTCATGGTATTCTGTGATTCATTTGGTGGTTATAAACTTTTGGTCATAGGACTCAGTTTATTACAACGTGGTAAAGGGTTTCATCTCACTTTTTATTCCCGTGAGATTTATGCTATATTTGCCACTATTTCCATTTGTGTGGTGTATGTTCTGCCCATGATTGTACTCTTTTTGTAATATAATTTCATTTATGAGTATTTACATATTCAATGTATGATTTTTCTTTCATGTGGCGTATGTTTTTTAAGCTACCAAATCTGTAAGGGAACCTTTCACCCTCCTCTTTTTAAAAGATTTCTTTTTGTTATGTCTTTTAATTAACATATTAATATGTTGGGATATGTTCTTATATATCCTTATTGATGTAAAATTTTTGTCCAAGTGATGATATACCCTTTTTATCTCATCAACTCATTTTCATAATTTTAATGTGACGCTATTAGGCTTTCGAATTTTTACAAGGGAACTTCTTAACCCAATTTCAATTATTTGGGTTCAACTTGTACTTCATGAATATGTCATCCTATGAATATGTGTGAATGAAATATGATTTTTTTTACACATAATATACACTTATATTGGGTATATTTATATTTTTCACACATAATTATGTGACTGATTTATCTTTAATTTTAGTATACCATCTTTATAAGGGATTTCATCTCAATTTACATTTCCACTGAGACTTCATTGTTATTATGCACCAATTCACTCTTATATGATGTATATACTATCCTTTGACATATTATATCATGAATCCGTTTATTCTCATGATATTATAAATTTCTAATTAAATGTTATTCCTCATTTATTTGTATTCAAGCATCTCTATTTTTGTTAAAAAACTCTTTAACCAAAATATCATTTTAAATGTTTTAAAGATTTATTCTCATTAATTTCCATGTTTTCAAAATGGGTTTTAGGATTTATTTGTATGGGAATTAATGTTTTCAGATGATAATTCATTTAAAAGATTCAAAGTGGTATGATACACTTTGATTCAAAAAATATATTTTTAAATGGTTTTGAAAATGATTTGATAAAGCATTGTTTATTTCAATATCTTGATTTGATATATTGGAATGTGGAAATGTTATCTTGCCTTTATACATGTTTTATTTCTTATGATTATGTTATGGTTATTGGGAATTTTTTACGTATATGGGTGGTTCTGTGATAAACCTAGGGCGGGTGAGCCTGAGATATCTCTCCAATGCATTGTGTAATGTGACGGAGGTAAACGTGATGTTTCTCCTAAGAGATTTAGGGAATATACTGTGATTGGTATTCCAAGTGTAACTCCCTATGTAGCTATGATAGCTAAAATGTAATATTGATATGAATGCCATAAGTAACCTTTATGATGTATGATGTGTGTGTGTTATTCATAAATATTATGATTTCATAAGGTATGTTATGATTGAAAAGTATGGTTTCATTGATATGTATTTATTGATGGGCTAATGTTTTCTTTCTTTATTTTATAACCTTTACTGAGATTTTTTTGCTCATCCCAAGTTTTTAAAATGTTTTCCATAGGACTTAAAGATGAATAGGGTCAAGGATGGGATCAAGGAAAAGTCATGCTATCTAAAACATAGAACTAGACATGTTTCTTTTTAAGAGTTTTTATTTTATGAAAAAAAAAATGGATACTGATTAGTAGTGTCTACATGTAATATTCAAGTTGTAATGTAATTTTTATGCCTAATTTTATAAAACTCTAAACCTGAAAATATCCTCAATGTGAATTATTCATTTATTTCAAGATTATGTAATGTTTAAGGCTGGGACCTTATAGTTGGTATTAGAAGAAGGTTTAGACAAATTTAGGGTTTAAGAGTTTTCGTTGAACACATGATTAGTCCCTATGTATATTATTTAAGTTAAATCCTTGTTTTATAATTTCTTTTCAGATCAAGGGAAGTCAGCCACAAATGGAAGTAGAAGGATCTCAAACTAAATTATTATCTCTTCCTGATGACATGCTTGCAATAATTATTTCAAAGTCATGTTCACATGATTGTGAAACGTTTTTTAGCAAAAAAACTCACTTGAAAGAACTTGTTTGATATATCAAAAACCTCCACTATACCTCGATATCATCGTGGACCATGGGTTGTATTTAATCAAATCCTATTTTCAAAATACACTCATATTTTCAAGAAAGGTAAATATTATCAAGGAATTTTCAAATATTTTACCTTATCACAAGATTTTGAAGCATATTATGATTTTACAAAAAAGATCTGAAGAAGCATACCATTTCACAACCTATTTATATTTGCTTTTAAAATATAGTCCTTCAGCACATACTTATGGTATTTTAAAAGGACCGTTAATTTAAAGTTTCAACTCAAATTCGGTCTGACTGTTTTATAGAAATCATGTTTTATCAGATGTTTTGAAATTATATGTCATACATGATTATTTTCCAAAACTATTTTTCTGTGAACACCCATATGACCCATGTTGTACAAGGTGTTTTAGATGAAGTAAGAAAATGATTTTGAAGGATCTATAAATAATTGTTGCTATGCATGGACCTTCTACCTATGTGAACAAGATGATGATGAAACCATATGGACACCATGATCAAGGTACGATGTTCTTTCTTTTGGGAGTAGTTTTATTTTATAATTTGGAGGTGAAAAAAATGACAATATATAAGATGATGAGGTCTTAATGTACTGTGATGAAAATTAAAGGTATAATAAAACCTTTGAGGTTAAAACATGTTAGGGTTATTTTTGAGTTGTATAAATAGGACAACCCATAATATGGGTGACAACTTGTCGCATCCGGAAAGGCTATAGGAATCAAACCCACTACCTAAGGGTGAAAATAGCGCATCGCCTACCACTATCCTACATGAATTTTCTATTTATTATGACTATTCTTTTTAGTTGAATGATTTTATGGATCAAGAATAAGTTGATTTTGGGAACTTATTTTTTTTTTAAAATGGATATCCTTAATATATTAAAATTATTTGGTGATTAAGTAGTAATAAATGTTATTTTGGAATACGTTCTCTATTTTGGGGAAACTTAATATTCTTAAGAGAAATAGAATACTATGGGATCTCATTTGTGGAGTAATGGTTGAAATTTTATTTGGTAATAATATATGTTTTTATTGTGGACATATGATGATTTGATTTATTTATGAAAATGATTAACGTATCATAAAGATTATGTGATTAGGTTAATTACTTTTCAATATGAGACTTTATGAGTAACTGGTGTTATTTGGAGATAAATTTTAAGATGTTTCTTGGAAGTATATGTAATTAAATCTTTATGAGATTTGGTTTACAATCTCAGTTTGGTTTAATTTTGAATAATTTTAGGGATAGTTATTTATTGAATGGTATTTGTTGATCTTTGGGTTTTGTTTGACAAATTTTTGAGATTAAGAGTAGTTTTTCTTCTTGTAAAATATTGTCCTTTTGGGTATTATCTGAACTCTCACTAACCATTTTGGTTTTCGTTGATGTCTAATGATAAGGGAAATATATAGTTCATAATTTTTGGATTATTTTATTCTCTATAAGTTGATTATAGTTCTTTTAATGTGATCAAGTCATCCTAAATGATCACCGTTTGGAGAAAATATGAATTTGTGTGAGAAATCTATTAAAGGATGAAAGTTTACATGACAAGTAAGTATGTTTCCATACGTTTTTAGTTAAGCCTATAAATAAATTTCATTTATGGAAAGTAACTTAAAATAAAAAATTTGTCTGTTAACTTTTCCTACTGGGGAATCAAGGACCGTTGAACCCATCACATGTTTGTGATTTTATGGTGGTTAACTTACTTTTAATCATGTTTTATATCACTCTCCATCAGAACTTGACCGTTTATTATCTCTTCCATATCCATGTTTTCCAACATGGAATCCTAGTATGGGTTATATTGGGTGTCCTTTTTACTTCTATTCCTTTATTTTAAAGTGATAGTTTTATTGACTCTTTCTGATGTGGGACTTTCAATGATGTTTCTGAGCCCAATTTTAAAATTATGAGGACGCAATTCCCAAAAGGGGTGAAGGATGTAATATCCAAGGTAAATAAAGAATATGAAATTTTCATATTTATTAATATTTGTAAATTAATTATTAATTTTACTTTAAAGTGGTTTCTATGTTCGATGGCTTACCCAATACGCAACAACATGTTTCTTTGAAATCTTACGTTGCATACTAATAATATAATATTATTATTTTAAATGGTAGTTAACTCCTAGCCGTTGTATTGGAAGGTATGAATAGAACTAACTAAAATATGATTATACATGTTTGTTAAATGTTTTTTAAATTATACAATAAAAGTTAGGGGCTTAAAATATGAATGAATCAAATTTTAAGCATGAATACTCTAATATTCAGTAAAAGGTCGATTAAATCGCCTTTTAATGGAGAACCCTCTTTAAATATAGTTTTGGTCATTTTTATATATTCTATTTGAAAAAATAACATTCTTATTTATAATTGTAACATCAAATTTTACTTTGGGTAAAATTTTGGTATTTTTCTAATAAAATTCATTTTTTTGATGAATAGTGAAAAATACTGTATTTTAATTCAAAACTTTCTTTTAATATAATTTATTTATATGGTTATATTATATTTTTAATTGGTTTAAAAGTTTAATTAGAATATATTTTTACCATTTAATCCAATTTTGGTCATTGGATTTAATTTGACATTGAAATTTGACATAAACAAGTGTCGATCTTTTGACAGTTATTGTTTCTTAAAAACACGCTATTTGTTTTGACAATGGGAATTAATTTTAAATTAACTAATGAAACTTCTAGGTTTTTAATTTTTTAAAATAGAAATCATTTTTTAATTTGGAATATCAAATATATATTAGGCTGAATTTTAGGTATTTTTCTAAAAAACATCAATTTTTGATGAATAGTGAAACCACTAAGTAGTAGTTAAAAACTGTATTTTTAATTTAAATGAAATTTTATCACTTATGTAAATTGAATTGTGAAAATCCAAAATACATGTCTGTTATTAGTAAGTAAAATTTGGTTCAATGAGATGAAAATAATTTTTTGGTGAATAGTAACTTTTGACTTTTATTTACCGCGGTTAAAGGTAAATAGGGTAATTCAAGGTAAAAAGAATATCATAATAATACTAAATTACCTTAACACTTGTCCTAACCTTATTTTATGAGTAATTTAAGACCATGAACATACTTGGGTCGATTTTGGGACCCCATGAAGCCACTTATAAATGATAATGACACTTTATTTTAATTAACTTAAAGTAATGGAAAAAATGACACAAACAAATATCCTTTAGTAAATAAATTTTTACATGAGGTTATATATGTTATATTTTCGACTATAAATATTCATTGGAAATATAAAAAGATTTCATAAATCATGGTCTTTTTATTATAATTTTTATACAACAAATAAATTAAATTATTAAATACACAATAATGATGCAGTATATACCTCATTAATAAATGATTTAAATAAATAAGATTATAAATATTAAAATAACATCCAAAACCTATCTAATTATTATTGGATGATTTTATTTAAACCATTATTCATCTTATCTTAGAATTTAATTAGTTTTGGACCTTTAGAAACCGAATATCATTATATAATAAAATAATATTTTCACACTTTCCTAAAGAGCCCCTCCTCCCCCTTATAAAAAAACACAACTTCTAACCAATTCATCACACCTCTAAAGCCTTTTGACTAATCCAACCTCTGCCCAATTAATCTCCCTACATCCCTATTCTCCTCCTAGAAGCCTTACCTTAGGCATAAGGCACTTCAAGAAGTCCTTTTGGTTCAAACCATATGAACTTACTCAAATTAAAGGTAATCGTTCCTCTTAACTTCTTTTCTTTTATATTAATTCTACAACCCCTAAACTCTTTTTATTCCTTTATTTTTTTTTAAAAAGTATCCTAAATATACAATGATGTTTTAATTAGAATTATTTTAACTACACTTACACACACCTTCATCTAATGGGTGAAGGACATACTGAATCTGTGGACGTCAAACTAACGCCTCACGAAACGATGATTGCTCGATTATCTCATACCACCTATCATGGTGGACATTAATATGGAACTGTATTTATATATGATATATTTTATGTTTATATATTCTTTATTATTCTTTATATAAAATTTATATCCTACCTTTATGGTTTCCATAATGGGTAAACGCGATAATTTCATTTGAGGAAGTGCGGACTACCTCCCCCTCAAAGTGATATGACTCATTAATGACACATGTGGGATGTATAAAGGATAGATTTAATTGTATTATATATGATATTATACTGTAATTATAATATATCTATGTATAATTATGTTTTAATTCCATTAAAATATGAAATAGAAATAAAAGTAGCGTACAAGTGTATGTACGGCTTACCGTCTCCATGAACGGTGCATTTCATTTCTTATCTCCAAAATGTTATGTACTATTATAAATACATATATATACTGGATTTATATGATTTATATGATATCTAAATCATGAATATAATTCTGTATATAATGGACTATTGACCATATGGACAACTTGTAATTATAAGGTGTTCATTTTTTGACTCAAGTACCAAATATCGACAAAACGAACGTTATTAACTTAAATAATTACATAATGTATATAACATGGTAATAAGTGATATAAAAGGAATAATAAACTTGAAAAAATTTATTAAGAAAGTATAAATTAAATTTAGTTTATCATTCTAGAGATTAAAGAGCGATCGAGTCAAGTTGGACGCGAGGTAAGGGATTTTCTTATCTCACTTTTAATTTCGTGAGATTTCCATTGTTCGCCACTTATTAATTGCATGTGGTGTATTGTGTACTGCCGTTTGATATATATTATCATTATTATAATTATATTCATGGTATTCTATGATTAATTTGGAGGTTATTAACTTTTGGTCATAGGACTCATTTGATTACAACGTGGAGGGTTTCATCACAATTTTTATTCCTGTGAGATTCATGCTATATTTGCCACTATTTATTTTTGTGTGGTGTATGTACTACCCATGATTTAACTCTTTTTGTAATATAATTTAATTAATTATTATTTAAATCTTCATTTTATGATCCTTCTTTCATGTGGCGTATGTTTTGTAAGTTACTAAATCGGTAAGGGAACCTTTCACCCTCTTCTTTTTAAAAGACTTATTTTTATTATGTATTTTAATTTACATCTTATTATGTTGGGATATGTTCTTATATATCCTTATTGATGTAAAATTTATGTCCAAGTGATGAGATACCCTTTTTATCTCCTCAACTCATTTTCTGAATTTCAAAGTGACGCCGTTAAACTGTCGAATGTTTACAAGGGAACTTCTTAACCCAATTTCAATTCATTGGGTTCAACTTGTACTTATTGAATATGTCGTCCTATGAATATGTGCGAAGGACATATGATTGTTTTACACTTAATATATACTTATATTGGGTGTAATTATATTTTTCACACATAATTATGTGATTGATTTATCCTTAATTTTAGGATACCATCTTTATAAGGGATTACGTCTCAATTTACATTTCCACTGAGACTTCATTGTTGTTATGCACCAATTCACTCTTATATGGTGTATATAATGTCCTTTGACATATTATATCATGAATAATTTTATTCTCATGATATTATAAAGTTATGATTAAATTTTATTCCTCATTTATTTGTATTCAAGAATCTCTCTTTTTGTTAAAAAAACTCTTTAACCAAAATATCCTTTTAAATGTTTTAAAGATTTATTCTCATTAATGTCTATGTTTTAAAAATGGGTTTTAGGATTTATTTATATGGGCATTAATGTTTTCAAATGACAATTCATTTAAAATCTTCAAAGTTGTATGAGACACTTTGATTAAAAAAATATCCTTTTAAATGTTTTTAAAAATGATTTGATAAAGCATTGTTTATTTAAATATATTGATTTGATATATTGGAATGTGGAAATATTATCTTTACTTTATACATGTGTTATATGTTATGATTATGTTATGGTTATTGAGCATTGTTTACGTATACAGGTTGTTCTGTGATAAACCTAGGGCGGGTGATCTCGAGATAGCTCTCTAATGCATTGGGTAACATGACAGAGGTAAACGTGATGTTTCTCCTAAAAGATTTAGGGAATATATTGTGATGGGTATTCCAAGTGTAACTACCTACGTAGATGTGATAGCTACAATGTATGTTTGATAGGGATGCCATAAGTAACCTTTATGATTTATCACTTGTGTGTGTTATTCATAAATCTTATGATTTCGTAAGGTATTTTATGATTGAAAAGTATGGTTTCATTGATTTGTATTTATTGATGGGATAATGTTTTCCTTCCTTATTTTATAACCATTATAGAGATTTTTATGCTCATCCCAAGTTTTTGAGATGTTTTCCACAGGACTTAAAGATGAATAGGGTCAATGATGGGATCGAGGAAAAGTCATGCTATTTAAAAAATGGAACGAGACATGTTTCTTTTTAAGAGTTTTTATTTTATGAAAAAAATGGATACTGATTAGTAGTTTCTACATGTAATATTCAAGTTGTAATGTAATTTTTATGCCTAATTCTCCAAAACTCTAAACCTGAAAAGATCCTCAATGTGAAATATTCATTTAATTCAAGATTATGTAATGTTTAAGGCTGGGTACTTATAGTACCATAGTCATAATAACATCTCAGTATATTTATTATATTGGAGTTATTAGTTTTTTATGGAAACAATATATAAAGAGGAAATAAAAGAAGAAAATAAAATGAACTGAATTGGTAAAATAATTACCTCTTCTTTGAGTATCTCCTTTTGATTTTCACTAAAAGAACGCAGAGGTTGGATTTCAGCCCATAGTATGGCCTCATAAATGAATTGAAGGAATTTTGAAGGGTAAATTGGTATGGTATTGTTAAAATAAATGGCTTTATATGTGTAAATAAAAAGGAATTAGAGGTTCCATTTTATAAGAGAGGGTATAGGCACTTTATAAAACTCCAAAACTATTAATTTAATAAAAATTGATTTTAAAATTAAAATATCTTAAAAGTGAGTAATTTAGAGTTTTATATGAGTATGGTTTTAAATAATCTCAAACAATTATTTTTAGACAATTTTATGTCACAAAATAATCCTTATATTTTGGGTTTAACCATTAGTTAAACGGTTTAACTCTTGTCGTGTCTACATGTCTTTTTACACAATAGGGTTAATATAGTTTCTATAAAAAAAATGAACCCCAAATGGATAATTTATGGCATATGTAACACTATAAAATTTATTTGGTGGATCCTTATATTTTTATGACTTTTATATCATTTAATAAAATATTATTTATTTTAAAATCTCATTTATGTCAATTTTGACTCTATTTAATTCATTATTTTTTTAAAGTCATAAAAACATTTTCCCTTAAAAAACACCAATAAATAATCCCTAAAATTGAAATTTAACTCAAAACATTCTTGTATGGCATTAAAATTTTCAATTTATATTTATTTTAATATTAATATTATCATTTAATTGATTTTTATTTTAATAAATAAATTGCAACATCATCATTATGTTACCATTTAATTTAATAATTTATTTACAAAACTTATAAATACTTTTCCATTATGTAGATAGAAATTTTAGTTTTATAAAGGATATTTATAGTTGACCATAACACTTATATAACCACATATTAAAACTGATATAATTATTAAAATTTGAATATGACATTTCTAACTCTTCTTTAAATAATATAAAATAAATGTCATAATCCAACAAATGTGGCTTAAAAAGAATAATATTTTATAACTAATGTTTATTTTGTTCGAAAATATACTTATACTGTGAAATTATGACAATTTTTAGGGTAATATTATAATATTATAATATTATTTTTACCTTTAATTACCCTATTTACCTTTAACTATGGTAAATAAAATTCAATTTACTATTCACAAAAAAAATTTATTTTCATCCAATTAGAGCACATTTTTCATACTTATTATAATTATGTACATCCATTTTTTTAAATTCAATATAGAGGAGTGGTAAAATTATTTTTAATACTAATCTCATAGATGTGGCTAGAAGGCGGGTAAACGAGACGTTCAAAAGATCAATAAATTTTTATATCTAATTCTATTATAAAAATTATTCTAATAACCTAAATTGGGTTAATATATTTCTTATTTATCTATGGATACATTAAAATAAATTAAAATTAAAATAATTATTTATATGAAAAAGTCAATTTTTTTAACAACAATGTACTGTTTTTCACTATTCATCAAAAATTGAATTTATTTAGAAATATACTAAAAAGTCACCCTAAGATAATTTTGATATTACGAATTCAAAAATGATATATATTTTACAAAATTAAATTTATATGAGTGTCTAAAATAAATTTTATTATTTTTCATAAAAGTATATAAAAATTAGTTCCTTTTAGAAAATAGTATTCCTAAACATGTAACTCTTTTACCAAAACTTACGCATTTCATCATAAATATGTTTTATATATAAGAAAATATTATAAAAAACATTCAAAATTTATTTATTTCTATTCATATTACTTTATTTAATGGATAATCTATAAATATATAATTTAAATAATTATGAAACAAAAGTTTTCTTCATAGAATCACAATGTTTTTTGTAACGCAAGACATGTCGGTGTTGTATGAAATATAATATATTGAATTTCTTTAAAAATTTAACCTACTATGAAATTTTGATGTAATACAAAATTGACATGTTCTAAAAACATTTGAAAGATTTATTAGTAATTCCTTTTTAATAATTCAAGGATAGTTAAAATATTCCTTTGAAAATATTTCAATAAAAATCATTAAACATTTTATACAACCAGTACAAGGAATTAAGGATTTTGATAAGATAACTTTGAAAATTGGTTTTAGAAAAAAGTCAAACCACTTTTGTAATATTTTAATCAAAATGACATTAAAGAAGATTATTTTAAAATGTTTTGAAGGAAACATGAATATTAGTAAATTAATGTTATGATAAATCCCTATGGTATTATATAGACCCAAAAAACAAAACATGTAGTGAAAATGATATATGTCTCAAATAAAAGAAATTTTGACAAGAAATCTCTTACATCAAGTCTGACTCACCACTTATATTCTTAAATAGATGTAAAATAAACTTCTCTTAATAATATAATTTCTTGAAAAAATTTAATTTTATATCCTAATAGTAATCCATTAAATTTCATTTAATACCATTTCTTATATAATTATGAAATCTATCAGGTTTATGTCGTATTTGTTTCGGAATTTCAGATCAAAATACCAGAAAAACCTTATTCAGTTGACCATGGTCAATGGATTTATATTGACATTATATTTATAATATTAATCATAAAACAATTATATTTTTTTATATTAAATAAAATTTCATAACAATCCTTGTATGGTGGTCATGAAATATTAATTACATCATTTCATGGAGATGGTAGTTCATACGTATGCATGAATAATTTTCTATTTTTTATATTGGGGAAAACAAATAAATTAGATATTATTTTACTTTTACATAATAATTAATTTTATATGCATTCCATATTTATTCATTATTTCAATCCTAATTAACAGTAAAGTCAATAGGTAATGAAAAATGAATCACATCAATTCGTAAAGGTAGTAGTCCACACATACACACAATCACCATTATCATTTTCTAATGGATTTGAGAAAAAGAAGGAAAGTAATATATTATAATTATAGAATAATAAATATGTTATAAATATTATATATAAAAATTAAAAATATAATAATAACTAGTCATCAATAGAATTTTTGGAAAATTAAATACATTGATTCGTGGATATGATAGTTCTTATTTATTCATGAGCAATAATTTCATTTCCAATTAAATGGAAATAGATATTGATAAGGGTTTTGAAATCAAAATAATAAAATTTTATTTACCAGAATATAATACTTCTATTATATAATCATGTTTATATAAAATTTTAATGAGTTTTAAGAATAAATAATTTGAAATAACCCTATTATGAGTTATACCACCTATTTCAATAACCTGCCTAAATTTACACCCTATGCCATCTTGGTTTGTTACCTTGATGATACAAGGACCTATATGACATGTGAAAGAAGGTTTGTAAGGTATTATTTCATATATTGCTCATGATAAATGGGTCAATGGGTGTGAATAATAGAGGATATGAGATTCTATTTTTTTAAGTGGTGTGGGTGGAAAATAATTAAATACATGAAATATTAAAATGTAATATGTTTTAAACTCAATTTATATAGATCAAATAAACCTTTTAATTGAATATAAGAATTATAAGGTATAAATATATTCATAAAGTAAATTTTAGACCAATTGAGGTGTAATTTAAAACCATATCTATTGGATTAACCCCATCATTAACCCTATTCAACATTAACCATTGTAACATATTTTGCATTCATTAATGGTAAGTAACATGATTTTAAAATTTTAAATTATCTTATACATGAAAAATGGAAAATATTTTCAAATACATCACATATATGTGATTCATTATAGGATTTTTACAAGTTTATAATTATTTTAAAATTATTTTGAATCCTTTAATTACATTTACGGTCATTTTTTGGAAAACTCACATATCTTGACTTTAATGTATTAATATAACAGTGTAATTCGAATATAAAGTCAATAAAAATAAATTGTACATAAAAATTATCAATGAAATTCTTGGGACACCAAAATTTATCCAAAATATATTTTTTTTTAAATTACTTATTTTATTTTTCTACTTATTACATAATATATGTGTTGTCTTTGCACAATAATTCAAGGAAGTTATAAAATAAACAAAAAATTAAAAATAAATTGAAATCCAAAAAATAATTTATTAATATTCAGAACATTAATTTATAGTCATTCATATCATTTTTTTTATTTGAAAACATATTAGAAACAATATATGAAAGAGTGATATTTTTTTTATTTTTCTTTACTTAAAATAATATAAAGTTCATAATCAAACAAATATTGCACAAAAATGATTTATTTTAAATTTTTTATGATTATGGTATAATTAAACCAATCATACTGTAGGACCCTGGGACAGCCTGAGAGGGGAGGGTGAATCAGGGTGTCAATTTTTTTTCTTAAAGTTGTGGATCTTGTTCCCACGTTGGTAGGAACTACTTAAACCTGTATGATGGATATGATTAGCAATGGAACATTCACATGCAAGGAGATAACACAACAATTTTACTTGGTTCACCACTAAGGGCTACGTCTAAGGAGCATACGCCAACAAGTTTTCGGTCGTACCAAATTCCACTAATCTTCACTAGTTGTGGATTACAATGGTCCGGGAACAGTCACTCTGTCCCAGGCTCACTGCCTTTACAAAATTTTTGGGATAGCTCACAGTGTCCCTCAAGTCACTCCCGTTGACTCGCCCTGGCTCACTGCCATTGGTGAAGTCTCGCTCAGTTTATAGATGTGAAGGTCTCCTCAATAGATTTTCATTGAAGTCTTTGTCTCCTATTCAGCATGAGACTTTGCTTGCATCAGGGTTCAGAGTTGATGCTCTTTTCAGTTCAAACCTTCTTCTTTTATGCAATGATTAATGCACTAGATCATCTTTTCTTTGTTTGCCTGAATCACAACCACTGATATGATTACTCAATAAGTGAATCTCAGCTTACTTGGCATTGTCAGAATCAGTTCTCCGTGTATGCATGAGATCATGCATTTATCATTTATATTTCCTCTTTAATCTCACTTTTCATCGAAAGTATCAGGCAATCTTTTATCTTTCGTGCAGCTCCAGAAAGACGGGCGTGATTCAACAATATCTGGCAGTCTCCTCAAAGCCCGGTGCGCAAGTCCCAACATGGCACGCAAGTCCCAATACGGCGCGCAAGTCCTCGGTGCGCAAGTCCAAACTGGCGCGCAAGTGTCACTGATAAAACACTATTTTGTTGAATATTTTATTGATAATAAATTATATAATTTCCCCACATTGTGCTAAATATGTTCATTTATAAAATATTTGGGATTTGATCATTCATTTGAAAATTTGGTGAAAATTCAAGTTTTACCCTTAATAGTGCACTGTAGTATTTCGAAGATAAATATTTTTTTATTTATTATTTGAAATTAAAATGTTTTAACAGTGTTCCTAACTTAATTTTATACAACTTTCATTCAGAAAACTATAGCTAAAGAGTTCATTTGGATGGAGTAAATGGGCCATTAATCCAATGGTGGGCTGGACTCGGCAGAATGGACATGGGTTCTGTATTTGGGTCATATCTTCTACATCCGGGCTTTTATTGAGCCCATATTTTGAGTAAAGCTCTGGGACATTATTTCTCACAAATCATCCTTCTTGAAGTCCGGTCAATTCACGCGTTTTGGAGGACAAATGGGTGGTGAAAGTTAGAATAAAATATTTGGCCGAATTTCCACATTCACACTTGAAACCACTTGTAACCTCTCCTCCCCTCCCCTCTATAAATTGGGTTTTTTCTCATTTGGAGGGGTTGGGATGTGCATTAGGAGATTGGAGGCAGAGGAGAATTTGTTTCACCCAAATTCTCCAACCATTGTAAGAGGGGTAGCTCTTGAAGCAAGGATCCCCTCATCGAAGCCTCCTTCTCTTCTTCATTTTGTAATGTTTTCATTTGTGTAATAAACTTCTTTGTTCTTCTTTTATTTCGTCTCTTTTCTTATGTTTTTTTTTAAATTTCTTCTTCTCTTAATCTTCCTCTTTGGGCTGGAGTTCTTGAGTAGAATCATTATTGGGTTATACCCATTATAAACCTTTGCACATGCAAAACGCTTCTACGATGACTACACCACCCATGGAAGAGTAGTTCTTTTTAATAATCGATCGACCTATATCCTTGTTCATTCATTTATTTTGAATCAATGAGCTACTGTAATTCACATATTATGATATATTAATTGATTTTTTAATTTAAATGAAACTAAGCAAGCAATTGAATAGTTAACACAAAACACGTGAGGTAGGGAATTGTGTGAACTGTGAGAGTGCAACCTTAACCGGTAATTCAAAACCACATGGGATCAATTTGTAGAGTTCAAATATAATCCCTAAACTCAATTAATCCTCATTTCCAGAGTAGTTATGTGCCTTAATTTACCACTGACCATAAGCTAATTTTAGAACAACAATCAAAGAAGGGTGTTGTGATTGCATGTTCTGAAGTTAGCCTAAGGTTAAATTCACTTCAATCTTCGTGGTAAAGTTAATTCTCATAGGGTTCGGGATTTAAAAAATTAATGGATCATAATTAAGTGGATATTGATTTAAATTATAATTATTAATAATTGAATGAATAGGTAGAGTTATATCGATTGCGCCTTTTAAAATATTTTCTAAAAAAACATCTTTTTGTTGTGTCATTTTAATCGAACTTAATTTCAAAACTAAAAACAAAAAAAATATACAATCTTCTTCCAGCAAACTTCTTTTAGATTCATAAACTATAAGCAACCCCCATCCATTAAAATATTTTTTTTATTCTCTTTTATTTTATTTTTAGAATACCTTTAATAAGTTGTTAAATTCACTTCCTCCTTTGAGAGATGACCTTGGTCAGCCACTCTGCTGCACCTAAGTACCCAAAAATCACATTAATCATTTGAGGGTGCCCATGACAGTGCTCTACCAAATTGGCATCGTTTCCGGGGAGGCAAGTAATTATTTCAACTAATTAGAGGTATTTATTTGGTTTTACATTTTATTCTCTTCCTCTCTTCTTTCTTCCGTCTTTTCCCAATCTGATTTTTTTTTCTCCTTCTTTTATTTCCTTCTACTTCTTTTTGGACCATCAACTCAAACTTCTAATTTTTATTTTACTATGGTCTAATTTCCTTCTTTTCATATTTCATTGATTGATGACACGAACTAATCCCAAAGATCTCTTTGATCTTGCCCCTGAGATTGAATGTAGCCTTAGGGCAAGAATCAGACATTCTCAATCTACGGGAAGTTTCAATATTCAACCAGTTGGTGAATTTCTCTCTTCTGGAAACATTTAAATTGGAAGAAATTCAAATTCAAACATAAAAGAGGAACCAATGGCTGGAAATAATGGAAATGAACTTAATAGAACCATTCGATAATTGGATACACTTGATATTAACTATCAACCAAATTGTATTGCATACCCAAATCTCGAATCGGACTTTGAATTGAAATCTGGATTAATTCACCTTCTTCCAAAGTTTCATGGCTTATCTGGTGAGGATCCCAACAAACAGCTTAAAGAATTTGATGTGGTTTGCTCAGCCTTGAAACCAAAAAATGTATCTGAAGACCGAATCAAATTAAGAGCATTCCCATTCTCACTTGATGGAGCTGCGAAAGATTGGATGTATTATTTACAACCCGAAGATGTAACTTGTTGGAACGATTTGAAACGTCTTTTCTTGCAGATATCTTTTCCAACATCAAGGACCACTTCCATTCGTAAGGAGATCTTGGGGATCAAGCAAGCACAAGGGGAGTCAATGTATGAGTACTGGGAGCGATTCAAGAAGTTGTGTGCAAGCTGCCCACATCACCAAATCAGTGAGCAATTACTCATCCAGTACTTCTATTAAGGACTCACACCTATGGAGAGAAGCATGGTAGATGCCGCAGCTGGAGGAGCATTGGTGGACAAGACACCAGTAGCTGCACGTGCGTTGAACGACAAGATGGCCCAAAACTCCCAACAATTTGGTGATAGAGGTACACCACATGTCAGGGGAGTACATCAGGTAAGTCCTTCTTCTCTTCAAAGTCATTTGATTGATACTAAGTTGGAAAAATTGACCAATATGGTGAGGAAAATTGCTTTGGCACAAAAGACATCTCTACCCCCTCCTTCAAGACCTTATGGCATTTGCACTAAGACAAGCCACCCAACTGACTGTTGCCCACAACTACAAGAGACAGAATATTGTGCCGCAGTGTTCCCTGGGAGACCATTTCATCAGCAACAACAACCATATCCCCAAAAAAAGTTTGATTCATTTGCTCCAACATATAACCAAGGGTGGAAAGATCAACCGGACATGAGGTATGGCTCTGGAAAACAACAAAGGACACCCTTTCAACAAAACTTCCAGCAGCCTCTGCCTTACCAGCAGGGTTTCCAACAACCCCAAAGGAGATTTGAAGCCCAAGCATCAACAAACCAACAACAAGGGAATCCTCCACCAAAGGTAGATTCTAATACTGATGATCTTTTGAAGAAAATTGTTCTTAATCAACAGAATGAGCTGAAGAGTCAAATTTCAGATCTGAGAGAGTTAATGACTCAAATGAGCCAGATTTCCACCGCCCTCCATGAACTTGTAAGTAAGAATTATGGAAATATACCTTCCCAACCCACTCCAAATCCAAAGGGGAATGGTAGTTCCATCACATTAAGAAGTGGGAAGAAAATGAACAATACATCTGTACCTACCATTCCACCGGGATTCACCTCAACTCCAGAAAAGCTGCATTCCATACCAACTGATGATAAATACAAGGAGAAAGATAAAGGTAAGAAAAAGATTGATGATGTTCCTCCTAAACCCCTTCCTTTTCCAAATAGGGTTGTTCAAACCAAGAAGATGTCTAAATAAGCAATGAAAAAAGAGGTTTTGGACACATTCAAGCGTGTGGAGATCAACATTCCTCTACTTGAAGCCATTAATCGAATTCCAAGGTATGCCAAATTCTTAAAATAACTATGCACCAATCGAAGAGGGCTCAAGGGAAATGAGAGGATCAACCTTGGAAGTAATGTCTCGGCACTCATTACACCAACTCTAGCAATGCCAACAAAGTGCAAGGATCCCAGGACATTCACCATCCCATGTACCATAGGGGAGTTGCACTTCTATGATGCTCTTTGTGATTTAGGAGCTTCAATAAATGTGATGCCTCACTCTTTATTCTCTTCCTTATAGGTTGGTGAGTTGAATCCAACAAGAGTAGTGGTGCAATTAGAGAATAGAGCTATGGCATATTCAGTGGGAGTCCTTGAGGATGTACTTGTCTGGGTAAGAGACATGACCGTTCCAGCAGACTTCTATGTTCTTAACATGGAGAATGATCAGGTAAGTTCTCATGCCCCCATTATCTTAGGTAGGCCCTTCCTCAAAACTGCAAAAACTATCATAAATGTCAATGAGGGTACACTTTCCATTGAATTTGGAGATAAAGTTGTGATATTTAATGTTATGGATTCCATGAAGTACCCCTCTGAGGACCATTCTGCTTTTGTTATCTCCCATTTTGAACCACCAAGTAAAAACCCCATGGAATTGGATTGTCCAATTCTTAGGGAGATTATGAGTATTGGTTCTATTTTGATGTCTAAGAGTACTTCTACACCCGTTTTTAAGGAACAAGACTCTCTAAGATTTGATTTTGAAATGGAATCATATTCTGATTTTGATCATGTGAACTCTGATTATGACATTGCTATTGATTATGCTGATGGATTTGGTGCTTTATTATCTGATTGTGATGATTTATATTCTGATACTAATGTTCATTGTGCAGATATGTCTGTTGCATCAATTTCTCCATCCATACATCACCCTCCTTCATTATAACTCAAGCCATTGCCACCAAATCTGAAATACTCATACTTGTTGAGTGGTGAGAGATTACATGTTATCATTGCTAACAATCTCCCTTTTAAACATGAAGAAAAGCTTTTGAATATTTTCAGGGAGAACATCAGGGCGATTGGGTGGACCTTGGCTGACATATCATGTATTAGCCCCTCCATTTTCATGCATAGTATTCTCTTGGATGATGGGGATAAACCGGTGAGACAACCACAAAGGAGAATCAATCCCACCCTCCTGGAAGTTGTTAAAAAAAAGTTGAGAAATTGCTCGAGGCAGGTATAATATTTCCCGTTTCAGATTCTCAGTGGGTAAGTCCTATTCAGGTTGTGCCTAAGAAAAGTGGTGTTACTGTTGTTAAAAATGAGAAATATGATTTAGTTCCAATGAGGGTGCAAAACAGTTGGCATGTGTGTATTGATTATAGGAAAATAAATCACTCCACTCGCAAGGACCATTTCCCCCTCCCGTTTATTGATCAGATGCTTGAGAGACTAGCTGGGAAGACACACTATTGTTCCTTGGATGGATTTTCTGGATATTTTTAGGTTCCTATAGCTCCGGAGGACCAGGAGAAGACGACATTCACCTGCCCATTTGGTACCTTTGCTTACCGGAGGATGCCATTTGGACTTTGCAACGCCCCAGGTACCTTCCAAAGATGCATGGTGAGTATTTTTTATGATTTTATTGAGACCTTCATGGAGGTATTTATGGATGATTTTACAGTGTATGGATCTTCATTTGATTAATGTCTAATTAGTTTGGGAAAGGTGTTGAATCGTTGTATTGAGAAGAATCTGGTCCTGAACTTTGAAAAGTGTCATTTCATGGTAGAGCATGGCATTGTCATAGGGCATGTAGTGTCAAAACATGGGATAGAGGTTGATAGATATAAGGTAGACATTATTTCATCCTTACCCTATCCTTCATGTGTGCGTGATGTTAGATATTTCCTAGGGCATGCATTATTTTATCGGTACTTCATCAAAGATTTTTGTAATATCTCTCTTCCTATGTCACGATTACTTCAAAAAGATTCTGATTTTGTGTTTGACGATTCTTGTAGGACTTCCTTTGATGAGCTAAAGAAGTTTCTAACCACTCCACCTATCATACAGCCCCCACAATGGGAGATTCCTTTTGAGCTTAGGTGTGACGTCTCCAACTTCGTGGTTGGAGCAGTCTTATCTTAGAGGGTGGAAGGACGTTCACATGTGATTGCCTTTGCATCAAGGACATTGGATTCAGCCTAATCAAACTACACTACCACATAAAAGGAGTTTCTTGCTGTCATATTTTCTTTAGATAAATTCCATTCATATTTATTGGGCTCTAAAGTAGTTGTTTTTTCTGACCATGCAGCTCTGAGGTACCTCTTAAAGAAGCCAGATGCAAAGCCACGACTTATCCGTTGGATGCTCCTTCTTCAAGAGTTTGACACCGAGATAAAGGACAAGAAGGGATCAGAGAATTTGGTAGCAGACCACATGAGTAGGCTTACTCACACACTAGAGGATGACACCTTGGACCAGGTACCACTTCGGGACAATTTCCCCAATGAGCATCTCTATACCATCTCAGGTACGCATCCTTGGTATGCTGACTTAGTTAATTAAATTGTTTCCTCTGAAATCCCTGCAAACTTAAAGAAACATCAAGTCCAAAAAATAAAGATTGAGTCAAGATTTTATGTTTGGGATGATCCTTACCTCTGGCTCATGTGTAGTGACCAAGTCATTAGGAGGTGTGTTCTCGATCATGATTTTGAGTCTGTTTTGCATTTCTGTCATACACTTGCTTTTGGTGGACACTTTGGACCCCAACGGACAGCTAGGAAGGTTTTGGACTCTGGATTATATTGGCCTAGCTTGTTCCATGATGCCCATGTGTTGTGTAAGTCATGCTCTCGTTTCCAACACACTGGGAATATTTCTAGGAGACATGAGATGCCCCAACAACCCATACTATTCTGTGAGATTTTTGATGTATGGGGCATTGATTTTATGGGTCCTTTTCCTAGTTCGTTTGGATTTTTGTATATTTTGGTTGCTGTTGATTATGTGAGTAAATGGGTGGAGGCCAAGGGCACCAGGACTGACGATTATCATGTTGTTGTGGACTTTGTCAAAGCACAGATTTTTTGCAGGTTTGGAGTACCAAAGGCCATCATCAGTGAACAAGGGACAAACTTTTGCAATAGGAATTTTGCTTCCCTCCTTCGAAAGTATGGGGTGACACACAAAACATCAACACCATACCACCCCCAAACAAATGGCCAGGCTGAGGTTTCAAATCGTGATTTGAAACAAATATTGGAGAAAATTGTGCAGCCAAATAGGAAGGATTGGAGCAAGCACTTAGATGATGCATTGTGGGCTTATAGGATAGCATACAAGACACCCATTGGTATGTCCCCATTTAGGATTGTTTTTGGGAAATCATGTCATCTCCCAGTGGAAGTTGAGCATCGGGAATATTGGGCTATAAAGAAATGCAACATGGATTTGGCCCAGGCTGGAATTCAAAGAAAGTTGCAAATTCAAGAGCGTGAGGAGATTCGACTATCATCATATGAGAACTCAAGGCTCTACAAGGAAAGATCAAAAGCAGCTCATGACAAAATGATCCAACAAAGGGAGTTTAATATTGGAGAGAAATTCATTCTCTACAGTTCACGACTGAAGCTGATGCCTGGTAAGTTGTGTTCCAGATGGTTAGGTCCTTATATTGTATCTAATGTTTTTCCTTATGGTGCAGTGAAGATCACACAAGAGGACACTGGAAGGAGATTTACAGTCAATGGGAAACGTTTGAAGAGATACATTGAGGGAATTCCTACTGATGGAGTGGATTTTATCACACTGCATGACCCCATCATCGCTTGATCACATCAGGCTATTCCTAACCCTTTCACTTTTATATTATTTGTCCTATTTAGAAATTCTGCATTTCATGTGCATATATCATCTCATGGGTTCACATTGAGGGCAATGCAATATTTTATGTTTGGTGGAGGGAACCTTTTAGTTTATTAATTTAAATTGTTTTCCTGATTTAAAAAAACAAAATAAAAATTGTGTGTTTTTTCAAATTTAGTGTGTTTATTTTTCAATTTTCTTTGTGTTTTTGAAAATTTTGAACTGAAATGATTCTCATCGCAATTTTAAAAATGCATATCAATGAGTGAAACAATTTATCCCTTGAAACTAAGCTTAAATGAATGCTGAAATAACTTTTTTTCAAATTCAAATATTTAGTAATTTCATGAAAAGTACACTGAATTTTGAATCCCATGCCACATATCATTGTATTTATATTTGAAATCACTTTCCTGTGAGGCTTCTGAACCATTATTTTCATATTCTTTACATTCACCTCACTTCTTGAGAGAACCAAACCATGCTTGATTTAACCAGAATTTGATCTATTCTTGTCAAAACTTGAGGGTTTGAGGTACATATGTTAAAATGATTGAGGCATTTGTTTGGTATTAAAGCCCCTATTTCAAAGAATCCTTTTTTTATAATGGCCTACCTTGAATATTTAATCCTTGTAGCCCTTAGAATCCATACACAGCCTGTTAGGTTAGCCACATTACAAGCCAATTTTCCCTATCCAACCAACTCTTGAAGTGAAATTGCATAATCTAGTTGAGCTTAAGTGTGGGGGAAGTTGTCTTGTGTTGTGCCACCACATTCTTTGATACATTGGGTGGAAAATTAAATTCTGAAGAGATGTGTTTTCTACTGAAGAAATCCATTATATTGAAATTTGTTCCTTTTCTGGAGCTTTCATGACAAGTGAAGTTGTGCCTTTTCTAGAGCTTCTAATTGAGGTGGAAAGTTGTGCCCATCTGGAGCTTTCAAGAAAATCATGTTTGAGAAGATTGAAAATTTTTATGCTCAAATGATGAATGGTGTAAACCTTTCATGACTTTTCATGATGATGGAGCTGAATTGATACTATGTGGATTGAGGAGAAGACCATATTTAAGTGAAAATTAGATTAATTCAATTTTTCTTCAAAAAGAGTCAAGCCCTCCTCATTCAGCCTCAGAATTTTTCACATCTTAATCCTACCAACCGAAAGCCACAGAACAACAATGAAAAATCCCCACGATAAACATATGTCCTTGACTCACATCGGGTGGCGATGTAGGAATTTATCAAGCCTATGGTGACCCTTGTATGAGTTTGGATAAGAAAGACATTGCAAAAAAAAATTGATATTTGAGTGATGAGAGAAAATTCAAACGAGGTAAGGGTTTTGTGCATGGGAGGATAAATGAAGTGGAAATATATTGAATGATATAAATGGAGAACTTGAAATAAGGTTTTTTTATGAGGCATGA
This sequence comes from Viscum album, assembly GCA_963277665.1. Taxonomy (NCBI): domain Eukaryota; kingdom Viridiplantae; phylum Streptophyta; class Magnoliopsida; order Santalales; family Viscaceae; genus Viscum; species Viscum album. Next base: position 692,355,145 of record OY728157.1, read on the forward strand.
TATCTTTTGATTCTTTTTGTGAAATTGATTGATCTCAAGGATATGTGTTTTAAAACTGGTTTTGATTTGATATTGATGTTTACTTAATATGAGATTTTGCTCAGGAGTGCAAAAGGGTAAGTGTGGGGGAGTTGATAAAACACTATTTTGTTTAATATTTTATTGATAATAAATGATATAATTTCCCCACATTGTGCTAAATATGTTCATTTATAAAATATTTGGGATTTGTTCATTCATTTGAAAATTTGGTGAAAATTCCAGTTTTACCCTTAATAGTGCACTGTAGTATTTTGAAGATAAATATTTTTATATTTATTATATGAATTTTATATTTTTTAACAGTGTTCCTATCGTAATGTTCTACAACTTTGATTCATAACACTAGAGCTAAAGAGTGCATTTTGATGGAGTAAATGTGCCATTAATCAAATGGTGGGCTGGACTCGACAGAATGGACATGGGTTCCGTATTTAGGCCATATATTCTACATCCAGGATTTTATTGAGCCCAAATTTTGAAGAAAGATCGGGGACATGATTTGACACAAATCATCCTTCTTGAAGTCCGGTCAATTCACGCGTTTTGGAGGCCAAATTGGCAGTGTAATGTGGAATAAAATATTTGGCCGAATTTCCACATTCACACTTGAAACCACTTGTAACCTATCCTCCCCTCCCCTCTATAAATTGGAGTTTTTCTCATTTGGAGGGGTTGGTACATGCATTAGGAGATTGTAGGCAGATGATAATTTGTTTCACCCAAATTATCCAACCATTGTAAGAGGGGTAGCTCTTGAAGCAATGATCCCCTCATCGAAGCCTCCTTCTCTTCTTAATTTTGTAATGTTTTCATTTGTGTAATAAACTTATTTGTTCTTCTTTTATTTCTTCTCTTTTATTCTGTTTTATTTAAATTTATTATTCTCTTAATCTTCCTCTTTGGTATGGAGTTCTTTAGTAGAAGCGTTATTGGGTTATACCCATTATAAACCTTTTCACATGCAAAACGATTCTACGATGACTACACCACCCATGGAAGAGTATTTCTTTTTAGTAATCGATCGACCTCTATCCTTCTTCATTAATTTATTTTGAATCAATGAGATACTTTAATTCACATATTATGATCTATTAATTGAGTTTTTAGTTTAAATGAAACTAAGAAAGCAATTGAATATTTAACATAAAACACGCGAGGTCGGGAATTGTGTGAACTGTGAGAGCGCAACCTTAACCGGTAATTCAAAACCACACGGGATCAATTTGTAGAGTACAAATATAATCCCTAAACTCAATTAATCCTCATTTCCAGAGTGGTTATGTTCCTTAATTTACCACTGACCATAAGCTAATTTTAGAACATCAATCAAAGCAGGGTGTTGCGATTGCAAGTTCTGAAGCTAGCCAAAGGTTAAATTCACTTCAATCTTTGTGGTAAAGTTAATTCTCATAGGGTTAGGGATTTAACAAATTAAGGGATCATAATTAAGTGGTTATTGATTTAAATGTCAATTATTAATAATTTAATGAAGAGGTAGAGTTAGATCGATTACTCCTTTTAAAATATTTTCTAAAAAAACATCTTTTTGTTGTGTCATTTTAATCGAACTTAATTTCAAAAATAAAAACAAAAAAAATATACAATCTTCTTCCAGCAAACTTCTTCTAGATTCATAAACTATAACAAACCCCCATCCTTTCAAATAGTTTTTTATTCTCTTTTATTTTATTTTTAGAATACATTTAATAAGTTGTTAAATTCACTTCCTCCTTTGAGAGACGACCTTGGTCTGCCACTCTGCTGCACCTAAGTACCCAAAAATCACATTAATCATTTGAGGGCGCCCACGACAGCGCTCTACCAAATTGGCACTGTTGCTGGGGACGCAAGTAATTATTTCAACTAATTAGAGGTATTTATTTTGTTTTACATTTTATTCTCTTCCTCTCTTCTTTCTTCCGTATTTACCCAATCTGATTTTTTTTCTCCTTCTTTTATTTCCTTCTACTTCTTTTTGAACCATCAACTCAAACTTCTAATTTTTATTTTACTATGGTCCAATTTCCTTCTTTTCATCTTTCATTGATTGATGACACGAACTAATCCCAAAGATCTCTTAGATCTTGACCCTGAGATTGAACGTAGCCTTAGGGCACGAATCAGACATTCTCAATCTACGGGAAGTTTCAATATTCAACCGTTTGGTGAATTACTCTCTTCTGAAACATTGAAATTGGAATAAATTCAAATACAAACATAAAAGAGGAACCAATGGCTGGAAATAATGGAAATTAACTTAATATAACCATTCGATAATTGGCTTCACCTGATATTAATTATCAACCAAATTGTATTGCATACCCAAATCTCGAATCGGACTTTGAATTGAAATCTAGATTAATTCACCTTGTTCCAAAGTTTCATGGATTATCTGGTGAGATCCCAAAAAACACCTTATTGAATTTAATGTGGTTTTCTCAACCTTGAAACCAAGAAATGTATCTGAAGACCAAATCAAATTAAGAGCATTCTCATTCTCACTTGATGGAGCTGCGAAAGATTGGATGTATTATTTACAACCCGAAGATGTAACTTGTTGGAATGATTTGAAAAGTCTTTTATTGCAGAGATTTTTTCCAGCATCAAGGACCACTTCCATTCGTAAGGAGATCTCGGGGATCAAGAAAGCACAAGGGGAGTCAATGTATGAGTACTGGGAGCGATTCAAGAAGTTGTGTGCAGGCTGCCCACATCACCAAATCAGTGAGAAATTACTCATCCAGTACTTCTATAAAGGACTCACACCTATGGAGAGAAGCATGGTAGATGTTGCGGCTGGAGGATCATTGGTGTACAAGACACTAGTAGCTGCATGTGTGTTGATCGACAAGATGGCCCAAAACTCCCAACAATTTGGTGATAGTGGTACACCACATGTCAGGGGAGTACATCAGGTAAGTCTTTATTCTCTTGAAAGTCATTTGATTGATACTAAGTTGGAATAATTGACCACTATGGTGAGTCAAATTGATTTGGCACAAAATACATCTCTACCCCCTCCTTCAAGGCCTTGTGTCATTTTCACTGAGACAAGCCACCCAACTGACTGTTGCCCACAACTACAAGAGACAGAAGATTGTGCAGCAGTGTTCCCTGGGAGACCATTTCAGCAGCAACAACAACCATATCCCCAAAAGAAGTTTGATTCATTTGCTCCAACATACAACCAAGGGTGGAAAGATCAACTGGACATGAGGTGTGGCTCTGTACAACAACAAAGGCCACCCTTTCAACAAAACTTCCAACAGCCTCCGCCTTACCAGCAGGGTTTCCAACAACCCCAAAGGAGATTTGAAGCCCAAGCATCAACAAGCCAACAACAAGGGAATCCCCCACCAAAGGTAGATTCTAATACTGATGATCTTTTGAAGAAAATTGTTCTTAATCAACAGAATGAGCTGAAGAGTCAAAGTTCAGAGCTGAGGGAGTTAAAGAATCAAATGAGCCAGATTGCCACCGCCCTCCATGAACTTGTAAGTAAGAATTCCGGAAATATACCTTCCCAACCCACTCCAAATCCAAAGGGGAATGTTAGTTCCATCACATTGAGAAGTGGGAAGAAAATGAACAATACATCTGTACCTACCATTCCACCGGGATTCACCTCAACTCCAGAGAATCCGCATTCCATTCCAACTGATGAGAAATCCAAGGAGAAAGATAAAGGTAAGAAAAAGATTGATGATGTTCCTCCTAAACCCCTTCCTTTTCCAAACAGGGTTGTTCAAACCAAGAATATGGATGAAGAAGCAATGAAAAATGAGGTTTTGGACACATTCAAGCGTGTGGAGATCAACATTCCTCTACTTGATGCCATTAAGAAAATTCCAAAGTATGCCAAATTATTAAAAGAACTCTACACCAATCGAAGAGGGATCAAGGGAAATGAGAGGATCAACCTTGGAAGGAATGTCTCGGCACTCATTACACCAACTCTAGCAATGCCAACAAAGTGCAAGGATCCCGAGACATTCACCATCCCATGTACCATAGGGGAGTTTCACTTCTATGATGCTATTTGTGATTTAGGAGCTTCAATAAATGTGATGCCTCACTCTGTATTATCTTCCTTGTAGGTTGGTGAGTTGAAGCCAACAAGAGTAGTGGTGAAATTGGCGAATAGAGCTACGGCATATCCAGCGGGAGTCCTTGAGGATGTACTTGTCCGGGTAAGAGACATGATCTTTCTAGCATACTTCTATGTTCTAAACATGGAGGATGATCAGGTAAGTTATCATGCCCCCATTATCTTATGTAGGCCCATCCTCAAAACTGAAAAAACTATCATAAATGTCAATAAGGGTTAACTTTCCATGGAATTTGGAGATGAAGTTGTGATATTTAATGTTATGTATTCCATGAAGTACCCCTTTGAGGACCATTCTTCTTTTTTTATCTCCCATTTTGAACCACCAAGTAAAAACCCCATGGAATTGGATTTTTCTATGCTTAGGGAGATTATGAGTATTGGTTCTAGTTTGATGTCTAAGAGTACTTCTACACCCATTTTTAAGGAACAAGACTCTATAAGATTTTATTTTGAAATGGAATCATATTCTGATTTTGATCATGTGAACTCTGATTATGACATGGCTATTGAGTATGCTGATGGATTTGGTGCTTTATTCTCTGATTGTGATGATTTATATTCTGATACTAATGTTCATTGTTCAGATATGTCTGTTGCATGAATTTCTCCATCCATACATCACCCTTCTTCATTAGAACTCAATCCATTGTCACCAAATCTGAAATACTCATACTTGTTGAGTGGTGAGAGATTACCTGTTATCATTGCTAACAATCTCCCTTTTGAACATGAAGAAAAGATTTTGAATATTTTGAGGGAGAACATCAGGGCGATTTGGTGGACCTTGACTGACATATCAGGTATTAGCCCCTCCATTTGCATGCATAGGATTCTCTTGGATGATGGGGCTAAACCGGTGAGACAACCACAAAGGAGACTCAATCCCACCCTCCTGGAAGTTGTTAAAAAAGAAGTTGAGAAATTGCTCAAGGCAGGTATAATCTTTCCCATTTCAGATTCTCATTGGGTAAGTCCTATTCAGGTTGTGCCTAAGAAAAGTGGTGTTACTATTGTTAAAAATGAGAAAGATGAGTTAGTTCCAATGAGGGTGCAAAACAGTTGGCGTGTGTGTATTGATTATAGGAAACTAAATCACTCCACTCGCAAGGACCATTTCCCCCTCCCGTTTATTGATCAGATTCTTGAGAGACTAGCTGGGAAGACACACTACTGTTTCTTGGATGGATTTTCTGGATATTTTCAGGTTCCTATAGCTCTGGAGGACCAGGAGAAGACGACATTCACCTGCCCATTCGGTACCTTTGCTTACCGGAGGAAGCCATTTGGACTTTGCAACGCCCCAGGTACCTTCCAAAGATGCATGGTGAGTATTTTTTCTGATTTTATTGAGACCTACATGGAGGTATTTATGGATGATTTTACAGTGTGTGGATCTTCATTTGATGAATGTCTAATTAGTTTGGGAAAGGTGTTGTATCGTTGTATTGAGAAGAATCTGGTCCTGAACATTGAAAAGTGTCATTTCATGGTAGATCATGGCATTGTCTTAGGGCATGTAGTGTCAAAACATGGGATAGAGGTTGATAGATCTAAGGTAGACATTATTTCATCCTTACCCTATCCTTGATGTGTGCGTGATGTTAGATCTTTATTAGGGCATGCAGGATTTTGTTGGCACTTCATCAAAGATTTTAGTAAGATCGCTCTTCCTATGTCACGATTACTTCAAAAAGATTCTGATTTTCTGTTTGACGATTCTTGTAGGACTTCCTTTGATGAGCTAAAGAAGTGTCTAACCACTCCACCTATCATACAGCCCCCACGGTGGGAGATTCCTTTTGAGCTTCTGTGTGATGCCTCCAACTTCACGGTTGGAGCAGTCTTATCTCAGAGGGTGGAAGGACGTTCACATGTGATTGCATATGCATCAAGGACATTGGATTCAGCCCAATCAAACTACACTACCACAGAAAAGAAGTTTCTTGTTTTCATATTTGCTTTAGATAAATTCCGTTCATATTTATTGGGCTCTAAAGTAGTTGTTTTTTCTGACCATGCAGCTCTGAGGTACCTCTTGAAGAAGACAGATGCAAAGCCACGACTTATCTGTTGGATGCTCCTTCTTCAAGAGTTTGACATAGAGATAAAGTACAAGAAGGGATCAGATAATTTGGTAGCAGACCACATGAGTAGGCTTACTCACACACTAGAGGATGACACCTTGGACCAGGTACCACTTCGGGACACTTTCCCTGATGATCATCTCTATACCATCTCAGGTACGCATCCTTGGTATGCTGATTTAGTTAATTACATTGTTTCCTCTGAAATCCCTACAAACTTAAAGAAACATCAAGTCCAAAAATTAAAGAGTGAGTCAAGATTTTATGTTTGGGATGATCCTTACCTCTGGCGCATGTGTAGTGACCAAGTCATTAGGAGGTGTGTTCCCGATCATGAGTTTGAGTCTGTTTTGCATTTCTGTCATACACTTGCTTATGGTGGACACTTTGGACCCCAACGGACAGCTAGGAAGGTTTTGGACTCTGGATTATATTGGCCTGGCTTGTTCCATGATTCCCATGTGTTTTGTAATTCATGCTCTCGTTGCCAACACACTGGGAATATTTCTAGGAGACATGAGATGCCCCAACAACCCATACTATTCTATGAGATTTTTGATGTATGGGGCATTGATTTTATGGGTCCGTTTCCTAGTTCATTTGGATTTTTGTATATTTTGGTTGCTGTTGATTATGTGAGTAAATGGGTGGAGGCCAAGGCCACCAGGACTGATGATTCTCATGTTGTTGCGGACTTTGTCAAAGCACAGATTTTTTGCATGTTTGGAGTACCAAAGTCCATCATCAGTGACCAAGGGACACACTTTTGCAATAGGAATTTTTCTTCCCTCCTTCGAAAGTATGGGGTGACACACAAAACATCAACACCATACCGCCCCCAAAGAAATGGCCAGGCTGAGGTTTCAAATCATGAGTTGAAACAAATATAGGAGAAAACCGTGCAGCCAAATAGGAAGGATTGGAGCAAGCGCTTGGGTGATGCATTGTGGGCTTATAAGACAGCATACAATACACCCATTGGTATGTCCCCATTTAGGATTTTTTTGGGAAAGCATGTCATCTCCCAGTGGAAGTCGAGCATCAGGCATATTGGGCTATAAAGAAATGCAACATGGATTTGGCCCAAGCTGGAATTCAAAGAAAGTTGCAAATTCAAGAGCTTAAGGAGATTCGACTGTCATCATATGAGAACTCAAGGCTCTACAAGGAAAGATCAAAAGCAGCTCATGAAAAAATGATCCAACAAAGGGAGTTTAATTTTGGAGAGAAATTCATTCGCTACAATTCACGACTGAAGTTGATGCCTGGTAAGTTGCGTTCCAGATGGTTAGGTCCTTATATTGTATCTAATGTTTTTCCTTATGGTGCAGTGGAGATCACACAAGAGGAAACTGGAAGGAGCTTTACAGTCAATGGGCAACGTTTGAAGAGATACATTGAGGGACTTCCTACTGATGTAGTGGATTTTATCACACTGCATGACCCCATCATCGCTTGATCACATCAGGCTATTCCTAACCCTTTCACTTTTATATTATTTGTCCTATTTAAAAATTCTGCATTTCATGTGCATATATCATCTCATGGGTTCACATTGAGGAAAATGCAATATTTTAAGTATGGGGGAGGGAACCTTTTAGTTTAGTAATTTCAATTGTTTTCCTGATTTAAAAAAAAAATTGTGTGTTTTTTCAAATTTTGTGTGTTTATTTTCCAATTTTCTTTGTGTTTTTGAAAATTTTGAACTGAAATGATTCTCATCACAATTTTAAAAATGCATATCAATGAGTGAAACAATTTATCCCTTGAAACTAAGCATAAATGAATGCTGAAATAGCTTTGTTTCAAATTCAAATATTTAGTAATTTCATGAAAAGTACACTGAATTTTGAATCTCATGCCACATCTCACTATCTTTATATTTGCAATCACTTTCCTGTGAGGCTTCTAAACCATTATTTTCATATTCTTTACATTCACCTCACTTCTTGAGAGAACCAAACCATGCTTGATTTAACCAGAATTTGATCTATTCCTGTCAAAACATGAGGGTTTGAGGTACATATGTTTAAATGATTGAGGCAATTGTTTAGTATTAAAGACCCTATTTTAAAGAATCCTTTTTTTATAATGGCCTACCTTGAATATTTAATCCTTGTAGCCCTTAGAAGCCATACACAGCCTGTTAGGTTAGCCACATTACAATCCAATTTTCCCTATCCAACCAACTCTTGAAGTGAAATTGCATAATCTAGTTGAGATTAAGTGTGGGGGAAGTTGTGTTGTGTTGTGCCACCACATTCTGTGATACTTTGGGTGGAAAATTAAATTCTGAAGAGATGTGTTTTCTACTGAAGAAAGCCATTGTATTGAAAGTTGTGCCTTTTCTGGAGCTTTCATTACAAGTGAAGTTGTGCCTTTTCTGGAGCTTCTAATTGAGGTGGAAAGTTGTTCCCATCTGGAGCTTTCAAGAAAATAATGTTTGAGAAGATTGAAATTTTTTTATGCTCAAATGATGAATGGTGTAAACCATTCATGACTTTTCATGATGATGGAGCTAAATTGATACTATGTGTATTGAGGAGAAGACCATATTTAAGTGAAAATTAGATTAATGCAATTTTGCTTCAAAAAGAGTCAAGCCCTCCTCATTCAGCCTCAGAATTTTTCACATCTTAATCATACCAACCAAAAGCCACAGAACAATCCTGAAAAGTCCTCACGATAAACATATGTCCTTGACTCACATCGGGTGGTGATGTAGGAATTTATCAAGCCTATGGTGACCCTTGTATGAGTTTGGATGATAAAGACATTGCAAAAAAAAATTGTTATTTGAGTGATGAGAGAAAATTCAAGTGTGGTAAGTGTTTTTTGCATGGGAGGATAAATGAAGTGGAAATATATTGAATGATATAAATGGAGAACTTAAAATAAGGTTTTTTATGAGGCATGATATCTTTTTATTCTTGTTGTGAAATTGATTGATCTCAAGGATATGTGTTTTAAAAATGGTTTTGATTTGATATTGATGTTTACTTAATATGAGATTTTTCTCAAGAGTGCAAAAGGGTAAGTGTGGGGGAGTTGATAAAACATTATTTTGTTGAATATTTTATTGATAATAAATGATATAATTTCCCCACATTGTGCTAAATCTGTTCATTTATAAAATATTTGGGATTTGATCATTCATTTGAAAGTTTGGTGAAAATTCCAGTTTTACCCTTAATAGTGCACTGTAGTATTTCGCAAATAAATATTTTTTTATTTATTATTTGAATTTGAAATTTTGTACCAGTATTCCTAACGTAATGTTCTACAACTTTCATTCAGGATACTAGAGCTGAAAAGAGCATTTGGATTGAGTAAATGGGATATTAATCCAATGGTGGGCTGGACTCGGCAGAATGGACGTGGGTTCTATATTTGGGTCATATCTTCTAAATACGGGATTGTATTGAGCCCAAATTTTTAGGAACGATTGGGGACTTGATTTGGCACAAATAATACTTCTTGAAGTCCGGTCAATTCACGCGTGTTGGAGGTAAAATGGTCGGTGCAAGTTTGAATAAAATATTTGGCCGAATTTCCACATTCACACTTGAAACCACTTGTAACATCTCCTCCCCTCCCCTCTATAAATTAGATTTTTTTCTCATCTGGAGGGGTTGGGACGTGCATTAGTATATTGGAGGAAGAGGAGAATTTTTTTCACCCAAATTCTCCAACCATTTTAAGATGGGTAGCTCTTGAATCAAGGATCCCCCCATCGAAGCCTCCTTCTCTTCTTCATTTTGTAATGTTTTCATTTGTGTAATAAACTTCTTTGTTCTTCTTTTATTTCTTCTATTTTCTTCTTTTTTGTTTAAATTTATTCTTATATTAATCTTCCTCTTTGGGCTAGAGTTCTTGAGTATAAGCGTTATTGGGTTATACCCATTATAAATCTTTGCACATGCAAAACGCTTCTACGATGACTACACCACCCATGGAAGAGTAGTTCTTTTTAGTAATCGATCGACATCTATCCTTATTATTTAATTTATTTTGAATCAATGGGATACTTTAATTCACATATTATGATCTACTAATTTAGTTTTTAATTTAAATGAAACTAAGCAAGCAATTTTTTAGTTAACACAAAACACGCGAGGTCGGGAATTGTGTGAACTGTGAGAACGCAACCTTAACCGATAATTCAAAACCACACGGGGTCAATTTGTAGAGTTCAAATATAATCCCTAAACTCAATTAATCCTCATTTCCAGAGTAGTTATGTGCCTTAATTTACCACTGACCATGATCAAATTTTAGAACATCAATCAAAGCAGGGTTTTGCGATTGCATGTTTCGAAGTTAGCCTAAGGTTAAATTTACTTCAATCTTCGTGGTAAAGTTAATTCTCATAGGGTTCGGGATTTAACAAATTAAGGGATCATAATTAAGTGGATATTGATTTAAATTATAATGATTAATAATTTAATGAAGAGGTATAGTTAGATAGATTACGCCTTTTAAAATATTTTCTAAAAAACATCTTTTTGTTGTGTCATTTTAATTGAACTTAATTTCAAAACAAAAAACAAAAAAAATAAACAATCTTCTTCCAGCAAACTTCTTATAGATTCATAAACTATAACCAACCCCCATTCTTTCAAATATTGTTTTTATTCTCTTTTATTTTATTTTTATAATACCTTTAATAAGTTTTTAAATTCACTTCCTCCTTTGAGAGACGACCTTGGTCAGCCACTCTGCTGCACCTAAGTACCCAAAAATCACATTAATCATTTGAGGGAGCCCACGACAGCGCTCTACCAAATTGGTGTCATTTCTGGAGAGGCAAGTAATTATTTCAACTAATTAGAGGTATTTATTTTGTTTACATTTTATTCTCTTCCTCTCTTATTTCTTCTGTCTTTACCCAATCTGATTTTTTTCTCCTTCTTTTATTTCCTTCTACTTCTTTTTGGACCATCAACTCAAACTTCTAATTTTTATTTTACTATGGTCCAATTTCCTTCTTTTCATCTTTCATTGATTGATGACATGAACTAATCCCAAAGATCTCTTATATATTTACCCTGATATTGAACGTAGCCTTAGGGAATGAATCAGACATTCTCAATCTACGGAAAGTTTCAATATTCAACCAGTTGGTGAATTCCTCTCTTCCGGAAACATTGAAATTGGAAGAAATTCAAATTCAAACATAAAAGAGGAACCAATGGCTGGAAATAATGGAAATGAACTTAATAGAACCATTCGAGAATTGGTTGCACCTGATATTAACTATCAACCAAATTGTATTGCATAGCCAAATCTCGAATCAGACTTTGAATTGAAATCTGGATTAATTCACCTTCTTCCAATGTTTCATGGCTTATCTGGTGAGTATCCCAACAAACACCTTAAAGAATTTAATGTGGTTTGCTCAACCTTGAAACCAAGATATGTATCTGAAGACCAAATCAAATTAAGAGCTTTCCCATTCTCACTTGATGGAGCTGCGAAAGATTGGATGTATTATTTACAACCCGAAGATGTAACTTGTTGGAACGATTTGAAACGTCTTTTCTTGCAGAGATTTTTTCCAGAATCAAGGACCACTTCCATTCGTAAGGAGATCTCGGGGATCAAGCAAGCACAAGGGGATTCAATGTATGAGTACTGGGAGCGATTCAAGAAGTTGTGTTCAAGCTTCCCACATCACCAAATCAGTGAGAAATTACTCATCCAGTACTTCTATGAAGGACTCACACCTATGGAGAGAAGCATGGTAGATGTTGCGGTTGTAGGAGCATTGGTGGATAAGACACCAGTAGCTGCACGTGCGTTGATCGACAAGATGGCCCAAAACTCCCAACAATTTGGTGATAGAGGTACACCACATGTCAGGGGAGTACATCAGGTAAGTCCTTCTTCTCTTGAAAGTCATTTGATTGATACTAAGTTGGAAGAATTGACCACTATGGTGAGGTAAATTGCTTTGGCACAAAAGACATCTCCACCCCCTCCTTCAAGGCCTTGTGGCATTTTCACTGAGACAATCCACTCAACTGACTGTTGCCCACAACTACAAGAGACAGAAGATTTTGCAGCAGTGTTCCCTGGGAGACCATTTCAGCAGCAACAACAATCATATACCCAAAAGAAGTTTGATTCATTGGCTCCAACATACAACCAAGGGTGGAAAGATCAATCGGACATGAGGTATGGCTCTGGACAACAACAAAGGTCACCCTTTCAACAAAACTTCCAGCAGCCCCCGCCTTACCAGTAGGGTTTCCAACAACCCTAAAGAAGATTTGAATCCCAAGCATCAACAAGCCAACAAAAAGGGAATCCCCCACCAAAGGTAGATTCTAATACTGATGATCTTTTGAAGCAAATTTTTCTTAATCAACAGAATGAGCTGAAGATTCAAAGTTCGGAGCTGAGGGAGTTAAAGACTCAAATGAGCTAGATTGCCACCACCCTCCATGAACTTGTAAGTAAGAATTATGGAAATCTACCTTCCCAACCCACTCCAAATCAAAGGGGAATGTTAGTTACATCACATTGAGAAGTGGGAAGAAAATGAACAATACATCTATACCTACCATTCCACCGGGATTCACCTCTACTCTAGAAAAGCCGCATTCAATGCCAACTGATGAGCAATCCAAGGAGAAAGATAAAGGTAAGAAAAAGATTGATGATGTTCCTCCTAAACCCCTTCCTTTTCCAAATAGGGTTGTTCAAACCAAGAAGTTGGTTGAATAAGCAATGAAAAAGGGGGTTTTGGACACATTCAATCATGTGGAGATCAACATTCCTCTACTTGAAGCCATTAAGAAAATTCCAAGGTATGCCAAATTCTTAAAAGAACTCTGAACCAATCGAAGAGGGCTCAAGGGAAATGAGAGGATCAACCTTGGAAGGAATTTCTCGGCACTCATTACACCAACTCTAGTAATGCCAACAAAGTGCAAGGATCACGGGACATTCACCATCCCATGTACCATAGGGGAGTTGCACTTCTCTGATGCTCTTTGTGATTTAGGAGCTTCAATAAATGTGATGCCTCACTCTGTATTCTCTTCCTTGCAGGTTGGTGAGTTGAAGCCAACAAGAGTAGTGGTGCAATTGGCGAATAGAGCTACGACATATCCAGTGGGAGTCCTTGAGGATGTACTTGTCCGGGTAAGAGACATGATCTTTCCAGCAGACTTCTATGTTCTTAACATGGAGGATGATCAGGTAAGTTCTCATGCCCCCATTATCTTAGGTATGCCCTTCCTCAAAACTACAAAAACTATCATAAATGTCAATGAGGGTACACTTTCCATGGAATTTGGAGATGAAGTTGTGATATTTAATGTTATGGATTACATGAAGTACCCCTCTGAGGACCCTTCTGCTTTTGTTATCACCCATTTTGAACCACCAAGTAAAAACCCCATGGAATTGGATTTTCCTATGATTAGGGAGATTATGAGTATTGGTTCTAGTTTGATATCTAAGAGTACTTATACACCCGTTTTTAAGGAACAAGACTCTCTAAGATTTGATTTTGAAATGGAATCATATTTTGATTTTGATCATGTGAACTCTGATTATGACATGGCTATTGAGTATGCTGATGGATTTGGTGCTTTATTCTCTGATTGTGATGATTTATATTCTGATACTAATTTTCATTGTGCACATATGTCTGTTTCATCAATTTCTCCATCCATACATCACCCTCCTTCATTAGAACTCAAGCCATTGCCACAAATTCTGAAATACTCATACTTGTTGAGTGGTGAGAGATTACCTGTTATCATTGCTAACAATCTCCCTTTTGAACATGAAGAAAAACTTTTGAATATTTTGAGGGAGAACATCAGGGCGATTGGGTGGACCTTGGCTGACATATCAGGTATTAGACCCTCCATTTGCATGCATAGGATTCTCTTGGACGATGGGGCTAAACCGGTGAGACAACCACAAAGGAGACTCAATCCCACCCTCCTGGAAGTTGTTAAAAAAGAAGTTGAGAAATTTCTCGAGGCAGGTATAATCTTTCCCATTTCAGATTCTCAGTGGGTAAGTACTATTCAGGTTGTGCCGAAGAAAAGTGGTGTTACTGTTGTTAAAAATGAGAAAGATGAGTTAGTTCCAATGAGGGTGAAAAACAGTTGGTGTGTGTGTATTGATTATAGGAAACTAAATCACTCCACTCCCAAGGACCATTTCCCACTCCCGTTTATTGATCAGATGCTTGAGAGACTAGCTGGGAAGACACACTATTCTTTCTTGGATGGATTTTCTGGATATTTTCAGGTTCCTATAGCTCCGGAGGACCAGGAGAAGAAGACATTCACCTGCCCATTCGGTACCTTTGCTTACCGGAGGATGCCATTTGGACTTTGCAACGCCCCAGGTGCCTTCCAAAGATGCATGGTGAGTATTTTTTCTGATTTTGTTGAGACCTGCATGGAGGTATTTGTGGATGATTTTACAGTGTATGGATCTTCATTTGATGAATGTATAATTAGTTTGGGAAAGGTGTTGAATCGTTGTTTTGAGAATAATCTGGTCCTGAACTTTGAAAAGTGTCATTTCATGGTAGAGCATGGCATTTTTTTAGGGCATGTAGTGTCAAAACATGAAATAGAGGTTGATATATATAAGGTAGAAATTATTTCATCCTTACCCTATCCTTTATGTGTGCGTGATGTTAGATCTTTCCTAGGGCATGCAGGATTTTATTGGCGCTTCATCAAAGCTTTTAGTAAGATCGCTCTTCCTATGTCACTATTACTTCAAAAAGATTCTGATTTTGTGTTTGACAATTCTTTTAGGACTTCCTTTGATGAGCTAAAGAAGTGTTTGACCACTCCACCTATCATACAGCCCCCACGGTGGGAGATTCCTTTTGAGCTTATGTGTGACGCCTCCAACTTTGCGGTTGGAGCAGTCTTATCTCAGAGGGTGGAAGGACGTTCACATGTGATTGCCTATGCATCAAGGAAATTGGATTCAGCCCAATCAAACTACACTACCACAGAAAAGGAGTTTCTTGCTGTCATATTTGCTTTAGATAAATTTCGTTCATATTTATTGGGCTCTAAAGTAGTTTTTTTTCTGACCATGCAGCTCTGGGGTACCTCTTGAAGAAGCCAAATGCAAAGCCATGACTTATCTGTTGGATGCTCCTTCTTCAAGAGTTTGACATCGAGATAAAGGACAAGAAGGGATCAGAGAATTTGGTAGCAGACCACATGAGTAGGCTTACTCACACACTAGAGGATGACACCTTGGACCAGGTACCACTTCGGGACACTTTCCCCGATGATAATCTCTATACCATCTCAGGTACGCATCCTTGGTATACTGATTTAGTTAATTACATTGTTTCCTCTGAAATCCCTGCAAACTTAAAGAAACATCAAGTCCAAAAATTAAAGAGTGAGTCAAGATTTTATGTTTGGGATAATCCTTACCTCTGGCGCATGTGTAGTGACCAAGTCATTAGGAGGTGTGTTCCCGATCATGAGTTTGAGTCTGTTTTGCATTACTGTCATACACTTGCTTGTGGTGGACACTTTGGACCCCAACGGATAGCTAGGAAGGTTTTGGACTCTGGATTATATTGGCCTAGCTTGTTCCATGATGCCCATGTGTTTTGTAAGTCATTCTCTCATTGCCAACACACTGGGAATATTTCTAGGAGACATGAGATGCCCCAACAACCCATACTATTCTGTGAGATTTTTGATGTATGGGGCATTGATTTTATGGGTCCCTTTCCTAGTTCATTTGGATTTTTGTATATTTTAGTTTCTGTTGATTATGTGAGTAAATGGGTGGAGGCCAAGGCCACCAGGACTGACGATTCTCATGTTGTTGTGGACTTTGTCAAAGAACGGATTTTTTGCAGGTTTGGAGTACCAAATCCCATCATCAGTGACCAAGGGACACACTTTTGCAATAGAAATTTTGCTTCCCTCCTTAGAAAGTATGGGTTGACACACAAAACATCAACACCTTACCCCCCCCCCCCCCAAACAAATGGCCAGGCTGAGGTTTCAAATCGTGAGTTGAAACAAATATTGGAGAAAACCGTGCAGCCAAATAGGAAGGATTGGAGAAAGCGCTTGGATGATGCATTGTGGGATTATAGGACAACATACAAGACACCCATTGGTATGTACCCATTTAGGATTGTTTTTGGGAAAGCATGTCATCTCCCAGTGGAAGTTGAGCATCAGGCATATTGGGCTATAAAGAAATGCAACATGGATTTTGCCCAAGCTGGAATTCAAAGAAAGTTTCAAATTCAAGAGCATGAGGAGATTCGACTGTCATCATATGAGAACTCAAGGCTCTACAAGGAAAGACCAAAAGAAGATCATGAAAAAATGATCCAACAAAGGTAGTTTAATGTTGGAGAGAAAGTCCTTCTCTACAGTTCACAACTGAAGCTGATGTCTGGTAAGTTGCGTTCCAGATGGTTAGGTCCTTATATTGTATCTAATTTTTTTCCTTATGGTGCAGTGGAGATCACACAAGAGGACACTAGAAGGAGCTTTACAGTCAATGGGAAATGTTTGAAGAGATACATTGAGGGACTTCCTACTGATGCAGTGGATTTTATCACACTGCTTGACCCCATCATCGCTTAATCACATCAGGCTGTTCCTAACCCTTTCACTTTTATATTATTTGTCCTATTTATAAATTCTGAATTTCATGTGCATATATCATCTCATGGGTTCACATTGAGGACAATTCAATATTTTAAGTATGGTGGAGGGAACCTTTTAGTTTAGTAATTTCAATTATTTTCCTGATTTAAAAAAAACAAAAAAAAAATTGTGTGTTTTTTCAAATTTTGTGTGTTTATTTTTCAATTTTCTTTGTGTTTTTGAAAATTTTGAACTGAAATGATTCTCATCAGAATTTTAAAAATGCATATCAATGAGTGAAACAATTTATCCCTTGAAACTAAGCTTAAATGAATGTTGAAATAACTTTGTTTCAAATTCAAATATTTAGTAATTTCATGAAAAGTACACTGAATTTTGAATCTCATGCCACATCTCACTGTCTTTATATTTGAAATCACTTTCCTATGAGGCTTCTGAACCATTATTTTCATATTCTTTACATTCACCTCACTTCTTGAGAGAACCAAACCATGCTTGATTTAACCAGAATTTGATCTATTCCTGTCAAAACTTGAGGGTTTGAGGTACATATGTTTAAATGATTGAGGCATTTTTTTGGTATTAAAGCCCCTATTTCAAAGAATCCTTTTTTTTATAATCTCCTACCTTGAATATTTAATCCTTGTAGTCCTTATAAGCCATACACATCCTGTTAGGTTAGCAACATTACAAGCCAATTTTCCCTATCCAACCAACTCTTGAAGTGAAATTGCATAATCTAGTTGAGCTTAAGTGTGGGGGAAGCTGTCTTGTGTTGTGCCACCACATTCTGTGATACTTTGGGTGGAAAATTAAATTCTGAAGAGATGTGTTTTCTACTGAAGAAAGCCATTATATTGAAAGCTGTTCCTTTTCTGGAGCTTTCATGACAAGTGAAGCTGTGCCTTTTCTAGAGCTTCTAATTGAGGTGGAAAGTTATGCCCATCTGGAGCTTTCAAGAAAATCATGTTTGAGAAGATTGAAATTTTTTATGCTCAAATGATGAATGGTGTAAACCTTTCATGACTTTTCATGATGATGGAGCTGAATTGATACTATGTGGATTGAGGAGAAGACCACATTTAAGTGAAAATTAGATTAATGCAATTTTGCTTCAAAAAGAGTCAAGCCCTCCTCATTCAGCCTCAGAATTTTTCACATCTTAATCCTACCAACCGAAAGCCACAGAACAACACTGGAAAGTCCTCACGATAAACATATGTCCTTGACTCACATCGGATGGCGATGTAGGAATTTATCAAGCCTATGGTGACCCTTGTATGAGTTTGGATGAGAAAGACATTGCCAAAAAAATTTATATTTCAGTGATTAGAGAAAATTCAAGCGAGGTAAGTGTTTTGTGCATGGGAGGATAAATGAAGTGGAAATATATTGAATAATATAAATGGAGAACTTGAAATAAGGTTTTTTATGAGGCATGATATATTTTGATTCTTGTTGTGAAATTGATTGATCTCAAGGATATGTGTTTTAAAACTGGTTTTGATTTGATATTGATGTTTACTTAATACGAGATTTTGCTCAGGAGTGCAAAAGGGTAAGTGTGGGGGAGTTGATAAACCACTATTTTGTTGAATATTTTATTGATAATAAATGATATAATTTCCCCACATTGTGCTAAATATGTTCATTTATAAAATAATTGGGATTTGATCATTCATTTGAAAATTTGGTGAAAATTCCAGTTTTACCCTTAATAGTGCACTGTAGTATTTCGAAGATAAATATTTTTTTTATTTATTATATGAATTTGAAATTTTGTAATAGTGTTCCTATCGTAATGTTATACAACTTTAATTCAGGACACTAGATCTAAAGAGTGTATTTTGATGGAGTAAATGGGCCATTAATCCAATGGTGGGCTGGACTCAACAGAATGGACATGGGTTCTGTATTTGGGCCATATCGTCTACATCTAGGATTTTATTGAGCCCAAATTTTGAGGCAATATCGGGGACATGATTTAGCACAAATCAACCTTCTTGAAGGCCGGTCAATTCACGCGTTTTTGAGGTCAAATTGGCGGTGCAAGGTGGAATAAAATATTTGGAAGAATTTCCACATTCACACTTGAAACCACTTGTAACCTCTCCTCCACTCCCCTATATAAATTGGATTTTTTCTCATTTGGAGGGGTTGGGACGTGCATTAGGAGATTTGAGGTAGAGGAGAATTTGTTTCACCCAAATTCTCCAACCATTGTAAGAGGGGTAGCTCTTGAAGCAAGGATCCCCTCATCGAAGCCTCCTTCTCTTCTTAATTTTGTAATGTTTTCATTTGTGTAATAAACTTATTTTTTCTTCTTTTATTTCTTCTCTTTTATTCCGTTTTGTTTAAATTTATTATTCTCTTAATCTTCCTCTTTGGTCTGGAGTTCTTGAGTAGAAGTTTTATTGGGTTATACCCATTATAAACCTTTGCACATGCAAAACGCTTCTACGATGACTACACCACCCATGGAAGAGTGTTTATTTTTAGTAATCGATCGACCTTTATCCTTCTTCATTCATTTATTTTGAATCAATGAGATACTTTAATTCACATATTATGATCTATTAATTTATTTTTTAATTTAAATGAAACTAAGCAAGCAATTGAATAGTTAACACAAAACACGCGAGGTCGGGAATTGTGTGAACTGTGAGAGCGCAACCTTAACCGGTAATTCAAAACTAAACGGGATAAATTTGTAGAGTTCAAATATAATCCCTAAACTCAATTAATCCTCATTTCCAGAGTGGTTATGTGCCTTAATTTACCACTGACCATAAGCTAATTTTAGAACATCAATCAAAGCAGGGTGTTGCAATTACATGTTCTGAAGCTAGCCTAAGGTTAAATTCACTTCAATCTTCGTGGAAAAGTTAATTCTCATAGGGTTCGGGATTTAACAAATTAAGGGATAATAATTAAGTGGATATTGATTTAAATGAAAATGATTAATAATTGAATGAATAGGTATAGTTAGATCGATTACTCCTTTTAAAATATTTTCTAAAAAAACATCTTTTTGTTGTGTCATTTTAATCGAACTTAATTTCAAAACTAAAAACAAAAAAATTATACAATCTTCTTCCAGAAAACTTCTTCTAGATTCATAACCTATAACCAACCCCCATCCTTTAAAATAGTGTTTTTATTCTATTTTATTTTATTTTTATAATACCTTTAATAAGTTGTTAAATTCACTTCCTCCTTTGAGAGACGACCTTGGTCAGCCACTCTACTGCACCTAAGTACCCCAAAATCACATTAATCATTTGAGGGCGCCCACGACAGCGCTCTACCAGTCACCAAAGCACCTGCGCGACACTGCCTTCTAGAACTTAAAACCTGCGCGACTCACTTCCTTTCTCTCCCAAATCACCTTGGGCGCGCAACCATCAATCAGCACACAACTTCTAAGAGCTGGCGCGCAAGTCTCTCGAAACCACTTGCGTGCCCACTCACCACTTTCACGACTTCTACACCTGCACGATGAGAGCTATGATTTTCTCTAAGGGTTGGATCGTAGGAAATAAGGAGGGGTGGTCCAGTATTTATAGGCATTTGGTCAACATGCACGGCGGCGCGCAAGTCACCCCTCGGCACGCAAGTCCAAGCGCACAGCTCATCTCTCCAAGCCTCTGTCGCGCAACTCACTTGCGCGACCTAACCAATACTTACGTGGCCTTCTTTCCTTTGCAATATTTTGATGTTTTGATCTTGAAAAACAATAGGCTTGCAAGTTTCCAATCCTTCTAGGCATTGGCGCGTAAGTCTCTTCACGGCGTGTAGGTCACTTGCGCGACCAACCCAACACTTGCGTGACCCTCTTCCCTTGGACATTTTTTCATGTTCTTATCTTGAAAAACACTAGGTGCGCAAGTTCCATTTTCTTCATGTACACGGCGCGCAAGTCTCTTTTCCAAAAACAGTTTTCTCCATTTGTCGATTTTCAGGCCCATAAATTTGGAAAACGCTGGAAAATGGTGCCACCTTGTATCTCCTCTTTTTGTACTACCTCCAGATCATCCATTCCTTTGTCAACGTTCTTGAATCAAACATGTATCGTTAACCACATCCCATGAACTCAACATGCCACCATGGAATCTCCTTTGTCAACAAATTTGTATGTCGTTTGTTTTCTTGGTCAACCTCAAACACACTTCTTCTCGGTGATTTGTATCCTTCAGCATCTCTTATGCTTTAATCACAAACTCCGCTATTGTGATATGTATTCTTTGAAGGAACAGCTTTAACATCATCATCTTTTGTGACAATGTGATGTTCATGGCCATCTCAGAGTTCTAATCCCCGCATGGCCATCTTAAAATTCCATTCACTCGCACATTGTCTTCTTCTTCAACCTTCACGATCTACTTCATGTCGAGCATATGATTCAATTTTTTAAGAAGTATCTTGCATGGTTCTCATGAAGTCATGAGTAATTTCATGGTGTTCATCAAAAACCCCATTCTTCTTTAATCATCATCATATGGATTACTCCTCACTTCTTCATTGTTGTAAACAATGTGTCACCATTGGAACAGGTTCTTTGAACTTATGATCAGTACAAGAATCATTTGAATTTCCATTCCTCCATTTCATTGGAGTACTTCTTGATCTCCTTAATTTTGACCTTCATTAACAATTATTGACAAAAAAT
Source organism: Viscum album (assembly GCA_963277665.1). Taxonomy (NCBI): domain Eukaryota; kingdom Viridiplantae; phylum Streptophyta; class Magnoliopsida; order Santalales; family Viscaceae; genus Viscum; species Viscum album. The sequence continues at coordinate 692,376,694 of OY728157.1, forward strand.
AAAACCTTATACACAAAGTGGTTCCAACAATCTCCCCCTTTGTATTTTGTTGTCAATACCTTACATATCTTCTGAAATGAATTCGTCAATGTAAAAATGAGACTCTTCTCTTCAATAAACTTTTATTTTCATACTTTCATTTCACTTTATCTCCCCCTTATTGACAATAAATACAAAGCGCATGGTAGGGAGGGTATCAATCCATACTTAAGAAATGTTTCATTAATCATTTCACTCTAAGTCTACTTGATCAATGCTCGATGTAGAAAACAAGAGGATTTGATTAAGTCAACAAGGTTTTCCATTATTCACAGATCATGATACCAACATGAGATGAGAACTCATGTCTTTTGTCTTCAAGGGTTTAACACTTTTATTTCAGGTAGAAGAAAATAAAATGTGATAGGGAATAATCAACCTGAAACTCTTGCACTCATATCATCAAAGAGATCAAAAACATTCAAGTGCAATTGGCAGGATAAGTGGCCTTGAGTCACTTCCATTCGTTTTATGTCACTGATCAATTCAGTTACTCCCCCTTTGTAGAATGATCTTTGATCTGAGTAACCAAGGGATAGATATTGAGAAATGTAATACCTTCTCCATTGACATGTTCTTCAATAAATTCACAGATTAACTGCATTTGAGTCCATCTGGAGTTGATATTGATTGAAACAGTGATTTTGAAAGCTTCTTCATTTTTATCCCCCTCAAGGGAAACACTCCTCATCATCTTCATCAAGAGTGATCCTTCATCATCTTAATCATTGAATATCAATTGAAGAATCTACTAAGGATGAAAACTACTTTAGCATAGCTATCAAGTGTTGACAGCATTCACTACTTCTCTGGTTCTCCCCCTGAGAGAATGCTTCACCATCAATTCCCTGCATTATTGGTACAGATACAATACAAAAATGAATAAGGGAATAAGGCGGTTCCTCCTTGCTTCATCAACATGAGCTGCATGGTTGACTTTCTTTTCTCAACCAAGTTCCTCTGTTCACTCCAGTCTTCATGCCTGCACATTTGAACATATGTTCTGACATCTGTTGGTGTGGCATGAATTTGTTCACATTATCTTCTGCTTTGTGTGGGGAATTTTTTCGATTAACATCCATCATGAATGATATATTATTACTCCTCTTAAGGACTTATTCTTGATCTGGTATTATGGTTAGGAAACCTTTTGCAATGTGACCAGATTTCTTGCATCTCTCACACAGAACGTCTTTGACACGTGTGATTCTCTTGGTTTTCAATCTCTCTTTCACTCTGTCTTCATCACGTGCAAGTTTTCCTTTTCCTTTAGCACTAGCCTTGGCCTTTTCACCTTCAAGTTTCCTCATTCTTTTCAAATCTTCTTTACAGATGACCAATATGTCATTTGGAACTATTGAAGCTGATTTGGGTCTTCCACATGGGTTCTTATGAGTTTCATCCCACTTATTGTTTCTTTTGGATGAATGTCCCTTCAATTTCATGGATCTAAAATCCTGGGTCTTCTTAGCTTCCCTACTTGAGATCTTCTTGGGGAAGTGTGTGTTCACAATATTCTTCTGATTTATTCCCAAGGAATAATCTTTCTTCATAGCTGGCTTGTGTGGTCTTTTGTTCTTATCAGCTCTAAATATCTGTTGACATAGGCATGCACCATTCTTGTGACCACTGCCGCTGCACACATCACAGATGTTATCAAGAATTCCAAATCTATTTTCTATAAACAGATGCTTCTGGACCTACAGATGTTACTTCTTCTTCTTTGGATTTCTTCCCTTTGATACATGCTTTCTTTGTGCTTTTCGGTTAAAGGGATTGTACCAACAATCCAGTGCACAATGCCCAAATCTGTTGCAGCACCAACATTGACCCACAAATCTTTTCATCTTTATATCTTTTGTATGAGGTTGTTGGGTCTTTTTCTTAATCTTTTGTGCTCTATTTTAGGAACCAACTTCCTCCTTTTTCTTCTCATCCACCCTAGCCATGGTGGTAGGTTTATTCTTCTCACCTTTCCTCATCCATACTTGTTTAGAACTTTTCTTCCAACCTGCACTGATTGTAGGAACATATTTAGAAACATGAGTACAAGATGGTTTGGATGGTACCTTCACTTTCTCAGGTGCTTATGATAGATCAATGAGTGAAGTCATGATCTTCTTATCACATGTTGGAGGTCTTTCCACAATAGAATCCTCCAGTGAGAATTGAGTACCAGCAGCAACTGATTCTTGATGTGGATAATCAAGAGTTGTCATAATCTTCTTGTAACATGTTGGAGGTATTTCAGCTTTATATTCCTCCAACGAACATTGAGTATAGGCATCACTCATTTCATTCTTTTGTGAAGTCTCAATATGTGTATTCTCAATATTGGTCAACTGGGCTTCCAATTTTTGACCCTTAATATTGAGGATGATCTTCTGATCTTCAATCATGATCATCTTCTCTTCACAAGTCTTCTTCAATATTTCAACCTCATCTTCATGCATCTTAACTTTGTTTTGTAACAAAGAGTCAAGTTCCCTGAATTTCATGGAAGTTTCTTCCAAACAAAAACTCTTGAATTTAGTGCTCTTATTCAGATCAGCTTCAAGTGCATGGATCTTTTCTTTTAGAGTCTTATTGACTTCCTCGTTTTCTTTAAAGACTTTAATCTGTTTGGTGAGATTCATACTTTCCAGAACTTTTCATTCCAACCCCTTTTCCATATTTTTAGCTTCCCTTTCTAATCGAGTGATCTCAACCTGCATTGATTAGAATAGGCTACAAATAATAGCAACCCTTTATTTAGGAAAATCATGAAAATATGTTTTGAGTTTTTCTTGAAAGCTTGAATTAGGGTTGTCATCCTTTCCTCTTGATGAATTCTGAGCCACATGCTCGATGCTTTCCAAGCCTAATGCTTCTTAATTATTAGAATGTAATGGAGAACAACACACTCCATCTTCTTTGGATATGAGGGACCTCTTCAACTGCTTCTTCTCTTTCTTTTTCCTGTTTGTCATGGTCTTTCTAGATGTAGACTTCTAGTCAGAAATGACTGCGTCATTATCAAGATTTCTCTTCATTGTTGACTTTAGGAAAGAAACTCAAATCCTCTTCTGACTAGGATTACTGTATAGTATCCAACATACGTTAACCTCCCTCTGATACCACTTGTAGGACCCCGGGACACCCTGAGAGGGGAGGGGTGAATCAGGGTCTCAACTTTTTCTTCTTAAAGTTGTGGATCTTGTTCCCACATTGGTAGGAACTACTTAAACCTATATGATGGATATGATCAGCAATGGAACATTCACATGCAAAGAGATAATACAGCAATTTTACTTGGTTCACAACTAAGGGCTACATCCAAGGATCATATGCCGACAAGTTTCCGGTCGTACCAAATTCCACTAATCTCCACTAGTTGTGGATTACAATGGTTCGGGCATAGTCACTCTGTCCCAAGCTCACTACCTTTACAAAAGTTCAGGGATAGCTCACTACGTCCCTCAGGTCACTCCCGTTGACTCCCCCTGGCTCACTGTCGTTGGTGAAGTCTCGCTCAGTTTATAGACGTGAAGGTCTCTTTAATAGATTTACATTTAAGTCTTTGTCTCATGTTCAGCATGAGACTTTGCTTGCGTCAGGGTTCAGATTTGATGCTATTTTCAGTTCAAACCTTCTTCTTTAGTGCAATGACTAATGGACTAGATCGACTTGTATTCGTTTGCCTGAATCACAACCACTGAAGTGATTACTCAATAAGTGAAGCTCAGCTTACTTGGCATTGTCAGAATCAGTTCTCCATGTATGCATGAGATCATGCATTTATAATTTATATTTCTTCTTTAAACTCACTTTTCACAGAAAGTATCAGGCAATCTTTCAGCTTTCGTGCATCTCCAAAAAGACAGGCGCGCTTCAACAATATCTGGCAGTCTCCTCAAAGCCCGGTGCGCAAGTCCCAACACGGCGTGCAAGTCCCAATACGGCGCGCATGTCCTCGGCTTGCAAGTCCTAATTGGCGCGCAATTGTCACCAAAGCACCTGCGTGACACTGCCTTCTAGAACTTCAAAACTACGCGACTCACTTCCTTTCTCTCCCAAATCACCTTGGGCGCGCACCCATCAATCGGCGCGCAACTTCTAAGAGCTGGCGCGCAAGTCTCTCCAAACCACTTGCGCGACCACTCACCACATGCACGACTCCTACACCTGCGCGACGAGAGCTCTGATTTTCTCTAAGGGTTGATCTCGTAGGAAATGAGAAGGGGGTATTTATAGGCATTTGGTCAACCTGCATGGTGGCGCGCAAGTCACCCCTCGGCGCGCAAGTCCCGGTGCACAGCTCATCTCCCCTAGCCTCTGTCGCGCAACTCACTTGCACGACCCAACCAATACTTGCACAACCTTCTTTACTTTTCCATATTTTTATGTTTTGATCTTGAAGAATAATAGGCACGCAAGTTTCCAATCCTTCTAGGCATTGGCGCGCAAGTCTCTTCACGGCGCACAGGTCACTTGCGCGACCAACCCAACACTTGCGCGACCCTCTTCCCTTGGCCATTTTTTCATGTTCTAATCTTGAAAAACACTAGGTGCGCAAGTTCCCTTTTCTTCATGTACACGGCGCGCAAGTCCCTTTTCCAAAAACAGTTTTCTTCATTTGTTGATTTTCAGGCCCATAAATTTGGCAAACACTGGAAAATGGTGCCACCTTGTATCTGCTCTTTTTGTACCGCCTCCAGATCATTCATTCCTTTGTCGACGTTCTTGAATCAAACATGGATCGTTAACCACAGCCCTTGAACTCGACATGCCACAATGGAATCTCCTTTGTCAACAAAATTTGTATGTCGTTTGTTTTCTTTGTCAACCTCAAACACACTTATTCTCGGTGATTTGTATCCTTTAGCAACTCTTCTACTTTCATCACAAACTCCACTATCGTGATATGTAATCTTTGAAGGAACAGCTTTAACATCATCATCTTCTGTGAAAATTTGATGTGCATGGACATCTCAGAGTTCCAATCCCCGCATGGCCATCTTAGAATTCCATTCACTTGCACATTGTCTTCTTCTTCAACCGTCATGATCTACTTCATGCCGAGCATATGATTCAATTTTTCAAGAAGTATCTTGCATGGTTCTCATGCAATCATGAGTAATGGCATGGTCTTCATCAAAAACCCCATTCTTCTTTAATCATCCTTAGATGGATTAATCCTTACTTATTCATTGTTTTAAACAATGTGTCACCTTTGGCACATGTTCTTTGAACTTATGATCAGTACAATAATCATTTGAATTTCCATTCCTCCATTTAATTGGATTACTTCTTGATCTCCTTCATTTTGACCTTCATTGACAACTATTGACGACAAATACAACCTTATACACAAAGTGGTTCCAACACATACAAATTAAATATGAGTTTTGAGTTTATTTTGAGGTCGTATCCCATAGTTTTAACCTTAATTAACATGTTTTACTCAATACTGTGGTGATAAACATTTACCATGGTTACTACTCATTATGGATAAAACAAATATTTAACTATTTAAAAAATAAAAAATTATCCAATCCAAATATGAAATGTATTTTTAAATATTATATTTTTAGATAATTCTAAAATAAATTTTAATATAAGTGCGCAAAACACAATAAAGACCGGTTTTTTGAAAAATTTATTTTCTAGCAAAAATTGATTTTACACCAAAACAAGTATAATGATGATTCATATGAAATTAATTAGATTTTTTAATGTAATTTAATATTTATTAAATTAAAATAATATTCAAATGAAAACGAACTTTTAAATTGCTTGTTTTAATGGAAAGAAATTATTTTTTAAAAAAAATTATTATTTTCATTTTTCACTCAAAAGAATATTTTCAAAAAATATAAAAAATAATAATAAGACAATTATGAAATGATTATTTCTATAAAAAAATTCATATTTTTAAATAAAAATTATAAAACTGATAGAAATTAATTATAATATTCATGCACAAAATTCAATAAAATACATTGTTCAAAAAAATATTATTAATGCATAAAATGGTTTTTTTTTTCAAAAAAGATGGCCACCTTCCAAAAAAAGGGAGTCTGTATGGAAAAAAACAAAAAAACAGTTTAGATAAGTCTAAATAATGTAAAATTGCATTTAACCCTCTGAAAAATAGGTATTAAATCATTAGTTCTCTAAGTAGACTAATTAAGTATCTTCCCATGTACTCCTTTTTTGGAAAGTCCATCTTCCAAAGCATTTCCTTCTCCATAGACATGAGTGGTGATATACTCTATAGATGATAAAAAACCAAACAGCTCGCCCATTTATTATCAAGTCACCAAATAAAATTAACAGAACCAGTTCTAATAACCTGCACAAAAATAGTAGACTGACACTCTAACCATAAATTATTCCAACCTTTATCCTTGAAAAGATCCAAATCCATGATAACAACAAACATTTCAGCTTAAAGTGAAGAGATGACACCACAAAATCTATAGAAATGACCATGAATATCACTGTAACTATCCCTGCAAACATTCTCAAAGCCAGATATACCTAGATTACCCCTTGATTGTAACGACCCAATTTTTTTTTGAGTAGTATATTAACTTACTCTTATTGATTTAATAAGATGTTAATGGTTAATGCAGAAAGAGGAGTCGATGGCTTCATCCAGTAGACTCAACCCTTATGAAGCCCACTTATCAGAGCTTGGGAAAGAGGTAGCATCTGTGGGCTTCGCTTTGGACCAAGCCCAAGCCGAACTCCAGCGTGTCAAGCTCGAACGGAAACTCCTGTGGGAGAAGTTCAAGTTAGTAGAGATTACTACTAGGGAATTGTTATCTGAGCCTCCCTCAGATTCTCTCACCATAGCACACCTTACACTCAGGTCTTATGCCGGTGTTATAAGGGGCTATGTGACGAGACCCTAGCTTCCTTGTGTAATCCCTTCGGGTGAATAAATTGAGATTTCTTCCTTTAGTGATGTTTGTGAAATTTCAAATGTCCAGATAATTTTAGAATGTATTTTATTGATGAATTTTGAAAAAGGGATATTTTGAAATATTTATGTAAACCCTAAATAACTAATGATGTGTAATGATTTTCAAAAAATGGTCTTCTACAAAAGTGTTCATTAAGGAATTTGGAGTCTAATAAGATCAACTTAATTTTTGATGAATAGTAAATAGTGAATAGTGATTTGACGCTTAGGATTAGTAATGTGACCAAATGGATTAGTAATCTCACTTAAAGAAAGTTTTAAAATAATCTAGGCACCTTGATTAAGTAATGTGATTCAATAAAATGGGTAAATAACGGTTTCATAAATTATTATTCAAGTATTAGTTTTTTCGGATGAATAGTGTTTTTTAATTAAAAATTTAATTAAAAATAATTAGAAAATTATTTTTATAAAAATGACTATTTTTGAACTCAGAGCATCAATATTATGTTATGGTAATTTTTGGGGATTTTTCTGAAAAAATAAATTTTCGGTGAATAGTGTATTTATTTAAAAATAAAATTAAAAATATTTAGAAAATTATTTTTATAAAATGGAGTTCATTTTTGAAATCATAGCATTGATATTTGGTTAAGGTGAAATGTTGGGATTATTCTGATAAAGTTGAATTTTCGGTGAATAGTGAAAGTATAGTTTTTAAGTTACGGGTGTTTAATGACATCATTAAATGATGTATTAAGTATATATTCAATATGGTCAAATTATGAATAGTAAGTTAAGGTGTGAGGTGTCCCAAGTGGCCAATACCATGGGAAAATACCATGGGCAAGCCCATGGTTTTGCCAAAACCACTAGTGAGGTGTCCCTTGGCCATTAATGCTTTGTCCCCTCACTTTCCCTATAAATACCCACCCTTTCCTCCTTTAGTTTTCACTCCCAACTCTCCCCCAACGAAGTTCTGGTCTTCTTACCTTTCAAGGAGTCCTCCCAAGGTGCCCCCAAGCCCTCAAGGTCCAATCCTTTGAGTTTCAAGAGTCACGTTTTAAGGTAAGGTATCCGACCCCTCTCTTTCTTTTCATGTAATCTCTTTTATGTCATTCCTTTTCTGCTCCATGTTTTTATGTGAGAGGATGTTCTTTTATATTCCTCTTATTTCCCTTTCATGTTTATATGATGAGATATCCCCTCTTACTCTCATCATTTCGTTTTATGAAAGTTTAAGTGACGCCGTTAGGCTGCCGAATTTTTAAAGGATTCTTTCACCCTTCTCATTTTTCAAGTTCGATTTTCATGTCAAGTATTTCAAGTTCCTTTTTATTATGTTGGGGTATGATCTCTATATCTATCATACTGATCTCTTATGATCATATGATGAGGGACCCTATTTGATCTTGTCAAATCATTTTCTTTTGAAGTTAAGTGACGCCGTAAGGCTGCCGAATTTTCATAAGAGAAATCTAATCTTTTTTCCTTCCATGTTTTTCATTTCAAATGGTATGTCCCTAAAATTTCATTACCATGTCCATATTTCCTTCTTATTATTTCACCCTACTGTTTTATGGATCATTTATGAGTGGGTGACCCATGTCCCCTCTCATTTCAATGTTTTCTAAAACCCCGAAACTTAGCCGTTATGCTGCAGAATTTTCCCCTCAAAATGCCTCTCTCTTTTCTCAAAAATTATTTTATGTTATAAATTTAATACTCAAAGATCTTATTTCTACAAGGGTATTCACATATATATCAAAATGTTCCATTTTAAATTCTGGGATTTACATACATGAGACCTGCTTCCCCTTTCCGTGGGTTTAAAGTGACGTAAAGATCATGTCTTTAAAGCAGTTTTTAAAACGTTATGATTATGAAATGAAACCCATTTATTTTATGCTATGTAGGTTATTTATGAAATGTTTGATGATGATATATGTGGCTCACATGATAATAAAGGAAAATTTAAGGGTGCTCCCTGATAGCGCTCCAATGCATTGGGTAATGATGTAACCACTAGAGATTACAATTTTCATGATACCTTGGTGAATAACCTTGGTAATTTTCAAATGACACCTTGGGGATGGACCTTGGTGATATGTTCATGATTGTCTATGTTAAATTATGTAGCCACATCTTCAAGTTATGGAAAATGTTATTTTTATTATGAAATTCCTCATGATTTTCTTTCTCATACCTTAAAGTTCTTTTCATGTCCTTATTGAAGTATATCAAGTTCACATGTAAAATGTTCCTCTTGTTTCCCTTACTGGGCCTTCTGCTCACCCTTTCTTTTGATGTATGTCCCTAGGTTATGAGATGCAGTAATGAACCTAGGATGAACTTAAGGATAATCCTTTCAAGTGTTTAAGAATAATTCTTTATGTTGTTTTCATGTATTATGTTCCTGGTTTCCAAGACACTAAACCTTGAAGATCCTCAGTTGTGTGTAATGTAATGAATGTTTATGTTATAAAATGGCGGGATGCCATAGTTGGTATCAAAGGATGGTTTAGTTATTTGTGGAAATTAGGATATAAAAACTTTAGGAAGAACCCTATAGAAAAGTTTAAATATAGGAAAACTTCCTGGTATTTTGGTAAGTATTGAGTAAGTGGTCTATCAAACAAATACATCCCTCTCTGGATACGAGCAGGTAGAGGCGGCTCTGGCACAGATGTACATAGGGGTAAAACCCGAAAACACCGCTTTGAGCTAGACTCGAACGGGAACTGGTGCACGATAACGGGCCTTGCTGCACTCTTGGTTACGACACTCCTGGGGGATATGTTTGGTTAATCACAATCTTTTTATGAATCATTATGAAGGAATTATAGAGAAGTATAATTGTTTAAGCATGAAGTCTTAGTTAAAAGATTCATAAATGAAATAAGTTTCTCACTAAGGTTTTATTCTTTTAGAAGATGGCGGGCAATAGGAGGAACCGTGCCGATGGTGACCGCAATGCACCATGTGCTGATGGACCTCCGATGGAAGCCGGAATGGAAACATTCATGCGAATGATGAACCAACTGACTCAAGTTATGAGTAATAACTTGAATCAAGCTGAGAGGCCGACCTCACCACGAAGGGAACAACACTATGTTGAGTCCTTCATGCGTTAACTACCGCCAACATTCAGTGGATCTACTGACCCATTGGTTGCGGAACAATGGATAAGCTCCATTGAAAAGATCTTTTCTGTACTTCATTGTTCGGAACAAGAAAAAGTCACCCCTGTTGTTTACCGCCTAGAGGGAGAAGCCGATCAGTGGTGGTCACTGATCAAAAACACGAAGCCACGAGGAGAGATGGAAGCTATGGAGTGGGAAGAATTTCGGGGGATTTTCTTTAACAAGTATTTCCCTCGTTCCATGAGAACGAAAATAGAGAAAGACTTTCTCGAGCTGAAGCAGAAGGAGAACGAATCTGTCGGAAGCTATGAGATGAACTTCACAAGGCTTTCCCGTTATACCTCAAGCTTCGTCGTGGACCCTAATGGGAAGGTTGATAGATTCTTTGGTGGATTACGACCTCATCTGCGGAAGAATCTAGCCAACAGGGACTATGATAGCTATGAAGAAATAGTTCGAAGTGCCATGAAAGTTGAACTAGAGTTTGGGGAGACACAATGGTCTCACAAATCTAATGAGAAGAAGAGAACTCTAGAACCGATCCTGGGAAGAAGTTTTGATCAGGAAAGAGGTGGAAAGCATATGCAACATCCCACATGCAATAAATGTGGGAAGAAGCATTCGGGGAACTGCTTGATCGGAAGTGGTAAGTGCTATAGGTGTGGAAAAGAAGGCCATATTTCTCGGAATTGTCGTAGTGATGTGAAGCCTCAACTTCCCAACACTAACGACATAGGAAAGATGGTTCTGGCCCTACCCGAAGTCACATGCTTCAAGTGTGGAAAACTTGGGCACTTTTCTAATCAATGTCCAAATCCAAGGGCGGTGGGGGGGAATCACCATCAACCTCAGCAGAGGCCAAGGGAGCAAGGTCGTGCTTTCGCTATCACAACAGCTGAAGTTGAAGTCCCGAACGATGTGGTAGCAGGTACTCTTGTTGTCCTCTCAAAGCTAGCAAGTACTTTATTTGATTATGGTTCTACGCATTCCTTTATTTCCTTCAAGTTTGCAAGGAAAATAGAATCAATCCCCGAACTGCTAGAGGTAGAGTTGTCAGTCAAGACTCCAAGTGGGATTATCCTTGCATCAACAGTATTTAGAGACTCTAGTGTTTACTTTGGTGAGCACAATCTTATCGCAAATCTAGTAGTCATTCCCATGATGGAATTCGACATTATACTAGGGATGGACTGGCTCTCAAAGTATAATGCTAAGATCAAATGCAGAAGTAAGGAAATCTCAGTAGTCTTGAAAGAACGACCTACAGTTATCTTCCAAGGAGAGATATCCCGAACTGATCCCTATCTAGAAGCACCTCCCATAGCTTTCTTTATGGAGTTAATCGATGATGATGAAGAAGGGAAAGGGAGCATACAAATTGAAGATGTTCCGATTGTTCAGGAATACATGGATGTATTTCCTGAGGAGTTACCTGGACCTCCCCCAGAAAGAGAGGTAGAGTTCTCCATTGAACTCGTACCTGGGTCTCAACCGATATCAAAGACTCCGTATAGAATGGCAAATGTGGAGCTAGAGGAGTTAAAGAAACAACTCCAAGACTTGTTGGAGAAGGGGTTTATCCAACCGAGTGTGTCTCCTTGGGGAGCACCAGTTCTCTTTGTGAAGAAGAAGGATGGATCAATGTGGTTATGCATTGATTATAGAGAACTGAACGGGATCACAGTGAAGAACAGATACCCTCTTCCAAGAATTGATGATTTATTTGACCAACATCATGGGGCTCAATTCTTCTCTAAGATTGACCTTCGATCTGGTTATCATCAACTGAGGGTGAAGAAGGAAGATATTCCAAAGACTGCCTTCCGATCAAGATATGGGCATTATGAGTTTACTGTTATGCCCTTCTGCTTGACTAATGCTCCTGCTATTTTCATGGATTTGATGAATAGAGTCTTTAAGGACTACCTTGATAACTTTGTGGTAGTTTTTATTGATGATATTTTGATATATTCAAAAAGTCGTGAGGAGCATGAAGATCATCTGAGGGTTATTTTGAAAACTCTACGGAAGGAGAGGCTCTTTGGGAAGTTCATCAAGTGTGAGTTTTGGTTACAACAAGTGGCTTTCTTGGGGCACATCGTAACCAATGAAGGAATCTCGGTTGACCCTGCAAAGACAATGGTTGTGGAGGAGTGGCCTCAACCCACAATAGTAACTGAGATTCGTAGTTTCCTTGGTTTAGCGGGATATTATAGGAGGTTTGTGAAAAACTTTTCACGGCTTTCTAATCCACTAACCAGGTTGACTCGATAAGGGGTTAAGTTCATCTGGACAAAGGAATGCGAGGAAAGTTTCCAAGAGCTGAAGAAGAGATTGGTTACTACACCTGTGTTAACACTACCCTCTATCGGAGAAGGATTCGTTATTTTTAGCGATGCATCTCTGAAAGGGCTTGGGTGCGTCCTCATGAAAAATGACAAAGTAATTGCTTATGCATCTTGACAGTTGAAGATTCATGAGCAGAATTATCCTACGCATGATCTAGAGCTGGCGGTAGTTGTTTTTGCTCTAAAGATATGGAGGCACTATCTTTATGGGGAGAAATGTGATATATACACTGACCACCAAAGTCTAAAGTATATTTTCACTCAGAAAGAATTGAACATGAGACAAAGGAGATGGTTGGAGCTTATTAAAGACGATGATTGTTCAATTAATTATCACCCTAGAAGAGCAAACAAAGTCGCAGATGCGTTAAGCAGGAAAGATCCTGTTGTTCTGGCAACAATGAGGATCCTGGGAGATCCCTTGATTAAAGATCTAGTAAAACTGGACATGGGAATTATAAGGAAAGGGACATCATCAACCCTATCCCAAATGATTTCTCAACCTTCATTACTAGAGAAGATCAAGAAGGCTCAAAAAGAAGATCCTTTGCTGTAGGATAAGTTCGAGGCTGTAAAGGATGGGAAGTTCCCTGATTTCAATATTGATCAAGAAGGTGTATTGAAATTTCGTACAAGACTATGTGTTCCATCTATTCTGGAGATAAAGAAAGAACTGATGGATGAAGCTCATAGCTCTACTTTCTCTATACATCCGGGAAGCACTAAGATGTATAGAGACCTTCGTGATCATTATTGGTGGGATAACATGAAGAGGGAGATTGCCGATTACACTACAAGGTGCCTGGTGTGTCAGCAAGTAAAGGCAGAAAGACAACTTCCTAAGGGGGTATTACAACCGCTACCCATACCAGTATGGAAGTGGGATAATATCACCATGGACTTTGTAACTGGTCTCCCAAAAACATCCAAAGGAAACAATGCGATATGGGTTATTGTGGACCGTCTCACCAAGACATCCCATTTTATCTCTATTCGGGAAGATTTCTCTCTGGATCAGCTTGCCAAGATATATGTGAAGGAAGTGGTAAGGCTGCATGGGGTACCACTATCCATCGTATCTGATCGTGACCCAAGATTCACATCAAAATTCTGGAGAAGTCTTCAACATGCTCTGAATACTGAATTGAATTTTAGTACGGCCTATCATCCTCAAACTGATGGCCAATCTGAAAGGACTATTCAGACACTCGAAGACATGTTGAGATTATGCTCAATGGAATTTAAAGGTGGATGGGATCAACACCTCCCATTAGTGGAGTTCTCCTATAACAACAGCTTCCATGCGAGTATTCAGATGGCACCCTATGAAGCTCTGTATGGAAAGCGGTGTAGAACTCCTACTTGTTGGGATGAAACTGGTGAGAGGAAGCTTCTTGGGCCTGATCTTGTGCAAGAAATGACAGAACAAGTTCATGCCATCCAACAACACATAAAAGCTGCTCAGAGTCGGCAGAAGAGCTATGTTGACAATCGACGAAGAGACTTGGAGTTTGGTGTTGGTGACAAAGTCTTCCTTCGAATCTCTCCATGGAAGAGAGTCATGCGATTTGGGAAGAAAGGGAAGCTTAGCCCTAGGTACATTGGCCCCTATGAAATCCTTGATCGCATAGGAGCAGTGGCCTATCGTCTAGCACTTCCACCGAACCTAGCTCAAGTTCACAATGTCTTCCATGTATCTCTCTTGAGGAAGTACATACCCGACCCTTCGCATGTACTGAACCCAGAGGTGGTACAACTGGAACATGACCTCTCTTATGAGGAGCAGCCAGTGGAGATCTTGTACCGTAGAGACAAGGTCCTACGAAACAAGACTACCCACCTTGTGAAAGTGTTGTGGAGGAATCATAAATATGAAGAAGCGACTTGGGAGCCTGAGGAAACGATGAAGCAAAAGTACCCTCACCTTTTCGACTAGGCCTCAAGTATAAATTTCGGGGATGAAATTTCTTAAGGGGGGAAGAATGTAACGACCCAATTTTTTTTTTTGAGTAGTATATTAACTTACTCTTATTGATTTAATAAGATGTTAATGGTTAATGCAGAAAGAGGAGTCGATGGCTTCATCCAGTAGACTCAACCCTTATGAAGCCCACTTATCAGAGCTTGGGAAGGAGGTAGCATCTGTGGGCTTCACTTTGGACCAAGCCCAAGCCGAACTCCAGCGTGTCAAGCTTGAACGGAAATGCCTGTGGGAGAACTTCAAGTTGGTAGAGATTACTACTAGGGAAATGTTATCTGAGCCTCCCTCAGATTCTCTCACCATAGCACACCTTACACTCAGGTCTTATGTCGGTGTTATAAGGGGCTATGTGACGAGACCCTAGCTTCCTTGTGTAATCCCTTCGGGTGAATAAATTGAGATTTCTTCCTTTAGTGATGTTTGTGAAATTTCAAATGTCCAGATAATTTTAGAATGTATTTTATTGATGAATTTTGAAAAAGGGATATTTTGAAATATTTATGTAAACCCTAAATAACTAATGATGTGTAATGATTTTCAAAAAATGGTCTTCTACAAAAGTGTTCATTAAGGAATTTAGAGTCTAATAAGATCAACTTAATTTTTGATGAATAGTAAATAGTGAATAGTGATTTTACGCTTAGGATTAGTAATGTGACCAAATGGATTAGTAATCTCACTTAAAGAAAGTTTTAAAATAATCTAGGCACCTTGATTAAGTAATGTGATTCAATAAAATGGGTAAATAATGGTTTCATAAATTATTATTCAAGTATTAGTTTTTTCGGATGAATAGTGTTTTTTAATTAAAAATTTAATTAAAAATTATTAGAAAATTATTTTTATAAAAATGACTTTATTTTTGAACTCAGATCATCGATATTATGTTATGGTAATTTTTGGGGATTTTTCTGAAAAAATAAATTTTCGGTGAATAGTGTATTTATTTAAAAATAAAATTAAAAATATTTAGAAAATTATTTTTATAAAATGGAGTTCATTTTTGAAATCATAGCATTGATATTTGGTTAAGGTGAAATTTTGGGATTATTCTGAGAAAGTTGAATTTTCGGTGAATAGTGAAAGTATAGTTTTTAAGTTACGGGTGTTTAATGACATCATTAAATGATGTATTAAGTATATATTCAATATGGTCGAATTATGAATAGTAAGTTAAGGTGTGAGGTGTCCCAAGTGGCCAATACCATGGGAAAATACCATGGGCAAGCCCATGGTTTTGCCAAAACCACTAGTGAGGTGTCCCTTGGCCATTAATGCTTTGTCCCCTCACTTTCCCTATAAATACCCACCCTTTCCTCCTTTAGTTTTCACTCCCAACTCTCCCCCAACGAAGTTCTGGTCTTCTTACCTTCCAAGGAGTCCTCCCAAGGTGCCCCCAAGCCCTCAAGGTCCAATCCTTTGAGTTTCAAGAGTCACGTTTTAAGGTAAGGGATCCGACCCCTCTCTTTCTTTTCATGTAATCTCTTTTATGTCATTCCTTTTCTGATCCATGTTTTTATGTGAGAGGATGTTCTTTTATATTCCTCTTACTGCCCTTTCATGTTTATATGATGAGATATCCCCTCTTACTCTCATCATTTCGTTTTATGAAAGTTTAAGTGACGCCGTTAGGCTGCCGAATTTTTAAGGGATTCTTTCACCCTTCTCATTTTTCAAGTTCGATTTTCATGTCAAGTATTTCAAGTTCCTTTTTATTATGTTGGGGTATGATCTCTATATCTATCATACTGATCTCTTATGATCATATGAAGAGGTAACATATTTGATCTTGTCAAATCATTTTCTTTTGAAGTTAAGTGACGCCGTAAGGCTGCCGAATTTTCATAAGAGAAATCTAATCTTTTTTCCTTCCATGTTTTTCATTTCAAATGGTATGTCCCTAAAATTTTATTACCATGTCCATATTTCCTTATTATTCTTTCACCCTACTGTTTTATGGATCATTTATGAGTGGGTGACCCATGTCCCCTCTCATTTCAATGTTTTCTAAAACCCCGAAACTTAGCCGTTATGCTGCAGAATTTTCCCCTCAAAATGCCTCTCTCTTTTCTCAAAAATTATTTTATGTTATAAAGTGAATACTCAAAGCTCTTATTTCTACAAGGGTATTCACATATATATCAAAATTTTCCATTTTAAATTCTGGGATTTACATACATGAGACCCGCTTCCCCTTTCTGTGGGTTTAAAGTGACGTAAAGATCATGTCTTTAAAGCAGTTTTTAAAACGTTATGATTATGAAATGAAACCCATTTATTTTATGCTATGTGGGTTATTTATGAAATGTTTGATGATGATATATGTGGCTCACATGATAATAAAGTAAATTTTAAGGGTGCGCCCTGATAGCGCTCCAATGCATTGGGTAATGATGTAACCACTAGAGATTACAATTTTCATGATACCTTGGTGAATAACCTTGGTAATTTTCAAATGACACCTTGGGGATGGACCTTGGTGATGTGTTCATGATTGTCTATGTTAAATGATGTAGCCACATCTTCAAGTTATGGAAAATGTTATTTTTATTATGAAATGCCTCATGATTTTCTTTCTCATACCTTAAAGTTCTTTTCATGTCCTTATTGAAGTATATCAAGTTCACATGTAAAATGTTCCTCTTGTTTCCCTTACTGGGCCTTCTGCTCACCCTTTCTTTTGATGTATGTCCCCAGGTTATGAGATTCAGTAATGAACCTAGGATGAACTTAAGGAGAATCCTTTCAAGTGTTTAAGAAGAATTCTTTATGTTGTTTTCATGTATTATGTTCCTGGTTTCCAAGACACTAAACCTTAAAGATCCTCAGTTGTGTGTAATGTAATGAATGTTTATGTTATAAAATGGTGGGATGCCATATTGATGAACCATTAATATTCATTTTAATCCATTTAAAAAATGGAGATTTTCATGACCCATTACTTGGGGCCCATGCCGTGACAAGCCCAAACTCACCTTCTATAGGCCAGGGGCTGGTGACTAACACTGGAAAGGCATATCCCCATAAAGGGAAGGCATTGTCTTTAAACCAGTACACACACACACCCAACCACAACCCAACACACAAAATGGGGGAAACAAGTATACCACTAAAACCAAGCTGAGTGCAAGTACAAGTGAATGTAAGTGGGTCGGGATGAAAACCCAATAAGGAACTAAAAATAGTAAAGTACAAAAAGGAAACTCTTATGTCCATCTGTAGAAAACCCCACCTGATCATGAGAGTAATGAAGCTCTTGGAATTTGAAGTAGTATGTTATGCCTGCCTAGTTCAACTATGCCCCACCTAGTCCTAGTCCACTAAGTCCACCATTCTAGCATCTGTTAGTCCCATCCCCCTAAGCACCTCTATCGAAACGTAGATCGTATGTACCAGACACAACATATGTGGGAGATACCCGTGTAGGGGTGAGTATAAAAATACACAGTAGGGACCCCGAGACCCCAAAGGTCTATCACCAATCCACAAAAGGAAAACACCACAAAGAAGATACCACAGAGTTCATACCACTAAGAAATACCTCAACCAGATAGCACAAAGTAAAAGACGCATCTCACACTAGGTATAACATAAGTTCAAAAGTAAAGATAATTCGTCGTAAAGCTACATCATCTTATTCTATTGAGAGGCTCTCCTGCTGGTCCACACAGGGTCTCTAGGTTCTGACTCAAAGAGTATCACTTGGTGCTGACCCACAAAGGATCACTATGTGTTGACCCACTTAGGATTTCTAGGTGATGACCCACGCAGGATCGCTATTCTTTCGTCACGTCTCAGCCATCCACTAGATTCCCGCAATTATCACGCTTGATTTATGAAAAATTTTCTCCTAAAGCTATCAGTCATCCCTAAACCACCACGAATTCTGACATAGAGTAACCCAAAGTATTTTCTCATTGTAAGGGTCCCATCGCAATAAACAGCGCGTTGTTCGGACACCTGGTCTGTAAGTTATAGGCTTTTTAGTAAAAAGGGCTTGGTTAGATTCGAGTCCAATCCAACCTGACTATACATCAACTTCTGGAAAAAAATCATGTGGAGTGTATCATAAGTAATTCTCCATCACAGGGGTTCCAACTCCACTGACGGGGCATCAATCGGACGCTCGGTCTGAGAGATACGGGCGTTATGGTAAATAGGGACCGGTTGTGTCTAGGCCCGGTCTGAACCTGTCGGACTGAACCGATCGACTCGGCCTAGGGGTACCATGTACCTTGATTTAATTATATGGATTTGACTTGACTTGGTTCAGGTCTGGGTCGATCTGGTCTGACCTGGCCAGTGGGCCTAGCCCGATGGGCCTTGCTGGACCCGGCACGGGTTGGCTGAGGGTCCAGCCCGCCGGGTCGCCCGGCGACTCGATCTCATCCAACCTGGCCCAAAAGGCATGGATCTAGCCTATTAGTGTGGTTTTGGACTGCTAGGGTGTGGTTCCATCCCTCCAGCAGGGGTTCGGCTTGCGGAGTAAGGGTTCGTCCCGCCGGCGCAGGTCTGGCCCGACCTGCTGGCTGGGGAACAGCCTGCCATCCAAAGACTGGTCCTGCTGTGTGTCCATTGTGGAATTGTCCATCTAGGATATGGAAGTCACACTGCATCTGGATCCCCTAATATCCTCGTAGACATGGGGCCTCTTCCAACTGTGGTCGATGAACCATGGCTCGCCAGCTGTCTGGATGGCCCGGACGCGGGTCAACCCTCCATGTGGTGCCTGCCTAGCACTGTAACTCCCACTCCTGCAGACGGCTGGTCACAGCCTCCTTCCACCGGGGTGTGCCGACGGGTGCACTGCCACCCTGTATCTACAGTCGTCATCGTGGGTCGCCGCTGCTGCTGGGGCACCAACATATTTCTTAATTGACCACCGGGCTGCTCCGGTGGTTCGTTCTTCTCGCTGCCTGTGCCAACAACCTCCGGGAAAAGTCCACTTCATTTTAAAGGTCCCAAAATCATCTTACCACCACTTCAAACAACCTTTTCACAAAGAGCGTTCCAGTAGAGGGGTTCGGGCCTTTGTTCGTGTCAACCCATTCCCACCACATTAGAAGTTTTAAATCCAGTGAGGCTCGTGGTAGATGTTCAATCATATCAATTAATGTTGAATCACAGATAGATAAATTCCCAAATATAGTTACCCTCTTGCCTAAACATTCAAATTTTGGATCAATCTATTCGTAGGTTGATCTGCGTTCATCATTTCTAGAAAAGATCGGGGAAGAACATCAAATTTAAACAACCCCTAACTCGTTCATGTTCGATGCTGACACGTTCATCCTTGAGGTTTCAAGATTTAAACATCACTTCCGGCTCCATTTTTTAGGCACTTTGAAGATGATTAAGTCTTTATGGTGTTATTTATTCTTCATTAAAGAGAAAAAATACTATCGGTATGTCCGAGAATCCCCACAGTTTTAATTTCACAATATCCCATGTGTTGGTTTAATAAAAATAATCACATCATAGTGTTTCTGTTATGCTGCGACTTTTCACTGTTACGCTGTTTCATTTTGGAAATAGCATCTCTGTTATGCTTACTTTATTTCATTATTATGTTGTGTGATACAATCCATTAATGATCCTCGTTAATGTACATTTTTGTCGGTCGGTCGCTGCACCGCAGTGTCATCGTCCTCCACCCAACGGTGAGTAAATAAATAAAATAATTCCTATAGATAATTTTATTATTTTTCTCGAAAATTCCAAAAAATAACTTTTCCACTCGACCCTTGCCGGCCAAATTTAGGTAATTTCTAGAGAAATCCTGGTGTTTTGAGTTCAACGATGCCCTCATATTTTTGATCTGAGAACCAGTTTTAAAGATATAAAATATCACTCGCATTTTTACTAAACGTGCCTTAAAAAAAGTTTAAAAATTATCCCCAGGATAAGAGTGCCTCAGAATCATGTGTCGTCAGATTGTGTGATCTCAAAATAATTCCATATAATTAAAAAAATGAACAGAATTTCTGAGACATTACATTCTCCCCCACCATAGGGCTTTACATCCTTGAAATCCAAAAAAAACTAATCAAACAGATGGGGGTACTGATCATGAATCTAATCCTCCCACTCTCATGTCCTCTCATGGATATTCGCATGCTTCCACTGAAGGCACACTAGAGGAATTTACCGCCCGCATATGACCCAATCATATCGATCCTCTATCTCTATTGGGGATTCTGCAAACATCTCCCCATCATTAATTTCTAGCTCTCCCCGGTTGGTGACGTGAGATGGATCATGCATTTACCACCTCATTTTCAAGACGTGGAAAACATCATGCACCCGGTGCATCTGTGGGGGAAGAGCTAGGTGGTATTCCACCTCGCCAACTCTGCATAGGATCAGAAAAGGTCTGATGAATCTCAGAGATAGCTTGTCACCCCGGATAAATCTCTACCATCCTCATTGGGTTGAGACCTAGAGGAAAACATTATCACCCTCCACAAACACTAAGGGTCTCAGTCCCATATCATCATAAGACTTTTTCCTACTCTGTTCAGTCCTCATCTACTACTAGATAACCTTCACCTTATTAGTGGTAGACCGTACAAATCCAGACCCATGAGTGTCGACTCCCCTGGGTCTGTCCAGCATAGGGTTTATCTGCAAGGTCATCCGTACAATGCCTCAAACAGTGTCATGCAAATGGTGAAGTGATAGCTACTATTGTATTCAAACTCAACCAGTGGCAGGTGGTCCTCCCAAATGTGACCAAAATCTAGGACACAATCATGTAGCATGTCCTCCAAGGTCTAGATGGTCTGATCTGCCAGACCATCCTTATGGAGATGAAAAGATGTTCTCAAGTGTATATGCATCCCAAACGCCTTCTGTAATCCCCTCCACAGCTGAGATGTAAAGTGAGGTTCATGATCTGAGATGATCGTCGAAGGCACCCCATGTTTCCACACTATTTTTTGGACACAGAGGCTTACCAATCATTCTACTGGTCCCTACTCTCGAATGGGTAGGAAGTGGGCCAACATGGTGAGTCGTTCAACAAACACCCAGATAGAGTCGTGGCCCCTGTATGTATGTGGTAACCCGGTCACAAAGTCCATCGAGATAATATCTCATTTCCACTCTGGTACCCCAAGTGGTTGGGCCAAGCCTACTAGAACCTGATGCTCGACCTTCACTGGCTGACAAGTGAGGCATCCTGAAATGAACTCAGCCACTAATTTCTTCATCCCTGGTCACCAGTACTAATGTTGGAGGTCCTGGTACATCTTCGCTACTCTAGGATGTACCGCCAAAGGTTAAGTATGGAACTCCCTCAAAACCTCCTCCCATAACTTCATTGTCAGTAAGTTGATCCCTTTAAAAAGGATGAAGTGTTCCCAACCTATAGAAAATCCATCAGGAGCCCATCCTAAGGATAACTGAGCACATCATGCCTCATAGTCAACATCCGATAGTTATGCTTCCCTAGCTCGCTGTAAGAGTGGGGGAGTAACAATCATTGACTAAAGTTAAGTAGTTTCACCATCATCTATGAAGGATATCTGCATCACAACCAACTGCTCTGTCGCCTCACTCAGAATCTTCAAACCGGTCCCCCTACTGAGCGCTTCTTCCACCACATTCCCCTTCATAGGATTATATATTATCTCAAAGTCATAGTCCTAGAGGAACTCTATCCATCATTGTTGTCTCATGTTCAGGTACCTCTATGAAAAGATATACCTGAGACACTTGGGGTTGGAGTGGATGTTAAATTGTTCACTAATCAAGTAGTATTGCCACATCTTAAAGGCAAAGACCACTACTTCTAACTCCAGGTCATGGGTCACATAATTATGCTCATACTTCCTCAACTATCGTGAACTATAGGCAATCACTACTCACTCTTGCATCAGTACACAACTTATTTTGGTCCCTGATGCATCACAGTAGACTACATACCCAACAACCTCTTCTGGTAGTCCCAAGGGGGGGAACTCTTTAGTCTCTACCTAATCTCCAAGAATCATTGATGGCATCTATATGTCCATACAAAGGGTTGCCTCTTCTTTTTCAAAGCTAAAAATGGTGCAGCTACTCAGGAAACATTGGGTACGAATCTCCGGTAATACACAGCCAACCCCAAGAAATTCCACTCCTCTGTCACACTCCAGGGTGGCTCCCAAGCAATCAGTGCCTCTATCTTCATCGGATCCACTGTAACTCCATCCTCTGAGATAATGTTTCCTAGAAGGTGGACCTCTTGAATCCAGAACTCGCACTTTAAGAGTTTAACATAATGTTGGTGCCCTCGGAGAGTGTCTAGGATTATCCGTAGGTGTGTAGCGTGCTCCTCCTCCGACACTGAGTACACCAAGATGTCATCAATGAAGACCACCACGAAATGATCGAGGTAAGGCTGGATGATCTAGTTCATGAGTACCATTAACACTATTGGGGAATTTTTCATGATAAAAGGCATCGCCAGGAACTTATAGTGGTTGTAATGACACTTCAAGGTTGTCTTTGGTACATTATCATCTCATACCTAAAGCTGGTGATAGCCCGATCTGAGGTCTATCTTCGAGAACCACCTCGCTCTCTTCACCTGGTCGAAGAGGTCTTCAATCCTCGGTAGTGGATACTTGTTCTTCACAGTCACCTAGTTCAGGCTTCGGAAGTCCATGCATACCCTCAAGCTCCCATATGTCTTCTTGTAAAACAACACTAGGGATTCTCATGGATAAACATTGGGCCTTACAAACCCCTTCCTCTACATATCCTCTAGTTGTACACTCAACTCACGAAGCTCTGCAAGATCCATCTGATATGCAGGTGTAGATATCAGTGTCGTCCCTGGGTATAATCCAATGCATAAGTCTACCTCTCTATGAGGACGTATTCCTGGGACATCTCTTGGTAAGACATACTCATATTCATCCACCACTACAGGAAAGCTCGGACTCCCCTCTTCCACCACACTAAGGGTGAGGCTAGCCAAATGGTGAGTGATTGGATGCACCCTCCTCTGAGGAAGTACATCTTATGCTACAAAGTTTTTCTTCTTTTTGGTGAAGTAAAACCTAGTATCATCCTCAAAGACACACCACACTTTGCGCCTAAAACAATTAATCCGATCATGGACTGGGGATAACCAGTCCATGCCCAAGATGATGGCGTAAGGCCTCGATGATGCTACTTGGAGATCTCATATGAAGTTATCGCCTCCTAGAGTAAGTTCGCACTACCATCACCAGTGTGTAATCATCTAATCCTATCTCGTATGAGTCCCTAATCATAAGGATCGATCCAAATGCTCCACTGGAATCTCCGAGCTCCGAACGAGAGTCATGGCAAGGAAAGAGTGACTAGCACCTATGTCTATAATAACCGCAGCTAAGGTGGAGTAGACATAGATCATACCACTAATCATCTCTGGAGTGTCATGGTCATAGTCCTCCATCATATGAAGCTATAACTACCTCTGTCCACCTGCTCCTGGAGCTCGGGGTGGACCTTCTAGTGGTGGTGGTGGTAGTACCTCGAATCTTCGTCCACCTCCTACCACTCGGCCTGCTCTCCTACCACATCCTCTGCCCTATAGACCTCCTTTCTCGAACCTCTGTCACTATCTCGACGTTACCTCAACTACCTATTGGTCATCCTCATGGGGAGTTAGATAGTCACAAGCCATGTTCCCCTGTCTTCCACAAGATTAACAAACTCTAGTCCTTTGATGACCTCCTCTACCTCATGAGCTCTGCACCTCTGAACCTACATCTAGGGCTCATCCTCAGGAAGGTCTAGCCCGTATGGACCTCTACGGCATCTGCCTACTACTTGGTGCTGATGACTCAGCCACCTGTCATACAGTGGTGGATCTCACCATCAGTGCCTTCTCAGCTAGTAATCTCTCCACTATTAGGTCTCACTCTAGCACTCTAGCATACATCGAGATGTTGAGCGAAATCATTGGCGCCATGATCTCCCGCCAGAGTCCCTGCTCAAAGGTACGGGTCCTAAATAAAGGGTATCGTACCATGTTGGTGGAGTATCAGGATAGGTTGGTAAACTTCATTGAGTATTGGTCCACAGTCAGGTTTCCCTGCTGCAGGCGTAGTAACTCTTGAATACGCACTGAGCGTAGTGTCGCTGGTAGGAACTCCGTCCTGAAGAGGCTATCGAAGTCTATACATACAAGGGTTTACTCCTCGTGTGTTTGGAACATCAAGCTCCACCACCTCCCTATCATTCCCAGAAAAGGGATAGTGGCTAGAAATACCATCTGTTCTATCGGTATCTCTACTAGGTGAAAAAATCGAGTAACTATCTCCAGCCAATCCTCAGCTACCAAAGGATTTTTCTCACCTCAAAACCTCATAGGCCTCTGTCTCTATAACTCATTCAGTGCGCTCAGTTAGCATGCACTGTCCGCTAGTAGGGTTAGTAGCAACTGCAGCTCTCTGGTTGGTGGTGGTGGTGTTACACCACCCGAAGGTGGTAACGTTGTATGTGCTCCCTGCACAGATGCCTCAACACTTGGTGGACCATCATCGTGATCTCTCACTGAAATCCTTTTTGTCTGTCTTCATGAAGCAATCCTGTAGAGAAAAAGATGTTCCATGGTCAATAAGTTATACCTGGTGATCTGACTCAAAATAGATCAAGAGAAAAAAATTCTAAAACACATGAAACTAGTGTTTTAATGTACCAAGTCGTAAAACACAATTTAGGGCCCCAGTGTATGGATACGTCAATCGCCACACCAACACCAGACTCCTTGGGATGAAATCTAAACTCAATACACTTAACACTATTTCCCCCATTGAAAATATAGACTCTTAGTTCTTCTGGTAGAATCGACCGCCCTCTGATACCACTTTGCGATGACCCATCCCCCAGAGCCCGTGTCGTGGCTACCCCAATCTCGTCTTCCATAGGCCAGGTGCTGGTAACTACCACTAGAAAATAATATCCCTATAAAGGGAAGGAATTTCCCTTAAACATGTACACACACACACCCAACCACATCCCAACATACAAAAAAGGGAAAACAAGTATACCACTAAAACAAAGTTGAGTGCAAGTACGAGTGAAAGTAAGTGGGTTGGGATAAAAACCCAACAAGGAACTGAAATCTATAAAGTAAAAAAAAGGAAACTCTAATGGACATCCATGGAAAACCCCACCTGATCATGAGAGTAGTGAAGCTCCTAGAATTTGAAGTAGTTTTTCCTGCCTGCCCGGTCCTACTAGGCCCCACCTAGTCCTAGGCCACCAAGTCCATCGCCATACCATTCGTCAGTCTCATCCCCCTGAGCATCTCTATCGAAACGTCGATCATCTGCACCAGACACAACATGTGCGGGTGAAGCCTGTGTAGAGGTGAGTATAACAATACTCAATTGAGACCTTGAGACCCCCAAAGGTCTCTCATTAATCCATGAAGGGAAACACCATAAAGAAAATTCCATAGAGGTCATACCAAAAAGAAAGACCTCAAAATTATAGAACAATGTAAAAGAAACAGCTCACACAAGGTATAACATAATTAAAAAGGTAAAGATAATTAGTCGTAATGCTAGATCATCTTATTCTATTGAGAGGATCAGTTGTTGACCCACACAGGGTCGCTAGGTGTTGACCCAAAGAGGATCGCTAGGTGCTGACCGAAAGAGGATCACTAAGAACTGACCCATAGAGGATCTCTAGGTGTTGAACTACATAGGATTGCTAGGTGTTGACCCATTGAGGATCGCTAGGTGTCGGCCCACGTAGGATCGTTGTTATTTCTTCACGTCTGAGCTAGCCACTGGATTCCCGCACTTATCACACTTGATTTATAAAGGATTTTCTCCTTAAGACATCAGTCGTAACTCAACCACCATGAATTACCACATAGAGTAAACCAAAGTATCATCTCATTGTAAGGGTCTCATCGCAATAGACGGTGCATTGTTTGGACGTCCGATCTGTAAGTTATAGGCTTTTTAGTAAAAAGGGTCTGGTTGGATGTGAGTCTGATCCAACCCGGCCATACTCAAAATTATTCTAAAACTCAATTGGAGTATATAAGAAGGACTGATCTAGCACAAATGTCTCAAATCTACTGATGGTGCGTCAATCAAACGCCCAGCCTGAGAGATACGGGTGTTTTAGTAAACAGGGGTCGGTTGCGTCTCGACTTGGTCCGACCTGGTCGAACTGACCTGAACAACTCAGCCTGAGGGTCCCACATACCTAATTTTAATTAGATGGACACAACCTAACCCAGCTCGGGTCTGAGTTGGTCTGGCCCAACCTGGCCAGTGGCCCAGGCCAAATGGGCCTTGCTGGACCCGGCCCGGGTTGGCGTAGGGTCCAGTCAGTTGGGTCACCCGGTGACCTAGTCTCATTCGGCCTGGACCGAAGGGTGCGGGTCTAGCCTGTTGGGTGCAGGTTGGGCCAGCCGACGTGGGTCCGGCCCGGCCCTCTAGCTAGGGCGCGACCCACCAGCCGAAGACCGGCCGGGCGGTGCGGTTTGTGTGGCATCGTCCAGTCGGGACACGGTAGTTGTGTCGCATCCGGATCCCCCACTGGCCCCACGGATGTAGTTCCTTCTTCAACTTCTATTGATAGACCATGACATTCCATCTTCCCGGATGTCCCGGAGAAGGTTCTTCCCTCCGTCTAACACCTTCCTTGCACCGCAACTCTCGTCACCACAGTCGGTTGGTCGCGGCCTCCGGCCGCCATGGCGTACCGATGGGTCTGCTTCCCCTCTTTTCCCATGACCTCTGCCACCCTCTACCTGTGGCTGCTGCCGCGGGCTGCTTCCGGCTGCTGGTGCTAGCGCGCCGACTGATTTCTTAGTGGACCACCAGACGTGCTCTGGTATTCCTTTCTTCGCGTTGCCTGCACCAACAACCTCTGAGAAAATTCATCTTCACCGCGAAGGTCCCAAAATCATCTTGTCTCTACATCAAACAATTTGTTCACAAAGAGCGTGCCTGCGGAAGGGTTCAACCCATTTTTTGTGTCGGCCCGCGCACTTCACATTAGAAGTTTTAAATACGGGGATGCTTGGGGGAGATATTAAATCATATAAAGTAATTTTCAAAACACAGATAGAGAAGTCCCCAAATATTTACCCTCTCATATAAACACACGAATCACGGATCAATATGTCCGTGGGTTGATCTGATTTTGACATTTCTAGAAAATTTCAGGGAAGAACATCAAATTTTTAAAACCCCTACCTCATTGATGTTCAATGTTGAGGTGTTCATCCTCGAGGTTTCAAGATTTCGACGTCACTTCCAACTTCGTTCTTTAAGGAATGTTGAAGACGATGAAGGCTTGCCGATGTTCTCCATTATTCATTAGAGAGGAAAAATATCAGTGGTTCATTAGAGAGTCCTCGTTGTTTTAATTCCCCAATATCCCACATGTTTTTTAAATAAAAATAATCACATCATAGCATTTCGGTTACACTGTGACTTTTCATCGTTACACTGTTTCATTTTTTGAAACAGCATCACTGTTATGATTACTTTATTGCATCGTTACACTACATGATTTGAGCCATTAATTAGCCTCATTAATTTTACTTTTCTCCACCTAGTCTTTGCACCACAGTGTCACTATCAGCCACCCAACAATGATTAAATAAATAAAATAATTCTGTTAAATTATTTTATTATTTTTCTTGAAAATTATGAAAAATAACATTTCTTCTCGGCCCTTTCTGGACGAAGTTAAGTCATTTATAGGTGAATCCAAGCATTTGGAGTTCAACAGTGCCCTCGTATCTTTGATCTGAGCACTAGTTTAAAATATAGAAAAACTCACTCGTATGTTTATTGAATATACCTTAAAAAGGTTCAAAACTCCATTCTGGGATCACCGGGCCTCGGAATCACATTCTGTCAGAGTGTGTGGTCTCAAAATAATTCTATATAATTAAAAAAAATACACGGAATTTACGAGTCATTACAGGGATATCTAGATAACCTCTATAGTACCGAAGGGAGGATGAAAGTTTTCTTTAATACCAAGCCTTCTTAGAACATACAAATCATACACAGAATTAAAACAATGCAATTTTATTTTACCTAACTCTGCCTAATAACAAGAAGAATACTCATAATAGTGTTTTGAGGAATAAAGGGAATACCATCATGATGATGCCTATTTCTCAATTGATAATGAAAAAAAATCAGCTCAGCCGCTGTAACCTAAAATAACAATATGAGCTGAGAAGATAAATATTCGTTCAACTATCTTTCCATGAAATTTTGAATGGAGTTAACATAGGGAAACTGAAATTCAATGATATCAAAAAGGGCCTTCAACATGGCTATAGTCGCAACATTGGTATGAAACAAATTATCAATATCTTCCCTATTTTTGTGACATAGATTACATATCAAGCGCAAAGAAATACCACAATCATGTGAGTATCTATTAGTTGGTAACCTACAGTGTGCCACCCTCCAAACTAGAGTAAACTGAGATGAAAAACTTTATCTCTTATTAAACCTAGAAATCCATTTATCACCCATGTAATGAATAATTAGATTACTATAAAAGGATTTTGGTGTAAGAATACCATTCAGGTTTGGCTCCCATATCAAAAAATCACCATGATCTGAGAAACAGTAATCCTATAAAATTAGGTTAATATGAATCGAGACATATTCAATATCAATGAGTAGATCTTTAATTGAAATATCAAGATCAATGTTAAAATCATTATGATTAAGAGAATCAAGAAGATGGGCATCATTCCAAACCTATGACTAGTTCATAATGGCCTTTTTTAAATACTAGTATATCACATCTCATTTAGGTTCAGTGTTTCTAATACCATACACATTCAAATATATTAATTAAAAAAATAAATTATAAAACCTTGGGGTTTTACATGTGTTACAAGTGATCTCATCAACCTATATGGTAAATTTAAGTGAACCAAATTTTTTCACCCTTTCTAGTGACACCTGTAACTGGTCTTAGTCACTCATATTCTATTCTCATCCATATTCATATGATCTCACACTAGTTTTTCCTTATATTTCAACTTTATAAACTCTATGAATGTACTATTATATTTTATAACATTCAAATAGAATATTTAGTATTTATAATCCTAGTACTACAGAATCTAGTAAACTTAGAGGACTTCTTCAATTATATACCAATCTTCTTAAGAATCCAGACTCTAAATATCAGTTCAATAATATAGGGTTCTTCCATATAACCCAATGGAAAATTGGGTAGGAAAGAAAATAAAAATCCAAATTTGGAAGCCCTTAAATTTGAAAATGTCATCGATTAATCCATGAATGAATACCATACTTCATCCTCGACCATTTCCCCCTCATTAATCATACATGCTCCGAAAGGAGAAGAAAACTATATCATTGAACACCACATCCAAATCCATAATATCACCTTTCATGGGGTGGTGTAAAAAATTAAATTCCAAAATGTCATGTAGTTTCATAAAATCATTGATATCGTGTTCAGTCACATTATATAGTAAGATAATACGAGTATCATTCCAATTTCGCTAATGTATCATGAAAATAATTGTTTAAAAAATCTATAAATAGTATCTATCCATTCTTGGGAAAGATTAAAAATGAAGATTTATAAAAAATATTTTACCATCCATAAAATATTTTCAAATAAAAATTGAATTCATTAATTCATTGAAAAAGAGGGATTTTGTTTCTTAAATAATGGGAATTATTTAAATATATCATAAACATAATGCCTCACCATGGTTTTTGAAATACCATTAAATTTTTAAAATATTATATATAGGATTTTAACTAATAAAAAAGTAATTAATATACATTATGTGTAATGGTACTTTAAAAAAATACATCAAGGATTCTTATGAATATCAAAAAAAATGATGACCAAAACCAAACATGGGAATCCACTTGTTGGTATCATAAACCACCCAAATCTATATGGATTCACAATGATTTTGTTGTTATCACATGAAAAATTAATTATGATTCCATATTTCATTTATAGTAGGGGAAATACCTTATGTTTTCTCTCAAGGGTAAATGATGGTTATATAATGTGAACTTTCAATATGCTGATAAAACTAAAAGTAGGGGGTTGATATTGTTAGAATTATAATAAAAAATAAAAATTTCAGTTAAGAGAAGACATTTATAAAATAGAGAATATTTTAGGAGGATTAAGATAAGGTGTCCATTTCTAGTTTACTACCCATAATGTAATGTTCATTATTCTAGAAATTATATTTTGTTTAATGAAATTATTTGGTTGAGGGTAACTAAGATCTTTATTCCCCTATTATCTCTTCAGAATGGTGCGCCTAAAACCAACCCTTGACACATAAATCTATGTTTCAAGGTTTGTATTATATTCATCGAATTAGGTCTTCTAAATTATACTGATATATCAAATAAGTGAAAGAGAAAAAGGGACCTTGTGTTTTCCAATCATAACAACATAATATTCCCACTTAAAATCTCAAGCCATTTTCCAATGAAATGAAAAATATTTTGTCAAATCATACTAAAATAATGTACTCAAAGTATAACCATGTTAATATACTATTAAAAAATATTTCAAATAAAAATTATACCAAACCAATAGATAAATATGTGTTGAAACTCCCTCTCCATGTGGGTATCTCTCCCTCAATAATCACCCACTATTTAGATCACAATCGAGAAGGGAAATATCATAAGTAAATATTCCTTCATTCTTCCCCATACTATGAGGATTAGTAGCTGAAAAACTTATAATATAGTATAATGAATCCTCTAAACCTCTAATATGAAATCACTTCACCTCCTTTTCCACACATAAAAATGAGTTTCCTAAGTGTCAATTTATAGGTAATTAGACATAGAAATTTTTCTAAAATATTTAAAAATAACACTAATAACTTAGTTTGTGATTTTAAAACTAATTACGTAGAATTTTAAAGAACTATATTGTTATTGGTCAACCTTTGTACCATCTATATATAGATGTTATTGGAAATTTGTGTTCAAGAATGTGATATACTATCCAAATCCTAAATTGTACACATGAATTTAAGAATAATATGTTTTCTAAATAGATTACTTCATTTAGGCTAGCATATAGATGAAATGGGATTAGGCTTGTTCAATAGATTTGTATCCTATATAGTTTGATATATATCCAAAAATTCATCCCTATTAGATGTAAAAATGTTTTTTAATATAAAAATCAGTGTGTATGTTTGATTTTGATTCCATGTAGTTTAACCCATTTAGATTCAATGCCTTCATGAGATTGAAAAATCACTTGTATGAACAATATAAACATTATGTAAAGTAAAATTACCCTTTTAGAAATTATTTAATAAAATAATAAGTGTAATTTATTATTATATTGTGAAATTAAAATAAAAAACACTTTAACATAGATGTATAATGACGGAATAGAATAGTGAATCATAATGTGATCACACCCCCACACTATAATAATTTCACTCCTGGTCAGAGTCACATTTTAGACAATAATGCATTGAGATATTCCTAGTTCCTAATGATTTATCATTCAATTGAAATTCAATTCATGGAAACAATCTGAGAAAACCCAAAACCACCCCACATAGGAAATAATCGTAAACATGTAAATGAGTGTCTCATAAATTATATTGGAACAAAACTCAAGAATATATGTGATGTTATTTCTAAAAAAATATTCCAGGATTCAACCATAACACTAAATACCCGCATGTATGTGTGAGAATCATATCATTCTAATATTTCCACTTTCTCTGAAGTAAATATAAGTCATTTAAAAAATTTATTCTTACTTGATTATTTCCACTGAACATTCTCTATAACCAGTGTGATAAAATTTCAAAATCTAGACAATTATGAATTCTTGAATGTTAAACCTTTTTTGGTTTCATCTTATATGTTTTAATTTTTTCCATTTTTATTTTTTTCAACCATTACCTTAGGTATCAAACATAGTTCAATAAAATAATGTAATTAAACATATTGAATAAGAAAAAATGTATTTAAAAATCATTGTTTCAACTTAACCAAAATTTACCTTACTTATATATACATTCAGTTAGGTATGAAATATTGACCTATTTTTGTTTTTTGAATTTATTTGTAGTGGTATTAAATGGAAACATTTACCAATAAACTCCCCACATAATGGGTATAATTATCTCAAGGGTTTTATATAGATATAACTAATCATATCATTTATAAATAACAATTTTTACAAAAACCACACATAATTGTTAAATTCATGCTCATATTCACATTCCAATAGTGGAATAAATTCTCATAAATGTTAAAACAACTTGATATGGAGAAAAATGAATTTTCAAGAATTTCCAAGGTGATGAAGGTATGTAATGAGATTAATTTACTTATTTATTTTAATTATTATTATAATAAATGTAGAAAAACAAAGAAAAAAGACAAAAATATAAAACCTTTTATTCTAGAAGATTCATATTTATTTTATTTATTTATTTTAGAATGTCAGAAAATAAAATGATAAAATTAATATTAAGTACAGAAACATACATGGATTTTAATAAATAAAAATAAGTTCACTTATTTAATTAGGAAGATGTCGAACAATCATTGATACTATACTTGGGGAGGGATTTGAAAATGTGACCTATTAAATAACATGGAATTCCATAACCATTTGAGAAAATTTTGTAACATCAAAAATTTAATATATTTTTGGGTAATATTTTATATTGTAATTTAATTTAATTTCATATTTTTACTTTCTATAATACACATAAAGTTTTCTATTATTCTAGATGAAAATGATGGAATTGATTCATCTAGGAAGATTCAAACCTAATTCATTGGGACCTTTTTATAAACCTTTCAATCTAATCAAACCACATATTTTTCTAATTTATTTTTCTATAATTTTAATATTTATGAAAAAACACATGAACTAACACAAATAAACACAAGAACATACATTATATGCGTTTATTTAAATTATATGTATTGTAATGGATGTTACTCAAGTGGTCTGGGTGATAACAACCCTGCTTTTTATTTCACATTAATGAAACATGTATCTTATTAAATTACACTTAATATAATCCAAAAAATCGAGAAGTATAGTGCCTTTTTGAATTAGGTACATGGCATAACATCGTGAACAAGGGATACAATAACACTATTAAAACTTCCTCAACATGCTTCTGAATTTCCTTGTCTTTTAAAACTACCTGGGATATCCTATGGAAAACAGAAGAATGGAGTGAGATGTAAATCCTATTAAGGGAATAAACAAGGAATAACATGAATAAAATGATACATGTGCTACAATAGACATATAAATGTGGAATAAAAGGAACATGAATAATGAGACATGAAATAGAATGATAATCATAACATGGGAAATGTGACAACAACTTAAAACACTAAATCATAAACATAGGTAAAGGATAAACCCACAAAAAAATCTTGGTTGAAAAAGTATAATAAAGTAATATGGGTCACTTTTTATCCCAATGTGACATATCATGACACTAAACATTGCCCAATTCATTAGAGCGTTATCTGGGTGAACCCATTATATTCATTTTATTCTCATTCTTAAGTGTGCGACAAAGATCATACAAAAAGGATTCATTCATCATCATAATTTATTACAAGATCTAGTAGTGTGGAATAAATAAATATAAGTCACCAATAAAAAATTATATGTCCATAAATGT
Source organism: Viscum album (assembly GCA_963277665.1). Lineage (NCBI taxonomy): Eukaryota > Viridiplantae > Streptophyta > Magnoliopsida > Santalales > Viscaceae > Viscum > Viscum album. The sequence continues at coordinate 692,410,805 of OY728157.1, forward strand.
TAAAAACATTATTGTAAATGGGTACAGTATTCACTACACAATTGGTTTGGCATGGAAAATCACTGTGATATTTTGGTAGCATAATAGCATCACATAGAGATTTATAAAAATGGTTAGATGAGAGATAAATGGGTATCTAATTACATATACATAAAATTGAATTTATTAGGGACATGAAAAATTATAGCCCAAAATTATAAATTTGTAAATATAAGGCATAAGGTAATGAAGAAACTTGAATAAAGAAAAGAACACTATTAATATTTCGTCATTGTAACTATTGTACATAAAGGATCATGGGAGGATTAATGAGAAGGAAATGGGATATCATAATTTATAAATTAAATGGTAAATAAGGATATTATGTTATAACATATTAAAAAAATGAGAAACTAGAGAGTTTAAGAGAGAAAATATAAAAGAAGTTCTTGAATGGAAATTAGAAGAGAGAAATCCCTTACAAAATTTCAGCATTGTAACAGCTTAGTTAAGGGTTAAAATGAGATATTATAAATGGTTTCTAAATAAAATAAAATCTATTGGATACTAATTTAATGATAATTAATGAATAAATATAAAAGAAATTGAAATTATAAAGACTGCTTCCAAATAAGGTTCTTGAATTGAATGAAGGGGATATAGGTGAGAATCCTTTACTTGAGTGTGTAAATCCAAAATCTTGGGAGGGTCTTATTGTGATAATTATGGAACCTTGGGAAGAATATATAGAGTTTATGTAAGAGTAGGGATGTGATCCAAGGAGTTTTCGTGAAAATATATGGGATCTTGGGTGGGTTTATATAGGAAAAGAGGGGGATTTATTTTTTATTTTGGTTTTGCACTTCACATAATAAAATAACCAAACCCACAAACCAAACCATAGTTTCTTCTAATTGTTTCTAAAAAATGGGAGTGTTTTAAATTATTTTATAATTCAAATGGTCTATATTAATAAAATAATTTCATTCATTATGTGGAGGTGAGGCATACCCCAAAAGAAATGTTTTTAAAACATTAAAATTTATTATATGGTTTGGAGGATTTATAATGGATTTATAAGATATATTAAATAAACATAAAATCAAATTATTTTAAAGATAAAACATATATTATTTCTTGTATACCCTTTATATTATTTATTACATAACTTTTCGGGTCATTATGATGTCATAATACATAAAGTATATTTATTTGGTATTTAATTTATTACCAAAAATTCGACTGTCTCACAAAATTATAAAAAAATAAACCTTTGGATAATTTCAAAATTTTAATTAAAAAAATAATATTAATTTTCTCAAAAAAAAATTCTAAATTTCTTAATTTTCACTTTTAAAATATAAATAGTAATTATTAAGGTGTCGGTTTTTTTGACAACAATAGTTTTTGAACCCTTATAAAAATTACATTTGACATCATAAAAATATATGACCATTTATAATAAAAAAAATATGTAATAATAATATTTAATTAAAATATTATTTATTTAAAAATTAAATTAATTCATCAAAATAGACTTCTTAATTGAATTTAAATATGAATCATGAATTCTATTTGTGTTTTATTGTATCAAAATATAATTTTTATCGAACTAATTACTTATTTATTTATCAATAAACAAAAATAATGAAAAAATATAATAATTATTTCAATTAAAAGTAAGTAAAAATATTCATACATTTAGGGTTATGTTGTTTCTAGTAATTTTTAAATTATTTTTACCCTTAATTTACTTATTTTTCACTTACTGTGGTAATAAATATTTACAACATTAACTATTCCTATTATAAAAAAATAAGATAACCATATTAATTAATTATTATTATTATTATTACAAATATGGAATCCATTTTATAAAAAACAATTCACATATGTGGAATAATTTAATTTAATATAATACTTTCAATCATGATGAAAAGTGGTTTTTTGAAAAATACAGTTTTTAAGGAAAAGATGATTTCACTCTTACTTTATAAATAATAATATTAATCATCATAATTTCAATTCATAAAGATGGATATCAAATCTAAATATTTCATTTATATCATTTCTCATTAGTTTTTATTTTAATTAATTAAAATGGAGATACATTATTTATTTTAAATTACTTATCTGAAATATGAGTTTTTAATAATAAAAATAAAGTTATATTAAAATCTAGTATAAATATGATTTAAATGAAATTAATTAAATTTAATAACTCTAATTAATACCTATGTTAACTTGTAATCAAAATAAAATAATATTATTAATTTTATATTACTTAATTTTTCAAAATAAAAGACGATTTTACTTTATAACAGTATTTTACAATTTTCGTTGAAAACTCTATATTTTCATAAAGATACCAACATTTCACCATATGATGATCGTGATATGATTACATAAAAAATGAGTTTTTTTATCAAATAAATTTTCTCATTGTTCTATATAAAAATTATAATATTTATAAAAATAAATAAAACATATTTTTTGAACAAAACATATTTTTGAAGAATGAAATTAGTAAACAATAATTGATTGATTATTTATTAAGAATTTATCAATATATATATGTGTGTGTGTGTGTATTTCATGTATTATTTATTCCTAATAATATACAAAAATTTAATGGAAGGGATAAAGAAATCATATTTAAATAATAACTATTTGTTTGGGTTTAGTGTTACGTATCGCATATGCTATCAAATATAATTTTTTATTTTGATAACTCGGGAAATTACATAGGTTAGATTCGAATCCAAAACATGTTTTATTCCATGGTTATTTTATAACAATCAAATACCCGTTCATTCTCTTAACCATTTTTATTTACATTTTTCAATGATATAAAAATTATATATTCTTGGATATACATGATGTGTAACAAAAAAATGAAAAATAATGAGTCAAAAATTGACAGTCTAATGGGAATTTGAACTGCTGGTTGGTTGCTTCTAGCAATCATACATAACTATCAACACATAATTCATTCATGGTTTTTATTCATTTATTAAACATGCACAAACATAAATACATACATATATATATATATATATATATTAACATAATATGTTTTTTAATTTTTATATATTTTTTAAAAATATGAGAATCTAAATGATATTATTACTTTTCTATTTTATAAAATTTAAATATATTATATATATTTTTGTGTATATATTATTAAATGACATCATGATATTCTGTTACACATCAAGTAGTATTTTAATTATTTAATTAACTATATACTAAAATGTACAATAGTATTTTTTATTTTGGGGTTTCTACCTCTTTGGTTTACTAATAATAATTAATTAATAAAATATAAGTTAATTTGGGATAATACCAAGAATGAAAATGAGTTCTCATACTAATGCTTTTTTACACTCCTATACTTGGTCATTCAATCAAGAATTGTACTTTAATGGGGTTGAAGTACAAACAATGGGATGAAACATATTTAAATACTAAGGCAAGGAATTTCGGATTAATTGGAAAATAAAAGAAAGGGAGAAATCTATGAACTCGTCAATATACTTAATGAAATTATCCTAAGATAACAATTCAATCATTACAAGACGAGTAGGATCATTATTGGTAAATTGATCCTTAGAATTTTAGAAATAACAATAGACATGTGTGACATTTATCTAGTTTATAAAAACATTTATGTTTTCCATTTATTAACTTGTTTATTAATGAAATAAAAAAATATAGTGGATATTAAAATCAAAGTGAATGATATGCAGTAGAGGAAAATAGAGAAAGTATGTAAAGAGAGGAAGATAGGTGGAAATAGTTAGGGTAAGGGTAAGGGTAAATGACGTGCTTCCACACCTCACTTAGGCAAGTCTCTTTGTTCTTCAAGATGTGGGTTATTATAAACATTATGTCAGAACAAAATATTTATTTACAATAAATTAATAAAATGAAACAAAATATTTATAAACTATATACTCAACATAAAAAAAATATTCTACATCTCTTGGTGTTCTCTGACAGTAAAAGAAAACTTTTAACACACTTTCATTAAAAATCAAGTTAATTATGTTTTTATTATTTATATTTGGTATAGTATATACCATATGTGATATCTGTATAATATTTTATTGTTTTGGAGTGTGAATTTGGAATAATTTTTATAAATAAAAAGTAAATGTTGTGGTGGGGGGTTTTAAAACCGTCTCAAAAATCATAATAAAACATATAAACATGACTTGAGTTAATAATTTTATAAAATCTGTTTTGTTTTAAGAGGATTGAGATATAGTTATAATTTAATTTTCACTACACACAATGGAATGTTTATATATCTCAAAGTTTAATTTATGTTATTGAAATTATGTGGTTGACAGTAACCAATATCTCGAATTCCCACTATTACCTTTAGAATGGTTCACTTAGAACCAAACCTTGACATATAAATAAATTTCTAAAGGTTATAATATTATACATGGAATTATGGATTCTGAATAATACTGATATCTCAATTAAGTGTGAAATAAAAAATTTCCTTGTGTTTTCTAATTGGAACAACACAATATTCCCATATAAAATCTAAATCCAACCAATTAAGAAAAAAATTTATCTAAATCATATTAAAAGAAGAATTAAATTTAAAACCATTTTAATATATAACTAAAAGAAATATTTCAAATACAAATTGTACTAAACCAATTGAAAAATAATTATTGTAACTCCCCAAATATGTTCATAGCTTACTCGTAAATCCCCCAATATGTTTCTAACTCCTCCTTCATCCTTTACCTCCCTATAGGGACAGTAATCTCAATAAATTATATGATTATGAGAGGAAAAATTTATCACTATAATATTGCATCACTTCATATACTTAGATGGAATTACAAATGAGGTTCCCAAGGTGACCATTTATTGGAAATGGGAGGTAGTGGGGTTTCCAAATAGATTTTATAATAGAAATTACTATTCTATTTTTGTAAAGTAAACGACCTAATATATTCTTTTAAAAAATTATATATTTTTTTATATTCACTAGATTATCTCACTATAAAATTTCTAAGAATATAGAGTTCTATAAGAGGATATATTTTTAAAATACTAAGTTATACTCTTGATAAAGTGTAGTTTCTGTTTTTTAAAATATAACATCATTTGAGATATTATATGGATGACTTGGTATTATATTTAAGATAAATAGTTGTATCCCATATAAGGTATTTATACACAAAATTTCATCCCAATTTTGTGGAAAATTTATCAGAATATGAATATAAGTTCATATATATACTTGGTCCTCCATAGATTTTTTCCCATTTTTCATCAATTTAATATTAAGATCTCAAAATAACCTTACCCTATAATTTTAAAATTAAAATAAGATAAATTACACTATTTATTAGCATTTAAAATTAACTAATTGAATAATAAGTGGTGTTAAGTTGATTATTATATTGGGAAATTATAATACCAAAAAAATCATAGTGTTATAATAATGGAATAGAATAGAAAATAGTGATGTCATCACACACTATTATGGATGAAAAAATCATTGGGATAAACATAAATCCCCCAAAAGAAATATTAAGGGGGTAAATTTTATGATGTTTTAGGAAATTTAATTTTGGACCTTGTGTGAATAATTTGTGATAAACATAGAAATGATAGTGATATTTTCCCCAGAATTCCTTATATAAAGGATGTGATTTTTTTAGGACCACTTATAATGGGTAATTATCTAAATTTTAAGAAGAAACAATACAAAAAAAATTAAATCCAAGGTATAATGACCATTTAATATTACATTGGTGTGATAATCAACAACCAAATCGACCTTAGGTGCCAAATCGTGAACCTTAATTTTTTTCATACCCATAGCATGTTTCAATTCAAGTTGTTCCAATACCAATCTCCTATAATGAATTTCCAATAACAAATCCAATCTCCAAAATGTTCTCTTGCTATAAACCAACCATATAAAACCCTAGTCAAATATATTCTACTCCCAATACTTGAGAAACTATATAATCAAATGTAGATAATTAATATTTATGTTCAATCCATAAAACATGAATTTAAAACCATTAAAATGGTAGGGAACTAACACCCGTTTCGGATGCTACTTCAATAACCTCAAGGGTAGAATCTCATTGTACACTATCCGATCTCAAACATCTAAAAATTGTGACTATCTTATAGAGTGTGGAAGGCAATGAAAAACCTAAACCAACCATTCATAAACCATCTAAGGCTTTAACATCTCATGATAAATCTAAATATCCACCCTTAGAATACAATAAATATAATGAAAATGCGGGGGAACCACTACCTCCCCAAAAAATCTAGTAAGATTTTCCATTCCCTTATGTAATGAGAAGAAAATCCAAACCTAAGCTGAGTGAAACATTAGAGGATGTGTTCTCTCATACTAGGATCAAAATACCTATTCTAGATACAATATAAATTATATATTCAAACTCTATGTACCATAAGTACATGCATACATTCAAAAAGGAAATAAATTCATGAAAACCAAGTCCCTCTCACTATTAATATGAGAACCACCATCTTAGTAGTCATGTCATCTATATTAAAGGGCATTGATTTCCCATACATCAATGTGGAACTAGTATATAAATTTTTTTCATGACATTATATAATATATGATCCAATTTTAAACACATTTCATATGACATACATTATTAATTAATACATGAGGATATCCAAAACACATATTTCAATCTCTAACTCACAAATCATTGTGTTTGGGTACATAACGAAATTTTAAGTGATATCTTAATAAACGTTAAATTTTTTACCATTATAACATCATTTTCATTGATAAAAATAAAAATATATTCATAGGGGAGAAAGAAAATATCATTCATGGTCATCCCTTAATATTAATAGTCAACATTTTCATTTTTTAGGAATTTGAACATGACTAAAAACATTGGAAACATGAGGCTCAATTGAAACATTTTTAATTAAAACTCTATGATAAATGATGAATATGGGGACATTGAGATTAATATGGTATGTAAGTATGAATGTGAACATAAGAAAAATCAAGTAATTTTTTAATACTGTTTATGTCAAGGGGAGATAAATTTATTTTTTCACATGAGATAAATTTTTGACCTTGTTTTAATATCTTATATATGACTCCTATGATGATTTTTAATGATCAACAATTCTTGAGAGAAATCATGATCTTAAAATTTATTCAAATTTATGATATGGATTCATCCAATTTAGTGTATGAATCATACTTTCTAGGGGAACCAGTCATATTAATAATTTTATAAAATTAAGATGAGTCTAATACAAATTCACAATATTCTTATGATAATTTTGACGAAACAAAAAATGAATTAAATGTCCAACCATCCTCACTATAATATAAATTCAAAGGGTACAACCATACCATTTATATTTTCATTTATTCTTTCCTCAATTACTATAAATAGGTAATTCTTATATAAGTCTTAAGTGGGAATAATATTTCAATTATACAGTCCATTTCTAATATTCCAAAAATTAGGCCACTCTTTAGGATACATAATATTTTTCTTAAAATAGATTCTAACCAATTCCACTAGTACCAGTGGAGACTAAATTGTATTCTATTGAATGTTATATCAAATTATCCCCTTATGTTATGGAAATATTCTATTATCTTTCTCGTTACTATGAGTAAGAAAGTATTCCTAATTAAAGTTGTTTTTAAGAAGACTAGAGTTTCTTTAATAACCAATGAGAATGGTGATATTCTCTCTACAATGGTGAGAAGTTGATATAGGGGTTATATTTAATATAGAATGTTGAACTAGTATACTAAAAAGGATTATTTTCCTTTTCCCTTCAATGATCAAGTCCTATAATCCAATATGGGTATTAAAGTATAATAAAATTGTGGTATCCAAAGAATATTTTGGGAAGAAAACCTTCACCTCCCCATTTTAAATTTTTTCCTTCAAGTGAATTCCCTTTCTGTTGTGTGATTTTCTAAGTAACCTTCCAACGGTGCAAGATGGTATTTTTATTTTACATTTTAAGATAGTTTTTTTAGTCTTTATATAGGATATCTAAATATTTTAAGAAATATTTTAGTGATACCTAAGTAATTTTGAAAGTGTTGTGTCATTATGTAAGGAAAAAAATATTTTTCCAAATTTTGAAAAATTTCATTTCATGGAAAATTAAGGATTAGTATTTAGGTATATCATATTTGGCAGATATATTAATGATGATAAATAAAAGTTATATATCCTTAATCACCTTCATAATCTAATAAATTTAAAGGAAGTATTATATTTAATGGGGAATTTTGGTTTCAATAGAAGGTTTATTAGGATATTTAGCTCTATTTCATGACCCATTTTTGGATCTAATAATGAAGTATTATCCTTATATATATATATATATATATAACTTTTAGGAATCCTTCATGACTATAAATTTATAGAATATATATTTACCCATCGTTAAAAAAATTCAAAATTTCCATTAAAACTCATATATTTTGTGAGTGATTTGATTACAGGAACAATCTTATAATAATGAAAAGTCAAATTACCATTTTTTATTTTATATTAAATACAATATTTGAATAAGAGACAAATAAACTACAAGACCACTAAAATGGAATTACATCCTGTTGCCTTATCCTTTGTTAAGTTTAAATCCCAACTATTAGGATCCCCCATCATTAATCTCACCAATCATTTAGTATTTAAAAAAAATCAATAAAACAATATTCCATGAATAGATTGATTTTTTGGTCCATTCTCGTGAAATTATTTGACATGCTGATAAAGGAAGAAATTGCTGTTGAAATAGGGTATCTGAATAAATTTTATAGATTGTAATTAAATGATAATCAATATATTTTTTATATATATAATCTATTTCCTGATGTGAACCATTTTACACTAAGTTATTTCCCATGGTATGCTAGTATATAAAACTATATAGTCATAAGTATCATTCAAAAAATTATTAGATACCCAAGCTAGAAGGAAATTCATTTATTATGTCAAGAACTATGTGTATGATGAACTATCCCTCCTAAATTTCATTCCTACTTAAGAAAAATGGATATATTAATTGGTTTTTAAGGAATATAACACTATTAATTTCAATCATAAAAATTCATTTGGAGGTCACTTTCCCATAAAAAACTGCTAACATGCTTTTAAAAATTGTTTTGTTTTCACTTATCCTCTCTAGGGATTTCTATAAATTCTATTAAATCCTTACTTGATGTCAATAAATAGGTGCCATAAATAAAAGTAATAAAATTTAATTTAACACCATTATGATTATAAATACATTTTATTATTAATGAATTTATTTTTGGGGGTCCTTCCAAGATTCTAGATGATATATCTACATCCTTTTAGCTATTTATTACATGTATAAATTGGTTGATTCTATTCACACTATGTACAATGATAATCAGTAAATGATTCAATTCTTAATTTTTTTTCTAGATTCAAAATTTATAAGTCTATAATCAATGATAGTGGAACCCATTTATATGATTTTCTCTTCTCTATAAAAAAATTTATGTATAAGCTCTATCAAAAATTAAATAAACCCTACCACCCCAAAACCAATTTGATTAACATTTTGGTAAATATAGAAATAAATAAACATGAAAAAACAATCATACCCTTTATGAATATTAGTCTATGAGGTTATTGGGTGTCCATTGGGCATATCAAATGACATACAAAAGAATAATAGGCATGTCACCACATTGATGGGTTTATAGTAAAACTTTCCATTTAACAAATGAAATTGGGAATAAGTATTTTTGATAAATCAAAAATTAAAATTTAAAATTTTTCAAGATATAGAAACATAGAAATTATACCTAAATTATCATGAGACACTACAACAGATTTAATATTCTCATCTATTTATTCTTATAGTTCTCTCACACTTTTTTAATATGAAGTATATTAAGTTATTATTACCTTATTATTAAATTAATTAAATTGCTATATCGAAATTACATTAACTTATTTTTATTCTTCATTGATACACAAATATTTATTCATTAAAATGGAGTATCAGATTAATTTTCTATTCTATGAAAGCTAAATTATTATTTTTCTTATCCACAATTTTTTTTGATCAAAACAATATATTTTCTATACATTTAATATAGAAAATATACAACCGTATCAATTCGATGATCCTTTACCTAATTATCCTAAATTTAATAACTTTGGTGTCTTCCCATGTTAGACTCACATTTTTTATAGATTTTCTACATGGGTATATTTGATTATCAAGAATATTCCATTGGCATGAAACCATAGTCTCAATTTTAATTCCGAAAATACATTTATTTTCATTTATAATAATTTTTATCTTAGATGAAGAAATATATCATTTGATTATGAATTCTCGTTTGAGGGACTTCTTCCCAAATAAATCATATGATCCAAAAATAAACAATTTTACATTTCTATACGAAAATCATATAGAATTCACAATTTCATAAAGGATTATCTCATATGACATGACACTCCTTGAACATTTTAAAAATAAAATCTACATGTGTTTTTAAATAAAAAATAACACCACAACATGATATTATCAATTTTTTATTAATAATAATAAATTGTTTTGTGATATTTTATCCATTGAAGTTTAGTTTAAGAATCACCACTTTTCATTTCTTCAATTATTCATATGGAATTTCCTCATTTCTTCTTGATTCATTTATTTGAAAATATTCTTTATATTTGACCTTATTTTCACAATTATGAAGAATAAATTACTCATTAATTCATCTTGAATCATAGCCCAATTTTATTTTATTTTATGTTAATGTATTTGAAATATATTTTGATCGTTTTCTAGTTTAATATACTTTAGAATATGTTATTCATAATTTTATTTATTTAAAATCCATTTCAGAAAAGTCTTTCTTTGTATTAAACTATATATGGATATCAACCCCATGATAATGAACCTTATTAATAAAAAATCTAATAAGTATAAACTATATTAATCTTTTAACTATATTAATTACAACACTATGAAATTTAAAAAACTCTAAAAACATTAATGTAGGCTTCAAGGGAACTTTATGAACACGATTTTTTGTACAAATTTGAACGTTGTGTTGTTTGTAGACAAACCAATTAAATTTAATATAGGGTTCATAGGATCATTATGAACCTGAATTTTCACAAATATTTGATCTCTATATTTCTTCCAAATATGCTCATGATGTTCTTTATTGTACCTTAAGAAAATATATGAATATTATGGAGTTTGAATCAATGCAATGTGTAGGATTCAAGACATTGTCATTTTCCATTCCTAAAAAATTATAGAATTAATATATTCATTTAAAATTATATTCATAACTTATAGGGCCTTCATTAAAAACTCAAATAACTTAATTACATCTTCAAATAATTATTGGAATTATCAAAATAATTGAAAACCTCATCAGTATGTTCCAAAAAAATGAATCATTTAAACACTCAAATATGAGTACTTCAATATATTATAATTGCATCAATATTAAAATTTTAAAATAATTCAATCCAACCTTAATCAAAGTGATTTTTCATCAATAAACATAAAAACACTTGTTTTAACTTGGATAGTTTCTTCACATCATCATATTTTATTTCTAAAAAACTATGTACTTATTTTAAACTCTTCGTTGATAATAGTTACTAAAACTATTCAATACCTCATCTAGTACCCATCTTATTTACATTTAAATTATTCATTAATTATAAAATATTATATATATTACTTCTCTAACATCAACAATTTATCTTCATATTAAGATCATCACATTAATCATTAGATATAACATCTGCAATATTGAATATGTCCAACCATGTAATTACGGATAACATATCTTTATCCCTCTATACAAAAATACATTGACACTAACTTCATCTTTAGTGGGTAGATTCTTCCTCAAACACAAAATGATCCAACACACACATATTAACGTTCTTATTAAAATAAATTATCATTGAAAATAAATTCAATCAATACAATATTTTGGGAACATTAATACCACCATTTTGTTTTTTGTAAATACTATTTCCTTTCCAAAAACTTATTTCAATATATTCTTCTTTTCTCCGATATATTATTCTTCCCCTTTATTTATAATAAATTAAAATGTGAAAGTTATTAACCACATTATTGATTCTACAATTTTATGGGATGTTATTTTCATGACATTAATTACTAAAAGTAAAGAATATTCTTCACATTTGTTATTTTTTAATTTTTATCTTGCTTTCTTGATAGAATTAGTCAATTTTATATAAGATAATGGAAATTACTCACTTTAATAGCAATATACCATCAACTAATTAACTCTATAAATATATGGGATAAAATTTTGTCGAAAATAAGATTGATAAATTTATATAAAAAATGTATCCATTAAATCATCCATAATATGACACCAATAATAATTTCACTTCATAGTTTCTATACAACTAGATTTTCAATAAATTTAAAACCTTTAATAAACATAAAAAACACATTAAAAACATTCAATTGAATGAATTTAATTTCTCCTAATTTTCAATTTAATAATAACTACCCGTTGGAAAATAAATAAACTTAAGCCAAAACTAAATGGTAAAGGTGTTCAATATACCTCATCTTTCAATTTGTTTAATTTTTTCAAAAATTTCTAGATTTAACAAGAAATGAAAAATATTCTAAATTAATATATTATTTAGATCCACCTTTAGGAATTCTCTTAAATAATCTTTATCATGGCTGGTTTACCTTTATAAATAACCTCCAAGCATTGGTTGTCTAGTTGAAGCCAGATACCAATTGAGATATTACAAATTATTTCTTGTAAGGAGAAAAAAAAAAGATACCAAATATGAATGACCATGATTTATTATTATTTTATTCTTTATTATTATCAAAAATCGCTTATTTATTTAAACTAATTCATCCCCATTAATTATTAGTAAAAAATAATACAGTAGATAAGTAAGGTAATGGGTTTAGTTTCTATCAGCTTTTTAATTTGAGGAACATGGATGAGACTTATTTATAAACCTATAAAATTATTTTATTCTAGTATTCTTTCTCCAACTTTGATTTTACAAATTTTATATCCTTTTAGAATCATTGAATGCATTACTTCTTTATCATTTTTATTAGTTGGAAAAACCTTGTCCACTTTTTGACAAAAAAACTCAATCTATTTATATTTTTCCATATTCTAAGATATTACCAACTGATCTTGACATATGATTAATAAATATATAGGCACATGTTCGACCTTATTCTTTTGGGTAGAATCATTTATTACCGTATATGTTTTTGAACATAAAGATAATCGTTATTTTCCTTTTATCTTCATTAGTTATTCTTGTTGTGGTATCCATTTCATGCTCTTAGTAGAAATATTTCTATACTTATCTCTCATTCCACCGACCTCTTTAATAGTTTTCTAATTATCATTTTTGGGAATCCGCTCAAAATATTCATCTGCAATTTGAAGTACTAAACAAATCATTCTATATATTTCTAGATTTATTATTTTCTTATTGTTTCCATCTTTCTCCAATTTGATTTTATATTCATATTAATCTTGTAGGGATATATGATTTAGTTTCTATTACCAAAGTAAAAGAATTTTCTTTTCATTGGATAAAATCCTTCGCATCCTTCTTCACTAACTTCTTAGGATTAGCTGACTCAACGTTTTTCTTTTATTTACTTCCCAAAGAGTACCTATCTTTTTTCTTCCTCTTTAACTATTTATATTGTTTTTGTCTTTTATCTTCTGTATAATAGTTTTTCTATATTAGTTTATACTAACAAACTTCATAACAATGAACACATATATTGAAATAATCATGAAATTTTCCAAAATATTCAAATATATTTCCATTGATTGATTTTTTTCCTCTATGAAGTCTTATACAGTATATCACTTATACTATATTATGTTTCTCTACACCCCCTAAATTTAGGACATTTACTATTTCAATTTACTCACATGATGGGTTAGTAATCAATATTCTTGTGTTAAAAAAACTAATAGAAGCACAAAATATGACAAATCATGTTAATATCACATTATTAGTAGTCCTTAAATCTTGTAAAACTTACTATTTTTAAATTGATTCATACTTATTTTTATAACTATTTGAGGATATTTTTTCCATTGTCTTGTTCAAATCATCCCTTGATGACATGGTGGGTTTCTCAATATTTTTACTCACCAATATTTTTTCACATTTTGATTTAGAAAATATACTAGACATCTAAATAACCTTATTATTATCACAAACTAACCCAGTGGGGCTTAGTATGTGACTACCCCATTCCCACCTCCAATAAGCCTAAGGTTGGAAACAAGCATCGACTAGGCATATCACACCCATGGGAGTCCTTTTACTAGTGTACTGGTATATATGCACACATATCCAAGAGTATAAAATTAAAATATGTAAAACACACAATGACCATATTTGTATATATATAAAAAATTCCACCATCAGAGTATGACAACATGTAATAGAAATTAAGATCCAAATACACTCCCCCTACAAGATACTGAAAACAAGTCCAACCGAAAAACTGGGTGACGACTACTATTAGTGTAACCACAAGAACATGGATCAGTCAGTCTGGCTCACTAATTTATGACAAGTCCTAGTCCCTCAATGTATCTATCAAAATTTTGGTAGTCTTAATAAGACACAACACATACAAGGAAATCCCATGTAGGGGTGAGTAAAAAAATACCCAGTTTGACACCCCAAAATCACTAAGCATATAGAATTAAGAATAATAGTCATATGATATTAGGTATGTATCAATGACGTATTTATAATAAGAACACCCATATATACTCAAAATTGAAACACAAGATCATATTAATATCACAACCATAAATCAATCCTATGATTCCTTCTTGAAGGTTCTACATAACACTCTACCAAGATAATACATTCTGTGAGTAAGATATAACTGGTGTCATACATCTAATAGTTTATTCCCATTAGTTCATACCATAATATGTACATTTTGGATGTCTTAAGGGATCTATACCTAGATTGGTATCACAGCCAAGTCCATGGGGTATGCTAACAACCCAATCTGGATAACTCAATAAGTAGGGGATTTACATCTGAAAAGTTTTCTTCACAAAAATACCAAAAACCAAAGATATGGTAATGTGGATGAAAGAGAATCTCACATTGGTTTTAATGTAAGGATTACAACCACTATATTTGAGACTGAATTTCTTTAAAGGGGATCACCATCCTATTCATAGGATGTGACTCCATAAAAACTGTCAAGGAAATGATCCATGAAATATATCATAACAAAAAACATTGGAGATGAAGTATAAAATGCCTCCAAGTGGTATTTTAATAAGTACATGACATTTTCTGGGATTATAAAATGTGTAACCTCAGAACCCAATCCTAACATTGTAACACAAACTATTCCCATGTTTATTTCAGAGTACCTTGTGTGTGGAGCCATATTGTCTCTAAGGAATGGACCAAAAGTATAAATCGATCCACTTTCTATGGTGTAAATGGCATGTGTCATGTCTCAAATGGTTTTTAACACAACTTGGTACTTGGGAATGTGCATATTTTATGCAATTAGGTAATAAAAAATAGTCACACAATGTGTGATATTTATCATTGTGTCAATCCCTTGTGTCACACGTGGTGAGGAGTCCCACAATGTGTGTAAATTTTTATTATACACCTTCTAACTCCACACATTCCAAAATACCAAATTTGTTTAATAATTTATTCCTACACCACTCGATCTTAATGGATATACCACAAACCTTGCCGAAGAATATGGATCTTGATCCCTATGAGTCATTCATTTTTTCTATCAGATTTTGACCAATTTTTTCACTTGGGGAACTGTAACTATCACATATCATCACTATCACATGCCCTGATTAAACCAGGGGTCTAAAATACATCACTGATTCATCATTATCATCATCACATCTTGATCCCATCATTCATTAGAAACTGGAACATTTATATCAATTCATTATTCCATGAAATGGGTTCATAATGATTGATTACCCAGTATTTGTCAAACCATATACAAAAATGAACTCTAGTATTGAAAAAAATAAAGAATAGTGGGATAAAATCAATAAAAAAAGTGATGGATGAACCTTGTCTTATTTTGGGTTGTCCTATATTCAATTTCATTATAATGAAGAACAATAAACCAAGATAGATACACCATTCCTTTAAAATTACTATAAAATAAACACATACCTGCAATACAATTGATCCATAAATCACTCCATTGGTCAATTTATTTGCATTCATCATAGGATAATAAAATAGGGATAAATACTTATAAAAACCAATCTACCTAAAGATGGATCAATCACTGACAAAGAATGAATATGTGTCATTTTTTCAGAGAGATCCTTAAATTCCAATGGAATAATGATCCTCAATATCAATCTGATCTAATGTCTTCTGCCAAGAATGCACTCCTATAGTGGTCTTCTAGGTATGCAGAGTTAAATGACCAACACTGAGATCTTATGATTACATTTTATTTATAGAGGAAAAATAGGCTTCTTATTAAACAAACTAAAATTGATAAATATACATATAAATTTTTCTATTTACACACATGAAGACATTTAATAAAAGGCCAGATTCCAAAGAAAATGTCACACCTAGGGTAAAACACATGCTTAGAGATAAATGGATGCCTCATATTTCTAATTAATGGCCTTTTTTAAGAGTTATTCAACTTTTCAAGAAAAACTACATGTGTGTGATAGTAAATATATTTAATATATTTAAAAATTTATTCTGGGCTCACTGAGCCTTAGAATGTCTTGTTTTCTTAGTGAATAGATCAAAAAATAATTAATATAATATTCTGATTCAATAATTGTAAGAATTATAGGTGTTAAATTCACCCCACCTTATGTATTTTTATCCTATAAATATAGAAAAAATGGCTAAACAGATAGATATAGTAACTAATCACACATAGGGGTCTCCTGCTCCTAGGTACTCTCATAGAGATTCTTGTGCTACCATCAAAAACACAATAAAGGAATCAATTTCCCACATAGGATCCTATCATTCCAATCCTCAATATTTATCAAGTACTCTTAAAAATACTTCTATAATCAATGTCCAGATCACCCCAGTCAATAATGTGTGATGGTTCATATATGCACCTCCCGAGTTACGACATGTGGAAGAAATCGTGTTTTCAATGTAACTGAGGAAATAGAGTTAAGCGATATGCCACATCACTAACTCTATGTAGTATCTCTAAAGGTCTAATTAATATTAGAGATAACTTACTTCCCCAACCACATCTCTACACCCACATCGAGGTGAGAAACTCAGAAACACATAGTTTCCCATATCAAACTCCAAATTCTTATGTTGTCACTCCACAAAAAACTAATGATAGATATGTGTTGTCCTCATCCACTTTTGGATGATCTAAATCCTTTCTATAGTAGATCATAGTATCTCACTCTAACTCTCTCCCATAACTGTATACTCTGCTAGTTCGGTCCAACAAAGTTGTGACCCATAAGCTCTCATGTACAAAGACTCGAATAGTTTCAAATCTATGGTGCAAAGATATATATTTTTGTTCAAAACCCAAACCAAGTGTAGTTGATCCCCCAAACTATGTACAAAGTCTAACATGAAATCTAACAATATGTTCTACTGGAACTGAATGGTCCGATCATTCTAGACATCAATATGGGGTGAAAGGAAATGATAAAATTAAAATGAGTCCCAATAGATTCCTATAACCCCTTCTATAACTGAGATGTGAAATGAGCATCGCGGTCATAAATAGTTTTCAGGAGAACATCGTAGAGCTAGACTATCTCATTCACATACAAGTTTCCCAATCTCTCAACTAAACTCTTCTCTCAAATAGATAGAAAGTGGGAAAACATGGTGAGTCAATTTAAGATCACCTAGATGGAATCATTTAATTGAGATTTCCATGGTAACCCCATCATGAATTCCATATATATTCCATAAAAAATCCACTATAGAACTTCAAGGGATTGAGGTAATCCTATCGAAACCTGGTGCTCATACATTAATTACTGAAAAATAAGGAATCGATAGATAAACTCTACAATACATCTCTTACTCTCTTCCCACTAAATCTACCGTTGATAGTCTTAGTACATCTTTTACACACCTATATATATCGTTAAGGGTGATGTATGAAACTCCCTCAAAAAATCATATCTCATTGTAACTGGTACCATAATTTATCATCTTAAAATAATGAAATTATCCTCGCCATTATAAATCCTATGAAGATATTTTCTAGTGGATATTTGAGTACTTAGGCTCTCACAATCAATATCTCCAAGTTTTTCATCACGGAATTTATCTAAAATTAGAGGGGTAACAACCATTGACTAGAAGTAAGATGCTCTATTCCCATCCAAATATAATAACTATAATGAATTCAACTACTTCTATGAATCACTTAGTAGATTCCAACAAGATCTCCTGCTGAGAGAATCTTCTACGATGTTTCTTTTCATATGTTTATAGATAATCATGAATTCATAATCATTGGGGAACTCTAGACATCACCTATTTATCAAGTTTAGATCCTACTAAGAGAATATATACTTGAGACTCTTTTGATCATAATTGATGATAAGCTGCTCACCCAACATTTTGTATCATGACATATTCAATGTGATGAATACCACAGCTAGCTCATGATTTTGGGTTGTGTAGTTATTCTAATTTACTCTTATATAATAAGAATCATATGTTTTTAATGCCTGCCTTTTCACTAGAACACATCCAAACCTTGTCCTTAATTCATCATAGAACCCTATTTTGTTAACACCATCCTACTACAATCTCAATATGGGATTTCTCCTTAATCCCTACCACAACTCTAGAAAATTGTAATGTAACCTCTTTATACACATGAAACGCTTCCCCTTTTAGGTCAAATTTTTTAAGGGAGATGATATCCTAGATAAATTGGGTAAGAATCTATGATATTAGCATGCCAACCGAAGGAAACTTCACACCTCTATTACTCTCTTGGGTGGATTCCAAGCAAACACTTTCATGACCTTTCCCAAGTATATTTTCGCACCATCTTCTGAGATAACATGTTGTAGATATTGGACCTCTTTAATCCATAGTCTCGAGTTTAATTCCAAGAATAAAATTACTTTAATTTATAATCATTTTTATGTTAGATGAATAAATATATCATTTTATTATACCATCTTTTTTGAGAGTATTCTTCCCAGAAAAATTATATGATCCACAAATAAAAAAAATTCCATTTTTGTATGAAAATCATATAGCATTCACTATTGTAGAATGGACCATCTCATATGACATGAATTTCCTTGAAAATTATACAAATAGAATATAAATGTATTTTTAAATGAAAATTAACACCACAACATGATCTAACAATTTTTTATTAAGAAGCGTAATTGGTTTTGTGATATTTTATCCATTAATGTTTGGTCTATGAATAATCACTTTTCATTCCTTCATTTATTCATATGTAATTTCATCATTTTTTCTTGATTCATTTTTCTCAAAATATTCTTCATATTTGATATTATTTTCACCATCATGATGAATAAATTCCTCATCCATTCATCATAAATCAAACCCCCTTTTTGTTTCTTTGATGATAATGTATTGGACAAATATTTTAGAAATTTCCTTGTTTAATATTCTTTAGAATATGTTATTTATGATTTTATTCATTTATAACCCATTTTAGAAAAAAAATTCTTTGTATTGAAATATATATAGTTATCAACCCCCTGATATTTAACCATATTAAGATCAAATATAATAATTATGAATTATATTAAGCTATGAACTCTATGATGTTCCAACACTGTGAAGACAAACATCACTACAAACATCAATTTAGGGTTTATGGGAACTTTATGAACATATGTTTTTGCACAAATTTCAAATTTTTGTTGTTTCTAGAAAAACTTAGGAAATTCAATAGAGGTTTTATAGGAACCTTATGAACTTGAATTTTCACAGATATTTGATCTCTACTTTTCTTCCATATATCCTCATGATGTTTTGTGTTGTGCCCTAGGAAAATATATGAATCCTAGAGATATTGAATCAACACAGTGTGTAGGATTCAAGACTTTATCATTTTTCAAACCTAAAATAAATTTCTAGAATTCATCTATTCATTTAAAAATATACTCAAAACTTCTCAGGGAATTCACTGGAATGTTAAATAACATCACGGCATCTTCAAATAATTATGGGAATTATCAAAATAATTGCAAACCCCTTTAGCATGTTTCAAAATATTTTGAATCATCTAAACACTCAAATATTAGTACTTCAATATATTATCATTGATTCAATATTAACTATTTAAAATAATTCACCCCAGCCTTAATCCATGTGATTTTTCATCATGAAACATAAAAAATACATGATTACAGTTGGATTTTTTCATCACAACTTGATATTTTATTTCTAGAAAACCATGTAATTATTTTAAAATCATCATTGATAATAGTTATTCAAACTATTCAATACCTCATCCAATACCCATATTCTTAAATTATAGATTCTTCATTTATTATAAACTAATATAGATAGTACTTATACAACATCAATAATTTTTTTCATATTAAGATAATCACATCCATCATTGGATATAACAATTTCAAACATGAATCTGTCCAACTAGGTAATTACAGGTAACATATCCTAATCTCTCTATACAAAAATACATGGAAAATATCTTCATGTTTAGTGGGTTTATTCTTCCTTAAAAACATAATGATCCAACACACACATATTTAAATTTTTATTAACATAAATTCTCATTAACAATAAATACAATCCACATAATCTTGTGGGAACTTCAATACCTCCTTTTTGTTTTTTGTAAATACTAATTTCTTTCCAAAAAAATTATTTCAATATATTCTTCTTTTCTCCAAGATATGATTATTATCCCCCTTATTGATAATAAATGAAAATGGGAAAGGTATTATCCCTTTACTAATTCCATAATTATAAGGGAATGTCTTCTCATCAATTTAATTTCCTCATGTAATGAATATTCTCCACTTTTTTTATTCTTTCATTGTTCTCCCATTTTCTTGATAGAATTCATAAATTTCATATAAGATAATAGAAAAACTTCACTTTCATAGAAATGTACCATCAACTAATTAACTCTATGAATATATGGGATAACCTTTTGTCGAAAACAATACCGATCTATTTATATAAAAAATATATCCATTAAACCATCCACAATGTGACACCAATCATAATTTCACTTGATAGTTTCTATAAAAATATATATTCAAGAAATTTACAACCTTCAATCAATATCAACAAACACATTAAAAATAATCAATTTAATGAATTTAATTTCTCATCATTTTCAGTTTAATAATAACTACTTGTTGGAAAAAATATAAATATAAGCCAAAACCAGATGCTAAAGGTGATCAATATACCTCATCTTTCAATTTATTTAATTTTTTATAGAATTTTTTGATTTAACATGAAATTATAAATCTTATAAAAGCATCTATTATTTATCTCCACCTTAAGGGATTCTATTAAATGATCTTAATCATGGTTGTTATACATTTATAAATAAGCACTAATAATTGGTGATAATAGTTAAATCCTAATACCAATTGAGATATTAAAAATTATTTCTTGTAAGGAGAAAACAAGATACTAAATATGAATAACCATGATTTATTATTATTTTATTCTTTATTATTAAAAAACTCCTTAGTTTTCCACATTAATTTATCCACTTTAATTCCTAGTAAAAATTAGTACAATAGATAAGTAAGGAAATGGGGTGATTTTCTATCAGATATTTAATTTGAGTGACATGGATGAGACTCATTTCTGAACCATTAAAATTATTTTGTTTTAGTATTCTTTATCTATTGTGGATTTCAGGAATTTTTTATTATTTGAGAAGCACTGAATACATTACTTCTTGATCATTCTAATTAGTTGTAAAAACCTTATTCACTTTATGATGAAAAAATTTCACTCTATTTATATTTCCCAATATTCTAAGATATTACCAATTGATCTGGACATATGATTAAGAAATATTTGGGAACATGTTTGACCTTAATCTTGTGTGTAGACTCATTCTTTATAGTAGATGTTTTTTAACATAAATATAGTGATTATTTTCCTTTTATCATAAATAGTTATTCTTGTTGTGGTACCAATGTAATTATCTTAGTATAAATATGTCTAGAATTATATCTCATTCCACTAACCTCTTTAATATATTTCTAAATACCATTTTTGGGAATCCTCTCAAACTCTTTATATGAAATGTTAAGAACTGAACAAATAATTTTATATCTTTCTAGATTTATTATTTTCATATTGATTCCAACTTTATAATATTTGATTTGATATTCATATTAACATTCTAGTGATCAATGCTTTGGGATCTATTACCATAGTAAAATAATATTCTCTTTATTGGTGTGAAATCATTCACATCCTTCTTCACTAACTTTTTAGTATTTGATGACTCAATATTTTTCTTTTATTTACTTCCCAAATAGGGCATGTATTCTTTATTCCTCTTTAACTAATTATTTTTTTCTGATATAATATACTATATAAGAGTTGTTCTATATTCTTTTATACCAACAGACATCATAACAGTGACCACATATGTGGAAATATTCAAAAAAATCTAAATTATTCAAATATATTTTCATTGATTGATTTTTCTTCTTTTATGAAGTCTTATTTAGTATAGAATGTAAACTATTTTATGTTTCTCTACACCCCCTAAATTTTGTACATTTACTATTTCAATTTACTCACATGTTGGGTTAGTAATCAATGTCCTTATGTTCAAAAAGCCAATATAAACACAAATTCTGACAAATCATGTTATTTTCACTTTATTAGTAGTACTTACATCCTGTAAAACATACTATTTTTAAATTAATTCAAACTTCTTTTGAGAACTATTTGTAGATCTTCTTTTCATTGTCTTTTTACATCCACCATTGATGACATGGTGGGTTTCTCAACATTTTTACTCACCCATATTTTTTCAAATTTTGATTTAGAACAAATACTAGCCATCTAAATTACATTATTATTTTCACAACCCAACCTAGTGGGGATCAATCCGTGACTACCCCATTCCCATATCCAATAGGCCAGAGGCTAGAAATAAGCACCGACTAGGCATATCACACATATGGGAGGCCTTTTACTAATGTAAATGTATATACTAACACATATACAAGACCATACATTTATAAACTTTTAAACAACCAATGACCATATATGTATACATATATAAAATTCTACCATTAGAGTATGACAAAAACTACTGAAAAGTGAGATTAAAATAAAATCCCACCAAAAGAAACTAAAAAAATGTCCAAACTATAAACTATGTGAGGACTACTATCAGTGTAACCACAAGAACACAGATCAGTCAGTCTAGCTCACTAAGCTATTCCTAGTCCATATCCCTCCAGGAATATATCAAAAGGTTAGTTGTCTTTATAAGACACAACACATATAGGGAAAACCCATGCAAGGGTGAGTATAAAAATACCCAGTTTGACACCCCAAAATCACTAAGAATTTAGAATTAAGAATAATATTCATATAATAATAGGTATATTTTAATGAAATATATATAATAAGAACATCCATATATACTCAAAATAGGCACACGGTCTCAGAGAAATATCACAACCATAAATCCATCCTAGGATCCGTATTGGAAGGTTCCACATGACTCTCAACCAAGAAAACACATTTTATGAGTAAGATATAACTGATTTCATCTATACAATAGTTCATTCCCATCAGTTCATGTCATACAATGTACATGGTGGAAGTATGAATGGATTGATACATAGATGGAGATCACACCCAAGTCCATGGGGTATGCTAACAACCAAATCTGGATTAACTCACTATATAGTGGATTGACGTCCATGAAGTGTTAGTAACAAAAATACCAAGAACCCCATCTAGGAAAATGTTGATGAAAGAGGATCCCACTTTGGTCCTAATGGAAGGATTCCAACCACTCTATTTGAGACAGAATTTCCATAGAAGGGATCATCATCCTATACATAGGATGTGACTGCATAACAACCCTCAAGGAAATGATCAATGTAATATATCCTAACAAAAATCATTCAAGATGAAGTGGACAAGGGATCCAGGTAGTATTTGATGAAGTACATGACATGTACTAGGAGTATACAGTGTGTAATTTCAGCACCCAGTCCTAACCATGTAACATAGAATGTTCTCATGTTTTTGTCAGAGTACCAGGTGTGTGGATCCACATGGTCTATTGGGAATGTACCACCTGTACAAACCAATCCATTTTCTAGGGTGTAAATGGCATGTGGAATGTCTCACATGTTGTTTAACACAACAGAGTACTTGGGCATGTACATATTTTATGCGATGAGGTAATCAAAAAGGGTCACACAACATGTGATATTTATCATTGTGTCAAAACTCTAGTATCTCACATGGTGAGGGGTCCCACAAGGTGTGTAATTTTTTATTACACACCTTCTAACTTTAGACCTTTCATAATCCCATATTTGTTTAAGCATCGATACAATAATCTCTTGATCTTCATGGGTATAGAAAAAACCTTGTAGAAGAACATGGATCTTGATCCCTATGAGTCTTTCATTTTTATGTTAGATTTCAACCAATTTCACCCCTTATGAAACTGACACCATAACATCACATCCATGTCACATGCCCTGATTTAACTGGCAGTCTCAAATACATAATTTATTTTTCATTATCATCATCCCAGATTGATACCATAATTGATTCCAAACTAGATCTTCGATAATAATCCATTATTCCTAGAAACATGTGAATAATTATTATTTATCCTGTATTTGCAGAACCATAAGAAAAAAATGAACTCTAGTAATGAAAAAATGAGGAACGGTGGGAGAAACCCAATAAAAAGAAGATAGAAATAACCCTCATTATTCTTCAGGTAGATGGTGTTCATTTCCAATAGAACAAAGAACATTGAACCAAGACCGATACACCATTACTCCAAAATTATCAGCAAATAAACCCATACCAGCAATATTATTAATCTTTAAGTCGCTCTATTGGTCGATTATTTATCATTCATCATAAAATAATAAAACAAGTATAAATCCATATAAAACAAACATCCTACCTCAATATGAATTAATGGCTAAAAAATAATGAATATGTAACATATTTTTTTGCGAGATCCATGAATTCCAATGGAACAGTGATCTTAAATATCAATCTAATCTGATGTCTTCTACCAAGAATGCACTACTTCAATGGTCTTATGGGTATCCAGGGTTAAATGGACAACCCTGTGATCTCATCACAACATTGTATTTATAGAGTAAAAATAGTTCACTTATTAAACAAAGTAAAATAAAAAAAAAATTTATTTATTTTACTATTTACACCCATTATGACATTCAATAAAAGGTCTAAAGCCAAAAAAAATATCGTGCTAAGGGTAAAATGATTTCTCATAGATAAATGGATGCCTTATATTTCATATCAAAGACCCTATTTAATAATTATTCCACTTTTCCATAAAAACTATATATGTGTGATAGTACATATATTTAATATATTTAAAAAATTTAAAAAATTAATTCCGGGATCACTAAGCCTTGGAATCTCATGTTGTCTTAGTTCCCATATCCAAAAATAATCAATATAATATTCTAATTTAACACATAGAAAAATAATAGTTGTTAAATTCACACCACCTTATGGATTTGGATTCTAAAAATACAAAACAAAAGGCTACATAGAGATATGTGCATACGGAGAACGCATCTAGGTATCTTACTCCTAGGTAAACCCCTAAATATTCTCATGTTTCCATCAGAAACATACTAAAAGAATCACTTTCCCATAGAGTTTCCTATCATTCCAATCCTCAATATCTATCAAGTACTATAAAAAATATTTCAATCATCGATGTCCAGCTCACCCTAGTCAATAACATGTGATGGGGCATACATGTACCTCCTCGGCTATGACATGTGGAAGAAATCCTGTACTTGGTGTAACTATGAAAATAGAGTTAAGTGATATTCCATATCACCAAACCCATTTAGTATTTATAAAGGGCCAATTAACTTGGGAGATAACTTGTTGTCCCAACCAAATATCTAAATCCCGTATCAAGGTGAGGCAATCAAAAACATGTCATTTACCACATCAAATTCCTAAGTCCACTATTTTCAGTCCACATACAACATATAAATACTATTTTTTTATCATACACACATAGATGATCTACACATTATCTATAGTGGATCGCACTATCTCACTCTAACTATCTCCCATAAGTGAATACTCTCCTAGTTCAGTCCAAAAAAGTGGTGACCTATAAGATCTCCAATAAAAGGACTTAAACAGTTTCATGTTGATGGTGGAAAGGTAGGTATTTTTGTATTAAATCCCCACCAAGTGTAGGTGATCCCACCAAAAATGTACAATGTCTTAAATGAAAGATCGCAATATGTTCTCTGAGAGATAAATGATCCACTCAATCTAGACATAAGTATGGGGTTGAAAAGAACTGCTCAAATGAAAATGAATCCTAAAGGAATTATATAACCCCTTCTATAACTGATATTTTAAATGAGTGTTGTGCTCTTAAACAATTTTTGAGATAACTTATTGGATCCATACTATCTATTACACATACAACTGTCCCAATATCTCTACTAAACGCTTCCCTCAAATAGATATGAAGTGGGACAAGTTGGTGAGTCAGTCTATGATCACCCATATGGAATCATTTCAACGAGATGTCCATTTTAACTCCATCATGAATTCCATATATATTAGATAAAAAATTCACTCTATAACCTCAAGGGGTTGAGCTAATACCATCAAAACCAGGTTCTAAAAAATTACTTTCACACAACTAAGGCATCGATAGATAAACATTGCAATAGATATCTTCTTCTCTTCCAACCAGATCTACCACTAATGGTCCTAGTACATCTTTGACACATCTATATATATCCCAAAGGGTGATGGATGAATCTTTGTTAGAAACTCCTATCTCAGTGTAGCTGGTACCATAATCAATCCTATTTAAACAAAGGCATGCTTCCCACTATCAAAAATCTTATTAAGAGCATGTCTAGTAGATATTTGATTAATTAGAGTCTCATAATTGATATCTCCAAGTTGTGCCTCCATGACTTTCTCTAAAATTAGAGGGGAAACAAACATTGACTAGAGGTAAGATGTTCTATTCCCATCCCAAAATAATAACGATAATGAGGTCAAATACTTTGATGCATTGATCAATAGATGTGAACAAGATATCGTGGTGAGGGAGTATGCTACCATGTTTCCCTTCCTAGGTGTATATATAACCAAGAAGTCAAAATCATTGGGGAACTCTAGGAACCACCTATTTCTAAAGTTAAGATCCTTCTAAAAGAAGATATACTTGAGACTCATTTGGTAATAATTTATGATAAATTTCTCACCCAAAAGGTTTTGTCTCCATGTATTAAATGTGAAGACTACCACAGATCACTCAAGATTTTGGGTTGTGTATTTATTCTAATGTTATCTCTATAAACATTAAGAATAGGTAGTCAATGCATGCCTTTTCACTAGAACACATCCAAACCCTATCCCTAATGCATCATAGAACACTATATAGTTGACACCATCCATCTACAATATCAATATGGTAGTGCTCATCCATCCCTAACACAACTCATAAAAACTGTACTAGAACCTCTCTATACACATAAAATTCCTCCTCTTTTTTGTCAATGTTTTTAAGGGAGATGGTATCGTAGAGAAATTAGGTATTAATCATTGATATTCTAATGTCAACCCAAGGAACTTGCACACCTATGTAACACTCTTGGGTGGATTACAAGTGTACACTACCATGAAAATTACTGATTTTACTACCACACCATCTTCTGAGATAACATGTCATAGAAATTGGACCTCTTGAATTCATAACTGTAATTTAGAGAGTTTTCTGTAATGATGGTTCTCTCAGAATACATCCTGGACCATCCTCATGTTTCTCGAATGATCCTCCTTAGACACTGAATAAAGTGGGATATTTCCAATTAATACTTCAACAAAATGGTATAATAATGGATGAATAATTCAGTTCATGAGTCTCATGACCACTTATGGGGTGTTTTTTTCATTGATCTCCATCACCAAGTACTCATATAGATTTTAGAGACATCTGAATGTTGTGTCTAGTAAATACTTCTTCTGTCCTCACAAATATTGATAGCCTAATAATAGGTCATTATTTAAGAACCATAATTACCATAAAAACTAATCAAAGATTTCATTGATCCTCAGTAGTGCATTGTTGATGTAAAAATTCACCTGGTTTAGGTGATGGTAATTCACACACAACATCATGATCCTTTCCTCCTTGAAAAATAATTTTGGGGCTACCCAGGGTGAAAGAATATGTCTTATAAATACCTTCCTTTTCAATTACTCCAACATCCCCCTCAGATCATGATGTTATGTGGGAGATATCATGTAATGACCCGCATTTTGAACCGGACTAAAACCCGAAGGAATTTGAACTTTTTCGATTACTGAACGGGTTGTTTTTAATACCGATCTTCGAAACGGAATTCTGAGAGTTGAAACGTTTTTTTATTTTGGTTTTGTGCTTGGAAGAAGGCCCGAGGAGTATCCCTAGTGTCTCGACAGGTCTCATGATCTTTGGTCCTGAGAGAGAGGCTAGTTTTTAAAAGGTAGAGGAAGGCGCACAGGCTGTGCACGGTTTGACCAAACCGTGTGGCCCATTGTAGGAAAACTGTGCGGCCCTATTTGAAGAGGTAGTGGCTTGCGTACGGACTGCGCACGGTTTCCCAAACCATGCACCTAGCCTATGCGAGGAATCTCTCTTAGTTAGAGGGTGTCGCATGGTTTGCACACGGTTTGGAAAACCGTGTGGATAAAACCGTGTGGGCTGGTCTATTTAAATAAATTGATTAAATTTAAAATAGAATAAAATAAAAACTTAAAACTAAACTCTCCCTCTCCCTCCTCTCATACGCGACACGCTCCAGCCAAGGGGCTCTCTCATATGAGACATGCGACACCCCCCATACGGACTCCTCTTTCTTTATTATCTCCCACCAATTTATTTTGGTTTCTTCTTCAAATCTCTGAGGTAAGGTCCTCTCCCTCCTCTCCTCTTGTTTTCCGGCTGGATTTTGGCCTATCCCTCGACCCGCGGGAGTCGACCGAACCCTATGAATTGGGGGTTTCTTGATTCTTGTTTTTCCTTCATTCTAGGGTTGTTCGTAGGTTTTCTTGGGACCCTTGGGTGCAATTTTGGGCATCTTCCGCCGAAGGAGAGGCGGATACGGGCGGTTTTGGTTGCCGGATTTGGTTCGAGGTAAGGGTTTTACCCGTGGCTTGTTTTTGCAGCTTCTAATCTAATGCCTTAGTTTTTCTAAAGGGTCCTCATATGTTTTTCTTAGTGCATTGGCGGTTTCGGGTTGGTTTTGCTTTTCCAGAGCTTAGGCAGCTCTTAGTTAGAAATCGCCAAGAGCCAGAGTGGACGGATGGATCCACCTAAAGGTAGGGTCCCTCTCCTTGCCCTCTAATTTAAAGTAAAGTAGTAAAGAGTTATTTATGCAAGGTATTAGTATTTGAATTCTGAAAGTTAGTCTTGAATAAATGAATCTGTGAAAACAGTGTGAATTGCAAGAATAAGATATAAATGGTTTCCTACAAACTAAACTCACGATTTAATAATAAAACCCCTCAATCAGAGGTGCGATGTCTTCAAGATAAAAAGTAGTGATGGACTTTTTATGCATACCTTCTGGATGGTTGCGGTGCCTCTTTGATGCTTTGTATGTGAATTTTCTTTGTTGAGACAAATAGAATGATATGGCTATGATACTTGTGTTTGGGTCAATTTTCCATGTTAAGAAAATTGAGTAAGATGGTAATTTTAGGGGGATGACTTAAGACTATATGACATGTTTCCTCTAGAAGGTATCAAAGGGTTAAAGAATGATAAACGTATCCTTTAAGATGGAATGGTGAAACTAGGAAGGAATAGACTAGGGTGGTACGACCATGACTTGGGATAACGTAATGAGAACGACTTATGTTAGTAAAATGAATATGTGAATATATTGATTTAGATACTTAAGATGGGTTTCCTTAAGTATGAACGTGAATGTGTTTGCTTATGCGTATGTGGTATGATTATTTTAATGATTATGAGGTAATTCCATAAGTAGTATACTACAGACATGTTTGTATTGTGAGTACGCACATGATGATGCCACATAATGAATGATAATAAAGGTGAGTGGATGCTGAGGCCACCTAGTGACAGATACGTGGTTGGATGGGAGGTAGTTATACCCCATGCCAGTGTGATAGTACATGTCTGGAAGGGAGGTATTCTTACCCCTTTTCAGTTGACTTTTGTTGATGATTACGTGTCTGGATGGGAGGCAGTTATACCCCATGCCAGTATTATGAATGTGACAGATGGGAGGCAGTTATACCCCATGCTAGTGTGACAGTACATGTCTAGAAAGGAGGAATTCTTACCCCTTTTCCAGTTGACTTCGGTTGATGATTATGTGTCTGTATGGGAGGCAGTTATACCCCATTCCAGTATTATGAATGTGACAGATGGGAGGCAGTTATACCCCATGTCGGTTGAATGAATGTGATGGAAGTGAGGCATTCTTACCCCTTGCTAGTTGACTTATAGGGACTAGAGGCATTCTTACCTCATGCCTGCTAATCTTGATTGATGGAAGGGAGGCATTCTTACCCATTGCCATTTGACCTATAGGGACGAGCGGCGTTCCTACCTCGTTCCAGTTTTTCTTATTGATGGGGGTAGGCATTATTACCCCATGCCATCTATGATCTAAATTCATTTATTTATATACATGGTGACATGACCAGGTTACTTTACCGTCAACGAGCCGAATTTGGTATAACCGTCAGGTGTCCCTTGGGAACCTGGATGGGTGTTATTTACTTATGTAAATATTCTTACTTGTTTCTCCATACCTGCTCATTGTTTAATTATTATACACTTTCTGTATTGGGTTTGACACCAGTGGTGCCGGCCTACTGAGATTTATATCTCACACCCTACTCGAGCTGCCATTGCAATGGGGTACCTGAGTATACCTTCTTTCTTGCAGGACCTAGGTTGTATGTTGTGATGTTTGTACCTTAGGAGTTAGGATCAAAGGACCAAGCGGGAGCTTGGGATGCTCAGGGGATCGCCGTCGGGCTTTGCTATCTTTTCTTTTTGTATTTTTTGCAAAGCATGCTATATTGTTTACTGCTTTCATAACTGTATCATCATCTGTACATGCATGCATTGTAAATTGGCATTTTCCACCTTTTATAAAATGGTTATTCCCTGTCTTTTTCTTCTACCTTTCATTTATTTACTGCTTCCACTATTGAATACTATTTACTCTGATAATACCGTTTTTTTACTCTGATATGAGGGTATAGTCTCCCCATTATCACCTCCCGAGACCCTCACTGCTAGTCGGCAGCCTCTGGCATACGGGGAGACACGCTTGAGTCCATGTGACCTACCAGTCCAGCCATCGTTTCGATAGTAATCTGGGCTAGGATGTTACAAAGTGGTATCATAGGTGTTTCTTTTCTTTTTCCTTACTATTTTGGGTTGGTATACAAGAGATTAGGAAAGTGTCGGCGGTTGGCTAATATTCGTGCTTGGGAATGATCACCTCACGTACAGGAAATGACCAAGTGGCCAGGGCTGGGAATTTTTGTTCATGTTGTTTGCTATTATAGTTGATATGGTTTCACCTTGAGTGATTGTTGTATTTTCAGTTGCTTATGGTTTATGAAATTCCTTGAATTTTACCCTTGGCCTGATATGGTAATAAAGATTCATTCCATTCATCATATCAGGAACATATGAAATTAACATGCCATGCATAGTGCCATGCCATGTAGTTGCATTAGTAATTTCCTGCTAATCTGATTTTGTTCCTTGATTGATATGTCATGCTTCTATGATATAACATGTTCTGTGTTTACTACTTGTGAGAACATTCTAGTTAAGTCTTAACATCTGAATGTTTGCATGGGTTAAAATAGATAGGTTGTGATTATGATGGGAGCGGTTTTTTAGTTGTAAGGTGTATGGGCGCCTTACAACTGGGAAGGGGAGCCAAATTCCAATTTATAAAGTGTATGGGCGCTTTATAAGTAGATGTCCACCCATATACTTGGTCCATTGTATGTGAGAATGTTAAATTCTGGGTTGGAATATGGTTTTGATAAAAACGGGAGTCAACTTTCAATCCATGAAGTGTATGGGCGCTTCATGAATTGGGAAATGGAAACCCGTATTAAATTTAAAGGCTTGATGTATTGTGAAATGATTAAATGTAATTGGTTGTCTGATTTGTTTGAAATTTAAGGGGTTTTGGCTAATTGTTAAATGTGAAACTGGACCCGATTAAGTTAGTTGGAAAGTGTTGTATGAGATAAACTGGTTGGGGTGTTTGATTCTTTTAATATTAATTGAGTAATTGCTTTGGGTTTTCTTTTTGAATAACCCAGGATGGATAAAATGGGACCCTCTTAGGTCTCCCTTTTGTTTAGATGGTTTGTTTTTATCTTTTGATTGATAAAGATGGGATGTATATGAATGATTTATGTTCTTAAAAGGAAGTTTTTGTGAAACTTTCATGTTTTCTTGATGCATGGTTGAAGTTTTTAAATGGTTAGAGTTTAAATGGGGTAAAATGTTAAAGGGATTGGTAATGGAAACCGTGGTGGTGTGTTGAAACCCTGGTGTAAGGGGTAGTATTGAGATTCTCATCTAGTTGCCTTAGAATGAGACCGTAGGTGTTTCACATGGGGCGTTGTTTCCTTAGTGGTGTTTTGATGTTTGGATTTTGATCCTAGTGACTTTTTTGGCATGGCCAGTCGTTAGGGTCGATGTTTGATCTTCTTAAGGGGATAGCCCATGGTTGGTATCACCCTTAACATTTTAATGCCTTTCTTGTATTGTGGGTTTTTTGATGTGAGATGTTGTTTGGGTGCCATTTTCCCTTGTTGGACTCTTGTTTTTTCTAATGACACCCTTGTTCGGATGGGTGGTCGTTGGGTTTTAACTTTCGGTGCGGCTTTGGGTCATCTCCTTAGTAGAGTGGACCAGCGTTAAAGAATTGTTTTGTCCCAATGTTCGGGATGGATTTCAAATAACTTGTGTGTTCTGACACACTGGTTTCCTTGTTTGGATCTTCTTCGTTTGTTTGGTGATGTGATTGTGGCAGGGGAGCGTCACACGATTGTTTGCAGTGTTTTTGTACTAGCGTGCTTGTGCTCGGCTAGGTTATCACCTTTCCCTTCAACGATTAGGACACTCCTAAGGTTGGGAGTGTGTTGCGTCGAATATGGTAAATGTGTCCTTTCACGTGGAATGTATGCTTCTTGGAATGCCTTTGGAAATGGTTTGGTCGCGTCTGAATGCATGTGATACATGCGAGTTTAAAACGTGTGGATGTGTCAGCAGGTGAAGCCGAGTTCCTTCCTTGAAAGTCGACCAGTTGAGGTTCGATTATTCTTCCTTCCAGTAGTCCGGTATGATTAACTGGAAACCATTCAAACCTCTTAGTGTATTATGTTTAGCGATGAGCATGTCCTCTATCTTGTCCTCGTCCAATATGCTCTAAGAGATTGTCAGTCTTATCTGTGTTAATGCTTTTAAGCCATTGGGCTGGATTGGATGGTTGTCTTTTGGATTTTCACGTGGGATGCGTGGATTCTTGTGTGGTTTTATCTTCGAAACGTCATCGGAATTTAGGTGTAGGCATCGGTGAATGTGTTTGTGCTAAACGTAAGGTGCCTTGGAGAAAGGCATTGTGGTTCTGTTTGAAATACGTCGGCCGTTTAGGCCTAGCATTCTTGTAAATAGTCAGCCGGAGATGGCATGACTCGGGGTTCTTGTTTAATGGCTGCGGTTGGTGACATACCGTTCTATGGAACGTCGTCAGGTAGAGGCGAGTGCGGTTTGTGTTGGTTGTTGCCTAATATTAACAACCGTCTCGACTTGGGCCTTGAGTTCGATGGGGAATCGACCGTTTGATCTGTTTCAATTCACGCTAGGAGCATCGTGGGAACACTTGGGGCGTTCTTTGAAAGTTAATTACAACGGTGGTCCAAACCATAGTTTGGAGTTGGTTGCTTAACGTTAAAAATTTAAGGTGGGAAGTACCTATGGCTGGATGCATGGAGAGACGATGATGGGTTCGTGTCCCTGGGTAGATGGGCTGGAGAAGATCCTTCTTGGTGTTTTGATTGGGAAACGAGCGTTGGCTCGAGTATTGGTGGCTTAAGCATCGTAGGGTTTAATGGATGTTAAAGGGTGTGTTGGACATTTTTGAATGCAACGTGATCATTTGAACGAAGCTTCAGGACCCTTGTAGGTTGGGTTATGTGTACGTTGTTCCCAAAGGCTTCCCGGGGATGAGAAGTTCTAAGGTGGGAGGGTTGTAATGACCCGTATTTTGAACTGGAACAAAACCTGAAGGAATTTGAACTTTTTCGATTACTAAATGGGTTGTTTTTAATACTGAGGTTCAGAACGGAATTCCGAGAGTTGAAACGTTTTGTTTTTTTGGTTTTGTGCTTGAGTGAAGGCCCGAGGAGTTTCCCTAGAGTCTCGATAGGTCTCGGGAGCTTCGGGCCCGAGAGAGAGGCTGGTTTTTAAAAGGCAGAGGAATGCGCACGGGCTGCGCATAGTTTGACCAAACCGTGCGGCCCATTGTAGGCAAACTGTGCGGCCTTATTTGAAGAGGAAATGGCTTGCACACGGGCTGCACACGGTTTCCCAAACCATGCACCTAGCCCCTGTGAGGGATCTCTCTTAGGAAAAGGGTTTGTGCACGGTTTGGAAAACCGTGTGGATCAAACTGTGTGGGCCAGTCTATTTAAATAATTTTATTAAATTTAAAATAGAATAAAATAAAAACTTAAAACTAAACTCTCCCTCTCCCTCCCCTCATATGCGACACACACCATCCAAGGGGCTCTCCCCTATGAGTCGTGCGACACCCCCCATATGGCCTCCTCTTTCTTCATTTTCTCCCACCAATTTCCTCCGGTTCCTTATTCAAATATCTGAGTTAAGGTCCTCTCCCTCCTCTCCTCTTGTTTTCTGGATGGATTTCGGCCTATTCGTCGACCTGCGGGATTCGGCCGAACCCTGGGTATTGGGGGTTTCTTGATTCTTGTTTTTCCTTTGTTATAGGGTTGTGCCAAGGTTGTCTTGGGACACTTGGGTTTGATTTTGGGAATCTTCCACCGAGGGCGAGGCGGATACGGACGGTTTTGGTTTCTGGATTTGGTTCAAGGTAAGGGTTTTACCCGTGGCTTGTTTTCACAGCTTCTAATCTAATTCCTTAGTTGTTCTAAAGGGTCCCGGTATGTTTTTCTTAGTGCGTTGGCGGGTTCGGATTGGTTTTTCTTTTCCGGAGCTTAGGTGGCTCTTAGTTAGAAAGGGCCAAGAGCCAGAGTGGAAGGATGGATTCACCTGGAGGTAGGGTCCCTCTCATTTCCCTTTAATTTAAAGTAAAGTAGTAAAGAGTTATTTATGAAAGGTCTTAGTATTTGAATTCTGCAAGTTATTCTTGAATAAATGATTCCGTGAAAACATTGTGAATTGCAAGAATAAGATATAAATGGTTTCCTACTAACTTAACTCATGATTTAATAATAAAACCCCTCAATCAGAGGTGCGCTGTCTTCAAGATAAAAAGTAGTGATAGACTTTTTATGCTTCCCTACTAGATGGTTGCGGTGCCTCTTTGATGCTTTGTATGTGAATTTTCATTGTTGAGACAAATAGAATGATATGAATATGATACTTGTGTTTGGGTCAATTTTCCATGTTAGTAAAATTGAGTAAGATGGTAACTTTAGGGGGATGACTTAATACTATATGACAAGTTTCGTCTAGAAGGTATCGAAGGGTTAAAGAATGTTAAACGTATATTTTAAGATGGAATGGTGAAACTAGGAAGGAACAGACTAGGGTGGTATGACCATGCCTTGGGATAATGTAATGAGCACGGATTATGTTAGTAAAATGAATATGTGAATATCTTGATTTAGATACTTAATATGGGTTTACTTAAGTATGAATGTGAATTTGTTCGCTTATGTGTATGTGGTATGATTCTTTGAAATCTTATGAGGTAATGCCATAAGTAGTATACTATAGACATGTTTTTATTGTGAGTGCGCACATGTAGATGCCACGTAATGAATGATAATAAAGGTGAGTGCATGCTGAGGCCACCTAGTGAGAGATACGTGGTTGGATGGGAGGCAGTTATACCCCATGCCAGTGTGACAGTACATGTCCGTAAGGGAGGCATTATTACCCCTTCCTAGTTGACTTATGTTGATGATTAGGTGTCTGGATTAGAGGCAGTCATACCCCATGCCAGTATTATGAATTTGACAGATGAGAGGCAGTTATACCCCATGCCAGTGTGACAGTACATGTCTGGAAGGGAGGCATTCTTACCCCTTGTCAGTTGACTTCTGTTGATGATTATGTGTCTGGATGGGAGGCAATTATACCCATTCCAGTATTATGAATGTGAAAGATGAGAGGCAGTTATACCCCATTCCGGTTGAATGAATGTGATGGAAGGGAGGCATTCTTACCCCTTTCCAGTTGACTTATAGGGACGAGATGCATTCTTACCTCGTGCCCGCTAATCTCGATTGATAGAAGGGAGGAATTTTTACCCCTTTCCAGTTGACCTATAGGGACGAGCGATGTTCCTACCTCGTGCCACATTTTCTTATTGATGGTTGGGAGGCATTATTACCCCACGCCATATATGATCTAAATGCATTTATGTATATACATGGTGACATGATCAGGTTACTTTACCGGCAACGAGCCGAAGCTGGTATAACCGTCAGGTGTCCCTTGGGAACCTGGTCGGGTGTTATTTGAATATGTAAATATGATTACTTGTTTCTCCATACCTTTTCATTGTTTAATTATTATACACTTTCTAGATTGGGTTTAACACCGGTGGTGCCGGCCTACTGAGATTTATATCTCACACCCTACTCGGGATGCCATTGCACTGGGGTACCCGAGTAGACCTTCTTGCTTGCAGGACCTAGGTTTTGTGTTGTGTTGTTTGTACATGAGGAGTTAGGAGAAAAGGACCAAGCGGGAGCTTGGGATGCTCAAGAGATCACCATCGATCTTTGTTGTCTTTTCTTTTTGTATTGTTTGCAAAGCATGTTGTACTGTTTACTGCTTTCAGAACTGTATCGTCATATGTACATGCATGTATTGTAAACTAGCGTTGGAACCTTTTATAAAATGGTTATTACCTATCTTTTTCTTATGTCTTTCATTTGTTTACTACTTCCTCTATTGAATACTATTTACTCTGATAATACTGTTGTGTTACTCTGATATGAGGGTATAGTCTCCCCACTATCACCTCCCGAGACTCTCGCTGCTATTTGATAGCCTCTGGCATACGGGGAGACGTGCTTGAGGCCATGTGACGAACCAGTCCGGCCACCGGTTTGATGGTAAGCCATTCTGGGATGTTACATATCTAATATATTGGCATAGATATTTGGTTCGTCTAAGGGTGTGGGTTAATGCATACGTAAATATCTCAATGGAAAAGTAATTTTGGAAAATCATCAAGATAGATGTTCTCATACTCAGCCACCAATATAGAAAATTGAGAACCCATATATCCAATGCACCAAGGGTCATTATATCTTATTGTTTTGTAATTTGATTCACCAACAAATACATGACTGCATCCTATTATTCATGGGTTTTTTTACCCACAATGGAAGAACTCTTCACTTCACTATGGACACATTGTATCTTCCACCAAAAAACAGTCTATTTTGGAATGAACTGTGTATAACCATTCCATAACTAAGATGAAGTCATAAGTCCTCATCTCTACTACAAAGATATCCCAAATTAAACTCTTTCCTCCAAGATTCAGGTCACACCATCAAAAAAAGTTTTTGATCACTAATTCACCTCCAATAGGAGTATCTAAGTGTAAGGGTTGAGCTAAGGTATCCATTGGAATCTCCACATTTCAAATTAGACAAGTGAAAAGAATTGAATGATTAATACCTGTATCTATATATACTAAATATACAATAGAAAATACATCGATCATGCATAGTATCATATCTTGAGCCTCTGGTTTATAAGCCTCAACTACATGCAGCATCATTCTCCCTTATCCTCTTGCTCCTTGAGCCTAGCCTAGACCACCTAGGGGTGGTGGTGGTAACAAGTCACAAGGTAATCCACCTCTAGCTTCTCTTCAAACTATTCTTCCACATCTATCACCATACAGACTATCTTGTTCCCCTCAGTGCATCTACCTAGGTGTATCATCCAAAATCTCTATATCTATCGCACGTTGGGTCTAGAAATCTCATGCAAGATGTCCCTACCATCACAAGAGTAGAAAACAATATTTATAGGGTGACTAGATCCATCTTTCAATCCATGACCTATGAAACCACTTTACTAGGACCGCCTCCTGAAGCATCTCACACATCCAGGTCCTTGGGTAGCTTCCTACCACTGAAGATTCAACTCATGTGTGCCCACTTCTGGAACCAAATATATAGGTATGCTCAGCTAGAAAACTCTCGACCACAAAAGCACACTCTAAAACCCCATCATAGATAGGAATTCATATATATATCAATATTTCTCAGATGTATCTATGTAAACCTCTCTTGATTGTTCAATCCTGAAATAACTTATCACACACCACATCCATCAAGTACCAAGAGAGGTTAGTTAACCTCGATGGATACTCAACCACAGTAATACTACCTTGATGAAGATATAAAATGTATTGGACGAGAAAACTCATGAATGTAGCTAAAGAAACCTCTTATATTATTAGGTTTTCATACTCTGACCATGAAAGGGTTTCCTCACCATACGATATGTCCAAAAATCCCCACCATCATCCTGAAGAACCATAAATAAGGCTCATTTCCTAGACCACTATCTACTCTGCAGGTGACCAGAAAAGATGATGGAATCACATTACTACCTCAAGCCAATACTTATCTACTCATGGGTCTAGATAACCAATTATATTGGGGGATTTCTATCACTCAAACTCAGGAATTTTGATCATCCTTCACACCTCATCTTCAGGTACTTCTAGTTCCATATTCTTCTCAATATGTGGTGGTAATACTGGTGCACCACTTGGAGTTAAATCCTCTTAAAAAGGTCCATGTTTCGAAGCCTTATCACTGGGGTATCATCCTTATTATACTATTATTAAATCCCAGATGGAAAAAATTGTGGAGGAATCCTAAAATATAAAGGATTTATCATGGTCAAATAGTATATCTAGATAGCTGACTCAAGGAGGACTTGGAAAAGTGAAAAACATTTATTAATGATGGGTGTACCAATAGATTCCCTATAACCAATGTCTACATGTACCAACTCAACAAGAAGGTTATCAGAGTCTTGGTGAATGGATATGTAAGCTTCCACGCAAAACCTGAATTCCTTATCCTGAGATATGGACTCCAAAAACATAACATTGTTTCCATAAAACCAAAACTAATATCACAGACTCTAATCGTAAGGTAGAACTAATTACTCTAATACCACAACATCACGACCCCTCCTAGATGGTCTCGAGCCATGATGACCCTAATCCTCCCTTTAATAGGCTAGGGGTAGGTGACCAGCCCTGAAATGGTATATCAAACACATATGAGACCATAGCCTAATGTTCTGGTACACTTTCAAAAATCTATAGGATTATACAATGCTAAAATGTAATAAAACCAATAACCATGCATGCATATATCTAAAAATACCACCATTAGAGTATGAAAAAATTTGTTATAAATCATTTTCCAAGTAAATTCCCACCAAAAGAAACTGAAAACAAGTCTATCATGTGATTTGGGGGAGGACTGATATCAATGTAACCACCAGAACATGCCTCAGATAGGCTAGATAATAAAGCTTCACTTAGTATTGGTTTCTCTATTACTCTGTAAAAAAGGATGATTTTATTTATAAGATGTGACATGTGTGTGAAAATACCATTCATAGGTGATTATATCAATAAATAGTAGAATACCTTGCAATAACTAAGAATATAGCATTGGGAATAATAGTCATCTCAACAAAGGTTCATGTTAGTGGCATATATATAACAAGAAAATCAAGATATATTCAAAATAGACACAAAATCTCAAAGTAATATCACAATATTAATTCCAGATTAGGATTCCATCTCAAAGGTTCCACATTACACTTTTTTAGGATAACACACTCCATGAGTTAGATAAAACTAATGGCTTCTATTTGAGAGGTCGTGCTTGTCAGATCTCTCCATAATAAGTACACGATGGATGTATGAAGAGATCAATAAATAGGTGTGGATAACACCCAAGTACATGGGGTATAACAATAACACAATATTTATTAACTCTCTATGTAAGGGATCGATGCATTCCCTGTGTTGGCTACAACGATACGAATAACCCCACTCAAAGAAATGATGATGATAGAGGATCTCACACTGGGACTCGTGAATAGATTCCAATAACTCTATCAAATAATATAGTTCCTCATAGGGGATCACCATACTATTCATATAATATGACTCCATAAAACACCTCATACAAATAATAATGGGAATGTATCCAAATGAAACTCATCTGAGCTGAAGAGGGAAAGATCTCTACACCATCATTTTAGAAGTACACAACGTGTACTAGGAGTACATGATGTGTCCCTTTGGAATCTGATCCTACTCATGTAACAAATCTTGAAACCATGTTTTTGTCTGAGTAAAAATCATGTGGTGCTCCACAATAAATTTTTTGCCATAAGGTCTCTTATGTGGGTACCACCTGTACATGTCAAGTCATCTGTCAGGGCGTACACGACATGTGGCCTGGACTACATGGAATGTAATTCCACCTGGATATCTTGGAATGTAAACCCTATACATGTTGAGATGTTTTTAAATGGTCACATGATATGTGACCAAGTCATAAGAAGTGTGATATTAATCTCTGCATGAAAACCCAACTGCTGCACCAGGGGGGTCCCCACATGACATGTAATTCTAGATTACATACCATATAACAAGGGATTTTCTAGAATCTAATATCCATTAATGAGTCATATACATAACCTGCCAGTATTTAGAGAGATACCACATATATCACTGAACAACTCTATTCTCGATCTGTGAAATTCCATCTTCACCGTGAGCCAGATTATGGCCAATTTCACCGCTTGAGAAATGGCCACTCTCACATCTCATCATTGCCACATTACCAACATGAACTGGGGGTCTCAAATCCATACCTGATCCATTATAAAAATCAGAGCATCTAGATCCCATCATTGATCTTAACTCGTATATGAAATATCAATCCATTGTGCCAAGAGATGGGTGTACAATGATTGATTATCAAGTATTTGTCATACCACCATCCAAAATAGATTCCATCTATGAACAAAGGATAAAAATTTAGTTAAAACCAATAAATAAAATATAGGAATAATCCTAATCTATATTTGGGTTTTCCTCAATTAATTTTCATTTCAACGATGAACAATGATCAAAAAAATAAACAATTTTTCTGAAATTCCCCACAAATGAACTCATACCCATAATATGATCGATTGGAGAATCTACCCATTGTTAAATTTATTCTCATTCATTATAGGAAAATAATATGGGGATAAGTTCATATATATAAATATTTCTACCACAATTTTATTTATTTCTAAAAATAAGGAATTCACATCGTTTCCTTCGAAAG
The DNA here is from genome assembly GCA_963277665.1 of Viscum album. Classification (NCBI taxonomy): domain Eukaryota; kingdom Viridiplantae; phylum Streptophyta; class Magnoliopsida; order Santalales; family Viscaceae; genus Viscum; species Viscum album. The sequence goes on from OY728157.1 coordinate 692,452,786, forward strand.
ATACTTGAATTCGAATGGAATAACTATCCTCGATCTTCTTTTGATTTGATATCATCTGCTAAGAAAACTCTCTTCAAATGTTCCTCTAGGTCTACATGGATAAACTTATAACCCTATGAAATACTCATAACCCTAAATTTATAGTGTAAAAATGGTGTTGCCTCAACATAATAAAATAAGTAAATATATTTATTTATTTTACTATTTATGCTCATGATGGATTTTAATGAAATGTGTGGTGCCAATAAAGATTATGACACACCTAGGGTAAATCTCATAGTCTGAGCTCAATAGATACCTATGATTTCTAATCCTAGACTCCATTTATTATTTATTCCACTTTTGTAGTAAAACTATGCATGTGTGATTTTAAAAATATTTAATATATTTAAAATATTAATTGTGGGCGCACCATTCCTCAGAATCTCACACCGTATTAATTCCAAGAACAAAAAATAATCAATATAATATTCTAAAGTAATACATTTAAAAATCCAAGTTGATACAATTATTAAAATATTTAATTTGATTATGGGATATCATATTAAATGATATTTTAGTAGATTGATCTTGAAATGATCACAAGCTCTTGTTTCCACATTTTCGAGTATTATATAAATCAAGAATCTCTTCATAAAATTTTGTGTAATCACATATCTTCTAAGTGTCATGTGAATATTTATTATGGTTGTTTTTTATATTTCTCATTTTTTTAAGATTTAGTCATCTTAGTCCAATAATGTAATTTCTTTTTCATGTGACAGCCTTTTTTCATAAAATTTATTTTCAATATGAATCTTATCCTCGTGAAATTTTTTCTCTCTTATAATACATTGTCATGAAATTTCACCCTATTTTATTTAATTTCCATCTATGGTTCATTGAAAATCTGGGAAACATCATTGAAAATTTTCTCAAACACCTATTTCTCGCATAGAATCTTTTTTAATTCTTTATCAATTAGAGTAACTGTTTCATCATAAATTAAAACATATTCTTCCGTGTATTTTAAAATTCCTTTGAAAGTGTTGAATTAATATAACTTTCTAAATAATGTATCATATATTGAAAAACATTTTGATTCCAACTATGATTAATCATCATGTATATAACAACATCATAGTGTACTATTTTCAAAAAAAATCATTAACTTTCGAGTAAAAAACTATAAGATACATATCATGCACATACTCTTATAATTATTCATTACCTGAACATGATTAATTAGACTTATTACTTACAATAGATTTTACAAAAAAATTACTATGTTTATCATGATTTAGTGTTTGATCCAATTTTACTTTTTAATCATTCCTCTTCATAAAATCTTTATTTTTCTTGATTTTTTTAATCTTTGATCACAATTCCTTGTTTGTAACAATAGGAGATAGAAATAAACTTTTCAAATCAGGATCTTAGGAAAAATATTCAAATCCACACATTAAATTATTCAAATAAAATAACTCGGTCTAAAAAAGTATCCAACCATAGGGTTCATTGTCATCTAATACAAATTGTGTTTCCTAGTAATGGTTGTAGTCACCAATGGTGAGAATCAGGTATGAGTAATATTATACCAAATTAAAAAATTTCTTATAACTTTTATCTCCATTGGTATTCGAATATTTATTTCTGGTAAATATATTAGAAGATTTATTTATATAATTTCCATAAAAAATTACCACATAAAATTTTGAAAATGATATAAGAAAACACAATATTTTTACAAGGTTGTCCCAATATATGATTGATTATATCCTTACTTTGTTTGGTATAATATGATAAAAATTTTCCAATAATAATCATATCATTAATTATTATTGTTTATATAAGTATCATCCTGAAATTATTTTATCAAGTATTATCCTGAATTGAAGTGAATTATTCACTACACAATAACCCACTGGTTACATGATTATAATATATTCTAATAACTCACAGAAAATTCCACCATTCTATAAATAGATCTTCCAATTGATTGATATATCATTACATCTACCATTGAGATCAACTTCCTTAACATAGAACCTTCGACTGCTTGTATAAATTAAAGAAAAACAATATGAAACTTTTTCTCTACATGATTACCTAGTAACCATATATTTCCCATTATTTTATCATTGTATTATCGCAACTCAAACACTAAGGTATTTGATTTCCATAGTTAGATATGATGTTATTCATACACATCATCCTCTCCATATCACTTCTTCCTTATCATTTTTCATAAAAAAATATCAATAACAAGTATCATAGGAACATTTCTCAATACTATTGTATTATTTTTATTTTATAATCAAATTCATTACACTATATTAGATTATTTATTATCATCATAAAATTCATATTTTTTTTATCTTATATGATACAAATAATCATAGGCTCTACTTCTTCTATTCTTATTCAATTTACTAAATTGCTCTATTCGAATTGAAACCACTTCTTCTTCTTATTCTTATTCTTCTTTAAAACCCAAAGAAATGTTATTTAAAAGATTTATTAGATTATTCTTCTTTTATATGATATATAAATTCTTCTCTATCCTCTTACTAGCATTTATAATTTAGTCACAATAATAATTTTTCAAAATATTTAACATATATAATTTCCTACAATCACATTTCCATTATCGTTCAACATGTTCTCATCAATAGAATCATGTGGCCATGTTCTCATATTTTATTAACTTTTTATTTAACTTATTTATGTGGTTATCTCCCAAAACCAAGATTATTCCATCTATATGAAACTGTTGTCTCCATTTTATTTATTAGAATACCATTTTTCTCCTTATTTTTTTCTCAGTTAAATAAATATCCTATTTGATTTTATATGAAACTTTGAGAATATTATTTAAAAAAATACCATTGTATCAACAACTAGTCTTTTATACATTTTTTTATAAAAAAACATATACCATTCACTATTTAGGTGTGGCTCAGCTACTATATAATTATGGTCTATTAAAATTTAAGAATCACCTATAGTGTGAACATTCAATCTTTTATTTCACCACAAATTAATCTTTTTTAGATATAATCCAAAAAATATTTGTGATATTTAATCAATTAAAGTTATTCCCAAGTGTAATCACTTTTCATTTAAAAAAAATATTTTGAAATATCTCATTTTTTCTTAATATATTTTTTTAGAATTTATTTAATATTTTATATTATTTTCACATTAATTAAGAACATGTTTCTTATTCATTCACTGTTAATCACACACCTATTGAGTGTTTGTGATGTTTTGATATTAAAGAAATAGTTTGGGAATCACTTTTTTTATTTTACTTTAAAATATTTTATTCTATATTTAGTTCATTCCGAACTCATTTCATGAAGTTTTTAATCCATACAAAGATAAAGTATGTGATTATATGAACTCAATAAATTTAAAATTCTTTGATGTTGAGAAACCCTATAAAGTTAAATGTAGAGTTTATATGAACCTTATAAACATGATTTTTCTCAAAGGTTAAAACATAACATTGGTGCCAAAAAAAGCCCTAATAACATAAATGTATGGTTCAAAGGACCCTTATAAACTTGAATTTTTATAAAGGTTCTAACTCTATGATACTTCTAGAAAACCCTACAAAAACCTATGATATACCCTTTGAGGGGGTTTTAACCCTAAAATTTTAAACTCAACATAGTTCATAGGGTTCATGGATTTTTCATTTTTCAATCATAAACATAATTTTAAAAACTCTTCTATTAAATCCAAAGTATCTTCATAACTTCTTAGGTCCTTCTCCATCACCTTACATCACCTTAAAATAACTTCAAATATGCGTGGAAATTATCTAAATAATTTTAGACACCTTTAAAATTTTTATAATGTATATTGTGTCATTTAAATACTCAAATATGTGTACATCAAAATATAATCATATACTCAATATTACTACATCAAATTAATTCACCATAACCTTCATCCTTGTTCTTTTTTATCTCTAAACACAACAAATGTGTTGGTTGATAACACTGGGATATTTTCTCTATATCTTCACCCTGATTTTTTTCAAAACCATTGAATGAAATTTAAATTGTTCCAATATAACAGTTATTCAAACTATTTAGTAAATAATTTGGAAACCAACTTCTCCACTATCAACTTCTCCATTCGTTGTAAATTGTTTTATATAATACTTCTTAATTTTTATCACTTTTATTTTACTTTAATACCATCTCATCAATCATTATATTTAATAGGTGTTACCTTGAATCTATCTGGATATTAATTCAAGTATAATAACTCTTCATTATTCTTTTCCCAAATAAATGGGAAACATCTACAGGTTTAAAATGACAATTATTTCTACATCACCAAATACTCTAACACAGAAATATTGATATCCTTATTGAAAAAAAGTCCCTTTAAAACTAAATACAATCAAAAAAACATTGGGCACTTTAGGATGGAGGGTTATTAAAAATATACAATCAACAAAGCTTTAGCTGAAGCCTAAAATTCCAGGAATCTTGAATTTAGAAAATTTCAACGAAAAAAATTATTCTTTTATAAGGTTTGAAAAATATTTTTAACATTATAATATTGAGTTATATGTGTCTAGGACCCTATTTTTGTATCACATATGTAACACTCCGAGATTTCATAGTATGTAATTCAATAGCTTGCGCTACACACAACACTGAGTTCGAGCGCACCACAACTTACCACACTAACCGTTCAAAAAGCGGTTATGAGTAGTATTAACTGCATTTTGAATCTTATATACTCAATATAATTTTAACATTCATATTATGTGTTTTTTATACATAGTATAAGAACAAATTCATTTTATCATATAAAAGAACTATTTTTTAAAAAATGCAATTTTACCGCCTTTTAATGGAGAACCTTATTTAAAACCAATATTTGACACTTTTATATATTCAATTTAATTTAATTTAATTATTCTTTATAATCGGGACATAAAAATTTAGTTTGGATAAATTTTTGGTACTTTTCTGATAACTTTCATATTTTTATTAATAGTGAAAAATACTATATTTTAATTGAAAAAAACATTTTTAATCAGAATAATTTATAGCGTTAAATTATAAATTTTAATGGTTTGGAATTATAATTAGATTATATTTTTACCATTTAATTAAATTTTGGTCTTTGGAATTAATTTCACTTTGAAATTATACATAAACAAGTGTCAATCTTTTGGTAGTTATTGTTTCTTAAAAACACGCTATTTGTTTTGACAACGGGAATTAATTTTAAATTAATTAATACAACTTCTATGTTTTTAGTTTTGTAAAATAGAAATTATTTTTTAATTCTGAATATCAAATATATCTTAAGTGGAATTTTTGGTATTTTTCTGAAAAACTTCATTTTTTGATGAATAGTAAAACCACTCAGTAGTAGTTAAAAACTGACTTTTTCATTTAAATGAAATTTTACAGCTTCTATGAATTGAAATTTAAAAATATGACATTCATGGTTTTTATTAGAATGTAAAATTTCATTCAATAAGATAAAAATAATTTTTTGTGAATAGTAATTTTTGACTTTTATTTACCGCGATTCAAGGTAAATAGGGTAATTTCTGGTAAAAAGAGTAATATAATAAAACAAAATTATCTTAACACTTGTTTAAACCTTATTGGATGAGTCATGGCCGACCATGGGCATACTTAGGTTGCTTTTTGGACCCCATGGAGCCACTTAAGAGTGATAATGACACCTTATTTTAATTAAATTAAAGTAAAGAAAAAAATGACATTAACAAATATCTTTTAGTATATCAATTTTTAAATGGGGTTATATAAGTCATATTTTCAACTATAAATTTTAATTGGAAATATAAAAATATTTCCTACATTATTTCACTTTTTTATAATTTTTATACAACATATAAATTAAATTATATATGACACAATAACGATGCAGTATTCGCCTCATTAATAAATGATTTCAATAAATAAGATTATTAATATTAAAAAAATATCCAAAACCTATCCAATTATTATTGGATGGTTTTATTTAAAACATGTGTCGTCTTATATTCTAATTTAATTAGTTTTGGACCTTTTTAAAGAAAATATAAGTTTATAATAAAATAACATATAGAAACTTTCCAAAAGAGCCCCTCCTCTCCCTTATAAAAGGACAGTACTTCTAACTCATTCCTCACACCTCTCAAGCCCCTTGGTTCATCCAAAACCTGACCAAATAAGCTCTCAAGATCCCTATTTTCCACTTATATTCCTTACCTTAGGCATAAGTAACTTCAAGAAGTCTTTTTGGTTCAAACCAAAGAGAGTTGACCAAATTAAAGGTAATGGTTTCTCTTAACTTCTGTTATTTTATTTTACTTCTCTAACCCCGAAACTCTTTAAATTCCTTTATTTTATAACAACACCAGTATCTTAAAGAAACTAGTATGTTTTTATGAGAATTATTTTAACTACACTAACAAACCACCATCTAATGGGTAAAGAAGATATTGTTTCTGTGGATGGAAAACTAACGCCTCAAGAAATGATGATTGTTCAATTATGTCCTACCGCCTCTCATGGTGGACATTAATATGGAACTATATTTATATATAATATATATTATGTTTTTGTTTTATTTATTCTTCTGTATTTTCCATTTATATCACTCCTTTATGGTTTCCATTATGGGTAAAACATGATAATTTCATTTGAGGAAGTGCGGACTATCACCCCCTCAAAGTGATATGACTCGTTAATGCCTTATGTGGGATGTATAAAGGATCGATTGAATGATATTATATATGGTTTTATACTGTAATTATAATATACATATGTATCATTATGTTTTAATTGCATTAAAATACCAAATAGAAATGAAAGTAGCGTTCATGCGTACGTACGGTTTACCGTCTCCATGATCGGTGCATTTCATTTCTTATCTACAAATGTTATGTATTGTTATAAATACATTTATATAATGGATATATAATATATATATGATATCTAAATAATTTATATCATTCCGTAGATAATGTAATTTTGGCCACATGGAAAAATTGTAATTATAACAAGTTCATTTTGGACTCAAGTTCCGAACATCGATAAAATATCTAATATGAACTCAAATAATTAAATAATTGTTATAGAAAGGTAATAAGTGATATAAAAGGAATAATAAAATTTAAAAAATTTATTAATCAAGTATAAATTAACTTAAGTTTATTATTCAAGAAGAACAAGGAACATACAATACAAGTCGGACTTGAGGTATGGGGTTTCTTATCTCCCTTTTAATTCCGTGAGATTTCCATTGTTCGCCATTTATTTATTTCATGTGGTGTATTGTGTACTGACATTTGATATATATTATCATGATTCTCTTTATATTCATGTTATTCTATTAATGATTTGGTGGTTATTAAATTTTGGTCATACGACTTGATTGATTACAATGTGGTAAGGGTTAATTCTACAATCTCTTCATTATCTGAGGTTGTTTATACATAATTATCTACTAGGAACTATTTATCATCCACATCCGTGTTTTCTTAAAAATGTATTTCAAAACTTTTTTACTATTTAACAGAGAATGGGTTAAAGTTATTTATACCCTTATTTGACCTTATATTTTTTTGAAAGGAATCTTTTTGTCGTTTTCCAAATAAGGTACTTTATGACTTTTTCGACAAAATTAAGGTAAGAATGTTTTTTAACTTATACGGCGGGTGTGACTATTTTCCACCATTATAACATCGTCGATGCTTCTCTTACAAGCTTATAACAATATTTTCAAAATAAATTTTTTCTTTATAATTATGTGACTCTTAAATGATTTCAAAATAGAAAGAGATATTTCTCTCAAATAGTTTTTATTTCATCTATGTCAACATCATTTGACAAATTTTACTGTTGTTTGAAGTTGATTTATTATGATACAAATCTTGTATATTGTATTTAAGGTTTTGTGATATGTTTGACTATGGATGAGTTATTTTTATGCCATTCATGGTTTATGGTTAAAGTATTGACATTTCATATGCTAGTTTTAATACGAATGTTTATGTTATATTTCAACCTCTTCTTAAGATGAATGTGTCGGACTTGTATTTTCCAGGTTGGGGACTGGTAAAAGTAAGCCCTCTGGGTTGGAGTCCGGTTATAGTAGACCCTCCGGGTTGGAGTCCGGTTACAGAGGCTCTCCTAGTTAGAGTCTGGTTACAGAGGCTCTCCGGGTTGGAGTCCGGTTACAGAGGCTCTCCAGGTTGGAGTCTGGTTACAGAGGCTCTCCAGGTTGGAGTCCGGTTATAGAGGCTCTCCGAGTTGGAGTCCGGTTACAAAGGATCTTCGGGTTGGTGTCCAGTTATAGTTATCCCCTAGGTCTTGGCACAAGGCCTTGACATAGAAATTAAAGTCTGAAATTATAAATTCCATCACTATGAAAGTGGCCATTGATATTGCATTTGATTACTAGACTAGTAGAATATCCATGTAAATATGTAAATGGAATTATTTTATTTTATCTTTTCCATATTATGATGAATTTCAAGTTTAAAAGGCTTTTGTTTTAGTATTATGCATTTCCTTAAATGTTTATGCTTATTTATGAAAGTTTCTGCTATATTGTTATCCTTACTGAGCATCTGAGCTCAACAATTTCTATGTTTTATTTTTCCAAGGATGCGAAGAAGTATATTATGATCGGCCTACAATTATAGTATAAGGGATATGAGTGTGACCTATAGAGACCATTTTGTTGTAGTTTTTATTTTATAATGTAATGTAAAACTTATTAATATATCTAGTATTTCTAAGGCTACTAAACTAATCGGTCTTTTGAGACTTGGTCTATTGTGATCATGCCAATATTATGTAATAATGCACCAACTCTGGTTAACTAGGGTCGGGGAATTACAGTTGGTATCAGATGAATTTTTGTACAAACCTTGGAAACTAAATTTAGATAAACTCTGATTAGAGCACCTTACCCTAAGATAGACTTTGAGGATTAGTATATAAGAACTTCCTAGAATTTTTGTATTGTAGAGATTTTGTGAGTTTTCCAAGAAATACATCCATGTATGGATATGAGAAGGTAGAGTCAGCTATGGCACATATGTACCTAGGGGTAAAACCCAAAATCACCACTTTGAGCTAGACTCGAAGGGGAACTGGTGCACGACAATGGGTCTTGCTGCACTCTTGGTTACGACACTCTAGGGGGATTTGCTTAAGATAATTTTCATTTTCCTTATAAACCATTATGATGGATTTACGATTATATACTTACTTAAAGAAAACATTTTTATGATTATGGATTATATCCATAAACTACTTCATTTATGTTAAGTGTTTTGCAAGTTTGGAATTATGTATTTCGATTCATAAACTAATCTAGTGTATGCTATTATTAAGAGATGGGGCCTAGTGGGAGGAATGGAAACTGTATCAACGCACGTAATCCAGGTAGGGATTTCCCTCTTACTCAAGATAATTATAGTGGTGGTGGTGATGCAACCGGGGCTGATCATCTTATCACCATAATGGGACAACTCACTCAGGTTATGAATAATAACCTTACCCGTATGGAGCACCGTAATCCACAACACGGAGTACCAATGTTAGACCGCTTCATGGGGAAACAACCACCAACATTCAATGGGAGTATAAATCCATTGGTATTTAATAGATGGATAAGTTCCTTAGAGAAAATATTTCATGCTTTGGGGAGTAGCAAAAGAGAAAAAGTCGTCATGGAAGTTTATCGCCTCACTAGAGATGCTAATCAATGGTGGTCATTGATTCAAAATACAAAGGAAGATGAAGATATATTAAGTATGTAATTGAGGTAGTTTAAGTATTTTTTCTTATAAAAATACTTTTCTCCTGACCATCGAGCATATATGGAAATACAATTTTTGAGTCTGAGGCAAAAAGAGGATGAGAATGTCACAAAGTATGAGGCTAACTTTACAAGGATAGCAAGGCATGCAGTATGTTATATACGTAACCCAATGAGTAAGATTGATCTATTATTTGATGGGTTAAAATCATTTCTCTGGCGAGCATTAGTCTCACAATCCTTTTTATCATACAAAGATATTGTCTCATGTGCTATCAAGACAGAAAAGGAATTTTATAAATCTTATGACAACAAAGTAAAGCAAGAGAATAAGAGAATGGTGGAGTAAGAGATAGATAAATGGAAAAAGGGAAAGAACGATTTTCCATTATGTGATAATTATGGGAAAAAACACCCCAGTATTTGCCTAAAAGGAATGGGAGTCTATTACAAGTGTGGTGAAAAAGACCACCAAGCTCGTGATTGCAAGGGAAAGAAAGTTGTTGTCAATATTGAATGCTGCAATTGTAGAGAGATGGGTAATTATGAAAATGAATTTCTTAAGTTCCAAGGAAACTTACCTCAGAAAAGGCCAAGGGAGCAAGTCCAAGCTTATGATGTTACTATATTTGAGGTGGAATAATTAATGTATTTGTGTTTTTTGGACTCAAGAATTATATTCTGGTTATAAGAATAATGTGATATATATAAGGATTATACTACAGTACTTATTGTTTTCATTGAGGTTTTAATATGATGAAGGTAATCATATTTCTAATATGTGAAAATAAGAGAAACTTTACTTTTTTTGGGGAATCTGATTTTACAATTGATTATGGAATTTAGAGACCTTTTAGAGAGAGTCTGGATAAAGGTATTTTGGATAACTATAAAGGTTGGAATTGATTATGTTGAACTTTGGATAGTATTATTTAAGGTTAAAAAAAATTTAAGATTATTTTTGGAATATTGTAATTCTATAGTTTTAGGAAAAGTACAACAATCAGGTCGAGCAATAACTCATCGCGTCGGACAAAGCTACAGGAATCGAGCCCACAACCAAAGTGTGATAAGGCTTTATTACCTACCATTAGCCTACAAGTTGTCCTCAGTTATTAAAAAATAGTGTTCTTCCTTTTCATGGTATATGTTAATATTTATAACCTTATAAAATTATGATAAATAGAATATTTTTGAGTTCTATTATCTTTTGGAGTGAAAGATGAGTTTGTGGAAGAAATTAGTTGAAGGGTGAAACTATACTTGTCAAGTATATATATATATATATATATTATTCTATGAATAAATTAATTCTTAAACTTTAGGGAAGGGATATTAAAACCAAAAAATGTGTTATCCTAATACCTTATGTTTTGTTGAACTGAGGATATTTTAAATCATCATAGATTGATGGCTTTGAGGCCCTCAATTTTACACTTGTTTGTGATTGACGACCACAATCACTCCCTATAAATATTTATGTTTTTTATATAATTATGTGTCTCTAATTTCCACCAATGTTCTCCTAATCGAGATCAAAATTTGGTGGTGACTTTTTCATTTCCATTTCCCTCTTATTAGGACTAAATTTTACTAACCCAATTTTCGATGTGGGTTTTCCAAAAAGGTAATTTTCTATTTTTAACCATTTATTTTCAAAGAAAAATTTCAAATTGGGAGGATTCAATTTATTAAAGGAGGGGAGAATGTAACACCCCATGATTTCATAGTACGTAATTCAATAGATTGCGCTACACACAATAATGAGTTCGAGCGCACCACAACTTACCACACTAACCGTTCAAAAAGTGGTTATGAGTAGTATTAACTACATTTTGAATCTTATATACTCTATATAATTTTAACATTCATGTTATGTGTTTCTTAGACATAGTATACGAATTAATTCATTTTTTTAGATAAAAGAAGTATTTTTCATAAAATGCAATTTTGCTGCCTTTTAATGGAGAACCTTTTTTAAAACCAATATTTGACACTTTTATATATTCAATTAAATGAAATTGAATTCTTATTTAGAAGTGTGACATAAAACTTTAGTTTGGATAAATTTTTGGTACTTTTCTGATAACATTCATATTTTGATGAATAGTGAAAAATACTATGTTTTAATTGAAAATAACTTTTTTAATCGGAATAATTTATAGTGTTCAATTATACATTAGAATGGTTTGTAAGTATAATTAAATTATATTTTTACCATTTAATCCAATGTTGGTTATTGGAATTAATTTCACTTTGAAATTATACATAAACTGTCAATATTTTGATAGTTATTGTTTCTTAAAAACACGCTATTTGTTTTGACAATGGGAATTAATTTTAAATTAATTAATAAAACATATATGTTTTTAATTTGGTAAAATATACATCATTTTTGAATTCGAAATATCAAATATACATTAGGCTGAATTTTTTGTATTTTTCTGAAAAACATCAATTTTTGATGAATAGTAAAACCACTTAGTAGTAGTTAAAAACTGAATTTTTCATGTAAATAAAATTTTACAGCTTCTGTGAATTGAATTTCGAAAATTTGATATACAAGGTTGTTATTAGTAAGTAAAATTTGGTTCAGTAAGATAAAAATAATTTTTTGTGAATAGTAACTTTTGACTTTTATTTACCACGGTTGAAGGTAAATAGGGTAATTTAAGGTAAAAAGAATATTATAATAAAACAAAATTACCTTAATACTTTTCCAAACCTTATGGGATGAGTCATGGATGACCATGGGAATCCTTGGGTCTATTTTGGGACCCCATGGATCCACTTAAGAGTGACGATGACACTTTATTTTAATTAACTTAAAGTAAAGACAAAAATGACATTCACAAATATCTTTTAGTATATAAATTTTTCCATGGGGTTATATAAGTAATATTTTCAAATATAAATATTAATTGGTAAGATAAAAATATTTCCTACATTATGGTGTTTTTTTATAATTTTTATACATTAAATAAATTAAATTATTTATGACACAATAATGATGCAGTATTCACCTCATTAATAAATGATTTAAATAAATAAGATTATTAATATTAAAGCAATATCCAAAACCTATACAATTCATATTGGATGATTTTATTTCTAACATTAGTCATCTTATCTTATAATTTAATGATTTTTGGACCTTTTTAAACCGAAGATAAGTTTGTAATAAAATAACATTTTCAAACATTTCAAAAGAGTCCCTCCTCTTCCTTATAAAAGGACACCACTTCTAACTCATTCCTCACACCTCTCAAGCCCCTTGGCTCATTAAAATCCTTCCCAAATAATCTCTCAATATCCCTATTTTCCACTTATAATCCTTACCTTAGGCATAATTCACTTCAAGAAGTCTGTTTGGTTCAAACCAAATGGAGTTACCCAAATTAAAGGTAATGGTTTCTCTTAACTTCTTCTCTTTTATTTTACTTCTCCAACCCCTAAACTATTTTTATTCCTTTATTTAATAAAAACACCAGTATCCTAAATATACTAGAATTTTTTTATGAGAATTATTTGAACTACACTTACACACACCTCTATCTAATGGGTAAAGAACATATTGTTTCTGTGGATGGAAGAATAACGCCTCACAAAATGATGATTGTTCAATTATGTCCTACAGCCTCTCATGGTGGACATTAAGATAAAACTTCATTTATATATTATATATATTATGTTTATGTTTTATTTATTCTTCTATATTTTCAATTTATATCATTCTTTTATGGTTTCCATTATGGGTAAAACACGATAATTTCATTTGAGGAAGTGCGGACTACCGCCCCCTCAAAGTGATATAACTCGTTAATGCCTTCTGTGGGATGTATAAAGAATAGATTAAATGATATTATATATTATATTATACTATAATTATAATATACCTATGTATAATTATGTTTTAATTCTATTAAAATACAAAATATAAAAGAAAGTAGCGTTCATGCGTACATACGGCTTACCGTCTCCATGAACGATTCATTTCATTTCTTATCTTCAAATGTTATGTATTGTTATAAATACATATATATAATGGATATATATTATATATATGATATCTAAATCATTTATATAATTCTATAGATAATGAAATTTTGACCACATGGAAAATTTGTAATTATAACAAGTTCATTTTTGACTCAAGTTCCGAACATCTATAAAATATCCAATATAAACCCAAATAATTAACTAATTGTTATAGCAAGGTAATAAGTGATATAAAAGGAATAGTAAACTTTAAAAATGTTCTTAATCAAGTAGAAATTAACTTAAGTTTATTATTTGGGAAAAACAAGGAACATACAAGACAAGTCGTACTTGAGGTAAGGGGTTTCTAATCTCACTTTTAATTCCGTGACATTTCCATTGTTTGCCACTTATTTATTGCATGTGGTGTATTGTGAACTTCCATTTGATATATATTATCATGATTCTCTTTATATTCAAGGTATTCTGTGAATGATTTGTTGGTTATTAACTTTTGGTCATACGACTTGATTGATTATAACGTGGTAAGGGTTAATTCTACAATCTCTTCATTATCCGAGATTGTTTATATGTAATTATCTATTGGGACCTCTTTATCATCCACATTCGTGTTTTCTTAAAAATGTATTTCAAAAAAAAAATTCTATTTAAAATACAATGGGTTAAATTCATTTATACCTTTAATTCACCTTATATGTTTTTGAAAGGAATCTTTATGTCATTTTCCAAATAAGGTACTTTATAACTTTTTCGACAAAATTAAGGTAAGAATTTTTTTTAACTTATACGGCGGGTGCGGATATTTTCCACCGTTATAACATCGTCAAATCTTCCCTTACAGTCTTATAAGAATATTTTCAAAATAAATGTTTTCTTTATAATTATGTGACTCTTAAATGATTTCAAAATAGAAAGATATATTTCTCTCAAATAGTTTTGATTTCATCTATGTCAACATCCTTTGATAAATTTTACACTTGTTTGAAGTTTATTTATTATGATACAAATCTTCCATATTGTATTTAAGGTATTGTGATATGTTTGAATATGGATGAGTTATTTTTATGTCATTTATGGTTTAAGGTTAAAGTATTTACATTTCGTATGCTAGCTTTAATACGAATGTTTATGTTATATTTCAACCTCTTCTTAAGATGAATGTGTTGGACTAGTATGTTCCGGGTTAGGGACCGGTAAAAGTAAGCCCTCTAGGTTGGGGTTCAGTTACAGCAGACCCTTCGGGTTGGAGTTCGGTTACAGAGCCTCTCCGGGTTGGATTCCGATTATAGAGGCTCTCCGAGTTGGAGTCCGGTTACAGAGGCTCTCTGGGATGGAGTCCGGTTACAGAGGCTCTCTGGGTTGGAGTCTTGTTACAGAGGCTCTCCGGGTTAAGGTTCGGTTACAATTAGCCCCTAGGTCTTGGCACGGGGCCTTGACATAGAAATTAAAGTCTGAAATTATGAATTCCATCATTATGAAAGTGGCTATTGATATTGCATGTGATTTATATACTAGTAGAATATTCATTTTATCTTGGCCATATTATGGTGAATTTCAAGTTTAAAAGGCTTTTGTTTTAGTCTTATACGTTGCCTTAAATTTTTATGCTTATTTATAAAAGTTTTTGTTATATTGTTATCCATACTGAGCATCTAAGATCACCTATTTCTATGTTTTATTTTTCCCAGGATGTGAAGAAGTATATTATGAGTGACCTGTAGGGATAATCTAAGGGATATGAGTGTGGACTATGGAGACAATGTTGTTGTTGTTTTTCATTTTATAATGTTAGGTAAAACTTATTAATGTATCTAGTATTTCCAAGGCTACTAAACTAATTGGTCTTTCGAGACTTTATCTTTTGTGATCATGCCAATGTTATGTAATAATGCACCGACTCTGGGTAACTAGGGTCGGGGCGTTACAACATATACCCTCATATGGTAGTCAGGATTCAGGATCCCTAAATCTTGTTTTCATTAATGTCAATGGTTATCGGTTAAATACATTCACAGGATCATACCATGAACATGTGAAGAGGAGTTGAATGAGACTACTTATGAATAGAACCTAACATTATATGTTTCGGGTTATAAGTTGAGTTATTGACTTTAAAAAAGTGTTCTATAGGAGTGAACCGACTACTATATAGTCTATTTATGTTATTTTATTTTATTTTTGTGTGTTTGTGTATTTTTTCATTAGAAATGGGAAAATGTTTAAGTTTTAAAAAAATTGAAAAACTATTTTTCCTTTTTTCCTTCAAATCATAGCTCGCAGTTCAGGTAATATCCAGTCGCATCGAGCAAGGTTGTGAGGCTCAAACTCATGACTAAAGGGAAATATGGGTGAAATTACTACCACTAAACAACATGATATCCTACATCCTAATTGTTTTATTTTTATATATATACTTATATTATGATAGTTTTTCTTTATTTTAATATATATATTAATATATTTTTTTAATATTTTTTGTAGTTTTTGGTTCTTTGTGTTAATTTTTGGTGTTCTAATATAATAATGTGTATTTTTAACTCTTTATTTCAGTTTTTTTAGTTAGTAGAACTACTTGGGGTTTCCATGATGTTATAATAACCATTATTTGTAATATGTAGGGTTTTTTGACATTAGAAGATTTATAATCATATTCTTTCTAGAGTGTAGATATATTCTATCACCATATACTATGTGTCTATGAGTAACATGGTACTCAAATGATTAATCAGTTACTATAATGGTTTTCATATTTAAACTATTATATGAAAATGTTCATAAATTTATTTCAAATTTCATTTGGGAACTCTTATTGATCATTTAATTCACTTTATGGATTTTTTTTATATTGAGGGTTGTGTCATTTTATGTTTGGTGGTAAAAAATATAATATTTTTTAGGATTTTTTATTTATAAACGAACAAAAAATAAATTTATTTTTCCTTACAGGTTATAATGTACATTGGGAACATTAAAAGTAAATATCAAATAATTTCTCCTTTATTGACTATAATATAAAAGATATTTAGATTTCAAAAAAATTATATTTTTTGTACCCATGGTTATTTAGAAAAAAATTTCATCATCAATATAATATTTCATTTAATAAAAATTTCATTATTTATTTCCTTTGGACATTGGGGTGTGATTTTGAGTTTTTTAGTTTGGTATGTAAATTACCTAAATTTCATGATTCCTTTAGGTTTAATATTATTATAAAAAATTTAAAACAATAAAAAATTCAAAAATATATTTAAAAACAATAAAATATTCCCATAAAGAAAATAATTTACTTATAGTGTTTCTCTAGATTCATGGGGATAACTAATCCATAGTTTTTATTCCTAAATTTTCTAATTTTATATGTATTTATAGTATTTTTAATTTTTTTTAAATTGTTGATGATTAAGTAAACTTAATATATCCACCCCTACATTTCAAATATATGTATTACATTTTAATATACAAATATTCCATACATAACAAAATTTTCCATGCTAAAATCATTTTTGTCTAGTTATTTTAAAAACATGGATAAATAAGAAACTTCTTCATAATTGAGCTATATCATAATTGACTATGTTCTTAATAACTAGTACCCTTCTCAGACATATAATTCATAATACCTTTCTTAATAACCCTAAGAATGGAAAAATAAGAAAGGGTGGGGACAAATGATCAATAATGGTAAACAAGGGAGATATCAACATAACATGAGCATAAGGGTATGATAACATGAGAATAACATTTGAAAAATAACATACCCTAGATATCATAGATCATTTCCATGAGTCATGGGATAGAGAAAGGAATTTCATAAAACATGAATCATAAAGTAATATAAGATCATAAGCCATGATAGAATAACATTTTTATAATATATAGATTCGTGGCATACACATAACCATCAAAATACGCTCTATACTAGTCAAGAAGAATTTCAAAAACTGTAATCATGGAATGGTTTCAGTCCCCATACCATCGCAATAGTGAAGTTTCACTACAAATAGTATCCTAGTGGAAAAATACCCTTACAGAACTTGATCCACTGATCATTACTATCTTATTTATCTCATGAGATATCAATATTTACCCAATGCATTAGAGGGGTATAAAGGTTTTACCCGTCATGTAATGAAAATAATACATACACATGCCACAAAATCATAAAAAAATAATCATATAAAATTCAATAAAAGTAAATGGGTTTCATAAACATTTCAATATATCATATCCCATATAAAATTAACCGTTATTCATAATAATTCATCAATGCACCATATCATTTCCTATAAAAAATGAATGAGTTTCATAAAAATATTTTAATCATAATTATAAATCATCTAGAGAATGAATAAGGATAGTAAAATTGGATCATATCCCCAAAAAAACTTAAGTGACACTAATGGTTGTAGCTATTGATGAATAATAATTTCATAAAAATATCATTAAATAATTCATTAAGAAAATATTATTACCATTTTGAAAACACTTAATTAAAATATAAACTTTATCAAATATTAAATAAAAATATTACTTGAAAATAATTTTAAATGAATATTTAAAACCATTGAGCATTCATGATGGAAAAAAATACTATTCGTGTCATAAATGTTTACAGAAATATTTCTTTCACATTTTCAGTAAAATATAAATGGGCCATATTTGAAAAATGACACAAATATTCCAATTAATTTAAAAAATATATAACAATGGTAAACGATATTTTTAATAATAATATATTAATATTAAAACATTCTTAAAAACATTTTTTAAAATCATATATATTAAATAAAAAGTGTTTTGACTAAAGTGATAATGATATTTTCTTTTAATTAAATTAATTCCTTTTAAAATATTGAGTACATAAGGTATGGTAAATGAAATAAAAATCCTTATTTTAATTACATAAATATAGGATAATAAAATAAATGAGTTTCTTGAGAGGTATATTGAAATTCCCTAACCCTAGAAGCCTAGAGCTGGTGTATTATTTTAATAAATTGGCATAGTTACAAGGAATCAAGTCCTAAAGGACTGATCAGTTTAGCAGTCTTGTAAAATATATTACATACATGAACATTACAATAAAATTTATAACATAAAACATAGAATAAATAATCCTTTGAGAATCCCATTATCCCCTTAGCTAAAACCTACATATAAATCATAAAATACTTCTTGTCATCCTAAGAAAATAAAACATAAGAAAGTGGTGAGCTTAGATACTCATTAAGGATAAAACATATAGATAAAACTATCAGAAATAATCATAAAATTTTATGGAAAGGTATAAAATTGAATGAAAATACCTTTAAATATAAAATTTAGCATAATGTGGAAATGATAAATAAAATAATTCCATTTAATTATTCGCATGGATATTCTACTAGTTGAATAATCACATGTAACATTAATAACTAATCTCATAATTATGGAATGCATAATTCCATACATCTTATCCACAAATTTAAGGCCTCATGCCAAGACCCTAAATGTAAATTTTGTCTAGTCCTTATGCCAAGACACAAGTTTGTCTCATAAGACATACTGATGCATCGAGGGGCTATAGTGGGCCTCTCCCGTCACTTACTAAGTCCAATGCATTCCTCATATGAAAATGTGAAAACATAACATAAACATTTGTATTAAAACTAGCATACAAAATGTCAATTCATTAACCACAAACCATGAATGGTATAAAAATAGCACATCCACAGTCAAACATATCATAATTCATTCAATACAATATGGAATATTTTATTATAATAAATCAACCTGAATCAATAATAATATCCTGTAAAGGATTTTAACATAGTTGAAAATGATCAGTAAAACTCTTTGAGAGAAATATACCTTTTTCATCAAATCATTTAAAAGTCACACAATTTATAAAAATAAATCATTTAAAATAGATTTTTAAATCAATGTTTCCCATACCAATTTGAATATTTTGAACGGAATTAACATTTTAAAACAATTATGTCCATATAAATAAATCCTTAAAATCATTTTAAAAACATGGACATTAATTAAAAATATTTAGAAAAATAAATCATTAAAACATTTGAAATGATGATCTTGTTAGAGATTCCTTTCCAAAAAACATGAAAATATTCCTTTTGAAAACATTTTTATGAAACATGTACATGAATGATAAATATGTCCCAATAAATACTTACACATAAACAATCTCGGATAATAATGAGATTGATGAATTAACCCTTACCTTGTACTTTTATTTGGTCGAGGGTACATTTAACCTCCTGAATAATAACAATAGTATGTTATTAAATTATACCAGAACCATATTAATATTTATGATATCATACTTTATTCATTTATGGATTTATACTACCTATTTAATAATAATTTCTATGTTAAAATAACATTTCGGGTAATAATTGCTTTCTTTATCGTACATTTTTTAACTTGTTATTCTTGGTCGTATCACTTATATCATGATTTTATTTCTTCCACAATATAAAATACATTTTTTGTATAATATATATTCATAATATAAATATGTATAATAGATAGATATATGAAATGAAAAACATCATTTATGGATACGGTAGGTCGTACGTACGCATAAACATCGTTTCCGTTTTCATATCGTATTGAACAGAAGTAAGTGAATGAGATATATGAAAATAAATACATATATATATATATAGTAGAATTATTATTTCTTATATTACAAACTTATTAAAAATATATATTTTAATAATAATCATTTAATGGTGAATGTGGAAATGAATCTCATCGCATCGTGGAGACGGTAAGCCGTACGTACGCACGAGCGACGATATCATTCTATTAATGGTGAAATCATATGTAATTGGATGGTATATTATATATAAATAACAATTAACATGTTATATTTTTTATTTACATAAATTATACTCATTATTATACCCATCCATATAATTAAGTGTTTAATAACAAACTACACCACGACATGGAGACGGTAAGTTGTACGTACGCACGTATAGTGACTTTTTCATTCATAGGATGGATAGAATAATGAATATGGTTGTACCATATTTATAATATCTCATTATGTAGAAGGTACTGGAGTTATTATTTTGGTTTGGAAACAACAATGAAAGAGGAAGTGTAAGAAGAAAAGAACTTTGAATGAGGTGATGAGATAATTACCTCTTCTTCGGGTTCTTCCTTTTGATTTGAACAAAAGGGCACCATAGGCTGGCTTTCTAATCAAAGTAAGGCCTATGGGTTGGAGCGAGGGTAGTTGGAAGGATATTTTAGTAGGTTTTGGCCAATCCAAATATCTTTGTAGGTGTGAATTTAAGAGAAGGGGAAGTACCCTTTTATAAGAGAGGTGAGGGGCACTTTAGGAAAATCTTGAAATATTAATTTATTATAAAATCATTTTCGTTTTATAATACCTATAAATGGATTTATTTAAAGTATAAGGTGGGTATGGGTCTAAATAATCTAAAATAATAGGTTTTATACAAATTTATTTCACCGTATTAACTTTATCTTTTAGATTTAACTCTTATTTAAATAGTTTAACTTTTACCATGTCTTCTTGTATTTTTATATTTCATGGTTAATATAGTTACTATAAAATTTCAAGAGAGCATAAAGTGATTAATTAATGAAATATCTAACATTATATAACTCATTTGGATGAAACTTGTATATTTTGGAATATTATATCATTTACTAATATCGTATTTGTTTTAAAAACTCATTTATGTCAATTTTAGCACTATTTAGTATTTGGTTTTTGTGAAAGTCATAACAACTTGATTAATTAGAAAAAAATACATTGAATCAACCCTAACATGTCATATTAACCTATAAAATTATTTTATGGCATCAAAAGTTTCAATTTAAATTTTTTTTAATATTTATAACATCAATTATCTTAATCTTTCATTAATAAGGTAATTATTGCATCATCATTGTGTCATAAATAAATTTAATTATTTAATGTCTTAAATTTATAAATAAAATACCATGATGTAGGAAATATTTTTATATTTCTAATTAATATATATTGTTGAATTTATCTTATGTTTAACCCTATATTAAAAATGGTTTAGTTATTAAATTATGAATTTAATACTTTTAACTCTTCTTTAAATAAAATATAATAAATGTCCTAATCTTACCCAAATGGACCAAAAGGATCTTATTTTTGTCCTAAGATTCATTTTGGTATAAATAAACTTTTAAAATAGTATTATAACATGTGTTGGAGTAGTTTTAATATTATTTTTACCTTTAATTGTCTTATTTACTTTTAATTATGGTAAATAAAATTCAAAAGACACTATTCACCAAAAATTATTTTCATCCTATTGAACCACATTTTACAAAAAGATTTCAACCATGTCTCCCAGATTTTTAAAATTAAAATCACATAAGTGGTAAAATTATATTTTATGCAAATTTGAAAATGTGCCCAGAAGGTGGGTAAATGTGCCTAGAAGGTGGGTAAAAGGCGTTAAAAAGGTTCAATAAATATTTTTATATCTAATATTATTATAAAATGGCTTCAATGAATTATATTCTACTAATATATATATTATGTATATATTTTTAATTTAAGATAAATTTTTAATTATAAATAATTATCTAAATGAAAAAGTCTGTTTTTATGTACTATGCAATATTGTTCACTATTCATCAAAAATTGAATGTTTTCAGAAAAATACCAAAAATTCACCCTAAGATAATTTTGATATTCCAAATTCAAAAATAAAGTCTATTTTACCAAATTAAATTTTTAGTAGTGTCTAAAGTTAATTTTATTATTGTTCACAAAAGGACATAAAAGTTGTTCTTTTAAGGAAATAGTTTTCCTAAATATATAATTATTTTAACAAAACATATACATTTCATTATAAATACATTTTATTTATGTGAAGAAATTATAAACAACATTTAAAATTTATTTTTTACTATTCATATTATAATATTTAATTGATAAATAAATATATCATTTAAATAATTATAATACTAATGTGTTGTTTTGTAGAAACTCAATCTAGCATATAATGCAAGACAATTCGGTGTTACGTGCAATACAAGCTATTAAATTACTTTTAAGAGATAAAGTACTATGAAATCTTGGGGTGTTACATTATCCCCTCCTTTAATAAATTGTTTCCACGTAATTTTAAATTGTTCTTCGAAAATAAAAGGTTAAAAATAGAAAATACCTTTGTGGAAAACCCACATCAAAACTTGGGTTGATAAAAAATTATTCTTAATAAGAGAGAAAGGGAAATGAAAAAGTCAACACCAAATTATGATTTCGAATTGGAGAACATTCGTGGAAATTAAAGACACATAATTGGAGTAAAAACGTAAATATTTATTGGGGGTGATTGAGGTTATCAATCACAAACAAGTGAATAATAAATGTAAAATTGAGGGCCTAAAAGCCATAAATCTCTGATGATTTAAAATATCATCAGTTCAACAAAACATGAGGTATTAGAATAACATGTTTTTTTAGATTCTTTTTTTGAAGAGGATGGATTAATTTACTATCAAGATAAGAACTCAAGAAAACATACTTGATTTCATTACCTGTCATAATCATAATCTCATCAGTTGGTTATGATTCGATCTATTTTGACTTTATTCCTTACACTAGGAAATTAATGTGAAAAAAAATATTTTTTTATGCCTAAAGCGCATTTTATAAATCATAAGGTCCACAAGTATTACCTTAATTCTCTAAATGTTTACTGAAAACCAAAAGTTTAGGTCAAATTATCCAACAAATCATACTTTATCCTCATCCAAAAAAACAATCAAGTATTCAACTTACTCAATTCTAACATTTAGACTTATCGAAAATACTTGGGTCCAAAATCACAGTCCAAAAAATTATAAGGAAGGTCAACATAGCATAATTAAGATTAACATGTGAATACCTTCATCATGTATTTTATTAAAACATGGTAATGACCTGAATTACCATAAAACCTTATTTTAATATGTATGTACTTTCTTATTTCTTCGATAAAACATAGAATATTGGATATACTCCTTAAATCCATAAATTTTGTAAACTCCAACAATGATGGAATATACAATTCATTAATCAATTTCAAGGTAGTTTAGAATATCCAATATAATTTATCCAAATCAATCATATCTTATTCAAAAATCACTACCTCGGTATCAAAACCATATTAAGGTTTATCTTTCCTTCAACCATATATTTTCCAAAACGTTTAACTTGTTATTGATTCACTTTTCTCAGAATATTATAATCTCAAATCCTCAATGAAATAGTACAGCCGTACAATCCTTATTTATTTCCATAATTCATATAGCTGGTACATCATGGATACAACACTCAAATGACATAATTCTTTAATTTATAAGCACAAATACATTAAATATTCCATGTCGACTGTAGTAACATATTGTGCTTGACCTTTATCCCTTTGATTATTATAAGCTATATTTCATTGATGTTTAGGAAATTTATTTTTGTAATGCTCCATTTCACTATAGTTGAAACACTGAATATTAGTCTTTTATTTCTTCCCTTTTCATTATTTTTCCTGATGACCCTTTTCTCCACAATTATAAAAAACTCTCATTCCCTTAAAGCATTTATAAATGTGATTCTTTCCAAAGTTATCACATGTTGGAAAATCCTTCTTTCCCTTATTCTTTTTATCCATCTTTTTCTTTGTCATCCTCTTCTTCTCTTATATCCCTTCAAATCCATAAGAATTAGAGAATTAATTACTTATCTTATTAACACATGATATTATTTCTTCATATGATATGGATATGTGGGAGACTATTTAACTTCTAAATCTTGGCTTAAAACCATAAAAGATATGAACCTTCTTACTCTTTGGATCATGTGTATTGCTTGAGTTCTCATTCCCTCTACTGGGCACTATTTCTAAATAATGACATACACTAGGTTAGATCATATCATAATGTATAATCAAAAAACTAGAAAAAGTATCAACATTAATTGAATATTTGAACACATATAGGCTCATAATCATAACATTGGTTTCTTTTCCGATATATTTACTCATGAATCCTTTATAATGGTTTATAAAGAAAATGTGAATTATCCTATGCATATCCCCTGGGAGTGTCAATCCAGGTGCACAGTAAGGCCGATTGTTGTGTACCAGGATACCCCAGGTCAAGCCCAAAACTCATTGTCAGAGTTTTTACTCCTAGGTACATTTGTGCCAGAACCACGTCCACTTGTAGTATCCAGATAGGGATGTATTTCTTGGAAAACCCACAAAATATCTACATTATCAAAAAAAAATGAATGTTCTTCTATAATAATTTTCAAATTATATCTTAGGATATTATTTCCTAATCAAAATTTAACTAAATCTATTTCCAATGTTGTTTCTAAACTTCCTCTGATACCAACTGTAACGCTCTGACCCCAGAAGATCAGAGCTAGTGCATTATTTTAATACATTTTCATGATTACAAGGAATCAAGTCCTGAATGACTGATCAAATTAACAGTCTTGTAAAATAGATTACAGACATGAACTTTACATTAAAATTTCTAACATAAAACACGGTATAAATAATCCTTTGAGAACACTATTATTCCCTAAGCATAAACCTTCATATAAATCATAATATAATTCTTGGCATCCTAGGAAAATAAAACATAATAAATGGGTGAGATAAAATGCCCAGTAAGGATAAACAATATAGCATAAGCTATCATAAATAATCATAAACTTTTATGGAAAGTTATAAAATTTAAACACAATCCCTTTAAACATAAATTTAAGCATAATATGTAAAAGATAAATAAAATAATGTCATTTACTTATTCACATGGATATTCAACTAGTCGAATAATCACATGTAACATTGGTAACTAACCTCATAATGATGGAATGCATAATGTCGTAAATCTTAACCACAAAGTCAAGGCCTTGTGCCAAGACCCTAAATATAAATTTTGTCAAGGCCTTGTGCCAATACACTAGTTTGTCTCATGAGACCTACTGATACATCGAGGGGCTATAGTGGGCGCCGCCCATCACTTACTAAGTCCAATGCATTCCTCATATGAAAGTATTAAAACACAACATAAACATTTTTATTAAAACTAACATACAAAATATCTACTACTATAAATTAATATTATACCAATGGTTTCAAAACATTGGTAAAAGCCCCAAAATAGTTAGTAATTTCCTTGCTAACGGTTCACTAAACTGTTGGGATGTGAGGTGTGGGGATAGCAATATACCAATGGTTCAAGCTGAACCGTTGTGATAGGTCGTCTGGATTCTCAAAATACCAACAGTTTAATATTAATCGTTAGTAAATTTCTATCCCAATGGTAAATAAACATGGGTGTATACAACTACACCAATGGTTTTTCACCATTGGTATACACCAATTGCAATGGTTCAAGGTGAACCATTTCCCTAATCTGGGCTGTATGGATATGTATACCAATGGATCTAAGAACTGTTGGTATTTAGTCATCTCTACAAACAAAACCATGGTCACCTCTTCCTACCAGCCCCTCTTCCATCCAGCCAGAACCAGCATACAATGGCCTCCCCTCCTATGCAATTCTAGTGGCCTCCCCTCTCCAATTCCAGTACTACAATTCCAACAAGCAGTAGGTAGCTCTCTCTACTCTGTAGTTATAGTACAAACCTGCAGAATAATGATGAATACCAAAAAACACTCATGTATACAATATACAATGATGAATACAACACCTGAAAATACAGAATTTTAAAAAACACTCATTCAGAAAATACAGTGTACAGAATTCAAAAAAAAGACCCACACCCCCCCCCCCCGTTGAACACCCCCCTGCACCCATATGCCCCCCTGGACAGCCCCCTTTCACCCCCTGCACCCCCATGCCCCCCTGAACATCCCCTTTCACCCCCCTGGACAGCACCAGTGCACCCCCTTGAACACCCCCCTGCACCCCCATGCCCTCCTGGACAGCCCCCTTTCACCCCCCCTGGACAGTCCCCATTCACCGCCACTGGACAGTCCCTCCCCCCCCCAGACACCACCTGGACACCCTTGGACACCCCTCCCCCTAGACACCCCCCAAGACACCCCTCCTGTACACCCCCTGCACCCACATGCCCCCTCTGGATAGCCCCCTTGCACCTCCCTTGAACACCCCCATGCCCCCCTGGATATCCCCCTTGCACCCCCCTGGACAGCCCCCTTCCACCCCCACTAGACACCCCCTCCCCCTAGACACCCCTCTTAGACAGCCCCCCTAGACCCCCCCCCCCCCCCCGGACCCCCCCCCCCCCCCTCAGACAGACCCTGAACACCCCCTTCTAAACACCCCACCTGCACCCTACCCCAGCCATGCAGACCCCCCCCCCCCCCGGACAGCCCATGGACACCCCTAGATAGCCCCCCTAGACACCCCACCTGCACCATTCCCCCTACACTACAGACCCCCAAGAACCCCCCCCCCCCCATCCCCCCCCCCCTCGGGCAGCCCTTGGACACCCACATGGACACCCCCTCCTAGACACCCCACATGCACCCTCCCCCCTGCCCTGCAGACCCCCCGACACCCCCCCCCCCCCGGACAGCCATTGGACGCCCCCTAGACAGCCCCTCCTAGACACCCCACCTTCACCCTCCCCCTACCCTACAGACCCCCCGACACCCCCCCCCCCTCACAGACAGCCCTTGGACACCCCACCTAGACAGCCCCTCTTAGTCACCCTACCTGCACCCTGCCCTACAGACCCCCCCTGGACACCCCCCCTGGGCAGCCCCTCTTAGACACACCACCTACACTCTCCCCCCTACCCTACAGACCCCCAGCACCCACCCACCCCATGGACATCCCTTGGACACCCCCTTGACATCCCCTCCTAGACACCCCACCTGCACCCTCTCCCCTACCCTACAGACCCCCCCCCCCCCACCCCCAGATAGCCCTTGGACACCCCCCATAGCCAGCTCCTCCTAGACACCCCACCTGCTCCCTCCCCCTACCCTACAGACCCCCCTTCATCTCCCAGGCTTCTAGCCACTACACAATAGCCTTCATGTTTTCCCAGTACATCCAAAATTTCATTCTGAATAGATAAGATATTAACCAATATAACAGAACAAGTATGAATCACCTCAATGGATTCAGTATCCCAAAGACTCCATCTGGTAGTCTAAATTGATTCATGTAACCCAATATATTCACATTATTTAGAATTTATCTGGTAGTATAAAAAAATACCTCTCATGATCCTAAAAACAACATTTCTTATGTCCCACTTTTTGGCACTGATATAAAACCATGTATTTTATCCTAGAAGAAACCGGTGATAAAAAAATATATAGTTTTTAACCACCAATTATAGGGTATGACATACAAATTCCTTTTTCTCTTATCAGAGATACCTCCACCACACCCAAGAATAGAAGAAACAGGAATAAAAGAAGCATGAAATATCTATTGTGGAATCGTCAGGAGTGCCTAATGTTTGCAGCTGGTATCTCTCCTGATGTTTGTAATTCTACTAAGGAAGTTATGATTATTAGGAAGGGTTCTCTTCCTCTTTGTTATCTGGGATCTCTACTCATCACTTCTAAGCTTAGAGCTTCTGATTGTGTGGTCTTGGAAGAGAAAATTGTTCAAAGAGTTAAAGTTTGGACTAATATCTCTCTCTCTTATGTTGAGTGGTTACAACTTGTTCAATCGGTTCTTTTTAGTATGCAAGCTTATTAGTGTTATCAATTCATTTTACTTAATAGATTGGTCAAATACATTAAATCCACCCTTAGGAATTTTCTTTGGAAAGGTCATTTGTTGGCTTCCTCTGGGGGTGGCCTGTTGTTTTTTTCTGTGCTGGAGGTGTGGTTTGGATGGGGGATAGAGTACTAGTTTTACAGGCCGGTTTTTTTGGCTATATGTAGTTGTAGTGGTATTTTGGTGGATGGGGTGTTGGTTTTTTGTGGAGCTGGGTGCGGGGTGGTGGTGTCCATGGGTTGGGGTTTTTGGCTATTGTGGTTGGTGTCTGTGGCTAGTTTGGGTTGGAGTGGCTGGTGCGGGTTGGAATGTAGGTGGCAGGGGGCTGGTGCAGGTTGGAACAGGTGTTATGAGGTTGTTTTGTAGGTGTTAGGGGATTGGTGCGGGCTGGAATGTAAGAGGCTGGGGGATGGTGTGGTGGCTGGTGCGAGCTGGAATGCAGGAGGCTGGGGGATGGTGTGATGGCTGGTGCGAGCTGGTGTGGCTGGTGCGGGCGAGAAGGCAGGCGGCAGGGGGATGGCAGGGGGTGGTGCGAGTTGGAATAGGTGGAAGGGGCTAGTGTGGGCTAGATTGTAGGTGGGTGGGGGATGATGGCCATGTGGCAAGGGCTGGTGCGGGGTGGGATGTAGGAGGTTGGGGTCTAGTGAGGGTTGGAACTGGTGGATGGGGCTGTTTTGTAGGTGGTAGAGGGCTGGAATGAGTGTTTTGCAGGAGGCTGGGGGGTGGGGACTGGTGTGGTGGATAGTGTAGGATGGATTGTAGGTGGATGGGGGCTGGTGAAGGCTCAAATTTAGGTATAAGGGGGCTGGAATGTTGGTGGAAGGGGGGTGGTTGCAGGTGGTGGGGGGATGGTGCAGGCAGATTCGAAGGTGGTAGGGGGGCTACTGCGGGCAGGAATGCTGGTGGTAGTGGGCTGAAATGAAGGTGGAAGGGGGCCGGTGTGGGTTGGATGTGGTTGGTGCAGGCTGAATTGTGGTGGTTGTGGTGACTGATGGTTCATAGGTGGACTATGACGGCCTCCTTGTGTTGGTGGTTGGTGTGTGTGTTCGTGTGGTTGGGTGAGTGCATGTGTTTTTGAGCGTGGGAGTGTGTGCTCTCCATGGGGTGGGTGCGTGGGTTTGTGTGGGTGGGTGCTTGCATTTTCCTCTTGGTTGTCGCTTGTGTCGAGTGGACCTTGGTGCTTTCATGACAGCGAGGTAGTTTCGTGTGATTTTCGGGTCTTTGGTAGGATGTTCGTTTGATGGTCGCATTTTTCTTCTACATCTCTTCATACGGAGGCTGCTTCTTTGCTGCTGGTGGCGGGCTGATGGTGGTTGTTGCGGTCTCTTCCTTTGGGCACTACTTATTGTGCTCAGGATTCTTGTTGGTCGTGTGCTCTTGATGGTGCTTGCTTCCTGTCTCTAGGTTGCGAACTCTGTGTGGCTTGGAATTTTGGGTGGTTGGCTTGCTTCTGCATCCTTGGTTCTCCTTGGGGGCTAGTTCTTTTCTTGGATGCTTGTCCTTGTTCCTGGTGCTTGGTCACCTTGTTCCACCCATTGGTTGTGTGGTTTGTTATTCATTGTAATTCATCTTACGCCTTTCATATAAGTTCTATTTTCCTTGAATATATATATATATACACTCTAAAACAAGAAACACAAACACCATCAAAATGGACTTCAAAACTCCAGCCCCATGAGACTTAAAATTGATCAATAAGTAATCTCAAGACATCATTTAAATAAAACTAAAATCCAATAATTTATAAATTCATAAAAATCCCACAATATGGAATTTTACTTCATTGAATAAGTGATCCAAATTTTCTTATTTAACCCAACATGGTTTTATCAAAACTTATTTCAAAAATAACTTTCATTCATTAAAACATCATTTTTACCCATGAGGTTTTGAAAAACTCATCTAATAAAGAGAAACTTTAATTGTTTATGAAACCATTTAAACGAGATTATAGATTTTGGTAAAACATTTCTAACATTCAAATAGTTCAAAAGCATCAAATTTAAAAGTACATTCGGCTTCAATCCTTTAAAAGATTCTAATTATGCTTTATTAATATCACTTTAAAACCACTAAAATAATTAACACTATCCCTTTTTCTAACATAATTGAGTTTTTTTTTAAAATAGGTTATAATTTTAAAACAAAAACATTTTAGAAACTTTTCCAAATACAAATATCATTACAAAAGTATTCTCAAGTATTTTTATTGTCCAACATTTACTATGATGTCCCTCCAGCACTTAGATGGTCCTTGTAGAATACAGGTAGCAAGCTTCACCCTCATCTCTAATGTTGTCTACATGTGACTAAATATTTTCATGAGACTCAATCCAGAGATTTTCTACCTAAGGGCCTACATCCCCATTAACTATGGGTGGGTAATGTATCTAATACTATATCTAGGTATCATACATCGAATTCTGAAAGGACTACTCCACCAAAGATATTTATTTTATTTCATAAGAAAATGATAGGGAGGAAACAAAGAAAAAAAGACAAAAAATCCATAAAAGAGAGGGATCATGGGGGTCTATAATGATGGAGACCTATTGCATCCCTAATGATAAAAGCCATGCACTCTGGAGGAAGGGAGCCGAGACTGGAATAGCATGAGAGCCTATCACTAGGGCTGGCCATGGAGGCAAGAAAATTAACAACTCTGTTGCCCTCCCTCCACGTATGAAGAACCTCCACCTGGGAGTTAATGAGGCTGTGACACTTACGGATAGGATATGCAATGCACTAGGGTGTAGTACCATAGCCCTGCAGAGCACGCTGAATAACAGTGGAATCAATTTCAATGGTTAAGAGGGTAATATGCTTCTCACTGCAAATAGTAAGACTAGTGAGCATAGCTTTTGCCTCTACTTGTAGAGAGTTGTCGCTGCCAAAGAAAGATGAAAACTCCATAATTGCAGAACCAGAGTGGTCCCTGATGATACCTCCATCGCGAATGACCCCCATTCCACAGGAGCCATCTGTGTTCAGTTTGAAGCCGAAGCTGGGCGGTATCCAACACACCCAATAACCATGAGGGGTTCTAGGGAGGGGAGTTCTGTTCGTCAGAATGTCTCTGAGGGAGGCCACCCCTTATCCATCCTTGAGAAGATGAGCGAGATCAACGATCATGGACTTCGTTTTGAAGATGAGTGTAGGTTGCGATGCGGTGATACCCTCATACCTTGCACGATTCTTGGATTTCCAGATGATCCAGCACCAGGCCAGCAGAATATACACTCGAGCCTTTTTGACAATGAAGTAATCAGCACCCTGGAACCATGATTGCAGGAAGACGTTGCTGCTACAAACCTAGAAGGAAAACCCATTAGAAGCACCAAAGGCTTCCCAGACCGACTGAGCCCATGCGCTTTCCAAATCACGGCATTACCACGGCATGACCATGGCGTGAACGAGGCGTGGTCGCGGTATGACCGCGGTGTGACTTCGGCGTGACCGCGGAGTGACTGTGGCGTGACCGCGACATGACCATGGCGTGTTGGCCCGGTCCAGCGACATCCGCAAGATAGCATCTTTCGACCAGAAGTGAAGGGAGCAGGAGGAGGTGGGGCAACATTCTAGCCATCACCTCCCTCCTCATTAACTATGGGTGGGTAATGTATCTAAAACTCTATATAGGTGTCTTACATCAAATTCTGAAAGGACTGCGAACTACCACGGGGTGTCATCCTAAAGCAGGTCCAAATCACGACATTACCGTGGTGTGACCGCGGCTTGATCATGGCGTGACTGCGGCATGACCGCGGAGTGACCACGGCATGACTGCAGCATGTTGGCCCGGTCCAGCGATATCTGTGGGGTAGCATCTTTTAGCCAGGAGCAAAGGAAGCGGGAGGAGGCGGGGCAACATTTTGTCTGTCACCTCCCTCTCCATTAACTATGGGTGGGTAATGTATCTAAAACTATATCTATGTATCATACATCAAATTCCGATAGGACTGCGAACCATCACAGGGTGTTGTCCTGGAGCAGGTCCAAATCACGGCAAGACCGCGGCGTGACCGCAGCGTGACCACGGCGTGATCGCGGCGTGACCTCGGTGTGACCGCAGCGTAACCACAGCGTGACCACGACGTGTTGGCCCGGTCCAGCGATATTCACGGGGCAGCATCTTCTAGCCAAGTGCAAAGGGAGCAGGAGGAGGCGGGACAACATTTCGGCCATCACCTCCCTCCCCATTAACTATGGGTGGGTAATATATCTAAAACTCTATCTAGGTATCATACATCGAATTCTGACAGGACTGAAAACCACTGAGGGGTGTCGTACTGGAGTAGGGCCAAATCATGTCATTACCGCGGCGTGACTGCAGTGTGACTGCGGCTTGATCGCGGCGTGACCACGGTTTGTTGGCCCGGTCCAGCGACATCCGTGAGGCAGCATCTTCCGGCCCGGAGTGAAGGGAGCAGGAGGAGGTGGGGAAACATTCCGGTTGTCGCCTCCCTCCCCATTAACTATGGGTGGGTAATGTATCTAAAACACTATCTAGTTATCATACATCGAATTCTGACAGGACTGCGAACCACCATGGGGTGTCATCCTGAAGCAGGGTCAAATCAAGGAATTATCGCGGTGTGACCGCAGCTTGACCGTGGTGTGACCGCAGCGTGACCATGGCGTGACTACGGCGTGACTACGTCGTGACTGTGGCGTGTTGTCCTGGTCCAGTGACATCCGCGGGGCAGCATCTTCGGTCCAGAAGTGAAGGGAGCAGGAGGAGGCGGGGCAACATTTCGGTCGTCGCCCCGTCAGAAAAAAAATTTGATTAGTCAGTCTCAACGTTGATCACAATACTCATGGAATACTATCACAGAGTTGATCATCCATCAGATTCCCCATTGTTTTAGAAAGCTCAAACTACACTATTTTAGGTGTGTGTTGTTTACTGTTCTCACACAAAAAAAAGATAATGTAGAATTATTTTCTCTACAAGGGTAAAAACACTCATCAGATCATCAGGATCATAAAAATATCAAACTTTGAAGGAAAAGGACATATAAAAAATAGAAAACCATATATAAATGGTTTCATCCACTCTGTTAAGAAATTTAATTAATCATATTTCAGTATAAAATCTTTTATTCTTATTTTTATCAATCATATTATATAATTTCATATGCAATTAATGAATCCCTGTAATGGAAAAATCAGGATAAGACTCCACTCTTATAGAACATGGAACCAAGTGGTCATGGCATGAAGTGGGGAGGACTTGTGATCATATAGAGTTTTTAAGTATTATTGAAATTTTATTCTACTTACCAATGTCTATACTAGATATCAAAATTTTGATTACTCTTTATACAGGATTCCAAATAAATCCTATGTAGTTGTCCTTCACATTATAGAAACCGATCTTATGTTATAAAAAACAGACTCTTGATTCGTGATTGTGGTTTGATAAAGATATATATTTTATATTTGTTGCTTTTAAAAGTGATACTAGGTAGTTGAAACTACTGATTGAGATTCAAATTATTTAGGTGTATTACTTATCAATGGTATATGCATTTCTTGGAACTCTTATAATAAAACATCAGTCACCTTGAGAATAATAGAATTTGACTATGTTTTAACAACTCCGGATGAAACACAAATCTTATGGGAGAATTCATATATGTAAAAAATTATATGTGCATCGAGGCTAGAAAAACACCCCATACAGTGTTAAGATGAAGCTTATGGTGGAGAGAACTATAATCCTGAAAGGTGTTAAACAATGACACCATCAGTGTGTTTAGATATATAGGCTCGAGTAAACACCCAATGGGGTGGCCAAAAGGCCAGGCAAGCACCCAAAATGGGTTTCGCCATAAGATAAGGTCACAACAGACATGATAGAACAAATAAACTATTTATATGTTATAATAAGGGATCGTCATAAGGTTGTAGTGAGAGGCATAATGGCGCAACATCTAAAGGGAAACGAAATGGAGGAAAAAAATCATACACCCTAAACTATCATTGTGAGTTTTCACAGACAGTGCACCTCCATTGGAGGGGTTTTATTATAAAAAACATGACTTTATTTATCAAATGAAACAATTATATTAAAGAAAACTTATTCAAGATATGAAATTAAATATAATTAAGTAGAATTCATAAAGAAGCTAAATTCAATTTAATGCATTCTTAAATTAAAGAGGCTATGAGAGGGACTCTACCTCAAGGTGGATCCAAGCCATCCACTTCAGCTCTTGGATCATTCTAACTAAAAGCTGATACTCCTCCACTGGGTATACTCACCTTTACACACATGCAAGGACCCCTAGCCCCTATGCACACACCCACATGTCCATAAGCAAGTTCAAGGGGATCCTTGCACGTCTACTTATATGCATATACAAGTCTCCACTCACCTTCGTATGCATTTATATATATATATACATGGGAACACCTATCCCCATACGTGCATAATCACTGCCATGGGTGACTATACACGTAATGGGGGAACCCACATATATATACTTACTTACCTATGCACACGCAGGTGATTCGCCCTTGACTTGGCGACTCGAAACCAACGAGAAGGGATCAACGCACTACACAAAGGATATTAAGAACCTTAAAACACATGAAGGACACTACATAACCAGTGAGAAACCAACCAATGACATTAAAGACTTAGCTATATTGGCAGCGGAGAACCAAATCCACCTGAACCAACACAAAACGATCCAACACCCTACCAAAAACACAATATGGAGTCAAAAACACTAAATCCCCAAATACATGAGGTGCGAGACAAGTAGAAACCATAGAATCTTTCCTCAGATAAAATCTGGTGAACTAAATCAATGTAAACTCCTTTTGGCCCCCTTGGCAGAATATAACTACCCTCTATCCATAGAAAGAAGTCAAAGATCTAAGTGGCCAATGTGATAAATAAAATTAAATTAAAACTAAACTAAAACTTATCTCTCTCTCGTGGCTATACATGTCACCGCCCAACATATAAGAACCACAACGCCCCATAGGTCAAATCATGTTCCTACAAGAAAAGTGGAAACATATCAATGTTTCAAAATGATACTATCAAATAGTAAATTCTTATTAATTAACAATTACTCTTACTATTAATGGTATATAATCAATTTGGCCTGATTTTTAACTTAGTTTGGTTTTTGTTCGATATAAGGGATGAGGTCTTATTATTCTTGGTTTTTATGTTTACACTTGAGATATTTATTTAAAAATGATGCATGTATTTGGAATTATTATTTATGGTTTTAGTTCTTATCCTGTTGGCATGGGGACTATCCACATGAATAATTCTTGGAATTTAGGGTTTAGTTGAAATTTATGTGCTTTAATGTGATTAATGTCACTAACGATTAGGACTCAACTGTTTAAATTAAAAAAACCCTATATGGTGTTTCCTTATATAACTTATTGGAAGTATTCTACATAGTTTAACCACAATATTACTTGTAATTAATGGTATTATGGATCATATGGTGAGATTTTCCTTGATGATGACTACATAGTCTCTCCATTCAAGGGATGTATATTGACCCTTGGTGAATACTGGGCATTGGTGTTTGTAGTTACAGAGCCAAAAATCATTTGATATTACAAGATAAGATTCAATGAGCTATCTATAAATTAATGATCTAAGTAGGTTACGACTGATGGATATATTATCACTATATAATATAAGAAATCCTTGAACATCTCTCTATGGTTTATGCATGTTGTTCGTATGAATTCGATATGTGGTATCACCATTCAAGGGATGTATACCTCCACTAATTCCACCTCCAACTCATCAAATTCCATCCCCTTCCGAAGGACTTCCCTCAAATAATACATACAAGATGAAATGTGTGAGTAGTTAGCTAAGAAACCTCACCCAAAATCATCAAGTAAGTAGTGTGTTTTCTAACTTTAATCATAAAATTTATTAAGTATCTCTTCCTGTATAAAGAATGTATTAAGAGACTCTACAGATCCTTAAACACTAACATGATTATTCGGTCATTGATTTCCAAGGAATTGATTATAACTATGTTCCATGGAAGTCATGTAATCTAAAGACAGTAAATGAAAGGAAATAGGTTAACATAGTAGACCTATAAATATGGTGTTCACAAGCCACCTAGGTTTAGAGAAGGTTCTTTAGTTATTTTATGGAAATGAAATCACCCTATCACTAGGTCTCTAAGTGGATAAGATATCGATTGGGATATGAGTTGTCTAACATTTGTCTTAAATTTGGGATGATATGTGTATGGACTAGATGAGGATTTAGATCAAGTAAAATATTTCTAAGAGGATTGGGCCTTGTAGTGATTGATAGGTGTGGCAATTGTACATCTAGCATTTGATGAGGAAATACTTATGAAGATGGATTGGAATCTTGGTAGGTTCTTAGAGTGGGATGGTCCCTATGATTATATAAAGTGAATTATGAAAGGTTTTACTCCAATTAATGATTCAAGAGTTCAACTAAAGAGATGAAGGATGAGATGCTAGTGTGGGTATTGGGTATTGTCGGATAGATAGGCATTATAATTCCAAGAGGCTTGGTGTGATTTAGCTTAGGATGGAACCTGGTTAGTGGGGCTGGGTTATAATACATGATTTTTATGAGGTTCTTGACTGGATTATTGAGAATATAATGTAGATGGGTTCAACATGGTGTGATTTTGTGATTAGAACAATCATAAGGTGAATAATCCTCTTTGTCTAGTTGGATGATGAGATGTGCATCGAGGCATGGGATAATCCTCGAGAGATGAGTCTTGAATATGTGACTGAGAGGATAGACTAGGATAGGTTTGACAGGATTGGGTGAGAGGCCAATCCATGCGAGGATGATATGATGTATGGAGACACTTGGGGTTACTTATGCTATCTCATGGAGACACTTGGGGTTATTTCATGACTCCAACATACTCCAGAAATGTTCCCACACAATTTTTTAGAAAAACAATTCCATCTCATGGAAGACCCCAAGGCTCCTCTAGCTTCCAATGTTTCCTCACACTCGCACATCATGGTATTACAGTATACAAGTGATCTACGTAAACTAGTTAGGATAAAATCACTACCCTTCATCCGTAGAAAAGAAGTAAAGTACTTAAGTGGCCAATGTGATAAAGAAAATAAAATAAAAACTAAACAAAAACATACCTGTATCCTGTGACTATACATGTCACTGCCCAATATAAAAGAACCACAACGCCCCATGGGTCAAATCATGTTCCTGCAAGCAAGGGGGAAACAGTTCGATTTATTAATCTCTTCATTTTTCATTATGTTTTTTATATAGCACATTGTTGGAAACACCATACTAGTACACTTAGCCATTGAATATGCACCTATGCTACATTAGTTGAGATGAATATTGTGCACATAACATCTTCACTATGGAAAGAACCTCATAGGGACCACAATCAATGTTTAGTAGTTGATCCAACTCTTGAACCTGGTTGGGCACCAGTCCATGAACCAGATGGTCTACTTGGCCTTGAGGGTGTAAACCATTTCATTATACTATACTAAGAATAAAGGTGTTGGTATCTTTTCTACCATAAATGGGAATTTCTCAATTCTTGAGTGCCAATCGACTTCATTTCCTAAGTTAATGGCCCCTTAACTACCTGTAGATGTCAAGGGGTGTCTCTCATGGGTGTCTTGTGGTGTGTAGTGTCTATCTATGATTTTTTTGGTGCTTTTGTATTGTGGTAAATGTGTATTTCATGGTCAGTCTGACAAATACATTAGTCAATTAGAAAATACACCCATAGTAAATAGAGATATACCCACTTTTGATAAATAATACCATCCAAATAACCAACTCGGAAATCCGAGAACAACATTTTACTTTACCAATTCCAATTACATAATATATGCAGAACCATCTTATGTTTTATGAACCAATCAATTAAAGGGAAAGAAACTCTTCACAATAACCCATAAAATCCCATATAGCATCACTCACCTCCAATTAACCCACATCATTGCACATATTAATGACAATACAATCTCATCACATATATATCATGATTAACAAAAAAATCCAACACAATATAAGGTCTAATAAGAGTCTATAGAGGAAAATATGAGGTTTTTAAAAAATCATTTACTTTTTATTGAATTCACTGTTCAAATGAATAGAATACAACCTGTGAATATAACCCTACATTTCTGGAAGACTCTATTTTGAAAAAATTCATAATTTACCCAATAATTCACCGCACCATGAGTTGGTTACTACCCCAAAACTCTAGAAAATGCATGATTAATATGAATGGTTATCCTAACTATGAACCTTAAAATGCATTCCTTGTTGCCTCATTTTTTGAAAAAGAAGACTAATTATTACCTGGAAGTACCAATCAAGAACCCTGGTGGGAGGAGAGGGAGTCGAGAGAGGGGGACGTCCCATGGGATGTTCGGCCATGGGGGTCTCTAGTGCGACTAGAGAGGGGGTCAGGGGACATCAGAGGAGGAGATTGAGCCAAGAGGGGAGGGGGGTGTCGCCAGGAGAGGGAGAAGATAGGAGAGGGGGGAACGTCGCCGGAGAGGCAACC
Source organism: Viscum album (assembly GCA_963277665.1). Lineage (NCBI taxonomy): Eukaryota > Viridiplantae > Streptophyta > Magnoliopsida > Santalales > Viscaceae > Viscum > Viscum album. The sequence continues at coordinate 692,491,899 of OY728157.1, forward strand.
GAGAGGGGAAGGGGAACGTCGTCGGAGGAGAGGGAGGGGGCCGGGATGTAAGAACCCGTTTTTTTTGCTATAAAAGACTTTGGAAAATTCTTGATGTTATTCCAGAGCAGCGCCTTCAGAGGGCGTACGATTCTGAGCCCTGGGGTGGCCGAAATTAAATTTTCAGTGCGTTCACACTGGGCATGAAAAATAAATGGAATATCTTTTAAACAGTTTACCAGATCAGAAATATGAGACCACAGTTGGGTCCGGAACGCGGTGTTTCTCCTAGGAGCGACATAAAATAAGTCGGTGAGGGATGTTCGGACCCCTAGCTTGTTTGCAGTGCGATAAATGGATAAATTAAATTATTAATTTATTCATCCAATACCTCAAACCCAAATACCTATCAAACAGGGACTCAGATGAGAAATATGAGACCACCGATGAGATCAGAGCATAGGCATTACCCTAGGCAGGGTATAAATTTTGTTTGCATCGGGTGTTCAGCTAATGCGCCGTCGTGGAAAAATAATTAAATAATTAAATGATTATTTACTTATTTAATTAAAAAAAAATTAACCTAATTAGAGGTTATAAATATGAGGCTTTAAGGGTTTGGCCTCATAATCCATGTATTTCCCCACCTTAAACATAAATCTACTCTAGAAGAACCCTTGGCTCGAGGCGAATCGAACGCCAACGAATGCAACGGATCTTCCTCCTTCGTTATCGAGCACGTTCTTCATCGAAAGAAGATTCAAGTTTGAGGTAGGATTTTTCTTCATAGATGTTTATTCTAGTTTAATTTTTGTTGTTGTTTTGCAATTTCCTATCACCTTCCTTCATGCGTTCATTGTCGGTTTCTCATTTGACGACGATCGTACAAATGATAATAGATCATTGAACAACCCATCCTTAACACAATCGAACGATTCCGCGGATACAGATTTGGGATCAAGATCCTAGTGGGGTTGTGATATAATTTGACAGGAGATCAGATATGGTGCGGTAAGTCCCAGATTTGATTTTATTGACACCGGAAGTGATGGAGACTGCGACCGGTGATCGGAGGTGGTGCGACCCTCTTTCCCTGGAAGCGTCCGGCGGCCCCCGGTTCATAGCGGTGACTGGCGGATCCTAGCGGCCTAGGAAACCAGCAGCATCGGTGGTCGGGGTGAGTGGCCTCTGATGGTTTGGGATGAGCGGATTCTCGCGGTTCCGGGCAGCGGCGTCTGGCGATCTAGGTTGGCGGTGAGACTCGATCACCATAGATCCGGAATTTACGGGTGTAGATGGGATTTCAAGAAGGCGGAGGCCAGCGGGAGCCGCGGTGGTCCGGTGCGGCAGGGCGCCGGCAGGAGCAAGGTATAGCGGGCATACCGAGACGGTGACCTGGGGTTGCCTGTTGACACGGGGACTTAGGGAAGATGATGGAGGCTTGGAGCGTGAGGAATTTTGGGAAGAAGAAGTGGATTGGAGAGATAAAATAAAATACGAGAATTAAATTAAAAAAAAAGTGAAAAGAAATCAAAGTGATGGGGAATGCTGGGAGAGTCAAGGTAAGGGGTTTGGTGGTGCATGGCTTTTGGATGTGACTATTTAAGGAATTAAATTAAATTAAAAATAATAATAATATAATGATGTTATTATTATTTTTGTTGGGAAAACTGTATTTTGACTGTAATTTCTTCGTGCGACCTCGGTTTTATGAACCTTCAGTGCCAGTGTGACCCTGACTCCGAGACGGACATTCTGAGTCCAATATTGGATGTCTTATCTGGGTTTGTGGATCAGATACCTCAAACGTTGAAATAATAATAATATATTATTATTATTAGATCTTTGACCCGCCCTAAATTCTATGTGTGACGTGCATTTGACTTGTCGTCAACAATGGTGTGATCCTGTCATTAAGACGATCAATTCAAGTCCAATGTTGAATATTAAATTCTGATTTGTGGCTCGGGCCTTCGAAGCACCCCAATAGTATTATTATTATTGTCACGGAATATTGCATCGGTCATAACTCTCTCATACGACATCAGATTGGCGAGCCGTCAGAGGCGTTGTTTCCCTGGAGCTGAGACGGTCCTTACAAGTTGGTTCAGAACATTTGAGGGTTGGTTTCGTTGCTCAGCGACACGAAACGCAATCTGAATAATTAATTAATTATTAAATTAATTAATTAAATGTTGCGTCGGACCTAACTCCTGCTTGGGATGTCCGATTGATGCACCGTCAGCGGCAGCATGACCCCAGTCCTCGTGTGGACTTTTTGAGATGTTTTCTAAAGCATTTGGGTTGGAGACAAGGTGCGGGCCCGACAGAGCCTAGTTCGCACGTTTTACGATGGAACAACACTTTTCCACCCGTCATCTGTTTGGGGCGTGTGAGTACGCGTTTCTGAGTGTTTTTTCAAGGGGATTGCAATGGTGCAATCCGCCCGCTTAAATTCATGCCTGAGGTGTGGGCCCCATGGGGCTCCGTTTGCGTATAACGCGGGGAGTTGCAGCTTCTGCATTCAGAGTTCGTTTTAGGCGCCGTCAACGTCGTTGTGACCCTGGCATCGAGGAGAAATTGACCGGGGTGGTTTCAGGCGTTGAAGCCAGAGTTGAGGCATGGGCCCCACGGGGCGTCTCTTGAGCTGTGTGCAGCGTTTTCGCGCCCTTATCACCAGACGTCTGTTCGAGGCGTTCGAGTAGTCGTTTCCGCGTGTTTTTCCGAGAGCATCGCGATGGCATAGTTCGCCCGACGAGTATCGGAGTTGGGGTGTGGGCCCCACACAGTCTGGATACGTTTAATATTACCATATTCACCTCGTGTCTGTTTCGGGCGATTAAGTATTCTATCTCGCTTGTTTTTCCGCGAGGACTTCAACAGTGTAATCTATTTGGGCATGTGAGGCCTCTTTTGAGATCATGTTAAGTGTGGAAACATGGGAGGGTGTTGAGTGGATATCCCTTTTAACACACTCCAAAACAACGCACGATGGTGTTGTTAGTGACACCTGGTGATGTCAGTAGTGGTGCAGAGCCATCAGACTGATTCTGGGTCTACCCTCCAGTAGGGCTGGGTAGTGGGTTGCCTGTCAATTTATTCTAGGTCTACCCTTCAACAGAGACTGGGCAATGGGTCTCCCATCGACTTCATCGAGGTCTACCCTCTAGCAGAGATTGGGCAGTGGATCGTATGTCGACTTCTTCGAGGTCTACCCTCCAGTAGAGACTGGGAAGTGGGTTTCCTATCGACTTCTTCGAGGTCTACCCTCCAGCAGAGACTGAACGATGGGTCACATGTCGACTTCTTCGAGATCTACCCTCCAGCTGAGACTGGGCAGTGGGTCGCCTGTCGACTTCTTCGAGGTCTACCCTCCTGCAGGGCTGGGCAGTGGGTCGCTTATCGATTTGTTCCAGGTCTACCCTCCAACAGGGCTAGCCAGTGGTACACCCGTTGGCATTTCAGACTCAGGACTTCTTATGAGGCTAGTCGGTGACTTTTCTCCGTGACTACCGGAGTAGGACCCTTGGTTGTATGAGTCAGTGATGTGACAACTTGACTTTGAGGAACTCTCGACTGTGTGATAGTAATGAGGTGTGGTTTGACTTTCCCCCATAACTCTCAAGTACTAGGGGCACTTTCCACACCAAGACGTGTCCTTGTGACGCCACCTAAAACCGTGTGGGCAAGTCAGTGTTGGCTAAAGCGGATAGTGTCGAGGTGTGGTGATTGAGCCCCTTGACTTGTAGTTCGGGGCAGATGTGTGGGATTCTGGGCATCGATGGTTTTTACTTTTGGGACTATTGGAGACTCACTTTTCTTGGGATGAGATACGGGAGGGAGATCCCCTTATGATCTTGTTTGGGTTTCTTGAAAGTCCATATATATATATGTATATACCTTGTTCCAGTACCCACTCCTTGGGTTTTGGTTACTCTCCTTCCAGGAGAGGTGAAGACGCGTGGGGTATGCCATGTACTTTCCGTGTCTAGCTTCTCATGGTTGGACGAGTCTACTCTCCTACTATAGGTAGTGAAGACTCGACGATAAGTTTATCTTCTCACCATTTCTAGATCCTTGCATTTGGACAAGTCTACTTCCTCCCTCTTGTTGGGTTGAGATGTACTCTTTACTACACTATCTGTTGTACTCCTTTACTATTCCATGTTCGATCTACTACTCACACCTTCAGTAACTCCTTTGTTGCTCCCTCGAGCATTTGGGGTATCCTACTAGTATTTTTATACTCACCCTTGCTTGGGCTTTGCCCGCACTTGGTGTGCCTTTGCAGATGACAGCCAGGTTGGTCGTGACTTCAGCGGAGCTTAGGAGTTCGGGAGCTTGGACCACATACGGTGGTCGTAGTCAGGTTCCAGGTGTGGGACTCTCCCAGGTGTTTGCTTTTGCTTACCTGTTGCTGGGTTATGGCACTTTTCTGGTTGGGTGCGTGTTTTTTCCTTTTCCTTTTTAGTTTACCTTCAGATTTTACTTGGTACTGTTTAGAGGTCGATGCACTTTGTGGTTTATTTATAGAAGTTGGTACTTTACTTTTCATTTTACCCTACACTTTTTCAGTGAGTGGGTTGTGTGTGTGTGTACAGGTACATAGGCAAAGGCCTCTCCAAGTTTTTGTATCGTCGGCGCTGGTCGCCAGCCCCTGGCCTATGGAGCCGTGATTAGGGTAGTTGCTTCCCGAGCCCGGGTAGGGTCAGGTCGTGACAAAGTGGTATCAAAGGTGGTTCGTTCCTTGGGACGTTGTTCGGACATCCCTAAAAAAGAATTTGTTGGGATTTAGGGAAACAGTGTTAATGTTCTCGAGAGCGGCTCTCAGGACAGGGAGTCCAGTGATGGTGTGGCGGCCGACGTATCCATTCACCGGGACCCTGATAACCAGCTTGTTGACTCGGCATGATGAGACACCCGTTGCAGGGAAAGTTGGATTGTGCATCACATAGGATTGAGTCTTGACTGTCCTTCTTGAGTCAGCTCCCCATTGTTGTTACTAGTATATACATATATGCTCATCTGACCGCGACACTCCTTGATAACATTCAGGATTTCTCCGTGAAGACAGCTAGCCAGGATACCAGCTTTGGTTCGTGACGATGACCATGTGAGCTATGAGGCCTCAGTCCATGACCCATCATGCGAGTCCCTTTCTCTGTGTGGGCCGGTAGCAGCACCCCCACCTGTTGAGAAGCAGACAACTTCAGCAGAGCAAATGGGGCTTGAGCGCAAGTTGGGCGCGCACCGTGAGTTCTAGCGGCAGAGACCGTTGAGGTTCGGTGGTGAGCCAGACCCTCAGGAAGAAGAGGTTTGGCTGGAGACAGTGCTTCGCCTTTTCAGGCTTATGCAGACACCGACAGATCTTATGGTGGCTTTGGCCGCCAACCTTTTCCGCGGAGCAGCTTGGCGTTGGTGGAGTCTGGTGACTCAGTTTCTTGACGATTCGTTGCTTTCATGGGGCTACTTTCAGTTGTTATTTCATGATGAGTTTTTCCCCTCCTGCTTATGCTCCGTTCAGATTCAGGAGCTCCTGTAGTTTCAGTAGGGAGGGATAACGGTGGCTGAGTACGCGGCTAGTTTCGCAGACCGTGCACGCTTTTATCCAGACTTGGTCCATGAAGGCATATTCTGAGCGCGGAAGTTCAAGAAGGGTCTCTACAGAGAGATTCGTGTTGTCATAGTACCCTTGGGATTTTCCATATATGCTGGGGTTCTAGAGCAGGAATTGGTGACAAAGCGTCTCCTGTCACGCTCTAATGTTGGTGGTGGTCGTAGGCTCGACAGAGCCGAGACGTCTGCCGCAGCTAGCGGGCATCGGCAAGCAGAACCTCGACGCAGGTGGATTTCTGATAACCAGACTCAGGGGTGTGGTCATACACCACAGTGGCGCCAGAGGGTACCAGTGCAGCCCAGAGAGCATTGGTGCTATGCTTGCGATGGGCAAGGTCACCTGGCATGGGACTGCCCGACTAGGCATGCAGAGAGATTCGGGCAGGCAGCAGGTACACCACCATGATGGAGGCAGCGCCGTGATCGGATTAGTACCCAGAGAGGTGGTGCTAGCAGAGGAGCGGGAGGAACTGGAAGTGGAGGAATACCTTACGAGGTCTTCTCATCACCACTAGGCAGTCCACGTCATGCTCTGGGAGCTAGAAGTTGGGACAACGGATAGCCACGATCTTTGGATATTTAAGATCCTGCAGAGCATGAGGTGATAAGAGGTACGCTCTATAGATCTTATACTTTTTGAAAGTAGAATTGTTAGAATCTGTGTGTGAAATGTTTTTTCTCCCTGCTCCTTGCTTGAGTTGTTTCCAAGGTGACGCGGGGCGTCGGTATAACCCTGCGTTAGTGGAATAAAAGGCGTGGAACCTTTCTCTTTAGTCGATGGTGTTGACTCCTTCGCTTCCGAGCGTGTAAGAGGGTCTTGGTTGTGGGACATCGACTGTGAAATCTTGCATGACCAGATATCCTTGGGTGTTTCACCATATGGATATTCCGAAGGAGGGAATCATCGAGCTTTGTCCCAGGTCCAAATGGTGATTCCAGTCGCGGCGTGCGACATAGGAGTTCAACCAGGGAGGTGAGCTACCCCCGAGGGCCTTTGGGCCGTTTGAGACCATGCGAAGGGATAGCAAGGTTCCCTACCACCTTACCCTAACCCCAAGCTCAGAAGTGGGTGCACGACGTCTCCCACATGGATTACCTGAGGAGATGTGTGTGTGCTCCTATGCACGTCATCGGCAAGGGAAGACCTGGCATGAACAGATCAAACCCTTTGGTCTGTGTGCGGTGACGCAGGGCTGTGCAAGAGTTCTTCTGGGTACGGAAGAGCCAGGCGCGGGATTAGTACCCCGGGTTGTTCCCAGGTTTTGATTTTTGGGGATGAAAATCTTGAAGGTGGGAATGAAGTAAGAACACATTTTTTTTCTATAAAATACTTTGGAAAATTCTTGATGTTATTCTAGAGCAGCACCTTCAGACGACATACGATTCCGAGCCCCGGGGTGGCTGGAATTAAATTTTCAGTTCGTTCACACTGGGCATGCAAAATAAATGGAATATCTATTAAACGGTTGACCAGATAAGAAATATGAGACCAAATTTGGGTCTGTAACATGGCGTTTCTCCTAGGAGCGACATAAAATAAGTCAGCGCAGGACGTTCGGACCCCTCGCTCGTTTGCGGTGTGTTCAATGGATAAATTAAATTATTAATTTATTCATCCAATAGCTCAAAACCAAATACCTCTCAAACAGGGACTTAGATGAGAAATATGAGACCACCGATGAGCTTAGAACATAGGATTTACCCTAGGTAGGGTATAAATTTTGTTGGCGTCAGGTGTTCGGCTAATGCGCCATCGTGGGAAAATAATTAAATAATTAAATGATTATTTAATTATTTAATTAAATTTTTTTTAACCTAATTAGAGGTTATAAATACGAGGCTTTAAGGGTTTGGCCTCATAATCCCTGCATTTCCCCAGCGTAAACATAAATCTACTCTAGAAGAACCCTTGCCTCGAGGCGGATCGAACGACAACGAACGCAATGCATCTTCCTCCTTCGTTAGCGAGTGCGTTCTTCATCGAAAGAAGATTCAAGTTTAAGGTAGGAATTTTCTTCGTATATTTTTATTCTAGTTTAATTTTTGTTGTTGTTTCGCAATTTCCTATTTCTGTCCTTCGTGCGTTCATCGTCGGTGTCTCATTTGAAGATGATCAGACAAATGATAATAGATCATTGAACAACCCATCCTTAACACAATCGAATGGTTCCGCGGATATAGATTTGGGATCAAGATCCTAGTGGGGTTGCGATATAGTTTGACAGGAGATCAGATATGGTGCGGTAAGTCCCAGATTTGAGTTTATTGATGCCGGAAGCGATGGAGACCGCGACCGGCGATCATAGGTGGTGCGACCCTCCTTCCCTGGCAGCGTCTGGCGGCCCCTGGTTCATAGCGGTGAGTGGCGGATCCCAATGGCCTGGGCAACCAGCAGCATCGGTGGTCGAGGTGAGTGGCCTCCGATGGTTCGGGATGAGCGGACTCCCGCAGTTCCGGGCAGCGGCGTCTGGCGATCTAGGTTGGCGGCGAGACTCGATCACCATAGATCCGGAATTTACGGGTGTAGATGGGATTTCCAGAAGGCGAAGGCCGGCGGGATCTGCGGTAGTCTGGTGTTGCAGGGCGCCGGCTAGAGCAGGGTATAGCGGGTAGACCGAGGCGGCGACTCGGGGTCTCCTGTTGACACCGGAACTTAGCTCTCATTTGGCAGCGCCCTTTTGAGAAGAAAAGAAATGATACAGGACGATAGAAACGGATTTCTTCTGTTTGGTGATCTGAAAATGACGGACAGAAAAGCAATGCATGGAAATGGGGAGAAACGTATTTCTCCCCGATCAACGATTACGTTGGTTTTGGAATCGTCCCAAAATCCAGACGATTTGGACGGAAATCATCTGATAATTGAGTTTTTTTAAAATTTCCAAAATAATCCCTAATATCTATAATAAATAATTTATAAAAAAATGAATAAACATTCCATTTAGAACAGTCTGTGCATAAATAATTTCTAAATAAATAATTTTGATTATAATTAATTATTTTTATATAAATAATCATAAATTTTTTATAAATTTTTTTGATTATAGATAATTTTGATTATAAATAATTATGATTATCCTAAATTAATAGTTTATATAAATATTTTATAAATAATTTTGAATTAATAAAGATTTTGAATTAATAACTTTGAATTAATAACTATTTTGAGTTAGTAATTATTTTGAATTAATAATTATTTTGAATTTATAATTTTGAATTTATAATTTTGATTACCTTGAATTAATAATTTTGAATTAATAATTTTGAATTAATAAATTATATAAATAATTTTGATTATCTTTAATTTTTTTGAAATTTTAAAAAACTTATTAACATATATTTGTAGTTTAATGTTTACCTAATTTTGGTGATATGAAAGGTAATGATTGATTAAAATCAAAAAAAATTATTATTATTTTTTATAAAAAAAGTAATAAAAATACATTTTTTAAAAGGTTATTTGTGTCATTTAACATAAATTGTTTACATGGTAGCAGATGTGGTGTCCGTGGGAATTTAATCTATGGTTGTTTTTTATCTTGGACAAGTATGCCCTTTAATCTTGTATGTATGTGTTATTTTTTAACAAAGGTTATTTATGTCATTTGCATTAAAACGGTTTCTTTCCTTTTCTTTTAAAAATTGTCACCAAACGTGATGGAGAGAAATCCAAATCATTTTTTTTCTTTTACTAAGTTATTGATCCAAACACAAGGATAGAAATCACAATCATTTCTTTTCTTTTCTTTTCTTTTATGAACTATCAAATCATTTCTTTTCTTTTACTAAAATTTCACCAAACACAGGGTTAGGGAAGAAGATGGAGGCTTGGAGCATGAGGAATTTTTGGAAGAAGAAGTGGATTGGAGAGAGAAAATAAAATAAGAGAATTAAATTTAAAAAAAAGTGAAAAGAAATCAAAGTGATGGGGCATGTTGGGCGAGTCAAGGTAATGGGTTTGGGGGTGTGTGGCTTTTGGATGTGACAATTTAAGGAATTAAATTATATTAAAAATAATAATAATAAAATAATGTTATTTTATTTTTGTTGGGAAAACCGTATTTTGACTATAATTTCTTCATGCAACCTTGGTTTTAAGAACCGTCAGTGCCAGTGTGACCCTGACTCCGAGACGGACATTCCGAGTCCAATATTGGATGTCTTATCTGGGTTTGTGGATCAGATACCTCAAACGCTGAAATAATAATAATATATTATTATTATTATTAGATCTTTGACCCACCCTAACTCCTACGTGCGACGTGCGTTTGACTTGCCGTCAGCAATGGTGTGATCCTGTCATTAAGACAATCGATTTAAGTCCAATGTTGAATATTAAATTCTGATTTGTGGCTCAAGCCTTCAGAGCACCCCAATAGTATTATTGTTATTGTCGCGAAATATTGCATCGGCCGTAACTCTCCCATACGACATCAGATTGGCGAGCCGTCAGAGGCGTTGTGGCCCTGGAGCTGAGACGGTCCTTCCAAGTTAGTTTGGAACCTTTTCGGGTTGGTTTCGTTGCTCGGAGGCACGAAACACAATGTGAATAATTAATTAATTATTAAATTAATTAATTAAATGTTGTGTCGCACCTAACTCCTGCTTGGGATGTCCGATTGATGCATCGTCAGCGGCAGCGTGACCCCAATCCTCATGCAGACTTTTTGAGATGTTTTCTGAAGCGTTTGGGTTGGAGAAAATGTGCGGCCCCCACAGAGCCTAGTTCGCACGTTTTACAGTGGAACGCCACTTTTCCACCCGTCATCTGTTTGGGGTGTGTGAGTACGTGTTTCTGAGTGTTTTTCCGAGGGCATTGCAACAATTCAATCTGCACGCTTAAATTCGGGCCCGAGGTGTGGGCCCCACGGGGCCCCGTTTGCGTATAACGCAGGGAGTTGCAGCTTCTACATTCGGAGTCTGTTTTAGGCGTCGTCAACGGTGTTGTGACCCTAGAATCGAGGCGAAATTGACCGGGGTGGTTTTAGGCGTCAAAGCCAGAATTGAGGCGTGGACCCCACAAGTCGTCCCTTGAGATGTGTGCAGCGTTTTCGTGCCTTTATCACCAGACGTCTGTTCGAGGCGTTTGAGTAGTCATTTCCGCGTGTTTTTTCGAGAGAATCGTGATGGCACAGTTCGCCTGATGAGTATCGGAGTCGGGGTGCGGGCCCCACACAGGCTGGTTATGGTTAATAGTACCATATTCACCTGGTGTTCGTTTCGGGCGAGTAAGTAGTCTATCTCGCTTGTTTTTCGTGAGGACTGCAACGGTGTAATCTGTTTGGGCATGTGGGGCCTCCTTTGAGATCATGTTAATTGTGGAAACATGGGAGGGTGTTGAGAGGAGATCCCTTTTGACGCACTCCAAACCAACGCACGATGGCGTTGTTAGTGACACCTGGTGCTGTCAGTAGTGGTGTAGAGCCATCAGACCGATTCCGGGTCTACCCTCCAGCAGGGCTGGGCAGTGGGTCACCTGTCGATTTGTTCTGGGTCTACCCTCCAGCAGAGACTGAGCAATGGGTCACCTGTTGACTTCTTAGAGGTCTACCCTCCAGTAGAGACTGGGCAGTGGGTCGCATGTTGACTTCTTCGAGGTCTACCCTCCAGTAGAGACTGGGCAGTGGGTCTCATGTTGACTTCTTCGAGGTCTACCCTCTAGTAGAGACTGGGCAATGGGTTGTCTGTCGACTTCTTCGAGGTCTACCCTCTAGAAGAGACTGGGCAGTGGGTCGCCTGTCAACTTCTTCGAGGTCTACCCTCTAGTAGAGACTGGGCAGTGGGTCGCCTGTCGACTTCTTCGAGGTCTACCCTCCTGTAGGGCTGAGCAGTGGGTCACCTGTCGATTTGTTCCGGGTCTACCCTTCAACAGGGATGGGGAGTGGGTCGCCTGTCGATTTGTTCCGGTTCTACCCTTCAGCAGGGCTGGGCAGTGGGACACCCATTGGCATTTCAGACTCAGGCCTTCTTATGATGCTAGTCTGTGACTTTTCTCCGTGACTACCGGAGCGGGACCCTTGGTTGTATGGGTCAGTGATGTGACAACTTGACTTTGAGGACCTCTCGACTGTGTGATATTGATGAGGTGTGGTTTGACTTTCCCCCAGAACTCTCAAGTACGAGGGGCGCTTTCCCCACCAAGACGTGTCCTTGTGACACGACCTAAAACCGTGTGGGCTAGTCAGTGCCGCCTAAAGCGGATAGTGTCGAGGTGCGGTGATTGAGCACCTTGACTTGCAGTTCGGGGCAGAAGTGTGGGATGCTGGTCATCTATGGTTTTTACTTCTGGGACTGTTGGCGACTCACTTTTCTTGGGCTGAGCTACGGGAGGGAGATCCCCTTACGATCTTGTTTGGGTTTTTTTTTGACATACCATATATATATGTATATACCTTGTTCCAGTACCCACTCCTTGGGTTTTGGTTACTCTCCTTCCAGCAGAGGCAAAAACGCGCGAGGTATGCCACGTGCTTTCTGTGTCTAGCTTCTCGTGGTTGGACGAGTCTACTCTCCTGCTATAAGTAGTGAAGACTCGATGATAAGTTCATCTTCTCATCATTTACAGCTCCTTGCATTTGGACGAATGTACTTCTTCCCTCTTGTCGGGTTGAGCTGTACTCTTTACTGCACTCTATGTTGTACTCCTTTACTATTCCATGTTCGATCTACTGCTCACCCCTTCAGAAACTCCTTTGTTTCTCCCTCGAGCCTTCGGGGTATCCTACTGAGTATTTTTATACTCACCCCTGCTTGGGATTTTCCCGCACTTGGTGTTCCCTTGCAGATGATGGAAAGGTTGGTCGTGACTTCAGCGGAGCTTAGGATTTCAGGAGCTTAGACCGCGTGTGGTGGTCATGGTCGGGTTCCTGGTGTGGGACTCTCCCAGGTGTTTTCTTTTTCTTACCTGTTGCTGGGTTGTGGCACTTTTCTGGTTTGACGCGTGTTTTTTCCTTTTCCTTTTTAGTTTACCTTCAGCTTTTACTTTGAACTTTTTAGAGGTCGATGCACTTTGTGGTTTATTTATAGCAGTTGGTACTTTACTTTTCATTTTACCATGCACTTTTGCATTGAGTGGGTTGCGTGTGTGTGTACATGTACATAGGAAAAGTCCTCCCCAAGTCGTTGTGCCTTCGGCGCTGGTCGCCAGCCCCAGGCCTATGGAGGCGAGCTTGGGGTAGTTGCTTCTCGAGCCCGGGTAGGGTCGGGTTGTGACACGGGAGGTGGAGGCGGAGGCCAGGAGGAGATCGAGATCAGGGAGGGGGGAGGGGGTCAGGAGGCAGAGGTCGGGGACGGTTCATGTGGGATGAAAATTTGAGAGGGAGCCCAAAATTGGGTGTATTTTTTACCTACGGTTAATAAAAACCGTAAGTAAAATTTTTCTTTCCCAACAGTTTTGTTAAACCATTGGGAAAAACCAACATATAATACCCTATAACAACGGTTTACTAGAACCGTTGGTATAGGTTCTTTATCCCGATGATTTTTTTAAACCGTTGGGAAATAAGTGTTGGTATAGGATCGAATTCCACTAGTGGTCATTACTTTAACCATAAATCATGAATGGTAAAAAAATAGCACATCCACAGTCAAACATATCATAACTCATTCAATACAATATGGAAGATTTTATTATACAAAATCAACCTTAATCAATAATATTATTCAATAAATGATGTTGACATAATTAAAAATTATTTGTAAAACTCTTTGACAGAAATATACCATTTTCTTGAAATCATTTAAAAGTCACACAATTTATAAAGGAAGTCGTTTAAATGATATTTTTGAGTCAAAGTTTCCCATACCACTTTGAAACATTTGAAATGAATTAACATTTTAAAACAATTATGTCCATATAAATAAATCCTTAAAGTCATTTTTAAACCATGGACATTAATTAAAAAGATTTAGAAAAATAAATCATTAAAACATTTAAAATGATGATCTTGAAAAAGAGTCCTTTCTGCAAAACCTTAAAATATTCCTTTTGAAAACAGTTTTATGAAACATGGACATGGAAGATTAATATGTACCAGTAAATACTTACACATAAACAATCTCAGATAATAATGAGATTGAATAATTAACCCTTACCTTGTATTTTCCTTTGGTCAAGGGTACTTTTAAACTCTTGTATAATGACCATAGTATGTTATTAAATTATACCAAAACCATATTCATGTTTATTATATGATACTTCATTCATTTATGGCTTTATACTACCCATTTAATTGTAATTTCAATGTTAAAATAACATTTTGGGTAACAATCGCTTTCTTTATCGTACGTGTTTTAACATGTTATTTTTTATTGTATCACTTATATCATGATTTAATTGCTTCTAGAATATAAAAAATAATTTATTTATCATATATATTTAGAATATAAATATGTATAATAAATAGATATATGAAATGGAAAACACCATTTATGGAGACGGTAGACCGTATGTACTCATAAACGTCGTCTTCATTTTCATATCGTATTGAATAGAAGTAAGTGAATGAGATATATGTAAATATATATATATATATAAAGTAGAATTATTATGTCTTAAATTACATATTTATTAATAATATATATTTTTATAACAATCATTGAATGGTGAACGTGGAAATAAATCCCATCGCGTCATGGAGACGGTAAGTCGTACGTACGCATGAGCGACGATATCATTCTATTGATGGTAAAATAGTATGTAATTGGATGGTATATTATTTATATAGAATCATTAAAATTTTATATCTATTATTTACATCAATTATACTCATTATTATACCAATTAAAATACTGAAGTGTTGAATAACAAACTTCACGACGACGTGGAGACGGTAAGCCGTACATATGCACGTATGGTGACATTGTCATTCATATGATGGATAGAATAATGAATATTGTTGTACCATATTTATAATAACATATCAGTATTTAGAAGGTACTAGATTTATTATTTTGGTATGGAAACAACAAAGAAAGAGGAAGTGGAAGAAGAACATAACTTTGAATGAGGTGATGAAATAATTACCTCTTCTTCGGGTTCTTCCTTTTGATTTGAACAAAAGGGATCCATAGGTTGGATTTCTAATCAAAGTAAAGACTCTAGGATGAATTGATGGTATTTGGGAGGATATTTGAGTAGGTTTTGGAGGATCCAAATATATTTGGAGGTGTGAATTTAAGAGAAGGGGGAGTACCCATTTATAAGAGAGGTGAGGGGCACTTTAGGAAAAGTTTAAAATATTAATTTATTATAAAATCATTTTCGATTTCTAATAGCTTCAAGAGAATTTATTTTGAGAATAAGGAAGATATGGGTCAAAATAATCTCAACTAATAGGTTTTAGAAAAGTTTAGGTCACCATATTAACCTTATCTTTTATATTTAACTCTTAGTTAAATAGTTTAACTTTTACCATGTCTTCTTGTATTTTTATATTACATGGTTAATATAGTTACTATAAAATGCCAAAAGAACCTTAAGTGGTTCACTAATTACATATATAACATTATATAATTCTTTTAGACAAATATTATATTTTTATAAATATTATATCATTTAATAATATAGTATTTTTTTTAAAAGTCATTTATGTCAATTTTAACACAATTTAGTATTTTGTTTTTGTGAAAGTCATGAAAACTTGATTACTTAAAAAAAATACATTGAATCAAAACTAATATGTCATATTCACCTAAAAAAATTGTATATGGCATGAAAAGTTTTAATTTACATTTATTTTAATATTTATAACATCAATTATTTTAATCATTCATTAATAAAGAAATTACTGCATCATCATTATGTCATAAATAAATTTAATTATTTAATGTCTAAAAAAGATAAATAAAATACCATTATATAGGATATATTTTTTATATTATTATTAATATTTATAGTCAACTTTATCTTATGGTTTTAGTTATTAAACACTGAATGTAACACTTTTAACTCTTCTTTAAATAAAATATAATAAATGTCCTAATCTAACCCAAATGGACCAAAAGGATATAATTTTTCTCCTAAGGTTAATTTTGGTCAAAATAAACTTGTCTAATATAATTATTAAATGTGTTGGGATAATTTTAATATTATTTTTACCATTAATTACCTTGTTTACTTTTAACCGTGGTAAATAAAATTCAAAAGTTACTATTCACAAAAAAATTATTTTTATCCGATTGAACCATATATTACATACTAATGTAAATCGTGTCTCTTGGATTTTTGAAATTCAATTTATAGAAGTAGTAAAAATAATTTTATGCAAATTTGCAAATGTGCCTAGAAGGTGGGTAAATGTGCCTAGAAAGTGGGTAAAAGACGTTAAAAATGTTCAATAAAATTTATATATCTAATCTTATTATAAAATGACTCCAATGACTTATATTGTACTAATATATGTATTATGTATCTATTTTTTCTATAAGATAAATTTTTAATTAAAAATAATTATTTAAATGAAAAAGACGGTTTTTATGAACTATGTAGTATTTTCACTATTCATCAAAAATTGAATGCTTTCAGAAAAATACCAAAACATCACCCAAAGATAATTTTGATATTAAGAATTAAAAAATGAAGTCCATTTTACAAAATTCAATTTTTAGTAGTGTCTAAAATTAATTTTTTTATTTTTCACAAAAGGACATAAAAAGTTGTTCTTTTAAGAAAATAGTTTTTCTAAATATATAATTATTTTAACAAAACATACACATTTCATTATAATTTTTTTTATTAATGTGAAGAAATTATAAATAACATTTAAAATTTATTTTTTAATATTCATATTACAATATTTAATTGATAAATAAATATATCATTTAAATAATTATAATATTAATGTGTTGTTTCGCAGAAACTCAATCTTGCGTATAACACAAGCCAATTCGGTGTTGCGTCCAATATGAGCTACTAAAATAATTCAAAGATATAACTTACTATGAAATCTTGGGGTGTTACATATATCATAATTTTTCATCATCCAAAACGTAATCATAGACAACCCCAATGAACAATGAGATTGTAAGAGAGGCCTTTTTCCACTTGGGTATCTTCTGAATCATAAACCCCATGAAAGAATATATATAAATTCATATTTAAATATAATGAGAACAAATAAATTCTTGATATAACATCTAATATGAGCTATATATACACGAAATAAGGGATGATCATTTCATGACATAACATATGTCCCAAAGAAGACAATTTGGATTGAAATTCCCTTACCTTAAGTCTAGAATTTATTCATAGACATTCAAACCTCCAATATAATAAATATAAAATTATTATAAATCTATTTAAGAAACATAATAATATTTATCATACCATATATTATTTACTTATGACATTTTATTACCCTTTTATTAACAATTCAATGTCAAAATCCCGTCTCAGGTTATAACTGTGTTGTTTTTCATTTATGTTTTTGTTTGGTATTCTCAGTAATTTTACATTGATCATGGTTCCATAATATAAATAATATAAACCATGATATAAATATATCATATATATTCATTATATATGTATATTTGTTAATCCATTAAAATTAGAAATAGAAAATTATTTTCATCGTTCATAGAGAGGGTAGGTCGTATTTACGCATAAATGAGGTTTCTATTTTCTAAAAGGATGAAATGAAAGAATGTTAAATAATATATTAACTTTAAAAAATAGTTTATATTTTATAATTAAAAAATATTTTCATTAAACCTATTCTTTTTTACTTTCCATGTAAAGAATATTCGAAGAACGAATCGCATTGTTTCACGAGGCGGTACTCCTCTATACAAACGAGCGATGTTATCGTATTCCCAAAAAATGGAAATTAAAAAGTTATATTTGGTATTTTAATTAAATAAGTATAATAATTTAATAATTATCATATAAATATGTTAAATATATCATTATATCTATCCTTGATAGGTTGTGATGGAAAATGAATTACATTGGTTCGTAAGGTGGCAGTTCGTCGTACACATGAGACAGTTGTGTTACCTATTTTATAAATGATGGGATGGATATAGGTTATTCTATTTTTTCTAATACCATTTATGTATATCAGATTCACTGGTGTCATTATATCAGTATATATAAAGTATATTTGAAGGAGGTGGAAGAAAAAATAAAACAAAAACAAAAGTTTATGAATTTTACCTCTTCTTTGGATATCCTCTTTAAGTTTATACCAAAATCCTAATTAAGTGGTTTTTATAATATAAATTATTAATTTAGGATGTGGTGGGGGTTTTAGGTAGGTATTTTCTAAATAATTTTTTTAATGTGTGAATAAGATAGCAGAGGTGGTGACCTTGAATAAGTGAGGGGGAGGACACACATGTTATTTTTCAAAATAATAAAGTGTATCAATATTTTTCACTTTCCAAAAAACTCAAAATTGATTCTTATCAAACCTTATAAGATATAAGGTCTAAATATGGATCTAAAAATATACTTTTACATGTTTATAGTTCATTTTTTCTAATATCATTTTAGTTTAACTCCGGGTAAACCCATTTTAACCATAACCGTTGTAATTAATTTTTAATATTTTTTATACTCATTTTGACCAAAAAATAATATTAAATTTTAATATAATATTTATTATGTTGATTAAAAATATTGCATACATTTTTCCAAATTATATTTATATAATATGAAAATTTTAATTTTAAAATAATCCCACAAACCGGATGAGAAAATGGCTTTCCAAAGATAAATATTTCAAATGTATGGAATATCTAAATATCAAAAGTAAAGTTGAAATTAAATTAAACGATTTAAACTGAATTAAGAAATATATAATTGAACTAATTTTACTTTTAATTTTTTCAAACAATACATAACTTTTTTAATTCTTTTAATGAAAATGTTTTTTTAATAAAATTCAGTATTTTGTATTATTCATCAAAAAATTAATCTTTTTAAAAAAATCTAAAAAATTCACTAAAAGATATTTTTTGATATTTAATTTTTGAAAATTATTTTTTAAAATAAATTTTATAATTGTGGAAAAAACTAACTTTTTTATAAAACTCAATAATACATTTTTTAAGAAAAATAGTGTGTTGAAAACATATAAAGACTTTACTAAAAAATAAGTAATTTTTTATCAATGTGTTTTATTGATATAAAACCCTTATAATTAATATCTTAAAATTTTTACTTTTTATTCATACATCTATCTCCAATAAATATGTTATAATTGTCTTGTTTACATAATCATTTTATTAATATATTGTGGTTCATTAAAAAAACTCGATGTTGCGTGTAACGCAACATGTCAAAGAAATTAGATTTACTCAAAGAAACATATTAATATTATCTTAGGGTGTTAAATTATAACACCCAAAAAATTAATTTCTACTTTTAAATCCTATAAATTTGGTACAAATATAATGGGATAGTTCTGCCTCATTATATCCTTAGGTTCCCATGTAACTTTCTCAAACATGTGGTTTTTCCACAAAAGATGAGAAGGTGAGTGGTATTATTTTATTGAACTTTATCTTGGTGATCCGGAATATCCACCAGTTGTTCCTCATATGAAAGATAACAATCCATTGGAATTACCCATTCTGTTAATACATATGATGAATAAGGCATTTACTTACTCAGGAGAGATACATGTAAAACATTATGGACTTGAGGGAGGTTAGGTAGATGCACAAATCCATAAGATATCAACCCAATGTGATCAAGAATTTAAAAGTGACTTATAACCTTGGGATTTTCCCATTATTATAGAATCTCATAACCTTATTCCATGTAAGAATTCCTAAAAACGCTTTTTCACCATCTTCAAATTCCAGATCACACCATTGACTTTATTAGCACAAATTTTCTATTGACATTATGTTTTCCTTATATGTTTCTCAATGGCTTTAAAATTCTCAACCATTTATTCATATATCTAAGTTCCCAATCGATTTTTTTCTCCAACTTCATCCTAGTACTTTGGAGTTCTACACTTATTCTTATTAAGGGTTTCATAAGGATCCATTTGAATGCTTGAATGAAAGATATTGGTGTATGAAAAATTGACTAAATGAATGTGTTGATACCTAAAACCTTTTAAATACAATTAATAATATCTTATCATATCATCTAGGGTTTGAATTATTATCTCTCACTAACCATCTATCTAAGGATGATAAACATTGTTGGAACTCATCTTCTTATCAAGAGCTTACTGAAGACTTAACCAGGACATCAAGGTAAAAATTAGATCCCAATACGAACCAATTTTAGGTGGTACTCTATAAAACCTTACCACTTCCTTAATGTGTATTATCTAATGATTAACTAGATAGAAATATTCTCTGATAGCGATGACTTGTGATGAATTTTTAAGTTAGTCAAATCCATCAGATGTTTATATTTATCATCACTCTAATAGATGTTTATATTTTTATTTCGAATATAAAATGTGACTTCCCTTACCTATAAGTTGACATGGAATTTATATAGTGTAACCTATCCATCTATATGATAATGTAAAATTTCACTAGAGGGATAATAACAATAATTTTATAAATCACATTACTATAAACATCAACTGGAGAAGAATTCATCGTCTAATCATTGGGGTGGTATTTTGATACCCTTTTAAAATTATACAAATATAATAGAGTGGTTATATCCAGATTCAAATAAGATATTATAGGTTCTAGAGTGGGTGTTATGTGTACCTTTCACCATTTCGTTATCTCACCCCTCATATGAAATAAGGATTTCTTGATATTTTTATTTGTCTCTTGTCTTAATTGGTTTCAAATGTGGATCATCATCATTAACCTTATAATTTGGGAACTAGTTATCACAATGTCAACAGTCCCTTCTTTTGAAACACAAGAGTGTGGTTGGTTCATTCTATGAAGTTATCTCTCTATTCAGATTATTAGCTAACTTCTTTCCCTCACATTGATAATCAATTACTTGATTACCTTCCTTACCAAACATAAAAACATTTACCATTACCATTAATAAATTTTCATTCATGTTTCCTTCCACACATTAATCATGATGGAATGCTCATATTCAATTCTTCATTGTTTTTAGAGTTTTCTTTAAATTTTGTCTTCCTTTTATTATCAAAACCATCTGAATGATGGGTATCCCCAATCTATATTTATACATTTATAGAATAAATAAATGTTTTCTCATAGATATTTAAGTACCTTATCACCAACACCTTTTGGAGAATTTATTTTAATCTACTAAAGAATCGATCAACCACACTTTGTGGTTGGATGATAGTAACAAAAGTACACCTCACAAGTACTTCTAAATTTTCTTCATGGACACCAATAGATACATCATCCTTCTTCTTTAATTCAAGGAATTACTTATCCATTTCTATGAAAAGAAAATGAGGAAATTAATTAATGGAAAATAAGTTCATAAGCTCATCATAATCCATATATTCAATTCCATCTTATTGAATTATATTCTTGATAAGAGTCCACCATTTATTTTCTTTACCTTAAAAAAATAGACATCTAAAATTACTTATTTATTCTCTAAACACTAGAGAATGGAAAATATATATTTCAATGGTACTAATACATTCCCTAGAAACTAGTGGATTGGTGTAACAACTAAAAAAATGTATATTTTTCATTATTAATGACTAAATTGAACATTATTTCATCATTTTCGAGCTTGGATTATATAATTATTCATATCTTGAGAAAGTTGTGTGATCCTAGTAATGAGATTCTGTATTCCAAATCCCAAAAAAGTTTTTTGATCTATAGAAAAATTATTTCATTTTACATTACACTCAGCATTACCATAATTCCTTAGGGTTCTAACCATTGAATAAAACCCAAAAAAGTGTAAGCAAACAATATCCTAATGGGGAATCACATAATCATTAAAAATAACTTATAGGATGTCTAAATAAAGACTATTTCTTATCAATATATTACACATTAAGATTACAGTATATCATTGATGGTCATTATTCAAATCCACGGTGATGGATCATAAAGGAAATACAAAATAAACAAATAATATCCCCGGAGAGTGTCAAACTAGGTGCACAATAAGGCCCATTGTCATGTACCAGGTAACACTTGAGTAAAGACTGATGGGATTTTTCAGTGTTATTACCCCTAAGTACATATATTATAGAACCATTTCTACTATTATTATCTATATAGGGATGTAATTCTAGTTTATCCTCATAATCACATCATTATCAAAACATTAAGATGTTATATTATACATATGCTCATCCAAAGGGTTGTCACTAAAGTTTTCTCATTCTAGTTTCCAAAGGTTTAACTAAAGATATATATGATACCAAATATAATGACCCGTAGTTTTCATACGTTGGTATTACATATTAATATATTAATATTCATTAAATAATATAATGATCAATTCTAGAATCATTTAGGTATAGCGCCTTTGAAACATGGATACATAAACAACTTGTTCATAAGTGAGCTATATCATATTCTACAAAATTATTCATAACTATCACCCTTCTTAGACATACAATACATAATAAAATTCTACATAACTTGGGGAATGTAAACATAAGAAAGGGTGTGATCATAATCTCATTAAGTTTAAACATGAGAGATAACAACGTTACATTAGAACAAGGGTATGACAACATTAGAGTAATATTTTAAAACAAACATACCCTACATATCATAGATCATAAATAAATGTCAAGGAATAATGATTGGAAGTTCATAATACATGAATAATATAGGAATAAAATATCACAATCCATGGGAGAATATCATTTTCCTAAGACATATATTTGTGGCATATACATTCAAATAGAAAATAATTTTATTATTATTCAAGGCTCATTTCCAAAACTATCATAGTGGAATGGGTTCACTCTCCAAACCAGCGTAGTAGTGAAGGTTTAATCCTAATACTATCATAGTAGAAAATTTAAATTACAAAACTATTTTCACTCCCCATTTTATTCCTATTTATCTCATGAAATATATATACCATTACCCAATGAATTGGAGGGTGATATAAGTCTCAAACATCTCATGATGAAAATCATACATATGTGTGCATGAACGTTGTTTCCATTTTCTCAAAGGATGAAATTAAAGAAAGGTAAAAAATAAATTACCTTTATTTAATAAATTTTATTTCATATATATCACATATTTTAATTTAACATATCCTTATTATTTCCCATGTAAATCATACTGGAAGAAGGAATCACATTGCTTCATGAGGTGATTGTCCACCGTATACACAAGCGACGTTATCGTATTCTCGAGGAATGGATTAAAAGAAGGTATATGTGATATGATATTTATAGAAGGAAAAAATGTCCCTAATATGATATGATTATGTTAAACCCATAATTATATCAAACCATTATAGGTGGGGATAGAAAACAAATTATATTTGTTCACAAGTTAGTAGTCTACCATACACGTGATCCAGGGATTCGTTTCCCATTTAATGGAAGAGGATAAGAATATAATTTATTACATTAAAATAATAAAATCTAATTATATATTAAATACCTGTGTTGTTATATCATAATATTTGGATAATATTTTATGGATTTTGAAGAAGAGATAAAACCAAAATACAAATTTAGTATTTTTACCTATTCTTCAGAGGACCCCTTCATGTTTATTTATAAATTCTTCATAGAAGGGTTACATAATAAAACTAAGGTAAATATGATGTGAGGATATAATTAAGTAATTAACATGGCTATGTATTGGATGAACTAAATTGTTTTATAAGTGTGAATAAGAGAAGAGATGGGGTGTCCATTTATAAGTGGGGCAGAGGACAGATATAGAGTTTTTGAAATGAATAAAGTGTACCAATGTTTATCACATGAAAAATGGTATCCAAAATGAATCCTTATAAAACTTTATATGATATAAGATTATAATATTTCCACAAAAATGGTGTTGGGAATTTTTATAGGATATTTTAAAACTTCTAATTTTTGTTTAACCCCCAAAAAACTCGTCTTAACCTTAATCGCAGTAATTAATTTATACTATTTTTACAATTCATTTCAAAAAAAAATAGTGTAACATTATTTTATAATATTAATTATTATTATTAAAAATATTGAATCCATTTTTATAAATTCTATTTATATAAGGTAAATTTAAAATTTAAAATTATGCATATAAATCTTATGAAAAAGCGGTTTTCCAAAGAGAAAAGTTTCATAAGTATTAAAAAAATTTATATCAAAATTAAATATAAAATTGATTTAAATGAAAAAAAAATTGAATTGATAAATATATGATTCAAATTATTTTCATTTTAAAACATTTTCAAATCATATGGAACTCTATAAATGATTTAAATGAAAAGGCATTTTTTACTATTCATCAAAAAAATAATCTTTTCAGAAAAATTACAAAAATTCACTCAAATATAATTTGTACATGTAGATTTAAAAAATGAAATTTATTTTTTAAAATAAATTCTCTAAAATTTTAAAAAATATATTTTCTTATTCTTTTAAAAAATTCAATATTTTTTTGAGAAAATGTAATTTTCAAAATAGTTAATTATTTCACTAAATATTAAGTGTTTTTATCAATATGTTTTCTCTATATAAAACTATTATAATTATTATTTTATAAGTGGATATTACTATTCATACTTCCATGTTTAATGGGCAGCTTTTAACATTCTTGTTTTTATAATAATATTAATAATATATCATGGTTTGTTAAAATACATAGTGTTGCGTGTAAAGAAATCTATCAAAGAAATTAAATTTATTTTAAAAAATATTCATAAAATATCATGGTGTAACATTATAGCCCCCTTAAATTAACTTCATCATAAAAATTTTCTAACCTTTGTAAAAAAACTGAGGATACTTTCATGTCATTACATCCTATGGTTTCCATATAGCTTCCTCAAACTGGTGGTTTCGCCATAAAACCTTGACCAGGGGGAGTAGCGTTATTTCAATAAATTTTTTCTGAATAATCCATGATTTCCATATGTTTTTCCCATTATAAAATATCATGATCCAGTGTTATGACCTCTAAGTTCATTAAATGTGAAGGATCAGTTATATTCTTCCTCTAGAGAGATACATAGAGCACATTTTTGACTTGAGAGAGGTTCAGTGGAAGCACAAATCGATAAGCTACCACCATAACAAAATCAATAATTTTAATGGGATCAATATACCTAGGTCATAGTTTCCCTTTCCTTTTGAATCTCATATCCTTATTCCATGGATAAATTCATATAAAAACTTTTTTCACATCTTCAAATTCCAGATCATACTGATGATTATTAGCATAACACTTATACAGAATATGTTATATCACTATATGTTATTTAATGACCCTAAAATTTGAAAAAATTTATTTAGCCATCTTAGGTTCTAATATATTTCATTCTCAAACATAATCCCCATATTTTTTTGTTCTAAACTTATTTCCACAGAGGGGTTCATTAGGTTCAATCTAAATGCTTAAAAGAAATATATTGTTTTATGAAAACTAGACTAGATGAAGGTTCTGATCCCAAAAACATTTTAAATTAATAAAAAAATAACAAAGAATATCCTATAGAGTTTGAACTATTCTCTTAGACTAACCATCTATTTGATGATGATATGCAATGCTAAAATTCAACACTATATCAGGAGCTTGCTGAATACTTTTCTAGAATTTTGAGGTAAACCATGGATTCCATTATGATATAATTAAATGTGGTACATCATGTAACCATACCAAAATTCTTTATTTATATTCTAGAAATGATATCTAGAGGGAATAATCTCAGATAGTGATGAAGTGTTCTACATTTTCAAGGAGATCTACTACAACCCAGGTAGTAATATTCCCATTAGATGTTTTGGGGAATCCAGTGACAAAATATAAGTTGATGCTTTTCCATTTCTATTTTGGTATGGGTAATGGTTGTGTGATCCCCTTAATTTTTTGAATCTCATCTGTAACTTAATGAAATATCCAGATCTAAGATAAAAACTCTATAATATCTCTCTTTATTCCATCTCTATAGAAATACTCTTTCGGATATTTATACATCTTTGTGCTTCCAGGATGACTAGAGAATGAATAACTATGAGATTTCAGTAAGAGATCTTACATCAAATCTGGTATGGTTGGAACACATGCATGATTCCTAAACCTTATCATTCCATCATGATTAAGGATAAATTCAAAAAAAACTTTCACCTTATTTTTTAGTTCCATATCATCCTTCTTATTTCCTTTTATCCTTACATAGATAAATTATTGAATACTAATTTAAGAAAGATATGATTTCTCTCCATCATATATTATTTAAATATCTATAATGTTTGAATATATAAGTAATGGATTTGTTATGATCTTTATCATAGATAA
Organism: Viscum album; assembly: GCA_963277665.1. Lineage (NCBI taxonomy): Eukaryota > Viridiplantae > Streptophyta > Magnoliopsida > Santalales > Viscaceae > Viscum > Viscum album. The sequence goes on from OY728157.1 coordinate 692,517,861, forward strand.
TCTAATATGATACTTTTAAATAATATCATCATACACCTTTTTCTTTTTCTTCAAGTGGTAATTTATTGAGGAGTCATAATCTTTAATCATATCCAACCATCTTCTCTAGTACACATTCAACTCCTTCTATGTGAATATATAATTGAAACATTTTTGTGATCGGTATATATATCACACTAATCTTTTTAAATATAATCTCTATTTACCTTTAATGAAAAAATTGCCTCATTTAACTCCAAATCATGTGTTGAGTATTTTTTCTCATCAAACATCAATTTTCCTATGGAATAGGCTATAACCACATAATTATACATAAATAAACTTCCAAATAACTTCATGGATGCATCAAGATATTTTAACAATCCTTCTCCACTATAGGGAAGTGTTATCATATGTTCATTGTCTAGTCTTCTCTTTAGTTCCTTGAAATTTCCATTTCATTCATCTGTCCAGAGGAACTAGGCCCCCTTAAAAGTTAAATTGGTGACTATATTGGGTATTCATAACTAATTCTCCCTAAACCAATGATAATATCCAGCTAAACTATGCAAACTATGGATATCATTAATATTGGTTGGTCTAGAAAATCGTTCAATAGACTCTGTATTTTATGGATCTACAGATATACATTATCTTGAGATTATTGGACAAAAAATGAATCATTTTTCTTCAAAAATTAACACATTGAAATTTTTTCATATAGTTCCTCCTTCCATAGGGTCTTTATTATAATTATCATGTGATATTCATGATCTTCCTTTGTCTTTGAATAAAAGACAATATCATCTATGAAGACTACCACAAACTGATCAAGGTAATATCTAAAAACTCTATTAATTAAGTCCATGAAGATAGAAGGGACATTGGTAAGAAGAAATGGATTCACTATATACTAATAGTGTCCATACCTTGTAAGGAACTCTTTCATGGGTATATCCTCATTCTTCAAACTCTATTAATGATATCCAGAATAAAGGTAAATCTTGGAAACATATTATTCTCCACACAGTTTATCAAACATGTTATAAATATGGGGTAGAGGATACTTGTTCTTGATCATGATCTTTTTTATCTCCTGGTAGTCAATGCAGATTTTCATCGATCCATCTATATTTTCATAATATAGATTATGTTCTCCCCAAGGTGACACACTTGGCCAAATGAATCCATTTTCAAGGTTCTCATATAGTTTCTTCTTCAATTCCTAAAACACAATAAGGGAAAATATTCAGGGAGTATTTATAATATGTGTGGAATCAGGTATAAGTTCTATTGAGAATTCAATTCATGTTTCAATAAAATACTATGTAACTATTCTAGAAAAAAATCAACAAACTCCCATATAATAGGCATGTCATCAATTTTCTGTTTCTACCCAACCATCTGAGATAAACACCCCTTTTAATTGGAATAAAAACCCATATAATGTATTTTATTTCAATATAAAGTTCATTTTTATCATCTCACTAATATATGATCATAGGTTGGTTTGGAATATAAAACATGGATTCCCTTCCCTAGTAACTGATATTCTATTTATATAGATAAATCATATTCATGACTAATATAATATCAAATTCAAAGAGGGAGAATAAAAATATTTTCAAGAATCATGTTCCCACAAAATTCAATTGGATAAGAATAATCTAATTGTGATATGATCAGTGTACCATTAAATGTTTTCACTGATAATTTAACATCTAATCATTGGGGTGGAATTTTTATACCCTTAGTAAATTCTATATATATATATATATAATATTGTCTATATCTCAAATCAAATAAAATAATGGTAGATTTAGAGTGGATAGTAAGTGTACCACTTACTATGTTATTATGGAACCCATCATTTGAAATAGTGATTTCTTGGTATTTCCCTTTTTCTCTAATATTAAGAGGTTTTTGACATCAATAATAATCATTAAACATTGGATTTGGGAACTAGTTAGCTTAATTCCCATAATCCTGGAATTTGAAACACTAGAGTGTGGGTGGTGCATTGTGTGGAGCTTTCTCTCTATTCGTATCATTAGCTAAATTCTTCCCATCACATAGCCTGTCAATTTCTTGGTGAAATTCCTTCCCACACTTAAAAAAATTTACTATTCCCCTTAAGATAATTTATTCCATGTTTTCTTCCACACTTTGAGTATGATGGAAATATAATCTTCTTTTCTCCATGTTTTTTAGAGTTTTATTTAAATTACACCTCTCTTTTATTATAAAGACCATGATATTGATTGGTAACCCCAATATCTATTTCAATATTCATAAAACTATAAATGATTTCATCAAAGCTGTTGAAGTACCTTATGTATAGTGTGATTAAGAGACTTGGTTTTAATACACTAAATAATTGATCAAAATTAATTTCTCGGTGGATTATAATACAAGAATTGTACCTCAGTAGTCTTGAAAAAATTTCTTCATAGACACCAATAGATTCATCATCCTTATAATATAACTCAAGTAATTCTGTCACCATTTTTGTATAAATAATATGTGGAATGTACTTATTGAGAAATAATTTCTTAAACTCATCCTATTTCATGGAGTCAATTTCATCTTTATGACTCATATTCTTGATAATAACCCACCATTGATCCACTTATCCTTCTAAATAAGAGAAACCCAAAATTAAATTTTCATTTTTCGAAGACTGTATAATGGATAATATCTTTTCGATGGTACTGCTAAACTTATCAGAAACTAATGGATCAGAAGAACCCAAAAATAAGGATGAAATTTCCCAATGAAGGACATAATAGATTTTTTTCACTAATTTTATATTTTGTATGTTTAGAATTATTTATAACCTGATAAAGTTTGATCATAGAAATGAAAATTTTCATTCTAGCTCCCATAAAATTGGGTTTCCTTGGAGGATAATTATTTCATTATCCATCGCACTCAAAATTAAAATGGTTTATATGGGTTCAATCCATTGACCAAAACCAAAAAACATAGTGTAAGAAAAATAATCACTTCGGGGAACCACATAATCCTGAGAAATCACTTATTGGATGTCTAAATCATAAAACATTCTTTTCAAACTATGAAATCTTAATATTAACCTAGGTCATTAATGATCATTATTTAAATCCATTATGATGGTTCATAATGAAAATGTGAAATTACTAAATCATATCCCCTGATATTATCAAAGGATGTGCATAGTAAGGCCCATTTTCATGTAACATGTAATGCTAGAGTCAATATTGATGTACCCTTTTAGAGTCATTACCCCTATGTATATATGTTCCATAACTACGTTCACTTATAGTATCCATATAGGGAAGTGTTGATAGGTAAACCACATAATTTCTTCCTTACCAAAACATTTGTATGTTATCATATACTTAGGCTCATCGTAAGGGTCCCCACAAAATTTTTCTTGTCTTAGTTACAAAAGTTTTATCTAAACCTTTCTCTAATACCAACTATAGTGACCTGTCCTTTTCATACATATATATTACATATTAATTAATTAATATTCATTACATAATATAACAGTCCACACTATAATCCTTTAGGTATAGTTCCATTATAAACAAGGAAACATAAACAACTCTTTAATAAGTGAGCTATACCATATCCCACTAAGATCATCCTAACTAGACCCATTTTTAGACATATCATCCAAAATAAAATTCTTCACAAAAGGGTGAGATAAAAATCTTAATAATGGTAAAAAAATGGGTATATCATTATAAAAAAAGCATAAGGGTATGATAACATTAGAATAATATTTGAAAAAAAACATACTCTGCATATCATAGATCATAAAATTGAGTCGTGGCATAAATCATTAATTTTCACATGACTTGAATCATACAAGGAATAAAGATCATAAGTCTTGAGAGAAATTTTTTTTAATAAAAAATAGATTCTTTTTATACACATAACTATAGAAAATAATTTCCTTAGTATTCGAGCCTCATTTACAAAGATATCATAGTGGAATGGGTTCACTACCCAAACCATCACATTAGTCATGTTTTACTCCCACAACTATCATAATGGACAATTCCCCTAATTAAACCGAGATCACTCCCTTTTCCAGTCCTGTTTATCTTATGAGATATTAATCTTTATACAACGCATTGAAGAGAGATATAGGTCCCACCCTAATGAAAATCATACATAAATTTTCCACGATATCATAACACATTCATCAAATCATAACCCATGAAAATAAATAGGTTTCATAATTATTTCATAATAACATGACCCATATGATTGGAAATGGGTTTCGTAATCATCTTATAATTTCATCATAGAATAAACCATGGAAAAAAGAATGGGTTTCATAAACATCAATTCAAAAAAATCTTAAACCATACAAAGAAAGAATAATGATGATACAATTAGATCATAGCCCAAGAAAAACATAAGAAACACCGATTTTTTCTCATTGATGAATAGAAATTTCACAAAATATCATTAATATATTTTTGAGTAAAATATCATTTCCATTTTCAAAACACTTAGTTATAATGTCAAAATGGATCATATATATATAAATAAATTTTCATCAAAAAAACATAGAAAACTTTAAAGTAATATTTAATATAACTAAGCGGCCATGATAGTGGAATATACCATTCATGTTGTACAGCTAAAAACCATGATTCCATTCACATTTTTGGTAAAATCTATACAAAATGTGTTTGGAAAACAACATGAATATTATTTTGAAAACATTTTTGAAAACATAAAACAATGGTAAAAATTATTTTAAACAATAATAGAGGATCATTAAAACAGTCATTGATTTTTTTAGAAAACATGGATATAGAAGAAAAATGTTTTCTAACCGAAGATAGATATAAAGTTGGGTTTATTTAAAAACATTATTTTGGAATAATGAGTATATAAAGAGATAAAAATGAAAGGAAAAAATGTATGTCAATAAAATAACAATAGGATAAGAAAATATATGTGTTTTATTAGAATTAGGTTATAATATTTCATCATCGTAAACTTAATCATAAACAATCTACATAAGTAATTAGATTGTAACATAAAACTTTTACCACTTGGGTATCTTCTAAATCATACGCCCCATGAAATAATAAAATTAATTCAATACTTTGATAACATGATAACAAATAAATTATTCATATAACATGTAAAATTAATTTTATATACACCTCATAAAAGAACATCTATGCATAACATAACGTATGACACAAAGAATACAATTTGATGCACAATTCCCATACCTTAAATCTCAAATTCCTTTAAAGACATTCAAACCCACTATATAATAACAATATGTTTATTAAAAATCCATTACATAATCATAATAATATTTATCATAGCATATATTATCTAATAATGAAATTTTATTACCCATTTATTAACAATTCCTTCTTAAAATCACATTTCATGTAATAACTATTCTGTTTTTCCTGTCTATTTTGGTTCGGTATTCGAGGTCCTTTTACTATTATCATGTTTAAAAAAAGATAAGAAAATATATGTGTTTTATTAGAATTAGGTCATAATATTTCATCATCGTAAACTTAATCATAAACAATCTACATAAGTAATGAGATTGTAACATTAAACTTTTACCACTTGGGTATCTTCTAAATCATACGCCCCATTAAATAATAAAATTAATTCAATACTTTGATAACATGATAACAAATAAATTATTGATATAACATGTAAAATTAATTTTATATACACCTCATAAAAGAACATCTATGCATAACATAACGTACGGCACAAAGAAGACAATTTGATGCACAATTCCCATACCTTAAATCTCAAATTCCTTCAAAGACATTCAAACCCACTATATAATAACAATATGTTTATTAAAAATCCATTACATAATCATAATAATATTTATCATAGCATATATTAACTAATAATGAAATTTTATTACCCATTTATTAACAATTCCTTCTTAAAATCACATTTCATGTAATAACTATTCTGTTTTTCATGTCTATTTTGGTTCGGTATTCGAGGTCCTTTTAATATTATCATGTTTACAAAAGATTGAGATTGTTAAAAATGATATAAATATCATATATATTCTTTATATATGTATTTATAGTAATCCATTAAAGTTATAGAAAGAATATGAATTACATCGTTCATGGGGATGGTAGGTCCTACGTACGTATGAATGTTGTTTCTATTTGATAAATTGATAAAACAAAAGAAATTTAAATAATAAATAAATGTTTAATAATATTTTCTCTTTCATTTATATCACAAATTTTCATTAAGCCTATCTTTATTACCTTCCATGTAAATGTAAGGGGAGGGTGAATCGTGTCGCTTCACATGGTGGTAGTTTGCCGTACACATGAGCGGCATCGTCTTCCCACAGAAAGGAATATAAGAAGGTATATGTGATATTATAACTATATAAGTAAAATAATTTCATAAATATCATATACATATGTTAAATACCTCATTATATCCCACCACAAGTGGTGGTGATGGAAAACGAATTTCATCTGTTCGCAAGGCAGCAATCTTCCACACCCATGATTGATGGTTTTGTTTCCCATTTGATTGAAGATGAGATGAATATATGTTATTTCATTAAAATAATAATATCTAAATATATGGGATATAATTTTGTTTTTATATCATCATAGTTAGAGAATCTTTGAAGGAGGTGAATGAATAAATAAAACAAAAAACAAGTTTATGAATTATACATCTTCTTCAGAGAACCTAGTTAGGTTTGTATGAAATGTATTCTAATGAGAGTTTCCGAACTAATATAATGGATCTTGGATGTGTAGAGGGAAGTAGTTAAGGTATTTTGGTAGGTAATGTCTGATCTAATGGGTTTTGGAAGTGTAAAGAGGTTATGATAGGGGGTGGCCTTTTATAAGTGGGGGAGAGGACACACATGGAATTTCTTAAAAGAATAAAGTGTAAACACATTTTCTACATGAAAAATTGCTCCAAAATCGATCCTTATTGAAACTTAAATGTGATAATGTCTAAATATATCTGGATAACGGGATTTTGAAAAGTTTTTAGATCATTTTACCCATTAACTTTATAGTTTTCCCCTTGTAAACACGTTCTATCCTTAACTACAATAATTAATTTTTACTATTCATTTAGACAAAAAAAACTAAGTTGAGATTAGTATATAATATTAATTATTATGATTTCAAATATGTCATCAATTTTTCCAAATTCCATTCACATAATTTTCAAATTTTAATTTAAAATTAATCTCACAAATATGATGAATAAGTGGTTTTCCAAAGATAAATTTTCCGTAAGTATAGAATGTTTTACTATAAAAATTCAATATGAAATTTATTTCAATGAAATAAATTGAATTAGTCAATATAAAACCGAAATAATGTTACTTTTAAAACTTTTTAAACAATAAGGAATTGTTTAAATGATAAGAAGATGAATTTTTTTAATGAAAGTCGTTATCTTTTACTATTAATCCAAAAATTAACCTTTGCAAAAAAATCACAAAAAAGTGAAAGATAATATTGACATTTAGATTTTAAAATGGAGTTTACTTTATAAATTTATATTTTATAAAAGTTGATAAAAGTACTTATTAAGAAAATTAACTAAAACCGTTTTTAAAAAAAATAGAATTTTCAAAACATATAAAGAAATTGCTAAAAATTAAGTACTTTTTTATATTAGGATGGCTTGGCTCGCTCAGAATAATGCACCTAATGCCCCACCTCAGATTCATTCTTCTCTTTTTGCTGCTTCGTTTCCGGCGGCCTCTCCTCGGGCGGCGCCTGCCACTTCGCCCGGTCCAGTTCGCCTTCCCTGTCCTCTAGACCCCTGGACAGTGGGATCAACACATAGCTTCCAATTTGGGGATCTTCGCCCCCTAGATGCGCCGATTCCTGTCGTGATGCTCTTCAGCGTCCATCTGTGAGCTCTCTCCAGTGCTTTCCGAATCTTTCTTCGAAGGTTTTGGGGGATCCTTCGGTCGAAAGGCGTTTGGTGCTTTCCATCTCCTCCATGGCCTTTGAGGAAGTGTTGGCCTGCCTCAAGTGGATGTTGGTGGCTAAATTTGGCTTGGACAGGCCTTCTATTTCTCTTTTCCTGGGATTTGTGCAGTCGTGGGGTTTGGAATTTCAGGCGCGGGTCTCGTCCCTTAATCACAGTTCTGTCTGTATTGTGCTGGCTTCTTTTGGTGATCTGGTACAGGCACGGTGCAAGGCTCCCAGGATAGTAGGACGCTGGCATTCCGCTGTTCTTCTTGGCTGGTTGATGCATTTCCCTGCTCTGGCTTTTCATAATATCTCCTTCCCACGTGCCATTAGTGAATCGCTATGCTCTTTCCTCTGTGCGGCTGAGTGCACCCTAATCTTAGATGAATCTTCAATCACCTGCATCTGTGTGGCATGGAAATTTCTCAGCCTCTTCCGGATCAGATTCACCTTTGTGTGCAGTATTCTTTCGAGTAGTCTCAAGTCCTGATTTAACCCTTGCCGCCCAGCTTCTGTTCGTTCTGTCTGCTTCAAGGGCATGCTCTTCTAGTGTGCAGGAAACATTGGCAGGCTGTGTAACGTGTTGGCTTTCTGGGTTCTTCTACTATTGATGGGGAGCAGTTTGCTGATCAGATGGGTCTTTGTCGGTTCTTTCGAGGAGGCCAGAGGAGGTCAGCATTCCGGGCCCCATGGTAGTCTCTGAATCCCCCTGGGCGGTCTCCTTTTTTCAGAAACCAGATGGTGGCTTCTAGGCCCCAGTCTTAGAGGGGCCTTCTTCTTGGCCCTGATTTCCTTCTCATCTCCTTATGATCTTCCTTGTTGCCGAATCTTAAGGAGTTGCGACATAAACGAAAAACGAAAGAAAATGACGAAAAAAATAAAGCACACAGAACACACAAATTTACGTGGTTCGTGAATAATTTCTACGTTCACGGAGAGACAAAATTCTCACTTTAATCAGAAGCACAAATTACAGAGTTTTTTCGGCCAGAAACCCTAGCCCGAAATGAGCTATATATGGGGAAGACGATCCACTGTTCCGAATAGGAAGTCTGCATCGCTATAGTGAAAGCCGGTCACCTTTATCAAAATTCACAAATAACTATATGAATTTGATATCTCAAATATATATTATCTTTATAAATTATTTAAGTGTTTTATGAAGTAGAAGATAGAGAATTATAACACACACAATTTACTTCTTTACATACCTAGACACCATCCATGAGGCACTTGGGACTTTAATCACATGATTTAGATGACGGAAAAGATGCCTCAATTTTCCCTCTAAATTGAAACTTTTAGATTACTTTTATTCTTGTATTTTGACTTCTTCTTGTTCAATAGACAATCCAGCCTGATGTGGCACTAATTTTTTTGCAACCTAACCAGTAACTTCCATTTCCTGATATTCTATTTTGAAGCATTGAAAAGATCATTAATTTCTTATGTACCTTTTCATATTCTTTGTAAGATGATCAATCTTGGCCTCACTTCTAGATGTGTCTTCACTGATTGGTTTGAAAGAAATTTACTTTTTAGTTTTATTGAAATAATTTTTCACTTTTTTTTCGTTTTTTACATAGTTATCTCCTATATCATGAGATATCCAATCAAATCCTCCACCATAATGTTCATTATATCTATAGCTTCTTGAATTTCAGTGACTTTGAGCATCAAATCGGTTGGTAAAAAAGAAGCTTTTTTCTTGAATACTTTCTCTGTAGAAAGAGTATCACCGAGAACCTTTTGACCATTGCAAATTTCATTGAATCTTGTAACTTATTCAATAATATATCCATTTTGATTCATATATAAGCTATAAAATTCATGTATAAAGATACATGTTCTAGTTTTAGAGCATTTTCCTTCCTTCATGAGATACTTCCAAGAGTTTAAATATTTCATGATATATTTTTCAAATAAAAATTTAATTAAATTCATTTTATTCTAAACCAAAATGAAATGTGTTTATATATTTATAATCTAATTAAAAATTAGAAATATCATCAAGTATCCATTTTTCTTCTTTTTAGTAGTAGGAATATAACAATGCATTATTATCTTCAATACATAATAAACAGTTAATCTAAGAATTTTAGGAATAATTATTTTCCAATATTTTTTTTCTATCAACAAAGGTGGCACAACCCATAGAGGGCCCTTCCGGAGAACCATGAGAGTTTCAAAAAGAAATTCAGAAAATGAATGTTTCTTGAAAGAAAAGTTAATGAGTTTGAAAAAAATTAAATGTAAACACCCGTAAAATTCAAGGGAAATTTTTTTCTTAATTTTCTTTGGGATTTTACAAGAACGCAGTTTCTGACGGCACCTGATTCCGAGGCCCGGTGTGCCCAGAATCATTTTCCGAAGTTTGGCTCGGGTACGTTCAGTGAACGAACGAACGAGTTTTCCTAACTTTTGAACCGGTGCTCGGAATCGAATTCCGAGGGCACCGATGAATTCACAGCGCCGGTAATTGCTTAGGAACACCTTTTCCGGAGTTGCGTTTACACGGGAGGAATTGTTAAAAATTGTGGAAGGTAAAATAAAATTGAGCTTCAATTATATTTTATTTTCACTAAATGGTAATCCGTTATGTGGAAGTTAGGGAAACTATCCTAGATAGGTTATGAGGGCGGTGGGGCCCACACGAACCCCACCCCTTCATATTCCCTAACTCCTTCAACTCACCATTTAATTAGATAACTTATGTTAATTAAATAAGTGAGTTTAATTTGAATGTTTGAAATTCAAATACTTAAGGCATAGGTAATAAAATAAGACTAAACACTTATTTTATTATTTGTTGGAACTTGTTGTGTTGAGAGTGGATTGGGGGAAGAAACTCTAAAGTTCTTCTCCATCGCCGAAGAATGCGAAGAACGTGATGAACGCACCGATCTCCGACGAAGAACGCTGAATCCTCGGAGATCGACTACGCGACGTCGTATACCGCGACGCCAACGACGTTCCTTCCGCGACGCCTTCTTCCGCGACGATCAATTCCACGACGTTCCTTTCTGCGACGAGCCTTCGTTCAACAACGCTCGAGGTAGGGGTTTTTATTCTTGTTTTTGTTCGTGAATACTTCCATTGTCGTTCTTCGTGAAACTTTGCCGCTTGCTATCGATTAACGGGAGGGGGCCGTACCGCACAAACACGGTCGACCCTCCTCCATTGTAAGTTGTGTTGATGCGGTTCGAAGGAAAGCGGCGCGGTGCAACGGCACCGCGCGGGATCATACGGCAAGGGTGCGCGGTGCCGTCACGCCGCGCCGTTGAAATCGAACAATGGCGCGGCGCCGTCGCGCCGCGCCGGACGAACCAAGGCCGCGGCTTAGGCCGTGGCGGAGCAGGACCGGTGGCCGGTTCCGGGCCGCCGGCATCAGAGCAGGGGGACCGGACCATGCCGGTCCCGTAGTGGCAGCAGCCGGCCGGCCGGAGCGGGCCGGCCGGTCAGAGGAGGAGTTGGGGGTTCGTAACCTCCGGCTGACCAGACAAGAGGGCCCCCCAATATGGGGGTCGCGGTTACGAAACGGAGGGGCAACGCCCCCCCCCCCCTCATCCGCTCGGCCGAAACGGCCGAGCCGCCTGGCCAGCGCGCCGGGCCGGACCCGGACCCGGTTCAGGTTGACCCGGTTCGGGCCGACCCAGGGGGTCTCGGGCCGGGTCGGTCCGGGCCCGAAACCCCCACTTCCGAACCTCTCATGGTCTTTTGCTCATAACTTGGGCTACGAACCTCTGATCGACGCACCGTCAGCTGAGATACGATCCTTGGATCGAGACGGTCGTTTTGGTATATTACACTCAAGGTTTCGAAGAACTTTGGGTTCGACCGGGTTGGTTCGTACACGAAACCAACCGGGCCCTCGAAGCGGAAACACTTATAACTTGAGCTCCGGACATCCAATTGACGTGCCGTCGACTTTGATGGATTCCTCTTTGTGAGATGGATCTTTTGGATTACTTTGCTCGAGGTTTGGACGCAGTTGTGGTACGGTCGGGTTGGTTTTGACTTAAAAATCAACCGGGCCCCTAGGACGAAAAAGCCAATAACTCTCAGACCGGACATCCGATTGACGCGCCGTCTGTCACGTTGAGTTCCTATTGACGATACGGAACTTTTGGATACATCTACTCTAGACTTTGTTTCAGTTGATGTATCAGCCTTCAGCTCGTGGAGCGGACCCTCCTCAGACGAGCTTGTTGTGTGCGGGAACCCTAGAGTGACTGCGACTGCGACGACGATGACGACTGTATAGAAATCCTCCGTGGATTCGACGGCGACGACTACAGCACTCAGCGATCCTACGTGGATCAGTGCTACCGATCCTGTGCGAGTCAGCGCTCAGCGGTCCTCTGTGGGCCAGAGCCTACAGATCCTGTGTGGGTCCGATCCTGTGTGGGTTATTGCGGGGGTTAGTTACCTATCGATCCTTTGTGGGTCATTGCGGGGGTTAGTACCTATCGATCCTGTGTGGGTCCGACGACTTAGATGAATCAGTGGCTACATCTGATCATCTCTATCGTCTTACGAAGAAGTATACCTGTGTGAGCTGAATCTTGATCCTCATCTTCGATAAGATTGACTTGATATCCTATGTGGTTTACGTTATGTTTTCCTGTGTGGACTGGGTTGTACTTGAGCTCAGATGTTAGAGCTGATCGAGAATTGATGACTTAGGTATATGTATGGGCATATACCTAAGTAGTGTCGGATGTTACTTCGTGATTATATCTTTCCTTTGTGGATTATCCTTTGTGGATTCTGGGAGACCTTCGGGGGTCTCGAGGTCCCTACTGAGTAGCTTATACTCACCTCTGCACGGGCTATGCCCGCACTACGTTGTGTTGGTTGCAGACGACGGACAACATTGATCGTGGTTGGGGCTTGCGGAGCAGGTCGGTACCTGGAGGTGGACCACTGGGCGGGACGTACTCGGAGCGGACGGCTGGACCCGAGGAGCTGTTGAGGCTATCTGTACCCACCCTTTAGGTGGGACTTCTAGTGGATGGCTCGAGGTTGCAGCTTTACTTTTCAGTTGCTGTACTCCCTTTTTCAGTTGTACTTTACTTTCAGTTTGGGTTTGTATTCTGGCCCACTTACTTTTCCGCACTTACTGTTGTACCAAGTTTTTACTTAGTATTTAATTCTGCTTGCTTGCTCTGTGGTGCTTGTTTACTTTACAAAGGCAATGCCTTCCCATTTTACCAGGAATTACGCCTTGGTGCTACTCGCCAACCCCTGGCCTATGGAAGGCGGGCTTGGGGTAGTCATGGCACGGGCCCCAAGGACGGGTCGTGACAAATTGGTATCAGATGAGTTCGGTTCTACCGCAGAACCTAGGACTTTGATATTTTTTTATGTGAAGCAATAATGTTAAGAGTATTGAGTGTGGTTATCAGTCCAGGGAGTCTAGTGTTGGTGCAGCAGCCGACGTATCCGTACACCATGACCCTGACTTCGGATTTCCGACTTAATGCACGAAAACATTGATTGTATGTGTGTTTCAAGTTTTCTTTGTGATTACTTTATGTCAGCTCACCAGGTATACTGTTTGACCGTGACGCACCTGTTTCTTTTCAGGATGGCCCCACGACGGCAGCCAGCTAGGGTTCCAAGCGTTGTACGTGACGACAGCCCACCGAGCGATGAGACCTCGGTACAGGGCCCTTTGACAGCAGAGGCGCCGACGATACTTCTACCCGCCGAGCCACCGGTGCTACCAGCCCCAGCCGCTGACGATGCACGTCGCCTTAGTGCACTGCACGAGTTTCAGTGTCAGCGACCGCCCAGGTTCCGCGGGGAGACGGACCCTCACGTAGCCGAGGATTGGCTGGAGGCAGTTGTACGAGTTTTCAGGTTAGTGAGGACACCGACTGTCCTCATGGTGATCCTCACAGCGAGCCTCCTACACACGGCAGCAGGCAGATGGTGGAGTTTGATGCTCCAGGTGCATGAAGAGACATCACTCATCTGGACAGACTTTGGGAGCCTCTTCTGCTCGGAGTTCATCCCAGCCACCCTCCATGCGGTGCGCATCCATGAGCTTCTACAGCTGCGGCAGGGCAGCTTGACGGTTGCCCAGTACTCGGCGAGATTTACAGATCTCTCGCACTATTCGACGGACATGGTACGGGACCCATTCTTCCGGGCCCGGACCATCGAGTAGGGATTGAGGCATTAGATCAGGGCATCACTGATCTCCCTCAGCATTCCGACACAGGCAGTGGTACTGGAGCGAGCCCTTCTAATCAAGAGCTTCCTTGCTGAGCCTATATCAGCAGCGAGACCTACCGCAGGGCGGCACATAGCAGAGTCTTCTATAGCAGGCAGTCGACGGATGACTCATGGGTCCAGGCAGACCAGACCCTGAGGCAGACGACCTCGGGACACTAGCTCAGAGGTGCGGGGCACACAGCGCATAGCCAGTCTTTCGAGAGGCAGACAGTGCTACGCATGCGGCGGGCAGGGCCACATGGCTCGTGACTGCCCGAACCGCCATACTAAGGAGCAGCAGATGGTTGAGGGACCACCCAGGCAGAGGCAGAGTGTCAACCATGTCGGTCCGCAGGGAGCAGGCGGACGGGGAAGAAGAGCTGACCGAGAAGCAGGTGGTGGACGATGCTTTGAGGCTCTACCACCACCACCACCAGGAGGTCCACCCCGACCACAGGGAGCTGGAGGACAGAGATAGGCACAACTTCAGGCAGCAGAGGCCTATGACCACGGTGCACCTGAGATGATTCGAGGTACTATATGTGTCTATTCCACCCTTTCTGCAGTTCTTATAGACACAGGAGCGAGTCATTCTTTCATAGCTGCTGCCCTTGTTCGGATCTCGGAGATTCCGACAGAGCCGTTGGCTCGATCCTTACGGTTAGAGACTCCTACGGGAGAAGACTCGACGATTACGCACTGGTTCCGGCAGTGTGAGCTTACTCTAGGAGGCGAGAGCTTCAGCTGGGATCTTCTTGTAGTGGCGTCGAGGCCTTATGACGTCATCTTGGGCATGGATTGGTTATCTACAGTCAATGCACAGATTGACTATATTAGGTGCAAGGTGCGGTGTGTACGCACCGACGGGAGTAGGTTCACCTTCACCGGCGAGAAGGGAGCCTTCGTAGCACAGGATGGACTTTCATAGAGGAGAGGACAGCTCATCACTCATCAGTTGGATAGCCTCATCCTAGGAACAGTTGACGTGCGGAGTCCTAGTTTACCTGCAGTGGTGGATCAGTATGCGAACGTTTTCCCCGACGACGTTCCAGGACTACCTCCTCGCAGAGAGGTAGAATTTTATATTGATCTGTACCCCGGGACAGCCCCGATATCCACCCCAGCATATCGGATGGCTCCTGCTGAGCTTCGAGAGCTACGGGTACAGTTGGAGGACTTGTAGGACAAGGGATTCATCTGACCCAGTGTTTCACCCTAGGCTTCCCCGATATTGTTCGCCAAGAAGGCGGACAAGAGCTTGCGACTTTGTGTTGACTATCGTTGCCTGAACCAGGTGACAATGAGGAACAAATATCCGCTACCGAGCATTGATGACCTCTTCGATCAGCTCAAGGGAGCACAGTGGTTCTCGAAGATAGACCTCAAGTCAGGCTATCATCAGCTCAGAGTTCGGGATGAGGACATGCAGAAGACGACCTTAAGATGTCGTTATGAACACTATGAGTTCTTGGTTATGCCCTTCGGCGTGACCAATTCTCCAGCAGTGTTCATGGGCCTCATGAACATGGTCTTTCAACCATACCTCGATCGATTTGTCGTGGTCTTCATCGACGACATTTTGATATAATCGACGACTGAGGAGGAGCACACCTACCACTTACGGGTTATACTAGACACACTCTGAGAGCACCAGCTTTATGGAAAGCTCTTGAAGTGTCAGTTCTGGATACGTGAGGTCCACTTCTTGGGACACGTCATCTCTGAGACGGGAGTTGCGGTGGATCCTGCGAAGATCGAGGCAGTGCTAGCTTGGGAGCCACCCAGGAGCGTGATGGAGGTGCGGAGTTTCTTGGGACTAGCTGGATACTATCAGAGATTTATGCCAGACTTCTACAGAGTTGCGGCACCACTCTCAGCATTGACGAAGAAGGGGAAACCCTTTGTGTGGTCAGATGGATGTCAACAGAGCTTCCAGGAGATGAGACAGAGATTGACCAGCGCGCCTATCTTGAGGTTGCCGGAGGAGGGAGTAGGGTACGTAGTTTACTGCGATGCATCAGGGACTGGACTCAGATGTGTCTTGATGCAGGAGCAGGCCGTGATCGCCTATGGATCACGTTAGTTGAGGCAGCATGAGAAGAACTACGCTACCCATGACCTGGAGTTAGCAGCAGTGGTCTTCGCTCTGAAGATGTGATGACACTATATGATGGGCGAGCGCTTTACAGTCTATTCAGATCACCAGAGTCTTAGGTACATCTTCTCGCAGAAGGACCTAAACCTAAGACAGCGGCGATGGCTCGAGTTCCTCCAGGATTATGAATTTGAGATAGTCTATACTTCTGGAAAGGGGAACGTAGTGGCCGATGCCCTCAGTAGGAGGACGAGCATTCGTCTACTTGGGGAGGCGACAGAGCAGCTAGCCGCTATGCAGATATCCTTCGTGGATAGAGATGGAGTAGCCTTTCTTCAGTCACTCACAGTCACTCCTACACTACTTCAGTGGGTCAGAGAGGCACAGCGTGGGGACGCCGACTGTGAGACGCGACGTGCACAGATATCCTTAGGAAAGACACCTGATGGTTTCTCTTTAGGGGGAGATAATGATGTTCTTTTCAGATGACGTACCTTGGTACCAGGTGCTTTACGGGAGGAGGTGCTGAGAGAGTTTCACACTTCCCCTTTGGCGGTACATCCTGGAGTGGCGAAGATGTACCAGGATCTCAGACGTAAGCACTGGTGGTCGGGCATGAAGAAGGCTGTGGCATAGTTCGTTTCTTGATGCCTCACCTGCCAGCAGGTGAAGGCAGAGCACTAGGTACCAGCAGGCTTGGTATAACCCTTGGAGGTCCCGGAGTGGAAGTGGGATGGCATATCTATGGACTTTGTGACTGGACTTCCACGCACTTCCAGAGGTCACGACTCCATTTGGGTGATTGTCGACCGACTCAACAAGTCGGCACACTTCTTATCCATCAGAGAGCAGGGCTCAGTGGAGAGCTTGGGACGTCTCTACGTTCCGGATATTGTATAGCTTCATGGTGTGCCATCATCTATCGTCTCCGATCAAGATGCTCTCTTTACTTCCCGGCTTTGGAAGGGGTTGTAGGAGGCGTTCGGGACGTAGCTACGTCTGAGCACTGCCTTTCACCCCCAGACAGATGGTCAGACGGAGAGGACCATTCAGACTCTCGAGGACATGCTTCGCGCATGTGTCCTCGACTTTGGTCGCAGCTGGGAAGACCACCTACCCTTGTTGGAGTTCGCGTACAACAACAGCTACCACTCCACCATCAGGATGACACCATACGAGGCGTTGTACGACTGACCTTGCAGATCACTGCTGTGCTGGACAGACCCTGGGGAGTCAGCACTTGTGGGACCGGAGATGGTCTAGGCCACGGTGGAGAAGGTCCAGGTCATCCAGGAGCGGATGAGGATAGTTCAGAGCCGGCAGAAGTCTTATACTGACAGGAGGCGGAGACCATTGGAGTTCGAGGATGGCGACCACGTCTTCTTGCGGGTCTCACCTCGACGTGGATTACAGAGATTTGGCCAGGGTGACAAGTTGTCTCCGCGCTTCATCGAACCATTCCAGGCCCTCAGCAGGATTGGCGTGGTGGCTTATCGCCTGGCTCTACAACCTCAGTTGCACCGGGTGCACAACGTCTTCCACGTATCCCAGTTGAGGAGATACGTGCACGACCCGATGCATATCATTGACCATGGGGAGCTGAACATTGATGATGGGGCGTCTTTTGCGGAGGTCCCAGTGGAGATCGAGGATTGACAGGAGCGGGTCCTATGTGGATGGTCGATTCCTCTAGTGCGCATCAGATGGCAGCACGGGAACCTCCAGGAGAGAACTTGGGAGCGGGAGGCTCATATGCGTGCACAATACCCACATTTGTTCCCCTAGTTTATGATGTATCTTTACGGTGATGTAAATCCCTGATGTGGGAGTATTGTAAAGACCCTTAAAATTCGAGAGAAATTTTTTCTTAATTTTGTTTGGGATTTTACAAGAACGCAGTTTCCGACGGCACCTGATTCCGAGACCCGGTGTGCCCGGAATCATTTTCCGAAGTTTGGATCGGGTATGTTCAGTGAACGAACGAGCGAGTTTTCCAAACTCTGAAACCGGTGCTTAGAATCGAATTCTGAGGGCACCAATGAATTCGTAGCGCCGGTAATTGCTTAGGAACACTTTTTCCGGAGTTGCGTTTACACGGGAGGAATTGTTAAAAATTGTGGAAGGTAAAATAAAATTTAGCTTCAATTTTATTTTATTTTCACTAAGTGGTAATCCGTTATATGGAAGTTGGGAAACTATCCTAGATAGGTTATGAGGGCGGTGGGGACCACACGAACCCCACCCCTTTATATTCCCTAACTCCTTCAACTCGCCATTTAATTAGATAACTTATGTTAATTAAATAAGTGAGTTTAATTTGAATGTTTGAAATTCAAATACTTAAGGCATAGGTAATAAAATAAGACTAAACACTTATTTTATTATTTGTTGAAACTTGTTGTGTTGAGAGTGGATTGGGGGAAGAAACTCTAAAGTTATTATCCATCATCGAAGAACGTGAAGAACACGAGGAACACACCGATCTCCGATGAAGAACGCCGAATCCTCGAGGTAGGGGTTTTTATTGTTGTTTTTGTTTGTGAATACTTCCATTGTAACGACCCGAAATTTTTTAAATAAATTTTGTTTCCTAATTTTATGTGTAATTGTTATACTCAACAAAAATGTTTTATTTGATAAACATGATTATAATTAAAATGAGATCAGTGGGTTTTGACTATTATATAACCATCGGTCAACATGACCGCTGTGAACAAAATGTTTTGATTATTGTCTCTAAATATAAGTAATCTTGGTTAATTATTATAGAAAGAAGATTCGATGGCCTCACCTAGTAGTCTTGGACCGATCGAAGCCCATCTAACAGAGCTTGGGAAGGAGGTAGCACCACTGGGCTTTTCTCTGGATCAAATCCAAGCCGAACTTCATCATGTGAAGCTGGAACGAAATCGCCGTCGTGAGAAGTTCAAACTGATAGAAATTACTACTCGGGCAATGTTGACTGAGCCGCCCCAAGCTTCTATCACCCTAGCACACCTTACTCTTAGGTTCTATGCTGGTATTATAAGGGGTTATGTAACGAGACCGTAACTACCTTGTGTAATCCTTGTTTTAAATAAAAATTGGGATTTCTTCTTATGATGAAGTTTATGAATTTTGAAATGACCGGATAAATATAGTATGCATATTTTTGATGAATTTTAGAAAAAGGATATTTTAAATATGTTTATGTAAACCCTAAATAATTAAAAATGTGTAATGATTTTCAAAAAATGGTCTTCTGCAATTATGTTCAGTACTAAATTTAGAGTCTAATAAGATCAACTTGATTTTTGATGAATAGTAAATTATGAATAGTTATTTTATGATTAGGATTAGTAATATGACCAAATGGATTAGTAATCTCACTTAAAGAAAGTTTTAAAATAATCTAGGTACCTTGATTAAGTAATGTGATTCAATAAAATAGTTAAATAACGGTTTCATTAATTATTATTCAAGTATTAGTTTTTTCGGGTGAATAGTGTTTTTTAATTAAAAATTTAATTAAAAATAATTAGAAAATTATTTTTATAAAAATGACTTTATTTTTGAACTCAGAGCATCGATATTATGTTATGGTAATTTTTGGGGTTTTTTCTGAAAAAAAGGAATTTTCGATGAATAGTGTTTTTATTTAAAAATTAAATTAAAAATATTTAGAAAATTATTTTTATAAAATGGATTTCATTTTTGAAATCAGAGCATTGATATTTGGTTAATGTGAAATTTTGGGATTTTTCTGAGAAAGTTGAATTTTCAGTGAATAGTAAAAATACAGTTTTAGGGTTTCGGTATGTTTAATGACATCATAACGGTGTCATGATGATGTCATGAGATCTTTTGAGGGTTGGCCGGACAAGGGTGATGAATTATTGTTTTGGGGGCCCCATGTGGCCTAACTCCATGATAAATGACAAGGGAGAGCACATGGGTTTGAGAAAAGCACATGTGAGGTGTCCCTTGGCCATTAATGCCTTGTCCCCTCACTTTCCCTATAAATACCAAGCCCTCCTCTCATCCATTCGACTCCCCACTCATTCCCAACGAATTTCTGGTCTCATTACCTCCCAAGGAGTCCTCCCAAGGTGCCCCCAAGCCCTCAAGGTCCCAACCGTTGAGGTTTAAGAGTTACATTTTAAGGTAAGGGATCCGACCCCTCTCTTTCTTTTCAAGTAATCTCTTTTATGTCTTTTCTTTTATACTCCATGTTCTTATGTTGGAGGATGTTCTTTTATATTCATCCTACTGCCTATTTCATGTTCATATGATGAGAGACCCCCCCTTTCTCTCATCAATTCGTTTTAAGAATGTTTAAGTGGCGCCGTTAGGCTGCCGAATTTTTAAGGGATTCTTTCACCTTCCTCGTTTTCAAGTTCTATTTTCATTCAAGTCTTTCATGTTCCTTTTTGTTATATTGGGGTATGATCTCTATATATATCATACTGGACTCTTATGTTCATATTATGAGAGACCCCATTTGATCTCTTCAATTCAGTATTTTGATGTTTTAAGTGGCGCCGTTAGGCTGCCGAATTTTTAAGTGGTTCTTCACCCTTCTCGTTTTGAAGTTCTACTTTCATGTCAATTATTTCAAGTTCCTTTTTGTTATATTGGGGTATTATCTCTATATATATCATACTGGACTCTTATGTTCATATGATGAGAGAACCCATTTGATCTCTTCAATTCAGTATTTTGATGTTTTAAGTGGCGCCGTTAGGCTGCCGAATTTTTAAGTGGTTCTTCACCCTTGTCATTTTGAAGTTCTACTTTCATGTCAATTCTTTCAAGTTCCTTTTTGTTATGTTGGGGAATTATCTCTATATCTATCATACTGAACTCTTATGTTCACATGATGAGAGATCCTATTTGATCTTTTCAAATCATTTTTATTGAGGTTTAAGTAACGCCGTTAGGCTGCCGAACTTTCATAAGAGAAATCTTTTTTTTCTTCCTTCCATGTTTTTCATTTCAAATGGTATGTCCTTGAAATATCATTACCATGATCATGTATCCTTCTTATTCTGTCCATGTACTATTTTATGGGTCATTTATGAATGTTTGACCCATTTTACCTCTCTTTTAATGTCTTCTAAAACCTCGGAACATTGCCGTTATGCTGCAGAATTTCTGTCTCAAAATGTCTATCTCTTTTTCTAAAGTCCTTTTATTTTATTAAGTGAATACTCAAAGCTCTTTCTTCTAAAGGGGTATTCACATATATACCAAAATGTTCTATTTTAAATTCTGGGATTTACATACATGAGACCCACCTTCCTTTTCTGTGGGTTTTAAAGTGACGTAAAGATCTTGTCTTTAAAACAGTTTTAAAACGTTATGATTATGAAATGAAACCCATTTATTTTATGTTATATGGGTTACTTATGAAATTTTTGATGATGATATATGTGGCTCACATGATAATAAAGGAAAATTTAAGGGTGCGCCCTGATAGCGCTCCAATGCATTGGGTAATGATGTAACCACTAGAGATTACAATTTTCACGATACCTTGGTGAATAACCTTGGTAATTTTAAAATGACACCTTGGGGATGGACCTTGGTGATATGTTCATGATTGTCTATGTTAAATGATGTAGCCACATCTTCAAGTTATGAAAAAGTTTTATTTTTATTATGATATGCCTCATGATTTCATTTTCATGCATTAAAGTTCTTTTCATGACTTTATTGATGTATCTCAAGTTCATATGTAAAATGTTTCACTTGTTTCCCTTGCTGGGCCTTCTGCTCACCCTTCCTTTTGATGTATTTCCCCAGGTTATGAGATGCAGTAATGAGCCTAGGGTGAACATGAGGAGAAGCCTTTCAAGTGTTTAAGAAGAATGTTTTTTTTGTTTCATGTTTTATGTTCCTTGTTTCCAAGACACTAAACCTTAAAGATCCTCAGTTCCGTGTAATGGAATGAAAAGTTATGTTATAAAAAGACGGGATGATATAGTTGGTATCAAAGGATGGTTTAGTTATTTGTGGAAATTAGGATATGAAAACTCTAGGAGGAACCCTATAGAAAAGTTTAATATAGGAAATCTTCCCGGTATTTTGGTGAGTATTGAGTAAGGGGTTGCCAAGCAAATACATCCCTATCTGGATACGAGCAGGTAGAGGTGGCTCTGGCACAGATGTATATAGGGGTAAAACCCGAAAACACCGCTTTGAGCTAGACTCGAACGAGAACTGGTACACGACAACGGGCCTTGCTGCACTCTTGGTTACAACACTCCCGAGAGATATGCTTTGGTAAATTCATAAGCTTGGTATGAACCATTGTTAAAGGAACAAAGATAAAATAAAATAAAGGTTCACATAAGAATATATGATCATTCATAACCTAGATGGGAACCTAGGAGATCACAAGTTAGGGTATACCTTTCATATACAAGTTATCCTTATATGCTTTCAGTTCCTTTTCATGATTATTAGCTAAGTACTTAAGCCCCTATTTATGCTTTCTCTTCTTAGTTAATGGTGGTAAATGGAAGAACATGTTCCGACAACCAATGTGATAGGAAATGCGACGATTTTCGTATTAATATGACAGGGATGATTAGGGGATTAAAATATGATTATTATTTTGGAAGACGTTCATTATTTTGGGAACCATATTTGATCGAGGTAAATAGATTACTACGGTATTTTCATTGAGGAGTAAGGTTGACTTATATTTTGAAGAATCGATGAATTTAAGGTGAACTTATAATAATTTAGGTTACTTATGGGAATGACTAACCTATCTTGGGTAAAATATGTTTAGGTTAGCTACTTTTTTATAAGATGTTAGGAGTGGTTGATGTTGTCTGGAGATGAACAATAAAGTTGTTTTGGAAGACTATGTTATCAAATCCTTATTGTATTTGGGTTTCAATCTTAGTTTGGTTTGTTTTGAGGAATTTTAAGGACCGTTATTTATGGAATGGTCTATGATGAACTTTGGGTAGTACCATGGAACTTTGATGATTTAAAAGTAGTTTCCATTCCTATGGGATTCTTTCTTTTTGAAGAGTTGTTTTACCTTAAACTTTCTGTTTTTGGGATAATGTTTAAAGATAGAATAAATAGATAGTTAATCTTTTGTAGATTATGTGATTCTATAGAAGATGATTCTTGTGCTTTTATGAGACCAAGTGTTTTTGAATTCTCATCATTTGGAGAAAAGATTAGTGTTGGTAGGGACTTGTTAAAGGATGAAACTCTACTTGAAGGTAGGTATATTTTCTTATGTTTTTGTTCTATGTAGTAAATGAAATCCTCAAAATTATGAAAAGAAACGTAAAACAAAAATGTTGTTGGTTTACATTTCCTACTAGGTAATCAAAGACCGTTTACACACATAATAAGTTTGGGATTTTCTCATGGTTAACTTTCTCCTAATCATGTTCTCTATCACTCTCCCTCAGAACTTGACCCTTTGTTTTTTCCTCTATGTCCATGTTTTCCTACATGGAACCCTAGTGTGGGTTAACTCGGGTGACCATTTTACTTCCCTTTCTTTATTTTAAAGTAATAGTTTTACTGACTCCTTTTCCGATGTGGGACTTTCAATGAAATTTCAAAACCCAATTTTAAAATTGCGAGGACGCAATTTCTTAAGGGGGGAAGATTGTAACGACCCGAAATTTTTTAAATAAATTTTGTTTCCTAATTTTATGTGTTATTGTTATACTCAAAAAAAATGTTTTATTTGATAAACATGATTATAATTAAAATGAGATCAGTGGGTTTTGACTATTATATAACCATCGGTCAACATGACCGCTGTGAACAAAATGTTTTGATTATTGTCTCTAAATATAAGTAATCTTGGTTAATTATTATAGAAAGAAGATTCGATGGCCTCACCTAGTAGTCTTGGACCGATCGAAGCCCATCTAACATAGCTTGGGAAGGAGGTAGCACCACTGGGCTTTGCTCTGGATCAAATCCAAGCCGAACTTCATTATGTGAAGCTGGAACGAAATCGCCTTCGTAAGAAGTTCAAACTGATAGAAATTACTACTCGGGCAATGTTGACTGAGCCGCCCCAAGCTTCTATCACCCTAGCACACCTTACTCTTAGGTCCTATGCTGGTATTATAAGGGGTTATGTAACGAGACCGTAACTACCTTGTGTAATCCTTGTTTTAAATAAAAATTGGGATTTCTTCTTATGATGAAGTTTATGAATTTTGAAATGACCGGATAAATATAGTATGCATATTTTTGATGAATTTTAGAAAAAGGATATTTTAAATATGTTTATGTAAACCCTAAATAATTAAAAATGTGTAATGATTTTCAAAAAATGGTCTTCTGCAATTATGTTCAGTACTAAATTTAGAGTCTAATAAGATCAACTTGATTTTTGATGAATAGTAAATTATGAATAGTTATTTTATGATTAGGATTAGTAATATGACCAAATGGATTAGTAATCTCACTTAAAGAAAGTTTTAAAATAATCTAGGTACCTTGATTAAGTAATGTGATTCAATAAAATAGTTAAATAACGGTTTCATTAATTATTATTCAAGTATTAGTTTTTTCAGGTGAATAGTGTTTTTTAATTAAAAATTTAATTAAAAATAATTAGAAAATTATTTTTATAAAAATGACTTTATTTTTGAACTCAGAGCATCGATATTATGTTATGGTAATTTTTGGGGTTTTTTCTGAAAAAAAGGAATTTTCGATGAATAATGTTTTTATTTAAAAATTAAATTAAAAATATTTAGAAAATTATTTTTATAAAATGGATTTCATTTTTGAAATCAGAGCATTGATATTTGGTTAATGTGAAATTTTGGGATTTTTCTGAGAAAGTTGAATTTTCAGTGAATAGTAAAAATACAGTTTTAGGGTTTCGGTATGTTTAATGACATCATAACGGTGTCATGATGATGTCATGAGATCTTTTGAGGGTTGTCTGGCCAAGGGTGATGAATTATTGTTTTGGGGGCCCCATGTGGCCTAACTCCATGATAAATGACAAGGGAGAGCACATGGGTTTGAGAAAAGCACATGTGAGGTGTCCCTTGGCCATTAATGCCTTGTCCCCTCACTTTCCCTATAAATACCAAGCCCTCCTCTCATCCATTCGACTCCCCACTCATTCCCAACGAATTTCTGGTCTCATTACCTCCCAAGGAGTCCTCCCAAGGTGCCCCCAAGCCCTCAAGGTCCCAACCTTTGAGGTTTAAGAGTTACATTTTAAGGTAAGGGATCCGACCCCTCTCTTTCTTTTCAAGTAATCTCTTTTATGTATTTTATTTTATACTCCATGTTCTTATGTTGGAGGATGTTCTTTTATATTCATCCTACTGCCTATTTCATGTTCATATGATGAGAGACCCCCCCCTTGCTCTCATCAATTCGTTTTAAGAATGTTTAAGTGGCGCCGTTAGGCTGCCGAATTTTTAAGGGATTCTTTCACCTTCCTCGTTTTCAAGTTCTATTTTCATTCAAGTCTTTCATGTTCCTTTTTGTTATATTTGGGTATGATCTCTATATATATCATACTGGACTCTTATGTTCATATGATGAGAGACCCCATTTGATCTCTTCAATTCAGTATTTTGATGTTTTAAGTGGCGCCGTTAGGCTGCCGAATTTTTAAGTGGTTCTTCACCCTTCTCGTTTTGAAGTTCTACTTTCATGTCAATTATTTCAAGTTCATTTTTGTTATATTGGGGTATGATCTCTATATATATCATACTGGACTCTTATGTTCATATGATGAGATACCCCATTTGATCTCTTCAATTCAGTATTTTGATGTTTTAAGTGGTGCCGTTAGGCTGCCGAATTTTTAAGTGGTTCTTCACCCTTCTCATTTTGAAGTTCTACTTTCATGTCAATTCTTTCAAGTTACTTTTTTTTATGTTGGGGAATTATCTCTATATCTATCATACTGAACTCTTATGTTCACATGATGAGAGATTCTATTTTATCTTTTCAAATCATTTTTGTTGAGGTTTAAGTAACGTCGTTAGGCTGCCGAACTTTCATAAGAGAAATCTTTTTTTTTCTTCCTTCCATGTTTTTCATTTCAAATGGTATGTCCTTGAAATATCATTACCATGATCATGTATCCTTCTTATTCTGTCCATGTACTATTTTATGGGTCATTTATGAATGTTTGACCCATTTTACCTCTCTTTTAATGTCTTCTAAAACCTCGGAACATTGCCGTTATGCTGCAGAATTTCTGTCTCAAAATGTCTATCTTTTTTTCTAAAGTCCTTTTATTTTATTAAGTGAATAATCAAAGCTCTTTCTTCTAAAGGGGTATTCACATATATACCAAAATGTTCTATTTTAAATTCTGGGATTTACATACATGAGACCCACCTTCCTTTTCTGTGGGTTTTAAAGTGACGTAAAGATCTTGTCTTTAAAACAGTTTTAAAACGTTATGATTATGAAATGAAACCCATTTATTTTATGTTATATGGGTTACTTATGAAATGTTTGATGATGATATATGTGGCTCACATGATAATAAAGGCAAATTTAAGGGTGCGCCCTGATAGCTCTCCAATGCATTGGGTAATGATGTAACCACTAGAGATTACAATTTTCACGATACCTTGGTGAATAACCTTGGTAATTTTAAAATGACACCTTGGGGATGGACCTTGGTGATATGTTCATGATTGTCTATGTTAAATGATGTATCCACATCTTCAAGTTATGAAAAAGTTTTATTTTTATTATGATATGCCTCATGATTTCATTTTCATGCATTAAAGTTCTTTTCATGACTTTATTGATGTATCTCAGGTTCATATGTAAAATGTTTCACTTGTTTCCCTTGCTGGGCCTTCTGCTCACCCTTCCTTTTGATGTATTTCCCCAGGTTATGAGATGCAGTAATGAGCCTAGGGTGAACATGAGGAGAAGCCTTTCAAGTGTTTAAGAAGAATGTTTTTTTTGTTTCATGTTTTATGTTCCTTGTTTCCAAGACACTAAACCTTAAAGATCCTCAGTTCCGTGTAATGGAATGAAAAGTTATGTTATAAAAAGACGGGATGCTATATCCATTGCCGTTCTTCGTGAAACTTTGCCGCTTGCTATAGATTAACGGGAGGGGGCTGGACCGCACAAACACGTCCGACCCTCCTCCCTTGTAAGTTGTGTTGATGCGGTTCGAAGGAAAGCGGCGCGGTGCAACGACACCGCACAGGATCATACGGAAAGGGTGCGCGGCGCCGTCGCACCGCGCCGTTGAAATCAAACAAAGGCGCGGCGCCATCGCGCGACGCCGGACGGACCAAGGCTGCAGCTTAGGCCGCGGCGGAGTAGGACCGGCGGCCGGTTCCGGGCCACCGGCATTGGAGCAGGGGGACCGGCCCATGCCGGTCCTGTGGCGGCAGCAGCCGGCCGGTTGGAGCGGGCCGGCCGGTCAGAGGAGGAGCTGGGGGTTCGTAACCCCCGGCTGGCCAGACAAGAGCGGCCCCCCCACATGGGGGCCGTGGTTATGAAACGGGGGGGGGGGGGGGCAGCGCTCCCGCCCCCCCCGCCCCCCCCCCCCCCCCTCATCCGCTCGGCCGAGCTGCCTGGACAGCGTGCCAGCGCACCGGGCCGCGCCCAAGCGGGCTGGACCCGGAACCGGTTTGGGTCGACCCGGTTCGGGCCGACCCAGGGGGTCTCGGGCTGGGTCGGTCCGGGCCCGAAACCCCCACTTCCGGACCTCTCATGGTCTTTTGCCCATAACGTGGGCTACAGACCTCCGATCGACGTACCATCAACTGCGATGCGATCCTTGGATCGAGACGGTGATTTCAGTATATTACACTCAAGGTTTCAGAGAACTTTGGGTTCGACCGGGTTGGTTCGTACACGAAACCAACCGGGCCCTCGGAGTGGAAACACTTATAACTTGAGCTCTGGACATCCAATTGACGTGTCGTCGACTTTGATGGATTCCTCTTTGTGAGATGGATATTTTTGATTAATCCGCTCGAGGTTTGGATGCAGTTGGAGTACGGTCGGGTTGGTTTTGACTTAAAAACCAACCGGGCCCCTGGGACGAAAAAGCCAATAACTCTCAGACCGGACGTCCGATTGACGCGCCGTCTCTCACGTTGAGTTCCTATTAACGATACAAAACTTTTGGATACATCAACTCTGGACTTTGTGTCGGTTGATGTATCAGCCCTCGGATCGTGGAGCGGACCCTCCTCGGATGAGCTTGCTGTGTGCGGGAATGCTAGAGTGGCTGCGACTACGAAGACGATGATGACTGTACAGAAATCCTCCGTGGATTCAACGGCGACGACTACAGCACTCAGCGACCCTACGTGGATCAGTGCTACCGATACTGTGTGGGTCAGATCCTGTGTGGGTCAGCGCTCAGCGGTCCTGTGTGGGCCAGCGCCTACAGATCCTGTGTGGGTCCGATCCTGTGTGGGTCATTGCGGGGGTTAGTTACCTATCAATCCTTTGTGAGTCATTGCGGGGGTTAGTACCTATCGATCCTGTGTGGGTCCGACAGCTTAGATGAATCAGTGGCTACATCTGATCATCTTTATCGTCTTACAAAGAAGTATACCTGTGTGAGCTGAATCTTGACTTTCAATCCTCATCTTCGATAAGATTGACTTGATATCCTGTGTGGTTTACGTTATGTTTTCCTGTGTGGACTGGGTTGTACTTGAGCTCGGATGTTGGAGCCGATCGAGAATTGATGACTTAGGTATATGTATGGGCATATACCTAAGTAGTGTCGGATGTTACTTCGTGATTGTATCTTTCCTTTGTGGATTATCCTTTTTGGATTTTGGGATACCTTCGGGGGTCTCGGGGTCCCTACTGAGTAGCTTATACTCACCCCTGCATGGGCTATGCCCGCACTACGTTGTGTTGGTTGCAGACGATGGACAGCGTTGATCATGGTTGGGGCTTGCAGAGCAGGTCGGTACCTGGAGGTGGACCACTGGGCGGGATGTAATCGGAGCGGACGACTAGACCCGAGGAGCTGTGGAGGCTATCTATACCCTCCCTTCAAGTGGGACTTCCAGTGGACAGCTCGAGGCTGCGGCTTTACTTTTCAGTTGTTGTACTCCCTTTTTCAGTTGTACTTTACTTTCAGTTTTGGTTTGTATTATGGCCCACTTACTTTTCCGCACTTACTGTTGTACCCAGTTTTTACTTAGTATTTACTTCTTGCTTGCTCTGTGGTGCTTTTTTACTTTACAAAGGCAATGCCTTCCCTTTTTACTGGGAATTATGCCTTGGTGCTAGTCGCCAGCCCCTGGACTATGGAAGGCGAGTTTGGGGTAGTCACGACACGGGTCCCGAGGATGGGTCGTGACATTAAAATATGTAAGAATTTAAAAAAAAATAACGAATAAAAGAATCAATATACCATTTGGTATAAATATAGGTCAGAGTATGATATAATGGTAGGGGTGAATTTTCCTTTAAAAAACAAAATATTAACTGATAGGCTTAAATAATTAAAAAATCATTTGAAATATTGATAATACATGATACAATATAATGAATTTAAAATGAACAAAAGTTAAAAGTAAATTAATAGAATAAGCATAATAGAATAATTAAGAATGATTATATTATCTGGAGCATATATGATAATAAATTTTTAAATTGAGTGATTGAGAAAATGGATGTATGAAAATATAAGCACAGAATTATTAAATAGAAAAATTGATAAATCATAAAATAAGGGACAACATTTGATAAGGAGTTTAGAAATGTTCTTTGATGAACCCCTATGTCTCCCACCATAATTTCTTGAGTGTTTGTTGCATTAGTCCCTTGGATTTAATAGTAGCCAAGATACCAAAAAACATTTTTTTTAATTGGTAATATAAAAAACCAGAATAGAATTCACCTTGTCTTTTTAATGGTTGAGTATAGAAACCTCAACGAAATGTAATCCCTTTCCATTTAAATTTTTTGTAAAGAAACCTATGCCCCTCAATATAAAAGGAAGCGATCATTGAAATAAAATAAAGATAGAATGAAGAGAGTATTTATAGAATAAAACACATTTTTTATTGTTCTTGATTATCACATATTGATAAGATGAAGCATTGGGTGAGAATGAGAAATATTTTGAAGGATGAAAATATTTTAAAAGAATAAGATTGGAATATATAACGCTTTGGTGATTGGGATATAATAATGTAGCTTGGTGAAGTTGTGAATTGGATGAGAAGGTGAATAAGTAAGATTTTAAGCCACCTAAGGTCTCTATTTTTAGTCTTCATATGTGTGATTTATATGTCTTTGATTTATCCAAGACATTAATTATCCTTGTTGATATTTTTTTACAAATAATTAATATACTTTGGAAGGTTCCAAATCATAGCCACCATATTTCTAAAAAATCCCTCCAGCTAGGCGGTGAGACACATGGAGTTTCCAAGTTTTATTTTCTTCCACTGGATAGATCATGTACTTATTTTGGTTGTGAAGCTAATGGACATACCACCATATGGCCAGTGGAACTACATTAGGGAGTCAGTTATTCTTTCTAAACTCAATTATAACAAGTGTCTCCTATACTTTCTCATTGGACTTATATTGGTCTGGGATGTAACATCTTGTTACCTTCTTTCTATTATTCCACATATCTATCTTTGATTCCATTTTTGTTTGGGTTTTTTGTGGGAATTTCATAGATAGAGTTAATTTTCTTGGGAAATCAACTAATTTTTAGGAGTGTATGTTTGTTTGAATTAACAGAGTTGAGGTAAAAATGTGTTAAAGGCATAAGAGGAAGTCCATTGGGGTCTGGGTTTACCTGGGGGTTTTCAATAAAATTATACAAAAACTAACTACTGGGAAATTTTACATCATGAAATGGTTACATGATGTGAAACCTTTACTGTGCAGATGTCATGAACTAGTTTAGATCCTGCAAATTTTACATGTCATTAAAATGTTTCTCATAATGAAAACATTGATCGGTGTTATTTTTAATATGAGGAGATACCTTTTTTAATGTATCTTGTAAATAATGAAATTAATTTCATGAAATTGGTTCACATCATGAATGGTTCAGGGGTAGAGAATATAACCACATTTCATGTTTGATTTTCTTTTCATTTAACATATAGGATTCTCTCTCAAAAATTAAGAGATATTCTATGTGATTTTGGGTATCCCCTCTCCTTTTAGACCATTTATTCAGTGATTTATCTTAATGGTCAATGTTCTACAACTCTCTAAGTAATTTATCATTATACTTATTCGTTTTTGTTTGTTGTAATTGTGTTATTGCACTAAAATTTCAGATCCATTGATTTTTTGGTGATGTTATTCTGGACCATTTCTAGATCCATTGTGTGATCTTCTTCAGGGGGCCGATTCTCTATTGGTTACGGTGCAACATGTAATTTTTCACTAAGGTATGTGTGAAATAAACTATATATTGACATTTCTTGTTATGGAATATGATTCTAAATTTTTGGAATCATAGGTACATATTTTTTTTTATTTTTTTTGTGTTCTTTATCTTGATTTTGGATCCTATTTTAGGTGTGTGTGACCCTAGTCTGAGGTAGGTAGATCCTTCTCTAGGTGATGTTTGATGACCATTTATTTTACAAGTTTTTATAAAATGATTTATAGATAAAATGACATGATCGAATGATTGATTTTTGTGTGTAAATGGTTTTTTTAAATGGGTTTTACTTATTTTAAAAAGAGACAATGGTACGTTAAAAAGAATTGTGAAATGGTATTTTGAAAAGGTTTCCATGAATTATTTTGATGAAATGGTTGGGAACATGTATCACATTGGAATCCTTGGGTAAATAGGTGTAAGGTTTAGTGATATTACTCTTCTATTGATACGGTTTGGGGGTTGAATCATGGGGTGTTCCTATACAACATAGTCCTATTTTTCTTGGAACTTGTTAGATCTGTTGGGAGGTTCACTTGCTGGGGTACTCCCCTTTTCACTATATTCAATAAATATGTCTAGAGACTTTATGTGTGTAGCTATCTATGTATGGGTATGAGTTTCCAAGCTATCCTGACTTTAACTAATCCTTGGCATGATATTTCCTATGCTTTCTTTTGAGTTATACAACTTGAAATTTATTTCCAGCATTGATATACGTGATATGATTTGAAACTGTTCTACCTTTATTATATAAACTATTTAAAAATGGGAATGTTTTACAATAATTTGGATATAAAAACTATTTAATTTATTATAATTCCTTATTTAATTTAAATTTAAGAATTTTTTGATTATTGTATAGATACATGTTATGAAACACCTCAGTGGGATGCTACTGAGACTGTTAACTCACACCTTTCAAACCCCTTTAGTGGTTCGTAGACCTTGTTATGCCTTTTGATGTGGGGGAAGGAAAGGTGTCATAGTGAGGAAGAAAATTTTAAATTATCTGAGATGGGTAGCAGGTGGGGAGATAATATGACGTCCTCTCCTTATCACATAGAGTATATGTTTCTCATTTTGGGGTTTTTCTTTATCAATGGACACATATCTTAGAGTTTTTCTAGTTACTTTTGGTTGAATTTCTTCCACAATTTCCTTTTAGTTATGGAATATATTTCCTATTTCTCCCTTCCACTTTCTGTTTTTCTTTGTATGTATATATTTTATATTTTCTAATTTAGGTTGGGAAAAATCATCCCCTCTTATTGTTTTTGATTCCTAGGTTCTAGTCTCCATGCCATGGGGATCATGAATGCTATTTGGGTATGTGATGGGGAAGGTTGGGTACTGATATGTGTGAACATCTGGGTTGAGTATCAATATAGTTTGGTACTATATATGTTTTGTTTTTAGTTTTGGTAATTTGGTAGACTATAGATAGGATTTTAATGACATTAGGGGAATATTTCAATGTGTTCCTAGCTATATCTTGTAATTACTAGACTCAATTTTCCAAGGGATGTTTGGATGTGTGTCTCATATTTTGATTTAATGATCTTAGGCTTAACTTTTTCCTATAGTTTTCTAGTTTGAAATAAAAAAATTTCAATATTTTGATCGCGTCTTCTATTTCCATTATATAGTGATATGACTCCAAGTCATCTTCAATGTATACCACAAGAGGGTATAGTGAATTATTCTTGAGGGATTCATCATTTGGATCAAAATATTGTAGAGACTACCATGTGACCAGTTCACACTGTGGACCAAAATGTAATGCAACTCCATAAAATAATTGTTGAGGCACATCTAGGAGATAAGGGAGAAATGTATTGATATCAATAGTTCCTACATGATAATACATAATCCATTATAGGTTTAAATGAACACAAATAGATACATAATTGGAAGGAAAATATTGATCGTGTTTTCAATTTTTGGGATACACCTGAGACTATCAAGGTGAAGTGTGCGTTGTTCAGACTCAAGGGTTCCAATAGGGGATGATGGGATTCCCTGGTTAAGGTGAAAAAACATGTGGGATTAGATTGGAAGGGTTTCAATACTATATTATTCTACAAGTTATTTCAAGATTATCTAATAATGGTGATGTCCCTAATGTTCCTCTTCTTACATTATGGAGAAAATATAGTGATAGTGTACACTAATCAGTTCACTAAACATGTTCATCATTCACTGGAGGTAGTAAATACAAATTATCTAAAGGCACAAATGTACATGTATGGTTTTCTACTGGATATAAGATCACATGTATTTGTACTGATGCTTTATAACTATACTAAGATGGTGAACATGGATATGATAGAAGAGATAGATATGGAATTCAGGTATTGTCATTATTCCCATTTTTTACACCCATTGGAAGCTTCAGTGGTGTTCAGGTAAGGATGAGAAAGTGGAATGAGCATCACATGGGTGGTAGAGGCAGTTCTAAAAAATGATCACCCTTCACACCACCAGTCACTACTAGTAGTGTTCCCCTAAATTTTTATCAATGTGGAAAGGTTGGACACACACAACATTCATATCCTACACCTACAATTATGTGTAATTGTTATTTACACAGTGAACTTCAACATTGATACTATCAGGATATGTCTACACATCATTATGGCCAAGGATCGGCATCTCCAAATGCTACTATGATGTAGTATGATAAGTCAAGGACTATAGGTCTCCATCTACATGCCTTATGAGTGATGAACATTAATATAGTATATGTGTTTTTAACATATGTTTACATGGTCCCAGTGATGGTGAGATGTACCATATTTATTATATATTATGTAGTGTATGATTTATTTGATACTGATGCCTCTGACTCATTTAGTTATGACTATATTTTTATTTTCTTAAATCATCAATGGATATCATATACTTTGTTATGGATTTAGAATCATATCTTGGAAAGGGGAAAGACTAGGGGTTTCAGTGTCCATGTTCTCTATTGATAGCTGATGTAGATCCGGTCAGGGATTTACTCATTCTTGAGCTGGAACTATTTGGCATCATCATGAGGATAGATTAACTTATTTCTCTCCATGATGAATTTTAATTTTATCATAGATTATTCCTATTCTTCACTACCTATAAAGGATCTCTAGTGTTTTATGAAGATTGGGATCCAGGTTCTAGTCATGTAAGACCATTATTTCTAGATCTCAAGAATTATTTTCTACTATTGTTGTTGAAAGTGATGGCATTTCTTCTAATATTGATCTTCCCACTATAGTTCAGAACTTTCCTGACATTTTTCCAGATGAATTCTCTAGTCTTCATCTAGAAAGAGAGGTAATGTTCATGATTGATTTGGTGGCAAGTACATATCCAGATTCAATATTATATAATCTTATAAAATTAGTGGAGCTAAATTAGATCAAGATTCAATTGAATGATATGATGTTGAAAGGTTTTTTTCTATAGTGTTTCTATTAGGTAGACCCTATTATCTTTTCTAATAAGGTAGACGGTTCACTCAAATTATGTGTGTACTATTATATGATGAATATGGATAAATTTAAGGATATCTATACATTCCCCTAGGTGGAATATGTTTTTAACCAGTTAATAGGGGAATATTTATTTTCAATGATTGATCTTAGATCATGTTATCATCAACTTAGAGTTCAAAAGTTAGATATATTGAAGATGGATTTTGGGGGAAGTTATGTCCATTATGAATATCTTGTAATGAATCTTGGTCAAGCAGATTCTCTTATAGTTATTATAAATTTGATTAACCATATATTCCATTTGTATACTAACACTCTTATGATATATTTTATTGATGATACTTTTTTTCAAGATCTGAGTATGAGCATGTTCACCACCTGAGTTTCATTATATAAATCCTGAGGATTCAATGTTTAAATGTAAATATTTTAAAATTCATTTTCATGATACAGAAGTGACGTTCTTGAGTAATATGATTTTTGATCATGGATTATTGGTTTATTAGAATAATTTAAAGGTTTTATTTTCATTGTAGGATCCAAAAAACGTATGTCAGATTTAGATCTTCATTATTTTGTTTGGATACCATTGATAGTTCGTAATGGATTTATCAAATTTGTCCGAACCTATTACTTATCTTACCAAAAAAATGGTTTAAATTATTACGGGATTATGAATTTTAGTCTTATTTTAATGAGTTGAGACAACATATGAAATCAGCACCTTTTCTAATATTACCTAATCCTGGTAAGGGGTATGCAGATTAATTTACACTTCTAGTGCTGGATTGGGTTGTGTGATTATGAATTATGATCTTGTCATGGATTATTGATATATTCATCTTTATTCACATGAATTTAATTTCCCCACTAATAATTTATAGATTTTCTTGGTTTTTCATGCAAATAATTGTTTTGACCACTATCATTTTGGGAAAATATTCACAGTTTGTTCTCACATTAAGAGTTTAAGATTTATAT
Organism: Viscum album; assembly: GCA_963277665.1. Lineage (NCBI taxonomy): Eukaryota > Viridiplantae > Streptophyta > Magnoliopsida > Santalales > Viscaceae > Viscum > Viscum album. Next base: position 692,553,975 of record OY728157.1, read on the forward strand.
TTTCTTAGAATGTCTTGAATCTCAGACAAAGGTGATGGGTGTAATAGCTTCATACATTCAACATTGACATATCTTACAACCTGAGGAAGGGGAATGTTTCTAAAGACACTCTTAGTAGAAATGTCTCATCTTAATGTGTTTTATAATCGAATGAAGAGTAAAAACTTATAGGACAATTCAGCCAGTTTCATCTAGACAATCATAATAACATTTCAGGTATAATTATGACCAATGTTTAGTTATCATCATCTCTCCATAAGTTTATTCTATAGGGTTAGAAGTTGGATGATGAGTTAAGAGTAATTCACGAAACCCTTTATGTTGGGGAGACTATTTATGGTTACTCTATTCCTTCAGATCATGTTTTCTTCTTTAGGGATTTATTTTTAATCCTAGTATATATGACTAGCTTAGTTTTTTTTGGATTTTCATAATTATTCATGTGATTTTCATTGGGGAACTATAAAGATGAATTTTTATATTATAAAACTATTCTTATGGATGTGTATGAAGTGTGACATTGCAGATTATATGTCCCGATGTTACACCTAAAAATAGATAAAGGCATAACATCTGAAACCTTCTGGTTTTCTCTATCCCCTTGAAGTTATCTTATGTAAATGTGATGAGGTGTACATGGAAATCTTCATTGGATTATCATGGACCCCCTAAGGGAGTAATTACATTTGGGTGGTGATCGATTAGTTGACAAAGTCATATCATTTCATTCTGATCAATACACCACTAATGTTGAAGATATAGGTAAGCTGTATGTATAGGTGGTCATGAGGTTACATGAGGTTCCATAAATTATTGCATCAGGAGTGGATCCTTGCATTGACTCATGGTTCTAGATGAGTATCTAGGAGTAAATAGTTTCTCGGTTTAGGTTGAGTACAACTTACCATCCAGAGATAGATGGTTAGATTGAACATGATATTCAGATCCTAGAGGATATGCTCTATGAATATGTCTTGGATTTTGGGGGATTGTGGGGTAACCATCTGTAACTCGATGAGATTTCTTATAACAGAATTTATCAGTCATTGGTTAGAATGGACCCCTTTTAGAATTTTCATGGTATCTTATGTAGGTCACCTATTTTTTTGAATATATTCATGCAGCATCATTGGTAGAACCAATTATCATTCATAAGTTGTCAAAAAGAATTATGGGTATATATAAGCTTCTAGATATAGTTTAGAGTTTTAATAAATCATGTGAGGATCATCTACATCATCCCTTTTAGGTTTTTATTATTTCCTACGTTATCTTGAAAGTATCTCCTCAGTTGGGTTACCACTATCTTAGAAAAAAGGTATGTTGGCTCTGAGATGTGTTGAATGGTTTGAGGCCACTAAGTGGATTGGGATAATTACTTATTGGTTGTAATTGTTGGTTTAATTGATGTCTATGGATAATTATTTTCAAATATCTTAGATCAATAAATATCAGCCTGGTCACTCAATTTTTTTGAGTTTTTAATAGACTGAGTTTGTGCCATACATTTTAGTTGTAGAGTAGCAAGTGGGGACTACTGACTCTACAGTGAAAGTTTTTCATTAGAAATCGATTATTTTTTTTCAGATTGTTATAGCGACATGGATAAAATTCTCATGAGACTTGGGTCAATCAAATTTCATTGTAGAATTAGTAGCCTCACCTCTTTCTAGAGCTCCATTCAACCACAAAACTTCATGTGTATGGATATTTTTATGGTGGGGATTTTGTAACATCTCGTTTTCTTTTTTATTTATTCCACTTATCTCTTTTCATTTACCTTTTTTCTTGGGTGTGTTGTAGTATTTCATGGATGGAAATACATTTCAAGGGAAATTGACCAAAATTTTGGGGTTTTATATTGTTTTTAATTAATTAAGTCTTGGTATAAATGTGCAAATATATTAATAGGATATCCTCTGAGGTCCGGGTTAACATGGGGGATTTTATAAGTTTTTTTGAAGAATCTAATAGATAAAAAATTTCACCCCATGAACTAATTAAATGATTTAAATCCTTTTCTAGTAATATTTCATGATTGGTTTCAATGTGTAAAAAGTTTACAAGTTATGAAATAAGATCACATTGTGAAAAGGTTGATCAGTGTTATTTTTTAACTCTGGTGATGCCTTCTTTTTCATATCTTAAAAATAATGAATATCACAACATGAATGTGGTTCACATTATGAATTATTAGATTCTAGTAGTTTTAACTATGATGAAGATATTATTTTATTTTCATTTTAGGTCTAAGATTCTATCCCAAAACCAAGAAACTATTCGAGATGATTTTGGTTATCCCTTATCCTTTAAGATCATTTCATTTGGTGATTAATCTTATTTGTGGATGAGTTGAGTCTGTATGGGTAAGGGATAATTATTATTCTTTGTTGACATTGGTTTTAGTCATTTATTTGTGATAGGTTTTCAAATATGTTGATCTTGTGGTGATGTTATTCTAGATCATTTCTATATTCATTGGGTGATCTTATTCTGGAGGCCGGTTCTCTATTGGTTATAGTACAATGTATCCATTTTCTATAATTTATGGGTGAATTAACCTCTCTATCAACCTTGGTTGTTATGGAATCTAATAATGAAGGGTGCGAATCATTTTTAAGGACTCGGTTTTTTATGTTTTCCTTATGGTGGTTGTGAATCCAATTGCGATCATGTGCGACTTGAGTTTAAGGTATGTGGTTTCTTCTCTAGTGTATGTTAGAAAACCCTTGATTGATTTATTTTAATAAATTTATTTATAAATAAAATAAAATGATCGATTGATTTATTAGTGTGTGTAAATAAGGATTTTGAGAAAATATGTTTTTCACCATGTTTTGAAAAAAGATAAGTATACTTTTAAAGCATTGTAAAATGGGTTTGTGAAATGGTTTTCAAGAAAGGTTTGATGAAATGGTTTATCAAATGCATCACATGGGAAGCAATGGATACTTAGTTGGAAGGTGTAGTGATATTCCTTTTCTTTTGATACCATTGGTGGGTTCACTAATTAGTTTTTCCTATCCTCCCTAGGATTTTTGTTTAAGAGACTTGTTACACTTGTTGGGAGGTTCACTTGTTGGAGTGTTCATATACTCTCAAGATTAAATGTGTATGTCTAGAGACTTGGTTAACATGATTATCTATGTATCAGTATGAGTTTCCTAGCTATCCTGACCTATAGTAATACTTGGAATGATGTTACATATGATTTTATTGAGTTATATTTGTTGAATTTTATTACCTACTTTGATAGATTCCATATGCAGTGAAATTTTTTTTACTTGGATTATAGAAAATTTAGAAATTATGGAATGTTTTACTATGATTTTGATATAATTATTGTTTAACTAGTTATAATTATTTTATATAATTTTGAGTATATTTGGATTGATGTACAGTGCCATTTTATAGAACACCTAGGTGGGATATTACCGATCTTTTTAGATAACACCCTACAAACAACTTTTCCAGTGCATAGAGATTGTTATTTCTTCCTGTGCAGTGAAGGGTTAGGTGCCACATAGATGCACTCATTTTTCATTCATATGAGTTTGGTAGTTAGTGGTGAGTTAGCAAGACATCATATTCTTTCATGTAGAGTAGTTGTTTCTCATTTTTTGGTTATTTTCCTTTCTTGTTGGACTTGTACCTTGGTGTTTGTTTAATTGTTTTTTTGTATTGTATCACTTCTACTATTTACATTAATTGTGGAATATATTTCTGGTTTATCTATTCTATTGTCTCTTATACTTTGTATGTATATATTACATGTTTTCTTCTTCAGGTTAGGTGAAATCATTCCCCCATGTTTTTTTTGATTCTCGAGTTCTATTCTTCATCCTATAGGGATCAAGAATGCCCTTCGGGTATGTGATGGGTTAGGTCAGATACCTGGTTGTGTGGGAATCTGAGTTCGTTTATTACCCAGGAATTTCAATTCATGATATTAAAAAGTGCATTATGACTTCAGAAAATATTCTTCAAGGGTCTTTCAAGATTCTAAAACGATATCATCACAATCCTTCAATAACCAATAAAATCATTAGATACTTTAAATAGTGTTTTGTGATCATTAAATCATATGAAGGTTAAAATCATAAAAATAATATCCAGTAGAAAAGTAAAATAACAGTTTAAATATAAATTCAACGTATTATAATTATATTTCATGCATATTATTATATGAATATATACTATTTATGATTTTTTCATATAATAAAATTTAAACACCCTTAAAGTGAATAACTAATTTGTTTCCCTTTGAAAACTATTTTTTATATGTTATATGTTGTTTTTATTTAAATAATTATTTATCAATTATGAATTAATTTTCATAAAATATTTTTTTTAATAATCACATATAAATTCAGTTAAGGTAAAATTTTGAGAATTTTCTAAAATAATTTATCTTTTAGTGAAGAGTAGAATTATAATCTTTTGGTATCAGTATATTTTATGACATAATAAATTTTTAATAATAATTTAATAATCAAAATACGTTAATACATGAACAAAAATAAGTTATATTATTAATATAACATATTTTAATAGATTAAAAAAATTTGAAACCTATAAATAACAATCCCAAGTCTAAAATGGAAGTTTGTCTTTTTTTAAAAATATTTTCTAGAAATATTAACTTATAATTCCCAAATTAATACATAAATTTCATTTCAATTATATCATGGATAAAATTAAAAAAACCATACCTTAAATTCCAAAAACCATGACTTAAAAAGAGTGGTAAGAAAACTATTTCCTAATTTCCAAAACCTAAAATTCTAATTCCTATATTTAGAATTTAATAAAGAATTTTTCTAATTTTGTTATAAATACCCACCTTTAAACCCTATTTAATTCACTCCTAAGACATAATTCATGAATTTACCCTCATTTTCCCTAGAAATACACTTCTCATGGAGTTTATAGGGCTGTAAGGATCTCTTCTCATGCTTTATGAAAGTATCTCTCAAGGTATGTGATTCTATTCATCTCCCTTTTGATCTATGTAGTTATATTATAGTTACTCTTATAATTTCAATGTTATTATATACACTTTTACTTATGATCATAATATTAATATTCAAGTATTATTATTAAATTGATAAACTCCCATTCTATCTCATCAATATCATTCCATAAATCACTTTGTATACCCTTTATGCTTTTGAAATCCTTCTTTGATTTTTTATGCATCCCTTTTTCATGCCGTGGATACCTAACACTATTTTTATTCAAGTGTGTTAATATAGAAGTAATCATTATTATTTTATTTGGTATTTCTATTTTTAGAACATACAATCTCTATTTGTGTGTGAAAACATAAGAAAATTTCATGTCTTTAAACATCTATGTACTTTATCATTTTATATGAAAATAATTCATTATTCTCCAATGATTATTGAAGAAATGATTTATTATGATAAATAATCTATGTGTAACACATGGATTATGATATATGAAGGGTTCACCCTGACATCACTCTAATGCATTCTATTAATAATTAATCTCTAGAGATGACATGTTTTATGATTCCCTGGTGAATATCCCTGGTAATATGTTTTATGAAACCTTGGTACTGAAACTTGGTGGAATTCTTATGAATGTATTATTTTTATGTTTAATCCATATTTTCATGTTATTTATCAAATAATTATGATAATTATATCATGTCAAGACTCATTCTTTATCCATTCTAATCACTCATCTTCCATTTCATTTATTTATACCTTACTAATCGTTATGCTTTTCCTTTTCTATTGATGTATGTCCCTTGGGAATACATTGAATTGAGGTAGAATATGATGGAATGATAAATTAATCTTTCAATGGGATTAAAAAAAGTTTATTTTAATGTTTTAATTATGTACTTAATGTATTATGTACCTAGTTTCCAAGACACTAAATCTCAAAACATCATTCAATGTTAATAATATAATATTTTTCATTGAATTATGTTAAAAATAATTTATGAAAAAGTTAGTTCACCATATATGTTTATGAAATTATATTTTCTAGATTATAGGTGGATACTTGTTATTAATTTCCTACCAAAATGAGATATATTTTTTTAAATTTAAACTATTTCTTGGATGAGAGTATTTTTGTGTTTTGAATTCATAAATACAAAAGCTTTTATAAAAATCTCACATGAAATGTTTTCTCATGAGTCTTTAAAGAGGTTAAAAATTGAAAAATAAAGAGACATGTATACACTTATTATACTTGGGATCATGTTACCATTGTATAAATAAAGGGTGAGTATTGTTCAAACTTTTTTTATGTATTATTCATAACCTACTATACTTGACATCGTCTAGATAAGTTATCATATTTGTATTTACATTATGTGGAAGATTCTAAATAATATAATAAGGTGGTGCATTTTAAATAAGTGAAACAAATATTGTGAAACATTTAAGGTAAAATTGAATTTTTATTAAGGAATGAAAAAGAAACATCATTTCATCTTTATAGAAATTCCAATCTTGATTGTGTAGGTGAAATTTGTGATCTAATGAAACATTTTGAAGGTATATTATTTTTTGAGGGAGATGTGTTTCTTAGCCACACATGAATAAAAATGTATTCACTATAATAAGAATGGAACTAATTATGTTTTGATATCACAAGTTATAACCAAAATGATATGGATGAAGTTTTAACCTTAAGACAAGATGATGAATGTTGCATACCCATTGGTGATTGGGTGTTACAATCAATGTTTAATCAAAATTTCAATGAACATGATAAAAAAATATTTGTAAAATCATATTGATATAAAGTACCAATTAATCTAGAAAAATGTGAATTGTGTATATATTTCCTTATACTATTTTTTAAAAAAGTATAATGTTCTGTATATCATGGAGAATCACTTAATTATGGATTCCTTTCAATACAAGATAATGTTTCTAGGTGGTATTTATCTCAAAAAATCAGTATAAGTTTACTGTTCATTTTCCCTCTCTAATTCCATTTCATTTATTAAAAAAGTTGTATAATAAAAAGGATCAATTATTGTAAATGGGGGAGACCCTATTTATTTTGGAAGGTGATGAGCAAGGGGGGATAAGAAAAAGATTTTTCCTTATATAAAGAGACTTGAGGAGTTTTTAGATTATTTTTAGAGAAGATCCCATTTTTTCTCACATGTTTCCAATATATACAAAGTGATTGTTTAGAGATACCACCATAGGTGAATTATCATAGGGGTTCTATGAATTGAAATAATTTGAGAGATGGTTAATTTTGTATTTATATTTACACTAAGTGTTAGTGAACTCTAACAAACATTATATTATCCTACGATGATGTGTTCAAATAACTTCCATATCATGATACTTTTATGACTTGTTTATTAAGAAAATTCATTCATGGATTATGAAGGTGGATTTTTATTGTATATATTGAAAATATTCTCATGCATGGGTTAGAAGCTAAAAAATGATGATATGATTTAAAGGAATAAAGATATTTCGAGTAGGAGAAAATAATTTTTTGAAGGAAATCATTGTTCTATGATTGGTTGAATCATAGGATTATTCAACACTTACAAAAAAATATCATACCATAGTCCTAGATTTTGTGACATAAAGGGATTACACTAATAAATTTTAGGTTCTATTTCATAAAACAAAATGGATTCTTGAGTTTTCTCTCTAGGAAAATCCATGGGAGTCTAAGGCTATCAAACCAAAGTAAAAACCACTACAATAACGATTGAGTTCACATTTTAATGTTATATTTCATTAAATTTTCATGTAATTATTTCTTGGAGGATATAATCAATCATGTTTTAGTGTATAGTTACACCATTTTATTATCTGAACATAGATATATGTACATATAAGGTACACACTGCAAGACCACATGTAATGTTACAATAATGATGTGATATTTGTAAATATTTTGAGTAAGAGAGAATGGACATGGTATATTAAGATCATGATAAAATTGGAGGACTGATGTTGTGATATTTAAAATTTCATTTAATATGGGTGACTCACATATAGAATATTGTGAAAAAACATTCTGATAAACTACTATAAATTCCAATGGGAATTCCATAGAGATTTTGACTGGGATTGAGGAGAATAAATTTGGTATATAGTTTATCCAAATTCTAGATTCACATGATTTCTACAAGTGTAGATTAATCAATATGATTCCACTCATATTGATATTTCTTATACATGGAATTTAGATCCATATTCTTACTCTATTCTTAATTATTATTGATAATAAGATAATAATTTTCACAATGATGTTATCCATTTTAGGACAAGGATTTTCCACTCAATAAGAAGTGTGAGTGAACCATGTCATAAACCTTTTGGGACATCTTCACTGTCTTATTATCCCTCCCATCATCACATTCATCCATTTGGGATCCTTTTTTCTAATCGGTGATAGGAAAATTATAACGAGAGTTAATATTTTGATAATCACTAATTTACTCCTCCCTTAGTGGTGGTTTTCACTCACCTAGGCCTATCATAACCCAATTACATGTGTATCTTATTTTTAATACTCTGATTCAAAACACAAATTTCATTCTAACTTGGAGCACAACTACATTTCATTTTGATCAGATGGGAACATCTAATTGTGTTATTCTATTTATAGTGGATGCATAATCATTAAATAATTATTATATTAATTTTAAAAAAATTACATTCATTTATTGTTGAATAATAAATAATTTAATTATCACTTATATAAAATTATTTGATAAAATGATAAAATATTATAAAATAGAATGAGTGATTATTAACCAGTTCTGTTAGCTAAATTAATGGAATTGATAATAATTATTCCAGCCTAATTATACATTTTGGATAGTTCTACTTATATATATTAATTTTTAACCCAATATAACTGATTTAATAAAAATTTATTTTCAATTTATTCCCAAATAACTAATTTCCCTTGTAATCGATTATATTCCCATTATAGATGTTCTATAAAAAATTAGCTTCATGATCATTTTTCTCAAATTATTATTTTTAATCTTGAAGTATCAATTTACTAATTTGAAAAAATATTCTATATATGTCATATAACATACCATTAAAACTCCATATATAATATATCATTACCTTTACATCACTATAAGTGATGAAACAATGGAATTTTTCCACGGAATGTGTTGTGTTATATCATTATATTTGACTTTTCTACAAAAATCATCATACCATCACTCTTCTAGTAATGTCATATTTTAGATAAATTGATTATGGAATAATACCCGAATAGATATTAAGTTCCATTATTATTTTATGATAATATTTGATACCATATGTCAACAACAATATACGTTTTAAACAAAAAACATGTTTCAAATACACATTTAATATAAACAATTAGTTTTCATATAAATAACTCAAATACACACATATATATATATTTAGATTTATATTAATGATAAATTTTTAGATTATTTATATTATAAAACAACTAAAACACTAAAATCAGTAATTTTCAGCCTCTAATAGAGTGGAAAATTGTACTTGTAATATATTTAAATTCACGTTTAATTATTCTTCATCTAATAACACACAAAATGATTTTTATACACTAGGGAATATGTTTTAACAATGAATAAATAACTATTATATCCTTGGTTATGTTATCCATCTATCATGGGAATATTGAAACACAAAACAAAAACAAAAAATTACATTAGTATACCGATGATCTATAATTGTTTTTATTAAATCAAGGATTAAATAAATGTATTCTTACATCTACTGTATTCTTAATAATATTTTTTATATTGAGTTCAAATTATAGAAACTAATTTTTAATGACTGTTTAAATATTATTAAATGATTTTTTTTTTATATTTTAATGGAATATAACTAATGAACTTTTAAATTTTAAGAAACCATGTTCATTTTTGGACATAGACACACAAAAAATGGTGTACTTCATTTTATAATGATCAAATAATAAGTGTTTGATCTTTTATAAAATAGGTATAGTTGTGTTGTTCCTTTTTATATTTTCTATATAGTCATGTAAATTAGAATATTTATAAAATAGATAAAGTATAATAAAAAAATTAAAATTAATAAACTGATGATAAAATTTTAATGGTTCAATGTACATTCGTGGCATTCATAATAGTTACTCTAATTTAGTAGATCTTATTCAAATGGTTATTCACATATGGATATATGTTCACTATTACTAAAACAATATCATCAAACTTCTTTTGCTATTTGAGGAATGAAATGTATCTTCCATTCCAATTTCCAAATGGTTTCCTAAATGATTGCATGTCTTATGGATAATCACTATAAAATTAAAAATAATAACATGTTTTCAAAATTTATTATTCTTTATTCATATTTATCTAATCAGAATAATTAAAAAAATTACATATTATAATAAATAAACTTTTATAACTCACTTCCTATATAATATTATCCTCATTTCATAATAAGAAACACCCAATTTAATTTACATCACTGGTTGTTTTAAGGTATAAAAATTCTTGTAATTTTTTTATAGGTGATGTGAAACTATTACACTTTTTGGTGTGTTAAATTTTTACTATATAAGTATAATTATACCATTTTACATTTCATGATTCTTTCAATCTAGTGATATCCCTACTCCATAATATGTCCTCAACTGTATATCATTTAGATGAAAAATAAGTTATCAATTCACATCTGGTGGTGCCCTATACTTGAACTCCCCAGTCTAGTGATAGAAACACATTCTATAAATACAGACTTGATATAAATTGAGACCACCTGAAAACAAAAAATATAATTATATAGTTCATCATAGTATCTAAAAAATTTAAATCTACATAAATCACACCCAAAAACAAAAAGTTCTATGTCTGTGGAGACTTTATACATAAATAACTTATTTTAAAAAATTTGGAAAAACATGTACAAATCAGCTTCATACTTTATACCATACATGAAAAATCAATCACATCACTCTCTTTTATAATCATGGGAATGGTAACAAAATAAAGGATGATATCATATTCTATGTAAGGATAAACATATGATTCATCTACTGATGTTCATATGTAAGAATAATATGAGCATAAAGATATGATAAGATAACCATGGTCCATGGAATATCATGATATAATCATACCTAATAAAACACATACCATAAAACATGATTCATTCAATTAATATTTGAGAAAAGAATAAAAAATTATCAATAATAGTGTAAAAACAAGATCCTATATCCATGTAATGTCCTGGATATTTCTATGTAATATTTTTAAATATAATATGGGATTAATTTGAGACAAGGTACTGAGATGGCGTGCGATTCTGAGGCCCAGGGTGCCCAGAATTAATGTTTAAAATATTAAATATCATGCACACATAGTTTTCCTAAGAATGTAGAATGAATTATAAATAGGTGTTTGAATCAGAAATATGAAGGAACCATTGCATTCAAAGCAGAAAATTTACCCTAGGTGAGGCCTGATATCAGCCAACACAGTTCGGTTGTGAAAAATATTTTTCAAATGTTCTAATGAATAAAATAAATTTAAATTTATTTTATTTTGTTCTATTTTATCAATGTAGCGATGGTTTATTTTCAAATAAAATTATAGGTAGGGATCCAGGGTTCTACTCATAACCCTGGAATTCCTTGGAGGCTCTAGAGACGAACCTAGAGGATTCCCTCAGTGGTAAATGATGAAGAAACATGGATCAAAGATTAACAGATACCATTCTTGATGTATCTTTCCAACGATGATGACATGATAACCGATTTTCTTCCACAAGCGATCAACTACCCAGGTATGGTGTTGTTATTTGTAATTATTTCCCTATTTTTTAGAATCAATGATGAATGTAGATCAACCAATGAACAGGTTGACACACAGATCAATCATTCTTGCATGATGGGTTTTATTTGTAGGAACTATAGGGATTGATGTAGATATTATTTTGTTTGGATTTTTTATCATTCTAATAGGAACGAATCGAGGACAGAATGAACAACGACTTAGGTTCATTCCTTGGGTTATTCTTTGGGATTTTTTTCTCCCTCATTATATTCTTCATCTTCCTCTTTCTTTGTGTATTATGAATTAATAATAATTTTTTCATTTGATCATTAGCTCCATTATAAAAAATCTAAGATCTAGCATTGGATTGACCTAGATGAGGTGATAAATTGATAGAAATGGATGAATTGATGTGATTTAGGATACATCGTTCTTTGAGAAATTTACGTGTTGGTGATTGAAATAAGATTTCAAAGTTGATTGAAGTCCCAAAAATCACTAATTTGTAATTGTGAGGAAAAGTCAACCCTATATTTTTAGTTTTGAGGTGAACAGATCACTGAAACTCTATTGGATCATCAACTGAGGCATGTGGCAGATAAACAACAGTTTCTAGAAAATCATTATCAACATGGTGTGTAACCTGGAGTGACACACTGTGTGGCTCCCACTCAGTGACAACTAGGGTTTCAGGAGTTAGTTAAACACCACACATCATGTGACCCTATCACACAGCATGTAGGCCCTTCCCAAAGAATCAGCGTGTACTGAAGTACATACACAGACACGAGGTGGAGTACACTGGTTTCCTACACTGTGTGCACCCCAACACACGACTTGGCCCAGACTAAGTACATAGACTACCCCAGGTACTAGTACACGAGAAGAGATGCGTAGGTTGAAAATGTATACTAGAACATGACTGGATTACACAGGTGGACCCCAGATGGAAGGACACAACATGTTACCCTTCTACACGGAATGTACCCATATTCTACATGACATGTTCTAAACAACACGGGTCATTGTACATGGGAAGTACCTGAGGTCAATGGAAACGACATGTAACTCTATTACACACTATGTATCCCCTTCCTATAAGGATTAATCCAATTTTCCACTATATCTTGGATATGTTTCCTTAGGGTTTATTCCCTTTATCGCTTCCCTGATGGTTGGTGGGTATCATTTTCTACTCATAAGAGTATGATCCCTTCATCCAGACTTCCTAGACAGAGTCGTTGTAATCCCCCAAGAGGCCCCATGTGAGATCCTTTTTTCATTATTACTACCCTAGGTAGATTCACTGGTATTGACGTGACCAAATTCACTAGGCATCGATCCTCTACTTAGCGGGTTAATCCAGATGGAGTTGTTGGTATCACCCCATGGCCCTGGCTATGATCCTCATCTATTGTATCATATATATACCTTCATATCTATAAGTGTATCTCTCTTTTGATAGTTCTTTTCAAAGAGTACTTCTCAGGTGAACATCATTAGTGCAATTAGACTCAGAAGTGTGTTCTCCCAGATGAGTTCTTTGTGGAATCTTCAAGATGAATCCCCAGTGCTGGTATACGATAGTTGTGACATACCTCTAGACCACGTGTCTTGGTTCGAGTATATATGAATATTTTTTATATGTTCTATATACATATACTATGTAGAGATGACTATACCTTTTTTATTTCTTGTATTTTTTTTGTGGTTTCTGGGTGTCCTACTGAGTATTGTCATACTCACCCCTACACAGGCATTGCCTGCACATGTCCTGTCTTATAAAAATGAGAGACCTTTTGACAAAGTCAAGGTTGTACCATTACCAGACACGGCATTGTGAGTTTTGGTAGGCTGAGGTGTTCCTATGACTTTAATCAGTAATCCCAGTACCAATTTTTCTTATAAGTTGGATTTTTTAGTTTACAGACACTTTCTTTTTGGTGGGCTTATATTCTGGCCGAGTTACTTTACTGCACTTTAATTTCCTATCACACTCTGTTGTTTGGGATAATGGTTTTCATGCATTTTTTTCGTAGTGGCTTTTAAATTTCAGCATTTTTGGGCTTGGATATGTGTACATGCATATAGGTACATAGGTAATACCTCCCATGTTAGTGAAATGCCTACTTGGTGCTATTCACCAACAAATTTCCTATTGGAGGCAGGCTTAGGGACTCGCAGCATGGTCTCCATTATGATGGGTTGTGACTGAGTCATATCAGAGATGGTGGTTCTAACTTAGGAACGAGAGTCTAAGAGATTAGTTTAGGGAAACAATGTTAGTGTTTTGAGTTCAGATTTCAGGCCAGGGACTCTAGTTCTGGTGGGGATGAATGACATATCCATACACCAAGACTCTGATAACCTACTTTTCAAATTAATACAAGAGAACACTAGTTGTAGGTATAATAATGGTACATGCATCATATAGAAATGGTTCATGGATCCATGCCCTTATTGAGTTAGCTCTCCAGATATACTCATTGACTGTGGTATATCTTTTTTTTACAGGATTCCCCCAAGATACATACTAGGTAGGATTTAGTAGCTCAATAATGAGGATGACCCCCTTAGTGAAGAGGCTTTGAGGGAGGGACCTGTTCTCTATATATCACCTCAATGTGGTGCACCAACTATACAAACACCTATGGAGTAACACTTTTTACCCGTGGTACCGGCAGATGAAAAATACATGGTGATCACACTTCAAGAGTTTCAGAGACAGAGACCCCTCAGGTTATCAGGTGATCCCGACCCTCAGGTGGTAGAGGATTGTCTTGAGGTGGTGACCTAATTTTTCTACCTAGTCTGGACACCAACAGATTAGATGGTGCTTCTGGCAGTGATCTTTCTACATGGATCAGTTGGGTGATGGTGGATTTTGGCTATCTAGACTCACGATGAGGAAAATTTTTCATAGACATAATTTGAGAGTCTCTTTAGATAGGAGTTATCATTGGTTATACTGAGAGAAGTGCATATAAATTAGATTCTTTAGCTACAATAGTGTATCTTGACGGCGGCTGACTATTCAACTAGGTTCCCCAAAATTTCCAGGTACTCGATGGATATTGTTAGAGATTAGTACTTCATGGCTCAGACCTTTGAGTGAGGTCTATATAGAGATATTTAGGCCACTATTATCCCTCAATTCATTATAACGCATGATGTGGTGCTTGATAGAGATTTGTTGGTTGACTATTTCTTGGATGAGAAGGTAGATTCAATGGTAGTAAATAGTGTATGAGTAGGTTCATAGATATTAGTAGTAGGGAGATTATGTTAGTCTCAGGGATTCAGGCATGGGAGACTTTTTAGGAGGAGATCCCAGGATAGAGGATCTATAGTTTGGGGCTTAGAGGGTGGGTCTAGTTAGATTAGGGATAGGAAGTGCTATTCGTATGATGTAAGGGGACATCTTTATCGAGATTCTCCGACCCTCCATGCTTATGACATGGAAACAATTGATGGACCACTGAGGTATAGACAGTGATAGGAGAAGGTAGATATTATGGGCTATGGATGTGGTAGAGGAACTGGGAGAGCAGTAGGAGGTGGTCAATTTTTCGACTTGTTACCACCACCACCCCCAGAAGGTCCATACCAGGCTCAGGGAGCTAGTGAATAGGGACGAAGACAACTGCATTCAGTTGAGGCATATGTCCCAGGGGATACATGAATGATCAAAGGTACATTGTATGTCTTTTCTATATTTATTTTCATATTGGTAAATATAGGGTCCATTCATTCCTTTATTTCTAAATATCTTGTTCGAAAGATAGAGATTCTGGTTATAACATTTACATGAACATTACAATTAGAGACACATACTAGAGAAGACTCAATGATAATAGATCTATGTCAATAGTGTTACTTAACCCTTGGAGTCATTAGTGTCAATTTGATCCTCTTTATGGAAGCGTTGAGGACATACAATGTCATTCTTGGTATGGATAGGTTATACATAGTCCATGACCATATTCACTATTTTAGGAAAAGGGTATGGTGTGTCCACAGAAATAGAGTGAGGTTTTTCTTTGTTGGTGAAAGGGAAACTAAGGAAGCATAGGATAGACTCATGTATAAGAGGGTGCAACTAATTAATCATGATTTGGATAGCCTGACCCTCGAAGTAGTAGATGTTATTAGTTTCCTGTTCCTAGTAGTAGTGGAGGAGTATGAGGGCGTCTTTCTTGTATATGATCTGGGATTACCTCCCCATTGGGAAATAGACTTTTCCATTTACATACACACTAGGATGTCACCGATATCTGCACCAACATATCAGATTGATCCGACAAAGATTCATGAGCTGAGGGTGTAGTTGGATGACTTGTAGAGGAAGGGATTTGTGAGACCTAGTGTTTCACCTTGGGTGTCCCTATTTTTGATTTCCAAAAAAAGACACGACATTGAGGTTGGGTGTGTACTACCTATGTTTTAATTAGGTGATCACGAATAAAAATTATCCACTTCCAATGATTGATGAACTCTTTAATCAGTTGAGTGGGGCATAACGATTCTCAAAGGTTGAACTTCAATCAGAATAACACCATTTGTGAGTATGAGATGAGGATATTCTGAAGATGGATTTAAAATTCTTCTATGGTAACTATGAGTACTTGGTGATCCCCTTTTTCATGATGAATTTTCTATAAGTATTCATGGGACTCATGAACCAGATCATTCATCCTTACTTAGATAGGTTTGTGGTAGTCTTAATCAATGATATCCTTTTATACATGACATCTGAGGAGGATCACGATATACACTTAAGGATGGTTTTGTACGTACTATGAGAGCACTAAATTTATGGAAAACTCTCAAAGTGCTAGTTTTGGATTCAGGTGGTCCACTTTTTGGGACATGTTATCTCAGTAAATAGAGTGGCTGTGGATCCATCCATGGTGGAGGTAGTGTTATCATGGGATCCAACTAGGAGCGTGATGGAGGTGTGTAGCTTCCATGGGATAACAAGATATTACCAAAGATTCATACCAAATTTATCGTGGTTATCAGCACCTACGATTTATTTCACTCAAAATGGGAAACCTTTCACGTGGATAGAGAAGTGCCAGCAGGATTTCTAGTAGTCGAGTAAGAGTTTTAAGAGCGCTCTATACATGAGATTACTTGAGAAGTGTGTCGAACACGTAGTGTTATACGATGAATTAGGGACCGGGCTTGGATATTTCTTGATGATAAGGAAAGCAATGATTGCTTATGGTTCATTACATTTGAGGCCACATGATAAGAACTACATGACTCATGATCTTGAGTTTACAGTAGTTGTATTCACATTAAATAAGTGTAGAAACTACTTTATGGGTGAGAGATTTATCATCTACTGTGATCATAAGAGTCTCAAGTATGTCTTCTATTAGAAGGATCTTAACTTGAGACAAAGGATATGGCTAGAGTTCCTCTATCACAATGACTTTGAGATTATCTATACTCTTGGGAAGGGGAACTTGGTGGCAGATGCTCACAGTAGAAGATCTAGTTCACAGTTACTGAACGAGGTGTCAGAGAAGTTGGCCTTGTTATAGTCATAATTTATGGATGGATATAGAGAATCCTACCTCCATTATATGGTTATCACCCCTCCACTCTTACAACAAGTCAAAGAAAAATAGCATGGAGATACCAACTATGAGACCCTACGTGATCATATGTATGAAGATCATGCGCCTGATGGATATTCACAATGTGGGGATCACATATTCATTTTCAAAGGATGTACAATTGTACTAGTGTCATTGTGGTAGGGGGTTCTACATGAGTTTTATACTTTTCCTTTGGTGGTACATCCTGAAGCGGAGATGATGTACCAAGAACTCTGATGTCAGTTTTGGTGGATAAAGATGAATAATGCAGTGGAAGAGTTTGTTTACCGATGCCTTATATGACAATAGGTGAAGGCTAAGCACTAGGTTTAAGAAAGTTCAGATAAACCCCTTGTGGTGCCAGAATGGATGTGGGATGGGATATCGATGTAAATCATGATGGTTTACCAGGTACATCAAGGGGACATGATTCCATCTCAGTTATCATTGAAGAGATCACCATGTTGGCCCACTTCCTAGCTATCTGGGAGTAGAGTTAAGTAGAGAACTTGGGACAACTCTATGTTTAAGAGATAGTTTGATTCCATGAAGTCACATCGACGATAGTTTCTGATTGTGATGTTTGTTTGACATCCTGGTTGTGGAATGGATTATAGGTTGCCTTTGGGACACAGTTATTATTGAGAATGGTATTTCATCCATATCCAAACAACCAGACGGAGCGAACCATTTAGGTTCTAGAAGACATGTTTCAGGCTTGAATATTGGACTTCAACCATATTTGGGAGGATCACCTAACTATGGTGGAGTTTGTGTACAAAAAAAATACCATTCCACCATTAGTATGGAAACATTAAATTATTTTTACAAGAAACTCTATTGGTCACCCAATTGCTGGACTGACATTGGAGATTCAACACTCGTAGGCCTGAATTTGGTATGAGCTACTACCGAGAAGGTATAGATCATCCAGGAGTAGATGAAAGCTCTATAGAGCCATTATAAATCTTATGTTGAAATGCGGCATAGGCCTTTGGAGTTTAAGGAAGGAGACTGTGTGTTTCTTAGAGTTTCACATTGATGGGTATTGTAAATATTTGGTTGGGGTGGCATGTTATATCCAAGTTTTATCTACCATTTTTAGATACTGCATAGAGTTGGTGAGGTGGTGTACCACTTGGATCAACCCCCTTAGTTGGACCGGGTACATGATGTCTTCCATGAGTCAAAGTTGAGGAGGTACATGCATGATATATCACACATAATCGAATGGGGAAACTTAGACATTGATGATGGAGTGAATTTTGCTGAGGACCCAATAAAGATCAAGGATCTTCAAGAGAGGATCTTATGTGGGTGAGTGAATCCCTTGGTGCATGTTCGGTGGAAGCATGAGAATTTCCAGGATAACACATGGTAGAAAGAGATTTCAATTCATGCAAGTACCCACATCTTTTTTTATAGACTTTGTTTTTTAATTATTGAGGACATAAATCCCCACAGTGGGGAGAATTCAATGTCTCATATTTTTCTTTGTATTATATTTAAATATTATATGGAATTTTTTGGTCAGAGTGGATACTCAAGAGGGGGGGTGAATTGATTTCCAATTAAAATTTCTGTTAACAAAAAAACTTAGTTATTAAAATCCCCAATTTAAAATAGCACCATCAATTAAGGTAGTAGAGATATAAATGTTTAATTGGTCAACATGTTTCTCTAAGGTTGATTAGTCCATATTTGAATCAATGTAACCACTAATTCATCTTTTGAAATAGGTTTACTCAATTAATCATATATACACACTAACCAAAGCTAACTATCAGAGTGAATGTAAAAATAGTTTCTGTCTTTGAAAAATATAAGCAATGAATAAAATAAAATAGATTATATGAGGATTATCACAACAATATAAAAAAGAGGTTCAGTCTTAAGACAAGACCTAATCCTCTCCACATTGTGAACACCTGTCACCAGTAAGTTTAAATTAGCAATAAACTTGATACACAACCTGTATCGGGATTTATAACAGTTTTTAAAAACTGTCCGAATTCACACCCTCTACCACTGTTCTTCGTGGGAAAGACAAACAACACAGACCACACACAGTCTCTTCCATAGTTTTACATGGGAACAAAATGTAAGTGAGGTTTTATATAAGGATATTTAATATCCTCTAGTTATAGCATAGGATATAGTGTATGAAGCGGGCAGACACACTTCTCATAAATGTTAAAAGAAGAAACACAATAGATAAATTATGATGAGATAGTGTTTAGAAGGATCTATGTGTTTGCAGTTCTGCTCTTGACTCCTTGAAGAATTTGAAGCTTTAGTCTATCTCAGGAATTTGTCTTCAAAACAGAGTGCCGCAACTCTAGGTACTGGCTTTGAGGAATTGTGTGTTCTGCTTATTGAGTGGATTTAAATTTTATGAAACACAGAAGGCAGTCTCAAGTTTTTTTTCCTGAAATGATCTTCTAGTAGTTTCAGAGGTTCACAATGAAGGTGCTTGAAAAAATGGTTCTTACTTGTTCTTTATTAGTTTCTTCCTTATGCATTCAACTTGTGAACTTCACTCTTTCTTTTTGTTTTTCTCTGTGCCTCTATATATATCTTATTTTTCTTTGGTCTTTTTCTTTTTTATTTGAGGTCCAACAATAAGAGTACGTACATCATGTGAAATATTTCTCATACCTCGTACTATCAATATATGGTCTCCAGATATGTCTACAACAAATATGAATTAAGTCGGAAGCATTAAAGTTAGCAAATATGATCGTTAGAAAAATATCAAGAATTTGGAAAAGGGTATCAGTAGACTAGTAATGGTAGCCTTCACATCGGTACGCATCAACAGTAGGTGCACATCAGAAAATACAACTGTAACCTTCCATCGGTAACCTTAAGAGGTGACCTTTAACAGTAGGCTTGCATCGATGACCTTGTAACGATGACCATGTATCAGTAACCTTATATCAGTGAACTTTGTACCAGTGACCTTGTACCGGGGACCTTGTATCTGTGACCTTTGTACTTAGATAAATGCTGGACTGTAAGCTTAACCAATCAAGCAGTGAGATTGAGAGTATATGAATATTAATCTATAGAAATTGGAATCATTAATGACACACACTTAATATAGAATGAAAACATGGTTCTCACTTAATATAAAAACAAGATTAGGTATTATCAAAACATGATTTGGGATTATCAAAACAAGATTTGGGATTATCAAAACTTGATTTGGGATTATCAAAATAGGTAAGTCCAAAAATCTCCCCCTTTTTGATAATCAAAAATTATGTCATTGAATATTTTGATTTAAGAGTTTTGAATCAAGGTTAAACACATCTGCTAATGTCATCAGTGATGTGTGCATACACAAATATTATGGAGAACACTACATTTAGGTCAGAACATATAAAAACACATATAAAAAGTTCTTTCTTAGAGATAATTCATGTTTTGAATAGTTTCTCCCCCTTGAATATCTTAGTTTCTCCCCCTTTGTGATTAACAAAAAGTGTGCAGAACAAAAATAGTAAAAAAAGAAGTCCTTTTATTAATAAAACAGGAGTACAATATACAGAAGGAGATACACCAATCCCTATCAGCTAAGACAGCCCACACTCAATCCATATCAGAGATGTCCATTGGAGATTTGGACTTGGAGGCTGAGGAGGCAGGTTTTAAAGGTAGGGGGATAGGCCAAGGGATGAAAGTAAGTACTGTAAGAGGAGTAGCAACCGAGGAATCAGTAGACCTATAGTGAGTAGATCGCTAAGGAATCATTGGGGTCAAACTTCTAATGGTCTGGGTAGGAGTCCTCAGAGGAGCAGTACTGGTGGAACCTGAGGCAGCTGAAGAAGCAATCAAAGCAGAAGGAACAATGATGAGAGTGAAGTCCACATTGAGGAAAGATAAGATAAGATTCTTGAAGTCTATAATAATGCTTTCCTCTATTTCCATAGAGGAAATAAAATCATCCTTATTCTCCATGAATTTTTTCAAAGCAGGAGTCTGCTCTCGAAGCTTCCTCATTTGATCTTTAAATTTCTGAGTGACAGGTGGAATCCTCAAGTTCTCCAACAACAACTTGAAGTGGAAATCCATTTGATGCTTAGTGTAAACCTATATGTAATAGAAGTCAAATTGATCCTTGATGGCCTTCTGATCTTGAGCAGATTCCCTTAAATAATTTCCTACAAGGTTATGAATTTCCCTGGTGATGGAAATGACCTGAGAGTCTGAGGTATTATCACTAGAGAAATTTTTTAGTTATTCTCTAACAACAGTCTTAAAAGATTCAATGTCAACTAGAGGAGAGGATAAAGTGTAAGCAGATTCACCAACAGGTTCCATAGAGAAATCCATAGTCTCCTTAAATGATTTGGTCAACCCACTGATCATCCTTTTTACATCATCATCTTGGGCTTTCACATGTGTTTCCATAGACTTCTTAAAGTCCTCAAACAATGTGACTATTTGCTGAACCAAACTTTTAACATATCTATGGTCTCTGTCCACCTGAGCTATCAAAGCCATATATTCATATAAGCTAGAAATAGACCTTTTCATTGATTCCATAGACTCTGCCAAATCTCTTACCTAATTCTGACATTCCTTGACCTCATGTAACATTGCTGAGTGAGAGGTAGAGACTATCCTTTCCACTATAGATGTCATGAGTTCTTGATTGTGTGCTATTTTTCTTGCTATCTTAGTGTTTTCTCATCAATATACCTCTTTAGTTCTGATTTCAAAGAATCCAATTCATCCTTCTTTACAAAGTCTCGAGGTAAAAAAACCACTGGCTGCACAATGGTAGTTTCTAGGACAATAGGAATTGGAGGGATTCTGATAGGCTGGTCCTCTTCAGAGTCTCCATAATCTAGGCCTAAAACCACAAATCCAAGAGCTTCTGTCCAATCCTCTATCTCATGAGCAACAACAACTGATCCTGTAACAACAAGTTCCTCCCCCTCACTTGGAGAATTCTCATGAACAACCACATCTATCTCCATATGACCTCTTTGATCAACTTCAACAACAAAAAGGTTCACTACCACTTCCTCCACTGAATCTTAAACAACTTCCAGAACAAGTCCATCTTTGACTAAATCAGCAACTTCTTCATATCTACTTTCTACTCTTTCTATATGTCTTATTAAAGGACTAATAATTAAAAATTAATCTTTATTTTCAGCAGCATCTATCACAAAGTCAACATGACTTGATTTAGAGTCCTCATCCTCATCTGGGTATCTCTAACTTCTCTTAAGACATTTTCAGCCCCTTCTTCGTCACTAGTTTCCTTATCACTGTCCCTTAGGATAGTCTCCCTTCTAGGAAATCTCTTTAGTGGGCTGGGCTCACCAAATGATACAGTATTCGAATGAGGTTTGGAGGGAAGGTTAGGATCACTCCTCTCATCTATAGAAGAATCCGCTTTTTCTTGCACAATAGAAACTTCTTCTCCTTTTTCATCTAAATATGCAGGCTCTACTTCATTAGGCTTAAGATCGGGGTATCTCTTATTCTTAGGCCTAGTAGGATGAGTCACAGGATTAAAATCTTTATACACCTTAGCCTCATCATTTACCCATCTCCTCATCCATGGATTCTAGTTAATCTTCATCAGCTTGTAGATCACTTTGGTGATGCAATGGTTATATTGCACAAAAATAGTTTCCTCCTTATCTCCAGCAAGTCCTTTCACTTTCAACATAAGGGATATCAAATTAGCATGGAATAGATCATTGGATTTGGAACTAGTCTTGGTCATATCTTCTAGTTGAATCATCAACAACCTACATAAGTTGATCTTCTGTTCATTATTTAATAGATACAAGAGAAATAAATCCTAATACTTTAAAGTTGCAAAGCCCCATCTATTGGGACTTAAAACATGCTGAATAAACTTGAAAATCATCTTATCTTCTCCTACCATTTCAGCAGCAATGAATTTCCCGGGAATTCCATTTCCTATTAGTTCAGCTAATGCTTCTTCATAGTAGAATAAATCACCAGTGAGAGGCAACAATTTTGAGTAAAAATAAAAAATCCCTTCATGTGGAACCCTCAAGCATTCAACCCATTTATCAGAGGAGAAGCTCACACTTACTCCATTTACTTTGGAAATCATTCAGTGCTCATCCTCAGACTACTCGAACTTGAGGTACTCATAAACTTCCTTCACTAAAATCGAGTAATAGGGTCCATTATTGTTTGAAAAACATTCAACCCATACTTGAGCTTCCAGTGCCTTAAGTACTAATGATCGGCTCGACAACAACCATTCTTAACTTAACTCTTTATCAACTACTATTTCCCTCTTGGATAAATGTGGTTTCAACACCTTTTCCACTGTCTGGCTTCTGCTACTCGACTCGACTCTAGGTCTCTTAGGATCAGACACATCTCCTTCATCAGCAACCGATGACCTTTTGACTCTTTCCATCGATCTAGAGAGGTTCAAGGTTTCAGTAGAGGTTTAGGTTCTGAGATTGGGGAGAAAAAGGTTCGGGAAAGGGTTTGATGTGGAATGATAAGTGATCCATGTTTTAATTTTATCATTTAGGGATTGAAAAATAAAACAGATAAAATGAATAAGTAATATGTAGAAAATGTTTCAGATTCTGACTTAGAGCACAAAAACGTAAAGTCCCAGATTCAAGTCGTCTATCAGTAAGGAGGTATTGGTAAGGCTTAACGGTGAGGTCTTATCGGAAAGGTATAATGGTGAGGTCCTATTGATAAGGTCCTAACAGTGAGGTCCTAATAGTGAGGTTCAACGGTGAGGTCCAAACGGTGAGGTCCTATCGATAAGGTTCTAATAGTGAGGTCCTAACGGTAAGGTCTAATGGTGAGGTCCTATCGGTAAGGTTCTAACAGTGAGGTTCAATGGTGAGGTTACCTATACTGAAATTAATCATCCCTAATTAATGTTTTATGTAGTCTAACCTCTCTGAATTCAAAGGGTTTGTGAATATATCTGCCAATTGGTATCCGGTACCAATGAATTCAAGAGTGATATCACCTATTTGATAATGATCTCTTAAGAAGTGATGTCTTACATCAATATGCTTTGTCCTATCATGAGATAATGGATTTTTAGAAATGTTAATAGAACTTGTGTTGTCAAAATTTATAGAGACATGTTTGAATTGATATCCATAGTCTAGTAAAGTGTGTTTCATCCATAGAATTTGAGCACAACAACTACTAGTAGCTATAAATTCAGCTTTAGTAGTAGATAATGCAATATAATTCTGTTTCTTACTACACCATGATACTAGTGACTTTTCTAAAATGTGACATGTTCCATAGGTGCTTTTTCCCTCTAACTTGCATCCAATAAAGTCAACATCCGAATAACTTGTTAAATCAAATGGTTGTACTCTTGGATAAAATAGTCCTAAATTTATAGTATACTTGAGATATTTAAAAATACTTTTAACAACATTTAAATGAGACTCTTTGGGATTGGATTGAAAATGAGCACACATGCATATACTGAACATAATTTCAGGTTTTCTAGTAGTAAGATAGAGCAGACTCCCAATCATACCTTGGTAATTGGTTTGATCCACTAATTCACTAATTTCATCAGCATCCAACTTGAAAGTGGTACTCATAGGTGTATAACTACCTTTACTAAAATCCAAACCAAAATGTTTCAAAAATATCCTTAACATATTTACTTTGATTTAAAAAAATACCATATTTATTATGAAAAATATGAAATCCAAGGAAAAATTTAAGTTCTCTCATTAAACTCATTTCAAACTAATTTTGCATTATTTTTGAAAAATCAGTACATAAAGAATTTTTAGAAGATCCAAAAATTATATCATCTAAATAAATTTGTACAATCAAAATATATTTGGAAATTCTTTTAATGAAGAGATTTGGATCATCTATTCCTTTAGTACAACTTTTTGAAATAAGAAAAGAGCTGATCCTATCATACCAAGATCTTAGAGCTTGCTTTAAACCATATAAAGCTTTTGAAAGTTTAAAAACATGATTTGGAAAATGGGGATGTGTAAAACCATGGGGTTGTTCAACAAACACATCCTCAACTATGTATCCATTTAGAAAAGCACTTTTAACATTCATTTGATAAAGTTTAAAATTTAGATGAGTTGCATAAGCAAGTAGTATCCTAATGGCCTCTAACTTAGCTATATGTGAAAATTTCTCCTCATAGTCTATTATTTCCTCTTGACTATATCCTTGTGCAACTAACCTTGCTTTATTTCTAACTATATTTCTAGACTCATCCATTTTGTTCCTAAAAACCCATTTAGTGCCTATTTTCAAAGTGTCCTTAGGTATTTCAACTAGTTATTAGACTTTGTTTCTTTCAAATTGATTTAATTCTTCTTGCATATCCATCACCCAAAATTCATCATTGATAACATCATTAAAATTTTTGGATTCAAGCTGTGAAAAAAAGCTTGATGTTCAACCTGGTTTCTCAGAGAAGTTATAGTTGTGTCCCTCTATTTAAATCACCTACTACAACATCTAAATGATGATTATTGAGGGTTATAATGCCCCTAGAAAGAGTTGAACTAGACTCCTCATGGTTGTTTATAGGTTCAAACTCAACAGGTGAAGATTCTGGAAAATTCCCAAAACTGGTTACTTTTATAGGGGGTTCACTATCATTATCATTAAGATCCATAATTGATATATCTTCCTCAAGATATTCAAGAGAGGTTTTGGGTTAATGTGGATCAATATCATCAAATTTGACATGAACTAACTCTTCCACACATTTGGTTTTCTTATTGAATACTCTATAGGCTTTACTCAATATTGAGTAACCTAGGAAAATTCCTTCATCACTTTTGGAGGAAAACATGTGAAGATTGTACTTACTGTTAAGAATAATGACTTTGCAGCCAAAAACTCTGAAGTAGTTAACCTTAGGCTTCCTATTTTCCAAAAGTTCATAAGGCGTCTTCTTAAGAAAAGGTCTAATTAAGACTCTATTGATGGTATAACAAGCTGTATTTATAGCTTCAACCCAAAAATAAATAGGTAGATTATACTCACTAAGCATAGTTCAGGAAATATCTTGAAGTGTCCTATTTATTATTTCTAAAACTCCATTTTTTTGAGGTGTTCTAGGAGAAGAGAAGTTCTGACTATAGCCATTATGTGAGAAATAAGATTCAAACTCTTGATTTTAAAACTCACAACCATGATCACTTCTCAAGGTCTTAATTCTAAGTCCACTAAGATTTTCTACAGACTTGGAGTATTCGATAAAATAAGAACAACCATCACATTTGTAAGCCAGAAATTATAGCCAAGTGTACCTAGAAAAATCATCTACAAGAACATAAACATAGTGATTACCATTTAAACTTGAAACTCTTGATGGTCCAAACAAGTCCATGTGAACCAAATCAAGCGGTTGAGAAGTAGAGACTTTTTTATTTGGTTTGAAAGAAAATTTGTGTTGTTTTTCCTTTTGACAAGGATTTTACACCTTTTTTAGAGGGAATTACAATTTAGGTAGGTCTCTAACTACACCTTTCCTAATAAGTTTCCTAAGTAAGTGCACATTGCAGCATCCTAGTATTCTAATCCACAACCAGGATTCCTTATGAAATACATTTAAACAAGAAAAATTTTTCTTAGCTAAAGAATCTAGATCAACATCATATACATTCTCATTTCTAAGAGCAGTAAATATTAAATCATTTTTAGAATTAAAAACATTACCTGAATCATTTTCAAACATGACATTAAAACCATCATCACAAAACTGAGATATTCTAAGTAAGTTGTATTTTAACCCATCAACAAAAAGTACATTCAAAATTAATACAACATTAGGGTTACCAATATGGCCTCAGATGATGATCTTACCTTTAGTATTATCACTAAAAGTTACATGTCCTCCATAAACTTTGATTAGGATCCTGAAGCATGAGTAATATCCAGTCATATGTCTTGAACATCCACTGTCCAAGTACCATCGAGTTTTACAGAAACTCTTTAGACAAATTTCCTACAAAACAGATTAAGTGCAGTGTAACTTTGGTACCCATATTTTCTTGGGTCCATAGAGGTTAACAAGTAAAACTTCAGGAACCCATACTTTTCTCATAGATTTCCTATAATCAGCAGATATATTTTGAGACATAAACACTTTTTTTGGTACTTTAGAGAATTGTTATTCAAGAAATTGTCTAGAACATGAACTAGTTGTGAATTGTCTAGATTTTGGAATAAATTTAGTTTTAATGATCCTTCTCTGTCCTGGTTGATATCCTAGACCAGTTGTATATTTTGGGGCAATCTGTTTTTTAGAAAATGAGTCAAGGTATCTCTACCAGAAGTAAACTTCTCAAGATCTCTCTTTAATTTCTCATTTGATAATTTGAGTTCAGCATTTTCTTTTAACAATTGGGCACATTTTTCTTTTTCAATATCCAAATCAGACTTATAATTTTCATTTAAAGCATTCTATCTCTTTAATGATTTATATTTTTCCTTGAGCTCATTAAAGGTATACTCAAGCATTTAAAAGTATTAAAATAATTCATCCTTAGTCATATCTTCATCATTTTGTGACTCACTATTATTCCTAGAATAATTGGAATTATGTATAAGATAATTAAGTGTTACCTTAGATGTTTCTGTCATGAAACATAAGTTATCATGATTGTTCTATTAACTATCAGAAGAATCAAATCCACTGGAGCTGTCTTCTGAAGCACTCTATGTAGCTTTCATAGAATTTTTATAACCATTTCCATTATCTTTATATTTCTTCTTAAATTTCAGCTTGGGGCAGTCTACCTTTACATGAAAATTTTGTTTGCACTCATAGAAGATTATTTTATTTGAGTTGTCATTCCATTTTTTATATTTCTTCCATTGTCCTTTACTATCATACTTTCACTTGTAGTTTAACTTCCTAATGAATTTATTCTTTCGGTAGAACTTTTTGAACCTTCTTTCTAGATAATCCATCTCCTCATCAATGTCTGAATCTGACTTTTCACTAATGGAACTATCTACAAGAACTTGAACTTTTTCTTTGTCTTTTCTCTTTGATGTTGAAGTCTTGAATGCTATTGACTTATTCCTTGGTTCTTCTCCCACCTCTTGATTCACTTTAAGTTCTTCTTCATACATCATAAGCTTTCCAATTAGTTCCTTCACTGGATTTTTGCCTATGTCACAAGATTCTCAGATAGAAATAGAAGTTCCTCTCCATCTGTCAGGTAGGCATCGAAGAAGTCTCATTATCTGGTCCTTACTATCCACTGGTTTTCCAAGCATACTCATAGTATTCAATTTTTCATTGAACCTAAGATAAATTTCATAAATAAGATCATCAGGCTTCATTTTAGAATTATCATATTTAATAGTATATGTATTTAATCTCATTTATTTAACATTAGTTGTTCCCTCATGAGAGATAGCTAAAGTATCCCAAATTTCATATTCAGTTTTACAATAAGATATTCTATTTAATTCCCCATCACCTAGAGAATAGTAAAAGACATTCATTGATTTACAGTTATTATTATATGTAGCTTTAGTAAACTGAGAACATGTGTCCCTAGTAGTAGCAGGTAATACATGTTGTTCTTCAATTGTATCCTAGATTTCAGGTCCCATGCTCTCTAGATACATTTTCATTTTTAATTTCCATTGAGCACAGTTATTACCATTAAAGAATGGTGGTCTGTTAGTAACAACAACCTCAACTCTAGTTTCCATAGTTACATAGAATTTAAAGAACTGAAAATTTAGATATGATAGAAATTTTAATATCTTTAAGATACAACTAAAATCACAGTTGAAAAGAATTTGAACACTTGAAAAAAAACCACTGATAAAAAATCTTGTTCATAGTGGATACTCAAGAGGGGGGTGAATTGAGTTCCAATTAAAATTTCTGTTAACAAGAAAACTTAGTTATTAAAATACCCAATTTAAAATAGCCCAGTCAATTAAGGCAGTAGAGATATAAATTTTTAATTGGTCAACATGTTTCTCTAAGGTTGATTAGTCCTCAGTTGAATCAATGTAACCACTAATTCAACTTTTGAAACAGGTTTACTCAATAAATCTTATATACACACTAACCAAAACTAACTATCAGAGTGAATGTAAAAATAGTTTCTATCTTTGAAAAATATAAGCAGTGGATAAAATAAAATGGAGTATATGAGGATTATCACAATAATATAAACAAGAGGTTCAGTATCATTCCGAGTCCAAATCCTCTCCACTTGGTGATCACCTACCACGAAGAAGTTTATATTAGCAATAAAATTGATACACATCCTGTATTGGGATTTACAATAATTTTCACAAACTATCCAGGGTTCACACCATCTACAACTATTCTTCGTGGGAAAGACAAACAACACAGACTTCACACGGTCTCTTCCACATTTTTACGTGGGAACAAAATGTAAGTGAGTTTTGATTTAAGGATATTCAATATCCTCTAGTTATAGCACATGAGACAGTGTGTGAAGCGAGCATACACACTTCTATGAAATGTAAAAATAAGAAACAAAATAGAGAAATTATGATGAGATAGAGTTTAGAAGGCTCTATGTATTTGTAGTTCATCTCTTTACTCCTTGAAGAATTTGAAGCTTGATTCTATCATTGGAAATTGTCTCACAACTCTAGGTACTGGATTTGATGAATTGAGTGTTCTGCTTCTTGAGTTGATTGAAATTTTATGAAACACAGAAGGTAGCCTCAAGTTGTTTTTTTCAAAATTATCTTCTTGTAGTTCCAGAGGTTCACAGTGAAGGTGCTCGAAAAAAGGGTTCTTCCTTGTTCCTTAGTATTTTCTTCTTATGCATTAGACTTGTGAAATTCACTCCATCTTTTTGTTTTTATCTGTGCCTCTATATATATCTTCTATTTATTTGCTCCTTTTCTTTCATTTTTGAGGTCCAAAAATAGGAGTACGTACATCACGTGCAATATTTCTCGTACCTTGTACTGTCATAATATGGTCTCCAGATATGTGTACAACAAATATTAATTATGTCGGAAGCATTAAAGTTATCAAATATGACTGTTAGAAAATATCAAGAATTTGGAAAAGTAAGGGTATCGGTAGACTGGTAACGGTAGCCTTCGCATTGGTAGGCTTTAACAGCAGGTGCAGATCGGCAACTGCAACTGTAACCTTCCATCGGTAACCTTCAGCGGTGAGTTTTAATAGTTGGCTTGCATCGGTGACCTTGTAATAGTGACAATGTATCAATAACCTAGTATCGGTGACCTTTGTACCAGTGACCTTGTACCGGTGACCTTGAATCGATGACCTTTTTACTTAGATAAATGATTCACTGTAAGCTTAACCAACCAAGTAGTGATATTGAGAGTATATGAATATTACTCTATAGAAACAAGGAACATTAATGAAACATAATTAGCATATAATGAAAACATGGTTCTCAATTAATATGAAAAAAAGATTTGGGATTATCAAAACATGATTTGGGATTATAAAAACATGATTTTGGATTATCAAAACATGATTTGGGATTATCAAAATAGGTGAGTCCAACAGAATTAATTTGAGACTACGTGTTGAGATGCTGTACGATTCTGAGGCCTAGGGTACCCAGAATAAAATTTTAAATTATTAAATATAATGATCGCATTATTTTCCAAAAAATGAGGAATAAAATCTAAACAGGTACCTAAATCATAAATCCAAGGGCACCGTTGCGTTAAGAGAAGTAGCTTTACCCTAGGCGAGGCCTAACATCTACTAGTGCGAGTCATCTGTGAAATGTATTTTTCGAATGTTTTAATGAATGAAATTAATTGAATATTTATTTTATTTAATTATTTTTCATCGATGTAGTGATGATTTATTTTAAAATAATCATAGAAGCTTAGATCCAAGGTTATACTGGTAACCCTAGAATTCCCTAGAGGCTCTGGAGAGGAACCTGGAGGATTCCCTAAGTAGAAAATGATGTCTAAACTTGGATCAGATATCGATGAACACCGTTTTAAATGTATCTCACCAACAGTGATGATAGAAAAACTTATCTTCTTAAATGAGTGATACAATCCCCAAGTAGTGAATTTTTATTTGTAATTGTTTTTCCATTTTTGAATCAATGATGAACGTGGATCAACCAATGAATAGTTTGACCCAAGGATTGATCGTTCTAGTTGGATGGGTTTTATTTATGAGAATTAATGGGGTTTTATGAATAGATTATTTTGGTTGGATTTCTTCAAAAATTTTATGAGATTTCATTGAGGCCAAAATGAACAACTACCAGGGTTTTTTGTTTATGTTTTTCTTTGTGTTTTTTTCTCCCCCATTTTATTCTCCACATTCTTCATTCATTATGGTTTATGAACGAATTATTGTTTCACTTTAGATCCTTGGTGTAATGATACAAAATTGATGATTCAACATTGGGTCTACCTAGAAGAGCTATGATGGAGATGGCGATAGACTAATTGAAGAAATTAGGGAGATATAATTCTTTAATAAATATATGCGTTAGTGATAATAATTATATTTTAGAGGCAATTGAAGACCCAAAACTCACTGATTCATTCTTCTGATGATGAGGAGAACCTAGATTTATAGTATCTATGTGAATGGATCATCAAAATAAGATCATATAATCAACCAAAGCATGTGGAGGAAGAAAAATGGTTTCTAGAAAATCATGATCACACATTGTGTAACCCCAGGTAACATGTCTTGTGGTCCCCAATCAGTGGCGGCTAGGGTTTCAATAGTTAGTTAAACACCACATGACATGTGACCCTATCACACGGTGTGTAGGCCCTTCCCGAAGACTCGACATGTACCTCGAGAGATACACGTACACAAGGTAGAGTACACATGTTGCTTACATGGTGTGTACCCCACCACATGACTTGGCCTAGAACAAGTACACAGACTACCCCATATACTTGTACATGGGCAGAGCTACACTAGTTGACACCATGTACTGGCACACAACTAGAGTACATGGGTAGACCTAGATGGAAGGAAATCGTGTGTGACCCTTCTACATGGAAAGTTCCCATACTCTACATGAAATGTTCTAAAAGACATGGTTTGTTGTACACATGCAGTACCCGAGGTCAAGGGAAATGACATGTGAATCTAATACACTTTGTGTATCTGCTTTTTACATTGATTTAGCCACTTTTCCATCATATCTTGGATAAGATTCATTTGTGTTTTCCCTTTTATAGATTCCCTGAAGGTTGATGGATATCATTTCCTACTCACAAGAGTATGATCCCTTCAGTTGGAATTCCTGGATAGAGTCATTATAATCCTCAGAGAGGCAAGGTGTGGGATACTCTATTCATTATTCGTGCCCTAGGTAGATTCCTTAGTATTGACATGACCAAATTCACAGGGTGTTGATCCTATACTTAGTGGGTTAATCTAGATGGAGTTTTGGGTATTACCCCATGTCCCTGGTTGTGATCCTTATCTATTATATCATATCTCTCTATTCAAATCTATCAGTATATCTCTCCCATGCATGTTCCAGACAAATAGTACTTCTCGGGCGAACATCATCAGTTCTATTAGACACAAGAGTGTGTTCTATTGGATCAGTGCTTCATGGAATCTTCGTACTAAATCCCTAGTGCTGGTATATGGTAGTTTTAACTTACCTCTAGAGTGTGTTTCATTGTTTGATTATATTTTGATATTTGTGTTATATGAATCTTAGTCATACACTTTGTAGATATTACTGTACTTATATAATTGAAAATTTCTTTGTGTCTTTGGGGTTTTATACTGAGTATTTTCATAATCACCCCTACACAGGATTTTCCCGCACATATCTTTTCTTGTGTAGACGAGTGACATTTTCATGGATTTCAGGTTAGACCAGGACCAAGAAGTGCATTGTGAGTTCAGGTAGGATGAGGTGTTCCTACAACTTCGAGCTATAGTCCCATTACCTATTTTGTTTATAGTTCAGACTTTGTAGTTTATAGACTCTTTATTTTTGGTGGGATTGTATTCTAGCCTAGTTTACTTTACTGAAATTTATGTTCTTGTCATACCATATTGGTTGAGATAGTAGTATGCATGCATTTTTAGTGGTTTTTACATTTCATCATTTGTGGGCTTGGATATGTGTGTGTGTGTATAGGTATATAGTAAATTCCTCCCATGTTATTGATATGTCTACTCAGTTCCAGTCACCAGCCCCTATCCTATTGGAGGTGGGATTGAGGAGTCATGGAAAGGGCCCTATTGAGATGGGTCATGAAAATCCATGAGATATGATAACATAGAAATTCAAATGAATTAGGAATAGAATTTTTCACATAAATAAATATATATTATTAATTTTTTATGTTGATAATCACTTATAAAAAATTCATTTTATAGTGGAAAGTATCCCTTAGGGGATTGGGTTTACTCCAATTCATAGAAACAATGAAGACAAAGTCCCATAGGGGATTGGGTTTACACCCATTTACAACAACTTGTAATCTCATGAGATATAAAGTTTTAAACATTTCATTTGAGGGCTATATAGGTCCCACAAATCACATAATGATAAAGTATGTATATGTGTGCCACATAAACAGGAAATTTTTTATAAATCATCATATCTTGATTAACCTGTGAAAAAGAAATAAGTTTCATGAAAATATCCATAAGATATGATCATAGTCAAACCAAAGAAATATATTAGATGTAATATTTAGAGTATATTTCATTTGAATCATGTGATATATTTAAGTATTTTTATGTAGATGAAAAAAAATTTTCATAAGAGCCTTAAAATTTACTTATAGAAAGAAAATTAAATGCTCCTTTTATTTTTATCACTTTTGGGAAAATGTTTATAAAAAAATGGGAATATAAATTCCTTTGAAAAAACACAAAAATTTAGAGAGGAAGCTTCTTAAAGATATTTGATGATGGAAGCCAGATAAGAGGATAGTAAGAAAAATACTAATAATATATTTTATTAAAATTATTGTAAGTAAAGTCAATGTTAATAAAAAATTAAATCACAAGTCAATTATAAATATAATTTTGAATCATATGATAAGAATAAACTTCAAGAAATTATTTCAAAAAAATAAATAACCAATACTTGTAAAGAGACAATAGATATGTCCAGAAATGTGGAGTGGAAGATAAAATATTATAATGTGAAAATAAAATCTATTTTAATAATTGAAAATACCATTATTGAAACCCTTGTAATTTAAAATTTTAATAAATAATACTTTTTAAATTAGGTAAATAAAAAAAATTTAGATCACTAGAAATAATAGATATTTTTATTTCGTAATAAAAAAGGATAAAAATAGTGGTAATAAACAAATGGATGTGGAAGAGAAATAGATAAATAGGGTAGATGCGAATTATTCTTAACAATGTTTTCCATTTATGATAAATAAATTCACCACAAAGTAAAACATGAAGTAAAAAAATTCATTTTACCTAGAGTGGAATAGAAATTACCATGTAATAAAAACTTTGGTTAGAAGAAAACAAAAATAGAGAAAATAATTTCATGGATAAACATTATAACAAAAAAAACAAGTTAACAAAATTCCTTACAGGTTTGGTAACATTTGAATCTAACCCCGTTGAATGAGAGTGCTTTAGATGTATTTTTAGATCTCTTGAATTTCAAGAAAGGCATCATAAAATAAATCCATAGGATAGCATATACATCACATAAAGAGAAATAAGTAGTGAATAAGAAATATGTATCAAAAGAATAATTTTGTGATGAGAAACCCTTATAGACATCATAATTCAATAAGTAAGAAACGTTTGAATATGAATTTTTTGTGATAGATGTGTAAGTCCCTTAGAAAATATGATATAAAACACAATAAAATCATAGGTCATAATGAACCAAAATTAGGAAAATGGGGTTCAAGCAGAAAAATTATACATTAGAGAAAGATTATTGAGTTAAGAAACTCCATCACTAAAAGAACCTGGGAAAATCAAACATAAATATTACATCATTTTATATTAATATTAAATACTTTTAAAAAGTATACATGTTGAAGGTGGTTAAATTTTTAGTGGCTTGGAAGACTAGATACATAATCAAATTATTTCTCAAATGATCTTCGACATCTCTCACAAAGATCTTAATTTTTATACCATTTTATAAATATCATACTTAGAATATGCCATAAATACCAAGAGAAGGAAAAGATAAGAAATGGTAAGATCATACACTCAATAAAAGTAATCATAGAATATGTCAATTATAAAAGAGTATATGATGTTCAAAAGGGCATGGTATCATAATCAAGTGAATATTAACAACCAAAAATATTCATACCCATAAAATCATAGATCATAAAATCTAAAATCAATTAATATCCAAAATCATGATTAATAATGGAATGAAAGTAGTAATCATCATTTAATAGTCATAACATTTCCATGTGTAATAATATGTATATAAAATCATAATCTTGTGAACATATCTATACACAATCATGTCTAATAATAATATTTCTATTATAGATTGAATTGATCATACTCATGCATCAAAATGGGAACATATCCTTTCACAATCATGACCACATATTAACTTATAAGAATAGGTCAATGTAATCAAAATCCCACATAAAAATGAAAAAACAACTATTCAAAATTATTTATACTTTTATCATCATCATCTTATGAGTTATCCATATCACATTATCCAATTCATTGGATGTCCATAACAGACCCTGTAACAACCCAAAATGTTATAAAAAAATTCACATTTTTATTTAATTAAATTCATTTGTAATACCCCAGAATTCCATTGTAGAGACCCTAAGCTTGACGTACATGGACATTACATTACTTTTTCGGAATAATTAGTATATAACAAAAACACACACACAAGGACCGTAATATTTTAGTGTCTTTGGAAACTCGGAATATAATCTTCTAATCGTGGTGAAAGATCTTCAACATCTCCCATAAAGATCTTCCTTTTTTTTTTCATACCTAAAACCTTTCTTTATATCCTGGGGAAAAGAAAACATAAAAGGGTGAGCTCAAATGCTTAGTAAGGGTAAACAAAAGAAATATCAATCACATTATATTCATAAGAACATAACATTTTGGAAATCTTAACCTGCAAAAGAGATCATAATATCATAACATGGGATAAATCATAGAAGTGAAATGTAATCCCAATAATCATAACTTAAAACAAGAAAATTTTTGGCATACACACATAATCATAGAGAATCATTTCTTATTAGTCAAGACTCATTTCCAAGACTATCTTAGTGGACAAAGTCCATTTCTGAACCGAGTTCACTCCTCGTTTCAGTCCTGTTTCACTGAACTGGTTTAACATGCCGTTCTAGCCATGTCTATCTCATGAGATATAAAATATTTACCCAATGCATTGGAGGGAGATATAGGTCCCACACATCTCATAATGAAACCATTCTTATGTGTGCCACAAAATCATAAATCATACATCATAGCATAACCCATGTAATAAAAATGGGATTCTTAAACATCGTGACATCATAAAACAATTCATATAAGATAAAGGAATTCATAAAAATAATTCCATCACAACATAATCAAATAAATCTAATAATAGGGATAGAAATATAACCCTATATTGTCTTAGATGGAAAATAATTTTGATAACACAATTGAACTCCATTCTTGAGGAAAATATCATTTCTACTTCAAAAACATTTTTCCTTTCTTAACATGTCATACAATTTTAAACTAAAATAAGTTGATTAAAAATAAACTTGAAAAATTGTAAAGTAATCTTCTTGGAAATAATGTTTTAAAAATCCATTCATGCCGTATAAGTTAAAAAAAACATTCTTCCCGTACTTTGGACAGAAAAGTCAAAAAGTACATCGTACGAATAACGACAAAAGATTCCTTTCATATCTTTTACTAAAAACTCACCGAAGGGTAAAATTGGATTTAAAAAATTGTATGTGGATGGAAATAATATTAAATATTGAGGAAACATGGATGTGGATGGTAAACTACACCCCAGTAAATTCCAAAGTATAAACAATCTCGGATAAAAATGAGATTGTGATATTTCCCTTACCTTAGGTCCGATTTGCTTCGTAAGTGTCCGAACCTCCTGTATAATGATTTAAATAATGTCATTTAATTATTAAAGAATCATACTCTTTGTTATAATATCATATATGGCCATATTCTTAGCTTTTTATTAGTAATATTTCATTGCTACTTGTTATTCGGGTGTTTATTACTTTTTGTTCTTATGCATGTTTTGTCGAATAAATTCTTATTATTATCTTTAAGTTATAGATACCTCATTTAAAGAATGGAATTAGTGTAATATATATCATATTCATTCATTCAATTCATTTATATAATCATTATTCAATGAAGATCATGTAGAACGAGTCGCATCACATTGTGGAGACAGTATTCCGTACGTACGCACGAGTGATGATATCGTTCCCATGATCGTGGGATTGTATTGGAGTGTATGTATACTATTTCAGAATCAATATCAATTTACAATAATCATATATAGTTATTATTTACACCATTATACCCATCAAAGTAAGGTGGTGGTGGAAAATAGATTACACCACGGCGTGGAGACGGTATTCTGTACGTACGCACGCGTGGTGATTTCGTTTTATGTAGGATGGATAGATGGTGAAATAGGGTTGTTTAATACTTATAATAACATACCAGTATATGAGTTATACTGATGTTATTACTTCATAATGAAACAACTAAAGAAGAAGAAGTGGTAGAAGAAATAAAGTTGAAAGAATCGGTAACGGACATTACCTCTTCTTTGAAGTGCCTCTTTGAGACCTCCTCTTAGGGCACTAAAATTGGTCTTTGAAGAAGACCAGGACCTCTAATATGTTTCCAGGGAAGTGGATAAGAGAATTTGGCAGGGGTTTGCCGAGATTGAAGGCTCAAAGTGGTGTGAGGAAGAGAGGGAGGAGGTGCCCTTTTATAAGGGAGGAGAGGGGCACCTTTGGAAAAACTAAAAATATTATTTTATTATAAAGTCATATTCGGTTTTTAATAGCTCCAAATTGATTTATTTCGAAGCTAAGGTGGATATGGGTCGATATCCTCTCATCCAATAGAATTTAGACAAGTTTAGGTTTCTATTTTAACCTTATCATTTAGATTTAACTTTAAGTTAAATAATTTTACTTTTACCGTGTCTTCTTGTTTTCTTACACTATAAGGTTAATAAACTTACTATAACATGACAAAAAAACCCCAAGATGTTTATTATTAATATATATAATCTTATCTAAGTCATTTTACCAAACCTTATATTTTTAGTAATAACATAAAAATTAATAATATAATATTTGTTTTAAAAACTATTTTATGTCAATTTTGACACTATTTGGGAATTGATTATTTTGAAAATCCTAAAAGAATTATTAGTTCAAACAAAGTTAACTAAATCAATAATAACATGTCATATTAACATATAAAATTATTTTAATTCATAAAAAGTCTCAAATTACATTCATTTTGGTATTTATAACATCAATTATGTCAATATTTCATTAATAAGATAATTACTACATCATCATTGTGTCATAAATAAATTAAATTATTTAATGTCTAAAAATTACAAATAAAATATCATTATGTAGTAAATCTTTTTATCTTTGTAATTTATATTTATAGCGAATTTATCTTATATATAAACCTATATTAAAAATTATTTAGTTATTAAACTTTGATTTCAACTATTTTAACCCTTCTTTAAATAAATTAATATTAAATGTCCTAATCTAATCCAAGTGGTCCTAAATGGTCATATTTTATACCTAAGGTTGTTTTTGGTCGAATTGAACTTATCCAATAGAATTAGGACATGTGTTAGTGTAATAATAAAATCATTTTTACCCTTAATTACCCTATTTACTTTTAACCGTGGTAAAAAACGTAAAAAGTTACTATTCACCAAAAATTATTTTCATCTCATTGAACCACATTTTACTTACTGAAATCAACCGCGTTTCTCATATTTTTTAAATTCCATTCACAAAAGCGATAAAATTAAGTTTTATGTAAATTTTCAAATTCTCCTAGAAGGTGGGTAAAAGACGGTCAAAAGTTCAATAAAATTTTTATATATCTAAAATTATTATAAAATGAATCCAATGAATTACATTGAACATATATAGGTATTATGTATCAATTTTGACCTAAAATAAATTTAAATAAAATAAATAATTATTTAAATAAAAAGTTGGTTTTTAAATAGTAACCTAGTGTTTTCACTATTCATCAAAAATTGAAAGTTTTCAGAAAAATACCAAAATTTCACCCTAGGCTAATTTCGATATTCCGAATCCAAAAATGAAGTCCATTTTCAAAAATAAAATTTATAAAATTTCAAAAAGTGGGTATTACTCTTCATAACAGCTAGTTTTAATAATATTTTAATAGCATATCGTTGTTTAGCGAAACTCGGTATTGCGTACAACACACACTATTGTGGAAGGTCGCGCTTGCGTGTAATGAAATCCAATTCAGGGATGCGTGTTGTGCGAGATCCTTTTGGTGTAGCGTACAACACAAGACATTAATAAAATTAAAAATAATATTTTTCGTAAAATCTTTTGGTGTTACATTCTACCCCCCTTAAAATGAATTTCGCCCTCAAAATTCGTCAGGGTTATAAATGGTTTACTACTCGAAAGTTTCTTTAATAGAAACCCACATCGTAAAAAGGAATACCAAAACTTGGCTTTAAAAAATAAAGTATGAAACGTAACAGTTACCAAAATTAACTAATCACTGGGTTTCCACATAGGAGAACATAGGTGAAAATATGGATATGGAAGAGAAATATAACCGTCATGTTCTGATGGAGAGTGATAGAGAACATGGCTATGAAAAATCCAACAATCAAAAAGACATAAATTTGTGATGATCTAGGGTACCATCTGATTCATCGGATATAAGGGCACTAGGACAACATTTTTGGTTTTCAAGATCATTTCCCTAAAGTTGAAGAATTTGAATTAGAATAAATACTTACTTTATTTTGGTACAATCTCACTGTTGTTCGTGCTTTGAATAATTTCCACTTCATCTCTTAAAGAAATGAAGGTAAATTTGTTATTCGTGAAGTGTTAACAGATCATGTGATAGAATGATGGGTTATTCCATCTATTTCAAACAAAAGGTTAGCAAAAGTTATCAAATATACATAAGTCCATCTATGGTGAGGTTAATCATATACGATTAAAAAAATGAACTTATAATTCATATATCATACCGTGTAATAAAATAAAACTAGTTTCTACTAACCAGGGACTTCTTGTAGGCCAGTGGTAGGCGATAAAGGCCAGTCACACTTCGGTTGTGGGTTCGATTCCCACAGCCTTATCCGACGCGATGGGCTGTCGCCCGTCCTAGAGATTGTCCTTTTTCTAAAGCTATATTACTATAATATCCCATCAATAATATCGAAAAAAGTTCTATCCTTAAACAATACTAACTTATGTTCAACATAATACATTCAAATCTTTAGGCTTATCTAAAATACTTTGGTCCAAGCTCATAGTATAAAGAAAATGATTACTTGAAATGTCACATAACAATCATGTGAATGCCATCATTTATCCCCCATATATCATAAGATATATCTTGTTGGTAAAATTAAAAACATGTGAATACCTTAATCATGTATTCTCTTGAAGAATGAATACACATTGAACCTTAGTGAAAACATGAATGCATTTAAAAGTTAACACTTTCCACAAACCAAAATCTTCAAAATTATTTATACTCAAACCATGATATCACTTAGTCCTTATATCAATCATGAGCTCATGAATACAATCAAACATCTCATTATCTTCTTATCCCTTCATTATGCGCATATCATCTGCTTACCAAAAATATCTCAATCACTTTCCATGGTTACCGGTACCATAAAATTATTGAAAACCACAATAAACCAATACATAAATATTCCAATATTCCACGATACTATATACAACATTATTTTGGAATCCCATTACATAAACACTTAATCATTCCACCACATCGTTGTCATATTCAACATCGCCAATAGTGATCGCATGTGACTTCCCTTTGTCCTTTGCCTTAAGTGGTTGCTCATGTCGATCATCATTAACCCTTGGATTAGGGTATTGATTAGCATAATGCCCCATTTCATTGCACTTGAAGCATTGAAGTGTTGTTGGTGCGTTCTCTGTAGTCTTTTATTTATTCACACCATTAGCAACCCTTTTTCCATTACTTCGACACTCAACTGCTCGATGAACTTCTTTTCCACACTTAAAAACATTTTCTAGTCCCTTTAAGACAATCTCCACCATGTTTCTTTCCACACTTTGAGCATAAGGAAACATTCATCTTCTTTTCACAATTATTATGAGATTTCTCCTTGAACTCCATCTTTCGTTTCTTGTCAAAACCATGAGATGGATATGTAACACCAAATTCCATTTCTACCTTAATAGCACAGTGCACAATTTCTTCATATCTACTGAAGTCTCTTATATCTAATGCCCTTCGAAGATTTGGTTTTAAGACACTGAAGAATCGATCAACTTTACTTTCAGGTTGGATGATAAAGCCAGATGCATACCTTGCAAGCCTTGTAAAATTCACTTCGTATATACCAACAGATTAATCATCCTTTTGCTTTAGATCAAGAAACTCCTTCCCCATCTTTGTTCGAAGAATACGAGGTAAGTACTTATTGAAAAATAAGTTCTTGAACTCATCCCATTCCATGGAATCAATTTCATCTCTTGGCCTCGTATTCTTGATAAGATTCCACCATTGATCAGCTTCACCTTCCAAACGATATACTAGTAAGATGACTTTATCATGTTAAGAACATTGAAGAACTGAAAATATCTTTTCAGTGGTACTGATCCATTGTTCAACAACA
The DNA here is from genome assembly GCA_963277665.1 of Viscum album. Classification (NCBI taxonomy): domain Eukaryota; kingdom Viridiplantae; phylum Streptophyta; class Magnoliopsida; order Santalales; family Viscaceae; genus Viscum; species Viscum album. Next base: position 692,596,283 of record OY728157.1, read on the forward strand.
AGTGGATCAGAAGACCCACTGAAAGAAGGTGGACGTTGCCTCATGAAGGACTCAATAGAATATTGTTCCATTCTCTGCTCATTTGGAAGTCTAGAATGATTCATAGCTTGTGTAAGTATAGCAATAAGATTTTTCACTCCATCTCCCATAACATTTGTTTGTTCATGAGGAAAATCATTGCATTGTCCATTACATTGATCAACACGTTTCCTTCGGGTTCCATCCATCGTCTAAAACCCAAAAAGAATAGTGTGAGAGGAAAAAATCATGCTAGGGAAAACAACATAATAAAGGAGGAGTACCTTCAATATCTAACATCTTAGGTTACCGTAATTCTATTACTATAACCTATGCTTATACTTAACCTTAGAGACATCCATATATATACCTTAGAAATATCTATAGGGATCTCACTAGAGTTCTCGCATCCTAGTTTCCAAAGGTTTACTAAACCTTTCCTCTAATAACAACTGTAGAGACCCTAAGCTTGACGTACATGGACATTACATTACTTTTGCGGAATACTTAGTACATAACAAAAACACACACACAAGGACCGTAATAGTTTAGTGTCTTTGGAAACTCGGAATATAATCTTCTAATCGTGGTGAAAGATCTTCAACATCTCCCATAATGATCTTCCTTTTTTTTCTTACCTAAAACCTTTCTTTATATCCTGGGGAAAAGAAAACATAAAAGGGTGAGCTCAAATCCTCAGTAAGGGTAAATAAAAGAAATATCAATCACATCATATTCATAAGAACATAACATTTTGGAAATCTTAACCTGCAAAAGAGATCATAATATCATAACATGGGATAAATCATAGTAGTGAAATGTAATCACAATAATTATAACTTAAAACATGAAACTTTTTGGCATACACACATAATCATACAGAATCATTTATTATTAGTCAAGACTCATTTACAAGACTATCTTAGTGGACAAAGTCCATTTCTGAACCGAGTTCACTCCTCGTTTCAGTCCTGTTTCACTGAACCGGTTTAACCTGCCGTTCCGGCCATGTCTATCTCATGAGATATAAAATCTTTACCCAATGCATTGGAGGGAGATATAGGTCCCACCCATATCATAATGAAACTATTCTTATGTGTGCCACAAAATCATAAATCATACATCATAGCATAACCCATGTAATAAAAATGGGATTCTTAAACATCATGACATCATAAAAAAATTCATATAAGATAAAGGAATTCATAAAAATAATTCCATCACTACATAATCAAATAAATATAATAATAGGGATATAAATATAACCCTATATTATCTTAGATGGAAAATAATTTTGATAACACACTTGAACTCCATTCTTGATGAAAATATCCATTCTACTTCAAAAACATTTTTCCTTTCTTAACATGTCATACAATTTTAAACTAAAAGAAGTTGATTAAAAATATACTTGAAAACTTGTAAAGGAAGATTCTTGGAAATAATGTTTTAAAAATCCATTCATGCCGTATAAGTTAAAAAAACATTCTTCCCGTACTTTGGACGGAAAAGTCAAAAAGTACCTCGTACGAATAACGACAAAAGATTCCTTTCATATCTTTTACTAAAAACTCACCGAAGGGTAAAATTGGATTTAAAAAATTGTATGTGGATGGAAATAATATTACATATTGAGGAAACATGGTTGTGGATGATAAAATACACCCCAGTAAATTCCAAAGTATAAACAATCTCAGATAAAAATGAGATTGTGATATCTCCCTTACCTTAGGTCCGATTTGCTTCGCAAGTGTCCGAACCTCCTGTATAATGATTTAAATAATGTCATTGACTTATTAAAAAATCATACTCTTTGTTATAATATCATATATGGCCATATTCTTAGCTTCTTATTAGTAATATTTCATTGCTACTTGTTATTCGGGTGTTTATTACTTTTTGTTCTTATGCGTGTTTTGTCGAATAAATTCTTATTATTCTCTTTAGGTTATAGATACCTCATTTCCAGAATGGAATTAGTGTAATATATATCATATTCATTCATTCAATTCATTTATATAATCATTATGTAATTAAGATCATGTAGAACGAGTCGCATCACATCGTGGAGACGATATTCCATACGTACGCACGAGTGATGATATCGTTCCCATGATCGTGGGATTGTATTGAGGTGTATGTATAATATTTCAGAATAAATATCTATTTAAAATAATCATATATAGTTATTATTTACACCATTATACCCATCCAAGTAAGGTGGTGGTGGAAAATAGATTACACCACGGCTTGGAGACGGTATTCCGTACGTACGCACGCGCGGTGATTTCATTTTCCATAGGATGGATAGATGGTGAAATAGGGTTGTTTCATACTTATAATAACATAATAGTATATGAGTTATACTTATGTTATTACTTCATAATTAAACAACTAAAGAAGAAGAAGTGGAAGAAGAAATAAAGTTGAAAGAATCGGTAACGGACATTACCTCTTCTTTGAAGCGCCTCTTTGAGACCTCCTCTTAGGGCACTAAAATTGATCTTTGAAGAAGAACAAGACCTCTAGGATGTTTCTAGGAAAGTGGAGAAGATAATTTTTTATGGGTTGGATGAGCATTAAGGCTCAAAGTGCTGTGAGGAAGAGAGGGAGGAGGTGCCCTTTTATAAGGGAGGAGAGGGGCACCTTTGGAAAAACAAAAAATATTATTTTATTATAAAGTCATATTCGGTTTTTAATAGCTCCAAATTGATTTATTTCGAAGGTAATGTGGGGATGGGTCTAAATACTCTCATCAAATAGAATTTATATAAGTTTAGGTTTCTATTTTAACCTTATCATTTATATTTAACTTTAAGTTAAATAATTTTACTTTTACCATGTCTTCTTGTTTTCTTACACTATAAGGTTAATAAATTTACTATAACAGGACTAACAAACCCCAAGTTTTTTATTATTAATATATATAACCTTATATAAGTCATTTGACCGAACCTTATATTTTTAGGAATAAAATAACAATTAATAATATAATATTTTTTTTAAAAACTATTTTATGTCAATTTTGACACTATTTGGTAATTGATTTTTGTGAAAATCCTAACAGAATGATTAGTTCGAAAAGAGTTAACTAAATTAATACTAACATGTCATATTAAAATATAAAATTATTTGAATTCATAAAAAGTCTCAAATTACATTTATTTTGGTATTTATAACATCAATTATGTCAACATTTCATTAATAAGATAATTACTGCGTCATCATTGTGTCATAAATAAATTAAATTATTTAATGTCTAAAAATTACAAATAAAATATCATTATATAGGAAATCATTTTATATTTCTAATGAATATTTATAGTCTAATTTATCTTATGTATAACCTTATATTAAAAATGATTTAGTTATTAAACTTTGATTTTAACTATTTTAACCCTTCTTTAAATAAATTAATATTAAATGTCATAATCTAATCCAAGTAGGCCTAAATGGTCATATTTTATACCTAAGGTTGTTTTTGGTCGAATTAAACTTATCCAATAGAATTAGGACATGTGTTAGGGTAATAATAATATCATTTTTACCCTTAATTACCCTATTTACTTTTAACCGTGGTAAAAAAAGTAAAAAGTTACTATTCACCAAAAATTATTTTCATCTCATTGAACTACATTTTACTTACTTACATCAACCGTGTCTCTCGGATGTTTGAAATTCCATTCACAAAAGCTGTAAAATTAAGTTTTATGTAAATTTGCATATTCTTCTAAGAGGTGGGTAAAAGACGGTCAAAAGTTCAATAAAATTTTATATATCTAAAATTATTATAAAATGACTCCAATGAATTAAATTGAACTTATGTAGGTATTATGTATCAATTTTTACCTAAAATAAATTTAAATAAAATAAATAATTATTTAAATAAAAAGTTGGTTTTTAAATAGTAACCCAGTGTTTTCACTATTCATCAAAAATTGAAAGTTTTCAGAAAAATACCAAAATTTCACCCTAGGCTAATTTCGATATTCCGAATCCAAAAATGAAGTCCATTTTCAAAAATAAAATTTATAAAATTTCAAAAAGTGGGTATTACTATTCATAACGGCTAGTTTTAATAATATTTTAATAGCATATCGTTGTTTAGCGAAACTCGGTATTGCGTACAACACATGCTATCGTGGAAGGTCGCGCTTGCATGTAATGCAAGCCAAGTCAAGAATGCGTGTTGTGAAAGCTATTTTTGGTGTAGCGTACAACACAAGACATTAATGAAATTAAAAAGAATATTTTTCGTAAAATCTTGGGGTGTTACATCCATTAATTGTTTAAAAAAAAATTAAATGAGATTATTTTGAGACCAGGCACTGAGACGACGTGCGATTCTGATGCCCGAAGATCCCGGAATGATCCGTCAAAAAATGTTATGTTTTAAAAATAGTACATGAGTCGTTTTCATAAAAAAGTGGCATAACTCTTAAATAGGTGACCATATCAGAAATATGAGGGCACTATTGAGTTCAGGATGCCAGGTTCACCCTAGGTGCGACTTAAGTTTAATCGGTGCATGCCTCCAGTGAGAAAAACCTAATATGGAATAATCGTATACAAAATAATTAAATAAAATAATTATGTTTTATAAATGCTTATAACTCAAGAATAGTGACTCAAATTAAAAATCTGAGACCACCGTTGAGATCATGCAGGTATGATTTCCTTAAGAAAAACCTAACATTGGCCGGTTTAGGCCAACAATGTAAGTTAGTTTTTAGATGTAAATAAAATAATTAAGTAATGATTATTTTATTTTCAAATCCTTATAACTCCTAAATGGTAACTCATATTAGAAATCTGAGAGTACTGTTGAGTTCGTGAGAGCGTGTTTCCCTTAGGCGGAGCTTAACCTCAACTGGTGTGGGTCAAGGGTGAAATACAATTTTTTAACTTTTTTAAAGTTCATTTTAATAAATGTGCGAGCGAGTTTTTCTAACTTTTAAACTGGTGCTTGGATAAAAAATCTTAGGGCACCATTGAACTCAAAATATCGGGATTTTCCTAAAAAGGACCTAACTTTGACCAGCGAGGGTCGACCAGAAAAGTTAGTTTTCAGTCTTTTTGGGTGAAAAATAAAAATAACTTAAAAATTTATTTTTTAGTTCCCTTCACCGTTGAGCGGTGACGCATCCGCACTACAGCGTGGTGATGAGGCAATAGCGATTCACATTAAATAAAGACCTTTAATGGATTGTCAACATTCAGCATAACAACTCATTAAATAAAGCATAAACGATACACTATTTCATAAATGTAACAATATAACAACGCGACAACACATCATAACAGAAATACTGCAACACATTTCTCTTTTAATGGATTAACGAGGTTAGAGATATGGGATCAAGATGTGTAACCCCTATGAATAATCTATGGAAAGGAATCCTATCCAACAATTAATGACAAATGCATTCACCTTACACCCTTCGAAAGATCTCTCTCCAATAAATAATGTTGGTGGATTCGAAATTGGCGGTGACGACTTGGAGGAAGGAACTACGAACGGAGATCAAAGAACACCAAAGAAGAACCTTCTCTAGGTAGGGGTTTTCTTTATGCTTGAGTTTTCCACATTCTTCATTCTAAAACAACAAACGTGGATCAACCCACGAACAAGTTGATTTGCGAATCACTTGTTCTTGCAGGAGGCTACTCTTTTCTCGAGATTTCATCGAGGTTAAATTATGATAGAACTTCAACACATTATCCCATGTTTCTAAACCTCTAATGTAGAGGGTGTGGACAGACATGAACAAGGCTCGAGCCCCTTTTCCTTTTGTGTTTTTTGCGTTATTCATGGCCACATTTTCAAAATAATGACAAAGAGGATTTGAGGCCATCGCAGGAAAGATGGAATCCCATGGAGGTTGTAGGTGCAAGAAGAGAGAAGAATAGACCACCATAGTGAACCCTGTGGTCTACAAAAGTTTTCTTCGGTGCGCCATGATGATGCACCAGAAGAAGCGTCGTGGACAGCTCGGGCAGCAGTGGTGCGACAGGAGTTGCCGGCCTCCGCACCACCGGCTGGCGGTGGCGGACACAACCACCTGGTCGCTTTAGTGGAGTGGACTAAAAAATCGTGGGGTATGTATTCACATGGACCATGGCCTCCAACCACATGCGAGGTGTAAAGGGCATCCAGCTTTTCCAGCCATAATGTGGCATGCCCGGATGCACCGTGCGTCCGGACAGTGTGCGAACCGCCCAAGCGGGCCTGGTTAGGCCGGATCTAGGATGGACCAGATATGGGTTTGGTTGGACCCAGGTTGGGCTAGTGGACCTGGGTCGAGTTGGTGTACCCCAGTCCATGTTAGGTCAGGTCGGTATGACCAGGTCGGACCGGACCCAGACCCGACCAACCCCTTTTCGAAAAAACGCCAATAACTTTCAAACTGTGCGTCCGATTGATAAGCTATTTGCAGTATTGGAATCCTCACGAAAAGGTGGTATTTTGGAATTCTATAAGGAGACTTTATTGGAATTTGAAATAATATTATTTGCTTGAGGATTATATTATCTCAGATTCAAGCACGCTTCATGCGGGAATCCTGCGGGTGGCTGAGACCTAAAGACTAGCGACCTTGTGTGGATAATCTCCTAGAGAACCTCTGTGGATAATCTCATAGTGACCCTATTTGGATCAGATCCAAAAGACCCTATGTGGACCAGATCCTTGTGAATCAGTGTGAATCAGCTGCTAGTGACGCCATGTGGATCAACTCCTAGTGACCCTATATAGATCAGCTCCTAGTGAACTTGTGCGGATCAGCTCTTAGATAACCTGTGTGGATAAGCTCCTAGAGAACCTCTATGGATAATCTCTAAGTGAACATAGGTGGATTAGCTCTTAGAGACCCTGTGTGGATCATCTCTTAGCTACCCTATGTAGATCATCTCCTAGTGACCCTCTATGAATCATCTCCTAGAGACCCTATGTGGATCAGCTCCTAGAGACCCTATGTGGATTGGATTCTAGAAATCCTATGTGGATTAGCTCATAGGTACTCTATGTGTATCATCTCTTAGAGATCCTATGTAGATCAACTCCTAGTGTCTCTATGTGACCCAACATACCCACGATAATCATTTTGTATGAGTACCTCAACAGTCCAAGGTGTTCAGTGTTGCGACTGATGGTATTTCTTTATATACTCTAGATTATACCTATGTGAGATGACTCTTAGTGTACTTGCAACACTCTCCTCAGTGGTGTAATTAGTGTACTTGGTGTACTCTCCTCAGTGGTGTACTTAGTGTACGTGGTGTACTCTCCCCAGTGGTGTACTTATTGTACTTGGTGAACTCTCCTCGATGGTGTACTGATAGTACCTTGTCCATACTCTTATTTGTGGTATTTACATTGTGGTTTGTGTTCCCTAATGAGTATTTTGTTACTCACCCCTTCACGGGCTTCACCCGCATGTGTCACATCCCGTGAAGGTGATCGATTCTTCGATAGAGACCTTGGTGGTCTAGGACCATGTTGTTATTAGTGAAACGGGAAGGACGAATGCTTCGACGGAGACCTTGGTGGTCCAGGATTAGGTGGTGCTCAGTGAGACGAGATAGACGGGTGTACTAATACAACTACAGGTAGCTACCCTTCACATACTCTTCATGTGGGGTCTTCTACAGATGTCTTATAAAGATCATTTTTAGTTTCCTATTTTAAGTTTGTCTTTTGTTGGGTTTGTAGTCTAGCCTATTTTACTTACAAATTGTACTTTTACTTAGTGGTTGATTAGTGGAATGCATATTTTTCTTTTCCAGCTATTTGGGATGGGGTTGTGTGTGTGTGCATGCATACAGGTACTCAGGAAAATGCCTCCCACTCATGGTATAATGCCTTCAGTGGTAGTATACATCTCCTGGAATTTGAGAGGCGGGCTTAGGGTAGTCATAACACAGGCCTCGAGGGATGGGCTATGACAAAGTGGTATCAGAGGGGCCGGTTCTACCAGAAGAACTAAGAGCCTATAATTTTTTAATGGGGAAGCAGTCTTGAGTGTTTCGAGTTTGGAATTCCGGCCAGGGAGTCTAGTGTTAGTGCAAAATCTGACGTATCCATAAAACAAGACCCTGAATTTTATTTTTTGACCTGGTACAAGAAAAGATTGGTTGCATGCATCTTTGAGTGTTTTCTGATGATATTTTTGAGTCATAGTTAGCTCAACAGGTATAATAAATTGAATTTGGTTCATCTTGATTCATTTTAAAAATTCCTCCATCCATACAACCAACCAAGATTCCAGTGTGTGACCACAAGGATGGTCCACAGAGCGATAAGGCTTCGGTACAAGGACTGTTGCCCGAGAGGGCACCTTTGGGCAGTGTCCCGGCTTTACCACCACCCGTTGGTCAGAAGTTACTACCAAAGCTACTGGTAGAGGATGCATATAGGATTATTGACTTACATGAGTTTTCGTGATAGATACCCCTAAAGTTCTAAGGCAAGTCTAACTTACAGGTGGTTAAGGATTGGATTGAGGTGGTGACCAAGATTTTAGTCTAGTCAGGGAACCATTAGTTCAGATGGTAGTACTGGTAGTGAGCCTTCTACATGGATCATAAGGGCAATGACAAGGTTTAGATTACCCTATATTACACTTTTCCTATATAGAACATGAGAACCTCTATCTAAGAAGGGGTCTATTTCCATAAACGCTAAAGGATATGTGTACCCAAGAGCTTATGTAGCTTCGACGGGATGAGATTTTGATAGATGAGTATTCATCGAGGTGTACTGACCCTTCCAAGTAATTGATGAATACGATGTGACCCATGTTTCAAGGCTTGGACCTCCTAGTGATATGGTTCTTGAAGATAGACCTTAGATCAACCTGTCACCAGCTTCGAGTATGAGATAATGAAATCTCTAAGATATATTTTAGATGTCGCTAGAAACACTATGAGTACATAGTTTTGTGGTTTGGAATGACAAATTCCCCAGCAATGTTAATGGGAAGCATGAATAGTATCTTAGAGCCGTACATAAACCAGTTTGTAGTGGTCTTCATTGTTGACATCTTACTGTATTCAAGGTCGGAGGAAAAGAACGTGAAACAACTGAGGATGGTTCTGGAAATTCTTTGAGAGCACCTTCTTTTTAGAATGCTATCAAAGTGTGAGTTCTGGATATGAAATTTCCACTTTCTTGGACATTTTATTTCAGAGACTGGAGTTTTGGTGGATCTAGAGAAGATCAAGATGAAGCTTGCTTGGGATCCACCCAAGAGCATTACTGAGGTGAGGAGTTTCCTTGAGTTGGATGGTTACTATTTGAGGTTGGTTCCTAACTTCTCCAAAGTAGCATCACTAATAAATTCATTGTTAAAGAAGGGGAAGCACTTCATGTGGATAAAAATATTCCATCAGATCTTTTAGTAGCTGAGGCAGAGCCTAATGAGTGCTCCTATCTTGAGGTTTCTAGAAGAGGGCGCCAACTACATGGTGTACTGTGACACTTTAGGAACCAGTCTTGTTCGTGTCCTGATGCAGGTAAAATAAATGACTTCTTAGGGATCATGATAGTTGAGACCACATGAGAATAACTATGTAACTCATGACCTTGGTTTAAAAGTGGTAGTCTTCTCACTGAATATGCGGCGACACTACCTTATGAGCGAACTATTCATCATCTACTATGACCACAAGAGTCTCAATTATGTCTTTTATCAAAAGTATTTGAATTTGAGACAATGAAATTGGTTATAGTTTCTCTAGGACTATGAATTTCAGATAGTCTATACTCTTGGGAAGGGGAACATGGTGGTAGATACACTTAGTAGAAGATTGAATTCACAACTACTGAACGAGGCCTCAGAGTAGTTCGCCATGCTTCAAGTATCCTTTGTAGATATAGATGAGGTAGTTTATCTTTAGTCGATGGTGGTTTCCCCTCCACTCTTATAGTGAGTCAGGGAGGAACAAATTAGAGATGCCAACTGCAAGACCACATGTGCCCAAATGTCCATAGGGTATGCCCCTGATGAATATTCAAAACGTGGGGAGAACATCATCCTTTTCAGAGGATGAACCATAGTACCAATGGTGTTGCAGGAGTAGGTGTTGATTTAGTTCCATACATCCCATTTTTCAGTGAATCTAGGTGAGGAGAAGATGTACTAGGACCTCCAACATCTATACTGGTGGCCAGGGATGAAGAAGGGAGTTCTAGAGTCTGTTTCCAGATACCTCACTTGTCAGCAAGTGAAGGCTAGGCACCAGGTTCCAACAGGTTTGAAACAACCCCTCGGGGTACCATAGTGGATGTGGGATGTAATATAGATGGAATTATTGATGGTTTTACCATGTACATCTAGAAGACACAATACCATATGGGTTATCGTTGACCGACCCACCTAGTCGGGCCACTTCTTAACTACCTAGTAGCAGAGTTTAGTAGAGGGATTGGTATGCCTCTATGTGCTAGATATTTGATGATGGGGTGAATTTTGTGGAGTTTCCAGTTGAGATAGTTGATTAATATGGGAGGATCCTTCGTGAATAGTCGATTCCTCCGGTGCATGTTGGTTGGAAACATGAGAATCCCTAAGAGAGAACATGGGAGCGGGAGGTTAAGATTCGTTCCCAATAAACCATTTTGTTTGATTATACCTTGTTTTAGATTATGAGGAAATAAATCCCTAAAATGAGGAGTAATGTAATACCCCATAATTCCATTATTATTTTTTAAAAATTAAATGGGCTTATTTCGAGACCATTCACTAAGACGACGTGTGATTCTAAGTCCTGGAGTTCCCGGAATCATTTATCAAAAAATGTTACGTTTTAAATAGCACACGTGAGCGGTTTTACTGAAAAAGTGAATAACTCTTAAATGGTTTCCCAGATCAGAAATATGAGGGAACCATTGCATTCAGGAAGGTTGGTTGACCCTAGGCATGAGTTGAGTTTCTTCGGCACAGGCCGCTAGTGAAAAAACCCAAAAATAGCATAACCATAAATAAAATAAAAAAGTAAAATTATTTTATTTTTCAAATGTATATAAATCACGAATGGTGACTTGGATTGAAAATTCAAGACCACTATTGATCTTATGAGGGTATTATTTCCTTAGGAAGATCTTAACGTTGGCTGGTGTGGACCAAAAATGGAAGTTAGTTTTTTTGATGTAAATAAAATAATTAACAATTATTTTATTTTAAAATCCTTACAAATCCTAAATGGTAACTCATATTGGAAATCCAAGAGTACCATTGAGTTTGTGAGAGTGTGTTTCCCTCAGGTGGAGATTAACCTTGACCGACACTAGTCGCGGGTGAAAGATAGTTTTTTTATCTTTTTTTAAGATCATTTTAATAAACGTGCGAGAGGGTATTTATAACATTTAAACCAGTTCTCGGATAAAAAATATGAGGGAACCATTGAACACAGAATGTCTAGATTATCCAATAAAGGACCAAACTTCCACCAGTGAGGGTCAACCCAAAAAATTAGTTTTCGGACATTTCTAGAGAAAAATAAAAATCCTTCAAAAAGTTATTTATTTTGTTTCCTTCACTATCGAGTGGTGAAACATCGGCATTGCAGTGCTGCGAAGAGGTAATGGAGAGTCGCATTAAATGGATCCCTTTAATGGATGATCAACTTGAAAGGTAAAGACTCATTAAATGAAGCATAACAAATATGTTGTTTCCTAAATGAAACAACGTAATGACGCAATGACGTAGCGTAACAAAAACACTATGACACATTTATCTTTTAATGGATTAACGGGGTTGGAGAAAGGGGATCATGACATGGAACCCCTCTGATGAATCTGTAGTGAGGAATCCCCTATAATGATGAATGAAGAACACATTCACCTTTCACACTTTAAAGGATCTCTCTCCAACGAAGAACACCATCAGATTGGAAAGCAGCGACAACGCCTTAGAGAAAGGATATGAGCCTAGAGATCGACGAACACCAATGATGAACCTTCTCCAGGTAGGGGTTTTCTTTGTGCTTAGTTTTCCCCATTTTTTTTTCAAAAAACAATAAACACTGATCAATTAATGAACTTGTTGATCCGTGGATTGTTTGTTCTTGTGGGAGGGTAATCTTTTCTCAGGTTTTCATTAGAGTAAAATTGTGATAGAACATCAATCTTATATCCAATGTTTCTAAACCTATAACACAATGGGAGTGGGCCAACATGAATAATTCATGAGCCCCTAAACCTTGTGAAATTTTGTGCATTATTCGTGGCCACATCTTTATAATGGCAGCAAAGTGGATTTGAGGCCATTGTAGGGAAGATAACATCCACTAAAGGCCGTAGGAACAAGCGACGCGAAGAATGGACCATAAGAGTGGACCCAGTGGTCCAAAAAAGTAGAATTTGGTACACCATAAGGAGAGACGTGGCCAGATCAGGCCGCGATGGTGTGGTAGGAACTGTCGGCCTCCTTGCTGACAGTTGGCGGTGGCAAACACGACCTGAAACTGCGGGCCGCGACTTCATGTGGTACGAGGTCTCCGCCGCATGCAAGGAGTAATGTGAGATCTAATTTTCCATCCATGAGGTGGCATGCTTGGATCCACCACATGTCCAGGCCGGGAGGGGGCCTCCCCAGTGGGACAGACCTGCCCTAGTGGGTCGGGCTGGATCTGAGTCAGGTCTACAGACCCAACCGACCTTTTTTTACAAAATGCCAATAACTTTCAAACTGCACATCCGATTGATGATCCGTTTGTGGCGTTGGAACCCTTGTGATGAGATGGTTATTTTTCAATTATATAATAATACTTTATTGGATGTAAAAAATACAACAATTGGATTGAGGAGTAGACTCTTCTAGAATCAAGCACGCTTCGTGTGAGAATCATGCGGCTGGCTGAGACCCAAAGACTAGAAACCCTGTGTGGATCAGATCCTAGAGACCCGGTGTGGATAAAATCCTAGAGAAACATTCTAGATCATCTCCTAGAGGCCTCATATGGATCTTATCATAGAGACCCTGTGTGGCTAAACTCCTAGAGACCCCGTGTGGCTCATCTCATAGAGAACCCGGGTGTATCAACTCCTAAAGACCCTGTGCGGATCATATCCTTGCGACCCTGTGTGGATTAGATCCTAGAAAACATGTGTGAATAATCTTATAGAGACTATTTGTGGATAATATCCTAGCGATCCTATGTGTATTATCTCTTAGAGACCTTGGTTTGGATCATCTACTAGAGACCTTATGTAGGTCAGCACTAAGCGACCATGTGTGGATCAGCTCCTAGTGACCCTATGTGGATCAGTTCCTAAAAAACCTCTGTAGATCAGATTCTAGTGGCTCTATGTGACCCAGTAGACCCACGGTACTCATCTATGATGTGTACCTCAATAGTCCACGGTGTTTAGTATTATTAATGATGGTCTTGATTTATATACTCTAGATTATACCTACGTGAGTTAACTCTTAGTGTACTTGGAGTACTCTCCTCAGTGGTGTACTTAGTGTACTTGGCATAATATCTTTTGTGGTGTACTTAGTGTACATGGTGTACTCTCCCCAGTGGTGTACTTAGTGTACTTTGTGTACTCTCCTCGGGGGTTTACTGAAAATACTCTAATCATACTCTCCTTTGTGGTATTTTCATTTGTGGTTTTGGTTCCCTAATGAGTATTTTGTTACTCACCACTACATGGGATACGACCGCACATGTCATGTCTTGTGAATGTGATCAATTTTTTGACAAAGACCTTGGTGGTCCAGGACCAGGTGGTGTTTAGTGAGACGGGACAGACGAACACTTTGACAGAGACCTTGGTGGTCCAGGACCAGGTGATGCTTAGTGAGACGAGACAGACGAGCATACTAATACATCTACAGGAATCTACCCCTCACCTACCCTTCAGGCAGGGTCTTCTGCGAACATCTTACAAAGATCTTTTATACTTTCCCATTTTCATTTTGTCTTTTGCTGGGTTTGTATTCTGGCCCATTTGACTTACAACTTTTACTTTTAATCAGTGGTTTTTTAGTGGCATGCATGTTTTCCTTTCCAACTATTTTGGACGTGGTTGTGTGTGTGTGAATGAAAACATTTACTCAGGAAAATTCCTCCCACTAGTGGGATGATTCCTTAGGTGATAGTAGCTATCCCCCGACCTTTGGGAGGCGGGATTGGGGTAGTCACAACACATTCCCCAAGGGACGGGTCATGATAATATTATTATGTAATGTGGTTACATAAAACACATGCACTTATTTATTATTTATTATATTCTATTGGATTTAAAAAACCTTTAAGAATATTTACCATTGATAATATTGCCATTGAACAATGATCACATTATTAGTGTAAATATAGGATTTTAACAAATCCAATTGGCATTGAAAAAGGAAGTGATCATATCAACTAGTTAAATTATACCCTATGAATCCCATTTATTAATAATTTTTAGGGAGATATCATAATTGGTATTTTTAGGATAAGTTCAAACTCATCGAGATCAGGGTCCAAACAATGTACGCCGAATCACCCCATGAAAGTCCCACCATTACGCACCTTACTCTAAAGATTTTATGGGTGTATTAAAGGGAAATGAATAAAAACAATATAAATATGATTAAGTAATTTATTAATTATTTAATAATTAATAGATATTAATCTAATAATTATTTAATAATTAATAGATATTAATCTAATAATTATTATTTTATAAATGATTTTTATTTTGATATAATAAAAAAATAGAATTATTGGGTTATATTAAAATTTCATTAAAGAATTTATTATGGTTAATTAATGTATTTTTTAAATAAATAAAATTTTCATAAAATATAAATATTAAATAATTTTTATTAAAGGTAAATTATCATATAATATTTATGAAGTCAAATGTAATTTTTATAAGAGATCGAAAAACTATTATTGTCAAAAAACCCATCCTTTCTCAATGAATGTCATTTTTTATTTTAAAAGTGAAAATAAAAATATTTAGAAAATAATTTAGATAAAATTAATATTATTTTTGGAATTAGAATGTTAAAATAATCAAATAGTGCATTTTCATATTTTTTTGAGATAATTGATTTTTCGGGTAAAAATTAAATACCGTTTTAATATACATTGTGTATTAAGACATTTTAATGACATATAAGTGATTTAATAAATACTATAAAAGGTTTCCATGACCAAATATATGTATTATATTTAAAATAATGATATTTTAATTATAGTTTATTAATTTTATAAAGCTATTATGAATCCTCACAAACCATTAATATATTTTAAGGTTTTAATGTCATTTTTCTAAGAGTATGATTCACTTTCACATAGTAAAGGGTATTATTTTTAAAAAAAGGACATTAGACTTATAAAATAATAAAAATAATCTCATTTGGTTGAAATAATTGGAAAAAAAAATTGGATTTTTTTTGGTTTAGGTTATTTTATTATATATTATCCAAAACAAAAGTTTTCAAAATATTAAATAAATCCCCAATATTTCCCTATATAAATGAAAAAAATATCCCATTTATCTTACCTTAAAATACTTGTATCAAGTCCTCAAACTTTTCTACCCACTCTAGAGTCCTCCCAAGTCACCCCATAGCTCTCAAGAAGCACCTCTTAAGTATTTAGTGTCACACACTCGGATAAGAGATCCTCACCTTCTCTTATTTATTCACATCTCTTTTTTATCTTATGAATTATATTTCAAATATCTATTTTGGGATATGTTTTTCAATGCAATTTTTTTCTGAACATTTTATTTCCAAATTATTATATGACTCTTTATCTATCATCAAAAAATTTTATAAATTTTTAAGTGACGCTGTTATGTTGTAGAAATTCCATTATGATTTTTCGTGCCAAACTATTGTGTAGTGAATTCCTGTACACATTTCCTATCAAGGGATATCACATTAAGAAAATTATAATTATTTATTTAGGACTTAAATGTATTTATTAAACACTCCATTATCTTTAAAAAATATTCTATTATAAATTATTCCTTTTTTATGATCTATGTGGCACACTTAAGCATGAGAATAAAATGAAAGTGATAGTTGCACACAAAATTATATAGCACTCCAATGAATTGGGAAGTTTTTAGTCTCATGAGATATAATTTTGGGACAAGGATTAAAAATTATTCATTTATGGGACTATTTACATCATTATTTCTTGGATTTTATCCTTGACCTAGTTTTATGAAGCTCTATTTTATGTTTTTTCAATATTTCCCATGTTTTGATTATCATGTTATGTCATTCATTATTATTTATGTTTATGATTCCCACAAATTTTTTTCCCATTCATATTCCTGTTTTCTAACATGTATCACCTTATTCCACATGTATTCCTTTACTGGGTTTTATAGATCACCCCTTTTATATGTATTTCCATTGGTTATCCTGTACAGTCTTAAAATCCCTGGAATTTTAGAAGCATGATAAATTTTATTTAAATAATTTCATTGTATCCCATGTTCAATATGTTTTGATATATACCGAATTCCTAAATACACTATAATTATTGATCTTATAGTTTTTGTTATGTTTAAATTTATGCAATAAACAAGGTATTAAAGTTTAATCAAAAGAATGGTTGTTTTATTTGGTATCAAAAGAAAAGATTAGTTATTTTCGATATTATGAGTATAAAAACACTAGAAATAGAATTAAGGATAAGAATAAGTATAAGAAAACATCCTTAAATTTTGGTATGTTTAGAGTAATTGGTTTATTAAGAAAATACATATGTATCTATATACTACAAGTGGATGTGGTTCTAACACTAATGTTCCTCGGGGTAATAACTCTGACAAGGTGTATCGAGCCTGGATCGACGTAACCTAGTATAAAAAATGGTCCTTAATTCACACCTAGTTGAAACTCCTATGGGATGCTCTTTGGTAAATTCATAATCTCATTACAAACCATTATTAATGGAGCAAAAAATTCCCATAAGATAATATGCTAGGAAATAGATCATTGATAATATAGATTGAATCCTAAAATTCATAAGTTGAGGAAACACATGTAATTTATAATTTATCTCTTTACTATCATTTTATTCCCACTTTATATGTTTAATGGTTTAAAAATAAACATTCCTAATTTTCCTTTTATTCTATCTAGCAGATGTAAATATTAGTAATTGGGTAAAAAATCAATGTGATGGGAAATGTGATAACTACCCCAATGATATTCCTAACCTGATGGGAGTAGGAATCACAAAAACTATGATGATACTCTTTGAACTGATTATGTTTTTGAATATAATACTATATTAAGAAGAGTGTCTAAACCCCCCTTATATAGAAAAGGATGCAATTATGTTCCACATATAAAAGGACTATGACTTTAAATGGATCACCCGATCCCTTAATCACAAAACAATGGATAAACTCCATTTAGAAGATATTATTTATCCCTAAATTTTATGAATAAGACAAGGTTATACTATCTATTTATCATATGGAGGGATAATCTAATAAGTGGTGGAAATTACTCAAGAATATAAAGCCTGAGGAAGATATTGAAGTGAAGGGGTGGAATGATTTTTTGATTTTTTTTGATTGATATTGTCCTCACACTCTCCATCTTAAAATGGATTGGGATTTCTATTACCTCAAGAAAAACGACAACAAATATATCAGGTAACATGAGGAAAACTTCAAAAGACTTTCACTATCACCTCTGTCATTTTAGTTACCCCAAAATATAAGTTTTAATTATTCTTTGGTGGGTAAAAACCTCATCTACAAAAAGTATTGGAGATCCGTGACTTTGGTATCTATGATGAAATTGTCTGTTATTACCTCAAAGTGGAAATATAGATTTTAATAATATCAATGGTATCATGGGGATAATAATTAGAAAGTGGATTTTAATTCTTGTGTTTTAATGGAGAAATCAAATAGTTCTATGAAATTTCAACAGCCCCCTTGTCAGTGGGGAAGAAATAAGCACCCATGAAATTTCTGAAGGAGGATGAAGAAATCCTTTAGGTTCTTGAAGGAATGGAACCTAGTTAGGAATTTTCGATAGGAGAAACCCACTATTACGATGGAGGAAAGGAATACTTCCCTTAACCCTCAATGAATTGTTCATTACATAAAGTACAAGTAACCAGCAAACTCTGCAAAACAATGCACTAAGACAAGGTTTTTCAAAGACAACCAACAACCCTTCAGGAAGCAATTGTGAGCTTCTTCCATCACAACAGCTAAGGTGGATCCTGACAATAAAGTGGGGACAAGTATACTATTTTTTCATTCAAATAAAGAACATATACTTTTTTATTATTTTTATCTAAATTATTTAATATCAAAAAAATTTAGTATAACTATTCAAACAACACCATAAATAATGGATATTGAGTTATCGATAAAAAATAGAAAATGGGGTAATTATTACATCCCGAGAATATAACTCCTACCCTGTCACAATTTTCATAATAGCTTCCCAAAGAACCTTTTCATACTCAATTTAGTGAAATTTGATGAAATTATAGGCATGAAATGGATTTACCTATATATAGAAAACATAAATTTCTGTGAGTAGTAAATCACTCTTCGTATCGAGAATCGACCCACGATTTTGTACAAGTTCTTAGAGGAGGATGAATCTTCTTTAGAACCAACATCACAAACATGGATATTATTGCCCTATACGAAAGCTTATCATGCTGAAATGACTGATTTTAAGGAAATAATCATCCTTGAAGACATGCCTATTGTGAGGGAATATGTGGATTTGTTTCCAAAGGAATTACATAGCCTTCTTCCATGCTGGGATGTTGAATTTTCAATCGATATTATACCTAGGGAGTTAACATTATCCCAAAATATATATAGAATAGATTTTATAAAACATGAGGATCTTAAGAAATAAATATTGGATAATCTAGAAAAAAGTTTCATATGCCCAAGTTCTTCATGATGGGGTTCACCAGTCCTCTTCATAAGGAAGAAGGATGAGTGAATATGAATTTACATTGAATATCACGAGCTCAATAAGATCACGATAAAGAACAAGTATCCACTACCTTAGATTTATGGATTGTTCGATCATCTACATGGAGCACAATACTACTCCATGCTGGATCTATAGTCGAGATATTACCATGTTTGGGTGAAGGAGTATATACCTAAGACTAGTTTTTTATGAGGTATGAGAAATATGGGTTCATAGTGATGTATTACAGGATCTCTAATGCTCAAGAAATATTCATTGACTTGAAAATTAGAGTCTTTATAGATTACCTCAATATATTTGTGGTAGTTTTTATAGACGTTTTTCTAATATAATCCAAAATCAAGGAGGAGAAAGAGAAACATTTGATCCATTTACTAAAGTCCATAGTAAAGGATAAGATCTTTTAAAAGTATATAAATGTTGAGTTCAGGTTGAAGGAAGTATCATTCTTGGATAATTTCATCACAAGAAATGTGATATCTATTGACACTTCAAAAACAGAAGAAATTAAATGATAGATAAGGCCAATTTTTTAATGATAACCATGGTTTCTTTGTATTAGGTGTGTACCATTATCAATTTTTGTGAAATTTATCATGATTTTAAAACCCTATAACCAAGTTGGATCAGAACGAAGTCAAGTATTCTTGTAATGATGAATGTGAAGAGAGGTTAAAGGAGTTGAAATAGGGGCTTATCACTGTACATATGCTCACACTACCCTCAAGTGGTGTTATATTCTTATAATTCTATGATTTTTAAAAGGATGGACTAGGATGTATGTTAATGAATAATAACAAAGGCATACTCTATGCTTTAGGGAAGTTTCATGTTCACAGACATAACTACCCAATATATGATCTGGAGTTGCCTGTAGTGGTCTTCACTTTGAAAATATGGTGGAATTATCTCTTTGGGGAGAAGTGTGAAATATATCTGGACCACAAAAGCCTTGAGTATATATCCACATAGAAAGAGTAGAATATATTCCAATAAAGGTGGTTAGAGATGATCAAGGACTATGAATTCTCAATTCACTACTATCTAGGCAAATAAAAAAAAGTGTCAAATAATCTAAGTAGAAAGGATCCAAAAAATCCATCATTGATGAGAATTGAGCGGGATCAAATAACTACAAAAAAAATTCTTAGTAGTGGTGTATTAGCGGTTGTTTTATTAACTATAGTGAAATAAATCTAGTTAAAAATAATAATACAGTGGTAGTTTAATAAATATACTACTATATATTTTTTATTTTAAAAATTAGCGAAAGTTTCAACTAAACCATCACGAAATATTATAAACAAATCCATAATTCCTCCCAATCCCCCTCCATTTTCATAACCATGAACCCTATCCCCCTCCCCTGACCTCCTCCTCTCCCCTCCCTGGTGTTGACCCTAACCATGATACATCATCAGTGACCCCCATTCCCCCCACCCATCCAACCTACCAATGTCCCCGATGACAACCCTAACCCCAACAACCCACATCTCAGTTCCCCTCCTTAGTGGCGACGTAGATGCCCAACCCACCTCTGACCTCCCTCTCCCAAGATCGGATGCCATCCTATGTGGCAATGCAACCCCCCATAAAGGTCGCATCACCCCCCCCATAATCACCCAAAATATATTATTCCTCATTTTGGTTATTTTATTATAATTTCTCTCTACAATTTTGATTTTATGTATACATGGTATTAAATTACACATTATTGGTTAGTGAATAGGTAATTTTAGTTGTGTGATTTTGTAGTATCTCCTAGAAAAATCCCTCATATAGAGATTATTTATATAAAAAATAGGGTATGAGGGTTAAAGGTGTAATGGGAATGGCCTTGGTTATCACACTTATAGGCTATTTATTCTGATGATTAATTGAATAGATATCATTTGATACATGATTCCATATAATAGAGACAAAGGTTGATTATAAAACAAAAATATTAATAAAATGGAAATTTTTGAGGGGAAATATAATTTACCCCCTTCACATTTATTATAACTCATCATTATTTGATCATAATTCTTCTAATGAATACATGGATTATTTAAAATTAGAAATAAAAACACTACGTATAGCCTGAAAAGATGGTGTTCTCTAGGGTAAATCCTCTATAGTGGTGAAGGGGGTGTGTTATATTTTACTTCTATGGTATATATATAGAGTTGAATAATTTGGGTATGTATGGCATATCCTGATCTCATATAGAATTGAATATATTTATAATAATAATTTTCCTATGAAAATACATTCTATTATATATATAATTTTTTATTATAAATATTATTAATTTTAATTTTATAAAATAAAAATCATTTATTTATTCTAACATGTCAATATTATCAAATGTATAATTTTTTATAATTTTCATTAATAATTGGTTTTTAACTAAATAGTTAAAAAATAATAATTTTTCTAAAACATTTACTTTCATTATATTACTATAATGGAATAATGGATTAAATGTTTTTGAAGCATTTTAATATTATAATATATATATATATATAATAAATCACAAAATATACATTTTTGTATTTATAAAAATCTTTTATTTATTTTTTCAATGATATATAATATTTTAACAAAATTCTAAGTTAGTCAATTAAATTTAAAAATTAGTTTTCTTCACCAATTGAAATTATATCAATAAAATGTACAATTTATTTTACATAAATATTTTCATATTATGTAATAATTATTGTGTTTTTTGGGAATCAATGTTTAATTACTATGATTAATTTTTATGACCATTATAATGATAAAAACATTATTTTTGATGAAATGTTTTATTAATGTTTTGAAACATTAAACTAATAAATTAGGTTGATATATTTAAAAAATGATAGTATAATGATGTCTAAAATCATATATTTTTTAATTAATAGACATTTTATTGGTAATCAATGAATTATAATGTCAAGAAATAATAAAAATAAAAGTACCATTTTTCAATAGAAAATAGTATTCCAATAAATAAAATGTATTATTTTATATATTTTTATCATGATTAAATATTTCAATACATTAAATTCATCAAAAAAAAAATGATGAACACACAAAATATTAGTTAGTGAAATTATTATACATGTTTAGTAAAATAGAATTTACATAGGTAAAAACCTGTTACCGTAGTGAAAATAAAAAAATAAAAAAGTAAATATATAAGAATAAATAATTTTATCTTTACTGAGAAAGAAACTTCATCTTACAAATATCAATTTGGGAAGACATATTTGATATCTTTTAGATTGTTCATGGGTTTACTTTATGTTAAAATTTATTATTTCATATTTATGTATTATTTATTTATTTTTAGTATTACTCCTATTATAATATTTTTCTTATACAAGAGAATTAGTTTGTTTTAGCTAGGGTGGTTTGTTCGAAGATGTGTTTGTTCATGAGAGATTGGACTTCTATCCTTCAACTAAGATAATGAAAATAACTAAATGCCACAATAATGCTAAAAACCATCATCTAAAGGTGAATTCCTACTAATGATTTAATTACATTTGTAATCATTTTCTCTAGTATTTGGAAGTAAATTTTCTTATAATTTTTATATAATACATATTTAATTTTTTATAGGTCTTTGGAAAGTCATATTTTCCTTTAAAGTATATGCAACAATCCACAAAAGAGATAACATATTTCTTTCTTCCAGTGTAACCACAATTCCAATTTCCATTGACTTTATTTTTCAAACTACTCAATAAAGAATATTTAGTCAATGTTAATAGCTGAGAAACCTTTCACATTATTGAAAGCTAGTAGAGTATAGGAAGCTCATTTTCTTATTGTGGTGACTTCTCATGATATAATGAGCACCTGGCCTTCCTTAACCCTTATAGATTTCAATAATGAGAAATGTTTTTCTACTAATAACATTGAGTCAATATGTATATTTGGTAGTTTGAAAATTAATAGAAATAAAAATCATGGTAACATTGGTAGTTACAATTGTTTTGAGACATTGGGACATGTAGGAATCAACCTAACCTCAAACTGACACACAGTGTGAATAGTAAGACTCAATGTGACTCTTTTTATTTAAAATTGACATTAATTTTAGTTAAAAAAGAAAATTTACATTCTCAAAACTGAGAAAATATATTCTAATTGTTTTTATATTTTATTGCAATTATTTCTAAGTCATTTTTGACATTCAAAAATCAAACGCACATCAATATGATACATGATGTGTCTGGTATGACTCAAAGTATCCGTTATCAATTTTAAATCGACATTTTAATTAAAAAATTGTCACTCACTGGAAACCAAGGAAACATGGTCAATTTTCATTGACAATTTATGATATATATATATTAATATATAATTTTTGACCTGTAATAATATTTCTCACATTAAACTGATACATGATGTGATCAGTATGATTCAAAGTTTGTGTTTCCAGTTTAAAATGAAATTTTAGTAGAAAGGTCAAGTGGAATGCTAAAAAATTATTAAACACATTTTTATTGTTTTGATACATTAGTAAAATGGTCTATTAGTCATTTTAGACATATAAAAATTAATTTCACCACAATACGAATCATGGTATGTCTGGTATAACTTTAAGTGAAACTTTCTATTTAAAATAGATATCAATTTTAGTAAAAAGGAAAACTGACCTACTTAGAACTGGTGAAATGAATTAATATTATTTTTATAGTTTGGTAAAATGATCCATAATTAATTTTTTATTTATAGGAATCAACTTACCATCATTACAAATTAATTTTTTCCATGGATGGTCCTAAATGTGTTTTTTGTGTTTTAAAACACTAAAACATGAGTGAAATGGTTAAAAACATATAAAATGGACTCATTTTGATGAGAAATCATGGTAAAACCATTGATACATTGTTTATGACATTTATGAGTAGAACAAATATCAATATAACATATATTGTGGTTGTAAGTACACAACAAACACTTCTCTAAGATACAAAAGGATTTAAAATAAGTGTTGGAGGGTCAAAAATTGGGAAATGACGTGTGATTTCATTGAAGAATGGGAAGTTGAATATATATTTAATTGTGAAATGTAGGATGTTATGAACTCTCATTATTAATTATAGTTTTTCTTGAATGTCTGTACATGAGTTTTTAGTGTTTAAAAACACTAAAATGTGCATGGAATGGTCAAAACCATAAAAAAGTACTCAGATTGATGAGAACCATGGGAAACCCATTGATGTGTTTTTTCTGACATGTAAGTATATATGAAATAATAATCTGATGTGCATTGTGATTGAAATTACTTAATAAACACTTCTTAAAGGTACATAATCCATTAAAAACTAGTGTTGGGGGGTCAAAACTAGTAAAACGATGTTGGATTTCCCTAAAATCATGGGGCATCGACTGTGGATTTAATTTTGAAATGTAGGAATGGATGGAATTTAATTTTGAATTATGGTTTTCCTTATATGGTCCTAATTACATTTTTACTATTTTAAAGCACTAAAACATGCGTGAAGCGGTCAGAATAATAGATAACGACCACAGATTGATGTGAAATCATGGTAAAACAACCATTGTGTTGTTTTTGACATGTAAACATAGATAAACATCAATATTAGGTGATGTGTGTTAAGAATAACTTGATAAAAACTTATTAATGATATAAAATCCTTTAAATGAAACTGTTGAGGGGGTCAAAACTAGGAAAACGACATTAGATTTCCCATAAATTAGGGAAAGATGATAGTAGATTGAATTTTGAAATGAGGGAACTGATGACATGTTATTTTAAATTACGATTTTTTAGAATTTCCAAACATAAGTTTTTAGTGTCTCAAATCCCTAAAACATGCATTGAACAATCTATACCATAGAAAAAACATCAGATTGATGTGAAATTATTGGAAAATTACTTCTACGTTTTTAAAAAAAATAAGAAATATTGTGATATTAGAGTCTTTAATTTTTTTATGTAAATTTAAAGAACACCACAGGTTGCTTTAAAAATTAATTAGAATGCTTACTTATACCACTACTACAAAACAATCCTTTAACAACGCTGTCCTTTATCAGTGAAAGAAAAAATCATTGATAAAGATTCCATTTATCAGTGAAAAAAGCATTGCTAAAGTGTTCCTTTTATTTGTTTATTTTTTCTAGCTTTGATAAAAAGCACCCTTTATTAGCACATTTTTTTAGAGCCAATAAAATTAATGATTTATCAGTTCATTTTTAGCACTAATAAAGTGTGACCTTTATCAATACTTTTTTTGTGGATCTAATAAAGGGAAACCCTTATCAACATTTTTTTAGCATCCACAAAGGAACCTTTATCGGTTCTTTTTTTTGTAGAGATAAAAGTCATTATAAAATTAAATAATTAAATAAATAAATAATGTAAATGATTTTATTAAAAAATATGAAAAAATTTATTAATTAGAACATTATTTATAAAATTTATTACACTATATATAAATTATAAATAGTATATATTAAATATATAGATTTATGTAAATTTATAATTAATCAAATAAAATTTTAAAAAGTAAATTGTGAACAATATTAAACATTTTATTAATTAAATAATTGTTCATAATGTTAATAAATGGTATATTATATATATATATATGAATTTATATAAATATGAATTATATAATACAAAATATTTATTATTTAAATTAATTAGTAATATATTTAGTGAATAACAGTTTATAATTGAAAATTAATATGAATTAAAAATACTGACTAATTATATTGAGTAATGGACATAATTTAATTTTGTTTTATTTTTCAATTTAACATAGATCAAACATATTATATTGATTTCACATTTGAGTAATTAATGAATTTTTATGTACACACGCACAAATGTTTTTTTAGAAATTTAATCAATTTCTATTATTTATTTTATATATATTTATATACTATATTTTAAAATTTTTAAAATGTATTCATGTTTATTTAAATATATATATATTTTTAATGATTTTTATTTAATTAATCAAACTTATCCAAATTTTCAATATTTTTAAACTGTAGTTATTATTTATTATTCAACTTTACTCATTTTTAACATGTATGCACTTAAGATTAAGTATTAATTAATAATGTTAAAAATATATTTATAAAAAATATTTATAAATAAATATATTTAAATAATTTTAAAATTATAATAAATTTATTTAAATAATCAAAAAATTTACTCTATTTATATTTATATATATTTATTAAATAGATATATAATTATATAAGTATTATTTTTAAAAAGTTTTTTATATAATTATAAATAAATAATTATATATTCAAATAATTTAAAATTATTATTTTATAAAAAGTATTATTATAATTATTATAATTATATACAATTATTATACTTTTGTTTAAAAAGAATTACTTTTTAAAAAATTGTATTATAAGTATTTATCAGGGCTTTTTTTGGCCTGATAAAGATCAAGATTTATCCTCGATAAAAAAGAGCTGATAAAATACATCTTTATTAGCGCCAAAAAAAGTATTAATAAAAATTCATTTTATTGATGCTTATTAGCCTAGTACTGATAAAAGATATCTTGATCAGCACTTTTTAGAAATAACTCGTAATATTTTCCTAGTCTATTTTAAGAACCCTAACCATTGCAAACCAGTTCGCGATATCTGAAGCTCTCTGTGAAATCCACCAACTGTCGATGCTTCTCATTGTCGAATCTAAGCTCAAATCTAGGCTAGAATTGAGACTCCAACTATTCCGGGGCTCGAATCCAAGGCTTGATCGATTCCAAGGTCAAACGAAACCAAGAATTTAATGAAATCCAGGTTTTTTAACATCTCTAATTTCCCTCAGTTATCAACTTAACATTCTCATCCCACATCCATGTATCCCAACAACTCTAGTTGCACTATCCTATAATAAAACAACCCAAAATTCATATTTTTTAGATATATTTATGTATCGTCTTCCTCAATATCGTGTGGATCTTCTTGGGAAAACATTGGTACTGTACGGATTGAAATATATCAAACCCAATGTTGGATCATGTTGTTGTCAGATATAACAGGATCTTAATGTTGTACCTCTCGTACCCCTCGTGGTTTAATTTTCATGATCACAATCACTCTCTTATTTATCTAATCTTGTTTTAAGTATTTTTGGATGATAGGCATGATTTAAGGTTGCCAAGAAATTTGTCCAAGAAACCCAGAAGGCAAAAGTGGACTGATTTCAGTCCACCGGCCAACCGGTGGATGACCACCGGCCAGCCGGTGGAATCTTGACAGAAGGCATCCCCTCTGTCCAGACCACCGGCCAACCGGTGTCCCATCACCGGCTAGCCGGTGGAACCCAGACAGAAGGGACACCTACTGTCTCACCACCGGCCAACCGGTGGCCTCCTCACCGGCCAGCCGGTGGTTCCTGGGCAGAAGGCCTCTCCATTTTCCAAAGCACCAGCCAACCGGTGGCTAAGCACCGGTCGGCCGGTGGAGCCAGTCAAACTAGCCGTTGGGCTTTGACCAGCCTGCTCCCAACGGCTCCGAAGACTTTTCCAACGGCTCCGAAGACCCCGAACGGCCATATGAGGGTTCCCCCTCTATAAATAAAGGACTAGGAAGCCCCGGAACAATAGTGGAATGAAAACAAAGCCAACGGAAGCCAACAGACACATTTTTCATCATTTGGCGAACCTCTGGCGGATTCCTTCAAGGAACCTCAATTGCTCCAACCCACTTCCACATCCAAGGAGCACCATCAAAGAAGCTTGGGAGCGCTCTTCATCAACTTCATCAATCCTTTGGCGCCCAAGGCTTCTCCTCTTATGGTTTTTCTTGTTTTATTATTTTGAGCATCAATTTGGGTTTGTGCCTACAAACCCCTCTTTCTCTCATCTTCCTTTTGTGTGGGTTTTCACACCACCTTCAAGGTGTGAAGAGGTTAGTCAAGCCTTCCCTTTAAAAGGCTTGAGTCATAGGTGAGCTAGCCTTCACCAGTAAGAAGGCTAGTGGGTTCTTGCTCAACCATTAAAAGCAAGCTGTAATAGGTTCTAGACTAACTTAAAGTCTAGTTGGTTTCTTGCTAAAACCATTAAAAAGCAAGCGGTAGTAAATATCTCAACAGTTGAGTTGGGAGCGGAGACGTAGGCTTTGGTTTAAGCCGAACTCCGTTATCAAGTTTTGTTTCTTGCCTCTTTTATTTCTACTGCACTTTTAACTTTGTTTATAAATTGTTAATTATTTTTTAAAAGGAAATTCACCCCCCCTCTTGCCATCACTCTCTGACCCAACATTTGGTATCAAAGGCAAAATTTGAGTAATACCCTAACCGGTTTCAAATTCAAGATCCTTTGTGATGGCTTCAACTTCTTTCGCCCCCGAAGGCTATTCTTTGGGTCGTGCTCCATTCTTTGATGGAACCGACTATACTTATTGGAAAACCCGCATGACCACTTTTCTTAGAAGTATAGGTTATCCTATTTATAAAATTGTCATGCATGGTTATTCTCTTTCTTATCCCGATGAATCCAAATAGTCTCAAGCCGATATTAAAAATTTAGAGCTTGATGGAAAAGCCATGAACGCTCTTCATTGCGGCCTTGATCATAATGAATTCAATCGAGTTTCCACATGCACTTCATCTCATGAAATCTGGAAACTTTTGGAGGTTACCCATGAGGGGACCGACAAAGTCAAGGATACTCGATTGGATATGTACCATCAAGATTTTGAGTCTTTTACCATGCATCCATCTGAAAATATTACTGAAATGTTTACTCGTTTTACTGAAGTTTGCAATGGAAGAAAAACTCTTGGAGATGATGTTTCTACAGAAACGATGGTCAAGAAGATCCTTTAGATCTTACCAAGCACATGAGCACCGAAATTCATGGCAATCCAAGAAGCAAAAGACAATAAGAACATGCCGGTCGAAGAGCTCATCGGATCCCTCATGACCTACGAGATCACCATGAGGAGGCAAGCTGAAAAGGAAGGAAAACCGATCAAAGTTCCAAAGAACATCGCCTTAAAAGTTCAAAAAGAAGAAAGCTCCTCCTCCTCATCATCTTCCTCTTCAAGCGGCGATTCAGAAATGGAGAATCTTGCCCGCAAAATGCACAAATTCATGAAGAAGCACAAGAAGAAGAAATCCCGCAAGGCTCAACCCAATGAAAAATCCGAGCCCGAGGTAACATATTACAGGTGTGGCAAGAAAGGCCATTACAAGCCCGATTGTCCACTCAATAAGAAAAAGGCCAAGCAAAAGGAAAAGAAGAAGGAATTCAAGGCCACATGGAGTGATAGCTCCACATCCTCCTCCTCCTCCTCCTCAAGTGACAATGGTAAAAAATGCCTAATGGAATTTCATGAGGTATCCTCTTCCGACTCCTCATCCTCTAGTTCTTCAAATTATTTCAATCATTTATCTTATGAGGATCTCCAAAATGCTAGAGATCAATTGGAGGAAGGCTTTCACGAACTTTCTTCCAAATTTATTTCTTTAAAAAATAATTTCAAAAAACTTTCTTCCGAAAAGGAACAACTTCTCAAAGAAAAGGAGGAGTTGTCCCTCAAGATCCAAAACCTTCCCGATGTTGATTCTATGGAATCAACAATCAAGGATTTAAGGGAATCCCTAGCTAAGTTCACCGAAGGTGAACATAACCTCTTGAAGCTCCTTGGTTCCCAATGCGTATCTAGAACCACCCAAGGGCTTGGATATTCCAAGCAAGCTTCCTCTTCCCATGCTCCTACTATTTTTGTAAGGGGGAGCTCCCAATATAAATTTTGCAACTATTGTAAAAAAACCCGGGCACTTAATTTATGATTGCAATTGCAAAAATGCCCGGTATGGAAGGCCCAAAACCATTTCCTTTAACGATGAATTTCATAGGAGAAGACCCGTCACAAAACAAGTTTGGATTGAAAAATCCCTTTTAGCGAGTCTCTCCAGACCAAAATTTGTCTCAGTTCTAAAATCCTCTCCCCGGTGATTTGTTGTTTTTATTTAGGGGGAGTTAGGATCGTTTAAGCCTTTTTGCGTTTTTCAATTAAAAACTTTCAATTCAAAGCTTTCAATTCAAAACTTTCAATTCAAAACTTTCAATTCAAAACTTTCAATTCAAATCTCAAAAATTTCAATTGGTTTAAAAACTCTATCTTGTTTTTCAACCTTTCCCTCAATCAAGTTTTATGCCCCGTGCTATTTTGATAATCACAAAGGGGGAGAAATTCTTGGTTGATTGGGGGAGAAATCTTTCTCTCATGCTTTGCTTTACTTTTCAATTTATCCTTTAAAGAATGCCTTTCATTTCAGTCTTTTACATTGCTTGTTTTGGTGATTGTGATCATCAAAATAGGGGGAGATTGTTGTACCTCTCGTACCCCTCGTGGTTTAATTTTCATGATCACAATCACTCTTTTATTTATCTAATCTTGTTTTAAGTATTTTTGGATGATAGGAATGATTTAAGGTTGCCAAGAAATTGGGCCAAGAAACCCAGAAGGCAAAAGTGGACTGATTTCAGTCCACCGGCCAACCGGTGGATGACCACCGGCCAGCCGGTGGAATCTTGACAGAAGGCATCCCCTCTGTCCAGACCACCAGCCAACCGGTGTCCCATCACCGGCCAGCCGGTGGAACCCAGACAGAAGGGACACCTACTGTCTCACCACCGGCCAACCGGTGGCCTCCTCACCGGCCAGCCGGTGGTGCCTGGGCAGAAGGCCTCTCCATTTTCCAAAGCACCGGCCAACCGGTGGCCAAGCACCGGTCGGCCGGTGGAGCCAGTCAAACTAGCCGTTGGGCTTTGACCAACCTGCTCCCAACGGCTCCGAAGACTTTTCCAACGGCTCCGAAGACCCCTAACGGCCATATGAGGGTTCCCCCTCTATAAATAAAGGACTAGGAAGCCCCGAAACAATAGTGGAATGATAACAAAGCCAACGGAAGCCAACGAACACATTTTTCATCATTTGGCGAACCTCCGGCGGATTCCTTCAAGGAACCTCAATTGCACCAACCCACTTCTACATCCAAGGAGCACCATCAAAGAATCTTGGGAGCGCTCTTCATCAACTTCATCAATACTTTGGCACCCAAGGCTTCTCCTCTTACGGTTTTTCTTGTTTTATTATTTTGAGCATCAATTTGGGTTTGTGCCTACAAACCCCTCTTTCTCTCATCTTCCTTTTGTGTGGGTTTTCACACCACCTTCAAGGTGTGAAGAGGTTAGTCAAGCCTTCCCTTTAAAAGGCTTGAGTCATAGGTGAGCTAGCCTTCACCTGTAAGAAGGCTAGTGGGTTCATGCTCAACTATTAAAATCAAGCTGTAATAGGTTCTAGACTACCTTAAAGTCTAGTGGGTTTCTTGCTAAAACCATTAAAAAGCAAGCGGTAGTAAATCTCTCAACGGTTGAGTTGGGAGCGGAGACGTAGGATTTGGTTTAAGCCGAACTCTGTTATCAAGTTTTGTGTCTTGCCTCTTTTATTTCCGCTGCACTTTTAACTTTGTTTTTAAATTGTTAATTATTTTTTAAAAGGCAATTCACCCCCCTCTTGCCATCACTCTCCGACCCAACACTTAATACCAATATTCCATGACTTATACCTCTTTTCAACCATCAAATTTTGAAAAATTCATTCATATATTGGTTGGTGTTGTCTTTGGTTTGGAATATTCCATTACAGATCAGTTTGAAACCTCTTTTTCATATTTTTATTGAGAAATTAATGTGCTTTGATTTCCATGATTCACCTATAAACCAAGTAAAATCCATCAACGGTCATAGAAATATAGATAATATACCTCATATGATCCAAAAAATTGAATTGTGTTTTTTTCAATCCTCAAATATTATGTCTTAAATATATATGAGTACCAATATCCTTTGAACATTCTCTTTCTTGATGTAATGGATGTCATCAACTCTACCCCACTAAAAACCAATCTTTCTTAGGTATTGATCCAACCTTAAATATCAGGTCCTCAATGATTTCTTTATCATTTACAAACAATTATTTAACTATCACACATTTCTATCATTTTCATCTATAATAAACCCATACAATTTCTCAATGTATACCCCCTAAGGACTCCATTGAGGAATATAGATTTGAAATCCATTTGGTATACTTTTAGCAATATTTTCACTAAAATAGTAAAAAAAATAAAATAGTTTCTAACTGATCTATGATATTAAATTTATCATAAAATATAAATCCCTTTTATCTAGGAGTTCCCCTTGCACACTATCAATTATTTATTTTGAGCTAACTTTCAATAGTCAATGAGTTTATTACTGAAAAACCCATTAGTTCTGACCACATTTATGCCTTCTAGCCTTGAAAAAATTTCCCAAGTAACATTATTCTTATTCAGATCAAGCTCCTCATCCATTGATTTGATCTAATCCTCATCCTTATTAACAACTCCAAATGATTTAGGCTCTAATTGGGAAAAAACTGAGGTTTTTTTTTGTAGTCTTACTAATTCAATTTTTTTACTAAAACTGTCTAGTTACCAATTAAATTTTATTCATTCATTTCATCCTTGATTATATTTCCTATATTTGATAACTCATATTCATTTTCCTCCCCATGAACGTATTAAATTCAGTCTACCGCATCCTTGTGTTCTCCCCCTATGCTACTCAATTCAATATTAATTTCCTCTGATGTTTCATCATTATTTTAATTATTAACAATCTCCCTATTCTAATTAGTAAAAAATGACTATCAATTTTAACTTTCCACCATAAAAAATATCATCCCACCCTTTTTAACATAGTATTTAATTGGAAAATTATCTAATATGATCAACTATTTACTACCAAAAATCAATTTCCTCTTTCAAACACAATTACCATAAATTTTTACTGACCCCAAATCAAAAAATGGTTCAGTTATCTTTTTATAAAATTATAAAAAATTTTCCATCTTTGAAATGATAACCCACTCCTTAATACTTCCTAAAATTCACTTCATTTCTTTCATCACACATCTAATAAAAACTATGTATGTTTTACTTTAATCTATATAAAAAATTATTCTTTGAAATTTCATTTTTGTTACACCCCTAGGAATATCTGTTTACCATCCATGTAATTCTAACAAATATGAGGCATTACCCCTTCTATAGGACACAATAGAGTTCAACTATCATCCTCATCAGTTTCATGTACCGAACAGTTAATATTCCAATTTTTTTTGCTTGGGACTCATCTCCCACCTTGTTTATGTTTCTTTCACTACTCTGAGAAGTATTCATCATATGAATGACTACTTCTATGAGTATTTCAGGAACATATATGCATATCCACAAGAGATGGAGGATGAGTTCCAAAAAAATGAAATGATAAATATTTTGAAGATGAGCTCATGATAACGACAATTTTCTATAACTTTAACCTTTGGATGAATTCATAGGATAACACTTACCATAGTAGAGTAATTATTTTCCTAACATCAATTACCCATTTTCCTTAAATCATTCTAAAATTATTTGAAGTAATCAATTTTTGAGTTTCCCTTATTATAATTATTTATAAATTTAACCTTTGATAATGAATATATTATGTGAATTTATTTATTTATTTTAAAAAATGAATATTTTATACACCCAATAGGATATATTTACTTTCACTTGGATGATTCAATGCTCTAATCCAAGGTATCTTATTTTAGCCTCATACTCCTCACTTATAGATAGATTTTTATGGAGATATCTATTTTCATTTCATTATCACAATTTTTTTTACCGTTTGAATATACTTGTGGCCAATACTATTTTCATAGTAAAATCATTTTCCATAGAATCAATTAATAATTTCATATTTATGTTGAATTTATTTATTTTAAGTATTACTCATATAATAATTATTTTCTTGTACAAGTGGTTTCTTTTGTTTGAGTTTGGGAGGTTTGTTAGAACCTTCTCATGTTTGTGAGGTATTAGATATTGAGCCTACAAATGAGATACTGATAACACAGAAATGTTTCAACAATTAATACAACCATTAGGAAAAGGTGAATTCCTACTAATTATTTAATTTATTTGGTCATAATTTTGTATACTATTTGTTAATTAATTTCATTATTATTTTTATCTAAAAAATATATAGTTTTTTTCATAGTTCATTTGGGAAAGTATTTTTTTTTTCAATTATCTACAAAAATCCACAAAAGTGATAAAATGGTTCTTTCTTTCAATGTTACCACATTTTCCATTTTCATTGCCTTTATTTGTCAAACTACTAGAACTTCTTATTGATTAATTTTTGTTAGACAAAAAACCATTTTCATTGTTGAAATATAGAACTGTATAGAAGATCATGATCCCATTGTGGTAGCTTCTCATGATATAATGGACAGACAATCTTCCTCTGGTCTTCTGACTTTCAACCACGAGTAATGTTTTTCAGCTAAGAACATCGATCCAATATGAATTGTTGGTAATTCAATATATAAATACAATGAAAAAATGGTAACATTAGAAGTTATGAATTTTTTGAGACTTTCAGATATGTAGGAATCAGTCTCACCCCATTCTGAAATATGGCACAACCAGTATGACTCCAAGTGCATCTTTTTATTTTAAATTGACATTACGTTTAGTAAAAAGGAAAAATTATATAATAAATAACAAGAAAAAATATTCTTATTATTTTGAAACATTAGTTAAATGATTCATAATTTATTTGGGATGTGTAGGAATCAACTACACCTTAATTTGATGCATGTTGTGACTGCTATGACTCAATGTGTCCGTTATCAGTTTAAAATTGAAAATTATGTTAAAAAAATGTCAATCAATGAAAATAAAGAAAAAATGATAAGATTTTAATGATAATTTATGGAATGCATTCATCATTTGTCTATCACATGTAGGAATTAGTCTCACATCAAACTGATAAATGATGTGATCGGTATGAGTCACAAGTGTGTTTTAGTTTAAAATGAAATTTTAGTAAAAAAATAATTGACCTAATAAAAATCAATGAAACACATTCATATTGTTTTTTTATTTTAGTAAAATGACCTATAGGTCATTCTAAATGTGTATAAATCAACCACTTCTCAATCTGTTATATGGTGTGACCGGTATGACTCCACGTGCATCATTTTATTTAAAATTAACATCAATTTTAGTAAAAAGGACAGTTGACAAACTCTAAACAAATAAAATTCATTAATATTTTTTTTAATCCTTTATAATATATATATATATATGTTATTTGAAACATTTATAAATTAGCCTCACCTCAATATGATGCATGGTGTGACTGGTATGTATCAAAGTGCATTATTTTATTCAAAATTGACACTAATTTTAGAAAAAAGGACAAATGACTTACACAAAACTAAGAAAAAATATTCAATTTTTTTTAAATTTATGGAAACTATCCATAAGACATTTTAATTAAGTATGAATTAGTTATACCTCAATCAGAAACTCAATGAACTTGGTATGATTTGATTTTTCCATTATTAGTTTAAAATCGACAGTTTAGTTCAAAAAATGACACTCACTAAAAATTGAGAATTTTTTTTTGGATTTTATTGATAATTTAGGAAATAGATTAATAATTTATTTTTCATTTTTATGAAATATTATTATGTAAAACTGATACACTATGCAATTATTATGAGTCAAATTTCATGTTTCCAGTTTGAAATGACATTTTAGTAAAAAAGACAAGTGACATACTCAAAAATGATTACACATATTCAGATTGTTTCGATTCATTATGAATAAAATAAATAATAATTTTGGGATTTATAGGAATTATAGAAACCTCAATCCAATGCATGGTGTGAATGATAATACTCTAAGTGTGTCTTTTTATTTCAAATTGTCATCAATTTTATTAAAAAGGACAACTAAACTTCTAAAAACTGAGAAAAAAATTAGATTGTTTTTATACTTTAGGAAAATTATATATAAATAATTTTTGACATATATGAATCATCCTTACCTCAATATGATTCATGGTGTGTCCGGTATGTCTCTAAGTGTATCTTTTTATTTAAAATTAACATTAATTTTAGTAAAAAGGACAAATGACCTACTCAAAACTGGGAAAATGAAATAGAATTATTTTGATACTTTAGGAAAATGATCCGTATGTCATTTTTGATGTGTATTAATAAGTTGCACCTCATTATGATACACAATGTGACCAATATGACTTAATATTCTCATTATCAATTTAAAATCGATATTTTATTTCAAAAAGTGTCACTCACTGAAAATAGAGAAAAAACACTCAGATTGTTTTGATAATTTATTACACCAATTCATAAGTAATTTTTGATGTGTAGGATTTCGTAGCACACCAAACTGACATATTAAGTGAATAGTATGAGTCAAATACTGTGTTTCCAGTTTAAAATGACATTTTCATAAAAAAGAAAAGAGACATAATCAAAATTGATAAAACGTATTAAGATTGTTTTTATACTTTGTAAAAAAATTCATATATTATTTGAGACATGTAAGAATAAGCCACAACTCATTCTAGTACATGTTGTTACCACTATGACTACAAGTGAATCTATTCAATATATAACTTTCATTTTTGTTTAAAACACGCATCACATCGCCAAAAACGAGAAAAAAAGATTAGAATGTTTTATGATCATTCAATCTGTTATTAGTTAATTAATTTCATTACTATTTTTATCTTATACTTATTTAATTAATTTTCATAGTGATAATGTGTCACGAACCATCCTCGTGGGCCGTGTCATGACTACCCCAAGCCCGCCTTCCATAGGCCAGGGGCTGGAGACTAGCACCAAAGGTGTAATCCCTATAAAAGGGAAGGCATTGCCTTTTAACCTGTATCACACACACAACCTGAACACAAGCAGCAGAGTACGCAACTGGATGTAAACACTAAGAAAAACTGTATACAAAATAAAGTGCTAAAAGGAAAGGGGATGGAAATACAAGACCAACAGTAAAGTACAGCAACTGTAAAGCTAGTAAAACTGCAGAAAGGTAAACATCAACTATTGAGTCGTCCTCCGGGGATCCCACCTGAAGGGTGGGTACAAATGGCCTCCTCAGCACCCTAGGCCCGTCCGTCCGCTCTATGTACGTCTCGCCAAGTGGTCCACCTCTGGGTACCGTCCATCTCTACAACTCTTTGCCTCGATCAGTGATGTCCGTCCTCTGCAACCAACATAACTATGTGTGGGCATAGCTCGGGCATGGTTGAGTATAACGATACTCAGTAGGGACCCCGAGACCCCCAAAGGTCTCCCAGAATCCACAAAGGAAAACCACAGAAGTAAGATACAATCATAAAGTGTCAACCAACCCTACTTAGGTATATTCCCATACATATACCTAAGTTACCAGTCACAATCGAACTCCAACTCTCGAGCCCAAGAACAACCCAGTCCACAAAGGAAGTAAAGTCAATCACATCGACGATAATGATTGAAAGACAAGACTCAGCTCACACACGTATACATATTTCGTAGAGTGATAGGGATGATTAGATGTAGTCACTGATTCATCTAAGCTATCAGACCCACACAGGATACAAGACCAGCTAAGCTATCGGACCCACACAGGATACAGGACCAACTACTCTGTCGGACCCACACAAGATACAAGAATAGAGGTCAGAACTGTCGAACCCACGGAGGATCCCGGTACAATAGTCATCGCTGTCGAACCCACAGAGGATTCTGGTACAGTAGTCATCACTGTCGAACCCACGTAGGATTCTGGTACAGTAGTCATCGCAGTCGAACCCACGTATGATTCTGGTACCTTAGTCGTTGCAGTGGAACCCACATAGGATTCCGGTATAGTAGTCATTGCAGCCATCTCTAGGGTTCCCGCACACAACACGCTCAATTCTGGGAGGGTCTTCTCTTGGAGTCAAGTGTTGGTACATCTACTAACATGAAGTCTCTAGTTGATGTATCCCATAGTTCCGTCTCATCAAAAGGAACTCAATGCGACAGACAGCGTGTCAATCAGACGCCCGGTTTGAGAGTTTTGAGCATTTCCGTTCTAGGGGCCCGGTTGGATTTACGCTCGATCCAAACCTGGCCATTTTCCAAATTTGTTCAAAACTCACTTATATTATTGAAAAAGGACCACTTTGTCACAGGGGTCCCAGTGCGGTAGACGACACGTCGTTCGGACACGCGGTCTTGAAGATATTCGCATTTAAGCGAAGTCGGGCCCGACCCGTCAAGCCCAGTGGGATGGCGGGTCGGCCCGACTCTGCTCGGTGGGTCTGACCCGGCTGGGGGGTCGGCCCGACCTAGTTTGGCAGGTCCGATCTGGCTGGGGGGTCGGCCCGACCTGGTTTGGCGGGTCCAACCCGGATGGGGGGTTAGCCTAGCCCGGTGGGGCGCGACCCCACCCGCGGACCTGGCCCATGCTGCGGGCCAGTTCGGATCGCCTGGTGGCGCCAAGCGGCCCCGCCCCTCCTTCTCGGCCGACAGTAGTCAGCCGGTTCTAACTGGCGCGCACGACCCGCACACCAGGCCGCAGTTCTCTTTCGCGTGGCGCCGAGCAGAGCAGCAGTCCTTCAGCCCGGTCGGCAGGCAGCTGATCGGTTCGCCCGCCGAGCGGCCTGCAGTTGTAGGATGTGTCTTCTCCGCATGGAACCTACAGGTGTCGCGGTCCACCATCCCATCCGACAGTAGACAACCGATTCTTTATCCCAAGAGGCCCGTGGATGAAGCTGCGGTTTTTCTTCACGCAGCCGACGCGCGACCGCCGCCTCCGGTCGCCAGTGCCTCCGGTCGCCTTCAACTCCGGTCGCTACCGCCTCTTCCGACCACCACAGCCTGCATGGACGTGTCCTCTTTCCTCCGGCGTGGTGCGATGGCACTGCGACCTATCGGCTCCGCCTCCATTATTAACGCAAACAAGAATCAACAGAGGGTCGTCGGTCCAAGTTCGTTTAGCCCGCGCCCTCTGCATTAGGTGATAACATTTTGGCCACCATCATTCCAAAATAAACATTGAAGTTTGTGGATATAATTCTTACGTAAAAAAGAAATAATCAAAATTCCACCTACCTCTCTTTTCGTTTGTCGTTGACGAAGTCACGGAAAGTGGGCATCATTCCGTTGACATCGGAAAAGAAGAAGTCGAGGATGACATCAACGTTCTTTGTTGATGACGCTTCCTTTTCCTTGTTTTTCTATAAGAAGGAAGAAGAAGTCCGGGGAAGAAGTTGAAGAAGAAATCTGTCGTTCTTTGCGTTCTTTGTTGGGAGAGTTTTAATCCTCCCAAGCCCTCAAGTTCCACCGAAGGATAAAGCCAACCAAATAATAACAGGGTGTCTTATTATTTTATTATTGGAACGTAAATTCAAAAAGGAGAAAGAAACTTCCCTTAATAAATTCACGCGCATCGGAAAAATTAATTGGGATGCACTTGGGCACAATTAATCGGCACGCGCATTGGCACAATTGATTGGAACAAGTATTGGCACAAGTAATTGGCACGTGCGTTGGCACAATTAATTGTGCGGAGGAGATCAAAGACTCTACCTCATTAATGAGGGAGAGTGGAGAGGTTTCAACATTAAGGAGAGAGAGTAGTGGCTTTAATAAATTCAAGGGGATTTGAGGGGTTTGGTGTTCATGTGGGCCCCACCACACATTATCCTCACATGGGAAGTTATGTGGGGGTGTACCTCACCTCCAACTTCCCTTTGGAGAAAATAACCACCACATAAAAATAAAATTATCACACATAATTTTATTTAATTTATTAAGAATCCCAACAATGAACTTCCACTCCCGTTAAAACGCAACTGCGGTAAAGGTCTCCTTAAGAGAATACTGGCACTACGAGTTCATCGGTGTCCTCAGATTTCAATTCCATGCACTGGTTCAAAAGATATAAAATCTTGCACGTACGTTTATTGAACGTACCCGAACAAAACTTCAGAAATTGATTCTGGGCAAACCGGTCCTCGAAATCAGGCTCCATCAGAAACTATGGACTCGTAAAATTCCCATGTATTTAAGAAAAAAAACTTCACAGGATTTTAGAGTTTTTACATTCTCCCCACCTCAGGTCTTTACATCCCTGTAAGCTACAACACACACTAAGGAAACAAATGGGAGTACTAAGCATGCATCTGAGCCTCCCGATCCCATGTGCTCTCCTGAAGGTTCCCATGCTTCCAGTGAATGCGCACCATAGGAATCAACTGCCCACGTAGGACCCGCTCCTGTTGATCCTTAATCTCCACTATAACCTCTGTGAAAGTCGCCCCGTCATCGATGTCTATATCCCCATGGTCGATGATGTGGGATGGGTCGTGCACGTGTCTCCTCAGCTGTGATACGCGGAAGACATCTTGCACCCGATGTAACTGATGTGGAAGGGCCAGGAAGTAATCCACCTCAACTACCCTGATGAGGACCTGAAAAGTTCTGATGAATCACAGAGATAACTTACTGCCTCAGCCAAATCTCTATAGACCACGTCGAGGTGAGACCCATAAGAAGACGTGGTGTCCATCCTCGAACTCCAGTGGTCTCCATCTCCTATCAGCATAGGACTTCTGTCTACTCTATGCAGTCTTCATCCTCTCTCAGATGATCTGCACCTTCTCCGTCGTTTCTTGGACCATCTCTGGTCCTACAAGTGCTGACTCCCCAAGTCCATCCCAGCACAGAGGCAATTTTCAAGGTCGACCATACAACACCTTGTAAGGTGTCATCCCGATGGTGGAGTGGTAGCTGTTGTTGTACAAAAACTACACCAAGGTTAAGTGATTCTCTCAGCTGAAATCAAAGTCTAGGATGCATGCACGGAGCATGTCCTTGAGAGTCTGAATGGTCCTCTCAGTCTGATCGTCTGACTGAGGATAGAATGCGGTGCTCAGGCAAAGATGTGTCCCAAAAGCCTCATGAAAACCCTTCTATAGCTGGGAAGTGAAACTGGCATCTTGATCAGAGACGATTTTTGATGTCACACAATGAAGCCGTATGATCTCCTGTAGGTAGTGGCTTCCCAAGCTCTCTACTGAGCCATGCTCTCTGATCGGTAGGAAGTGGGCCGACTTGGTGAGTCAGTCGACAATCACCCAGATAGAGTCATGTCCTCTAGATGTACGTGGAATCCCCGTCACGAAATCCATGGATATCCCATCCCACTTCCACTCTGAGACCTCTAAGGGATGACCAAGCCTGCTGGAACCTGGTGCTCTGCCTTCACTTTCTGAAAAGTGATGCATCTCAAGACAAAGTCTACTACTGCCTTATTCATACTCGTCCACCAATGCTGTCGTCTGAGGTCCTGATACATCTTCACCACTCCTTGATGTACCGCTAGAGGGGAAGTGTGGAACTCCCTCAACACCTCCTCCTGTAGTGAAACTGGTACCATGGTAAGTCTTCTAAAGAGAATTACATGCTCCCCACCTTTAGAAAATATATCAGGTGCATGCCTTGAGGATATCTGAGCCCGTCGCATCTCACAGTCAATGACCCCACGTTGTGCCTCTATGACTCGCTAAAGAAGTGGAGGAGTGACTGTGAGAGACTAAAGAAAGGATGCTCTATCTCTATCCACAAAGGATATCTGCAACGCGGCCAATTGCTCTGTCACCTCTCCTAGTAGTTAAATGCCCGATCTCTTGCTGAGAGCATCTGCTACAACGTTCCCCTTCCCAAGAGTATAGAATATCTCAAAGTCATAGTACTGTAGGAACTTGAGCCATCGCCACTGTCTCAGGTTATGTCCTTCTGTGAGAAGATGTACCTGAGAGTCTGGTGGTCAGAGTAGACCGTAAATCGTTCTCCCATCAGATGGTGTCTCTACATCTTCAAGGTGAAGACCACTGCTGCTAACTCCAGGTCATGGGTAGCATAGTTATACTTGTGCTGTCTCAACTTCCATGAACCATAAGCGATCACTACTCGCTCCTACATCAGGACACACCCTAGTCTGGTCCTTGATGCGTCATAGTAAACTACGTACCCTACGCCCTCCTCCGGTAGCCTCAAGATGGGCGCACTGGTCAACCTCTGCCTCAGCTCCTGAAGGCTCTCCTGGAATCTATCGAACCACACGAAGGGTTGCCCCTTCTTCGTCAATGTTAAAAGCGGTACTGCAACTCTAGAGAAGTCTGGAAAAAATCTCCGATAGTACCCAGCCAGACCCATAAAACTCCACACCTCCGTCACACTCTTGGGTGGCTCCAAGCAAGAACAACCCCAATCTTCACTGGATCCACTACAACTCCAGCCTCCGAGATGACGTGTACCAAGAAGTGAACCTCTCAAATCCAGAACTGGAACTTCAAGAGCTTACCAAAAGGCTTGTGCTATCGGAGTGTGTTCAGTACTACCTGCAAATGGTAGGTGTGATCCTCCTCAGTAGTCAATTAAATTAGTATGTCGTCGATGAAGACTACGACAAAGCAATCAAGGTAAGGCTAGAATATCCTATTAAAGAGACTCATAAACACTAATGGATTGTTGGTTATGCCGAAGGGCATAAACAAGAACTCGTAGTGGACATACTGATACCTGAAGGCCTCCTTCTACACATACTCATCTCGAACTCTGAGATGGTGATAGCCTGACCTAAGGTCTATCTTCAAGAACCATCGTGCTACCTTGAGATGGTCAAAGAGGTCTTAAATCCTCAGAAGTGGGTACTTGTTCTTCACAGTCACCTGATTCAGGTGACGGTAGTCGACACACAGTCTCAAGATCCCATCCGCCTTCTTGGTGAACAAAATTGGAGATGCCCAGGGTGAAACACTGGGTCAGATAAATCCCTTCCCCTGCAAGTCCTCCAGCTGTACCTGCAGCTCACGAAGCTCGGCGGGAGCCATATGATATGTTGGAGTAGATATCGGTGCTGTCCCAGGGTACAGGTCAATATATAAGTCTACCTCTCTACGAGGAGGTAGTCCTAGAACTTCTTCATGAAAAATATCCGCGTACTGATCCACCACAACAAGAAAACTCAGACTCCGCACATCAACCACTCCAAGGATGAGACTAGACAACTGATGTGTGATCGGCTACCCCTTTTCTGCGTAAGTCCATCCTGCACTTCTAAGGCTCCCTTCTCTCTGTTGAAGGTGAACATGGTCCCATCCGTGCAGATACACCACACTTTTCGCCTAATACAGTAAATCTGAGCACGGATTGTAGATAATCATTCCATACCCAAGATGACGTCGTAAGGTCTCAACGCCGCTACAAGAATATCCCAGTCGAATCTCTCACCTCCTAGAGTAAGCTCACACTGCCGGAACCAGTGTATAATCATCGAGTCTCTTCTCATAGGAGTCTCTAGCCGTAATGATCGAGAAAACGGATCCGTCAGAATCTCCGAGCTCCGAATGAGGGCAGTGGAAATAAAATAATGACTCACACCCGTGTCTATAAGTACTGCAACAAGGGTGGAGAAGACACAGATAATACCTCGAATCATCTCAGGTGCACCATGGTCATAGGCCTCGACTGCCTAGAGCTAAGCCCGCCTCTGTCTG
This sequence comes from Viscum album, assembly GCA_963277665.1. Lineage (NCBI taxonomy): Eukaryota > Viridiplantae > Streptophyta > Magnoliopsida > Santalales > Viscaceae > Viscum > Viscum album. Next base: position 692,639,709 of record OY728157.1, read on the forward strand.
CCAGCTCCCTGTGGTCGGGGTGGACCTCCTGGTGGTTGTGGTGGTAGTGCCTCGAAACTTCGTCCACCACCCGCTGCTTGGCTAGCTCCTCTGCCACGTCTGCTTGCTCCTGGCAGACCACCATGGTCGAACCTCTGCCTCTGCCTGGGAGGTCCCTCTACTGTTTTATGCTCATCTTCATGGTGGGTTGGGCAGTCATGAGACATCTGGACCTACCCGACGCATGCATATCACCACCTTCCCCTTGTATAGATGGCTCTGTCTTGTGTGCCCCGCACAACCGAGCCTATATCCTGGGGTCGACCACCTGATGGCCTGGTCAGCTTGAACCTATGCGTCAACTGTCTATTGCCGGCTACAGAAGACTCCGCTACGTGTCGTCCTGTGGTGCGTCTCACCGCTGGTGACTACTTAGTAAGAAAACTTTCCACTAGAAGGGCTCGCTCCAGCACTCCCGCCTGCATCGGAATGCTGAGGGGAATTGTCGAATCCGTGATCTCATGCCTGAGTCCCTGCTCGAAGATCTAGGCCCTGAAGAACGGGTCCCGTACCATATCCGTGGAGTAGAATGAGAGGTCAGTGAACCTCACTGAGTACTGAGCTACTATCATGCTACCCTATTGCAGATGAAGTAACTCTTGAATCCACACTACAAGAAGTGTGGCTGGAACAAACTCCGAGTGGAAGAGACTCTCAAAGTATGTCCAGAGTAATAATGCCTCGTCATGCACTTGGAGTATTAGGCTCCACCATATGCCTGCTGCTACATCCAGGAGACTCGCGGAAAAGATCAACATGAGGTTGGCTGGTCTCCCTACCAATTTTAAAACTATCACGATAGCCTCCATTCAATCCTAAACTACCTGTGGGTCTGTATCTCCCTGAAACCTGGGCTTCCTCTGGCGCTGGAACTCGTGCAATGCACTCAGGAAGCGTGCGATCTCTACTACTAGAGTTGGTGGTATCGGTGGCCCAGCGGGTAGTGGTACCGTTGGTACCTCCGCTGTGATGGGGCCCTGCACCGAGGCCTCATGGCTCGGTGGGCTACCATCTCGTACAAAACTCAGAACCCTAGCTGGCTGCCTTCATGGGGCCATCCTAAAAAGAAATAGGTTCTCTACGGTTAAAACAGTATACCTGGTGAGCTGACACAAAGTAATCATGAAGAAAAGTTTTTCTAAGGGAACACACACGCAATCAGTGTTTTCATGCACTGAGTCAGAGATCAGAAGTTAAAGTCCTAGTGTATGGATATGTCGGCCGCCACACCAACACCGGTTTCCCAAAACTGATTACCATACCCAAAAAAATTAACACTATTGCTGTTAAAAGAATCAGAGTCCAAGTTCTGTGGTAGAACCGACTCCTCTGATACCAATTTGTCAGGACCTGTCCTCGAGGCCCGTGTCGTGACTACCCCAAGCCCGCCTTTCATAGGCCAGGGGCTGGCGACTAGCACCAAAGGCGTAATCCCTATAAAAATTGAAGGAATTTACTTTTAACCTGTATCACACACATAGCCTGAATACAAGAAGCATAGTACACAACTGGAAGTAAACACTAAGTAACACTGTATACAAAATAAACTGTTGAAAGGAAAGGGGCCGGAAATACAAGCCCAATAGTAAAGTACAACAATTGTAAAGCTAGTAAAACTGTAGAAAGGTAAACAACAACTACTGAGTCATCCTCCGGGTATCCCACCTGAAGGGTGAGTACATATGGCCTCCTCAGCACCCCAAGCCCGTCCGTCCGCTCCGTTTACGTATCGCCAATTGGTACACCTCCGAGTACCGTCTAGCTCTACAACTCTATGCCTCGATTTGTGCTGTCAGTCATCTGCAACCAACACAATGATGTGAGGGAATAACCCGTGCATGGGTGAGTATAACAATACTCAGTAGGGACCCTGAGACCCCCGAAGGTCTCCCATAATCCATGAAGGAAAACCACATAAGTAAGATACAATCACGAAGTGTCAACCAACCCTACTTAGGTATATGCCATACATATACCTAAGTTATTAGTCACAGTCTGACTCCAACTCTTGAGCCCAAGAACAACCCATTATACACAAGATGTAAATTCAATCACATCAATGATAATGATTGAAAGACAAGACTTAGCTCACACACACATACATATTTCATAGAGCGATAGAGATGATCAGATGTAGTCACTGATTCATCTAAAATGTCAGAACCACACAGGATACAGGACCAACTAAGCGGTCAGACAAACATAGGATATAGGACTAGCTACTCAATTGGACCCACACAGGATTAGAGGTCAGAATTGTCAAACCCACGGAGGATCCCGGTACCGTAGTCATCGCTGTCGAACCCACAATGGATACCAATATAGTATTCATCACTATCGAACCAACGTATGATTCAGGTACAATAGTCATCATAGTCAAACCCACGTAGGATTCTGGTATAGTAGTCATTGCAGTCGAACCCACGTAGGATTCCGGTACAGTAGTCGTTGCAGCCAGCTCAAGGGTTCCCGCACACAGCACGCTCGATTCCGGGAGGGTCTTATCGTCGAGTCAAGTGTCATTACATCAACTAAAATGAAGTATCGATTTTATGTATCCCATAGTTCTGTCTCATCAAATGGAATGCAACACAACAGATGGCGCATTAATCGGACACCCGGTCTGAGAGTTATTGGAATTTCTGTTTCAGGGGCGCAGTTGGATTTACGATCGATCCAAACCCGACCATTTCCAAATTTTTCCAAAACTCAATTAAAGTATCAAAAAATGACCTCTTCATTACAGGGGTCCCATTTCCACAGACGGCGCGTCATTCAAACGCGTGATCTTGAAGATATTCACATTTAAGAAAAGTCGGGCCCGGCCCGACCCGGCTCAACAGGTCCGACCTGGCTGGGGGGTCATCCCAGCCCGGTTTGGTAGGTCCGACCTGGCTGGGGGGTGGGGCGACCCCCCCCCCCCCCCCGCGGACCCGGCCCACGTTGCGGACCAGTTCGGTTTTCCCGGCAACGCTAAGTAGCGTCGTCCCTCCTGCCCGACCGATAGTAGCCGGCTGGTTCTGCCCAGTGCGCGTGGCCCGCACATTGGGACATGGTTCTCTTCCATGCGCCGCCGAGTGGTGCCGTAGTCCTTTAGCCCGGCCGGCAGGCGACCGACCGATTCACCCACCGAGCGGCCCGAAGTTGCGGGCTGAGTCTCCTCTACGCGGCACCTATGGGTGCCCCGGTCCACCAGCCCGGCCAACAGTAGCTGGCCGGTTCTTCAACCCGAGCAGCCCACGGATGCAGGCCACGGTTTTCCTCCATGCGTCCGGCGCGCGGTTTCCACCTCCGGTCGCCACCCGCCTCCGGTCGCCGTCGACTCCTGTTGCCCCCGCCTCTTCCAACCACCACGGCCTGCATGGCCGCGACCTCCTTCCTCCAGCACGGTGCGACGACACCATGCCCTACTGGTTCCACCTCCATTGTCAATGCAAACAAGAATCAACAGAGGGTCTTCGGGCCGTGTTTGTTCAGACCACACCCTCCGCGTTAGGTGATAACATTTTGGCCACCATCATTCCAAAATAAACGTCGAAGTTCGTGGATAAAATTATTACATAAAAAAGAAATAATCCAAATTCCCCCTACCTCTCTTGTCGTTCGTCGTTGACGAAGTCGCAGAAAGTGGGCGTCATTCCATTGACTTCAGTAAAGAAGAAGCTGTGGATGACGTAAGAAAAGAAGAAGCTAAGGATGACATCAGCGTTCTTCGTTGATGACGATTCCTTTTCCGTGTTCCACTAGAAGAAGGAAGAAGACGTCCGAGGAAGAAGTTGAAGAAGAAATTCGGCGTTCTTCACGTTCTTTGTTGGGAGAGTTTTAATCCTCCTAGGCCCTCAAGTTCCACCGAAGAAGAAAGCCAACCAAATAATAATAGGGTGTATTATTATTTTATTGTTGGCACATAAATTTAAAAAATAGAAAGAAAATTCCCTTAATAAATTCACACGCGTCGGCGAAATTAATTGGGACACACTTGGGAGCAATTGATTTGCACGTGCATTGGCAGAAATGATTGGCACACGCATTGGGACAATTAATTGGCATGTGCGTTGGCACAATTAATTGGCACGCGTGTTGGCACAATTAATTGTGCGGAGGAGGTCAAAGGCTCTCCATCATTAATGAGGGAGAGTGGAGAGGTTTCAACATTAAGGAGAGAGAGCAGTGGCTTTAATAAATTCAAGGGGAGTTGAAGGGTTTGGTGTTCGTATGGGCCCCACCACACATTATCCTCACATGGGAGGTTATGTGGGGGTGGGCCCCACCTTCAACTTCCCTTTGGATAAAATAACCACCACACAAAAATAAAATCATGTCACACATAATTTTATTTCATTTATTAAGAATCCCAACAATGAACTTCCACTCCCGTTAAAATGCAACTGCGGTAAAGGTCCTCTTAAGCGAATACCGGAGTTTCGAGTTCATCGGTGTCCTCATATTTCAATTCCGAGCACCAGTTCAAAATATATAAAATCTCACATGTACGTTTACTGAACGTACCCAAACAAAACTTCAGAAATTGATTCTGGGAACACCGGGCCTCGGAATCAGGCACCGTCAGAAACTACGGACTTGTAAAATTCCCGTGTATTTAAGAAAAAACTATCCATAGGATTTCCGGGTCTTTACATAATGCTGGAAGATGAATATGAAATGGTTTGACATACAAGAATCAACAAAAAATCAATCTCATGCATAATGTTCCTGCTATGACACTAAGTTTAGTTTAAAATTATCACTTTATTATATGTAATTTATTTTTATTATTACTAAAATAATAATTATTTTCATATATAGGTTCATATTTTTCTCAATAATGGGTCAGGATCAAATGACCAAGGATGAATTCTTTTATTGAATGTATGTAATAATCTGTACTTTTGTAATTTTATAACCAATGTTTAAAATGTATATAATATAGTTTTTTTCTTTCATTTGTATTGTAAATTTTATTTCATTTAAATTTGGTATTCATACATTCTTTTTCAGATTTAATGGTTTTTTTTGGTGTTATGTTGTTTTGTTAGAGAACACTACACTAGTGCTGCAGTGTGATCTTACAGCATTCTATAGTATTACCCTTTACCAATGCTTTTACAAGAATTAAGAAATGAATCCTTTTTCAACACTTCTAAAAGTGCGAAAAAATGACCCCTTTATCAATACTTATATAAGAATTGATAAAGGAACCCTTTCTCAGTGCTTCTACAAGCACTGATAAAACACTGGGACTTTTAATATCACTCTGGTAGTCAACACTTCTCTAGCACTGAAAAGTCCATTTTTAGCGCTATTGAAGGTTTATTTTGTAGTAGTTTATCATTTTAGTTTCAAGTGTTGAATCATATCTTAAATAGGATTTTTTATTTTTTCAAAGTTTTTTTTATTATATATTATATATTTTATGTTATAATATATTCTATTTTATTAACAAAATAATAAAATTTATGTGTAGAATTATGAATATATTATGTGTCTCTTCTCTTTCGCATTTTTTTCTTAAATGTTATGGTTTAATTTATAGGTGGAATATGTTGGTAGTTTTTTATATTTATAGTTTTTTATTAAATAATTTAAAAATAACTGATTTAGCTGCCTTTTAGTAACCACTGCTAAATCCATTAACTAAAATATGTGTCACAGTGGTTATGATTAACTACCTCGAAAACAAAATTCCATTGATATAGTCAATAGTGGTTTGATTTATTTTATTTATATTTCCCCTAGATATTTTTTAAAATAAGAGAATCTCCTCTAAATGAACATGGAACCTCCACTAAATTCTCTAAAAATAAGATATCAAAAATCATAGGAAAATTTTAAAAACCACATCTAAATGATTAGAATTGTACAATATGGGATGGTTTTAATAACTGCTGCTATATTATTAGGAGGTGGTTTAATCCACCGCTAGTATATAAAAAATCACTACAAATGACCTTTTTTTAGTGGATATTTTTAGATTTGGAAAATATGTACATGGGAATCATAAAAGAAGCAACATCACCAATACTTTAATAAACAATTTATCAACCATATCTTTTGGAAAAGAAAAAGGATGCTTTGAGAAATGATATGGGAATTCATAAGAAATTGGAAACTATAGGAAAATGGAAATCCTATAAGTTCAATTTTAATTAAGTAGTTGTATGATATGGGTCACAACTACATGTACCATCAAATACTAAGTAAAAGAAGGTGTTGTTTGATGATGAACATAGATATACCTTCTCTATCCACCCTAGAAGCACAAATATGTATCGAGATATTTAAGAAAACTATTTGTGGGATAATATGGAGAACAAGATAGTGTAGTATGTTTCAATATGTATTGTATTCTAGCAAGTGGGGGTGGAAATAAAAAAATATAAGGGGATGATGTAACCATTACCCATACCTATATAAAAATGGGAAGACATCACCATAGACTTTTTCACTGTTATTATGAATACATCAAGAGGGAATAATGAAATATTGTTTGTGGTGAATCACATTAAAAAGAATTCACACTTTATTGCAATTAGAGGTGATTTCTCAATAGTTCAACTTTCCCAGATACACATCAGATAAATGTTAAGGCGTTATGGATTGCCACTGTCAATTATATTCGATTGAGATCCAATATTCACCACTATGTTCCGTAATAGTCTACAACATTCTCTAAATACTGAGTTGAACATCAGTATGACTTATCACCCTCAATCTAGTGGTCAATCAGAGTAGACTATCTATACTCTTGAGGATATGTTGGGAGCCTGGTCAATTTACTTAAAAGGAGGATTGAACCAACACCATCCGTTATCTAAGATCTATTACAACAATAGTTTCCACTCAAGAATATAAATGGGTCCTAATGCAGCCCTTTATGGGAAGAGGTTTAGAACAAATGCATGTTGGGATGAATTTGTGAAATGAAAACTAATAGTTCTTGAAATGGATGAGTAAATCCTAGAGAAGTTTAAGAATATTCAATAGCACATCAAGTCTGATCATAGTCGATAGAATAGCTACGATGACAATCATCGATGAGACCTAGAGTTTGATGTTGTATACCTATTATTACTATGTATATCTATATGGAATAAATTGAATATATCTAGGAAGAAAACAAATCTTAGTCCATGATACATTGACACCTTTGAAATTGATCACCACGAACTAGTTTTGATTTATTAATTAATATCATTTATATGTAATGGTTACAAAACATTAAATTATATGTAACACATATATTATAATACTTTATAATCATAAAAATGTTTTTATGTCCATACATAAATGTGTTAATAGAAATTTAAAACTCATCATTCTTGAATTTGATAAATCAAAACATCACGAGCGGTGTTTTCATATTTAGTACAAAAGGAGAGAGGAAGAAAATTGATGATGGGTTGTTACATTAACACAATAAAATTAAATTACATATAAGATACTAAAGATATAATACCACTTGGATAATTGGAGGTGATGAGAGAGTAATAAAGGAAAAGAAATTTAAAAGAAATTAGTAGAAATTAGAAGATCAGTATACCTCTTAAACTTCTTCTCCTTGAGATCCTCCTTAGGGGAATTGTGTTTAGTCTTTTATTGAAAAATATGGCACATAGAAGTGGGGTATAGAATTGGGAAGAGTATTGGGAATAATTTTTACAAGTTTCAAGGATTTTGAGGAGTGAGGAGAAGAGGTGGCGAGGGGTGGTATCTATAGTGGAGGAGAGGGTGTTTTTTGATAATTTTATTCATTTGTTTATTATTTTTCCTAAAAATATGAATAGTGTAGTTTCATATAACTAAGTAAATAAATTAAAATAATTTTTTTTCAAACCAATGGTTATTACGTCATCCAAAAATCATCCATTACTCAATAACTCATTTTTTTATCTTATTTTGTAAATTACTGAATTTCACTATTCACAAAAATTCAACTATTTCAGAAAAATCCCAAACAATAACCCTAATAATTTTCAATGTGTAGAATTAAAAAAGGACCCCGTTTAATGAATATAAATTTATAAATATTAGAAATCTAAATTTTAATTAAAATATTCATTTATTCTAAAAATACCGGTTTTAAAATTATAACTGATTTTATAAAAATTTAAAAAAATTAATTAACATCTCACAATATTATATTATAATAATAAGACAAAAAAATATTATTTTATCTAATTTATGATAAAAATATTTTAAACCATTATATTAATTATAAAATTGTAAATAAACATTTATGTTTCACAAAAATACCAATACATAATATATCTTTTTCAAACCATTTATTTACTTATAATATGATATAATTATATCATATTTTCATTTATAAGATGACTAAATTTTATTTATACATTCATTGGTGATTTTACTATTCTATTTTCTTATTTATTATTCATAAAGGTCTTATTACTATTCCATAGGTCATGTTACTATTCTATTGTTATATGTTATTTAATTTCTGGAAAAGCCTATTATTTCATTCATTTTTTATTTATAATGTTTGTGTTGTATTATTTATGTGATTTATACTATATTAAATAATTATAAGAAGGGATATTTCATTGATAGGTTTCTATGTCATTATAGTATGAGGGATTTCAGATCCTTATCCCATAGTTTTAACCTATTTTTGCTTATTTTACCCTAACCAAGGAGAAAAATGTTTATCATGATTACAATTAATAATGATAAAAAGGGAAGTATTTACCATATTCTATCATCTGTATTAAAAATATGAAATCCATTTTTCATGATTAGATAAAATTATTTGGAAAAAATAAATTTTAATATGAATGCCTAAAACACAATGAAAAATTTTTTACAAAGAGAAAACTAAATCCCCATAATGAAATTATACAAAAATAAAGAATAATGATTATTACTCTGCAGTCAATTATATTATTTTTTTTATAAGATAATTATTTCACATTAATATCAAATTAAAAAATTAAATAAACAATTCTAATTACATGATTTTATGAAAATAAATGTATTATTTTATAAAATTTTGTATTTTTCTTTATTCACTTAAAAATGAATCATTTTTGAAAATTCCAAAAATTCAACCTAAACTAATATTGACAAGATTATTTAAATAATTAAGTTTATTTACTCAAATAAAATTTATAAATAAGGTATAATTTATTTATAATCAATAAATACATAATTATATAAAAACTATTTTTGAATAGAACATAATTTTGAATCATAAAAATAGTTTACAAAAAAATGAGTAATTATTTATTTTTAATTAATCATTAAATTTTCATTATATAAAAAATTTATAGATTTTATTTATAATGTTGTTATTACTATTCACAAATTTAAATTTTAAAGTTAGGATATAATATTCACATATAAATTATGTTATTTTAATAGTATATAACAATTCCCTTGAATAGAGGTATTGCGGGTCATGAAAGCTATCAAGAGAAGTTTAATTTTAAACTATATTTTCTAGGCACTATGCATTTGAATTTAATAATAATTTAATAAATAGGATATGAAAGAGGGATAATTGATAATACTTTTAAAAACCATTAAAAAGTTAATAATAATACTAGAATCTAAATGGTGTAGTAATTACACCATATAAAAGAATAATAAGTATATGATATGAAAACATGCCTCCATAAAGGGCCATTAAAAAAAGACCCTTACTTTGCATCCCTTAGTGGTTAAATATTACATAACCCTTGGTATAATAAACACAATAGTATTAATCAAATGTTTTAGAGACTTTTTAATATCGGTTACCATTTTATAATCATAATTTATAATAATTTCTTATATATATAAGTTAGTTATAGTTTATTTTCATCATTATATGCTAACAATTTCATTTTTATAAAAGTTTCCTAAAAAAATTGGTTCTTTTTTATTGATATAAACTAAATAATTACCATATTAATAAATCTAATATAATAGGAGTTTTATAATGTTTTATGATATTCAGAGTTGATTTTATTAAAGTTTTAGGTATGATATTTAAAGAAAAAACATGTCACGGGTTTGTTTCACAAAAATTAACAAATAAAAGGTGGTATCCTAATAATTAATTAATAATAAATATTATAATTCTTGAAAAAAATATTTACTTATTAATATTATATATTTCAAGTAATTATGCTTCCATAAAAATATATGATTAAAAATTTATAGCATCGTTCAAGTAGGTGCTTATGTTGACTCAAATGTGAAATTTCTATAATTAATGTATAAGTATGATTATGAAAATATTTTAATATCATAATTACAAGATTATAATATACATTGAAATTATTTTATTTAAATTATTTATGCATCCCTAGGTTCAGTTGTCGAAAGCAAGGGGAGTGGTTTACAAGAATAAGATTCATGACGAGCCTGTTTTTAGAAATTTATCAACATCAATGGATTAGATTATAATGATAATTAATTTTTGAGTCATCATTTCATACAAATATTCATGACATATATTACTCCTTAATATCATACATATTCATCAAATATATTTTAGGACCATCCATGTAATGTGGTGATGGAAAACAAAATACGTCACTCATGGAGATGGTAGTCTGTACATTACATGAGTGAAGATTTCATTTTTTTGAATGGTTGGGAGGAAGGTATACAATGTTTAATATGTTAAAATAATATCATTTATGTATAATTATTATACTAATGTAATCATGTTATCTTGGGTTGAATATATTTAGAAGAGGTGGTAACTTTGGTTTCCAAATATTAAACAGTTGGTTCTAATTTAAATGTAATATTTTTAAATGATTTAATTTAATTATAAATAAATATTTTTCATTTAAAATTTGTGATAAAATTTTAAATGATTTTTATATTATAACGATTTAATAAAACATATTGTGTTTTTATAAATGATAATTTATACTATTCACCTAAAAATCAATATTTCCATGAAAATTTCAAATTTTGACCACAATATAATGTTTCCTTGATAAGTCCAAAAATTATGTTCATTTTTTTTTCAAATTAAGATTATAAAATTTATTGAGTATACTTTAAAATGGTAACATAAAATATAATGAATTTTTTTCTTGGGAAATTGATTTTTTTAAAATATTTTGTTTTCTTATTATTATTTCCTGCTAATTACTGAATATATTAGTGTAAATATGTTATTAATATCAACACTATACATTATCATCATTTAATAATAAAATATTTAGTTTCATAAAATAAAAATTCTTATTGTATAAAAAGTAACTATCCAATAATACACATTCTAAAGTATAAAATGAATTTATTTTGTTTATTGTGTAGTAAAAACAATTAGATGGTTATTAATTTATTTTATCATTAATATAATTAATAAATTACATTGAAATAATTTTTTCAGTCTAGTGTGATTAAAAATATATAACACATTTACAAAAATATATATCTTTATAAAATATTAATTTTAAATTACATAATATTTAAGAAATACCATTAAAATTTATTATTTCAATTCTAAAAATTTAATTTTATCAAACCATTGATATTAAAATATTTCTTTAATTTAAATAAGGCATAAAATAATTTAATTTTAATAATATAAAAAATTATTAAAAAAATATATTGTTTAATTATTATGATTTTGTACTATTAATTATTATTTAATGAAATATAATATTTTAATTTTTTTGTTAACAATAAATAAATTTAGCATACTTATTGGATACATGTATATTCAACAATGAAATTTCCAATAACCATATTTTTAATGAAAATATTCTCAATGAACATATGTATAATTTTTGGGTTTGTTCATTTATATAGCCTTAATAAAATTATTCATTCGTATTACTCTCACTTGACATAGAACACTTCTAATTATATGTTAAGGATTTTTTATAATGGTTTCTCCTTTCATAATTTTCTTTCCTATTTAATGTTTAGTTCTACTAATGGTGATTCACAATGTTGAAGATGTTCTATTGAAAATCCTTATTTTAATGATATTATTTCATATATCTATTTTTCTATTTTAAATTTTTAAATTTTAAGAGGATGTAATCATCAATGGTATATAATAAATAGTTTCATTTAATCTTTTGTAATGTTTTATCTAAATAAAATGTATTATGATTTTTTTTCTGCATTTCCTATGAAGAAAACTATTAAAAATAATATTTATTTAATGTAAAACTCATACAAATTCTTGGGGTGTTACACATCCCATAAAAAGTAGTTTATTTTCATGATAATATTTAAAAATAATCACAATAGATTGATCCAAAATAAATAAGAAATCTATTTTTAAGAGTATTTAAACAATTAAATATAAAAATCATTAAAATTATTAATTCACATACTAAAAAATAGAGAAAATTTTACAAGATATTGGAATCAAAAAATACAAACTCAAAAGAGACCTTATATTCCATATACCAATATTTCAGAAAAAATTTATAAAATCAATGAATTAGTAAGCATATTGTTTTACTATTATTAAAACCTATAAATAAGTCAAAGCATCCAATACCACAATGAATTTCATTTTTTGGATTACTTTTGGTAATAAAAAAATAGCCAACACATTATCATGAATACCAAGAATATATTTGTAAAACTTTACCCTAAAGTAGGATATTTTCATAAGATATAATTTATAAGAAACATATAGGTCCTTCATTCATGAAATAGTTATGATTTTGTAAATTCCATACCATTCCCTAAAAATATTCCAATCAGATCCCAAACTAAGGAGGTAATCAAAGAAACAAATATTGAAATGGAGAGAATTAAACATTTAGAAAACACGAAATTCTCATAAAAAATGGAAACATAAACTACCATATGTGATTTCAAAATAAAAACTGAATGATATTAAAGAAGACATGATGTAATTACTAGTGTATATATAGGATATAAAAATTCAAAATGATTTTGATTTTATTTTGATTTTTATGGGAGGTTATTTTTTTAAAATGATGTATGGAGTTGAGTTCTGAGTGATGGAACATATCTATATATGTCTTTTAGATTTGGTTTGAGATCTGATTGGTAGAATAGTTTCTCAAGTGACCATCAGAGAAAGGTTTTATGGAAAAGGGAGTTTAAATTTTGGCTCAAGTAACCATTCATTCTATAAACCATGGGGTGAATACCATAAATGGGGATGGCCAAGTGGTGTATTCCCTATACCTTAAGGATTTAACGACATGACACATGGTTTAATTCATGAATGGTGTTTAACTACAGGATGATCACCCTAACTCGATCACATTATGGTGTGGACTACCTGGGCATTACATGAATTGGGTGATTGGTGGTATTTTTATATAGTTGTAAAACTAATTTTTTAGGTCATGAGGTATTGGTTTGGGGGGGGGGGGTATTTGTCATTGAGATGATTCCATTTTTTCCCAACCATTATTCTTACACTTCCATCTTTGAATCCCCATTGATTAGGGTTGATTCTAGGTGTGATTAAGTAATGAAATTAGTTATATTTGAACATTCCATCCTCTAATCATGTTCCTTAATGGTTGACCGCTAACTTCAATGTGATTTATCTAGTATTTATTTAATGATTCGATTTTTTCATGGTATAATGTGGTGGCGTTGATTACAATTTCATATATTATAGCAATAAGACATCCCATGATGGTATCTATATGCTGTCAGAAGACATTTTCTAGGTATGTAACCAGATGAATTTTGAGGGGTTTTGGATTAAACTAAATGAAATTTTCTATTTAACTCATTATGATTGTTAGGGATTTTTTCCTTGGTTTATTTTGAGATCATTCTATAGGATGTTGTAATTCAGTAAGATATGGTTTTGATGAAAAACGAGTGATCAAAAAATATTTATTGAATTATTTATAAATAAATAATATTTTAAATTTAAATTTAATTTTTTTAATTAATTAAAAATTGATTATAATTATTTTATTTTTATTTTTTTAATGATTTAGGGACTCACATTGATATTAGGTGGATAGTTGGGCTTGGATGAGCTCAAGTGAGAGTTATCGGGTGGTGATCTAAAGAAATACTACATTATTGAGGTAGGTGGTCCCTATTTATTTCCTTGTGGTATTATTCATTTTGTTTATGTGTCATTAGATATGATTGGTGATTACACAATTGTAGATTTTCCTATTAAAAAGTTATATTAAATTTTTAATTAGAATTAAATACCTATGTATAAAACATAAAAAGTGCTAAGTCCATGATGGACCATGTACATTGTCTTGGTGAATCAGCCACCAGTGGATATGTCCATGATTATGAATGTATTATCTATAATGGATGTACCCTGAGAGGTGTAAATTATGTAATATTAAATGAATTTAATAAATAATATATAATGGTCCTTATAATAGGTTCCATTGATTCCTCCAAGAAGATGTGATAATTGGACTAAGAGTGTAGGCCCTAGTAGTCTATGTGTGAACCTTGAGATACCTTAGAGCCATTGAGATAATTGATATGAGTATAAGGTTCATTATACCTTCATATATTATCACCTATGTAGGTTTTCCTTGGGTAAAATTAAAAAAGGATGGGTGTATGGGGGTCTAGGAATTGATGACTTGGGTATTGAGATAAGATTAATTTTATCTCCTTAATGTGATTCCAGATAGGCTTAACTTATGGGGATAGTGTGTTTGTATGATAATAATGATTATATTAATGTATAAAATACCCCTAATTTATGGTTGATGACCCTAGATATGAGTATGAGATAGATGAACCCAAGTAAGGGTGTCTTGGTTCAGTCATGACCTAGGGGACCCTAGTAGGTTCCCTTATGAGAGCTACACAATAGTTAGGGTTAATATGAGAAATGAATATATACGATGGAATTTATCATCTTAAAATACTAAAAAATTATTTGATCCTGCTATGGTTATGAAAATTATCGGTCGTTCACATGATAATCCAACCTCAGTTATGAGATGGGTTTGGGTAGATGGGAAAACCTAGTAATACACATCCTGTGGTATATCATATGGGGTAATCTATACCACTATGAGATAAATTATATATATTTTTTTATCCTCAAAATTAAATAAATTATATGTATTATATGAATTGGATTCATAAGAATTAACTTATATGTATAATTCATATTGATGGTTTCTTAGTGTTTTTTATCTACGAGTTGTTGGTGAAGTATGATTACTATTGATGTTTTCCCAGGGTCATCCCTATAAGAATAAGCCATGGATCATGATACTATTAGACTTCCAATGGTTTTATCTTTATAAATAAACTATTATGCCCAATATTACTATATTTATATGGTCATTTCATTAATATTCAATTAATTATATATAAACTATTGAATTTTCTAGGTTCACCCCCAAAGAATCAACTTTTTCTTTAGATAGTACTAGATTCCCTAATGTTATCCCTCTAGGAATAAAATATAGATCCCGATGATAGTAAAATTACAAGGTCCATCCCCCCATATGAATAAGACATGGAGCTTAATACTACTATATTTAAAAGGGTCATCCTCATAGTAAACATCTTGGAGCCTGATAATACAGACTTCCAAGGGTCAACTCCTAGGAATCGTCTATTCATCCTAATTCTACTTTTTTTCCTAGGGATATCCCCTAAGAATCCACTATAGATCCTAATACTATAATATCACCTAGGATTACCTCCTAAGGATAGATGATAATTTATAATTCATATCAAACCCACATGGTTCATCCCCTACAGAAAATTGCTGACACCTAGTGATTATTAGATCACCTCGTATTACCATATAAATATTAGAGGTGATCCTTAATGAATCTTTTAATGTCTTGGATTAACTCATGTTCAGATTTAATCAAAATTTATTTTTATTACCCAATATTAACTCATGGGTGTTATTGTTTTCACCATATATATTGGATTGTTTTTATGATGTGACCAATAACACCCTAGCTGTAACATCCCAGGTAAATAAATAGTATTACATTCTAATGTTTATCAATATTTTTGAATAAAATGTTAATACTACTTTAAAGGGAATGCTATACTCGATGGCGTACCCAATACGCAACAACGAGTTTCTTTGAAATCTTACGTTGCACACTAATAATATAATAATATTATAATAGTTAACGCCTAACCGTTGTAATGGAGGGAATGAACATAAATAACTACAAAATGATTACATATGTTTGTTAAATATTTTTACATTTATCCAATAAATGTTAGAGGCTTAAAATCCAAATGAATCCAATTTTAAGAATAAATACTCTAATATTTTTAAAAGATTGTTTTACCGCCTTTTGATGGAGAACCATTTTTAAATGTATCTTTTGACAATTTTATAAGAGATATTTTTCAAAATAAACTTATTCTTTATGATTGGGACATTGAAATTTACTTTGGATAAATTTATGGTATTTTTCTGATAATGTTCATTTTTTAATGAATAGTGAAAAGTGTTGTATTTTAATTCAAAACCTCTTTTTAATGTAATTTATTTATATAGTTAGATTATCTTTTTAATTGGTTATAAAGTTAAATTAGAATATATTTTTACCATTTAATCCAATGGTGGTAATTTGAATTAATATCACTCTGAGATTGGACATAAACGAGTGTCAATATTTTGATAGATATTGTTTCTTAAAAACACGCTATTTGTTCGGAAAACGAGAATTAATTATTAAATTAATTATTGTAACTTATATGTTTTGAATTTTTTAAAATAGACATTATTTTTGAATTCAGAATATCAAATAGAGCTTAGGGTGATGTTTTGGTATTTTTCTGAAAAACATCAATTTTTGATGAATAGTGAAACCACTAAGTGGTACTTAAAAAACTGTTTTTTCGTTTAAATGAAAATTTCCCACCTATGTGTTTTAAATTTCAAAAATCTTACATGCGTGGTTTTAATTAGTAAGTAAAATGTGGTTCAATGGGATTAAAATATTTATTTGGTGAATAGTAACTTTTAAAGTTTTTAATCGCGATTAGAGGTAATTAGTGTAGTTTAAGGTAAAAATAATGTTTTAATAATATGAAATGACCTTGAAACATGTGCTACCCTTATTGGATGTGTCATGGAAGACCAAGAAAACCCATGGGTATATTTTTGAGACCCCATGGAGCCACTTGGGTAAGATAATGACATTATTTCCTTTTTTTAAAGTAAAAGTAAAAATGACACAAACATGTATTGTTTTACTAAAACAATTTTTAAATGGGGTTATAAAAGTCAGATTTTTTACTATAAATATTAATTGGAAATAAAAAAATATTTCCCACATCATAGTATTTTTTTTATAATTTTTAAACATTAAATAAATTTAATTATTTGACATCATGATGATGCAGCGATTACCTCATTATTTAATGATTTAAGTAAAATGGAAAGATAATGTAAAATCTAAGACCTACACATGTCAAAAATCTTTTGGATGAGTATATTTCGAACCCTTATCACCTTATCTTCAAAATAAATCAATGTGGGACCTTTAAAATCCTAAACTCATTTGAAAATAAAGTAACATTTTATAACTTTCCAAGAGTGCCCCTCCTCTTCTCTTATCAAAGGCCCCCAACTCTACCAGCTTACCCACACCTCTTAAGCCTTTGGATCGGCCAAAACCTGACCATATCATCTCTCCAAATCCTTCTCATCCTAGAAGCCTTACCTTAGGCAGTAATCTCTTCAAGATACCCTTTTGGTTCAAACCAAAGGGAGTTACCCGATTTTAAGGTAATGTCTTCACTTGTGTTCTTTTGTTTTATTTTTCTTCTCCAACCCCCTAAACTCTTTTTATTAATTTCTTTTGTAACAGATAAATTATATTAAATTTACTAGGATGTTGTTATAAGAATCATTCGAGGTACACTTACACACACCTACATCTAATGGTTAAAGAACATACTGTTTCTATGGATGGTGAATTTCTGCCTCACGAAACGATGATTGTTCAATATTCTTTTAACACCTTCAAAGGTGGCCATTAAGATTTCAATATATTTATATATGATATATAATATGTTTATGTTTTCCTTAATCTTCTGTATTTTTCATTTATGGCATACCATTATGGCTTCCATTATGGGTAAACGCGATATCTTCATTTTAGGAAGTGCAGACTACCTCCCCCTCAAAGTGATTTGATTCGTTAATACCATATGTGGTATGTATAAAGGATAGATTTAATGATATTATATATGATACCATACTATAATAATAATACTATTATGTATCATTATGTTTTAATTCCATTAAATATGAAATAGAAATGGAAGTAGCGTTCATGCATACGTACGGCTTACCGTCTCCATGAACTGTGCATTTCATTTCTTACCTATAAATGTTATGTAATATTATAAATGCATGTATATAATGTATATATATGATATATATGATATCTAAATAATGAATATAATTCTGGATATAATGTATATTTTACCCCATGAACAAACTTGTAATTATGAAGAGTTTATTTTTGACTCAAGTAGCAATGATCGACAAAACGACCATTATTAACTTAAATAATTACATAGTGTTTATAACATGATAATAAGTTTTATAAAAGGAATAATGAACTTGAAAAAAGTTCTTAAGAAAGTAGAAATTAACTCAAGTTTATTATTCAGGAGGTTAAAGAACGATCGAGTCAAGCTGGACCCGAGGTAAAGGATCCTACCTCTCTCTTTATTTTTAAGTACTCTTTTTTATGTAACTTACTTTAAGATCCACTTTCTTATGTTGGGGAAAGTTATTTTATATTCATATTGCTGTAAATTTTATGTTAATATGATAAGAGACCCTATTTTATCTCATCAATCAATTTTTGGAAGTTTTATGTGGCGCCGTTAGGCTGTCGAATTTTACCAAGGGAACTTCTTAACCCAATTTTGATTTCTTTGGGTTCAACATGTAGTTATTGAATATTTCATCATTTGAATATGTGTGAATGACCTTTTATTTTTTTACACTTAATATCCACTTATATTGGGTGTATTTATATTTGTCACACAAAATTATGAGATTGATTTATCTTTAATTTAAGGATACATTCTTTATAAGGGATTTCATCTCATTTTACATTTCTATTGAAACTTCATTGTTGTTATGAACCAATTCACTCTTATATGGTGTATATACTGTCCCTTAGAATATTATTTCATGAATCCATTTATTCTCATGATATTATAAATTTTTGATTAAATGTTATTCCTCAATTATGGTATTCAAGTGTCTCTCATTTTGTTTAAAACCCTTTAACTAAAATATCATTTTAAATGTTTTAATAATTTATTCTTATAAATATTTCTCATTAATATCAATGTTTTCAAAATGGTTTTAAGGATTTAATTATATGGATATTAATGGTTTAAAATGTTAAAAACTTCAAAGTGGTATGGGACACTTTGATTCAAAAATCACTTTATTAAATGTTTTAAATGGTTTTGAAAATAATTTTTAGAATGGATTCATTATCTTAAAATGTTATATTTCTATTGCAATGTGGGAATGTTATATTTAATTTATTCTTAAGTTATTTTCTATGATTATGTTATGGTTCTTGGGAATTGTTTATGAAGATGGGTGGTTCTGTGATAAACTAAGGGCGGGTGATCCCGATATAGCTCTCCAATGCATTGGGTAATGCGACGGGGTTGAACGTTAAGGTTTCTCCAAAGAGATTGAGGGAATATACTGTGATGGGTATTCCAAACATAACCAAGAGGGTTACTACCTACAAAATAATGTTATGAATGCCTCAAGTTACCTTTATGTATTATGATTTCTATGATTTATTCATGATTTGATGAGGTATGTTAAAGTGATTATGTTTTATGAGTAAAGTATGATTTCATACATGGATTAATGTTTTCATTTCGTACTTTTATATCCTTACTGAGCTTTTTATTCTCATCCCATGTTTTTGAAATGTTTTTCACCGGTCAAGGGAATGGTACATGATATGATGATAGTGTCAAGGAAGTCTCAATAAAGAATCCATGTTTTATTTTAAATATGTTTCCGTTGATGGGAAAAATGAATACTATCTTTTATGTAACCAATTTGTTTAAATGTGGAATGTAATGGAAGTTTTATGATCTAATTCTCTAAAAATCTAAACCTGAAAAGATCCTAAATGTGTAATCTTGAAATAACTCAAGATTAAGTAAGGTTTAAGGGTGGGGCATTATAGTTGGTATCAGAGGTCGGTTTAGATAACTTTATAGGTTAGAGTGTTGTTTTAGCACGAGTGACAAGTTGTGTATGACCACAATGGTTATTATATTGGATAGAGTCATTTTTATTTTTGAAGGTTGGAATGAGTTTGAGATAACTTGGATAAGTACATCTTAGTGTTTATCTTCCTCTTTAGTACATGATGATTTTGTTGATATACTCACACTGACCTTTTTGGTTTTAGTAAATGGATGGATCTAGCAGGCACCAAAGTGACAATGGGTTTGAAGGAAACTGTGGTGGTTCTCTGATTAAGAGACTGGATGAAATGGGGGATTCAATGAGAAATATCGTGGTTATTCTAAACCAAATATCAGGAGTCATGATCAACCACTTGAACCCTGGTGAGTTCTCTAATGCCTCCTGTACGAGAGAACCAAATCAATGTGGAAGTTCATGTGATAATTATAAAGGTAACCATTAGGGTTTATATGATCCTTACTTTTGAGGTAATTATGGGTTACTATATGTTATGATGGAAGATTAAAGACATGAGATAAAATTGAGGTTAAAATATGTTATGGTTATTTTTGAAGATTTTATCTTTTTTTGGGGGGATGTTTTAAGAATTATATAGTTTTGGAAAAGGGAAAACACGCAGACCGTGTGACAACCCGTCGCATCAGATGAAGCTGCGGGAATCGAACCCACAACCAAAGTGCGACTGGTGTTTATCGCCTACCACTAGAATACGTGAAGTCCTTGGTTAGTTTGAGAATTTTTTTTTAGTTAGATGATTTTATGAATCAAGAGTAAGTTGATTTTGGGTTATCTATGGAAATTATTATCCTATCATGGAAGATATGTGATTAGGTTAATTACTTTTTAGTATGAGACTTTAAGAGCAACTAATGTAATATGGAGATAAATGTTAATTTGTACCTTGGGAGACTATGTGATTAAATCCTTAAAATATTTGGGTTTCAATCTTAGTTGGGTTTACTTTGAAGAATTTTATGGACAAATTGTTTATCGAATGGACTTTATTGAACTTTCGGTTTTGTTTGCAAAATTTTGGAGATTAGGAGTAGTTTTTCTTTTTGTAAAAAATATCCTTTTTGGGTATTATATGATCTCATACTAAACTTTTTGGTTTGGTTTTTGTTGATTATAGAACTCTTAATGCGAACAAGTCTTCCTAAATACTCATCTTTTGGAGAAAATATGAGTTTGATTAAGGAATCTAGTAAAAGTTGAAAGTCTACGTGACAAGTAATTTTGTTTCATTATGATTTAGTTAAGATCAAAAATAAATTCCTCAATTAAGTGTAACTTAAAACAAAAATGTTGTCTGTTAACTTTTCCTACTGGGGAATCGAATACCGTTTAACCCATCACAAGCTTGTGATTTTCTTGTGGTTAACTTTCACCTAGACATGTTTACTATCACTCTCCATTAGAACATGACCCTTTGTTTTTTCCTCCATATCCATATTTTCATACTTGGAATCCTAGTATGGTTTAACTCGGGTGACCTTTGTACTTCTCTCCCATTTTTTTAGGTGATAGTTTTACTAACTCTTGTTCCGATGTGGGACTTTCAATGGAGTTTCCAAGCCCAATTTTGAAATTGTGAGGACGTAATTCCCAAAAGGGGGGAAGGATGTAACATACTAGGTAAATAAATAATATTAAATTCTAATGTTTATCAATATTTGTGAATAAAATGTTAATACTACTTTAATGGGAATACTATGCTCGATGGCGTACCCAATACGCAACAACGAGTATCTTTGAAATCTTACGTTACACACTAATAATATAATAATATTATAATAGTTAACGCCTAGCCGTTGTAATGGAGGGAATGATCATAAATAACTAAAAAATGATTATATATGCTTGTTAAATATTTTTACATATATCCAATAAATTTTAGAGGCTTAAAATCCAAATGAATCCAATTTTAAGAATAAATACTCTAATATTTTTAAAAGATTGTTTTACCTCCTTTTGATGGCGAACCATTTTTAAATCTATATTTTGACAATTTTATAAGATATATTTGTCAAAATAAACTTATTATTTATGAATGGGACATTGAAATTTACTTTGGATAAATTTCTGGTATTTTTCTGATAATGTTCATTTTTTAATGAATAGTGAAGTGTTGTATTTTAATTCAAAACCTCTTTTTAATATAATTTATTTATATAGTTAGATTATCTTTTTAATTAGTTTTAAAGTGAAATTAGAATATATTTTTACCATTTAATTCAATGGTGGTCATTGGAATTAATATCACTTTGAGATTGGACATAAACGAGTGTCAATCTTTTGATAGATATTGTTTCTTAAAAACACCCTATTTGTTCTGAAAACGGGAATTAATTATTAAATTAATTATTGTAACTTATATTTTTTGAATTTTGTAAAATATAAATCATTTTTGAATTCGGAATATCAAATATATCTTAGGGTGAAGTTTTGGTATTTTTCTGAAAAACTTCAATTTTTGATGAATAGTGAAACCACTATGTGGTACTTAAAAAACTGATTTTTAGTTTAAATGAAAATTTACCACCTCTGTGTTTTGAATTTAAAAAAATCCAACATAAATGGTTGTCATTAGGAAGTAAAATGTGGTTCAATGGGATTAAAATAATTTTTTGGTGAATAGTAACTTTTAAAGTTTTTAATCGCGATTAGAGGTAATTAGTGTAGTTTAAGCTCAAAATAATGTTTTAATAATATAAAATGACCTTGAAACATGTCCTACCATTATTGTATGTGTCATTGACGACCAATAAAACCCATGGGTCTATTTTGGAGACCCCATGGAGCCACTTGGGTAAGATAATGACATTAATTCCTTTTTTTAAAGTAAAAGTAAAAAATGACACAAACATGTATTGTTTTACTAAAACTTTTTTTACACGGGGTTATACAAGTAATATTTTTGACTATAAATAGTCACTGTAAAGATAAAAATATTTCCTACATCATAGTATTTTTTTATATTTTTTAGACATTAAATAAATTAAATTATTTATGACATCATTATGATGCAGCGATTACCTCATTACATAACGATTTAAATAAAATGAAAAGATAATGTAAAATCTAAGACCTAAACATGTCAAAAACCTATTGTATGAGTATATTTAGAACCATTATCAACTTATCCTCAAAATACATCAATGTGGGACCTTTAAAATCCGAAACTCATTTGAAAATAAAGTAACATTTTATAACTTTCCAAGAGTGCCCCTCCTCTTCTCTTATAAAAGGCCCCCACCTATACCACCTTACCCACACCTCTAAAGCCTTTGACTCAGCCAAAACCTACCCATATCATCTATAAAAATCCCTATCCTCATCCTATAATCCTTACCTTTGGATTTAAGCTCTTCAAGAAACCCTTTAGGTTCAAACCAAAGGGAGTTACCCGATTTTAAGGTAATGTCTTCACTTGTGTTCTTTTGTTTTATTTTTCTTCTCCAACCCCCTAAACTATTATTATTCATTTCTTTTGTAAAAAATCCAGTATTTTAAATATAATAGGATGTTGTTATAAGAAGGATTCGAGCTAAACTTACACACAACTACATCTAATGGTTAAAGAAACTACTGTTTCTGTGGATGGTGAATTTCTGTCTCACGAAACGACGATTGTTTAATATTCTTTTAACACCTTCAAATGTGGCCATTATGATGTCACTATATTTATATATGATATATAATATGTTTAGTTTTTCCTTAAGCTTATGTATTTTTAATTTATGGAATACCTTTATGTCTTCCATTATGGGTAAACACGATATCTTCATTTTAGGAAGTGCAGACTACCGCCCCCTCAAAGTGATTTGATTCGTTAATACCATATGTGGTACGTATAAAGGATAGATTTAATGATATTATATATGATAACATAATGGAATAATAATACTATTATGTATCATTATGTTTTAATTCCATTAAATATGAAATATAAATGGAAGTAGCGTTCATGCGTACGTACGGCTTACCGTCTCCATGAACGGTGCATTTCATTTCTTCCCTCTAAATGTTATGTAATATTATAAATGCATGTATATAATGGATATGTATGATATATATGATATATAAATAATGAATATAATTCTGGATATAATTGATATTTTACCCCATGAACAAACTTATAATTATAAAGAGTTTATTTTTGACTCAAGAAGCAATGATCGACAAAACAACCATTATTAACTTAAATAATTACATAGTGTTCATAACATGGTAATAAGTGATATAAAAGGAATAATGAACTTGAAAAAAGTTCTTAATCAATTATAAATTAACTCAAGTTTATTATTCAGGAGTTTAAATAACGATCGAGTCAAGTCGGACCCTAGGTAAGGGATCCTACATCTCTCTTTATTTTTAAGTACTCTTTTTATGTAACTTACTTTAAGATCTTCTTTCTTATGTTGGGGGAAGTTATTTTATATTCCTATTGCTTTAAATTTTATGTTAATACGATGATATTCCCTATTTTATCTCATCAATCCATTTTTGTAAGTTTTATGTGGCGCCGTTAGGCTGCCGAATTTTCATAAGTGGATTTTTATCTCACTTTTTATTCCTGTGAGATTCATGCTACATTGGCCACTATTTCCTTTTGTGTGGTGTATGAAATGCCCATTATTTTACTATTTGTATAATATAATCTCATTTATGGGTAGTTACATCTTCATTGTATGACCCTTCTTTCATGGGGTGTACGTTTCAAAAGTTTCCCAAATTGGTAAGGGAACCTTTTACCCTCCTCTTTTTAAAAGACTTCTTTTGTTATGTCTTTTAATTTACATCTTTTTATGTTGGGATATGTTATTATATATCCTTATAGATGTAAATTTTATGTCCAAGTTATGAGATACCATTTTCTCTCTCATCAATTAATTTTATGAATTTTAAAGTGATGCTGTTAGGCTGTCGAATTTTACCAAGGGAACTTCTTAACCCAATTTCGATTTCTTTGGGTTCAACATGTAGTTATTGAATATCTCATCCTTTGAATATGTGTGAATGACCTTTTATTGTTTTAAACTTAATATCCACTTATATTGGGTGTATTTATATTTTTGACACATAATTATGAGATTGATTTATCTTTAATTTAAGGATACATTCTTTATAAGGGATTTCATCTCATTTTACATTTCTATTGAGACTTTATTATTGTTATGCACCAATTAACTCTTTTATGGTGTATATACTGTCCATTGGAATATTATATCATGAGTCCAATTATTCTCATTATATTATAAAGTTTTGATTAAATGTTATTCCTCAATTATGGTATTCAAGTGTCTCTCATTTTGTTAAAAACCCTTTAACTAAAATATCATTTTAAATGTTTTAATGATTTATTCTTATAAATATTTCTAATTAATATCCATGTTTTCAAAATGGTTTTAAGGATTTAATTATATGGATATTAATGGTTTAAAATGTTAAAAAATTAAAAGTGGTATGGGACACTTTTATTCAAAAATCACTTTATTAAATGTTTTAAATGGTCTTGAAAATGGTTTTTAGAATGGATTCATTATCTTAAAATGTTATATTGTTATTGAAATGTGGGAATGTTATATTTCCTTTATGATTAAGTTATGTTCTATGATTATGTTATCGTTCTTGGGCATAGTTTATGAAGACGGGTGGTTCCGTGATAAACTAAGGGCGGGTGAGCCCGATATAGCTCTCCAATGCATTGGGTAACGCAAAGGGGTTAAACGTTAAGGTTTCTCAAAAGAGATTAAGGGAATATACTATGATGGGTATTACAAACATAACCAAGAAGGTTACTCACTATGTAAGAATGTTATGAATGCCTCAAGTTACCTTTATGTCTTATGATTTCTATAATTTATTCACGATTTGATGAGGTAT
The DNA here is from genome assembly GCA_963277665.1 of Viscum album. Taxonomy (NCBI): domain Eukaryota; kingdom Viridiplantae; phylum Streptophyta; class Magnoliopsida; order Santalales; family Viscaceae; genus Viscum; species Viscum album. Next base: position 692,665,801 of record OY728157.1, read on the forward strand.
GTTAAAGTGATTATGTTTTATGAGTAAAGTATGATTTCATACATGGACTAATGTTTTCATTTAGTACTTTTATATCCATTACTGATATTTTTAAACTCATCCCAAGTTTTTGATATTTTTTTCACAGGTCAAGGGAATGGTACATGATATGATGATAGTGTCAAGGAAGTGTCAAGAAAGAATCCATTTTTATTTTAAATATTTTTCCGTTGATGGGAAAAATGAATACTATCTTTTATGTAACCACTTTGTTTAAATGTGGAATGTAATGCAAGTTTTATGATATAATTCTCTAAAACTCTAAACCTGAAAAGATCCTCAATGTGTAATCTTGTAATAACTCAAGATTAAGTAAGGTTTAAGGCTCGGGCCTTATACTAGCACTGAACAATGTAGGTATTTTTGATTCTGGGAGTCATGTTAGAACTCAAGGATCAATTATGGTTATTTATTTTTCTTTTCAGTTTATTTAACTATTTATTTGATCATGTAAAAAATATATACACTACATTTACTAGTTATAATTAATTCATCATTATTCATTCCCTATTTTTTTATACTCACACCACACTCAGGTGTCTATGGAAGTTGGGTACCAGAGAAGACCTTCATTATTCACAAGTTCAAGTTTTATAGAGGGATAAATTAGTCTTATTATGAGGGATATATTATATGGTATTGGAGAATGGGATGAGGTGATGATATGAGATAAGAGTATAGGTTCAATGCCTTTTATTCCTCAATTTATTTTTTATTTTTAGATGACTCAATGGGTGGTTAGTGTTCTATGTTGGCATGACTGTGTTTCTATATGACTTATTACCTTCATATTCATGTATCATTGATAATATATATATTACTTCTTTATACTAAAATAATTTATTGTTTTGGATTATTTTTTATTTGTTTATATTTTTATTAAGCACTCTAATAATGGGGTATTTTTGGAATTAATATAGTTTGGTGCTATAATTGTTATTCATCACATGTATGTTATTAATCTCTGGTGTCTATTGAAGACTTGTAGATGTAGTGAAAAAGTAAGAAATTTTGAATAAATTCAAAGGGAATCTTTGTTATCTCTATTTATCAAGGACATGTTTTGTGACATGGGAATACTGATTTTTTCAAGACTATTTAGAGTCTATTTTTTTTGTATTGGAAAATATAGATATTGTATAAGTAAATGTTGTTCTTAAATATGGTAATTATTAACTAGAGGTTATGAGCCCAGTTTGTATGATAATAATGTGGTGTTTGTTGATGATTTTAATAGCATCAGTATATGATTAAGGATATTGATGTCTAATAATGATGTTTTTTATTAGTATGAAGAACAAAATGGTATTTTTATATGGTTGTATAAGATTATATTATTTTATAGTGTTTGTCAATTTTTTGGTGCACATAATTTTGTTCAAAGGATGGTTTTTACAAAATAATTACATGGGATTATTAATATTAATGTACAACACATAATAATTAGGTGGATTATTTAAGACATTGGTGAACCACATATGATAATATAAAACCATGTAGGAAGATCACATGACCATGTGAGAACTAAACAAAAGAAAAATCATCTTAAAAAGATGATTATTTGTGGTCATAAAGAAATAATATTTTTAGGAATGTGAAGGTAATTACATGGAAGATGAACCATGAAAATAAATAATAAGTATATTCTTCAATGTTTTAAGGTAGATATGTCAGACAGACCACATAACCACATATGAATTGGTGAGAGAAATTGAGAAATGAGTGTCACATAAGTCCATAACATATAGATTATACTTGGTAGGAATTTTGTGAAGGGATAAATTTGACCAATTATGTCAGAGTCACATAGTCATAAGGAAGAGGTTTTACTCACACAGTGTGTCATGGAGTCACATGATAGTAAGGCAATTTTATTAGTCAAACTGTATATCCCTTTAGAGGGTGATATTTCTAGAAAAGGGTGGAATGGTTTTTTCAATGTTTATTGATATTTTAGGAGGGTTTTTATATAGACACCTTATTAGTCACACTATTTTATGGGTGGATTAAAATATAAAATTAGGGATTTATTTTGAAAAACTATGAAAAAAATTAGACCTCAAAAGGCAGTCTATATAAGGTGGTCACATAGAAGAAGTCACATGAAGGTTGTCACATAGAGTAATTCACAATAACTATTACATGTGAAGTATGTCACATGGAGGATTTATGTGATGTGAAAATAATTAGACATGGTGAATAGTGTTATTCTTAAGACAAATGCAGTATGTAATTTTGATTAATATGTTTTATGTGAATACTTTCTAATTATTATTATATGAATAAAAGAGTGTGGTATATAATATTGAATATATAAATTTATAAGAAGATGAAGTAGTAGAGTCAAAAAAAAGTTTAGGTTACATATCTAGTAGTTTAATGGGAACAAAGTGATAAGATAATCATAATGTAAAATTATCCTCAAATAAAGAGTGATGTACTACTGTATAGATATCATGGAAGTCATAGACTCAAATCATTAATTAATAAGATGATATCCTCTAGAATAGAAGATAGAGAGTGAAACAAAGACAAGTATAGTGGGGCATAAAATTAGGATTTATGATATTACTAGAGATATATGATAGATAGAGATATACCATGATGTTTCTTATGTTTTGAAGAGAAAACAAATTATATAAATTATGTTATATTCTTCATTGAATAAATGTATGGAAGTGGAGATGAAGAAGTGTAACATTTGTGAGGAGTGACTGAACATAAAATATTATAAATTTAGTGATCCTTGTATAGAGTTAATATGATTGAAACATTATATTCATATAACTTTTGAAATTAGTGGATTCTAGTATTCTCACATATTGGCATGTGTATACTCCTTGGACTATCCCATAGTGGTGAATCATGTAAACACTATGTGTTTGGTGATTTCATTATTTTAATATATATATTAGTTAATTTTTTTATAGTTAACCATTAAGAGTGAGAGGTTTAACATAGTCCATGAAAATATGGGGATGAGATCCAAAAAAATGTTTAATTAGCTAATAATAAAAATATTAATTTAGATTATTCCGCAACTCAAACCTCTTATTTTGGTTCCTCTTTTTGTAAGAATTTGTTTCATATCCTTAAGGTTTTGTTTTTATATTCAACCTCATAACAATATTTTCTATTTATTTCCTTAAGGATTCTTGGATAAATCCTCTATTATTTAGAAGAAATAACTTTTATAGATGGAATAAAGATATTATTAGGTTCTTAGAATATCTAAGAAAGGATGTTATGGTGTACATTCTTCAAAATACATATATGACTATTTACAGTGAAAGAATTCAAAATAGAAAGCCATAAAAGATCATGGTTATATTATTATCTAATGAGTTTTATAAGAATAATTTATGGTTTGATTCCAAATTAGAGACATGGAATACCCTAGAATATATTTATGGAATAATTATAGTAGCAATGGATATTTTGATATCTACCTCAAGATAAGGTTTAAAAACTACTCAATATAAGAAACTAGAGAACTAGTTTACTCTTTAATGACTTATGATTAAATTGAAAAAGAATAATCAAAATAAAAAGATTACTTTTTGATAAGAATATATCCATTTATGTATGTGGGATAAATATCCATGATATATTCATTTCTTATTTTTCTTTGGATGATACTTGTACATCTAGGAATTTATATTTATCTTTAGTGATGGAAAGAATTGAAGAGTCTTTTGAAGAAGAAACAATGATATCTAGTTTTCATTTCAATGAAATATATTTCAAATACCATAAATAAAAAAAATCCCTTCAAGAATGGTTGGATCAATGGGGGATCAATAAATATATGGATTAGAAATCAATGAAGATCTATAAAAAGTGAGAAAGATGATGAGAATATTAGAGGTGGTAATTAATGTTGATATAAATAATATGGGTTCTAAGATAAAATATTAAAGACGATTACTTGATGATCTTTTCGAATAAGTATGTCAAAGAAGATAGAGAAATTTTTCAGATAAAACATTTTCCCTCCAAAAACACAAATTGAAGAGACGATATTATCAGGAATAAAAGCAACATTCAATATGAAATTAAATATTTCCCTATTAAATATAAAATATTCAATGATCATGGTATTTCGTAAAAATATTAGTTCATTAAAAGGAAAAAAATATAAATATTCCCACCATAGAAGCCTCAATATGTGAGCAAAAAGGATGTTAAAATATTGAATTTATAATAAAAAAAATAAGTCTTATAAAAATATAGACTTGAAATCCATTAAAGAAATATTTATATAATGTATTATTTTGGTATAATAATAGGGAACATGAGAGGTATGTGTCTAGATTCTTAAAGGATCATTGGTATAAGTAAACTAACTACATCAAAATCCCAACCAAAGAGTGGTATCATGAGGTATGGTTTCTATGGTAAATGTATCATATATTATAAAAATGTTCATGGGGAAAGGAGTTTACTTTTGAAGAAATAAATGATAGAAACATATTTCATAATGTGGTCCTCAAATCTCATGGAATATAAGTTAATCGTTTATCCTAGAAAGAGGCTTGTTAAGCTAGAAAAATGGTTTACTATTTGAGAGAAAAAATATAGATATAAATGAATGTGTAATCATTCAACTATAATGTTTCAATCAAAACAACATTTTTAGAATTAAATAAAGAAAATATTTAAGAGGAAACTAGAAGCTACTATTATTTTTATTAAGAATATTTTACACTCGAAGAAATATTCATCATAGGTGAAAAGAGATATGGGGTCCCACAATGAACTTAAATAAAAAACATAAATAAAACCTTGACAGTTTCATATTCCATGTCATAAGGAGATAAGTGAATGAAATATAAATAGTTCTATAGTGGAGGTGGATGCATAAGAAAAATACATGTGTTTAATAATTAATGAAAATGTATACACATGGGTTTAATCATATAACAATGAAGACAGAGAGGCATGTAGAATCAAAATAAAGAAGACTGATCATGTGTGTAAATATTACTTATGTACATGTCCTGATAATATATAATTGGATAGGAATATGAAATAATAAAATAAATTATTAAATTGAATTTATTTATTCTATTAATAATCTCAAGGCATGTAAGGTGAAGTTAAAAATAGAATTTATAGAGAATGTTGTACATGTGTTATCATACAAAGAAGAAGCAAAGTGAAAGATTATAGTGAAGTTTGAATGAAATTGTTGACCCATGACAAACCAAAGTCCTCTTATTGAGGATTCTAGAGAAACCCCTCTCCCTATGTAATTAATATTTTCTAGTAAATTTTGGAAATGTTGAAACATTTAGAGGGATAAACGATCCATGGGGGGTAGATATACTGAAATAACATAAACGAATGAGATGATTATGATAACAAATCACATGAGTAATTATGATAGAAGAAGATAGGTGATTAAACTCAAAAAAGAGTCAAAATTATTGAAATTACTAATCTGTATTAGACTCAACTAGTAGTTTTAATAAACCACTTTGGTTCTCAAGGCTGTATCTAAAAATAATATTCTGTGAAGGGAAGTTGTAAAAAATGAAGAGATTTATTTTAATTTGAATAGGTTTCAAAGATTTATTTGAATGATTCAGTGGTATCAAGCCAATATAGTTTTTCTACATGTTATATTAGGCCATGTTCCAAGAGGATAAGTATATAAAATATCATGTTAATAAAAAATAAATATTATGTAATTCATACTTATTAATTATTATGTTAACATTTTAGTATCATTATACTATTTTAAGGATACTCATATGTTACTAAGAGGAAAATATTTAAACTAAAAAGTTTCTTCCCCACCAATAAGATTTATACAGTAACTGGGATCATTTAAATGATAAATAAATTCAAAGGGGAGTTGGTGACAAGAACTCTATGATGACTAACCTTATCCAATAAATGAGTCACAAGAATAATTGATGATCATGTGTTCAAAGTGGAATCATGAATCTATCTTTAATCATTTGTAATATTTTGGTCAATATATTTTATATCTCAGAAATCATGTGCCTCATTTTTTATTCAATTAATTCATGGTTTTATTTTTATTTATATCAAATGATTATTTACCAAAGAAACAAATTCATTCTTCAACAATCTCTGGATTTAAGGGAGTAACATGGACAATGTTTGTGTTTATTATCTTAAAATCCTATTTTCTATATAGAATTTTGACTCCATAGGTTTAGTTTATTTGTTTATAAATCAATTCCAATTGGAAATTTCACTCAATATAAATATATAAATACTATTAATCTTTATTGAATAAAGTATATCAAAGATTAAAAGGTTGTAATAAAGAAAAATTTAAATCCTAAATTGATTGATGTTGGTAATGGTAGAATATTGAGCCCAATATTTTTAGAGGTGGATTTACAAGTGGTTAACATATCCATGAAGGAGATGTCAAACTATGCTATCACATGGTTTCAAAATAAGGTCATGAAAAATAAAGAGACCAATCTCTCCATATCTAAATTTTATAATATAGAATAAAAATGGATACCCCCACATGTTTGGCATAAGATCTTTGAAAAATTGAGGTATAACTATTAATGACATAGTTAGATTAGAGATCAAGACTAAGTTAACCATACAAGATTTTAGGAGATATGGGGAGTTTAAATAAAAGTCAGATCTAATGGGATCTTATGTGGGAGAGAAGATAATGGAAGGTCTTTTGTTTGTTGGTGTTAATGTGGGAGGAATGCAGGGATTCATGAATCCATTATTGTGGAACATTGGATATAAATAATGTATTTATAGAATAATTTATTCATAATAGTATTGATAAAAAATAAAAAAGGATTAAGAATATAGAATCCAATGTAGTCTGGTATTATATATCACTTTCAATCTTTGGTATGTTTTCATCCAATAAATTTAATTGAAGACATGGAGATGTGGTGCACCCAAAAGCACCTGTGATAAAATGAAAAGTTAAGCCCTAATTTCTCTATATATTGAAGTAATGGTTTGTTACTTGAGGATAATGATTATTTATAGATCATTTAGAGTAATTTTTTGTTGTAAAATCTTGTAAGTGTATATGATTTGTTATGATTGAATACAGTTATGGGGGAAAAGATGTTATGAGTCCAGTTGATAATAGAATGATATGGTCTATATAATAATTACATATATATTGTATGACTAAGTGAAACATGTAACATAGTATATGACCAAATGAGAGGATCACTTGAACATGTGAGAATTACATGAAAGTGGAACCCATATAAAAAGCTAATAATTTGTGTTTGAAAGGTGGAAATAATTTGTGAACTAAAAGGGAATTATGTTGAAGTTGAATAATGAATACTAGGAAAAGGGTGTTTTACATAGTCATATGGTGGAGAAGTTAGGTGTGCCTTGTAATCATGAATCAATTAGGATAAGAATTTGACCGAATATAGTCTTATGGAACCATCACATTGTAGAGGATACATGGAATTGGGTTTTTAGAAGGATCATGTTGACCATATGTGAAAGAGTCACATGATCATAAGGCAGAGGTATTACACATGCCACATGGGATAGAGTCATACAGTCACTATAGGTGCTAGTTATGTGAACCACGTATCACTTTATTGGGTAATATTTCTAAATATTGGTGGAATAGTAATTTCGGTGTTTAGTGAGATTTTAAATTAAATTATTCTTATAAATACCCTAGTGTCAACATCTTTTGAATAGGGGTGAAAAGTTAAAATTAAGGATTTATTTTCAAATATATAGAAGAGAAGTTGTCCATGTATGGTAGTTCACATAATGAGTTCATGTAAATGAAGTCATGTAGAGGAGGTCATATGGAGGAATTCACGTTATGTAGGTCACATGATGGAGAAAACATAGAGGAGGTTATGTGGAGGATTTAACATGGTGTATAAGGAATATTACATTCTAAGAAATGGTCCACATAAGACTTAGGGGATACATAGTTTTAAGAATGAAATTTTACATGAATAATTGTTATTTTTATAGGGATCAAGAAGTATAGTATAAAATCTTAAACAAATTTTTTAGAAGAATAAGAAGAAGATTCAGAAGAAGAGTTAAAGTTTGATATCTGGTTAACCAAGAGGATAAATGTGGCAAGATACTCTTAATGTGAAATTATCCTCATTTAGAGAGGGAAATATTTCTACGTTGATGTCATAGATGAAAAAAATTCAAATATATAATTAAAAAGTTAATATCATATATAATAAAATAAGTACAGCATAATATAAATAATTGAAGTAGAGTTTCAAATAAAAAGATATGATGCAAACATTTTATTTTTCTAAGAATAGACAAACTATCAAGTTTCATTTATATTTAAGAGTCCTACAAGTCTATATTCTATAGAAGAAATATCACAAAATAGTGTATGAGAGTGAAGAAGAGATAGTTACCCTTTGTTAAGGAGTGGAAGAACACATGATATTATAAATAAAGTGATATTGGAATGAAGTGACAGTATCCAAAACAGTGTATTCACCATACTAGCGAAGATATTTTGATTCTGGTACACTAACACAATATTTTTTGTATTCTCCATATAATATCCTATAGTGATGAACAAACTAACAATTATTTCTTCTATGTTTTCATTAATTTTTTATATATTTTTTTGTTTTGTTGAATTCTCCATTAAGAGTAATAGTGTGAATGTAGTCCTTGAAAATGTGGGTCTAAGATACTAATGAATGATTAATTGATAAAAGATAAATGTTTAATTAAGTTGATAACCTGATTCACCCCCTAATAGGGATCCTATAGTTTGAAAAAGAATAATCACTCTATGGTAATTACCAAGACCACTACTTATATTCAGTAACATCTGGTGTATGGGGAGGTGTTTTTGAGGACAAGGGAATATTCCTCTAATCCTAACACTTCTAAGTGGCTGTGACCCAGTGGTGGTTGTTACAAAGTGGTATTAGATATTATGTGATTAATATCATAAAATATATAAGATTTTTATTTTTGTATTACTATTTTTAGATATGTTAGATTGGTTATATAAGAATATATCAGATCTTTTGACGGATATTAGACCGGTGCATCAATTTTTTTTCATAGTATGAAATCTTGGTTAACAGGGAAATAATATTATTTTTCTTAGATTTTGATGTCATAGTTTCTTGATTTTACTTAGTGTGAAATAATTGGATTTTTTTTGTTGAGTTATTATTTTTTTCTCACTAATCACATTATCATGTGAACAGTTTTCATGTGTCATGTTTGAAATGTACTATTCACAATACATACATGTGCTCACTTGTCATTAGTGTCCCTGGTGATGAAGTTTTAGTTATTTATAGTTTTTGTAATAAATTATATAGAATTTTTATATATAACATAGTGGTGAAATTCATCTCATCTCAGCCAGAGTATACATTTCTTCTTATGACATGTCATGTTGATCTAAAATTAGATTTCCCTTGATGTTGACTATATATTCCCCCATATAAGGGATGTATAGAGAACTTTTTAGGTTGGTCTAGGAATATGATACCTTAGATATGGGTCATTAGTGGGTATATATGATAATTAATTTTTTTGATAATGGTTCTTAGAGTGAAAAATGGGTTTGATTATTTAATGTGTCAACAACAATTTACACTGCTTTTTCCAGTAAAGATTTTTGGTGGAATTTTACTAAACCAAATCATCTTTCTATGGTATATTCAATAAATATCATGATATAGAGATTATATTATATATATTTTGGATTAAAGATTATAATTTTTTCTTTGAAGGGGTTTATATCATATGTAGAGGCCTAGTAAGGATTGAAAAAAAATTGTGATTCTTGATGGGGTAGTCATGTAAGAAAATTCTCGACGAGTGTTAGTGTATGTGAGTAGGTGATGAGTTAGGGTGTGATTATGGATATGGATATTCATATATGATAACCCTAGAGTAGGAGTTTTTAAATGTGAGTTTTTGTTTGATATTAGATATGGAAATAGAGAGGTGTTTCCCATGAGCTATGATCTATGTGAGTTATGACCTATGGGTTAGGTGAGAGAGCTTGGATACCTTTATTATATACATCCAAGGATAGTAGTGAGATACGTACTGTGGTTGATATGAGATGTAACATGTAAGAAAATCCTATATGTTGTGTTAGAATATATTTTTGAGTTCCCTAGAAATGGGAAACATGATTATATTCTTTAGGTTTGAGATAGTTGCATGAGATACACTACCAAATATGGGATATATGCATAGTGACACCTTATGTATTATGAATTTAGAACTCGTGGGGAAGGTTCCTCAACATGAGATTAGTAAATACGAGGATTTATTATATTTGGTGTAGGGATTATTTGGCCTTGGATTCACATGGATAGATCACATTAAGTATAAATGCTTTTGTATCAAGGTTCGGTATTGAGGAATGGACATGCCGAGTGCCTAACTCTATTGAAATTAGATGTCCTTTTTTGATATTGATAGAGCATGGATAGAAAACAATGATTTTGATATGATAGGGATTGGTAGGTGATCATGTGATAGACCTTGGAATTCGTGAGATTAACATTTTTTGAATAGGAGTTTCAAGGGGGATTCTGGATGTATGTGATTGAAATAAAAGAGGAACATAGTTAGTGGTTAGGGGTGTCAGCTGAGGTATGATTGGATAAAACTCATGGGACTATGATTTGGGTTTCTCAAATGGGTGGTATAGGATGGAATGTTTGATATGTTCAAATTAGATTAATATTTTTTAATTGGTTTACGAATCAGTGAGAGGATCATTTCGAGTCAAGGGTAATGGTTTTGATGAAACACTAATGATCATTGTGTCCTAAAGGTGTGATGATAACAAGTAATTCCTAATTTTGACTTAGTATTTTATTTTATAAATATTATGACTTTTTATATGAATATTAAATACATTTCATAAAGACACTCCCAAGGATGTAATAATTTAGTGCATTTTGAGATAATAACTACAATCTTCTTATTTTATAAAAAAATCTTCAACATTATGCACAATGATCTTCAGACATAGTACCCCTCATAGACATACCCTATCTAATACTTCCATTATAGCCTAGGGAAGTAAAAATAAGAGTGGGTGAGCTCAGATGTCTAGTAAGGGTAATTATAAGAGATATAAATCTATGATCAAATGAAAGAATATGGTAAGAGTAAGAGTATGTTAACATGAACATAAATTACGAAGTTCATACCCATCCCATCATATATTATAAAAACGATTCAATGAATAAAACATTATAATTTCATAAAACACAGTTTAAAAGAGTGAAAAATCATTATAAAACAATCATGATCCATAAAATAATGTCCTAAAATGGGTCACCATCATAAATATAAAAAACCATTTCATATTCAAAGGTTAAATATAAATTCAATCAAAATAGTGGATTCTGACTCATAACCATTTTATCTTTGTTGATCTGCACACACATGTTTCCCAATGTGGATCATGTTTCACCTATTTCTCAAAGTAGACCAAGCCCATTGACTTTTTTTTCCATTGTTATGTCATGAGATATCAAGATTTACCCAATGCATTGGAAGGAGATATAGGTATTACCCATATCATAATGAAACAAATACTTATGTGTTCCAGAATATCATAAAACATCAATCATATCATTACATCATAATTTATATAAAGAAAATGTTTTTCATAAATATTTCATGATTTCACCATACCATAACCCATTAAAAATAAATATGTTTCATAAAAATTTCATAATCATAAAATTTAATCATCCAGAGAAAGAATAATTATTGTTTCATTCAATTTTATCCCCAGTAAATAATACATAACATAAAAGTATTTCATATAAGATGAAAAATGATTTTGAAATGTCACTTGGAACATTTTATGAGTAAAATATCCTTTCAAATTTGAAAATCACTTTTTTAAACATAAAACATTTTTAAAAATCTTTTCATTAATAATAACCTTGGTAACTTATAAAGTAATATTAAAATATCATTTAAAAAATTTCTTGAGTAAAAATCCTTTCCACTTTGATTTTTTTGAAACATAATTTTAAAAATGATTTTCATTGAAAATAACATTTGAAACATATAAATGAGGCATTAAATATCAAATAAAAAATTTTATGAGGAAAATTTTCTTCATATGTTGAGAATCAAATTTAAAAAAACTAAAAAAAATTAAATACATTTTTCTTTGAAAATATCCTTAGAAACATATAAAGGAATATTTGAAACATTATGATTTCATTATTGAAAGAAATTCCATTACTATCATACACATTAAAATAATTATTCCTTTCACACTTTCAGTAAATATCAAATGGTCATTTTTTGAAAATGATAAAAACATTAATTTTAAAATGATTTATAAAAAAATCAATCATGTGTAGAAGTTTAATTAATAAATTAATTTCATATTGTAGAAACATTTTATAAAATATTTTTTTAAAACATGAATATCATTGGAAATGATTTTTGACCAAATTGAGAAATAATGTATATTTTTTTAAGAATATTATTTAGAACTATTTAGCACATAAATGGAGGAAAATCAGAGGAAAACATGTATTTTCATTGTAAAATTTTAGGATAATAAATTAAATGTTTTTATTTTGAGGAGTTTCTTAATATTTCATATTTATAAACTTAATCATAAATAATACAAATAAGCAATGAGAGTGTAAAATAAAACTTTTACCACTTGTCTATATTATGAATCATAATAACTATGAAATAATAACATAAAATGAAATATTAAATATCATTAGAATAATTATATTCATGATATAACATGTAATTGGACCTGCATATACACCTCATAAAAAAATATAGGTGTATAACATGATATATGTCCCAAATAAGACATTTTAAGATGAAATTACTTTACATTAAAATTTTAATTCCATTATAGATGTTTTAACTTAATTTATAATAAATATAATATTATTATAACTCTATTATATAACCATAATTATATATATCATAAAATATATGATTTAATTATAACCTTTTATTTCTTGTTTATTATAAATTCCATGTTAATGTAAAGTTTTGGGAAATAACTTCTTTGTTTTCATGTATGTTTTAATTTTTAAATTTTCAACTTTTTAATTTGATCACAGTTATTTCATATCCTTAATTTTAACCATGATATAATTATCATATATATTCATTATATATTTATTTATAGTAATATATAAAATATAGAGATAGAAAATTAAATACGTCGTTCATGGAGATAGTAGGTAACACGTATGCATGAACATTATTTCTATTTTCCTGATGGATGAAAATAAATAAACGTTAATATTCATTATTTATATAAAATAATTATTATTTAGAATATATCATATATATTCATTAAATTTATCCCTTATTTTATTCTTTATAAAAGTACAAAAGTGAAAAACAAATCACATCACTTTGCAAGGCGGTAGTCCTCTGTACACATGATCGACATTATCATATCCCACATGGAATGGAAAGTAAGAAGGTGTATGTGATATAATAATTACATAAGTATATTTATTTTAAAAATATTATATACATATATATATATATATATATATTATCTATAATTACACCCAACCATGATAAGTGTTTATGGGTAACATGTCACATCAGTATGTGAAGTGGTAGTCCTCTGTACAAATGAGCGACGTTATTATACCGACCCATACTTTACATACATTGTTATTACTTCAGAATTGAAGCACACTTATTAAAACATATAACAAAACCAAGAAAGGATCGTATAGGTATAGTGTCTTTAGAAACTGGGAAACATAAACAACTGGTTCATAAAGCATCTACTTTGCCTCCCATTTATTTCATCATATCTAGAGTCCCTTTTTGGCATATTCTACTTAATAACCTTCTTCCTGACCTGGGGAAATAAAACATACAAATGGGTGAGCTCAAATTCTCAGTAAGGGTAAAAAAAAGAAATATCAATCACATCATATACATAAGCACATAACTTTTGGAAATCTTAACCTTCAAAAGAGATCATAATTTCATAACATGGGGTAAATCAAAGTAGTGAAATGTAATCCCAATAATCATAACTTAAAACATGAAACTTTGTGGCATACACAAATAATCATAGAGAATCATTTCTTGTTAGTCAAGACTCATTGCCAAGACTATCTTAGTGGACAAAGTCCATTTCTGAACCGAGTTCACTCCTCGTTTCAGTCCTATTTCACTGAACCGGTATAACCTACCGTTCCAGCCATGTCTATCTCATGAGATATAAAATCTTTACCCAATGCAATTGAGGGAGATATAGGTCCCACCCATCTCATAATGATACCATTCTTATGTGTGCCACAAAATCATAAATCATACATCATTGCATAACCCATGTAATAAAAATGGGATTCTTAAACAACATGACCTCATAAAAAAATTCATATAAGATAAAGGAATTCATAAAAATAATTCCATCACAACATAATCAAATCAATGTAATAATAGGGATATAAACAGAACCCTATATTATCTTAGATGGAAAATAATTTTGATAAAACACTGGAACTCCATTCTTGAGGAAAATATCCTTTCTACTTCAAAAACACTTTTCCTTTCTTAACATGTCATAAAATTCTAAACTAAAAGAATTTGATTAAAAATAAACTTGAAATTTTTTAAAGGAATCTTCTTGGAAATAATGTTTTAAAAATCCATTCATTCCGTATAAGTAAAAAAAAAACATTCTTCTCGTACTTTTGTCGGAAAATTCAAAAAGTACCTCGTACGAAAAACGAAAAAAAAACTCCTTTCATATCTTTTACTAAAAACTCAAAAAAGGGTAAAATTGGATTTAAAAATTTTTAGGTGGATGGAAATAATATTAAATATTGAGGAAACATGGATTTGGATGATAAAATACACCCCAGTAAATGCCAAAGTAAAAACAATCTCGGATAAAAATGAGATTGTGATATTTCCCTTACCTTAGGTCCGATATGCTTTGTATGTGTCCGAACCTCCTGTATAATTATTTAAATAATGTTATTGAATTATTCCAGAATCATACTTATTTTTATGATATCATATTTGGTCATATTCTTAGCTTCTTAATAGTAACATTTCATTGCTACTTGTTATTCGGGTGTTTATAACTTTTTGTTCTTATGCGTGTTTTGTCGAATAAATTCTTATTCTTCTATTTAGGTTATAGATACATCATTTCCAAAATGGTATTAGTGTAATATATATCATATTCATTCATTTAATTCATTTATATAATCATTATGAAATGAATATCATGTAGAATGAGTCGCATCACATCGTGGAGACGATATTCCGTACGTACGCACGAGTGATGATATCGTTCTTATGATCGTGGAATTGTATTGGAGTGTATGTATACTATTTAAGAATTTGTATCAATTTATAATAGTCATATATAGTCATTATTTACACCATTATACCCATCCAAGTAAGGTGGTGGTGGAAAATAGATTACACCACGGCGTGGAGACGGTATTCCATACGTACGCACGTGCGGTGATTTCTTTTTCTGTAGGATGGATAGATGGTGAAATAGGGTTGTTTCATACTTATAATAACATATCAGTATATTAGTGATACTTATTTTATTACTTCATAATGAAACAACTAAAGAAGAAGAAGTGGAAGAAGAAATAAAGATGAAAGAATCGGTAACGGACATTACCTCTTCTTTGAAGTGCTTCTTTGAGACCTTATTTTAGGGAACTAAAATTGGTCTTTGAAGAAGACCAGGACCTCTAGGATGTCTCTAGGGAAGTGGAGAGGAGAAAGTGTCAGGGGTTGGCCGAGCTTGAAGGCTCAAAGTGGTGTGAGGAAGAGAGGGAGGAGGTGCCCTTTTATAAGGGAGGAGAGGGGCGCCTTTGGAATAACTAAAAATATTATTTTATTATAAAGTCAAGTTCAGTTTCAAATAGCTCCAAATTAATTTATTTCGAAGATAAGGTGGGGATGGGTCTAAATCCTCTCATCCAATAGAATTTAGACAAATTTAGGTTCCTATTTTAACCTTATCATTTAGATTTAACATTAAGTTATATAATTTTACTTTTACCGTGTCTTCTTGTGTTCTTATACTATAAGGTTAATAAAATTACTATAAGCAGCCAAACGAACCCCAAGTTGTTTATTATTAATATATATAACCTTATATAAGTCATTTGGCCGAACCTTATATTTTTAGTAATAAAATAAAAATTACTAATATAATATTTGTTTTAAAAACTATTTTATGTCAATTTTGACACTATTTAGTAATTAATTTTTGTGAAACTCATAACAGAATGATTAGTTCTAAAAAATTTAATTAAATAAATAATAACATGTCATATTAATCTATAAAATTATTTTAATTCATAAAAAGTGTCAAATTACATTTATTTTGGTGTTTATAACATCAATTATGTCAATATTTCATTAATAAGTTAATTACTACATCATATTTGTGTCATAAATAAATTAAATTATTTAATATCTAAAAATTAAAAATAAAACACCATTATGTAGGAAATCTTTTTATATTTATAATTAATATTTATAGTCGAATTTATGTTATTTATAACCCCATATTAAAAATGATTTAGTTATTAAACTTTGATTTTAACTATTTTAACCCTTCTTTAAATAAATTAATAATAAATGTCCTAATCTAATCCAAGTGGGCCTAAATGCTCATATTTTATTCCTAAGTTTGTTTTTGGTCTAATTAAACTTTTCCAATAGAATTAGGACATGTTTTAGGGTAATAATAATATCATTTTTACCCTTAATTACACTATTTACTTTTAACCGTGGTAAAAAAAGTAAAAAGTTACTATTCACCAAAAAATTATTTTCATCTCATTGAACCACATTTTACTTACTGACATCAACTGTGTCTCTCGGATTTTCGAAATTCCACTCACAGAAGCGGTAAAATTAAGTTTTATGAAAAGTTCAGTTTTTTTTAACTACCACTTAGTGGTTTCACTATTCATCAAAAATTGAAAGTTTTCAGAAAAATACCAAAATTTCACCCTAGGCTAATTTCAATATTATGAATCCAAAAATGAAGTCCATTTTGAAAAATAAAATTTATAAAATTTAAAAAAGTGGTTATTACTATTTATAACGGTTAGTTTTAATAATATTTTATTAGCATATCATTGTTTAGTGAAACTCGGTATTGCGTACGATGCAAGCTATCGAGGAAGGTCGTGATTTCATGTAAAGCAAGCCAAGAAATTGTTGTGTGTAGAAAAAGATTCCTTTGATGATTTATATAACATAAAAGTCTCAGGTGTTACATTCTACCCCCCTTAAAATGAATTTCGCCCTCGAAATTCGTCACTTTGTAACAAACAGATGAGGATTCGTCTCCCTCATCATATCCTCAAGATCCCATGTAGCTTCTTCTAATTGGTGGTTCCTCCATAAAACTTTCACCAATCGAGTGGTCTTGTTTCGTAGGAATTTTTCTCTACGATCCATAATCTCTATCAGTTGTTCTTCATAAGAAAGTTCTTGCTCCAGCGGTACAACTTTTGAACTGAGTACATGTGAAGGATCAGGTATGTACTTTCTCAGGAGAGATACATGGAACACATCGTGAACTTTAGAGAGATTCGGTGGAAGTGCCAATCGGTAAGCTACCTTCCCAACATGATCCAGTATTTCGAAAGGACCGATATATCTAGGGCTCAACTTCCCCTTCTTTCCAAATCTCATAACCCTCTTCCAGGGAGATATTCGTAAGAACACTTTATCACCCACTTCAAACTCTAGGTCTTTTCTTCGGTTGTTGGCATAACTTTTCTATCAACTCTGAGCTACTCTTATGTGTTGTTGAATAGATCTGACCTTTTCTGCCATTTCATCAACAAGATCAGGTCCTAATATCTTTCTTTACCCAACTTCATCCCAGAAAGTTGGAGTCCTGCATTTCTTTCCATAGAGAGCTTCATAAGGAGCCATCTGAATACTGGAGTGAAATCTATTATTATAAGAAAATTCGACCAATGGTAGGTGTTGATCCCAACCAGCTTTGAAATCCATAGAGCAAGCTCTCAACATATCTTCTAGAGTTTGAATTGTTCTCTCAGACTGACCGTCTGTCTGAGGATGATAAGCAGTGCTGAAACATAACTCTGTATCCAGAGTATGCTGAAGACTTCGCCAGAACTTTGAGGTAAACCTCGGATCCCAATCAGATATAATAGAAAGTGGTACTCCATAAAATCTTACCGCTTCCTTTACATATATCCTGGCAAGCTGATCCAGAGATAAATCCTCTCTAATAGCAATGAAGTGTGCAGACTTTGTAAGACGATCAAATATGACCCATATAGCATTATTGCCTTTGGATGTTTTAGAAAGTCCTGTGACAAAGTCCATAGTGATGTTTTCCCATTTCCATTCGGGTATGGGTAATGGTTGTAACATCCCCTTAGACTTCTATCTCTCAGCTTTAACTTGTTAACAAACCAAGCATCGAGAGACATATTCAGCAACATCTCTTTTCATGCCATACCACCAGAAGTACTCTTTCAGGTCCCTATAAATCTTCGTGCTTCCAGGATGAATAGAGAATGAAGAACTATGAGCCTCATCCAGCAGCTCCTTCTTTAATTCTGGGATGGGAGGAACACAAACCCGATTCTTGAACTTTATTATCCCATCACAATCAAGGTTGAATTCAGGAACATTTCTCACCTTCTTTTGTAACTCGACATCTTCTTTCTGTGCCTCTTTAATCTTCACATGTATAGATGGTTGAACATTCATTTGAGAAAGATAAGATTTTTCCCCTTTCATTATAATTCCAAGATCCATCCTTAGTAAATCCATAAATATTGGATCTTTTGTGATCCTCATCATGGATAAACAAGCATGGTCTTGCCGACTTAATGCATCTGCCACCTTGTTTGCTTTCCCAAGGTGGTAATGGATTGAGCAGTTGTAATCCTTAATCATCTCTAACCATCTTCTTTGGCACATATTCAGCTCCTTTTGTGTGAAAATATACTTTAAACTTTTATGATCAGTATAAATATCACACCTTTCACCATAAAGGTAATGCCTCCAAATCTTTAATGCAAATATTACCGCAGCTAACTCCAAATCATGAGTTGGGTAATTTTGCTCATGTATTTTCAACTATCGTGAGCCATAAGCTATAACCTTATCATTTTGCATAATAACACACCCCAATCCCTTCTTGGATGCATCACTGTAGATCACAAACCTTTCTCCACTACAAGGTAGTGTGAGCACAGGTGCACTGGATAACCTTCTTTGCCACTCCTTGAAATTCTCTTCACATTCCTCCGTCCAAACAAACTTAACTCCTTTCCGAGTCAACTTGGTGAGTGGATTAGATAATCGTGAAAAATCTTTCAAAAAATGTCGATAATATCCAGCCAAACCAAGAAAACTTCGGATCTCAGTTACTGTTGTTGGTCTCGACCATCTTTCAATAACCTCTGTTTTTGCTGGATCCACAAATATCCCCTCTTTTGAGATTATGTGACCCAAAAAATGAAACTTTTTAAAGCCAAAATTCACACTTGGTAAATTTGGCATAAAGATTATCCTTTCTCAGGGTATTCAATATAATTCTCAAGTGATCTTCATGTTCTTCCTTTCTATTTGAATAGATAAGAATATCATCTATAAATACTACCACAAATTGATCAAGATAGTCTCTAAAGACTCTATTCATCAGATCCATGAAGATAACAGGGGCATTAGTAAGACCAAATGGCATCACTATAAATTCATAGTGTCCATACCTTGTACGGAAAGCCGTCTTTGGTATATCCACCCTTTTGACCCTTAATTGATGATACCCTGAACGAAGATCAATCTTGGAAAAGTATTGAGCTCCACGTAGTTGGTCAAATAAGTCATCAATGTGTGGGAGAGGATATTTGTTCTTGATAGTGATCTTGTTAAGTTCTCGATAATCAATGCAGAGTCTCATTGATCCATCTTTCTTCTTAACAAATAGAACAGGTGCTCCCCAAGGTGACGCACTAGGGCGTATGAAACACTTATCAAGATTCTCTTGGAGTTGCTTCTTCAATTCCTGCAACTCAATTGGGGCCATTCTATAAGGTGTCTTTGAAATAAGCAAAGCACCAGGTACGAGTTCTATTGAAAACTCAACTTCACGATTCGGTGGAAGACCCGATAATTCATCTGGAAAGACATCATCAAACTCCCGTACAATGGGCATATTCTTAATCGTGAGTTTCTCACCAACCATTTGAGAAAAATAACCTTCATTTAGTGGAATCAATACCCATAAAATGGAATAAATTTCCACTGGAAGGTTATGTTCATCCTTGCATCGATAGACGATCATAGATTGATCTGGAATATGAAATGTGACTTCACTTATTTGGAAATTGATATGAGATCCATGTAGAGAAATCCAATACATGCCAAGAATCACATAAAATTCCACTATAGGAAGGATAATAAGATTTGCAGGAAGCACTTTCCCACAAACTTCGATCGGAGAAGAATTATAAACTTTTGATGCGACTGTTGTGCCATTAGTTGTTGTCACAGCTAACTCAACATCTAATTGTTGAGGTAATACAATGATACACTTAGAAAATTCTTCAGAAATAAAGTAGTGGGTGGATCCAGAATCAAATAAAACATTTACTACTTTAGAGTGGATGGTAAGTGTACCTTTCACCACATCGTTATAGTACTCCACATCGCTGATAGAAATTGCATGTGACTTTCCTTTGTCTTTAGCCTTAAGAGTTTGTTGACGTCGACCATCATCATCAACCCTTGGATTAGGGCATTTATTGGAATAATGTCCCATCTCCTTGCACTTGAAACATTGAAGTGTAGTAGGTTCATTCTGTGTATCCCTTCCTTTGTTTGCATCATTAGACATCTTCTTCCCATCATCGCGGCATTCAAATGCCCGATGACCTTCCTTTCCACATTTGAAACATTTACATGTCCCTTTAAGACAACTCCCCCCATGTTTCTTTCCACACATTGAGCATAAGGGAAAGATCATCTTCTTTTCAGTGTGCTCTTTAGATTTTCCTTTGAATTCCATTTTCCTCTTCTTATCAAACCCATATGACTGATGGGTTACTCCAATCTCCATCTCAACTTTGAGAGCACATAGAATGATTTCCTCGTAGCCATTGAAGTCCCTTATGGCTAAGGCCCTTAGAAGACTTGGTTTTAAGCCACTAAAGAATCGATCGATCTTACTCTCAGGTTGGATAATAATACCAGAAGCGTACCTTGCATGTCTTGTAAAATTTTCTTCATAGGTACCAAAAGATTCATCATCCTTTTTCTTCAGTTCAAGAAACTCTTTCTCCATCTTTGTTCGGAGAATATGAGGGAAGTACTTATTGAAAAATAAGTTCTTTAACTCGTCCCATTCCATGGACTCAATTTCATCCCTTTGCCTAGTATTATTAATATGATTCCACCATTGATTAGCATCACCTTCCAAATGATACACTACTAAGATATCTTTATCATGCTCAGAACATTGAAGAACTGAAAATATCTTTTTAGTAGTACTAATCCATTATTCAGCAACTAATGGATCAGTAGACCCGCTGAATGAAGGTGGACGCTGTCTCATGAAGGATTCAACAGAATGTTGCTCCTTCCTTTGCTCGTTTGGAAGTCCTACATGATTCATAGCTTGAGAAAGTTGTGTGAGAATGGCTACAAGATTTTGAATTCCAGCTCTCATAACGTTTGGTTGCTTAGGGGGACAATCATTGCATTGCTCGTCGCATTCCGCATTAACACGGTTCCTTCGGGTTCCAGCCATTTACTAAAACCAAGAAGAATAGTGTGAGAAACACTAATTATAATAGGAAAACCACATAATCAAGAATAAAATTTCACACTTAAGGTATTATCCTAGTTTATTCATGGTCATTTCTAAAACACTAAGATTGTGTTCTATGCTTAGACTTATCCTTAGGGTTCTTACTAAGGCTTTCACATCCTAGTTCCCAAAGGTTGACTATACCTTTCCTCTGATACCAACTATAACGAACCATACTTTACATACATTGTTATTAATTCAGAATTGAAGCACAATTATTACAACATATAACAAAACCAAGAAAGGATCGTATAGGTATAGTGTCTTTAGAAACTAGGAAACATAAACAACTGGTTCATAAAGCATCTACTTTGCCTCCCATTTATTTCATCATATCTAGAGTCCCTTTTTGGCATATTCTACTTAATAACCTTCTTCCTGACCTGGGGAAATAAAACATACAAAAGGGTGAGCTCAAATTCTCATTAAGGGTAAACAAAAGAAATATCAATCACATCATATACATAAGCACATAAATTTTGGAAATCTTAACCTGCAAAAGAGATCATAATTTCATAACATGGGGTAAATTATAGTAGTGAAATGTAATCCCAATAATCATAACATAAAACATGAAACTTTGTGGCATACACACATAATCATAGAGAATCATTTCTTGTTAGTCAAGACTCATTGCCAAGACTATCTTAGTGGACAAAGTCCATTTCTGAACCGAGTTCACTCCTCGTTTCAGTCCTATTTCACTGAACCGGTATAACCTACCGTTCCAGCCATGTCTATCTCATGAGATATAAAATCTTTATCCAATTAATTGGAGGGAGATATAGGTCCCACCCATCGCATAATGATACCATTCTTATGTGTGCCACAAAATCATAAATCATACATCATTGCATAACCCATGTAATAAAAATGGGATTCTTAAACAACATGACCTCATAAAACAATTAATATAAGATAAAGGAATTCATAAAAATAATTCCATCACAACATAATCAAATCAATGTAATAATAGGGATAGAAACATAACCCTATATTATCTTAGATGGAAAATAATTTTTATAAAACACTTGAACTCCATTCTTGAGGAAAATATCCTTTATAGTTCAAAAACACTTTTCCTTTCTTAACATGTCATCAAATTATAAACTAAAAGAAGTTGATTAAAAATAAACTTGAAAACTTTTAAAGGAAGATTCTTGGAAATAATTTTTTAAAAATACATTCATGCCGTATAAGTAAAAAAACATTCTTCTCGTACTTTTGTCGGAAAAGTCAAAAAGTACCTCATACGAAAAACGAAAAAACAAATTCCTTTCATATCTTTTACTAAAAACTCACCAAAGGGTAAAATTGAATTTAAACAATTTTAGGTGGATGGAAATAATATTACATATTAAGGAAACATGGATTTGGATGATAAAATACACCCCAGTAAATGCCAAAGTAAAAACAATCTCGGATAAAAATGAGATTGTGATATTTCCCTTACCATAGGTCCGATATGATTTGTAAGTGTCCGAACCTCATGTATAATGATTTAAATAATGTTATTGACTTATTGCAGAATCATACTTATTTTTATGATATCATATTTGGTCATATTCTTAGCTTCTTAGTAGTAATATTTCATTGCTACTTGTTATTCGGGTGTTTATATCTTTTTGTTCTTATGCGTGTTTTGTCGAATAAATTCTTATTCTTCTCTTTAGGTTATAGATACCTCATTTCCAGAATGGTATTATTGTAATATATATCATATTCATTCATTCAATTCATTTATATAATCATTATGAAATGAAGATCATGTAGAACGAGTCGCATCACATCGTGGAGACGGTATTCCGTACGTACGCACGAGTGATGATATCGTTCTTATGATCGTGGAATTGTATTGGAGTGTATGTATACTATTTCAGAATTAGTATAACTTTATAATAGTCATATATAGTCATTATTTACACCATTATACCCATCCAATTAAGGTGGTGGTGGAAAATGGATTACACCACGGTGTGGAGACAGTATTCCGTACGTACGCACGCGCGGTGATTTCTTTTTCCGTAGGATGGATAGATGGTGAAATAGGGTTGTTTCATAATTATAATAACATATCAGTATATGAGTGATACTGATGTTATTACTTCATAATGAAACAACTAAAGAAGAATAAGTGGAAGAAGAAATAAAGATGAAAGAATTGGTAACGGACATTACCTCTTCTTTGAAGTGCTTCTTTGAGAACTTCTTTTAGGGCACTAAAATTCGTCTTTGAAGAAGACCAGGACCTCTAGGATGTATCTAGGGAAGTGGATAGGAGAAAGTGGCAAGGGTTGGACGAGCTTGAAGGCTCAAAGTGGTGTGAGGAAGAGAGGGAGGAGGTGCCCTTTTATAAGGGAGGAGAGGGGCACCTTTGGAATAACTAAAAATATTATTTTATTATAAAGTCAAGTTCGGTTTTAAATAGCTCAAAATTGATTTATTTCGAAGATAAGGTGGGGATGGGTAGAAATACTCTCATCCAATAGAATTTAGACAAGTTTAGGTTCCTATTTTAACCTTATCATTTAGATTTAACATTAAGTTAAATAATTTTACTTTTACCTTGTCTTCTTGTGTTCTTATACTATAATTTTAATAAAATTACTATAAGCAGCCAAACGATCCCCAAGTTGTTTATTATTAATATATATAACCTTATATAAGTCATTTGGCCGAACCTTATATTTTTAGGAATAAAATTACAATTACTAATATAATATTTTTTTTAAAAACTATTTTATGTCAATTTTGACACTATTTAGTAATTAATTTTTGTGAAAATAATCACAGAATTATTTGTTAGAACAAAGTTAATTAAAACAATAATAACATGTCATATTAATCTAGAAAATTAGTGTAATTCATTAAAAGTTTCAAATTACATTTATTTTGGTGTTTATAACATCAATTATGTCAATATTTCATTAATACGTTAATTACTGCATCATCTTTGTGTTATAAATAAATTAAATTATTTAATGTCTAAAAATTACAAATAAAATACCATTATGTAGAAAAGATATTTAGATTTCTAATGAATATTTACAGTCGAATTTATCTTATGTATAACCCCATATTAAAAATGATTTAGTTATTAAACATTGATTTTAACTATTTTAACCCTTCTTTAAATAAATTAATAATAAATGTCCTAATCTAATTCAAGTGGGCCTAAATGGTCATATTTTATTCCTAAGTTTGTTTTTGGTCGAATTACACTTGTCCAATAGAATTAGGACATGTTTTAGGGTAATAATAATATCCTTTTTACCCTTAATTACCCCATTTACTTTTAACCGTGGTAAAAAAGTAAAAAGTTACTATTCACCAAAAAATTATTTTCATCTCATTGAACCACATTTTACTTACTGACATCAACCGTGTCTCTCGGATTTTCAAAATTCCACTCACAGAAGCGGTAAAATTAAGTTTTATGAAAAGTTCAGTTTTTTTTAACTACCACTTAGTGGTTTCACTATTCATCAAAAATTGAAAGTTTTCAGAAAAATACCAAAATTTCACCCTAGGCTAATTTCGATATTACAAATCCAAAAATGAAGTCCATTTTGAAAAATAAAATTTATAAAATTTCAAAAAGTGGTTATTACTATTCATAACGACTAGTTTTAATAATATTTTATTAGCATATCATTGTTTAGTGAAACTCGGTATTGCGAACGACGCAAGCTATCGACGAAGGTCGCGATTTCGTGTAAAGCAAGCCAAGAAAGTGTTGTGTGTAGAAAAATATTCCTTTGATGATTTATATGACATAAAAGTCTCAGGTGTTACAGTTATTATTTCCCATTTAAGAGAAGAAGATATGGATATAAAAAATTACAATAGTATAATAACATATAATAATATTTAATATACTATTTTTATTATAATATTATGGTTTAATAATATTTTAAGGATGTGGAGAAAAAAATAAATTAAAAACACTCATTGAAGAATGTTAACTATTCTTTGGGTAACCTCCATGGGTTTTCACCAAAATCCTTCCTAAGTTAAATTTATGATCAAAATAAGTAATTTATGATTATAGGATGGATATAAGTGATGTATTTCGTTAGGTATTTTTTGAAACAAAGGGTTTTGGATGTGTGTAGTTGAGAGGATAGGGGTTGGCCTTTATACACGATGTGAGTGTCACACTTGTGATTTTTTAAAATAAAAAGTTGTAGCAAATGTTTTCACATGTAATAAAGCTAAAAATGAAAATTTATAGATGATATAATATTTAATGTAAATATATTGACATAAAATTGAATTTTTCATATTTATAGGTCATTTTACCCTTTATCGTTTTTAACACCCTATGAAATCATTTTAACCTTAATCGTGATAATTAGTTTTACTGTTTTTAAAATTCATTATATTAAAAAAATAGGTATACATTTTAATATAATAAAAATTATAATTGTTTAAAATATATAACTAAATTTTCCAAATTCCATTATAATAATTGGCGAGTTTTAATTTAACATTTACACCATAGATGTGATGGAAAAGTGTTTTTCCAATGAGAAATGCTTCAAATGTATAAAACAATTATACCCAAATTCAATATGAAATTGATTCCAATAAAATAAATTTAATTAATAGATATAAAATTGAACTAATTTTACTATTAAAATCATATTGAAATAATTTTTATGTCTTTAAAATGTGTAAACAAAAATAATTGTCTTAATCAAAACCATAATTTTTCACTCTTCACTAAAAAATTAATATTTTCAAAAATATTCTAAAATGTCCAATCCAAGATAATGTGAATAAGAATATTTCAAAAATTGATTTTATTTTTTCAATTAAATTTTATAAAATTTTTAGAAACTAATTTTATTATTTCCTCACAAAATAGAATCAAATTGTTTTTTAAAAAACTTGTATTTTTGAAACATTGTATGGATTTTCTAAAAAAAATTAAGTGATTTTTATAATTATGTTTTCTTTTTATTAATTTATTATACATAATAATTAAAAATTATTTATTAATCTTTATACTTTTATTTTGAAGGACTAAGTTATTATTTTCATGATTAAATAATAATCATTATAGTATACCACAGTTTTATAAAACATAGTGTTGCGTAAAACACAAGATAAACAAGGTGATTCATGTAATGAAAAAAATTGAAAAAATAAAATTAATTTAAAAAAAAATATTTCAAAAAATATAGGGGTTTCACACTCTTCCACCCTTATATTTAATTTCTCCCTCAAAATTAATCACTTTGTCACCAATAACCGAGGATACTTCTGCCTCATTACTTTATCAGGTACACAAATAGCTTCCCTAAGCTGGTGGGTTTTCCACAAAACATTGACTTAGTGAGTGGTATTTTTTCATTGAACTTTCTATAAATGATCTATAATCTTAAAAAATTATCCCTTATAATAAATATATTACTCCATTTGTTTGAATTTTGAGTTTAGTACATGTAAAGGATCATGAATACACATCCTTAAGATATATACATGAAACACATCATACATTTGATATAGGTTCAATAGAAGCACCAATATATAGGCTATAATCTTGATATAATCAATAATTTCAATGGGATCGGTATACCTTTGGTATAAATTTCTTTTGTATTTAAAGAACACATGCATCCTTTGGTTGTGCTTTAATCAATTTCCACTTTCTTTTTTCCTATAAGAAATGAAGATGAATTTATTATACCTAAATAAGCAACATATCATAAGATCCATAATAAAATGATAAGAAAAAACTTCTATATCTATTTTCATAATAATGAAATGGTTAGCTCAAGTTATCCAATATGAATAAATCACCATATAGTGAATTAATACACCAATCACTAATAACTAATTCTAAATTCAACATAAACCATTACATAAATGGTTAAACTTATGACCCTTTTGAAATTAAAATTTATAAATAAAATCACGAAATTTCCCATTATTAACACAACTTTAATCCCCTAAATATAAATATGTAACTATTAATAGTCACATAAAAATTATGCGAATACCTCAGTCATATATTATCCTAAAGCTTGGTAATAACCTAAATTACCATAAATACCTAATGAAAACTTACATGATTACCCATTATTCAAATTAAACCACAGTTTACTAAATATCTTCCATAAATCTTAGAATTATGTAAACTCTACCAGTGATAAATTATACAACTTTATTGAAAAATAATAATTTATCAGTTTTGAGGTCTTTAATACTGTCCAAATTAATATATCTATATCAATCAACTTAATAACCAATCAAGAAATCACTTTCTCAATATATGGGACATATTAAGTGTTATATTCCTTGAATCATTTGTCTTTCATAAAATATCACCTATCCCTTAAATCAATTTCATGGTCATAAGTTCTATTTAAAATATTCTTGAACATCCGTACATAAAATCATCTATAGAACATTCCATATACATTTCATGATTAAATTAACATAGTTATTTTATTACCATATAAAAACACTTCAATCATTCAACTTCATTCATAATCCATTAACTAGGCATCATCATATTATTCTATAATACCTATTTAATGAAATATGAAATTTGAATCATGTCTAAACATTCATCAACATAAATTTAATCAATATTATCATGTTTAATATTATTAATACTATTATAATGGCACATCACTTTTATATGTCATTCTTGGTCTCTATATCATTAGAAATGTAACCATTAGTCATAACACCTTGTTGACTCTCTTCACAATATTCCCCCCCACGACATCAATTCATATAATGATCATTCTTTACACATTCAACCATAAATAATGCCTTAAGGTAACCATTATCCAAAATTTTCATTTTCCTCGATTTATACATTATTTATGTCCTTATTTTCCATGATAAAATTATATTCTTGTTCTTCTAAGACATTCACTTTGGTGTTTACTCCCACATTCTCAATATATAAGAAACAAAATATTCTTTCTTCCAAGGTCACCACCACACAAGATCTCAATGAAATATATCCTTCTCTATTTTAGTGAGACTGATAGTTGGGAAAACTGAAATTTGTTAAAATTATATCATGATAACTGATTAGTCATAATTTTAATATCCTTCACTATAGTAATTATCACATTTGGTTTCTCATAAATACATTTCTTAACACATACATCATTAAAACAACTTCTTCTATTTCCCACAATTGTCTCAAACTAAAAAGGATAGTGTGAGCAACACTAATCATAATGGAAAAACACAAAGTCAGGAAAAATCATTTATTAGATGTCTAAATCTTAACACATTCAGTTATAACTATTACACATTAGGTTTATCAAAATTAATTCATAGTCATCATCTATTTAAATTCTTAATGATGGTTCATAAATAGTCTTTTAACTTCCAAAGCATATCCACCAATATTTTCAAACTAGGCGCATAGTGAGGCCCATTTTTGTGTACTAGGAAAGCCACACATCAATCCCAACATGCCTTTTTAGGTGTTATTTTTCCAATACAACCCCATTTTAGAATCAGTTTGATTATTAGTAACTATATATTGATGTATTTCTAGGAAACCCACACAATATCTTTCTTTAAAAAAATATTTAGATGTTATCTGATACCTAGAATCATCCCTATAATTTTCACTAATGTTTTTATAATCCGAATAACCAATGATTGACTAAAAAATTCATCTGATACTAACTGTAGTGACCGATGATTTTAATACACAAAAATCACATCCTTTTAGTTTTTTAATCATGTAGAGGGAAAATCCCCCTTTATTAAGATTTAAATAAAATCCTCTTTTGAAGAATGGTAAAAGAGGAAACCCATTAAAAACACATTGAGAATAATTGCAGTGAAACTAGACCCAAAGGGATGAAAAAACCCAACTGATTAAAAGAATGAATTTGTCCAGATAAGTAAGAGAAATTTTTTTATCACCCACTAAAAGATAATGAAATGGTGAAAATGATCAAAGAGAATGTGTCACCCCCCCTTCCAAGAAGTTTCACCACGCTAGAATCAAAACAAGGTTGAGAACCCCTCCCATGAACATTGAAACATGGAGGGAGGACTGAATGCTAGATGTTAGCACATTTATCTTGATTTTGAGTCACCCACCTGACAATGATTGTGAATAAATCACAACCACTGAACCTGATGAAACAAAACTCAATACCAAAATCATTTTACAAAATTAAATCAAGGAGACCATCTCTTCAACAAGAGGGACATGTGGAGGGATGATGGGTGTCAACACACCCATACCTCTTTAGAGGCTTCACACATAGAAATACCTATAATAAGCTTTACTACCATCTAATTGCAATGAAATAAGATCCAAAACCCATAGTGAAATCTGCGACACATCAACTAACTATTTCCATAGACAATAATAAAAATGACAGAAATGAACGTCCCAAAAAATGGTCATACCCCACACAAATCATCTTCAATATACATCTTCGTTCATCAACCATAGAAAAACCACCACTAAAATCATTGATGCCATATACCAAAAAAATTCAACCATGAAATCCATCTACATAAGCACCTATAATACCACGTTTATACCTGGTAAACAATGAAACGATCTCTTGCCACTACCGTAGGGAGGAAACCCAACCACCTCTTAACCTCCAATATTCACCACCTAAGAGATATTCCAAGTGATTTCCTCATGATGAATAGGACACCACCTACAAAACAGACAACTGTCACATAAATAATCACCCACACATGAGCATCAATCCTTCTAGGGATTCCCAGATCTGAAGGGAACCGAGGAAGAAGAATCCCAACATGGAACCACTCGATGTACATGCCACGTCACTGCTTGCGAGGCCTCAAGATGATTCAAACCCTTCCTGCAACCTTTGAATTCCACTGGAGGACCCAGATTTGGATATATATATATATATATATATATATATATATATATATATATAAAAGAGAATGGAGGTGCAAATGCCACCAAACCCTCTAAAGACAAAAAAATTTCAATAAAAGGACCATGAAAATGTGCTAGATAGAAATTCAACCATAGAAGGGAGAAGGAATAGAAGAATCCAACGTAAATAAAAGAAATTAGAGGGAGAGTCTTGAAACCCAGTGAAAATTGGAAACCCTAGGGGAAGAGGAACCATTCTCAGAAGTGTATTATAGGATAGAAAGGATCCATCTCTCTAAACATATTTTTTGATGAGTATAGAATAAATTTTAAAAACACACACGTGAGGAATGTAATATTTTAGTGTCTTTGGATACTAGAAATAAAATATTACTATTTTATGAAAGATATTCATTATATCCCACAAATAACTTTTCACATAATTCTCCTACTAGGCATACCCTACCTAAACCTTTCTTCATAACATTAGGAATGAAACATATGAAATTGTGAGCAGAGATACTCAATAAGGGTAAACATAGGAGATAAAATTCTATGATCATATAAAATCATAAGATAAGAATAAGGGTATGTGAACATGAAAATAAATTACAATTTTCATACCCAACCTATCAAAGATTATAGACATATTCATCGAATAAAACTTTTTCATTTCAGAAAACATGGACCATAAGAGTGATAAATCAACATAAAATAATCATGAGTCATAATATCATGTAATAAAAGTGTGTAACCATCATAAATATTGAAAAAAATTTCATATGTTAATGTTAAAAACCAATACCATCAACATAATGTATTAAGAATCATCACATATTTCCTATTATGGATCAGGACACACTCATTTCCCAAACTGTATCAGGACTCACTTGTTTCACATAGTGGATCAATATCATTGACTTGTTTCCCATCCTAATTTAATGAGATATAAAGCTTTACGCAATGTATTACAGTGATATAGGCCCACCCATCTCTTAAAAAAACATTCTTATGTGATCCATAATATCATTTAACATTAATCATATCATCATGTCATATCCCATGTTAAGAAAATGAGTTTCATAAACATATCATTAATTAACCATAGAATAACCCATGAGAAAATGGGTTTCATAAACATTTCATCCACATAAACATTAACCATATAGATAAATAATAGTGATGGTTTTATTTAATATTATCCCTGGTAATTCATAAGTAACAATAAATTATTTTAATTTTTGATGGAAAAATGAATTTGAAATATCAATTTAAAAATTTCACTATTAAATAGACTATTAACATCAAAAAACACTTTTTAAAACATAAAACATTTTCAAAATCATTTTATTTGAAAACATCCTTAAATACTTATAAAGGATGATTTAATGATCATTTAAAACATTTCTTGAGGAAAATATCATTTCTACATTGAAAATACTATTTAAAATAGAAAACATTTTAAAAATACATTTTATTTAAAATAACTATTTAAACATATAAAGGAATATTTGAAGATCATTTAAAAATTTTCTTGTGAAAAATATCCTTTCCACTTTGAAAATCACCTTTTTAAAACCAAAATCTCAAAAAAAACTGAACATAATTTACTTTGAAAATACCCTTTAAACATATTAAGTAATATTTAAAACATTGAGTATTCATGATGTTGGAAAATTTTGTTCAGACCGTAAAAGTTTAAATAAAAATTCAATTCACAGTTTCAGTAAATGACAAATGGGAATATTTTGGAAAATAAAATAAAGATCCTTTTAATAAGAATTGTAAGAAATCATATATGGGTAAAAAAGTCGTTAATAAATCATTTCAATAAAGTTAAAAAAATTTTAAAACAGTTTTAAAAAACATGGATATGGAAGAAAAATATATTTTCAACCCCAGAGAGAAATAAATTAGATTTTTCTTAAAAAATGATTTTGAACTCATTAGTACATAAATGGTGAAAATTAATGGAAAAAATTTATTGTAATTACCTAACCAAAGGATCATAAATTGAATGAGTTTCTGGAGATTATATGTCAATAATCTAAGAGAAAAAAAGGATAAAATAATACAGGAGAATAAAGTAAGAAACCGTTATAGTGATTGAGTGCATGGTCACATATCCTAACTCAAAATTACCTTGAGTAAAGAATAAAGTGATAATAAAAAAGATATTCAGTCTCTAATTAGATTAAATTATTGTCTCCTAGAACATTCTCTGTAAATAATTCATTCATCACTGAATGTCCATTTCACTACACAAATAGAGTAATAATGCTAAAACATGTATTTTCAATCAAGGAAGAATATAATTACAAAAAATGGAAGAAACAGGGGATGAGAAAATAGAGAGAGATAAAAATAGGTCTCTTACAATTAGAATCTCTAAAATTGTGGAGAATCCACCCCTCTTATTAAAAAATAAAAATAGAAAAATAGTCACATCTGAAAACTAATAGGTATGTCATTCCATGTGGCGTGTAGTTACACTCTCATCACCATATCTAATTAACATGAATGTAAGAGTACTCGAACTCTATAAATGACCCAAAAATTCATTTGAAAATGGAATGTGATACCTAATGATCACTTATTCCCTTACCTCATGATCATTCTTTCCAAAATATAATTTTAAAAAAACATATATAGTTCATTAAAACATTTCTAAAATTTGAAATTAAATTTCACTTAAGAAATTTAGAATGTAGGTGGGCTTGGAATTACTTTTTTGGGAATTGTAGTTCCCATCCAAAATTCCAAGAACCACTTATTTTATTGAGTTTGGACTTTACTAACATCTGTTATTTTAAGTATTTTTTTTATATATAGTTAAATATGTTTACTTTTATTAAATAATTATTTACAAATATATACAGATTATAATTATTAATAATATATATACTTATTTTCTTATTATTATTATGATTCTAATTATTATTATATTTTATATTTATTAAATATACATGTAATTATGTAATTATATTTCACATTTTTTTCTTTCACTACCACAACCTTTCTTGGGTATTACTATTTGTGGCATAAGGGTAAGACATATCAGTTTGGTGGCTATTTCATCCAGAAGAGGGGGTGTTAGTGGCTAGGGATTGAGATCTATGGTTTATAGGAGATGCACTGGATCTTTAATGTTTCATGTCATATTCATCCATTATCATAACTGAGCTTCAAATAATTATCTCAATAGGGAATGGTGTTCATATTATTTCTCAATAACGGATGGAACTTCCTCATCCTCTGATCTTCCCAATGTGATGACATTATCTTCCTCACAGTGGCACAAGATATTGGGTTTTCATTTTAAAAAATGGAAATAAAACATCCCAATTGAGCTCGATTCGATAAAGGGGGGAATGATCGTGACTTTATTCTTGGTGGAGCATGGAAAGGGCAGTGCTAAATCAGGTGTTGTGGTGTTGTATTGTCTTGCCAATATGTTTGGGGGTGCACGATTAGTTTTGTTTTGGAGAATGGTAGATGGGGAAGTGGATGTGTACTATAGGTTTTCCACTGTAAGTTGTATAATCACAGTCAATATACTAACCTAGAACACTATAATCTCGTATTTTTTTTCAATGTATCCACTTTTGACTTCCTACAGTCTGTAATAAAAAAAATATTTATATAACTAATATTTAATAACCTAACTAAAATAAAAAAATTAGTTTATATTTTAACATTAATTTTAGAGTTTTAAAAATTAAAAAAAAATTGTCAAAAATTGTAATTTATTCAATAAAAAAATTAATTTGATAACAAAAATAAAATTAATTATGGAATCCCACCTTTATATTACATAATATTACATGACATTTTACAAACAGTGGATCTTTTAATGTTTAGTGTCTTTCAAATAAGGTACATAATTCATGAAAATGTAAAACATTATTGTATTACAGATGAAATAATTATTCAAGGTTCATCCTAAGTAAATTTATTTCATCACATAACCTAGGGACCTACATCAAGGGAAAGGGTGAGTAGAAGGCCCAGTAAGGGAAAACATATGAAACAATTTACTTGTGAACTTGAGCAATATCAATAAGAACATACGGAATATTGTAACAGAATGATAAAGAGGCATATAATAATAATAATATATAGAATCACAACTTGA
The DNA here is from genome assembly GCA_963277665.1 of Viscum album. Lineage (NCBI taxonomy): Eukaryota > Viridiplantae > Streptophyta > Magnoliopsida > Santalales > Viscaceae > Viscum > Viscum album. The sequence goes on from OY728157.1 coordinate 692,700,694, forward strand.
AAATGTGGCTAAAAAATTTAATTGAGACATTCATAAGAATATCACCAAGGTCCATCCCAAATTTTTTCAAAACAAATTACCAAGGTTATTTACCAAGGTATTGTAAAACTTGTAATCTCTAGAGATTAATTTATTTTCCTAATGAATTAGAGTGATATAATGTCACACCCTTATTGATTTTATTTTCATGTTATCCACATATATAATAATCCAAAATTTCATAAATTAACTAATGATAATAAAATAAATGGGTTTCATATTAAAATCATGGCGTTTTAAAAAGCGCTTAAAAACATGATCATTATGTCATTTATAACCCATGAAAAAAGAATGGAGGTTTTATGTATGTAATTTAAATAATTAAATAAATAATTTTTATTTATTTATTAATAACCCTATAAATTAAATAGGTTTTTATATTCACATAAATAAAATAAAATAATTTATTGTGAAAAAGAGATAGATTTTGAGACTTAAATTCTGCAACATAACTAGTTTGAATCATGGTTTTATAAAACATTAAAAAGAGAGAGGATAAGGTTCACCCATTCATAAAATTTTTATAATACATTATAGGTATATAATAAGATGTAAATAATAATATGGTATGGAAATTTGAAAGACATAGCACATAAAATATAACTTGAAAGGAAAAGAGAAGTTTATAGTTCCCTTACCTTGAAGAGTAACTTCTAAAACTCTATGATCAGGACCTCGAGAGCTTGAAGACAACCTGAGAGGAATAATTGGGAGGTATAACTAGCATAACTTCGTGAAGAATAATTTTTTATTGAAATTAAACGTTTTAATTGGATGGTATTTATAGAAAAAGTGTGGGAATATTTTATTAATTTCAAAGGACACCTCATTAGTGGTATTTGAAAATCCATGGGATTGCCCATGATATTTTCCCATGGTATTGGCCACTTTGGGGGACCTCATATTATATTTTAATCTAGAAGATTAAACCATAATTATTATATCATTACTATATCAATAAATATGTTATTAAACACACTGAAAACTCAAAACTATATTTTTACTATTCGATGAAAACAAAGTATTTTTTAAAAATCTCATAAATTCAGCATAACGTAATATAAATGTTCAAGATAAAAAACAAAATTTATATTATCTTAATAAAACCTTAAATATGATAAATTTAACTTTTAACTATAAAAATACTTTATTATTAAAAATAATAGAGGATCAAAAATGCACAGTGACATATATAGTAAAATTTTCGAAAGTTCAAAAAAATAAAAATATTTTGTCATTTGTAAATAAAAAAGAGTGTTTTTATAAAACTATTTTATTATAATAAACATTATTAATAAATAATTATTTTAATATAGTAATAAAAGTACAATTTTTACCTGTTGAATCAATTTATCAAATTTGTGTCAATTAAAAATATATCTTATAATGAAAAACTATTCTTCAAATGGAAATGATGAAATAAAAATTTTATTTATAAAAAGGGATTACACAAAGTAACTAAATCCTCATTACATAACCCATTATAAAACCCCCAAAGGACAAAAATATTAGGTGTGCAATGGTGATAGAATCATGGGGCAGATCAGGAAACATTGCCTGAGTGGTGATTTCTATTAACTTGAACTTCTCCAGTATGTGATTTCATTCAGGCTTAACCTATTAAAGCTCAGATTGGGTTTGGTCTAGAGAAAATCCCAGTGATGCTACCTCTTTTCCAAACTCTTACAACTGGGCTTTATATGACATGATTATACTAGTAGAGGCCATCGACTCTTCTTTCTGCTTTAATTATCCATTATCATTTCTATTTATAAACAAAAATCACAATGATAAAGTTTTTTATTATTCCCAATAGTCATATTAACAAATAGTCATATTAACTAATGGTCATATAATGGTCAAAACATGATGGTTACATTTAAATTGTACATATATATTTTATTGATTATAAAAAATTAAAACTTACATTTTTTGAAAACAAAATATTATTAAAAAATTTCATCTAGTTACATTAATCGCAACAAATGATGTTACAAAATGAATAAAATAAGATCCACATCAGAGATCAATATGTTTTTCTTTGTTCAATGTCTATAATTTATTGGCATAAATTACTCCCATTAAGAAATTTTACTAATCCATTTTATTTGATAAATAATTTGATTAATTTATTCATATAAGGATGTATTTGATAAGGATTTATGAACATATCCTAAATATATATAGAGTCATATATTAAAAAACAAACTCCATTGTATGATGTTTCAAATTACTATCCTCTATATTTTCATTAGATTCAATATTGTGTTTTCCAAAACACCATTGAATTAAAAAATAGGGAACCTGATATAAATATTGACCATTTTTTGGGTGATGGAGTGATCATGCATCTTCCATTTTTATACAACACAAGTTATTTGATTTATTTTCATTCTTTTAGAATATAACGATCATGTAATTTTGGAAAATGTAGATTCCTATTAGTATCCACCAAATGAAGTGACATTATGGTGATAGTGAAAAATGCCTTTGTATCATGAAACTATCGTACGATGCTTACTTACATATATTTTACCACCAATGAAAACATTCCATATCTACCAGGAACCCATATACACCCCTTGATATATTTTCTTCTTTTATTGATATTGAATATAATGGATTGTAAATATATTTTGGAGAAAATCATGCTGACATGAACTGTAGCCCAAGAGAACCTGTATGTACTCAATCCATGGGGGGTGACATGATTATAAAAGAAAAATAGAGGGAAGATGGCCCTAGTATCATATAAAACTACTTTGAGAATCTATTTCATCAGTTTGATTAAACCTCTTCACATATCAAGAGTAATATAATATGTTCTGGATATATGAGATATTATATAGTAGTTTTGTTGGATGGATCTTATCATGAATAGATTTTAAAATCATTATATGAACTATGAAACACCATAGCCTCCCATGGAAGCTTCTTCCCTAAATTTCCTAGTTCAAGCACCATAGTGAGGGTCTATTTAGTGTAAATATTTCCCCACCATTTTCTTATGTGGGAACACTCACTTACAAATATTGAGACTACCACCCATATTTAGTTCCCTCGACGGTGAACCATGTATAATTTATTGTTATGTGGGGATGGAGGCCTAAAATATATCTATATCATGTATTAATTACCCATCTAATTGGATCCTCATCCCTAAATAGAGACCACCATCATGAAGGTAATCCCTATGATGAAGAAAAATAATAATATTTAGGTCCTCCTTATGCTTAAAGAAGAAAATACCATAGGGTTCATCCTCATGATGATGAAATCAAATAATATTGAGGTTCTCTCTATGATGGTGCACTAAAAAACCATCATGATGGTCCACCAATCACTAATTAGTTTTCTCAATAGTGAAACATATCCTGATTGGGGAGAGTTCTCTTCCAATGAGGGAACTCCTACAGGAGGTGTTAAAGAAATTATTACCTTTCTCCCTTGACATAAAAATTAGTTGGGATACAATGGGAAGAAAAATAATTCTCTAGAACCCTCCAACTTTGACCTAATATTATATTTTTTGGAACTGATTTTGTGTAAATTAAATAAATAAATGAAAATGTAAATCAAATAAAAACACAACAATAGTGGTTCATATAGAATACACTACATCCATAGTTGGGAATTTTTTTTCACCATTTTAGGGAATAATTCAAATATTTTTCTAAATAGTAAATCAATACACATTATTACAGAGGATAAATAAATTTATTGAAAATAAAATTAATGTTAAATTTATTATTTACTGGAAAACAACATTCTATGTGTAAAAAATATTTGGAACCTCCATGTCCACATTAATGAGAAAATTATACTTATGTGTGTCTATGTAATTCAAGAGGTAAAATTTATTTTTAAGAACCCATATGAAATTGGCATTGATGGATCTATATTTCTTTTGAAACATGGATGAAACCATTATTCGAGGATCAAAGCACACTATTTACCACATAAAATAATCCTCCATATATATAAATTAATAGTGATTTCATATATAAAAATATGGATAGTCCCTGAGACCCTCTATAAATAAGATTACTTGGAAATGGGAACATAATTTCTACACTTTATTTCTCTTGGATTGAGGGTTTATGTTCCATTATGGTGTCCCTAAGCCTATAACTCACTTAGGAATATCTCAGATATCTCCTAATACATGATATTAGAGGTTCCCCACTCATGAATACTCTAATAAAATAAATGATGTAATATTTTCCTATTATTAAGAGCCAATTTTAATGTTGGTGTTAATCACATTAGATTCCATTTTCACTAATGATGGCTTATATTTTTCATTAATACAACATGAAAATGATCCATGTTGATAAATCTTATAAAATCCCACCATTAAAACTTGTGTGGTGAAAAAATTACCATATAAAATATGTTTCATTATTGTATTTCATCCATAAAATGTCTTGTTTTTATGAAATTACTTATGAAATCCTTTTTAAGTGTATGGAAAACCCTTAGGACTTGTGGGAGGAATTATATTCCAAAAATATAAATTTAATTTATTTTCATTGATTCAATCTATAATACATTATTTTTAGGATTCTCAATAAAGAATTTATATCATGTTTTTTTATTATATCTAGGGAACATTCAACCACTTCAACTATTCATGCATGACCCATCCATTGTATACTGACTATATAAAGTAAATTAAAAACGTTAATATGTTTACTCTTATTCTCTCCCATGTAACATGGACCCTATTTTAAATAATCATTGTGTACACTTTCATTTTTTATGTACTTTTAGACACATGGTTCTAGGCCAAATCATTGGAGAGGACATTCCCCATATACACATACAGTGATATACAAAATATATTATAATTTATTTTTCACTATTTTATCATAATATAGGGAATACAAAATGAATAGGAAAAATTATTTGTCATAATATTTTGATATGATCTAAAAATTTAGAAGAATTATAATAATAATTTACTCTACAATTCCATCCTAACTTAAAATATCAACATGTTTTTTAGTTAAAAATGTATACTTGTTTGATGAATATTGGAGTAAACTTAAATTTTAATCATTATTCAATCAAAGATATGGATAAAAATTTATGTACTGAGGGAACCCCAAAGAAATATTCTCCCTAGTGAATAGTTACATATCCCAAGGAACCTACTATAATAAACAATTCCTCATATCTAATGGTCATTAGGATACAATATTAGGAATTATAGAGGGATAATGTAAAATCATCATAAGGAAAACCCCATATAATTTTAACATGGGTTTTTTTATCCCAACATCCCTACTATTAGACACTAGTAAAGAAAAAGGTATCCTAAAAAATACTACACAATATTTATGTCATTCAATTTTCCTTAGTCTAAGTGAAACCCTTACAAGAATATAATTTAATAGTTTCATGAGGTGATTCCATTTGGATCAACTTCCATCATAATAAATTTTCATCATCCCATTAAATATAGAGAAGTAGTAATATGGGAAATAATAATGGACCTAATATCATAGTCCTCTTTGAGATTTTGATTTTAAGGATACACCATGAAAAAAATCGATGAGATTATATTACATTATAGCCTCACAAATCCCAAATAGTGATGATGAAATATCCCCCCCCCATATTTTTCATTTGATAATTTCATCATATATGGACCTACTTATAAGAATACATATTTGTACAGGTCATGAATTTTAGTTGAGATTTGATTTTTTTTGGTTAGTTGAGGGGTGAAATTGGATATTGGGATCTATATAAATATTAAGATGTTGAGAACATCATAAAATATGTATTCTCATTTAGTAATGTGTCTCAAACTATGTCTTAGTGGTTTAGAAGAATATAAGAGCTGACACATGATGACTGGATTGCTGGTAGCTGGAAGCCAACATCCACTAGGTAGCTGATGGATGGATAGTATCACCTATATTCTATTGGTGGACACTATCTATAAGGTGACCTAGTAATGTCTATCATGTGGTATTAAATGGGTAAAGTGACTATTTTACCCCATGTACATTGCTATAAAAAAATCCCCTCTTAAGAGTTTTTGGGTTGTATTTGTTGAAAAACATGATGGGGGATGTTTTCCTAGAGGATGAAGTTTTTTGAACAAAGAAACATTTGAGAGTTTTTCTAATGTTTTTTAAGTAGGTATTAACCATGTCTTAGAACATTCCACTATTAATTCATTTAGGTTATGTTAAATATTATTATGGATTGATTTGGTTACCACATCGACAATAGTGGGTGTCTTGATCTGGGAAGCCTCCTGTGTGAAATGTTCAAACCCTATACTAGAATGTTTTTTAATGTTGTGAAATGGGAATATAGTTATATAACATGGGGTAGCCTACTAAAAGAGTAGAAGATATTGTGGTGGACCTAATCAAATAGAATTGTAGAAATTTCCCTATATTTTGGTGAAAAATATATTGGTATTTTGTTTAACATGGTGGAACTCAAATGAATTAAGAGATAATACATTATGGAAGACCCCATGTAATTGGTCATGGGGTCCTAGATTTTTTTATGAATCATGAGAAAGATCTTATGACCATGGAAGAAACTATGGTGGTGTTTCATTGAATAAAATCTATAAGAACATTGAACTATAGTGAAAAGTATCTAATAATCATTAATATTGTGCCATATATTGATTTCACAATAGTTTGATGTTACAAAATGTAGTTTTTGGAGTTTCCACAGAAGTTGTAATAATTATTTTTAATAATGGTAAGATTTTGTATTGAAGACCTTATTTATTTGCATTAAATGGATTGATTGCAATGCATATAGAAGCGTGGATTTAAAAGGAATATAATTTAGGGTTTAAGAATATACCAAAAATAGTTATAAAGATAAGTGAAATTATACGTCTCTTGGGAAAGTTATATGGTGATAGAAGATAAAAAATTTAAGGATGAAGTCCCATAAAGAGGAGTTATAGGAGTTCCATTTCTCACTATATGTTCAATATAAGTTTTCTAAATAGAAACATCGCATACAGTGTGTATTTCCCTCACCATTTTTTGAATAATAGGAATGAAATATCATGAGGATCAGTGGTTTCCTTGGTGTATGAGAGAAGTGTTTTTTTTCAATCATTCATGATACTAAACCTGTAGTGATAGTGAGAGTGATCTAGACATATAAATTTTGAATAAGTGAAACTTAATTGTGTTTGGTTCCTAGTCACATTTCCATGTATGATCATTGGACTAGCCATGCGTGGGTGATACATGTAAAATAATTTGTTTCATTTACTGATTTATTCTCTCTATAGTGAAATAATGGGAGAGATTGATGTGTTCCTAATGATGATATAACAAGATCAAACATCAAGGATCATGCTAAAATAACATAATTCAGCCCTCAGTCTATATTATTTGATAAGGGTCCAGTACTTGGTATCAAAGGGTCAGTTATCTTTTGGTTACATTATCTCTCTTGAATGCATGGGGAAAATTTTAAACCAAGAATGCTTTCCTATCTTTAAATGTAATAATTTTTAGTTATTGAAGAGTTGTATGTAACATAATTTTTGATCCTTGGGCATGGAAATTTATTTGGACGCCATTAATATTACTTCAATTAGAATGATAATTTTATCATTATTAAGGAATGATAATAGAGAATTGGTTGTAGTTGAATAGGAACTTAATATCTTGGTAAGTTCTCTAGAAAACCCCATTTACACAAAGGTAATGTATTTTAAAACCTATCATGTTATGTGGTAAAACACGTAAATATATATTAAGTGGATTCAATTTTTTATGAGAAAATGTTACAATATCTATAGAATAAATATGGGAATGTGATAATAAGGAAAAATGAGATGGTCAATGCATTATTTGATTAACTAAATTATAATATTGATTATATTCATAGTATTAGTGAGGATATCAATGATGAGAATACTATTAAGATAATCATGAGAATTATTCCCCTCTGTTTTAATTAAATTGTGTATGTTCTAGAAGAAAAAAAGACCAAGGAAATATCTCTAGATAGGTTGTATATAAATTTTGTTTCATATGAGATGATGAATGAAGACATCATGTCCAGGATGAATGAAAACTCTCATAAAGTAGTTTTTATAGATATGAAGAAACTCATTGAGAATGTGGATTCATAAGAAGAATAAAGTGAATAGATGATTTATTTTCCTTCATCTAGCATTAGAGGTGGAAAATGAGAGTTCATTGTTAAACATCCACATGGATGTTTTAAATCTATAAAAGTGGGACATCTTGTAACTAAATGTCCTAATAAATTTTAAAAGTATAATTACAAAGATTTAAAGGAAATGAAAAATGTTTTAAAATGATTTTTCTTTTCTAAAATAAATATTTAAAATCTAATGAAAGTTATTTTTAACTAATTCAAGATTTCATATATGTTTATGAAGATACAAAATTAATTATTAAGAAAGAAATTGATAGTGGTTATAGATAAAATATTGATGTAGGAGTTGATGTTCATGTTAAACTCAAGGAATATCTTAAAGAAATTTATATTTTTAGGGCCAATAAAAGTAATTATACTGATGTTATTCATGAATATAAACTCTATATATAACAAAAAGATGAGGATGTTTCAGAATTAAAATCTAAAATTAAAAAACTTATGTCTAGAAATTTAGGAAGATCAATAAAAAATTGAGTTGATACTCAATGTTACAGAGAAAGCCTAAATCATTTATGTTTTGTCTAACTAAATTAAATAAAAATATAATATAATTTAATAGGTAGAATTAGAAGTAATTAAATGAACTTTTTTTAAATTTTATTTTGTATTTTTGACCTACTCATGTATCCTTGTACAGAAGCAATATCTTTGTTTTTTTTTGAAAAAGTGGGATAAATATAATTTCATCTAGATGATGTTATAAAATTATATTTCAATGTGGTATAATTTTTCATATTATGACAGAGGGATAATTTTTTTCATGGGGTTTTCATGATAATGGATTCAAGGTATGTTCTCATGTAAAGATTTTAATTTTAATCTTATTTCGAACTCTGAATATGGCTCACGTTGGATTAGATTTATTTATTTGTGAATAATTAATTCCTAAATATGAAAGTTGAATGTGGAGGTTGTTTTGTTTGGTTGAAGTATTTTAGAGTTATTATGTTTTGTTTTTTCTAACATACCCATATGGTGATATTGTAAGAAAAAACCCCTCTTGTGAATTTTTTCATTGTGTTTTTTGAAAAATATGATGGAGGATGTTTTGAGAGAATATTATTTTATTTGAATAATGGGGAATTTTGGATTTTTTTTCTACTTGGTGAAGTCTTCAATATGGTTTATACCATCCCATGTTGAACTCATACAGGTTGCGTTGAATATTATTATGGATAGAATTATTGATCGTTCCTGTAATAATGGAATTCCAATCTGAGAAGTCACCTATGAAAAAGAAAAAATACCTCTATATGTGTGTTGGTGATGGTAGTGGATTGGTAATCCACCCATTAAACTTGGAGTAGCCTACTATTAGTGTGTAAGATACTATTATTGACCTAATAGAACAAAATTACTAAAACTCATCTATGTCATGTATAAAAATATGAAGTAATATTTTTCTTTATAGTGGAACTCGAATAATGGAAGTGATAACACAGTGTAGACCACCCTGTGAAATTAGGAAAGGTTTTCTAGAAACTACATTATGAAACATAGGGTGTAAAACTATATAAATGGGTAAAGATATGGTGATGTTTAATAAAAAACATATAACACAACCATGTCATGGTAAAAATTTTATTGGCATGTTGCAATCTCTGTCAGAATTTATGTCCACTAATGAAGGATGTTTCTCGACATGGTTTTTGGATATTCCATGAATGTAAAAACCATCAATTGTCAAGAAATTTATATTGTATTTTGAAGGACTTAACCACATTAATTCAATGTAAATGAGTGAATGAATATCGAAGAGGGTATTTAAAAGGGATCCAATTCATGGTTGATGGATATATGGAGAAAATAGAGGTGGAAAAAATGGAAACTCTAAATCTAACATGAAGTTTAAATGGTGATTCCAGGTCTCATATAGAAAGACAAAGTCTAGCATAGTGGTATTCCAATAGTTCCATTTATATTTATAAGTTTTACATAATCGTTTTTCAAGAGAAGCATCAGATACGTTTTATATTTCCATCACCATAGTTTGAAAACATGAATGAAAATGTCATGATGAGTTATGAGTTACTTCGTGGTGGAGAGATGTGATCTTTACAACCATTCATTTTTGTGAACCAGGTGGGTCAGTGAGACCACTACAAACATGTAAAAAGTGTAGTAGTGAGATTTTATTATTTTTTTCACATTAGAAAATTTTTGTGTAAGCTATTTATACTTTCCTACTGTTGGTGAATCGTGTAAAATATTTATTTTCATTTAATTTTTTATTCTCTTTATAGAGAATTAAATTGATGGATTAAAGTGTTTCTATAACATCCCTGGTAATTATAAAATAACAAATTTCTATATCTATTAATATATATGAATTATATATTAAGTTTATTAAAAGGAGATGCTATGTACAATAACACACTCGACACACAACAATGAGTTTCTCTAAAATCTTTTGTCTCACACAAGACTGAGTTATATCAAAAAATAATACAATATATATATTATTATTTTAAATGGTAGTTATCACATATTAATTTTTTTAGTGATAATGAATAAGAATAACTATAATGTATTTACTCATGTTTATTAAAAGTTTTTAATTTCATCTAATAAATTATAGAATCTTAAAATGAGAATAAATGTATTTTTAATCTTAAAATACACTAATATTTTTAAAAGGTAATTTTAGCACATTTTGATGATGAAAACTTTTTAAATATAGTTTTTTTTCACTTTAATATGTTTTATTTTTTAAAATAAACTTATTATTTTGAAGAGGGACATCAAAATTTAATTTGGTTGAACTTTGGTATTTTTATATAAAATTCATTTGTAATAAATAGTGAAAAATAATATATTTTAATTCAAAAACTGCCTTTTCATTTAATTTTTTGTATAGTTAGGTTATCCTTTTAATTGGTTTTAAATTTTAATTATACTAATATTTTATAATTTGTTCCAATTTTTCTTAATGTATATAATTTCACATTGAAATTTGATATAAACACATGTCAATATTTTGATGATTTTTACTTTTAAAAACCCGTTTTCCCATTTTTAAAACAAGGATTATTTTTAAATTAATTACTGTAACTTCTTTGTTTTGAATTTAGAAAAATTAATTCTATATTTGGATTCAAATTTTCTATATTGTGAAAATAGGTTCATTTAATTTCTGGACATTATAAATAACAACTTTAGTAATTATTTTTATTTACCATGATTAAAGGGTAAATCAGGTAAATAATTGTAAAAATAATATTATAATAATCTAAAACTACCCTAACACATTTTCTAAACTGATTATATGAGTTATGGTCTACCTATACAACCATTGGTATGAAAATTTGGCATTTTTAAGCCACTTGGGTGTGATTATGACATTTATAACATTCAATTTAAAGTGAAGGCCAATATAACATAAACATGTCTCCTATTACTAAAACAATTTTAATATGGGGTTATATAAGTAATATATTTGACTATAACTAGTAATTATAAATAGAAAAATATTAACTACATCATGTTATTTTATTTATAATTTGTAGTCATTATATAATTAAATTTAATTATGACACAATGATGATGAAATAATATACTTATTAATGAAAGAATCAAATAAATGATATTATAAAAATTAAAATAAATATTATTTGACATAATTTATTTCATACATAAATTTTATAGGCTAACATTACATGTTATAATACTATTAAATGGTTTTTTTGAAGTTATCTCTCTTCTTGTATTTTATTTAAATTCAATAAAGTGAGTTGTGTAAAAATTGACATAATTGATATTTTATAAGAATAGTAATTTATTAAATTATTTAAAAATAATAAAAATATTTTAAAATCACAAATTGTAAATTATAATTTCTAAAAGTTCATTATGTGTCCAATTATTGGAATTTTATCCCATAAAATAAAAATTTATAACATATTAATACTTAAAATGTTGTTACCACAATTAAAATTAAAAGATAATAATTTAGGGTAAAATGAAAAGATAAGGTTTAAAATAAAATAAATATATGTATGAAAATTATTTTCGGAGAGGATTTGGAAATATAATCATCTTATCTAATACATATTTCAATTTGGAATAATTTTTATTAAAAAATTAATTTATATTAATTTAATATTTTATGAATTTCCAAGGGTACCCCTCCATTGTCCTATAAAAAGGTACCCTATCTTCTATAATAATCTAACTTACAAAGCCTTTTGTTATGGACAATATCTTCTCAAACCACTTAATATAATACCTACCCACATTCTTGATGCCTTAGTTTATGCATAACACCCTTCTAAAAGGTGTTAAGTTGTTATTCAAAGGCGATCAATCAAAGAAGAGGTATCATTTTTTAAGAGTTTCTATTTTATTTATTCTTCCACTTCCTTTAAATATAATCCATCCAAGGTGAAATATTAAATAAAGTTTCCAAAATATATTTATATTTTATTATGTTTATATAATCCCCTAAATCCATCTCTACTTACATGAAATGGGAATAAAATTAATCGTTAGTGTGTATGTGTGAATTATCACCTCCACGAACCAATTTAGTTTGTTTTCCATTACCATCTATCATGATTTATTATAAATATGGAATTCATATTCATAATTAAGATTTGTGAAATATTTATCATTTTAAAAGAATAATATTTCCATTTTTTTCTTACCATCATTGCACATAATAAAAATAACATCGTTCGTGTGTATGTGTGAACTATCACTTCCACGAAGTGATGTGAATCGTTTTTTTTCACCACATCACTTGTATGATATATATAAGTATATTTAAATTATAATTATAGTGTTAATAATATTTTTATCATTATTTAAATATAAAATAATTATTACCTTATTTCCATAATGATCAATGAAAAAATAAAAACATTACTCATGCGTATGTACGACCTACCGTCTCCATGAATATATCATTGTTCATTTTTCAAAACCATAATTTATGGTTTGATTTAATAAGTATGAAAAATGTATCAAAGTGATTATTGTGTTATTAATACTATTCTGGATATGATGAACATATGACCACATGGGCTAGTGACCTTAAAACCATGTTCATTTGGGACTTAAGTACCAAATATCGACAAAACGTCCGATATGAACTTAAATAATTATGTAATTTTTATAACATGGTAATAAGTGATATACATGGAATTATAAAATTGAAAAAGTTTCTCAATCAATTTAAAATTAACCTAATTCTATTATTCAAGGATATAACGACTGTATGTGATGAGTCAGACTCAAGGTAAGGAACTTTGTCTTAATATATTTTCATTGAGGAATATTTTGATAATATACACCACCTTATTCTATACAGTTTATAATAATCTCCTTTGAATTTTAATGTCATTAAATGGTTTTCAAAAGGAATATTTTTCTACGAAGTGTTTTACTAAATGATAAAGGAAATGTTTTTACATATTCGGAGACACTGACATTTCTTCCGCCATGAACATTATTTGATATTTGGCATCCTCTACAAGCTGTAAAGTTCTTAACAAAAAATAAATACCATATTCTCTTTTCATTTATTTTAGAATTTAAAATAGTTTTAAAAAGATATTTATTATGTAAATATCTAGAAATCATATCTTGTGATTTCAATGTGGAAATTATATTTTTTTTATGCTTGTTAATGTGTTATGATTATGGATCTTGGGTATTTATTATGTATATGGGTGGTTCCATGATAAACCATGTATTGGTGAGCCAATGATAGCTCTCCAATGCATTTGGTAATGAGACAGAGTTAATCAATAAGGTTTCTCCTAATAGATTTATGGAATATACTATGATGGGTATTTCGAACGTATCTATGGAGGTTATTCCCTACATAGAAGTGAAAGCTACAATGTAAGTATGATATGGATTTCACAAGTTACCTTTATGATTTGTGATTGTTATAAAGTTTTTTAGTATTCTTAGGATTTTAAGGGATTATAAATATTCATGTATTGACACTTTATTTCCTTATTATATATATAATACCAAGATTTTGGTTCTCATCCCATGTTTATAAAATGGTTTCACAGGGTATATAGATGGGTAAGAGAAAGGAAGAAGTCAATAAGATTTTTTACTTTTAAATGTTTTATATAATGGAATAAATGGATTTTTTTAGTTATATCCACTTTGTATGTAATAGTTATGGACAAATTTTATAAAACACTAAACCTCAAAAGACCCTCAATGTGAATTATTGACTTAAATCAATATTATTCTATGTTAAATGACGGGGCCTTATAGTTGGTATCATATGTTCGTTTAGATAGATTTAGGGGTTAAAATATTTTAAATAGAGTATCCATAAATTATTTTTACTTTATGTTCATATTGAAATGATATAGAATTTTAAGATTACCACATTTCTTCATCTAAGATATGTTTGTTCAGAATGATTTTATGTATAGGAAACATGGTAGTTATACTAGAACAACATCAAGAGGAAAATAACCTTCCAAATCAGCAAATTGAGATGGTCAAAATCAGAAATTAATAGCTTATTGTAGGGATGTAACAGTTGAACCGAGCTATAAATTTTGGTGGTATCCATGCATGAGATCAGCCAGATCAACCACATAAGAACTGATTAATAGAGGAGCATTTCATGAGGAAACATCCTCCATCATCCAGAGGGTCATGTAACCCTGTACTAGCTGAAGCGTGGATTAAAGAACTAGAAAATATTATCAATGTCATGGGGTGTTTAGAAAATCAAAAGGCTAGTCTTTATGTTTACCATTTTGAAGGTGAAGTTAATTAGTGGTGGTTAATGGTTAAGAATATCAGATATAATGAGGTGCTTTATGCTCTACATTGGGATGAATTCAAATGTATGTTTCATGAGAAATATTTTCCAAATGTTATTCGAATTAGGATGAAAAAATTCATGAAATTTAGGAAAGATGAGGACTCAATGGAATATCACGAAGAAAAATTCACTCGATTGGAAATGTATGATCTAAATTTCATTAGGGATCTAGATAGTAAAATCAATTATTTTTACTCGGTATTAAAGAAAAAGTATCAAAGGGAATTGGATTATCCTAATTTCAAGATTTACAAAAAACATGTTCGATGTGAGGAGAAGGTGTAAATAGAGTTTATCGATGATCAAGTATTCTATAAAAAATAAAATAATAAGAGGTTGAGGGGGGGGGATTTGAAAGGTAATAATTATTCAAAAAATCTAGATGGTAAGTGAATTAAGTTTATAGTTTGTGAAAATTGTGATAAAAAGTATACTGGAGAATGCCTTTTGAATTCTAGTAAGTACTTTTGATGTGGTATGATGGGACATAAGGCTCATAATTACACTGAAAAAGATTACGATGCTGGTAAGAAAAAAATCTGATTTACAATCAATAAAATGTTTTATTTATAATTAGATGGGTCATTATGCAAATGAGCATCCGATGAAGAACTCAAATGAAGGGAATAAGTCATACTATAATAAGAAATTGGTGGTGAAATCCTTTGCAACTACTTCAGAAGATGTTGGGCCATGAAATGAAGTGGTATCAGGTACATTGTTTGTTTATTTAGATTATTTAAATGTGTTTTTTGATTCAGGTTCTACACATTCTTTCCTTTCTATGAAATTTTCTCGTAAATTTGGAATTACACATCAAGAAATTAATCAAGAACTTATGGTGAAAATACCTAGGGTAAATGTAGAAGAAAAATTAAATTATTAGTATCTTACCATCCTTATCTATGGGAAGAATTTACCTATATACCTTATTGTTTTTCCTCTAGTATATTTTGATGTTATTATAGGTATGGATTGTCTTTATGTTTACCATGATAAGATTGACTGTAGATCTAAAGATGTTTCATTTCAGAAAGAGTTTCAGTTTGTGTTCAAGAATGAACCCTTACATTTGAAAACATATCAAGAAGATGAGAAACTATTAAAATTTGGAAATGAATTATATATTTCACATATTTTTGAAAACAAAGAAATTGTTCAGATTAATGATGTTCCAGTGGTAAATTAGTATCTTGATGTTTTTACTGATGAATTACCTAGTATTATACCTGATTGAGAAGTTTAATTTCTTGGTGATTTAGTTCCTAATGTGAATCCTATTTTAAAACCCCATTATCTAATGGATTAGATAAAAATTTCAGTGTTTAAGAATTACTTGCAAGAGTTATTAGAAAAATGAGTCATTCGACCTAGAACATCACCGTGGGGTGCTCCTATCATGTTTGTTAAAAATATAGTTTTTTCAATGAGACTTTACATTGATTATAGAGCCGTGAATAAAATAACTATTAAGAACAAGTATCAATTGCCTCATATTGATGATTTTTTTGATTATCTCTAGAGAGCACAATATTTTTTAAAGGTTGAAATTAGGTCAGGGTACCTTCAGTTAAATGCAAAGGAAGAATAAATTTCATAGACCACGTTTCATAATAGATATGGCCATTATGAATTTTTAGTTATGCCATTTGGGTTAACTAATTCACCTATTGTATTCATGGATCTTATTTATTGAATTTTCCGTGAGATATTGGATATGTTTTTGGTTGTGTTTATTGATAACATTTTTTGTATATTCTAAATGTAAATAGGATCATGAAATTCATTTAAGGATTTTATTGAGAACCTTAAAAGAAATTAAATTGTATATAAAATTCATAAAGTGTGAGTTTGGGTTATAAAAAATTTATTTCCTTGGTCACATTGTTTCTAAATATTGCATAACTGTTGATACATCTAAAATAAAAGTTGTTGAAGAATGTCCAAGAACCACAAATATAACCGAGGTTCGTAGTTTTCTTGGTTTACTAGGCTAGTACTGGAGGATTTTTGAAAATTTTTCACATTTATATAGCTTACTAAGTAAACTCGAAAATGTGTTAAGTTCATCTGGATAAAAGAACATGATGATTTTTTTCCGGAATTGAAAAGAAGATTAGTGAATGCTACAGTTTTGGAATTACCTTCCAGGAATGGTGAATTTGTTATATATAGTAATTATTCATTGAATGTAATTAGTTGTGTCCTGACGTATAATGATAAGGTAATTGCTTATGCTTCACGTTAGTTGAAAACTCATGAGTTAAATTACCCTACAAATTATTAGGAATTTGTGGCTCTAGTTTTTTCTTTAAAACTTTTAAGGTATCATTTGTATAAAGTAAAATGTGGAATATATACTGTTTTTTTTGAAGTATAGATTTAATTATAAAGAATTAAACATGAGACAAAGGTGATGGTTGGAATTAATCAAGGATTATGATTGCATGATTCATTACCATCTTGGAAAAGAAAAAAATTGGTTTATGCTTTAATTCAGAAAAGTAATGCTACATTTACCATGCTACGTCTAGAATGTGATCTTTTAGTTAATGATTTGATTAATTTTTTCTTGGAAGTTGTTGGTGAAGGAAATTCCTCTATTTTGTTTTAGGTGTTTTTTAAATCATCTCTATCAAACAAAATTATGAATGTGAATAAGGAAGACATTGAGTTGCAGAAAAAGGTAGAATTGGTTAAGATGGTTAAGTTTCCAGAATTTAATATTGATAAAGATTGTGTTTTGGATTTGGGAATAATTTATGTGTGCCTTGTGATTAACAATTGAAGAAAGAGTTGTTATGTGAAGCTCATAGTACACTATTTTCACTTCCTCCTAAAAGTAATAAGATGCACATAAAACTTTGAGATTATTACTAGTGGGATGAAATGAAAAGTGATATTGATGACTTTACTTTGAAGTGTTTGACTTGTCAGTAGGTGAAATCCGAATGAGAGTTATAAAAAGGGATGCCTTATCCTTTTCCATTACTAGAGTGGAAATGGAAAAATATATCCATGAATTTCATAGTGGGATTACCAAATACTTCTCGAGGTAACAATACAATTTAGGTTATTGTTGATAGATTGACTAAATATTCGCATTTTCTTCCTATTCAAGATACACATTTTCTAGATCAATTTTATCAATTGTATCTTGAAGAGATAGTGTGGTTACATAGATTTAATCTATCTGTTGTATCTAATCATGATCCCAGGTTCACTTATAACTTTGGGAAAGTCCCCCAAAAGTCATTGGGAGTTGAATTAAATTTTATTATAACTTTTCATCCTCAATCATATGGGTAGTCAGAATGAAATATTCATACCTTAGAGGATATTCTATGTGGTTGTTCAATATATTACCAGTGAAGTTAGAACAAAAATCTTTCTTTAGTTGAGTTTTATTATAATAATGATTTTCATTCCTGTATATAGATGAAACCATTTAAGGCATTATATGGAAAGAGACTCTAGTTTTTTGGGATGAAGTAGTTTAAAGGAAATTGATTGGACCAAAATTGGTAGAAGGGATGGTAGATAAATATTAGTTTATTTAGAAGAACATGAGGAAAAATCTGAGTAGGTAGAAAAGTTATGCAGATAACTAGAGAAATGGTCATTCTTTTGAGGTAGGTGATCATGTCTTTCTCAAAGTCTCTTCATAGAAAAGTGTGATGCATTTTGGTAAGAAAGGGAAGTTGAGTTCGAGATTCATTAGGCCCTATGATATCATAGAGAAAATTGTATTATTTCTCTACTAAGAGGATTTTCCTATGAGTTTTTCTTAGTTACACATTATTTTTCATGTTTCAATGTCATTAAATTTTATGCCGGATCCATCTCATGTTTTGAGTCCATACGTAGTTCTGTTAGAAGAGATTCCTTCTTTTGTAGAATAGGAAGTCCAGATTCTAGACCGCATAGAGAAATTATTGTGGAATAAAGTGATTCACCAGGTTAAGGTTTTATGGAAAACATATATGATTGATGAGGAAACATGATAATCTGAAAATTATTTGAGGGAGAAATACCTCCACTTATTTGATAAGTGAATAAAATTGTGAAGAAGAAATTTCCAAAATGGGGAAGGATGTAACATCCCAGGTAATTATAAAATAATAAAATTTAATATCTATTAATATTTATGAATTAAAAATTATGTTTACTTAAAAGTGGATTCTATGTACAATAACATAATCAACATGCAACAATGGGTCTCTTCGAAATCTTATGTTGCACACAAGACTGAGTTATACAAAAAAATAATACATTATTTGTATTATTATTTTAAATGGTAGTTATTACCTAGACATTGTATTAGTAAGAGTGAACAGAACTAACTATATTATGTTTAAACATGTTTATTAATTTTTTTTCTTTCATCTAATAAATTTTAGAAGCTTAAAATGAGAATAAATCTAGTTTTAAGAAAAAAATACTCTAATATTTTTAATAGATAGTTTTACTACCTTTTGATATTGAACCCTTTTAAATCTAGTTATTTCCACTTTTTCTATTTTATATTTATAAAAATAATCTTCTTATTTAGAAGCGAGACATTAAAATTTACATTGGTTGGATTTTGGTATTTTTAGGATAATATTCATTTTTAAATGAATAGTAAAAAATACTGCATTTTAATTCAAAACTACATTTTCATCTAATTTATTATTATAGTTAGGTTGTAATTTAATTTGTTTTAAAGTGTAATTGGATTGAGTTTTTATCATTTAATCAAATTGTTTTCATTTAAAGTAATTTCACTTTGAAATTTGATATAAACACTTGTCAATATTTTGATGATTTTTTTCTTTTTAAAACCCATTTTCTTGTTTTTACAACAGGGATAAATTTTAAATTAATTACTGAAAATTATGTATTTTGAAATTGGACAAATGGATTCTATATTTGGAATCAGATGTTCCAAATAATTTAAATATGTACATTTTATTTTCAGACATTATGAATAATAACTTTTGTAATTATTTTTATTAACCACGATTAAATGGTAAATCAGATAAATAAGGGTAAAAATAATATTATAATAATATAAAACTTCCCTAACACTTATCCTAATTATATTTTATGATTTATGACCAACTTAGACAACCCTTGAGGTAAATTTTTTTCCTTTTAAGCCACTTGGGCGTGATTATGACATTTAAAACATTTAATTTAAAGTAAAGGAAATTATAACATAAACATGTCTCTTATTAGTAAAACAATTTTAATATGGAGTTATATAAGTGATCTATTTGACGATAACTACTAATTAGAAATAAAAAATATTAAATAATTAAATTTAATTATGACACAATGATGATGCTATAATAGACTTAATTAATGAAAGAATCAAATAAATGATATTATATAGTTTAAATTAAATATTATTTTACATAATTTATTCCATTTAAAAATTTTATAGGCGTATATGACATTTTATAAGACTATGAAATGGTTTTTTGAGGTTATCTCTCTTTTTAGATTTTATTTAAATTCAATAAATTGAAGAGTGTAAAAAATTGGCATAATTGATATTTTATAAAACTAATAATTTATTAAAATATATAAAAATATAAAAATATTTTGAAATCACCAAGTCACTATTATAATGTCTATATGTTTATTATGTGTCCAACTATGGGAAATTTATCTCATATAGGTAAAATTTATAGCCTCTTATACAAAAAATGTTGTTACCACAAATTAAATTAAAAGGGAATATTTAACGGTAATATGAAAAGATTAGGTTTAAAATTAAATCAATACATGTCTTAAAATATTTTTCTGAGAGGATTTTGAAAAATAATCATCTTATATTTGACATATTTCAATTTTGAAGTATTTTTATTAAAAAATAAATTTATATAAATTTAATATTTTAAGAATTTCCAATGGTGCCCCTCTACTCTCTTATAAAAAGGTACCCTCTCTTAAATAATAATCACACTTTCAAATATGTTTTTATCATCCAATATCTACTCAAACCTATTACTATAATCCGTACACACATTTTTGAGGCCTTATTTTTGGTACAAAACCCTTTTTAGAGGTGTTAATGTGTTATTCAATAGTAATCAACCGAAGAAGAGGTATCGTTTTTTAGGAGTTTATATTTTATTTATTATTCCAGTTCCATAATTTTTTTTTGAAGATGAAATATTAACTAAATTATCTTCAATATAATTAGATGTTATTATGTTAATATTATCCCCTAAATACATTTCTACTTTCATCAAATTAGAATGTAATTTATTATTCGTGCGTACATGTGAATTATCACCTCCATAAACTAATTTAGTTCGTTTTTCATTAATATCAATCAATATTGGTTATAATGATGTAATTAATATTAATATGTGATATTAATTAAATATTTATAATTTTAAAATAATAATATTTTAATTTTGTTCTTACCTTCCATGCACAAAAAAATAATAACGTCATTCGTGCGTACGTGTGAACTATCACCTCCACGAAGAGATGTGAATCGTTTTTATTCACCACAAAAACTTTTATGATATATAAGTAAATTTTAATTATTATTATGATTTTAATAATAATATTATCATTATATAAATATAAAATAATAATTACCTTATTTTTATAATGATCAATGAAAAATGAAAATGTTACTCATGCGTACGTATGACCTACCATCCCCATGAATATATCAATGTTCATTTTTCATAACCATAATTAATGGATTGATTTAAAAAATATTATTAATGTATAAAAGTAATGATTATTACATGAGTAATATTTTGTACATTATGTATTTTTGACCACATGGGATAGTGACATCAAAACAATGCTCATTTTCGACTCTAGTGCTGAATATCGACAAAATGTCACATATGACCTTAAATAATTATGTAATTTTTATAACCTAGTAATACGTGATATACAAGGACTAATAAAATTGATAAAAGTTCTAAATAAATTATAAATTAAACTATGTATATTATTCAGGAATATAACTGTTGTACACGATGAGTCAGACTGAAGGTAAGGTACTTTGTCTCAATCTTCTTTCATTGAGGCATATTTTGATAATATACACCACTGTATTCTATACGGTGTATAATAAACCCCTTTGACTTTTAATTTAATTCAATGGTTTTAAAAAAGAATATTTTTTTATTAAATGTTTTAATGAATGCAAAAATGAGTGGTTTATTATCGTACATGGAGACAATGACATTTCTACCACCGTGACCATTATTTGATATTTGGATTATTCTATAAGATATAATGTTTTTAAAGAAAAATAAATTCCATTTTCTATTTTCTTTTATTTTTTTATTGAAAATGGTTTTGTGAAGGGATTGTTTATGTTAATATCTTAAAATTATATCTTGTGATTGAAATGTGGAAATTCTATGTTTCCTTTATGCTTGTTAATGTGTTATGATTATGGTTCTTGGGCTTTGCTTATATATATGGGTGGTTCCATTAAAAACATAGGGCAAGTGATCCTATGATATCTCTCAAATGCATTGTTTTATGAGATAGGGTTAAACAATAAGGTTTATCCTAAGATATTTAGGGAATATACTATTATGGGCATTTCAAATGTAACCATGAAGGTTAATCCCCCTATAATTGTGAAATACACAATGTAAGTATGACATGAATGGAACAAATTACCTTTATGATTTATGATAGCTAATATTTTTTCAAGATTCTTTTGATTTCATGGGTTTATAAATATTCATGGAAAAATGTTTTCTTTCATTATTTTATATCCCTTACTAAGCTTTTTGAGCTCATCCCATGTTTTTAAAATGTTTTCATAGGGTATAAGGACGGGTAAGAGAAAGGAAGAAGTCAAGAAGATTTTTTTACTTTTAAATGTTTTATATTATGGTATAAATTATTATTTTTAGTTATATCCACTTTGTATGTAATATTTATGGCCTGATTATTTAAAACTATAAACCTTAGAAGATCCTAAATGTAAATTCTTGACTAAAATCAAGATTAAGAAATGTTTAAGGTTGGGGCCTTATAGTTTTGAATGTTGTGAGGACATGAAAAAAATAATGGATCATGATAAAATACCTTGACACTCCCACTATGGATATATTAATTACAAAGGGTATAAAAAGTATAAATAAGGGACAACTCTACCTCTTCTAACTCTCTTTCTCGTGCAGACCAAGGGATGAACCCAACTCCCTATTGCTCTATCCCCTTGATGTAGGGGTGTTTTTATGGATATTTGATGGTGTATATGGTATATTTCTTTCATTTTTGTTCTCATAGAATCTATTATTATGTTTCCTTATAATTTTCATTTCTCAAAGGATACGGTTCATGGGCCATTCCACATGATCATGGTGGAATCATCTCAATATGATGGGAATTTTATGCAGAATAACTAGAGGACATCTCAATATGTTCTCTTCATGTGGTATCCCAATGTTTTAATGATTTTTGTTTCAATAATGAGTTTTATAATTTTTTGGGTCAAATTTAATTAATTTCTAAAGTTATATAGTGCCCATGGTTTGTACTTTTTTCCTATTATTGTCTGGAGGTCCATTACAGACCTCCCATGAGTGTTTGGATTCAATTCTGGTGAAACACAATAATACAGTGAGTGTTATAAAACTAAGAACTTTTGATTAAAATTGGTATAAAAATAGATATGTTAATGGTAAAATTGATTATAATAAAATAATTTGGGTTGATTGGGAAGAGATAGGACATCATGTGATGATTCCAAGTTGGGATAGACTTGGATGGTCTTGATAAGACAAGGAATAACTGTTGGGATGTGATTTAAATAAGGGGATAAAATTCATATGAGGTAGGTGGACTTGGTGCTTACTAGATAAATTTATGCTTTTCTTATGGTACATGTGACTATCTGGTAATTCCACACAAGTAGATATATGTTTGTTTATTAATTGATTCATTTTATTTAAAATAAATGGTTTAACATGTACATAAATTGTTAAAAGGATATGATTCACAATACACTGAGCAAACTTCCAAAGACCATGATGGATCTTTGAGCACTATCTTTATTTCCTCCACCACTAATTGAATAGGTTGTGACTATTATTTTTGAATCCTTGTGATATCTGAACCTTTAGAGGATTGAAATTAGTGAGGGTGACTTAGTGGCCCTCGTTAATGAGACCTTTAGACCTCTCAATAGTGGTTTAATTACATGGATATATTTTTCTCCCCAAGGGATGTATGTGAACCTACTAATATATATAATACCTTAATCTCATTAAATAGAACCCATGGTGGTTATTTTATCCCCTTGTGATGAGACAACCAAAAAATTAGGCCATGGGTATATTATTGGATGTTTGGGTGTATAGACTGGATTTTTATGACCATATACATTGAGGTGGTCCATGAACCATATATCTAGATCATTGTGAATGTAAAGTATCCCATGTGGAATTCTTGGATATTCCATATTTATGATTCTATCATGAAGTGTGATGTCCTCTATGAGAAAGTTTGTCTTAAAGTGACTTTATTTAGATGGAGAACCACCTGTATGGTTCCTCAACCTATATAGTAACATAGTAAACCTGATTTAACGTTTTAGTTACCCTGATAGGGTGTGTATAAGAAATAATTGTAATTTTATATGTGTCAACTTAGAACCCATACCTTAAACATAACCAGATGGTATGTGGATAATGATGATGAGTATAAGCATTTCTCAAACTGTTTATTCTATTTTAAATGATATAGAAAAATCCCTTGGGGTGGTGTTTTTTTATTTGAGATGAAAAAATTTCAGAGGGTAATTTTTTTTATTATTTTAGATAGAAAATACACTCGGGGAGGTGTTTTTTTATTTGTAAATAAAATCCCCCTTATAGGGAAGTCTATGATACCAAAGAAAAATCCCCCAGTATAGAGAATAATGATACCATTGTTAAGAGATACCATGGATTTAGAAATCAAAATAATTATTTAGAATACCATGGGTATTATCCCTATATTCACGAGGATACTGGTTGGGATGGAATGGATTAAGAGATGAATTATATTGGTCCTAAGTAGAGGATATTTCCTAACACATGCTAGTTATATGGGCATGTGGGCTCTTATGAGGGAATGGTTGAGCGTACCTCATTACCAAGGTTTAATTACTAGGAACCATTTTATATCAGGGTGGGTTTAGACTCAAGCCGTCATCATTGTATACTAGGGTTAAAGACCATCCATGTTACTATATTGGTTAAAAAAGTCATCGCAACATTCTTAGTGACACTCCATGACTGATAGAAGTAAATATAGTCGATCGAAGTCACAAAACTGAGAATCATGGGTGGTTATTATTGTTCTATTTATTAGTGTTTATTTAGAATCCATATCATGTCACATGTACATATTACTACATTTATGTTTATTTATAGAACAAATTGGTGTTGTAAATGATTTTTCTATTCAAACCACATATTGGCCACCACGATACTTGGGTACCCAAGGAGAATACCACTTGGCTGTAGTCACATTTTAGGTAGGGAACATGTTTTTCTTGATTGAGTTTAAGTGAATCAGATGGGATTTGGAGATTAAGATGTATTATGGATCAAATATGAATTTGGGAATAATGTATATATATTTTATTTTTTTCTATATGAATGGCCTAATAAGTAATTGATTATATGTGGTTGTATGTATGTTTACAGTTTTATATTATCTTTTTGGATGTTTTATTTATTCTTCATACTCTAGTCACTTTATATTTTTTATGAAACTTGTTCATTTATTAAATGATTCTATACTATGATACCAGAGGGTATAGTCTCTTCACAATACCACCATAGACCCCAAAACTTGTATGTAGCCTATAAAATATAGGGATTCTTTCTAGATGTATGGTAGTGACCACCTATCTGATAAAAAATTAGATGTATAGGGTAGTGTGATTATACTCTTCTACTAGAAAAAATATCATGATGAGAACCATTGTAAGAAGTTATACCTCAAGTTGAGACACATGAAGTCAATTTCGATGAATGAATTAAAAAAATACTCATTGTTAAGGTCCTCACATGTAATCCAATATAACCTTTCATAATATACTCAAAATAATGGAAATGGAATTAAAACATCAATTGGTAATCAGTTTTATAAAACTATTATGTTGACCTCTATTGATTAAAAACTACCTAATTTAATGTAAGAGATAAAACAACTAAGGAATAATTCCCATTAATGATGAAATTTTAGGTGATACCATTATATTATTAGTTAAAATTTCTTTATAGGAATTATAAACTTGAACTATAATAGTTGAGTCAATCTATACAGCTGGCTCATGGAATGATCATGATATCTAGTTGATTTCAACCATGGGTTATCCCAATTTGTTTCCTTCCTTAGACTATAAATAAATTATTCTAAAGGTGATATATCCATAATAACTACCAATAATGGTAGATGCATTAAATTCTAAAGTACATGGTTCTATTATTAGTCAATTTGAATGCCTAAATGTTTGGTTTAATATAGTTTAAAAATAAACTATACCTACACTCGAAGGATCATTATAAACTACCATGGTAGTTTTTCAACCAAAATTTTTATTCGTAAATAGTATGTCCCCATATAGTACATCAAAATTTCCATCTCCCAGTGGAGAAACCTACTTGGGACTCCCATAAAACAAGAGGCTTCTAAATTTGGTATTTTCTCTATACATAAGAGGAATGTACTTCCATATACTATATATACTTGGAAAATTGAGCTGTCACTATATGGGAGGATCATTGATGAAAATTTTTATATCTATTTTGATCAATGTTGAGAAATATGAAAAATGAGACCTCTTTTATATTTATTTTTTTGGGAATTAAAGGGTCTTTGATTGCTTAATGAAAGGGATAATAATACTCCCTATAAAAATAAATTCCAATGAATATTTTTATAAAATTTATATAGAGAAACCCAAAGATAAATGAAATACATTGTAATTCCATAAATATAACTAGAATAATTTTGAGAGATCATCAATATAGAATGTT
Source organism: Viscum album (assembly GCA_963277665.1). Lineage (NCBI taxonomy): Eukaryota > Viridiplantae > Streptophyta > Magnoliopsida > Santalales > Viscaceae > Viscum > Viscum album. The sequence goes on from OY728157.1 coordinate 692,727,739, forward strand.
TCTTAGAGGATTTAATACCTTGATTTGGGATAAAATACCATCCAATATTTCAAGTATAAATTATAATATTATATAATGTAGAGTGAGAGAGAGTACGGTTTTTATCTCTACTAACACCTATCCATACCTTATACAAAAAAGTATTTATATTGAACCACCTCAAGATCTTAAAACTTTATAAATTCCTTAAACTAAATAAAAATGTCATGCATAAGGAACTAGGGGTGTAGTGATTTTAATAAAAAAAAAAGTTTAATCTTTTTATCAATGCTAAGTTCTGATGTATTGTAATTTGAATTTATATAAAACAATTCCCAATAACAAAAAAATAATGTATCCTCGAGAAACATATTTAATAGACCACAAAATATGTTATATAGAAAAATAAATTATAGGGTATATAGTCAACCACTTCATAATATTCATGGATATGTTTGAAAAGATTATATATCAAGGATATGTGGAGATAGTTACACTAAATGATTATGCATCATGCATGTTTTTAGGCTCTAATAAGTGGAGGGTGAATTATAAGAAGTAGAAAAAAATAATTAAATTTAGATGATGATATCACCCAAAATCCATTCACTCTCACACACTATATCATCTGAGCATGGATAAATATACCTACTAAGTACCCAATTTCATTATCATATCTTAATTTTTTTAGGATTATAGACCTAAAAAATTCTAAATATATGATGTTTATATGGAATAGATGGTCTTGAGGATACACTATTGGTTCCCAAGCCTACCTGTAACCTCAAATATGTCATGTCCCTAGCACGTGGGAGATGAAGACCATCCAAGAAAATAGAGTACTATTATGATAAATAACCCTAATTAATTTTTGTTTACAAAATAAAAATTGTGAATTGATATGTTCATAAATGGGATGGAAATTATAAATACCAGTTTTCCAGAAACTCTCATGGGTGATTTTAAGGTGTATAAAAAAATTCACAAGGTATAAAAAACCATATTCTTATTACACCATATTTCATGATTTATTACATATTGATACACCTGATAAAACCATTGAAGTTTTTTAGGTATAGTGTATTTGGGTAGTTAGGTACATAGAATAACAAATATTAGAATAAAAATAACAATATTATTTAAAAACACTATAACCTGTGATTATATTACATGGATCTCTTAAAATAGTATGAGATTACATGGGGACATACAGAAGAAAGGGGTGATCTATACATCCCATTAAGGGAATAATGAAAGCATAACACGATGAAAGTAATACATGTGAGTTAATAGGAATATCAACAAGGCATAAAATGGGTGATAATCATAGTATTTAATAATTATGCATGATATAACATGATAACATCAAGGAAACCTAGGAATGTGGAAAAAACATAAAACACGCCATAAGCATAATTAAAGACTAACTTCCAAGAGAACTTATTTTAGTGAAAAAATTACCAAAATGGATTAAGAACACTAACTTGTACCATACATAATGTCTTATAATAAAAAAAAATTATCCAATGCACTGTAAGTCTATACAATTGTTGTCCCACTTTTCACATTCATATCATTTACATGAAAAAATGTTCCACATTGATTCCACAATATAAGGTATATATTTCATAAATTTTAATCTAAATAATAAATAGTTTAAGGAACATAAATTGATGTATCCAATCAGTGAGTTATTGGTATATCTAGTTGATTAATCTTGAGTGGTATTGGGGATGCGTATTCACTACATAATTGTTTTCCATGAAAATTAGAAGGGCAATTTTGGTAGCATTATAGCGGTACATAATGGTTCATAGAAGATATTAATGAGAGTTAAAGGTGTATCTTGTCACTTTAAAATAATAATCTAAGTTATAGGTATATTTAATAACATAACGTAATATGAAAAAATAAAAATTAAGGGGCATAAGACAACAAAGGTGATTGAATGAAGAAGATAAATATTGTATCCTTTAATATTAGAGATTTCTTCTTAATGCTTGGTGGGGGATTATTAAGAGCTTGGGGGAACCATAAGATGACTCTAGAGAGGTATGTGCATAGTAAATTCATTATCAAAGAGTTTTTAGTGAAGCAGAATGGGTGGTGGGGTGGGTTATTATTGCCAAAGAGAAGAGAATTCATTATAAATATCTAAACACATGTTTTAGACTCTATATGATAAATTAAACTAAACCAAAAACCATACCATGGGTTTTACCCAATATTTAATCCAATTTAGAGTTTATTTAATTATTTAATAAGGCTAGTAACCAAAATACTTAAAATAATACCCTACGTGATGTGGAAGTGAGTCATGTTCATAATGAATTAATCTTAAAACCATAAAATATACTATAGTTTTTGGAGGAATCATTAGGGTTTTATAAAATTCATAAAATAAATTAAAAAATACATTATTTAAGATGGAAAAATAATTTTGGTAATGTATAATCTTTATAGTTTTTATTTTATCACATTTGGATTTTATAATGTGACAATACGTACCGTATTTTATTTTTACCCAAAAATTATATGATCTTGTAAAATTATAAGAATTCATCATGGGATAATTTTGATGTTTTGATTTCAGAAAAAAACATATTTATTTTATAATTTTTTTTATAATTATTAAAATTTACACATTTAAATAAAAACTACTTATTTATTTATAATTATTGTTTTTTACAATAAAAGATTTTTGAACCTCATAAAAAATAAATTTTACTTCATAAAATTATATTATAATTTATATTTCATAAATATTTTTTAATTATATTATTTTATTAAAATAAATATTTTTCCAAAAATTATTAAATTCAATAAAAATGGAGACTTTATTGAAAATATATATTTCCCAAAAACATGATTTGTGTTCCATCGTATCAATATCTTGTTTTTATAAAACTTTTTATTTAATCATTAGAATGAAACAAAAGATAAATAAAATTATTATTTTATAAAATTTTACAAATTCACACTAATAGGATTAATATAAATATCCCTATATTACAACATAAAATTCTCTAAGGGTAAGGCATGTGATAGTGAGATTCTCTTAGGGTGGTTCAACAAAAATGGTTTGTTTTGTGATCATGATGTGCTTGAAATATTCTAATAAACATTTTCTCTTATGAATTAGTTATTGGATCTCATCATAGGATTGGTAAATAGAAAACCCCAGTGATGATATCTTCTTTAGATGTTCTGATAAATGGAATTCATAAGGTATGATCTAGTTGGTTGAAATCATCAATTCCTTGGTCTATTTCAATTAGATTTATTATAACCCTTAATATATACTAATCATAAAATCTCTATATAATTATTATATTATAAATGTTTATGATTCTTAATGGTTTTTTAAAACTGATAGGATATAACTTATAATGGTATGAAATAACCAAATTTAGGGAATTTATTTTCTATAAGTACATAAATTGATAAATAATTTATACATTTAAAATGGGAGTTCCATTTATAAAACATTGATTCATTACATTTTACACCATTCATAAATTTCTCTATATAAATTTTCATTTCATACATTAAAACTGGTGGAAGTATGTTAATTTCATTTCCACTCTAAGTTCCCATGTTTCTTCCTCAATCTTATAGTTCCACGAAAAATCTTTGACAAAGTGAGTTTTCTTGTTTGATATAACTTTTTTCTCTATGAACTATGATTTTCAGCAGTTTCTCCTTATAGGAAAGATCATTATCCAATAGAAACACCACTATATTCCTAACTTGTAAGGGGCCTAGTATTTACATCCTCTAGTGGGATACATGGAACACATCATTTACTTGAGGTCTATTAGGTGGTAGTGCAAGTGTATAGGCCACAACTCCAGTGTTATCAAGGATTTCAAAGAGTTTGATGTATCTTGGGCTAAGAATTAAATTATTCCCAAACCTCATGGATTTGTTCCATAAAAATATATAAAGGAACACTTTATCTCTATCCTAAAACTCTAGAACATATTTTTGATTGTATGAATAATTTTTTATGATTTTACTATAATGTTGAATAGTTTGAACCTTATCTATCAAATATTAGACAAGATTAGGTACCATCAGTTTGGGCACTCCAACTTTATCCTAATATGTTGTATTCTGAACCCTATTCTAATGAAAACTTATATTTGAATGAGATAATGTGAACTGTTGTTATATGATAATTCTTGTAGGGGAAGGTGTTGATCCTAACACCCTTAAAAATCCATCAAACATGATCTCAAAATATCCTACATAGTTTGAATGTTTAATTCAGATTGGCGATCCTTTTGACAGTGATATATAGTACCAAATATTAGTTTTTCATCCAATTATTGCTAAATACTTATCTAAAACCATGAGGTAAAACTAAAATCTAGATTAGATATAGTAATGGGTGGAATTCCATGAAGTCTTACTACTTCCATTATGTATATCTTGGGGACATGGTTATGATATTAATCTTCTATATTATAAATTAAATTTACTATAAATGTAAGGTGGTCGAATACCACCCTAATGAAGTTATTTTCTCTAGGAGTCATGGGGAGTCCTATGTTGATATAAAAGGTTAAGTTTTCCCATTTTCATATTTTATGGTAATTTTTTATCCTAAACTTATACTTATATTGTTTCTCCTTAAATTGTTGGAATAGAAAGCATCGTGATACAAATAATATATTCTCCCTCATTCATTAACCCACCATAAATTTATCTTAAAATATAAATATATCTTAGTGCTTCCTAGATGGTTAAGTATGAAATATAACCATTATCCAAAATTTCACTATTATTTTCCTGTTTTTATGGGATGCATAACTAGGTTTCAAACCATATAAATAAATCATTCGCAAAGTTTAACTCTAGAATATTCACTACTATTTTTTGTAGCACCTCATTATCCTTCTAAGTTTCCTTGATCCTCTTAAAAATTGATGGTTGAGAATAAATTTGAGAAAGGTAGGATGGTGATCCATTTAGTATTCCCATTTCCATTATACCTATGTCCATAAATATTAGATCCCATGAAATTTTCATCAGTGATAGGGTTGTAAGATCATTTCTACTCAGAGTATCTTACACTTTCTATAACTTTCAAGGATGATAATGGATTGAACTGTCATAATCCTTGATGTTATTTAAACAACTTCATTGGTACATACTGATATCCCTTTTAATATATACTTAAGGATTTTATGATCTGAATATATTTCACACTTACCAATTCGAGATAATATAGCCAAATATTCATCGTGAAAGTCATTTTAGCCAATTTTAGATCATTTATTGGGTATTTATAATCATTTATCTTTAATTAAGAGTCACATACTTTTACATTATCATCTTTTATGAGTAAAAAACTCAATCCCTTTTTAGATGCATCACTGTAGATAATAAACCCTTCCTTAATGGTAGTTAATATGAGTATAGGTGTAGTGAATACCCTCTTCTTAAACTATTTAAATATCTTTTCTCATTCAACTATCCATACAAAATTTAATCCAATCTATGTTATCTTGGTTATTAGGTCTTCCAATATTGATAATTTTTCTCGAATCCAAAATTGTACCCTACTAATCCAAGTAAACAATGGATTTTTCTAAATATATCAGTCTTCATCATCCTTAAATTACCTCAATTTTTGAAGAATCTATAGATATATCTTTACTGGTGATAATATTCCATAGGAAAGATAATTTATCTATCTAGAACACACATATATTTTACATTGCATACATTATTTCTTTATTCTAGGTATTTAGTACATTATCAAAATTTTCCTCGTGATTCTCCTTTATTTTGGAGTATATATTGTTATCATCTATAAATACTACCATATATTTTTCAATGAAATCCATAAAGACTCTATTAATTAAGTCTATTAAGATTACTAGAAAATTAGTAATTCAAAATGACATCATTATGAACTCAGATTTTTTCTTACATTGTATGAAAATATGTCTTGGGATATCTACATTTGTTTTGTTTACTTGACAATATATCGACTATGGATCCAACTTAAAGAAGTAATGGGATCAGAATAGCTAATAAAATCAGTCATCACTCCATGGTAGAGGATAATTATTATTTATGATGATTTTTTTGAGTATACAGTAATCAATTTAGAGTCATGTTGACCCATATTTCTTAACGATGAAGATAAATGGTGAACCCCATGATAATGAAAATGGGTCTATAAATCATTTATCATTATTATCCTATAGTTTATCATTAAGATCCCCATAATTAAAAATGTACACAATATATGGAGTGTTAGATATTGGAAATGATCCATGTATAAGCTTAATTGAGAACTCAACCTCTCAGCTGGGTGGAGTAGACAATTACTTGGTAAAAACATCAGTAAATTCCCTTATAATATGAATTTCATAAATGATTTTCTTTTCATAGTCTCAATAATTTGAGCTAAATAATAATTTTCATAGGGAAATAATATCCATTCTTGAGATGATTATTCCAAAAAACTTCATCAGACTCCTTGAACTTATATAGAATCAGATGAAAATTTTAGATACATAGGGTTGTTTTATTTTCTCAGAAATTTATGTTGGATCTATATAATAAAATCCAACCCATTCCCAGAATAACATAAAATTCAGTTGAACAGAGTATCAAAATATTTTTTTTGGAAATTAATCACACATATTTGGGAAGGTGATAAGTTAAATTATTTGGATGTAGTAGTTGATCAATTTTATATCTGAACTAATAAATCCACTTCCATGTTTTTCATTTATGTTTTAATAGTTTTAATAAACATGTAGGTAAAGATAAATGAGTAAAACCCTAGTCACATAGGATACTTAAAGTTCATAAAGGGATGATAATCTAGACCATTAATATTCTATTTTATTTCTAATCATTTACAAAAACCAAAATAGACATAGCATTGAGAAATTTTAAAATATTAAAGAAATTAATGGGAAGCCTTGAAAATCAAAGGGATAACACATATATTATTTAACCCATGAATTTATAGGTTCCAATCCATGATCAATTTCCTTATATAAGATATTATAGGTAATTTTATTCCCTTAATGATTTTTGACAATGAGATTAAAAATTTGCTGATTCATGTCCCCAATGAGTGTAAAAATAAGTGTCCTTAAAGACCTATTTTCATGCACTAAGTGATGATTAAGTCAAGATCATTGTTCCATTTTTTGGGTTCTACCCATCAGTACAAATATTCCAGAGTCGCATCCACTTGTAGTATCCAGACACAGATTTTCTTTTATAATACACATAAGTTATAATTATAAATATTAAAAAAATATTTCATATGTTTAGTCTTATACAGATGTCTTTGACTTGATTTTTCTAATACTAATCCCAAATAATAACTAGAAATTTCTCTAACACCAAATATGACAACACATATTTTCAATACACTATAATTAATTATTTATAACCCAAGGATACTCTTAATATAACCTTGGAATACTGTGAGGCCTATTTTATTTTTGTGATTAACTATATGTAATGACAAAATTAAAAATAAATGAAAAAAAATTACTGAAAGAAATCAAAAAATGTTCTTATATTACATGGATATATGAAAACCGGATGAGATAACTTAGAGATGTACATAAGAGATGGGTGATTTATAAAGCTCATTAAAGGTGTAATCAGAGAATTACTTGATGAAAATACATGTGAGTCAATATTCAAATAAATGAGACATAAAAGTGGTGATGATCAGAATCTTGAACAATGAGGCATGATATAACATGATAACAACAAGGCAACATGGGAATGTGGAAGCAACAAAAAATATGACATAAAAATAAGATATGGACAAAATCCAAGACAATATCATATGGTAAAAAATGGTACCTAATGGATTAGGTTCAATATGCAATCCCACACATAACATATCATGAGAGAATTGTTTTTTCAATTGCATTATAGGGATATATAATTCCTGTCCTGCCCGTCATATTTATATCATGTACTTACACAAGTGTGGCACACAGATCATATAACATAAGAATAAATTTAATCACTTTTATTCCCATGCTTACAGAGTGTGGAAAAAAAATTATTTAAGTTCCAAATCAATTAAGGATATATATATATAGGTGAATACCCTTGAGTGGAAATTTGGATGGCTATTCACTACACAAATGTTTGTCCAGAAAAATCATAGTATAATTTCAGTAGTACAATGACGGTACATAAATATTCATAGAATGGATTAATGAGAGTTAAAAGGGTTTCTAATCACTTATACATCATGAGGAAAGTAAGGGAGTATATATTAATGTAAAAAATATGAATAATTGGATATTAAATGGTATAATACAAAGAAGGTCCTTGAATATGGAGGAGAAGGAGAAGATCCCTTACATTGAGAGGGTGTTTCTTAATGCTCAGATAGATATTCTTAAGAGATTGTGGGAAATATATAAGGAATATATAGAGGTAATGGAAGATTAAAATCATAATCCAAGTGTTTTTAGTGAATTGGGTGGGAGGTGTGGTGGATTTTTATAGCATAAGAGAGGAGGATTCTTTATTAATTTCAAAAAACTCGTTTTTAGAATCCATATGATAAATTAATCCCCAAAAAAACCATAACATGGTTTATTCCCATGTATTCTACTAAATAGGAGTGTTTTTAAATATTTTATAAGTATAATAACATAAATCCTTAATATAGTACCGTTTATTTTGTGGAAGTGAGTCACGTTAATAAAGATTTAATTTAAAACCCAAAAATATACTATTGGTTTTCGAGGACTCATTAAGGGTTTATAAAATTAATAAAATAACCTTAAAAACACCTTATATTAAAGTTAGAACATAATTTTTTTCACTGATACACATTAAGTATTTATAAAATTATTTTGGGTTTTTTATGATGTAAACAAACATACATTATAATTATATAGTATTCATTTTTTATGCAAACATTTTGACTAAATTAAATTATTATAAAAAAATACTCATTGGATAATTTCAACATACTAATTTTAAAAACAATATTTATTTAATAAATAAATAAATATGTGGATTTAAATTTGTAAATAAAAAACACATTTGTTGAAAAATATTGATTTTTATTAAAAACAATTTATGGCTCTTATAAAAATTAGATTTAAAATTATAAAATCATATTATAAATTATATTTAATAAATTATATTTAATAATAATATTTTATTGAAATATAATTTATTTAAAAATATTATTTAATTTAATAAAAAATAGTCTCTTTATTGAAAATATATATTTTCCAAAAATATAATTTGGGTTTTATCATATCAAAATCTAATTTTTATCAAGATTAATTTTTGATCATTATAAAGTGAAAAAAGATAAATATAATCATTATTTTATAAAAAATAGAAATTAATAATATTAGGGTCTTGATACATAGCCCTTTATTTGTTCAATATCCTCTTGGTATTGGTTAATTGAAATCCATGTGTTGCTATTTTCCTCATAAGCTCTCATAAATGGGTTTCATAGGGTATGATCCTATTGGTCAAGGTCGTCACTTCCTTTGTATATATTAATTGGATTCTCAATAAACCTCAATATATACTAATCATATTATCACTTTATAATGACTATAATATCAAAATATATTATTCATAATAGTATTGTATATCTGAAAGGATATAACATATAGTGGTCTGAAATAAAAAAATTAATTGAATGTGTTTTCTATAAGTACATTACTTAATAATTCATTTATTCATTCAAAAAGGGAGTTTCATTTATAAAACTTCATGTAGTTACCCAAGGAATGAACCCACTAAAATATATATCCTTGATAAGATCATATAAGCAAATTAATCTACAAAAAATGTGAACTTGGGTGATCGATATAGGCATTTTTACAGATTTAATTCTTTCATGCTTTTACTATACCAAATTAGTTGGTTAGTTGATTAGATGAAATTAAATCATCTAGTAAATAATAATGCTTATCAAGGATTAGTAATCCTATTCCATGGTCTAATGGATTATAAAAAAACAAAAATTATGTGAAATATCTTCATAGTTATCTGGACACTTTATGCCTTAAGATAGTGAATGAAGTTGTTGTTGTATAGGATTACTACATTTTAAAGAACCACAACATAGTTATATGGAATCATATTTTTTTGAATAAATTTCAATTATTAATTATAGTTTCAAATGATATTATTAATCCCGAATTGTATGTTTTTCATACATTCATAGCGTAATTAACCTATCATATGTATTGGAATATATATAGAATTTTTTGAAAACATAGAAAAAAACTTTGATTTCTAGAAATTAGAATACATTATGTTTATCTAATGAATATTGAGTCCAAAACACCATGGATAAAAATAATAAGTAATACTTATAGAATCTATAGTTTTTTTTATAGTTACGTAAATGATATGAAAACATGATCTATCAAATTAATATGCATCAGGGTCTTTAATAATAGATGAATATGTTTTATGATAAAGTTGGTTGATGATAAAAGTTATGTTACCTTTAATATAATTATTTTTTACCACTTAAATGATATTATTTTAAACAAATATAATATATAAAAATAAACTATGACATTTGTAGGATGATATTTTTTCCCAATAGATAGTTATCTATAGATATTTAATAATAAAAGTGAAAAATATATGTAAATATAAGTAAATATAGAGAATAGTTATGTATATATATATATATATATATCAAATTTCATGTTGTACTGGTTAAAAAATACTATAATGTGTAGTTAAATATTGAATGAAAAGGAGAAAAATAATTTTTAACATGCTATAAGTGGTTGATTGTTTTTATAGTCAAGAATGTGATAAGAAACATAATAAATTTTTATCCATATTTTATAGAGTTTGAATGTTTGTGAATTATAAATATCTCATCTTTGGGAATTTGTTTAAGTGAATGTATTGTTAGGGATGTTTTAGTTTTATTGTTTTTTTGGAAATATAAAAAACCATTTCCATGTTATAATTTTGGCATCAGGTGTATTTAAGTTGTTCTGATCAACATGTTATGTTCAAAATAGAATCTCTAAAGGATAAGGATAGAATATCACGTGAGATTCATAGGATAATAAGGATTAATAAACCCATGGGGCTAAAAATTAATGTTTAAATATGGTAATTTCTTATAATTAATATTACATAAGAATTTCATGTTTATAAGTTAAGGTTATTTAGAGATGTTTTACAACACATGATGTTTAGTATCTATATGTAGTGTTAAATATTTATGGTGAACTCCATGATATAGAAACAATGTGATTTTAAAGACATATAGTATTAGTATAGGATGGTTTTAAGAATATTTACTAAAATTTTAACAATATTATAATGTATTTTACTAGACCCTTCACTTTGATAGGATTAGAATACCAATAATCACCGATTTATCCCTCAAACACTAAATGCTAACAATAAATTCATATGAATTCACAAAATCATAGGGGGTGATTTTTTTATAAATAAAGCACTAGATATACCATAAAAAATACAATTAAATAATATAGATTTGATTCATGATAAACAAAAAAAAAACTCAATGTAAATGAAATTATAATAATTAAAGTCACAACATCCAAAAATGTAACCAAACAAGACTACAAGACCCTAAAACTCAATGGGGAATTGACTACCCAAAATTTAGCATGACACCAATATCTAACCCATTTACACCTATAAGATCCATCCTCTATCAATCCAAACCATAACATAATGGTTATCCATGATAGAATTGTGATCTTTTCTCTTTAAGGGTATCACGATGAACAACATATGTTTGTTCACAAATATACATATGTAGGGGGATGTTTATAACCCAATAATAAATCCCCGAGATACATTCTAAAGAATCAAATAGTACAAGAAAAATTTATCTCACAATATATTTTTGTATATATATAAGTGGATAGAAACCTCACAATCAATTATGAAGATATATATTAATAAATTAGAGTAAATAACTCACAACACAAAGTATGATAACAACCTAAATTCACACACCCATGAAATGTACCCAACCCTCCCACTTAGGAGGTATTTTCTAAATCCAATGCATCCCTATAAATTATGTACCCAATGAACAAACCAAAATATTAAGAAGTTACATATTCCCCTTGACCAATGTCATCCATTGGTGGTGTAATCCATTGTGCCCTAATATTTTCATGAAATGAAAGTTTGATCCACTAAATACACATAATATTAATACAAAACATACAATAAATTATGCTAATTTAAATTTTACAAACAATAAAATTATTCCTTTTAAAACAAAACAAATCTTATGAATTTTCCCAAACACATTGTGGGTGTTGCCCAAAACCGTTATTTGAAAAAAGATACAAAATAATAAGATGATACAACCAAATCGGTTTTCAAAGACATTACCATCAATAATAACTATGATTAATCAATATAAATAAAAACATTTCAAGATATAGGTAAAATTAGAGTGTGATAGTATCCACCTACCTTACATGAGCTTTATAAGAATAAATCACACCACACCCTCATAGATCTTGTAACTCCCAACCATTCAATGGAGAATTACAACCTATGCTAGGTTAAAACATCCCAAAACACATTATTCAGGAATGGAAGACCTAAAATAAGGTTTATCATAAGATGAAATAAGAATAGAATATGAGAGAAGGAGTTACGAGAGACTTACCTTTAATATTTAGGCCAAACTCTCCAAGAATCTAAGAGAATGAGTTCTGGATGGAATAAAATTTAAAAAATCTCCCAAAATCCCACATTGGTTCTATAGTCCTAAAATATGGGGATGGAATTTAAATTTTATGGGGTTTTTTGGTTAAAAATATGTTTTTGAACACAGAAAAAGCTTGTATAATTGGGAAGTAGATTTTAGTAAACCTTGTGTCAACTATGTGGAAAACACTCTAATAAGAATTCCAGAGCCACACTATTTACCAAAAATTTCACCCTAATGATACACCTTCATCATAGGGGAAACATGGTTTTCAAATATTTTTTCAAAATTTAACAAAACTATTCACCAACTCTGCCCTTCTCCCAAACCCACAAATCACTCTAGATAGTTACCTAGAAATCTCACATAGTTTCCCCAAAAATTGTTCCAACCCTGTTCCATAATGAAATTCTCTAATATTTATTAAAATTTACTATAAAATTTAACACCCCAAGATTTTAGTATAATAAAATTATGTTCGATATCATATACGACACACAACATTGAGAAGAAATGAAGCACAAAATTTTATTATTTAAATATGACTGTTATGACCATGCCATTAAATTAGTGAATATGAATACGAATAAATACACTATGAAATATATATAAATATATATATATATATATATTTAATGGTTATACTAATTAATTTATTTTACTAATTTCTAGGAAATAAGCATTAAAGTTTTTCTATAATGTCACATTATGCTTTAAAAATACAATTCTCTCAAATACGCTTTTTATTGTTTTTTGTGAAAAAATAATATATTTAATTTTAAACATTTTTCAAAAATTAATATGATAAAATTAAATTAATTTTTTAAATAAAAATTTTAAAAATTATCATAGAGTGATTTTTTTGAAAAGATTTAATTTTTGAAAAATAGTAAAAAAATATTTATTTTTATTCAAAATGTATTTTTGTTTCAAGAATTTAAATAGTTCAATTTCTTTTAAGATTGTTTAAAAGTAAAATTAGTTCTCTTATATTTTATAAAATCCCATTATCTTTATTGGAATCAATTCTATGGTTTATTTTGGAAATTTTTTTACATAAAAGGTAGTTTTTTTATGAAAAATGTTTTTCATTGAATTCTATGTTTTGATCATTAATTAATACCTACCACTTCTATTAATTTAATATTTAAAAATGTATTCAATATTTGGGATCATGGGGTCTAAATTCAGTACCAGATAACCTTTTAATTTTTTTTCAATATCTATAATGACCATAGTAAATTTTTATTGCCATGATAAAGGTAAAATGAGGGAAATAGTGTGCAAACTAATGTGATATTTCCCTAAAATTAACCCAGAACTATCATTTATTTCATTGGATGAAATAAATCCCATAATAGTAATACTTAATTCAAATATATCGAATTTTTGGGCCATTTCCCTTGTATAATTACATTTATATTATTTTAATTAAAGAAAATTCCAAAGTACCATTTTCTTGACATTAATATCTCTAAAATTTTATCATAAGGGTAAAAGGAGGTTATGTTTGATTATAATTAAATTTAAACTAATTTTGTTTATCTTACTAATTTATTTTCAATTTTTAGTGAATTAATAATTATAAAATAACTTTACACAACTCTAACACAATATTTATTCAATTAATAGAAAAATAAAATAAATGATTTTAAAAATATTCGAATCAATACAATTTGGATGTATTACTCAATTACATGAATTTTTTAGACAAATGATATACATTATGGATGTTTTAAATTTTTATATTTGAATTTTATATTTTTTTATGATTTCATTAATTCCAAATTAAATGAATAGTTTCAAAAATGACATTTATGATAGTTTATATTAAATAATAATTTATGATTTTTAAAGAACATATTTAAATAAGACAATTATGATGATACATGGTTGAAAATATCATCCCATGTCCATTTATGATAGAATATTTTCCTTATAAGTAGAATTATAACCCTCTAAGAGAAAGAAATCCATTTTCATGATTAAGGTTAATATTGGATAACTAAGTGGTTATACCAAAATATAATGTTTAAAACACCATTCATACTTATCAAAAATTCATTGGTCGATGGAGTTTCAACGAAATCATACCTTATCATCGAATCTCTAGCAATATTGAAGCATTATTCTAAAGAATTAATTTATTATATTTTAAAATTTTAATAAATTATAGATGTACCCCTATCATCTCTTATAAAAGGGAACCCATTTAACAACACATTTTGTATGTTAATTTTTATCACATAAATTTAATTTCATTAATAGCTTGCATTACACGCAACACTAACTTTTGATAAACAACATTTTAATATTAATATTAATATTTAGACATGACCATTATATACTAGCTTTTAAACTTGGCCGTATGAATATGAATAAACATAAATTAAACATTAAGTATAATGGTTTTATAAAAATAAAACATATTTATATAAAAATTACATAATGTTTAGTAGAGTCTTTATATGTTTTGAAAATAATATTTTCTCAAAAAACGTTTTTATTAATTTTAGGGGAAAAAGTAAAAAATTAATTTAGTACACTATTAGAAAAATTATTTGAAAAATAAAACTCCATTTTTAGATAAAAATTTAAAAATTATCTTTAATTAATGTTTGGACAATTTTTGGAATATATTAATTTTTTGATAAATGGTAAACAATACCGATTTTTTTTAAAAACTACATTTTTTATTTGAAATTACAAAATAAATTTTATTTTAAAATGGTTTTAAAATTATAATTATTTAAATTAGTTATTTATTAATCCAAGTATGTTCATTTTAATAATATTCACATATAATTTTACATAAAAACATTCTATACTTATAAAAATTTTCTTTTTGGGAAACCACCTTTTCATCACATTCTTATGTTCAATTTTAATCTAACACATACCACTTATATGAATAGAATTTGTTAAAATGGATTCCATATTTGGAATCATAACAATTAATATTATATAATAATATAAAATTAATTTTTTATCAAATAAATAATAAAAATGTTAAAAATTAATTACATTGGTTATTGGTAAAACATGCTTACTGGGGGTTAAACTAAATATATGAGGGTTAAACATACCTAAAAACTTTTACAAATAGAATATTATAAAAAATTTATTAATTATATAATTTAATGTTCTATAATGACCCATTTTTTAGATTTGTGGTATGTTAAAAATGTGGGTACACCATTTTCTTTTAAGAAAATTCAAGTGTGGCATCTCCCTCAATTATAAAAGGGAACTCGCTCTTACATCCTATTCTCACTAAAAAAACCATTTCCTTTGAAAAATACCAAACCAAGTCAAATAATTAATTCCATCATCACATCCTAAATTCTTTATTTTTTAGGAAACCCTCCCAATAAGGCTTTTTGTATAATCCTAAAGTGGTTCCCTGAAGAAGAGGTAAAATTAATAAACTTGTTTTTTTGTTTTATTTATTCTGAAACCTCATTCAAATATTCTAAAAATATGATGATATAATAATATCAGTTTCTCCCATATAATTATATTATATTTTGTTAATGTAATAATATATATCTATTTACTCTTAGATTAAATGGGAAATGAAACCGTTGATCATGTGTATGGAGGACTACTACCTCATGAACAAAAATAATTCATTTTCCATCACTACCTCTCAAGGATGGACCTAATTATATATTTAGTTTTTTATATGATATTTATGAATTTATTATACATATATAATCTTTATATAACATCTAACTTCTTACCATAATTTTTTTTGTAAAATAATAACATCGCTTATGCGTACATGTGGACTACTACCTCCACATATCCATGTAATAATATTTTAATTTTACATTTACATGGATGGTAATAAGGATATGATAAAATAATAAATATGATATAAAAATGAATTTTTAATTTTGAATGAATATTTTACTTTATTTTTTTCCATATTCTTAGAAAATTGAAATACCATTCATATGTGCGTACAACCAATCGTCTCCTTAAATAGTGTAATTTTATTTCTATCTCTAAATTTAAAGTATTACTATCAATACATATTTATTGTTTATATATGATATTTTTATCATGTTTATCATTATGAATATCATGTATCCATGGTCAATGTAAAATGACCAAAAATACCAAACCAAAACATACATGAAAAAGGAAGCAGTTATTACTCAAACGTGATTTTAACATTGAATTATTTTTAAATGGGTAATGAAAGGTAATAAGTAAATAATATATGGTATAAAATATATGAATATGGTTATATAATATATATTTATATAATAATAATCATATATTTATTATTTAATATTTTTCATATATTTACAATGAAACACAATTTGTGTGGTAAAGGATTTTCATCTCACTTTTATTTTTGTGAGACACTTGTAATATTCACAACTTTTTTCTTTTTTATTGTTTCTATAATTACAATGAATTTAATTTTTTATTATAATTAGTAATTTTTTATTTAAATGTATATATATAGTTATTTCTTTCATTAGTATCATGCTAAAAAGTTACCAATGTTATAAGAGTTTAATGTTACAATCTCATTGTCTTTCAGGATTTTTTTATTATAATGATTACAATATAAGATATCATGATCCATATCTCAATAAATAAATTAATTTTATTATCCTATGGTAATTTATTTAAAATACATGTTTTAGTTTCATTTTCTTCTATTTATGTACTCATGAGTATATAATAATGATTTAAGGAAAACTGACTTTATTTCTATCTTCAGTTGAAAAACCCTTTTTCTTTCATATCCATGTTTTTGGAAATGTTATTAAAATATTTTTTTAATATTCTTGTAATATTACTTAATGTTTGTTTTACCAATATTTAAATTATTTATTTGTTTTAAATAATTTTTTTTTATTTTCCAAATGAGGTAATTATATTAACTAAAATGTGAATGGAATCAAAATTTTAATGTGTATAAAATGAACAATATTTTTTTGATCATGAACACTCAATAGTTTAAAGATTAGTTTACAAATTTATAAGTTTATTTTCAATGAAACTATTTTCTTCAATATTTTAGTAATTTTTTTTATTTTAAATAATTTTTTTTCAATGATTTAAGGTTATTTTCCCCCAGAAATATAACAAGTGACATTTCAAAATAATTTGCCATCAAAGATGACATATTTCTATGTAAAAAATCATTACTGGGGACATGATCCAATGATAACATCCTTATCATTTCTCTAGATGATTTATGATTATAATGAAGATATGTTTATAAAACCCATTCCTTTTTTATAGGGTATTCAATAATAAATCGATGAGAGGATTACAAAACCCATTTCCTTTTTATGGGTTATGTTTAGAAGAAATGTTTTTGAAACCAATTTATATTTTGACCCTTATTTTTTATACATATGTATTACATAATTTTGTGGAGAATTTAATAATTTGGAAAAATATGTTCCCAAAGGCCATATTAGTTTAGTACCTTTGGAAACATGAAAACATAAACATTGGTCTATAATTGAGATATATTATCTTCTATAAGGATCTTCATGAATAGATTCCTTCTTAGACACATCATACACAATAAATATAATTATAACCTGGGGATACTAAAAATAAGAAAGGGTGAGTTTAGATTTCTAGTTAGTGTAAATAAAGGATATATATAAACATAATATGAACGTAAAGGCATGATAACTTGATAATTACATTGGAAGATCATACCATGTATATCAAATATCACATACTTTAGTCATACCATAAATACTGGTAGTTTATAATCCATGAATCATAAGGTAATCAAGAGAATAAACCATGAAATAATAATATAGGAATAAGAAATAGAAATGTGGAAGACACATAAACATGTAAAATCATTCCCTACTATTTAAGGCTCATTACCAAAACATATTAGAGCACTTCATGGGAGATGCACCTACTTGGATAGACACCCCACCATACCCAGTCTCAATTTTCTGATTATGGTGGATTGGGTTACACATTTTTCCAATAGTAAATGGTGATTCCCCTTATTCCTATAGTGGATTGAGTTTCCCCTTATTACCATACTAGATCAATCCTATCAAATTATTTCCCATCATTATCTAATGAGATATAAATTATTAAGTAATGAATTAGAGGGAGATTTTAATCCCACCCATCACATAATGAAATCATATAGACGTGTGCCACAAGATCATAAGCATTTATCGTGTACTAACCCATGATATGAAATCAGTGTCGAAACATATTATCATATTATAAACTGTGGAAAAGAGACAAGTTTCAAAAAAATTTACTTAAATCATAACCCGTGAAAATAAAAAGGTTTCATAGACATATTAACTGTGAATGAAAAATGGGTTTTATAAGAAAATTACACATGAAATAGAAATATGTTTCATAACTATATGACCTATGAAATATAGATTTGTTTTTGAATTATATAACCCATTAAAGATAAATTGGTTTCATAAATATATAACCTATAAAAGAGAAACAAGTTTTATTAGCATATAGCCCATGAAAGACAAATGAGTTTCATAAGAATATAACCTATGAAAGTGAAATGGGTTTTATAATAATAAAACAAATATAATATAAATAGGTTTAATAAAAATTTAACCCATCAAAGAAAAATAAGGTTTATAAGTGTATATCATTATAAAGAGAAATGAGTTTTATGAACATCATGCCATCAAAACATAAATCATCCAGAGGTAGAATATGAATGGAACCCTAGGGTTATATATCTAGTATGACGTAAGTAACACCAAAAGATGTCATATTATAAGGAAAATAATTTTGAAAACCATTTTAAAAACATATATTCAAAAAAAAAATTCTTTGAAAAAAACATTGAACATCGTTTTCACTGAAAATAACCTTTTGAAAATCTATATAGTAATATTTAGAAATAATTTTAAAAAAATTCATGAAAAAAATCATTTTTAAAAACTATTTCCTCCGAAAATATCTTTGAAAACTTTTTAAAAATCTTTGAAATCATTTTATTTTTAATCCACCTTTTGAAAACATATAATGGAATCATTGAAAATAATTTAAAACACTTCTTTAACATAAAATATTTTTGAAAACATGTATATTTTTAAAATAGATTTGAAAACATATAAATTAATATTTTAAATCAATGAAATCATTTTCTTTTAGAATAACATAGAAAACTTATAAAGAATCTTGAAAACATTTTGAAAGCATTTTCTTTGAAAATATATTTTCAAAGATAGAAAGGAAACTTGAAAACAATTTAAAAAATATTTCAAAATAGAAGACACATTTAAAATAATTTCCTATGAAAATTGCCTCAAAATAACCTTAAAATGAAAATTTGAAAATATTTTTAGGAAATGTGGTTTTTAAATAAAATAGATTTCTGACTTAAATGGAAAATAAATTCTAATTTTCTTATAAAACATCATTTTAATAATATTAAGAACCAAAGAGTATAAAATGGTAACATTATAGAAAGATATCATGAATAATAATAGGATAATAAAACTCATGATAATTATTGAGATACATATAATAATATTTCATCAATAGTATAATTATCATAAATAATCTTGATAAACAATGAGATTTTAGCAATAAACTCTTACCACTTTAGGAACTTTGAATCCTAACACCCATTAAAAAATAACATTAAATGATGTATAAAATATAATTAAACTATGTATATTCATTAAATAACATTTAAAATGGAAGTATATACACTATAAAAAAGAATATAGGTGCATAAAAACATGCATTTCAATGAAAAAAACCGAGACAAAATTACCCTACTGATTTTGTTTCTTTTGAACCATAAAACCCCATGAAATTCATATCAAAAAATGAATATTTTAATAAATATAAATGTATATATAATAATAAAATAATACATTCATGTATATTATATATAAATCACACAAAGGAAATGAGTGACGAATAAGGTACAAGTCTCATAGAAATAAAGGTGATACTAAAAATCCCCTTACTGCATGAGTAACATTTCAATAATGATATATGTAAAATAATAACATCAATTAAAACTTTTTTTATCATTAAATAATGTATATTCATGACATAACATGTCATAGGGATGTATATACATGACAGAATAAGAATATGTGGCTAATATAACTTATATCCCATAGAAAAATAAGTGAGACCAAAAAACCCTTACATTAGATATTGACATTCTTGTACACATTCTAAACTCATGTATAATAATTTTTTTAAATATAACACATATAAATATTTCATATATATAATTACATATATGATATTATATTGAATTTATATTACCAATTTATTAACAATTCCATGTTTGTAACGCCCCAACCCTAGTTACACAGAGTCAGTGCATTATTACATAACATTGGCATGATCATAAGAAAATCATGTCTCGAAAGACCAATCAGTTTTGTATTATTGGAAACAAGATTTATACATAAGTTCAACATTATGGATTGAAGAGAAATACAACATAAATATGTTTCATTAGAAACATCCAAGCCTCCTAGATTATTCCTGCAGGTCACTCGTAACTAACTTCTTCATATCCTGGGAAAATGAAACATAAGAAAGGGGTGAGCTCAAACGCTCAGTAAGGGTAAGTAATATAGTGGAAAATGACATAAATATTAAGCATGGTAAATAATTGTAACCACATGCCTTTACCAATAATAAATAAGAATACTTTTATGGAAAGAATATGAGGTGAGTAAATTATGCCATAATAAAACATAATCATGGGTATTCTACTAGCCGAATGACCACATGAACCATCAATATTATTTTCTTAATGAGGGAATTTATAATGCTGGACATTCTGAAACATTTTGTCAAGGACTCAGCCAAGACGTCTAAAAATGATTAAGGCCTCGGCCAAAACCATAAATCAAATTGGGAAAGGGCCTCGGCCAATTCCACGCCTTGTTGTCTCATGAGACCTACCGATGCATCGAGGAGCTATAGCGGGATTCACCCGTCACTTACTAAGTCCAACACATTCCTCATATAAAAAGGTTTAAACATATCATAAACAATCATATTAAAACTAGCATACAAAATGTAAATAATTTAACCATAACCATGAATGGTATAAAAATAGCACATCCACAGTCAAAAATATAACAAAACCTTCAATACAATATGGAAGTTTTTTATCATAATAAATCAACTTCAAATAAACTTAAAATCCATCAAAAGATGTTGACATGGATGAAATCAAAACCATTTTTAGAGAAATATCTCTTTCTGTTTTGAAATAATTTAAGAGTCACATAATTATAAAGAAAATATTTATTTTTTAAAATATTCTTATATTCTTGTAAGGGAAGCTTTGATGATGTTATAATGGCGGAAAATATCCACACCCACCGTATAAGTTAAAAAAAACATTCTTACCTTAAATTTGTAGAAAAGGTCAAAAAGTACCTTGTTTCAAAAATGACGGAAAGAATCCTTTCAAAAAAAATAAGGGTATAAATGACTTTAACCCATTTTCTAGTAAATATTAATTTTTTTTAAAATATATTTTTATGTAACATGGATGTGGATGATAAAGGGGGTCCCAGTAGATACTTACATAAAAACAACCTCTGATAATAAAAAGATTGTGAAATTAACCCTTACCTTGTACTTTTCCATGGTTGAGGGTAGTTTAACCTCTTGTATAATAATTAAATAATTGTTATTAAATTATACAAGAATCATATACAATAATATGATATCATATATGATCTTTTAACTTTTATTTGTTAATAATATCTTAGTATTATCGTCGTTTCGGGTGTTAACTAACTCGTTTTTTTTATATTTTTTGTTACATAAGCTGTGTTTGTTATGGATAGGTTGTATATTATTCATATCCAGAATGATATCAAGTCCATATAAATTATTTTTAACCATCAAATTAAAATTATTCTTGAATAGATACGATGAGGAATGAATCTCATCACGTTCGTGGAGACGGTAGTCCGTACGTACGCACGAGCGACAATATCATTATTTTGATATTAAAATAATATATAATTGGATGTTATATCATATATATAGAATAATTATATGGTCATATTTATTATTTACATTAATTGAACATCATTATTATAACCATCCAAATAATAATTTATTGAATAACAATTACACTATGACGTGGAGACGGTAGGCCGTACGTACGCATGTATGGTGACATGTCATTCAAAGGATAGATATAATACTGAATATGGTTGTACAATATTTATAATAACATCACAGTATATAGAAGATACTGGAATTATTATTTTAGAATGGAAACAACAAATAAAGAAGAAGTTGAAGAATAAAGGAACTTGAAAAAGGGTGGTGAAAACATTACCTCTTCTTCGGGTTCTTCCTTTTGATTTGATCAAAAGGGATCCTTAGGTTGGATTTCTGACCAATGGAATGACTCTATGATTAAGGGAGTATAGTTGAGAGGGTATTTGGGTAGAGTTTGGCTGAACCAAAAGGATTTGAATTTATGAATACTTGGTTAGAAGTGGTGTCCTTTTATAAGGGGGAGGAGTGGCGCTTTAGAAAAAACTTAAAGTATTAATTTATAATAAATTCATATTCGGTTTATAATGGCTCCAAAGTGTATTATTCAAATTATAAGGTGGTTATAGGTATAAATACTTTTAAGGAATAGATTTTAGATAGGTTTGGGTCACTATATTAACCTTATCTTTTAGTTTTAACTCTTAGTTAATTAGTTTGACATTTACCATGTCACTTTGTATTTGTATATTATATAGTTAATAAACTTACTATATACATCCAAGAGACCCCCAAGTGGTCCATTAATAATAAAACTACCAATATATGAGTCCTTTTGACTATCCTTATAATTTTAGGAATAAAATATCAATTATTAATATAATATTTTTTAAAAAACACATTTATATCAATTTTGACACTATTCAATAATTGATTTTTTGTTAAAGTCTTAAAAACTTTATTAATTAGAATTAAATTAATTTAAGAAATCCTAACATATACTATTAACCAATAAAATTCGTGGATGTCATCAAGTCTTTCATATTATATTTATTTTAACATTTATAGTACTAATTATTTGATTCTTTCATTAATAAAGAAAATACTGCATCATTATTGTGTCATAAATAAATTTAATTATTAAATGTCTAAAAATTATAAATAAAATACCATCATGTAGTAAATCTTTTTATATTTATAATTAATATTTATATTCACAAATATAACATATATATCCCTATGTAAAAATTGTTTTTCTAAAAGATACATGCTTATGTCATTTTTGTATTTACTTATACTTAATTAATATAAAGTGTCATATTCACTTATAAGTGGCTCCATGGGGTCCCAAAATTGACCCAAAGATGCCCATGGTCGTAAATGTATCAACCAATATGGTTAGGATACGTTTTAGGGTAATTTAATATTATTATAATATTATTTGTTTACCCTTATTTACCGGATTTACCCTTTAACCATAGTAAATAAAATATTTACCGAATTATTTGAAAATGTCTAAAAATAATAGTTACCTATTTATAAAATTTAGACCACATGATTCTAAATATGGAATCCATTTTTATAAATTCAAAACACAGAAGGGGCATAAATTAATTTAAAATTAATTCTCGTTGTTAAAATAAAAAGCGTGTTTTTAAGAAACAATAACTATCAAAAGATTGACACTTGTTTATGTCCGGTTTAAATGTGAAATTATTTCCAATGACAAAAATTATATTAAATGGTAAAAATATATTCAAAATATAATTTAAAACCACTCAAATTTATATTTTATCACTATTAATTATTTGAATTAAAAAAGTTGTTTTTAATTAAAATTTAGTAATTTTCACTATTCATCGAAATATGAAAGTTATCCGAAAAGTACCAAAAATTCACCGTAAGATAATTTCGATATTCCGAATCCAAAAATGAAGTCCATTTTGAAAGATAAAATTTATAAAATTTCAAAATGTGGGTATTACTATTCATAACGGCTAGTTTGATTGGTTGTGGTGTGTTAGAACTCGAAGTTGCGTACAACACATGCTATTGTATTATTCAAAGAGAAGCGTACCATGGAAGCTTGGGGTGTTACATTATCCCCTCCTTCAAATAATTTCGTCCTCCAAATTTCTAGAATACTACCGCATGAAAAGACTCGAGTGGTTCTTTATCATAAGTTCCTCGGGTTCCCACATTGCCTCTTCCATCTTATGGTTTCTCCATAAAACTTTTACCAGACGATTCGTCCAGTTTCTCAACACTTGTTCTATGGTATCAAGAATCCTGACAGGCTCTTCTCAATAAGACAGATCGGGTTCCAGTTCCACTTCATCATAGGTGAGTACATGCGTTGGGTCAGGCATGTATTTTCTCAACAATGATACGTGGAACACATCATGAACTTGGGAGAGATTTGGCGGCATTACCAACTGGTAAGATATATCCCCAATTCGTTCTAGAATTTCGAAAGGTCCGATGTACCTGGGACTCAATTTACCTTTCTTACCAAAATGTATAACTCTCTTCCATGGAGATACCTTCAAGAAAACATGATCTCTTACCTGGAATTACAAATCCTTCCTTCAGTTATCGACATAGCTCTTCTAGCTACTTTTAGCTGCTTTGGTGTGATTTTGGTCTAACTTCACCTTTTACATCGTTTCCTCCACCAGTTCTGAGCCTACAAGTTTTCTTTCACCAACGTTATCCCAACAGGTTGGTGTGCGACATCTCTTTCCTTATAATGCTTTATATGGTGCCATCTGAATACTCAAATAGAAGCTATTGTTATATGAAAATTACACCAGAGGTAAATATTGATCCCTCATACCCTGAAAGTCAAGTGAGAATGATATCAACATGTCTTATAAGGTTTGAATAGTCTGTTCTGATTTTCCATCTATTTGAGGGTGGTAGGCAGTGCCCAAATGAAGTTCAGTATCTGAGGCCTTCTGAAGACTCTTCCAGAATCTTGAAGTAAAATGGGGATCACGATAAAAAACAATCGATATGGGTACTCCATAAAGTCTCACAACTTCATTAATATATAGTCTTGCTAGACATTTGAGTGGTAGATCTTCTCTTATATAAATAAAATATTCTGACTTGGCAAGACGATCAACAATGACCCATATTGCATCGTTATTTCTAGGAGTCTTTGGTAGTCCCATGACAAAGTCCATTGTGATATTATCACATTTCCACTCAGGTATGGGAATAGGTTGCAATACTCTACTAGGCTGTTGCCTTCTAGCTTTCACTTGTTGACAAACCATACATCTTGAAACAAAATCAGCAATCTCCCTCTTCATGTTGTCCCACAAAAAATATTCCTTCAAACCTATATACATTTTGGTGCTCCCAGGGTTTATATAGAAATTGGAACTATGAGCAATGTCCAACAATTCCCTTTTTATATTAGGTTTATCGGGAACAAAAAGTCTCTTCCCAAATTTCAAAATTCCATCTTCATACAAAAAGTCATTCAATCTCCCATAATTCACAGCTTTAATCTTCTTTTGAAATTATTCATCATCGGTCTGAGAACTCTTTATCCTTTCTAGTAAATATGGTTTGGAAACCATTTGAAAAAGTATCGAGGTTTCACCTTCCATGGTTATTCCCATATCCAACTTTACTAGATCCATGAAAATAGGATCCCTCTCAACTATCATCTTGTCAAAACTCCATGATCATTTCTACTCAAAGCATCTGCCACCTTATTTTCCTTCCCCGTGTGGTAGTGTATCATGAAATCATAATCCTTGAGTAGTTCAAGCCATCTCTTTTGCCTCATGTTGAGATCTTTCTGTGAGAAAATATACTTCAAACTCTTGTGATCAGTATAAATCTCACATTTATCACCATAGAGATAATGTCTCCATATCTTCAAAGCAAATATTACAGCAGATAACTCAAGATCGTGAGTAGGATAGTTCCGCTCATGAATTTTTAGCTGTCCTGATGCATAGGCAATAACCCTATAATTCTACATAAGGACACAACCAAGTCCTTTCATTGATTCATAACTATAAATAACGAACCCTTCATTCCCCAATGGTAGAGTCAATATACAAGCATTGACTAATATTTTCTTCAGTTCTTCAAAACATTGTTCACACTCTTTTGTCCAAACAAATTTAACCCCTTTACGTGTGATCTTTGTTAATGGGTTATCCAACTGGGAAAAATTCTGGAAAAAAACGCTGATAATAACCTGCTAAGCCAATAAAACTGCATACCTCAGTTATAATCATTGGTTCTGGACATTATTGGATTGCCTTGGTCTTAGAAGGATCAACAGAGATTCCATCCTTAAAGACAATATGTCCAAGAAAAGAGATCTCCTAATTCCAGAATTCACACTTGCTAAACTTCCCATATAATTCATGTCTTCTAAGAGTATTCAGGATAATGCATAAGTGATTTTAATGGTATTTGTAGCTTTTGGAATATACAAAGATATCATCAATAAATACCACTACAATATCATCAAGATATTCCTTGAAAACTCTGTTTATTAGATCCATGAAAATAGAGGGTGCATTAGTCAATCCAAAAGGCATTACTGTAAACTCATAATGCCTGTACTTGGTTCAAAATGCTGTCTTCGGAATGTCTTCCTTCTTCACACACAATTGATGGTATCCATATTGAAGGTCAATCTTTGAAAAGTATTTTGGCTCCATGAAGTTGGTCAAATAAATCATCAATGCTAGGTAGGGGATACTTGTTCTTTATTATTATAGCATTGATTTCCTTGTAGTCGATAGATAACCTCATATATCCATCTTTATTCTTAATAAAAATGAAAGGGGATCCCCATAGAGAAACACTGGGGAGAATAAATCCATTATTACTCAATTCCTCTAGTTGTTTATTTAGTTCAACTAATTCCACAGTGTCCATTCCATAAGGGGTCTTAGATATAGGCCTTGAACCAGGAATTAAATCAATAGAAAACTTAATTTCTCATTCGAGAGGATGTCCAGGTAAATATTCTGGAAACACATCAACATATTCTCTCACAATAGGTACATACTCTATTTGAACATTACTTTCCTCACCCACAGTTATTTCATTCTCTTCCTCCCTGATAATTGAATTTAGTAGAGCTACTAGGGATGGATCTAGATAAGAATCAGGTGGTGAAGATTCTAATCTAAAGACAATGTATTCTTTATCATCATCATCAAAAATCTTAACCTCCTTCTTTTTATAGTAAATTTTCGCATCATGGTCTGAAATCCAATACATACTGAGGATTATATCAAATTCAGTCATGGGTATGATGATGATATCAGCAGATAAAGAACATTTATATGCCCTAATGGGAACAGATCCAAGGAACTTTGTAGCAATGATACATCCCTTAGGAGTTTTAACTGACAACTCCCTTGTTAAATCAAATTTGAAATATCTAATTTTCTTAGAAAACTGGGAAGATATGGAACAATGCAATGATCCAGAATCAAATAAAGAATTTTCTAAACTTGAGGAAACCATTAAATTACCTACCATCATGTCTTTTGGGGCTTCAACCTCAGCATTAGTGATTGTATAAGCTTGGCCTTGATACCTTGTCCTTTTCTAAGGTAATTTTCCCTGACGCTTAGGATATTCATTTACATAATGTCCCATCTCTCTAAAATTGTAGCATTGAACATTGGTAGTGTCTTTTTTTCCTTTACAATCACTAGCTAGATGACCTTTCTATCCACATTTGTAGCATACTTATTTTCCTTTTAGACAGGCACCAGGGTGCTTCCTTCCACAATTATCATAGGGTGGAAATTCAATTCTTCCCTTATTCCCTGTTTCCTTATTTCCTTTCCGAGAGTGTTCAGTAGATCTCTTCTTCTCTTTCTTTGATTTAAAGTCATAAGACTTAGAGAATTCCTTTTTTGTCCTGATAGCACATGAGACAATATCTTCATTTGATGAGAAGGATTATGATAGTAATGTTTGATGGAGAAATGGTTTTAACCCATAAAAGAAACTATCAATAATAATTCCTGGGTTACATATATAATCTACAGAATGCCTCTCTAACCTTGTAATGTTAGCCTCATACTTTGTGACATTCTCATCCTCCTTTTTCCTCAAACTCAGAAATTGCCTTTCCATATCTGATCGATGGTCATGAGGAAAGTATTTTTCTAATAAAATCTCTTTGATCTCCCACCATTCCATATTTGATACTTCTTCATCTTCATTTGTGTTTTGAATCAATGACCACCATTGATCAACATCTCCAGTGAGGCGGTAAACTGCCATGATAACTTTTTCCCTTTCACTACTCCTCAAGGCATGGACTATTTTCTCTAAGGAATTTATCCATTGCTCAACTACTAAGGGATTTGTACTCCCATTGAATGTTGGTGGGTTTTTCCTCATGAAGTGATCTAACATTTATCCTCCACGTTGTGGATCTGGGTGCTTCATACGAGTAAGGTTATTATTCATAACCTGAATGAGTTGTCCCAGTATGGTGATTAGCTAATCAGCACCAGTTGCATCACCAGATCCACTATAATTATCTTGAGTAGGAGGGAAATCCCTACATGGAGTGCCTGCATTGATACAGTTTCCATTTCTTCCACTAGGAACCATTTTTAAACAATGGAAGACACTAGATTAGTTTATGAATCGCAACACATAAATCCAAACTTGAAAAACACATAACATAAATTGAACTATTTATGGATATAATCCATAATCATAAAAATGTTTTCTTTGAAGAAGTATATACTCATAAACCATTCATAATGGTTTGTAAAGAAAATGATAATTATCCTAATCATATCCCCCGGGAGTGTCGTAACCAAGAGTGCAGCAAGGCCAGTTGTCGTGCTCCAGTTCCCGTTCGAGTCTAGCTCAAAGCGGTGTTTTCGGGTTTTACCCCGAAGTACATCTGTTCCAAAGCCACCTCTACCTGCTTGTATCCAGACAGGGATGTATTTCTCGGAAAACTCACAAAATTTCTACAATACCAAAATTCTAGGAAGTTCTTCTATACTAATCCTCAAAGTCCATCTTAGGTCTATGTGCTCTAATCAGAGTTTATCTAAATCTAGTTTCAATGGTTTGTACTAAACTTCCTCTGATACCAACTGTAACACCCCGACCCTAGTTACCTATAGTCGGTGCATTATTACATAACATTGGCATGATCACAAGGAAATCTTGTCTTTAAAGACCGATCAATTTAGTATTATTGGAAACAAGATTCATATATAAGTTCAACTTTACAGCTTGAAGAGAAATACAACACAAATATGTTTCATTAGAAACATCCAAGCCTCCTAGATTATGCCTGCATGCCACTCATAACTAACTTCTTCATATCCTGGGAAAATGAAACATAATAAAGGCGTGAGCTCAAACTCTCAGTAAGGGTAAGTAATACAACAGAAAATGACATAAATATTAATCATGGTAAATAATTGAAAACACATGCCATTACCAATAAAAAACAAGATTAATTTTATGGAAAGAATATGAGATGAGTAAATAATGCCATAATAAAAAATAATCATGGGTATTATACTAGTCGAATGACCACATGAACTATCAATATTATTTCCATAACGAGAGAATGTATAATGCCGGACATTCTGAAACATTTTGTCAAGGCCTCTGCCAAGACGTCTAAAAATGATTAAGGCCTCGACCAAAACCATAAATCAAACTGGGAAAGTGCCTCAAAAAATTCCACGTCTAGTTCTCTCATGAGACCTACCGATGCATCGAGGAGCTATAGCGGGCTCCACCCTTCACTTACTAAGTCCAATAAATTCCTCATATGGAAAGGTTTAAACATATCATAAAAAATCATATTAAAGCTAGCATATGAAATGTCAATACTTTAACCAAAAACCATGAATGGTATAAAAATAGCACATCTATAGTAAAACATATCAAAAAAACTTCAATACAATATGGAAGTTTTTTATCATAATAAATCAACTTCAAATAACTTAAAATCCATCAAAGGATGTTGACATAGATGAAATCAAAACCCTTTTTAGAGAAATATCTCTTTCTGTTTTGAAATAATTAAAGAGTCACATAATTATAAAGAAAATATTTATTTTTGAAAATATTCTTATAAGCTTGTAAGGGAAGCTTTAATGATGTTATAATGAAGGAAAATTTCCGCACCCACCATATAAGTTAAAAAAACATTCTTACCTTAAATTTGTCGAAAAGGTAAAAAATTACCTTGTTTGGAAAATGACGAAAAGATTCCTTTCAAAACACGTAAGGGTATAAATGATTTTAACCCATAGTCTAATAAATAGTAAAAATGTTTTGAATTATATTTTTAAGTAACATGGATGTGGATGATAAAGGGGGTCCCAGTAGATACTTATGTAAAAACAACCTCAGATAATAAAGAGATTGTGAAATTAACCCTTACCTTGTACTTTTACTTGGTTGAGACTAGGTTAAACTCCTGTATAATGGTTAAATAATTGTTATTAAGTTATTAAATAATCATATACATTAATATGATATCATATATGATCTTTTAACATTACTTTGTTAATAATATTTTAGTATTATCATCGTTTCGAGTGTTAACTTACCCATTTTCTTTTGTATGTCTTGTTACATAAGATGTGTTTTTTATGGATAGGTTGTATCTTATTAATATCCATAATGATATAAAGTCCTTAAAAATAAATTTTAATTGTCAAATGAAAATTAGTCTTTAATAGATACGATGGGGAATGAATCTCATCACGTTCGTGGAGACGATAGTCCCTACGTACGCACGAGTGAAAATATCATTATTTTGATATTAAAATAATATATAATTGAATGTTATATCATATATACAGAATAATTATAATGTTATATTTATTATTTACATGAATTACACATCATTATTATACCCATCCAAATAATAATGTATTGAATAACAATTACACCACGATGTGGAGACGGTAGGTCGTACATACGCACGTATGGTGACATTTCATTCAAAGTATGGATAAAATACTGAATATGGTTGTACCATATTTATAATAACATCATAGTATATAGAAGATACTGGAGTTATTATTTTAGAATGTAAAAAACAATGAAAGAAGAAGTTGAAGAAGAAAGGAACCTGAAAAAGGGTGGTGAAAACATTACCTCTTCTTCGGGTTCTTCCTTTTGATTTGATCAAAAGGGATCCTTAGGTTAGATTTATGACTAAATAAAGGCCTCTATGATTAAGGGAGTATAGTTTAGAGGGTATTTGGTCAGAGTTTGGATGAACCAAAAGGCTTTTAAGGTATGAATAATTGGTTATAAGTGGTGTCCTTTTAAAAGAGGTAGGAGGGGCTCTTTAGAAAAGTCATAAAGTATTAATTTATAATAAATTCATATTTGGTTTATAATGGCCCCAAAGTGGATTATTAAAAGTATAAGGTGGGTATGGGTATAAATAATTTAAACAAATAGATTTTATATAGGTTTGGGTCACTATATTAACCTTATCTTTTAGTTTTAACTCTTAGTTAATTAGTTTGAAATTTACCATGTCACTTTATATTTTTATATTATATAGTTAATAAACTTACTATATATATCCAAGAGACCCTCAAGTGGTCTATTAATAACACACCTACCATTATATAAGTCATTTTCCTGAACCTTAGAATTTTAGGAATATAATATCAATTATTAATATAATATTTGTTTTAAAAACTCATTTATGTCAATTTTTGAAACTATTCAATAATTGATTTTTGTTAGTCTTAAAAACATTATTAATTAGAATAAAATTCATTTAAGAAATACTAACATGTAATATTAACTAATAAAATTATTGTATTTCATCAAGACTTTCATATTATATTTATTTTAACATTTATAATATTAATTATTTGATTCATTTATTAATAAGGAAATACTGCATCATTATTGTGTCATAAATAAATATAATTATTCAATGTCTAAAAATTATAAATAAAATACCATTATGTAGGAAATATTTTTAGCTTTCTAATCAATATGTATAGTTGAAAATATAACATATATAACCTTATGTAAAAATTGTTTTTCTAAAAGATATATGCTTATGTCATTTTTGTATTTACTTTAACTTAATTAATATAAAGTGTCATTATCACTTACAAGTGGCTCCATGGGGTCCCAAAATCGACCCAAAGATGCCCATGGTCGTACATGTATCAACCAATAGGGTTAGGACACCTTTTAGGGTAATTTAATATTATTATAATTTTATTTTTTACCCTTATTTACCGTATTTACCCTTTAACCATGGAAAATAAAATATTTACCGAAGTAATTATTTCAAAATGTATAAAAATAAAAGTTACCTATTTATAGAATTTGGAACTCCTTATTCTAAATATAGAATCCATTTTTCTAAATTCAAAACAAAGAAGTGGCAGAAATTAATTTAAAATGAATTCCTGTTGTTAAAACAAAAATCGTGTTTTAAAGAAACAATAACTATCAACAGATTGACACTTGTTTATGTCCAGTTTAAATGTGAAATTATGTCCAATGACCAAAATTTTATTAAATGGTAAAAATATATTCTAAATATAATTTAAAACCACTAAAATTCATAATTTATTACTATTAATTATTTCAATTAAAAAAGTCTTTTTTAATTAAAATTTAGTAATTTTCACTATTCATCAAAATATGAAAGTTATCAGAAAAGTTCCAAAAATTCACCTTAAGCTAATTTCTATATTACGAATCCAAAAATGAAGTCCATTTTGAAATATAAAATTTATAAAATTTCAGAAAGTGGGTATTACTATTCAAAATGGCTAGTTTGATTGGTTGTGGTGTGTTAGAACTCGAAGTTGCATACAATACACACTATTGTATTATTCAAAGATATCGTACTGTGGAAGTTTGGGGTGTTACAATGTTAATTTTATTTTTTGTGTAAAATCCACTTTGTTTTTCATAAATGTTTTGACTTGTTATTCCTAATCCTCTTATATAGATCACAATTTCAATATTTAAATAATGTATAAAATGATATAAATATCATATATATTAAGTATATATTTGTTTATAATAATCTATAAAATATAGGAATATGATATGGAATACACCGTCCATGAAGACAGTAGGTCGTATGTACGCATGAACGTTGTTTACATTTTCTTATCGTATTGAAAGAAAAAATGTAAATGATATATATATATATATTACCATTAAAGTTGAATTATTATTTCATATATATCTTATAAACCTACTAAAATAATCCTTAATGAATTCCAGACAATATTTGAACGAATCACATTGCTTTTAGGAGGCTGTAGTCTACACACCCACAAACAAAGTTATCATATTCCCACAGAAAGGAAAGGATGAATGTATGTGTTTCAAAATAATTACATAATAATCAATAAATCATAAATATAATATATATCATATTAAAATAGAAGTTATATCAGTATTTATAACCATAAAAGGTGGTTATGGAAGAGAAAACGACATCAGTTCACTAGGTAGTAGTCCACCATACACACGAATGATGACTAAATTTTCTTTTTGAGGGAAGCGTATGTTATTATAGGTCAAAAGAAGAACATAAGAACATATTAGTATATTTATTATAATAATTTTATTATATAATCATGGAATAATAAGAACTTTTGGGGTGGATAAATAAATAAAACCCAAGTTTTTGTTGAAGGATGTCACATCTTCTTTGAGTAACTACTTCTGGTTTGCACCAAATGGATTATTTGGATGGATTTATAGATAAAGTGAGGATTCTAGGATTAATTGATATAAATTTTGATAGGATTCATGATGTATTTTTCCATTCCAAATGTTTTGAGATAGGTAATTACGTGAGGGGGGTGAGTTCCCTTTTATAGTGGATGATGAGTGACATTCTTGTAAATTTAAAAAGGAAAACACTACCGAGAGGTCTAAATTATATAATGTGTCTCGAATGATGGAAAATTATAGTTAAAATAGAATATATTTTCAATATATTTTCATATAATATATTTTTTACATGATTCTAAGTTATTTATAACCTTTCGATAAATTTTAATCACTTAGTAAACTCATTTTTATCTCAATCTCTATAATTGAATTTAATTACTTTTTCTAATAATTTTTTTGTAAACAAAATTGACCTTATAATAAGTTTTAAATTATTATTATTCTTGATATGTAATCCATTATTAATAATTATAAACACACAATTGGAAAAAATTAATTTAAAATTAATCCCATGGACAGGATGAGATAATGAGTTTTTGAGGTGAATAGTTTAAAGTATAGAAATGATTTATATCCAATTTTAATGTGAAATTGGTTAAAATGAACTAAATTGGACTATATAATGTATAATTTAACTTATTATACTTATTTTTTTAAATTTAATTTAACTATATAATAAATTAAACAAAAACGTAGTTTCGAATAAAAAATCAGTATTTTCACTATTCATCCAAAAATGAAACTCTATAAAAAATTCCAATATTTAAACATAAGATAATTTTGAAACAACACATTTAAAAATAATTTTTTGACAAGTATAATTTATAATAGTTTCAATATTTATATATAATATAGGAATTTCATTAAGAGGCGGTAAAATTACCTTTTAGAAAAATATATATCATTATGTTTAAAATTGGATTTATTCATATATCTTGTCTAGAAAACATACAAGATGAATGTTAAATAGTTTATTTAGTGTAATAAATATATATTTCTTTAAAATACTTTACCAAATGTTTTTTAATTGATTTATTTTGTGAAAACATGTCTGATTACATAGACATAGTTTTCCTGCCAAAGATTTATAATAAATTCAAAAGGGTTTTATTTACATTTCTAGTTAATTGTTCACAAAGTAATTCATCTTATATAAATATATAAACCATATTTTATTAATTTAAATATTTTTATTCATAACTACTAATCTAAAGTTCATGTGAGAAATATAATAATATTTTAACAGTAATATTAATAATATATTTTAGTTTGGTAAAACCAGGTCTAGCATGTCATGAAAGTTATCAAAGTAACTCGGTATTGTCTGTAACACAAGACAAACATATTATTGTGTGTACCCCATGATAATATAATTTTTCATGTAGCTCAATCATGACTTGGTTTTTCATAAAAAACAAGAATAACATCATTATTTCATTTAACACAAGCTACATTCTGAGTGGTGGGAATTGAAAAATATGGAAAAGTTTGAATTAATTTAAAAAACATTCACTAAATCTCCTGGTGTTACATTATGAACCACTTAAAATGAATTTTACCCTAAAAAATCATTTGTATTATCAAATGTTTAATACTCAAATGTTCCTTTTATAAGAATCGATATCATAAAAATGAATACTAAAACATCATTTCAATGAATAATGTTGTAAACATAAAAATTACACAAAGTAACTCCCAATTAGGTTTCTATATAGAAGAATATAGGTGGAAAGTGAAAACAAGAACATTAAAGAAAAATATAACAATTAAGTTCTGATGGAGAGTGATAGAGAACATGGTTATGAGAAATTTAATGATCACAAAGAAATAACCCAAAGAGTATTGAAAAAGTTTATTAATATCATAAAAATGATGATAACATGACAAATTTTTATTTCAAGTACTGTTTCCCAATGTTGAGAAATTATTAAAAGGAGATATACTTACTGGATTTCATTCCATTTCATATGAATAATCTCACCCATTGGTCATGACTTGAACAATTTACACTTCATCTATTACTCAAGAATTGGATGTGATTTTGATATTCTGAAAGCACAAACCGATCATAAGACTCATAAGTAGAATGATAAGTAATTTTATCTATGATTATTTATCATCTTGGTAAAATAGTTAGAATTGGTTATCCAATACTTATAAATCCACATATGGTGAGATAATACATTAATATATAAAATTTCATTCAAATAATATCTTAAACCATTCTATAAATGGTTAACTATGTAACCATTCTAAAACATGAAAATATAAAACTGTAGAAATAAGGTCATTAAATCTATAAAAATAATCATCACATTGATCCCCCATATATTACAAAGTATCTATTGGATGTACGATTCCAAACAAGATAATAACATCATCACATGTTTTCTTGAAACATAGTAATTACCATAAATACTTAATGAAAACATGAATAGTTTCTTATTCCCAAGTTCATTGAATGCCTTCCTTAAATAAAAAATGTTATATTCTCTATCCATGGTAGCACAAAACACTTTGTCAAAAAATCCTTTATCAATTCCTAGGTAATTAGTATCATAAAATTTACATTATCCTAACATCATTATCTTGACATAAAGAAATTATTAAGGGTTATATTTCCCATATTCATGTGCTTACCATGAATATATAACCTTTCCATTAAATAAAATTTCTTTTCCCAAAGAACAATTTAACATATTCTTGAATATCCTTATCCAAAAACCTAAACTGAAAAATCCTTATATATTTCAAAATTCTTTTAACATAATTCTCAATTCAAAATATATAAACACTTTGATTACTTCCTCATCAAGAA
Source organism: Viscum album (assembly GCA_963277665.1). Lineage (NCBI taxonomy): Eukaryota > Viridiplantae > Streptophyta > Magnoliopsida > Santalales > Viscaceae > Viscum > Viscum album. The sequence continues at coordinate 692,764,983 of OY728157.1, forward strand.
AATAACAAGGATAAATCATCATATTAATTAATACCTCTTTCCATTTATAGTTCACCTATAGTACCATCATCATCAACAATATAACCATTACCCATACCACATTGTTGATTCTCTTTATGAGATTTCTAGTAAGGGAATTGATTTTCATAATACACATTCTTTACATATTTAAATCATTTAACCACTAATGATTTCATATAAAGGCTATTATTACCATCCATTTCATTAACCATACTTTTTCATTTTACCTTTATAGTTAATTTATTTATGTCTTTATTTTCCATAGTTGAGACATATTCCTTTTCCTCTAATATATTCACATGGGTGATTCTTTACAAATTACCAACACAAAGGAAACTGAATCTTCTTTCCTCCATGTTATTGATTACCCGAACTCTCAATGAAATCTTTCGTTATATTATTTTGTGTGTCCCGGTGTTGGTAAAGGTACACATTTTTAATCATGTTTCATGAAAACTATTTGAGAATGATCATAACATCCTTTACTCCAATCATCACCACCTTTGTTTTTTCATTAAAAAATTTTCCATCATATTAAGTGATAAACCAGTTTCTTCTTGTTATATCCATTGACTAAAATAGTAAATCATACCATGAGAAACACTAATCATATGAAAAAACTCATAATCCTAAAAAATAACTTATATTACATCTAAATTATTGAATATTCTTTAAGCTATGACACTATAGGTTCATCCAAGTTCATTTATACAAAAATTATTTTTGAATTCTTTATGATGGTTCATAAAGAGTTTTTCAATTTCCAAAGTATATCCAATGAGAGTTTCAAACTAGGTGTGAAGTAAGCCCTGCTATCGTACACTAGTTTCCAATCAAGTTTATATTAATAAGGTGTATTTGGTGTTGTTACCCCAAGGTACATTTGTTCCAAATCTATATCCAATTGTAGTATCTATATAGGGAATTATTTCTAGGAAACTAGTAACTCTATCCTTTACAAAAAATACATGAAATTTTCCTATAATTTGATGAATCCTTAGACTTATCCATAGAGACATACCAAGACATATACATTTAAATATCACTTAGGGCATCACTATAGTTTTCTCGTTATAGTTTAAAAATAAAGACTAAAACTTTTCTCGGATACCAACTATAATGACCCTCGTTTTTCATACATAGACATTACATTATTTTTCTGAACATTTAATACTTTATACAAATACATGCCTAAAGACCATATTAGTTTAGTGACTTTGGAAACATGGAAACTTAAAAAATGGTTCATAAGTGAGATATATTATCTCCCACTAGGTTCTTTATGACTAGAAACCTACCTAGAAACATCATAAAAATACATATCTTCATAACCTGAGGAAAAGGAAGCATAAGGAAGGGTGAGCTAAGATTCTCAATAAGGGTAATTATAGGAGATACATATGCATAACATGAGGATAAGTGTATGATATCATGATAATATTATTTTAATATCATACCATGAATATCAAAGATCATATACATGAGTTATGGTGTAAATATTGGAAGTTTATAAGACATGGATAATAGTAGAATCAAGAGTATAAACCATGAAAAAATAACATAAAAATAAGAAATGAAATTATGGTAGACACATAAACATATAAAATAATTCCCTACTACTCAAGGATCATTTACAAAACCTATTAGGGCACTTTATGGGGGATGAACCTATTGGAATGCACACACCACCATCCCCAGTCGCAGTCCTTTCCTTATGGTGGACCAGGTTACAGCTTCTTCCCATAATGGATTAGTTTTACCCTTCTTCCTATAGTGGATGAGGATTTCTCAATCTTCCCATAACTTATTAATCATGTTGACTTTTTTTCTAATAATTATTTATGTAACACCCCATTACCTTCTTATCACGTTTGTTTTGATTTTTTTCTTTGTTTTACTTTTATCATTGGGTGACTCTTTTCAACCATGAATTCTTAGGATACCACTAATGGTGAAGTCACATATTTTTTGATTTTTATTATTTCACATGGTCTTTTATACTATTTTTTATGAAGTTAAATGGATTAGAGTAGGGTTTTGTGATGTGTATTATTTTTCAAAATCATCCCATTAGTTGAATTCATATCATGAGTTTTTACACATCGTGTAAGGCTTACACGTCATGTAATGTAAAAAGTCACATTTTTAATCTAAGGCGACAATTTTTTCGGTGTAACTTGAATTAAAAGGGATTCATAATGTGTAAATGAATTTCACATCATATATTACCCCATGTTATAATTTTTAGACGTATTTATAGGATTTTGAAGAATTAATATATCTTGTAGCCTTATTCTCTTGGCTAAAGCTCACACCTTAAAATTTTTGGGTGTCTGACTTCTGATCGAATCGAATTGTTCAACGATTGATCATAAGATCTAGGTTATTCATCTCTATGGGTATGTTTACCTCTTAGTCTATTTCGTTAGTGGTTACAAAACATTTTTTTAGGTATTTTTGATTTTATTGGGGTTTTATCAATCATTTTCAGTCTTTGATTGTACCTTTGATTCCGAAGCACGATCTTGTGGTTTCCAATACCCACTATCAAATACAGTTAGGTTTTCTATGCTCTTTCAGTTGGTGGATATATTCAATTGTTCTAATTTATTTAATTGGTTGGTGTTGGTATTGATTACATCAGAATTTAAATGGAATTTCATGTGTTTAAATTAAAAAGGGAATGAATTTATGATTGAAAAGGGGTTTTGAATTTAAAAAGGAATTTCTTTAATTTTAAATGAAAATGGATTTCCAAACCCTAATGAATATTTTCATTAATTTGAAATTATTTTATAAAAATTTTATCATGGTTTTTAAATTAAAAATTGAAAAACATCGCACAACGGGAACCATGGGTAATTCTAGATAGAGAAACGTGTAGCATAAGTGTGTGTGACATCCTTAAGAAGAAACCTCTTATATTTTAATGTTTTATGACAGACCTCGATGTTAGTTTGGATCCAAATTTATGTCTTGTTTAGTTTTTTGAGTGCCTATTATGTATTTTCATAGGCTATATCCCGACTGGTAGGTGTATTGTTGTTTTTGGTTTTTTAATAAAATATGGTTGATTTCATGGATATTTTCTCACAAGTATATTTGTATTTAGTATCTTTACCATCATTATTTTTATCTTTTGAAATATAGAATGTAATTTTTTAAGAAACAAGGGTTGTTTGAAAAAGGATTTCAACTTGTATATTTATAATAATTATTGTAAAATTGTATTGTTTTAAATATTAGACTTCTGAATTACTATTATTAGAACCTATATAAATTCATTTGGGTTGTATCATACTGGGTCTTATTTCTCATACCATACTTCAACTAGTTGGAGGTTATAGATTTCTTTACGGGATTCAGGTAAAGGTGAGAACATCCTATAGCATGCAGATTTCTTTTTATATAGTTGTTTTTGGGATATTTTGGTAGTGCCACTTGGTCACATGGAGCCTCTTTTTCTTGGCATGTCTTGTTTTTTATGGTATATCCATTTTAGATCACTTTTAAATTTAATTTGTTCCTTTATTGCACTCTAGTTGTATGTAATATTTTTCTTATATTTAAGAATTGTTTCATTTTTTCTATTTTACCCCCACCCTATAATGGGATGGCTCAGGTGTCTAGTCTGGTTGGTCTAGGTTGGTCTGCTAATATTTTATATCAGATCCATTCTCACCATGATGTGTGTCACCCCTACCTAATTTGTTTCAGTGTCTTGGGTATAAATGAATATGATCATAAGAATGCAGATAGTGTATGAGGAAAATGGGTTTATCCACATCACTCTCATTACTGAATCTATTTTTTCTAAGGGTGGTTGTATAATATTCACCATGTCCAAGACCATGTATTTGGGTTCATTTGAATAAATTTTATGAGAGTTTTATTTTAAAAAACATGTCTATAATGTTTGAGGACTTTGTGTCTATGAGGTTATTTAAATAAACCATGTGGGATGTTTAATTATATAGACATTTTTATTTAAAGAGGAGTTGAACAGTGATGGTAGAATTCATAACTGATTGAAATTATCATAGTTTTAAAGAATAGTTTTGGATTCTTGTTTTCGATACTTTGGATTTTAAATTTTTCTCATTCCTGATTGTTGTTTCCTTGTAATTAATAGTCTATTCTACCAATAATAGATCTTCTAAATTCGATAGGGGAATATATGAGGTAGGTTCTATAGGCATATCCTCAAGTGGACTCTTCTTTGGTTGAAATAATAATCTATACCATTAAGACTCAAGGGTTAGTGGGTGCACTGAACCAGAGATGGGCAGTGGATCATGGTTTAGAATTTACCAAGAATTGTAATCCCATATTTGGTGGTGATAAAGGACCACAAGAGTCACAATAATAACTTGAACATATTGGAAGTATGTTCAAATTTTTTAATTATTATTAGGATTCTCATGTGGTTTTTACCGCATGTATTCTCAATGGATTAGGAATAAAATTCTGGGACATGATAGTACAAGCTATATTGCACGAAGGTCTTACTCGGGTTTCTTTAAAGAAGATCTTTAGTCAACAGCTTTATCCTGAGACTTTACATGAGGTAGAGAACCTAGAGTTCTTGACATTAGATCAGGGGGAGTGTACCTTTCTAGAGTTATCCTCCCACTTTGTCGAGTTAGTGAATCTAGCACTGTAGCTTTTCACTAATGATTACCTGAACGATCGTAGGTTTTATATGGGGATAAGGGATGATGTTTAGTAAATAATTGTTATTTTATATCTTCTAAACATTATGGAGGTAGTGGATAAAGAATCTTTAGTGAAGGAAGAAATATCTAGAAAAACAATTTTGGGCGAAGCTTCAGTGTGTGCATTGGTTGTCTAGGTTGCTTCTTCTAGTAAGAAAAGAAAGGGTAGAAGTGGTCAGTTTTCTACAGAACCAATTTCAGGGGGATTATTTATGGAAGAATCAAGTTATTTTCTACTAGTTTAGGAGTTTTGTTCATAATAAAACATAGTGTCTATAGAATCATAGAAAATATCATCTTTATGAGCGATCTAGTTATCTAAAGCATTTCTGCGATAAGATGTCCCAAGATAATAAGGTGGGATCCACTTTCACCAAGGGTTTATAGGTATATGTTGATGCTTCTAAGAATTATGGGTATATTTCCCATGACAAGGGGGATTTCCAAGTGGATATTTATATATGTATTTTTTCAACTATGTGTGATCCATAGGAATCTAAAGAAGGTCTATATTCTATCAGGGGTATGATGATTATTTCCTCTTCTATGGTTCTACCTTTATTTGACATAGGTGCTAATAATTATTTTATGTCATCAATATTTTTTGATGTTTAGGTCTTAAATTCTTATCTTATTTCATTCCGGTAGGATATTTCCATAGCTTTGGGAAACAATTCCAGACCAGGTTTCATGTATCTCTCTTTTTTGGTGGTGATAGGCAGCTTTGAGGTGGTTTGGGATATCTTAGTCCTTGATCATGAAGTCATTGAATTAATCATCGAAATAGAATAGATGGTTAGCATAAATTCCCATAAAAAATCTATTAATTAATGGTTATACTTCCTATCCACTGATTTGGTCACTCATGTCTTCCATGGTGAGTGGGAATCTCGATTGGGAAGTGAATGGCTGGTTGTCCCTTACACCAATTTAATATCATTCCAGTTAATATAAATTCTTCTTTATGTATTTGACCTGTACTTGGGTGATCAAGTACAATATGTTGTGTGTGTAACCTAAGGTCTTTATAGATGATTTTTATTGATTAATTCCACAAATATAGGCCAAGTTTATTATTGACTTATGACCTAGAATGATTCCCATTTCTATGTCATCCTATTGAATGGAACTTGATTATTTGGTGGAACTTAAAGTCAACCTCTAGGACCTAAAGGTGAAAGGATTTATTCATACTAGCATGTCACTATATGATTAATATGTTCTCTCTTATAATAAAGAAGATAATAGTCTTACAGTTTGTATTAACAATCCAAAGTTGAATCAGTTGACCATTACAAAAAAGTAACCTCTACCCAGGATTGATGATCACTTTGATCGATTAAGGGGGGGATCATTGGTTTTCTAATATTGAATTGTGTTTGGTGTACTGCTAGTTGAGAGTCCTTGAAGATGATATACCGATGATAAAATTTAATAGTTGATAAGGTCATTTAGAGTATTTTATTTTTCCATTAAGAATCACTAATGCTCACGTGGTACTCTTGGATTTAGTGAAAATGATCCTCCACCAGTTCTTGGACACTTTTTTTGTTCTATTCATTGATGACATCTTAGTATAATATATGACATAGGAGGGGAACATAGACCATTTTAATATAATTCTTCTAACATTTATGGAACATCGTCTGCATGATAAGCTTCTCAAGTGTGAGTTTTGGATCATGGAAGTTATTTTTCTAGGGCATGTTATTTATGAGAGGGAAATCTTATTTGATCCTAAAAAGGTGGGGGAAATTATGTCAAGGGAGAATCCCATAAACATGTTTCACTTTTGAATATTATTGGGTCTAGAAGGTAACTATAGATGGTTTTTTGGACATTCTCAATGCTCCAATAATCAATGATAGATTTAAAATGTAATGGTATAATGATCGAATAGAATAAAAAGTGTCAGATATATTTTGAGGAGTATAATATTATTCTGACTTCACCACCAGTTTTGATTCTTCTGAAACAATGTTCAAGTTATGTTATTTTTTCCAATGCTTCTGATATGAGTTTGGGATGTTTCATTATGAAAGGAAAAAATGATATGGATTATGTATCCTTATCTTTACACCCTCACGAGAAGAAATACCATACACATGATATTAATTTGATATATGATATACAAACACAAAAAATGTGGAATCACTGTCTATTTGGAGAGCAGTTTACAGTATATTCTAATCACAAAACCCAAAATTATATCTTTACTTAGAGAGATATGAACATATGAAAAAGATGTTGGGTTGAGAATCATCAAAACATTTATTTTGATAGAATATACACCCCTAGTAAATCTAATTTGGTGGCTGATGCATTAATAAGATAATTATTGATGCAAGCCGTGAAGGAATCAGTTGGTTAATGGCCTCTGAGGAGTTTGATTGCTAAGACGACCTTGGGAGAAGAAGAGGTTGGTGGATAGGAGTTCTTGTCTTTGATAAAAGTAGACCCTTATTTTTTGAGAGAGTTTTACTCAAGAAGATGAAAAAATCCATGAGACTATGATTAGGATAAATCCTAAATAGTGGGGAGACCTTGTGTTATTTTTCTTAGTCTCCGAGTGGAGATTTGTGCATCTATAGTAGGTTTGTTGTTCTATTTTCTATGAGGTAGAAGTTTCTAGAAAAATGAAACTAGTCTTGTTCATCCATGAACACTAGGTAGAAAAATATGTACCCTGATTTGATATGTCTATAATGGTGGCTATGGATGAGGTGGCCAATTGCACATTTTGAATCATTATTTCCCACTTGTTAATGAGTTAAGGTTGAACACCAGAGACCTGTAGGTGTTTTATCCTTTACCCATTCCAGTATGGAAGTGAGATGAGATTTATATGGATATTTTTTCTTTAGTTTACCATAGAATCCTAGTTGATAGGTTTCGATTTGGGTGATATTTTATAGACTCAATAAATCTGAGCATTTATTTCAAATAAATGAAATGATGAAATTGACCTTCATTGTGACTTTTATGTTTGAGAGATTGTGAGGATTCTCGAGGTTCCCTTTTTAGTTATTTTTATTAGAGACTCATTGTTCAAGTCCATGTTCTATAATTGTTTATAGGATAAAATGGGTTCCCAATTAAAATTAAGCACAAATTACCACCACATACGTATGAAAAAACAGAGAGGCTTATCTAGGTTCTTGAGGATATTCTTATGGTTTGTGTTATTGATTTTGGTGGATCGTGGTATACTTTATTTTCTTTGGTTGTGTTTTCATATAAAAATAGTTATCTGGATTTGATCAAGATGTAACCTTTTGAGGCATTATATGGGCAGCCATTTCATTCTCCCCTGTGTAGGGAATAGTTGAGAGAATTCTCCATGGTTGGGATGAGTTTTCTTTATGAGATGACATAGTTAGTCCAGTTGATACTAAGGTGTTTGGTCATGGAAGAGGGTCATCATAAATCTTATACAGACCATATTTATCAGCTACTAGAGTTTTGAGGTTGTAGATCAAGTCTTTGTCACAGTTTCACGTTACGTGGGACATCATCGACTAGGTAAGTAGGGTATGTTGTCCCCATGGTTTATGGCCCCCTTTGAAGTCCTGGAGTGATTATGGAGGGTCTCCTATCAGTTTCTATTACCATCAAGATTGAAATATATAAACAACTTGTTTCATGTCTCTTTGTATAGGAGGTATATACCATATCCTTACCATGTGGTTAAATGGGAGGATGTTGTTCTTGAAACTGATTCCACTTTGGTTGAGTATCCAGTTTAGATTATGGATTTCCAAAATAAGTTTTTTCATGGTAAAATGAAACCCCTAGTCCGATTACTGTGGCACTTTTGAAAATATCTCTATGATACATGGGAACATGAGTCATTGATGAGGCAATATTGGCATACTCTATTTTGTGGATCCAAGATCGTAAGCTATTTATGGGGAAAAAATATTTTATGGTGGGAATATTGTAACAACACATTACCTTTCAATTATGCACATACTGATCTTTTTATTTTGTTTAAATTTTTCATTGGGTGAGCATTTTCGACCCAATATTGGGAAGACACCTATAATGGTGATGTCACATATTTGTTGAATTTTAATCTTTTACTTGGACATTTTGACTATTCGCTGCATAGTTACATGATGTGTAGTAGAGTTTGACGACATGTATTATTTACCAGAATCATCTTGTGATTTGAATTCATAGAGTGAGTTTTTAAATGTCATTTATTATTTTCACATCATGTAATATGAAAAGTTTTTTTTAATATAATGTGATATTTTTTCAATGTAACTAGAATTAAAATGGTTTCTTGATATGTAATGGTATTATGCATCATGTAATACCTTGAGATCTAGTTCTTAGAGGGTTGTATGATATTTTGAGCCTTCCTTCAATCTTACAGCCTTCTTCCCTTAACCAAATCTCATACACTATGTAATTTTGGATGTCTTCCATCAATATATATTTATTTTTTCAATGATTTATCACTATGGTAATACACTTAGTTTCTATGAGTTATCTATTCTCTCATTTTCTCTTTCTATGGTTTCTTAATCACATTTTATTATAGTTATTTTTGGTAGAATTGAGTTTTATAACAATCATTTTCAGTCCTTGGTCATGACTTAGCTTCCCAAGGTAGATCTTCAGGTTTCCAATCACTATTGTCATAGGTAGATAGGTTTTGTATTCTCTTGAGGTTGGTGGATATATTCAATTTTTATAATTTCTTGAAATTCTTATTATTGACATTGATTCCTTTATATTTGAAATGAAATTTCATTTATTTAAATTGAAAAGGTCATGGTTTCGTTCTTAAAAAGGGGTTTTATTTGAAAATGTAATGGCCATGATTTAAAATGGAAAACGGATTTCCAAACACTAAAGTAGATTGTATTATATTTTAAATTGTTTTATAAAAATGTGATCATGGCTTATACAAAAATTGATAAAAATTTCACATCAAGAAACTTCGGTACATCGATATAGAGACATAGGTAAACTTAATGTGTGTAACAACACTAGGTTTTAAAATATTATATGCAGATGGTCTATTGATGTCCTCAATGTTAGTTTAGATCCAAATTAATGACTTGCTTTTGTTTTTTAGTTTATATCATGTATTGTCCCGTAGGTTAGAGTCCAACTAGTAGGTGCATTGTTGTTTCTGGTTGTATATTGCATCATAGTTTTTTTTCATGGATTTTGGCTCATGTGTATATTTATATTTTGAATATTTACCTAATATTTTTATGGATTTGGAAATATGGTATGATATTTGTGAAAAATCTAGGATTTTTTGAAAAGGAATTTTAACTATTTATTTATAAAAATAATTATAAAACTATTTTGTTAAAGCTTGGACTTGTGAATTCTTATTATTGGAATTTGCATCGATTTGTTTGGGTGGTATCCTACTGTGACTTTTCTCCCACCCTAATTATTATTGTGGGAGCTTGTAGAACATTATTTGCTGGATTAAGGTAACGTTAAGAGAAACCTATATCATAAATAATTCTCTTTAGTATATTATTATTTTTTAAGATAGTTTGGTGGTGATGCTTAATCACATGGAGACTCGTTGTCTCGAATTGTTGTATTTTTATGGTTTAAATGGTTTTCCGCAATAGTAAATTTAATTTTTTTTCTACATAATACTCTATTTCTATGTCTTATTATACATATATTCAATACTTGTTTTGTTTTCACTTTTTTAACCCACCTTGTGATGGGTTAGATTGGGTGACTGGTCTAGTTGGCCTAGGTTGGTCTGTTACATTCTCATGAGATATAAATCTTTACCCAATGCATTGGAGTGAGATATAGGTCCCACCAGTTACATAATGAAATCATACATATATGTGCCACAAGATCATAAACATTCGTCATATCATAACCCATTAAATGAAATGGGTATCAAAAACATATAATCATATCATAACCTATAGAAAAGAGACATGTTTCAAAATCATTTCATCAAAAAATTATCTGTAAAAATAAAGGGGTTTCATAATCATATTAATCATGAAAGATTACTCGGTTTAATATGAATATATCTTGTGTTGGAGAAATGAATTTTAAAATCATATAATCCATGAAACACAAATGGGTTTCCTAATAATATAACATGTGAAATAGAAACAAGTTTCATAAGTATATAACCTATAAAAGAGAAACAAGTTTCATAAGCATATAACATGTGAAAGACAAATGGGTTTCATAAGAATATAAACCATGAAATATAAACCTGATTCATAAGCATATAACCTATGAAATATAAGAGGGTTTTATAAATATATAACCCAAGAAAAAAGAAATGGGTTTCATAAGCATATAACCCACGGAAAAGAAATGAGTTTCATAAACTTTATGCCTTAAGAACATACACTATTTGGAGAAAGAATATAATTAGTACCCTTGAAACAAATCTCTAATAATTTAAGAGTAATACAAATGTATTTAATCTTAAAAGAAAAGTAATTTTTAAAAAATATTAAAAAACATTTCATTAGAACGAAATATTTTCATTGAAAAACATTTTGAAAATACTTTTCTTTGAAAATATCATTTTGAAAACATATAAAGGATGATATGAAAATAATTAAAAAAATAATAAACAAAAACCATTTTTAAAATATTTTTATTTAAAAATATCTTTGAAAGCATATAAAATAAACTTTTAAATCATTTAAGTCCTGTTCATTGAAAATAACCTTGTGAAAACATATAAATGAAACATTGAAAATAATTTAAGACACATTTTGAATTGAAAAAATCTGTGAAAACATTTTTCATTGAAAATATATTTGAAAACATATAAAATAATATTTGATATCATTGAAATTATTTTCTTTCAAAGTTACCTTGAGAAATTATAAAGAAGAATGAAAACATTTTGAAACCCTTCTCTTTGAAATTATATTTGAAAACATATAAAGGAAGGTTGAATTTTTTTTGAAACCCATTTTAAAATAGAACGTAATTTTAAAATAATTTTCCTTGAAAATGAGCTAAGAAATAATTTAAATTTTTTTTTGAGAACATTTTTAAGAAATATGGTTTTTGAATATAATTGATTTTCAAATAAAGAGAGACATAAAGATGAATTTTGTTAAAAAATGAGGAATAATTTTAATTACCATAGTATGGAAAAATGGTACCATTAATTGAATATATCCTGATTAAATAGAGGAGAAGAAAAATCATAATATTTATTTAGATATGTATCATAATATTTCAGCAATTGAATCATAATCATAAATAATCCCAATAAATGATGAGATTGTAGCAATAAACTGTTACCACCATAGTAACTTTAAATTCAAATCCCTATGAAATAATAAAATTAAATGAAGCCTAAAATATCATTAAATGAATTATATTCATGATATAACATGTCAATGAGAAGTTTATACACCTCTTAAAAGAATATAGGTTCATGAAAAAACATGTGTCTCAAAGAAATAAAATTAAGACAACATTATCTAACTGATTTTGTAACTTTTGAACTATAAAACCTAATTAAACAGATATAATCATATGGATATTTACATACCCATAAATTTGAAGATATTAATCATATAATACATTAATTATCATTATATAGAAACAACATAAATGAAATGAGTGGTGAATATGGTATATGTCTCGCAGAAACAAATGTGAGATTACAAATCCCCTTACTACTTGAGTTTCTTTTTATTTATGATATCCATGAAAGAATAACATCAAGTGAAAGTTTTGAAATAATTAAATAAATTATATTAATGATATTAAATTTAATAGGGTATAATATACACCACACATAAGAATAAGTGGTCAATATATCATATATCTCATAGAAATAAATGTGAGACCTGAAAACTCTTACCTTAAGTCTTGACATTCATTATACACATTCAAACCTTTTATATTATAAATATAATTTTATTATAAATATATCTAATAACCTAATTTATTATATATCATTCCATATATTATTTTAATATGACTTTATATTACCCGTTTATTAACAATTCTATGTTAATGTTATGTTTTGGGAAATAACCTCATTGTTTTTCCTATTTGTTTTGACTTTTTATTCTTGATCCAATTACATAGATCATAGTTTAATTATTTATGGAATGTAAAACATGATATAAATATAATATATATTCATTATATAATTATTTATAAAAATTTATAAAAAATTGAAATATAAAATGGTACACACTGTTCCTAGAGACGGTAGACCGTATGTACGCATGAACGATGTTTCTGTTTTCTTGTCGTATTAAAAGAAAGTATATTAATGGTATATATGTATAAATGTATATATTATCACTAATGTATCATTATTATTCCATAAATATAAAATATTTTTTTTATAAAACTATCTTTAATAATTTCAATGTAAATTTTGAATAAATCATATTTCTTTGGGGATGAGGTAGTCCACACTTCCACAAATGAAGTTATCACATTCTTAAAAATGGGAAAACATGAATTTATGTGTTATATAATAATTAAATAAGCATAAATAAATCATAAATATCATATATATCATATAAAAAAAGAAATTTCATCATTATTCGCATCCTGGAATGGTAGAAATGAAAGAATGAAAGATATCAGTTCGTGAGGTGGTAGTCCGTCGTATAGACATATAATGATTGTGTATCCCATTTTATGTAAGTGTGTGTGAGTGTAGGTCAAAAACTTAACATAAATAATTTTATTATATAGAGGATATTGAGGTTATTTTATAATAATGTAATAAGAATAATTAACATGGTGGGTAAAGAACTAAAACAAAAGTGTTTGGTGAAGTATGTTACCTATTTTTTTTGTGTAATTACTTTTAGTTTGCACCAAAGGGATTAATTGGTTGGATTTATACCCAAATGAAGGCTTCTAGTATTAAGGTTGAGATATTGGGAGGATATTTGGGAATTTTTTTTCCATTGCAAATAGTTTTATTTGTGTGAATAAGTGAAGAGGGTGGAGGGAGAGTGCCCTTTTAGGGTAGATGAGTGACATTCTTGTAAATATAAGAAGGTAAAAACTATTTTAGGTATACCTTACATCATGTGTCTCCAATAATATAACGTTTTAGATAAAATGGGATATATGGAAGAAATATATCCATGCAATATATTTTGGACTTGTTTCTAGGTTATTTATACCCTTATGTTAAAGTTTAACCACTTAGTAAACTTGTTTTTACCGTAATCATTGTAATTAATTTAAATTAAATTCGATACTCTTTTTTGGTAAGAATATTATTTGGCTATACTAGAAATTAGAAGTTTTTATTATTAAAAACAAGGAATATTTTTTTCAAATTATAAACACAGAAGTGGAAAAAATTAATTTAAATTTAATCTCATAGATGGGATGAGACGACAAGTTTTTAATTTGAAAAGTTAAAAAAATAAAATGTTTTTATACCCAATTTAAAAGTGAAATTGGTTTCAATGACCTAAATTGAATTAAATTATGTTTAATTTATATAATTATACTTTAAAACCAATTTTAATTATTATTTAACAATATAAATAAATTACATAAAATTTTTATTTTGAATTAAAATTCAGTATTTTTCATTATTCACTTAAAATGAAAAATCTTAGAAAAAATAAAAAAAAATTAATCCTAATATATTTTGTATGTTCTAAATTAAAAAAATAAGTTTATTTCATCAAATATAATTTTTAACAGTGCCAAAATTTATATTTAATAAAGGAACACCATTTAGAGGTGGTAAAACTCCCTTTTTGTAAAATACATATCTTTACATGTAAAATTGTTTTAATTCTTATATCTTGTTTAGAAAACAGAAATGTTGAACATTAAATATTTTATTTAACATAATATATATATATAATTAAAATAATTTATCAAAATTGTTTTAATTGATTTATTTTGGTAAAATGTGTATGATTTTATAAATATAGTTTTCCATCAACGGATTTCCTATAATTTCAAAAAGAGTTCTATTTTAATTTATAGATAACTGGTCACCAAATAATTATCCTTATATACATGTTTAAACCATATTTTATTGGAAAAGTGAAAAATATAAAAATATGTTAACAATAATATTAATAGTACATTGTAGTTTGGTAAAACTCGGTACTGCGCGTCACAGAAGTTATCGAAGAAACTCAACATTGTCTGTAACACAAGACAAACATAGTTTTGTTTGTACCATAAGCTAATATATGTTTTTAATGTAGTGAATGATGAAATTGGTGTTTCATATAATTATATAACAACTTCGTTCATTCATATCACACAATCTCAATTTAGTGTGGTGTGAAAAGAAAAAACATTAAATAGTTTAAATTATATCAATTTTTTTTTGCAAAATATCATGGTGTTATAATTTCCTTTATATTGGTTATTATATGATGAACATTTTAAAAACACATGTAATAAGAAATTATGTATTATGCGATGGTTGGAACATATATATACCTATAATACGTTGGGTATAGATGATGAATGTTATATGAGTTCAAAGGGTACACGTGAGGTTATCGCTAGATAGAAATACGGTACATGAGTGGTTATCCCTAGCCTGAAATACAGTACAGAGGAGGTTATCCCATGCAAAAAATTGGGTACAAGGTAGGTTACCCCAAGCCTTAATAATGTACCTGGGTGATTATTTCAAGCCTAACATGATATGAATGTCTTGGTGGGTAGCCTTTAATTATGATTTTCTATGATTACATGTATGCCAAAATAAGTTTCTTATTTCAATGTTATTCTCTTAGGGATATTGTATTTAATTCTATTATGATTCATGACATATGAGCATCAATGATTTATTCCATGTATCATGTTTATGACCAAAAATATAAATGGTATTGTTTTCAAATGTTATTCTCATGTGCACACACCCTTATTGCAACATTATGTTGATGTGTCTATTTTAACCTTACTGGGAATCTAAGCCCACCCATTATTCTATTTCCTTCCCCAATGTTATGAATAATGGTATGACGTACGATATGTCTAATAAGGGTGATAGTTATGAATAAATTAGCGGGAGATGAAATTTCTCACTTATGGACTAGTTGTTTATGTTTCCCTTTTTCCAAAGTAACTTGAACTGTACAATTATGGTGTCAAATTTTATGTTATGTAATGAATATTCATCTACTAATATGTAATATCTTTGTATGAGATAGTTGTGTCTTTATAGTTGGTATCAGAGCAAATATTTAGTAAAAATTTGAAAATTTGGATGGGAAAACTTTATTGAGAACCCTTAAGATATTCCAAATTATTGGATAACATCCAATATTTTTAAGAAAGTGAAACACCCTAAGATTTTATAAAATATATTTTTTCGAATAAACTAAATTTCTTAAATGTCTTGTGTTACACTCAACATTGAGTTGTAACAAACCATGATATAATATTAATTTGGTTATTTAAAAAAGACTATTACAAATTAGCTATTATGTTTTTTAGTATGAAAAGAAAAAAAATTAAAAAAAGTTTAAAATAGTTTTATTTAATTAAAATATATTATTATATAATTACTTTTTTTTCATAAAACTCTTTATATTATTTGAAAATATTTTTTTTTTAAAAAATGATATTTATTTCATTTTCTGAATAAATTCTAAAATAATACTTTGACAGTTTTATAAAAAAAATTCAAAAAATAAACTTAATTTTGGAAATAACCTTATCAAAAATATCTTAGGATGAATTTTGAAAAATTTTCTTAAAAGATTAATTTTTTTTGAATTGTGAAACATACTATTTTTTATTTAGAGATTCCATTTTGATTAAATAATTTACATAGTTACATATTGTCTACAAATTATTTGAAAGTTAAATTAGTTTTACTATGATATTATTAAACAACTTAAGCCTATCTTAATTAATTTTATATTGAATTATGATATGAGAACATCTTATACTTTTAAAAATTTTCTTTTATAAATATGTTTTTATTAATATTTGTGGTGTTAATTTTAATTTCAATCCTACCAATTATTTTAATTTTTTTAAATATTTATTAAATAATTTTAATCATCATAATTTATGTTATATAATAAATCTATATAAATTTATTTAACAATGAACTTTGAAAAAAATAAAAATTTATTACCGAGGATAAGGGGAAAACAGTTTTAATGGGGGTAAAAAAACGATAATGGTCAAAATAACAGAAAACGTTTCCAAATCAAATTTTATCGAAATATTTAGAACTTCTATCATTTAATGATATATAATTAACAATTTTGAAGCTTTTTTTGTTTGTTTAAAAAGTGGTTACACCTTTTTATTTCCACAAATTTCAAGTATGTCCTCTACCACACTTATAAAAGGGGGCCCACTCTCCTCTCATCCTCAAACTTTATAAAACCTTAGGTTCATCCAATCCCTACCCAAATAACTTACTTAAATTCTTACCCACAAACTATATTCCATATTTTAAATAGGAAACCCTCATATGAAATCTTTCGGTATAAACATTAAGAGGTTCCCCGATTATGATTTTAAATTCTAAAACTCATTTTTTTGTTTTCTTTATTCTTCAAACTCCTTCAAATATTATTAAAATATGTAAAAATAATAATATAAGTACATACTAAATATTAATATTTTTTTTAATTTCATAACTTTTATCCATCCACACTTCCATCAATTGTGAAATGAAAATATCGATCATCTGTATGGAGGACTACCATCCTGTGAATCTATGCAATTTATTTTCCACCACCACAACTCATGGATGGAGATAATGAGATATTTAGTGTTTATATATTATATTTATGATATATTTATACTCCTGTAATATAATATCAAATATAAATTAGTAGCATATAATCTTTTTCAAAATGAAAATATCACTTGTATAAGGCCCCGACCTTAAACATTACTTAATATTGAATTAAATGAATAATTCACATTGAGGATCTTCTCAGGTTTAGAATTTTAGAGAATTAGGACATAACTGTTACATCTCAAAAGATTACAAAGTAGACACTTCGACTATGTTTTTATAGAATAAAAAAAACTCTTAAAAAGAAACATGTCTAGTTCCATGTTTCATATAGAATGACTTTCCCTTGATCCCATCCTTGACCCTATTCCACATTAAGTCCTGTGAAAAACATTTCAAAAAACTTGGGGTGAGCATAAAAAGCTCAGTAAGGGATACACAGAGAATGAAAACTGTTAGTTTTTCAAACATCAAGTAAACCATGTATGATTTATCAAAGTAATACCTTCACCTTCATGAAGTAGTGAAAACTCTTCACTAAATAAAATATCATTACTTACCCTTTTATAACCAAAGGATTACCATAAAACCCATATAAGGAACACATAACATATAAAGGTAACTTGGGACATAAACATACTTAAGTGGAATAACCATACAATCGACTTCCACACATATCACTTAATGGAATAGCCATACGGCCATCTTCCATACATACTTAATGGAATAGCCATAAGGCCAACTTCCATACCCAATGCATTGGATGTTATAACGTAACCACCCATCCTGGTATTCACGGCACCACCCGTCATATGGTTTATCACGTAACCACCCGTCAAATGTCCAAGTACCAATATAAAATCATAAAACATAAAACCAATATAAAGGAATGATAAAATTTCCACATTTCAATCACAATATATCATTTAAATATATCGACATAATAGAATCTTTTATAAAAACCATTTTCAATACCAAAATACATAAAAGAGTATATGGTATTTATTTTATTTTAAAAACATTACGACTTGTTGAGGAAGCCAAAGACCAAATAATACTTGCGGCGGCGGAAAAGGTCATTGTCACCGCGTACATTAAAAGAAACATTCCTTTTTGTCGTTTAGTAAAACGATTCGTAGAAAAAGATTCCTTTTTATAAAAGTAAAAGTCAAAGGGGTTTATACACCGTATAAAAGATAGTTGTGTATAAAATGAAATATGCCTCAATGAAAGGAGATTGAGACGAAGTCCCTTACCTCGGGTCCGACTTGACTCGATCGTTCTTTAACGTCCTGAATAATAAAATTTAGTTAATTTCTACTTGCTTAAGAACATTCTTCAAGTTCATTATTCCTTTTATATCACTTATTGCCATGTTATAAACATTATGTAACCATTTAAGTTAATAATGTTTGTTTTGTCGATATTTTGTTCTTAAGTCGAAAGTGGACTTCTTACAATTACATGTTGTTCGTGTGTTCAATGGTTATTTATATCAAGAATGAAATTCCTGATTTTGATATCATATATATCATATATATCTTTCATATACATGTATTTATAATATCACATAATCATTTAGAGGTAAGAAATGAAATGCACCGTTCATGGAGACGGTAAGCCGTACGTACGCATGAATGCTACTTTCAATTCTATTTCGTATTTTATAGAATGGAATCATAATGATATAAAGGTATATTATAATTCCAGTTTAATATCATATATAATATCATAACTCCATCCTTTATACGTCCCACATATGGTATTTAACGAATCAAATCACTTTTAGGGGGCGGTAGTCCGCACTTCCTTAAATGAAGATATCGCATTTACCCATAATGGAAACCATAAAGGTATGCCCAAAATGAAAAATACAGAAGCTTAAGGAAAAAATAAACATATTATATATCATATATAAATATAGTTTCATCTTAATGGCCACCTTTGAAGGTGTTAAAAGAATGTTGAACAATAATCGTTTCGGGAGGCCAAAATTCGCCATCCACAAAAACAGTATGTTCTTCAACCATGTAGGTGTGTGTAAGTGTAGATAGAATCCTTCTTATAAAAAAATCCTAGTATATTGGAGATACTGTATTTGTTACAAAATAAATGAACAGAAAGAGTTTAGGGGGTTGGGGAAGTAAAATAAAACAAAAGGACTCAAATGAAGACATTACCTTAAAATCAGGTAACTCCCTTTGGTTTGAGCTCAAAGGATTCCTTGGGAAGACTTCTGCACAAAGTGAGGATTCAAGGAGTAAGAGAGGGATGTGGAGAGACAAAATGGGCAGGGGTTGGCCGAGCCAAAGGCTTTGGAAGTGTGGGTAAGGAGGTAGAGGTGGGGGCCTTTTATAAGAGGAGAGGAGGGGCACTCTTGGAAAGTAAAGAAATGTTACTTTATTTTAAAATGAGTTTCGGATTCAAAAGGTCCCACATTGATATAATTCGAAGGTAAGCTGATAAGGTTTCTAGATCCACCCATCCAATAGGTTTTGGAAATGTGTAGGTCATAGATTTTACATTATCATTTCATTTTATTTAAATCCTTTATTAATGAGGTAATCGCTGCATCATCATGATGTCATAAATAATTTAATTTATTTAAAGTAAAAAAAATATACAAAAAATACTATGATGTAGGAAAGATTTTTATCTTTCCAATTGCTATTTATAATAAAAAATCTGACTTGTATAACCCCATGTAAAAATTGTTTTAGTAAAACATCTCATGTTTGTGTCATTTTTACTTTAACAATTAATAAAAAGTTATTTATGTCATTTCCCAACCAAAGTGGCTCCATGGGGTCCCCAAGTTGACCCATGCATTTTCTTGGTAGGCAATGAAACATCCAATGAGGGTGTGACATGTGTCAAGCTCACCTCATTTTATTAAAACATTATTTTTATCTTAAACTACACTAATTACCTCTAATCGCGATTAAGAACTTAAAAGTTACTATTCACCAAAAAATTATTTTAATCTCATTGAACCACATTTTACTTCTTAATGACAACCATGTATGTCGGATTTTTGAAAATCAAATAACAGAAGTGACAAAGTTTCATTTAAACGAAAAATCAGTTTCTTTAACTACCACTTAGTGGTTTCACTATTCATCAAAAATTGAAGTTTTTCAGAAAAATACCAAAACTTCACCCTAAGCTATATTTGATATTCTGAATTCTAAAATGATGTCTATTTTACAAAATTAAAATCATATAAGTCACATTAATTAATTTAATAATTAATTCCCGCTGTCATGACAAATAGCGTGTTTTTATGAAACAATAAGTATCAAAAGATTGGCAGTAGTTTAAGTCCAATTTCAAAGTGAAATTGATTCCAATGACCACCATTGGATTAAATGGTAAAAATATATTCTAATTTCACTTTAAAACCAATTCAAAAGATAATATAATCATATAAATAAATTAGATTAAAAAGAGGTTTTGAATTAAAATACAACATTTTTTCACTATTCATTAAAAAAATGAACTTTATCGGAAAAATACCAAAAATTCACACAAAGTAAATTTTGATGTCCCAATCACAAATAATAAGTATATTTTGACAAACATAGCTTATAAAATTGTCAAAAGATATATTTAAAAATGTTTTGCCATAAAAAGGCAGTAAAACAATCTTTTAAAAATATTAGTGTATTTCGTGCTTAAGATTGAATTTATTTTCATTTTAAGCCTCTAAAACACTATCTAATTCATTAATAGGCGTAGATAAAAATATCTATTATTCATTACTTACTTGGGATGTTACATCCTTCCCCCCTTTAGAAAATTGTGTCCTCGCAATTTATTTACTTATCGAATAAGTGGGGGTACTTATCCCTCATTGCATTTTTAGATTCCCATGTTTCCTCTTCAATCATATGGGTTTTTCCACAAAACCTTTACATGATGAATCACCTTATTCCATAACACCTGCTCCCTCTAGTCAAGAATCTGGAATGGTTGTTCCTTATAAGATAGGTTCTCTTCCAGCTGAACTACCTCTGGACTCAAAACATGAGATGGATCTGGCATATACTTTCTCAGCATCGAAACATGAAAAACATTGTGTACCTGAGATAAACTCAGAGGTAATGCCACTCTGTATGGAACTGATCCAACTCTCTACAAAATTTCATATGGTCCAATGAACCTTGGACTCAGCTTTCCTTTCTTACCAAATCACATCACACTTTTCCTTGGAGAAACCTTGAGAAAAACATGATCACCTACCTCGAAAGATAGATCCTTCCTCCGGTTATCCGCATAACTCTTCTTCCTGCTCTGAGCTGTTCACATGTGTTTCTGAATCAACTGAACTTTTTCTGCCATCCCTTCTACCAATTCTGGTCCCATCAGCTTCCTTTCACCCACTTCATCCCAAAATGCTGGAGTTCGACACCGCTTCCCATATAAAGCCTCAAATGGTGCCATCTGTATACTAGAATGAAAACTGTTATTATAAGAAAACTCAACCAAAGAAAGATGTTGGTCCCAACTTCCCTGATAATCCATCGAACAAACTCGTAGCATATCCTCCAAGGTCTGAATTGTTCGTTCTGACTACCCATCTGATTGAGGATGAAAAGCTGTACTAAAATTTAATTTAGTACCCAACGACTTCTGAAGGACTTTCCAAAAGTTAGAAGTAAACCTAGGATCATGATCGGACACAATGGAGAGAGGAACTCCATGTAACCTGACTATCTCTTTAAGATACAAATGGGAAAGTTGATCTAGGGAAAAAGTATCTTGTATAGCAAGGAAATGAGCAGATTTAGTCAAGCGATCAATAATAACCCAGATTGCATTATTACCTTGAGATGTCCTCGGTAATCCCACAACAAAGTCCATGGATATGTTTTCCCATTTCCACTATGGCATTGGTAAAGGCTGAAGCATCCCTTTCGGTAACTTCCACTCTACTTTAACCTGCCAACAAGTCATACACTTCACAGTAAAATCAGCAATATCCCTTTTCATTACATCCCACCAGTAATACTCCCGCAGATCTCTGTACATCTTAGTACTGCCAGGATGAACTGAAAACAGGGAACTATGATCCTCACATAATAACTCATTCTTCAACTGTGAATCAAAAGGCACACATAATCTCTTCCCAAACCTCAAAACACAATCATTATCAATGTTGAATTTAGGCAACATAACCTTCTGAACCAGCTATACCTTTTTCTGCAACTCACTGCCTTCCCTCTGTGCTTGCTTAATTCTGTCTGATAGGGATGATCTAACTGATACCCGAAACAAAACAGAAGAACTTCCTAAACCAACAAATTCTATGCCAAAGTTCATCAAATCAAAAACCAAAGGATCTCGTTCCAAACATAGCATGGTTAATGAATCATTACTTTTTCGACTCAAAGCATCGACCACTTTATTTGCTTTTCCCGGATGGTAGTGAATTGTACAGTCATAATCCTTGATTAATTCCAGCCATATCCTCTGTCTCATGTTCAATTCTTTCTGAGTGAATATATACTTTAAACTTTTGTGATCAGTATATATTTTACACTTTACTCCATACAAATGATACCTCCAAATTTTTAAATCAAAAACAACAGCAGCTAATTCCAAATCATGTGCAGGGTAATTTACCTCATGAGTTTTCAACTGACGTGAAACATAAGCAATTACCTGATCATTCTGCATAAGGACACAACCAAGTCCCTTCAATGAAGCATCACTGTATATAACAAACTCACCATTCCTATAAGGAAGTGCCAAAACTGGAGCATTCACCAATCTTCTTTTCAACTCTTGAAAAGAATCATCACGTTATTTTGTCCAGATGAACTTAACACCCTTACGAGTTAGCTTAGTCATTGGACTAGATAACCGTGAAAAATTATCAACAAACCTTCAGTAGTAACCTGCCAATCCAAGAAAACTAAGGATCTCGGTTACATTTGTGGGTCTTGGCCATTCTTCAACAAATTTTGTTTTAGCAGGATCAACAGTTATGCCATCTTTTGAAACAATGTGACCCAGGAAAGAAATTTTTTGTAACCAAAACTCACAATTGCTGAATTTTACATATAGTTTATTTTCTTTTAAGGTTTGCAAGATAACCCTTAAATGACTTTCATGCTCCTCTTTACTTTTAGAAAACACCAAAATATCATCGATGAAAACAACCATAAATTTATCCAAGAACTCATGGAAAATTCTATTCATAAGATCCATGAATATAGCAGGTGCATTGGTTAACCCAAAAGGCATAACTAAAAATTCATAATGGCCATATCTATTACGGAACGCAGTCTTCGGAATGTCTACTTCTTTTACTTTCAACTGATGGTACCCCGACCTCAAGTCAATCTTCGAAAAATACTGATCTCCATGGAGCTGATCAAAAAAATCATCGATATGAGGCAAATGATACTTGTTCTTAACAGTAATATTATTTAAGGCTCTATAATCAATTCAAAGTCTCATTGAGCCATATTTCTTTTTAACAAACAAGACAGGAGAACCCCATGGTGATGTTCTAGGTCGAATGAAACCTTTATCTAATAACTCCTACAATTGCTTCTTTAACTCTAAAAGTTCAACTTGAGCCATTCGATAAGGGGGTTTTGAAATTGGCTTAGAATCAGGAACTAAGTCAACAGTAAATTCAACTTCCCGATCATAAATAATACCAGGCAACTCATCAGGAAAAACATCAAGATACTCATTTACCACTGGCACATCATTAATCCGAACAGTTCCATTATTTTCAACAATATGTGCAAGGTAACATTCATTTCCATCTTTTACTAGTTTCTCAACTTCCTGATATGTTATCAAAATCAAGGGTTCATTCTTGTACACAAACTGAAAATCTTTATGAAAAGAAACCATTTTAGCTCTGCAGTCAATCTTAGCATGATAAATAGAAAGCCAATCCATGCCCAAAATAACATCAAACTCTACTAGAGGCAAAACAATAAGGTTTGCGGGTAGATTCTTTCCACACACAAGGATAGGAAGGTTATTATAATTCCTTTTTGTCTCAATGTTCCCTCCAGGTGTTTTTACCATAAGTTTAGGATTCATATCTTTAGATGGAATTTCCAATTTACTAGAAAACTTCTCAGAAATGAAAGAGTGTGTAGACCCTGAATCCAACAACACATTGGCATAATCTGAACAAACAAACAGTGTGCCTGATACCACTTCATTCGATGACCCAACATCTGCTGAGGTTGTTGCAAAGGATTTCACCACCCCTTTCTACTTGTAGTCTGGATGCTTTCCCCCAGTTGAGTTCTTCGTTAGACACTCATTTTCATAATGACCCATTTCATTACACTTAAAACATCTTACCGCTGACTTTTCATTTCCTGATTGATCATCTTCCTTACAGTTATGAGCAATATGACCAGACTTACCACACCGAAAGCACTTACCAGACTTGGATAAACACTCTCCAGGATGCATTTTACCACACTTCTCACAGGATGGATATTTGGTTTTCTTACCTCCTTGCTTCTTTGATGAATTCTTCCCTTTTGCCTGACAACTGGACCTCTTATTTTGTTGTTTGTCATAGAACACCTGATCATCGGCAAACTCCATTTCCACCTTCTTCGCACATCGAACAAGTTTTTTATAACTTTTGAACTCACGAGAAGCTAAAGCCCTTCGATACTTTGTCTTTAACCCTGAGTAAAAACGATTTATTTTACTATCAAGATCTCATATGAAGTTTGGAGCATACCTTGCCAATCGAGTGAACTTTGCTTCATAAGTAGCCACTGAATCATCCTCCTGCCTCAATTCTAGGAACTGTTTTTCCATACTAAGACGAACCACCTTAGGAAAATATTTCTCAAGAAACATACCTTTGAATTCGTCCTAGTGAAGATCCTCAATCTCATCACTATCCCTGATATTTTTCACCATCGACCACCACTGATTAGCTTCACCTTCAAAACGGTAAACAGCAAGACTAACCTTTTGATGTTCTGAACACCCCATGACATCAAAAATCTTCTCCAGTGCTTTAATCCACCCTTCAGCTTGCATGGGGTCAGATGATCCTATGAATGACGAGGGATATTGCCGCATGAAATGTTCCACCACTGACATGTTCCTCTGTGGTTGATCTGGCTGATCTCGTGCATGGATACCGCCACCATTTATAGCCTGAGTCAACTGTGCCATCACTGCAACAAACTGTTCAGTTCCGATTCCGACCATCTCAGGTTGCTGATTTGGAAGGTTGCCTTCCTCCTGATGTCGTCCCAACAAAGCTGCTTTGTTTCCTCTGCAGAAAACCATTCTGAACAGAGAAATATCTTAGGCAAAGCAACATGGTAATCTTTAAATGCTATATCATTTCAGTCATACCATAAATTAACTTATAATTTAACAATTTTTTAACTCCTAAAGTTGTCTAAACCGACCTTTGATACCAACTATAAGGCCCCGGCCTTAAACATTACATAATATTGAATTAAATGAATAATTCACATTGAGGATCTTTTCAGGTTTAGATTTTTAGAGAATTAGGACATAACTGTTACATCTCAAAAGATTAAAAAGTAGACACTTCTACTGAGTTTCCATAGAATAAAAAAAACTCTTAAAAAGAAACATGTCTAGTTCCATGTTTTATATAGCATGACTTTCCCTTGATCCCATCCTTGACCCTATTCCACATTAAGTCCTATAAAAAACATTTCAAAAAACTTGGGGTGAGCATAAAAAGCTCAGTAAGGGATACACAAAGAATGAAAACTGTTAGTTTTTCAGACATCAAGTAAACCATGTATACTTTAACAAAGTAATACCTTCACCTTCATGAAGTAGTAAAAACTATTCACTGAATAAAATATCATTACTTACCCTTTTGTAACCAAAGGATTACCATAAAACCCATATAAATAACACATAACACATAAAGGTAACTTGGGAAATAATCATACTTAAGTGGAATAACCATACGGTTGACTTCCACACATATCACTTAATGGAATAGCCATACGGCCATCTTCCATACATACTTAATGGAATAGCCATACGGCCGAATTCCATACCCAATGCATTGGAGGTTATAACGTAACCACCCGTCCTGGTATTCACGGCACCACCCATCATATGGTTTATCACGTAACCACCCGTCAAATGTCCAAGTACCAATATAAAACCATAAAACATAAAACCAATATAAAGGAATGATAAAATTTCCACATTTCAATCACAATATATCATTTAAATATATTGACATAATAGAATCCTTTATCAAAACCATTTTCAATACCAAAATACATAAAAGTGTACATGGTATTTATTTTATTTTAACAACATTACGGCTTGTTGAGGAAGCCAAAGACCAAATAATACTCGCGGCGGCGAAAAAGGTCGTTGTCACCGCGTACGTTAAAAAAAACATTCCTTTTTGTTGTTTAGTAAAAAGCTTCGTAGAAAATGATTCCTTTTGTATAAAAGTAAAAGTCAAAGGGGTTTATACACCGTATAAAAGATATTTGTGTATAAAACGAAATATGCCTCAATGAAAGGAGATTGAGACGAAGTCCCTTACCTCGGGTCCGACTTGACTCGATCGTTCTTTAACGTCCTGAATAATAAAATTGAGTCAATTTATACTTACTTAAGAACCTTTTTCATGTTCATTATTCCTTTTATATCACTTATTTCCATTTTATAAACATTATGTAACCATTTAAGTTAATAATGTTTTTTTGTCGACATTTGGTTCTTAAGTCGAAAGTGGACTTCTTACAATTACAAGTTGTTCGTGTGGTCAATGGTTCTTTATATCCAGAATGAAATTCCTGATTTGGATATCATATATATCATATATATCTAGCATATACATGTATTTATAATATCACATAATCATTTAGAGGTAAGAAATGAAATGCACCGTTCATGGAGACGGTAAGCCGTACGTATGCATGAACGCTACTTTAATTTCTATTTCATATTTTATAGAATGGAATCATAATGATATAAAGGTATATTATAATTCCAGTGTAATATCATATATAATATCATAACTCCATCCTTTATACATCCCACATATGGTATTTAACGAATCAAATTACTTTGAGGGGGCGGTAGTCCGCACTTCCTTAAATGAAAATATCGCGTTTACCCATAATGGTAACCATAAAGGTATGCCCAAAATGAAAAATACAGAAGCTTAAGGAAACCATAAACATATTATATATCATATATAAATATAGTGTCATCTTAATGGCCACCTTTGAAGGCGTTAAAAGAATGTTGAACAATAATCGTTTCGGGAGGCCGAAATTCGCCATCCACAGAAACAATATGTTCATCATCCATTAGATGTAGGTGTGTGTAAGTTTAGATAGAATCCTTCTTATAACAACATCCTATTATATTTAAGATACAGGATTTGTTACAAAATAAATTAATAGAAAGAGTTTAGGGGGTTGGAGAAGTAAAATAAAACAAAAGGACTCAAGTGAAGACATTACCTTAAAATCGGGTAACTCCCTTTGGTTTGAGATCAAAGGCTTCCTTGGTTAGACTTCTGCCCAAAGTGAGGCTTCAAAGAGTAAGAGAGGGATGTGGAGAGACAAAATTGGTAGGGGCTGGCCGAGCCAAAGGCTTTGGAAGTGTGGGTAAGGAGGTAGAGGTGGGGGCCTTTTATAAGAGGAGAGGAGGGGCACTCTTGGAAAGTAAAGAAATGTTACTTTATTTTAAAATGATTTTCGGATTCAAAAGGTACCACATTGATATAATTCGAGGGTAAGGTGATAAGGGTTCGAAATCCACCCATAAAATAGGTTTTGGACATGTGTAGGTCATAGAGTTTACTTTATCATTTCATTTTATTTAAATCCTTTATTAATGAGGTAATCGCTGCATCATCGTGATGTCATAAAAAATTTAATTTATTTAAAGTCTAAAAATTATAAAAAAAATACTATGCTGTAGGAAATATTTTTATATTTCCAATGAATATTTATAATAAAAAATATGACTTGTATAACCCTATGTAACAATTGTTTTAGTAGAACATTTCATGTTTGTGTCATTTTTACTTTAACATTTAATAAAAAGTTATTTACGTCATTTCCCAACCAAAGTGGCTCCATGGGGTCCCGAAGTTGACCCATGGATTGTCTTGGTCGGCCATGATACATCCAATGAGGGTAGGACATGTGTCAAGCTCATCTCATTTTATTAAAACATTATTTTTACCTTAAACTACACTAATTACCTCTAATCGCGATTAAGAACTTAAAAGTTACTATTCACCAAAAAATTATTTTAATCTCATTGAACCACATTTTACTTCTTAATGACAACCATGTATGTCGGATTTTTGAAAATCAAATCACAGAAGTGACAAAGTTTCATTTAAATGAAAAATCAGTTTCTTTAACTACCACTTAGTGGTTTCACTATTCATCAAAAATTGAAGTTTTTCCGAAAAATACCAAAACTTCACCCTAAGCTATATTTGATATTATGAATTCGAAAGTGATGACTATTTTAAAAAATTCAAATCATATAAGTCACATTAATTAATTTAATAATTAATTCCCGCTGTCATGACAAATAGGGTGTTTTTATGAAACAATAAGTATCAAAAGATTGACACTAGTTTAAGTCCAATTTCAAAGTGAAATTGATTTCAATGACCACCATTGTATTAAATGGTAAAAATATATTATAATTTCACTTTAAAACCAATTCAAAAGATAATATAATCATATAAATAAATTAGATTAAAAATAGGTTTTGAATTAAAATACAACATTTTTTCACTATTCATTAAAAAATGAACTTTATCGGAAAAATAAAAAAAATTCACACAAAGTAAATTTTGATGTCCCAATAATAAAGAATAAGTTTATTTTGACAAACATAGCTTATAAAATTTTCAAAAGATATATTTAAAAATGGTTTTCCATAAAAAGGAAGTAAAATAATCTTTTAAAAATATTAGTGTATTTCATGCTTAAGATTGGATTTATTTTCATTTTAAGCCTCTAAAACACTATATAATTCATTAATAGGCATAGATAAAAATATCTATTATTCATTACTTACTTGGGATGTTACAACTTGTGCATACATGTAGACTACCTCTTTCGTGATGTGATGTGATACGATTTTCATTTAATTTTGATATAGATGGTAATAAAGATAGATTAAATGAATATATATTATATTTATGATATAAAAAACATTCTATAAAGGAGAATTAATGTTTACCTTTCATTCATTCTATTCATCATGAAAATGGAAATAATGTTCTGACTTAGATACGAATTACCATCTCCATGAATGATGTAGTTCATTTTCTATCTCTAAATTTTATGTATTACTATAAATAAAAAAAATAATTAATATATTATATTTATATCATGGTTAAAATTATAGATATAATAGAACCATGACCAAAATAAAAGGAATGATAATACCAAACCGAAATATATAATTAAAATGTAGCATTTATTACTCGAACGTTATTTTAACAAGGAATTGTTAAGAAATGGATAATAAAAGTTCATAACATAACAATATATTGTATTATATATAATATTAATATTATTTAACAGATTTAAAATAAAATATTATTTATTATACATGATTTTATAATGTGAATAAAGAAGGTTGAGACTTTAGGTAAGAGATTTTTATCTCACTTTTATTTATGTGGGACACATACAATATTCCCCACATATTTATTTTTTGTGGTGAATATAATTATCATGGATTTATTTTCTCATTATAATTCTAAAAACAATCAGGTATACATATCCATATATTTTTATAATTTTCATGGGGTCTACAATTCAAAATTTACCAAAGGGTAAGGGTTTTATGATGAAATTTCATTATTTATTGAGATTATTAATGATTATGTTTCCAATGATGAAATATTATGATATATATCTCAATAAACTCATTAATATTATTCTATTATGGTTATTTATATATATCACATGATTTCCATTCATTTTCATCTCTTTATATTCTCAAGACACTGAAATAATGTTTTTAAGGAAAACTAACTCTATTTCTCTCTTCGATCAATTTTGTTTTCATCTATGTCCATGTTTTCTAGAAATGTTTTCAATAATAATATTATTTTTACTATATGTCTATTTAATTGAGTTATTTTCCATGATTTAGCTATTAAGAAATGTTTTAGAAGGGATCTTTTTTTCATTTTCTTAACATGGTACTTTTGAATTTTTAATGAAAATTCAAAGGGTATATTTGTTTTAACATGTATGAAATGAATAATATTTTACACTATCATGAATAATAAATGATTCAAGAATTACTTTGAAATTTTTCATGTTTATTTTAAATTAAATGTTTTTCTTTAATATTTGGGATATTTTTTGATTTTAGAATGTGATTTTGAAAGTGGAAAGGGTATTTTCTTCAAGAGTATATATAATGATATTTTAATGGTACTTTTATTCACTAATGAGAATAAAAATTGATTCTAGAAATTATATACTGGCTATATGATCCTATTATACAATACATATTCATTATATGGATGTTTATTTATTTAAATGACAAGATTTTTATAGAACCCATTTGTTTTCCATGGGTTAAGCTTATGAAGCCCATTTAATTTCCCTAGGTTATAGTATGATGAAATATTTATAAAAACCATTTAATTTCTATGGGTGTAGAAACCCAAAGCTTGACTTACATGTAAATTACATTACTTTTGTGGAATACTTAATACATAACAAAAACAGATATCCAAGGACCATAATAGTTTAGTGTCTTTGGAAACTCGAAACATAATCTTCTAATCATGGTGAAAGATCTTCAACATCTACCATAATGATATTCCCCTTTTATTTTCTTACCTAAAACTTTTTTTGTATCCTAGGGAAAAGAAACATATAAAATGGTGATCTCGAATGCTCATTAAGGGTAAAAATTGAGAACATAAAACAATCCAAAAACATTTGAACATAAAAACATGATCATAAAATCTAAACATCAAAATCATGAGCAATGACATAAAACATGGTAGTACATAAGGCTTAGATCATAAAGGAACATTTATAATGATAAAGTATCATGGGGATAAAACATGTAATTGTAGAAAACCATTAATCACATGTTATGATTTCCATAGTATCCAAGGCATTGCTACCAAGACCATCATAGTGGACAAAGTGCATTACTGAACTGGGTTTACTTGCCGTTCCTGCCCTATATTACTGAACCAGATTCACTTTCCATTCTAGCCATGTCTATCTGATGAGATATAAATCTTTACCAAATTCATTAGGGGGAGATATAGGTCCCACCCATCTCATAATGAAATCATTCTTTCATGTTCCACAAAATAAACATAAACCATTCATCATAACCCAATGAATAAAATGGGTTTCATAAACATCATCCCATCATAACATAATCTATATAAAACAATGGATATAATTTAATCATAAGAAAAATAAAACCATGTAAATAATAGAGACATTATGCTTGAAACATAACCATATTAAAAAATGCCATCATAGATGGCAAGTAGTTTTGATAAAACACTTGAAATGAATTATTGAGGAAAATATCCTTTCTTTTTTTAAATCATTTTCTTTTCTGAAAATGACATGAAATTTTAAAAGAAAATAATTTTTTTGGAAATAATCATGAAATATTATATAGTAATATTCATGGAAATAAGGTGTTATGAAACCATAAAAATCCATTCATACCGTATAAGTTAAAAAAAACATACTTGTACTTTTACAGGAGAAGTCAAAAAGTACCTCATATGGTAAACAAAAGAAAGATTCCTTCCATACCATGTGGTAAAAAAAGGGTAAACATGACTTTAAACATAAATGGAATAATAGTAAACATTTTATGAATAAATTTTGAGAAAACATGGACATGGATGATAAACATAACCCCAGTAAATACTTATGAATAAACAATCTTGGATAAGAACGAGATTGGAATAATTATCCCTTACCTTTTATGATCGGTGGAATCATACATGTTATAAAATAAAGAAAATTATAAGCATATTTAAATATAATATCCTCCATAATAAGAATCATAAAACATTCATGGGAAGCATAAACACCATACAAAAGAAATAGATGGTGATTAAGGCATATGTCTCACAGAAAGAAAAGTGAGACAAAATAATCCCTTACCTTATGTCCAATTTATTCTGTATGTATCTGAGACTCCTATATAGTGGGTTTAAACATATTATTAAATTTTAATATTACCATAATAATATTTATGATATCATATATAATTCTCTTACAACTTTATATTACCCGTTCATTTGTCAGTTCCATATTAAAGCAGTGTTTTGGGTAAAATCGTTTCATTTATCGTACGTGTTTTGACTGGTAATTATTCATATGATTACTTAGAAAATGATTAATTACTTCCAGAATGTAAAACATGATTTATATATAATATATATTCAGAATATATATATAATAGATCGATAAATGGAATGAAATACACCGTTCATGGAGACGATAGGCCGTACGTATACATGAACGCTGTTTTCATTTCCTTATTAAATTGAATGGAAGTAAATGACATATATATATATAAATAAATCCAGTAGCATTATTATATCATATATTTAATGATTTATTATTATATATAATTTATAATCATTCTTGAATGGTTAACATGTAGAATGAATCTTATCGCATCGTGGAGACGGTAATCCGTATGTACGTACGAGCGATGATATCATTCCCACAATTATTGATTGGAATTGGAGTGGATGATATAATATCTCATAATTATAATAATGTTATTATAATTTTATATAGTTATTATTTCTACCAATATACCCATCCAAGTAAGGTGGTGGTGGAAAAACAGATTACACCACAACGTGGAGACGGTATTTCGTACGTACGCACGAGCGATGATTTTATTTTTCATAGGATGGATAGAAGGTAAAATAGGGTTGTTTTATATTTATAATTACATATCCGTATATGAGTGATACTTATGTTATTACTTTATAATGAAACAACTAAATAATAGGAAGTATAATAATAAATAAACTTGAAAGAATCGGTAGAGGAGATTACCTATTCCTCGACACACATCCTTTAAACTTCCTCTTATGGCACTAAAGTTGGTATTTGAAGAAGAATATGACCTATATTATGTTTATAGGGAAGTGTATAAGAGAAATTTAAAGGGTTTGGGTGAGCTTTAAAGCTAAAAATGTTGTGAAGAGGAGAGGGAGGAGGTTCCCTTTTTCTAAGAGAGGAGAGAGGCACTTTTGGAAACCTCTAAAATACTAATTTATAATATACCGAAACCCCACTTAAAAACTTCAAAAATGACTCAAATTTGAATATGAGATGATATAGGGTTGTAATATCATCAGAAAATAAAATTTAGACATGTTGGGAATTTATTTTAAACCTTATCAACTTGATTTATCATGATTTAATCTATTTTATTTTATTTGTGGTAATAATATTCTAAATTTTAAATTGTTATAAATATTTCCTTATGTTTTGTTAATTTAAAATAATTAGATACATTATTACATTTTCGACCATATAATTTTTAATTTGCATTTTTTCAATATTTTTGTGATTTTTAAACAATTTAATAATATGATATTTTTATAAAATATCAATAGTGTCAATTTTGACACTATTCAATTATTTGAATTGTAATAAAATCCACACAGAAGATATATTCGATCAAAAATATTTAATAGATTCCTAAAATTTCATATTCATCTAAAAAATTATTAGAGAACATTAATTTATTCATATAATATTTATTTTAATATTTTTTAAATGCATTTATTTGATATTTCTCTTAATAAAATAATTAATACAACATTTTTGTATGATTATTTAATATACTTATTTGTTGTATAAAAATTAAATATAAAGTTCTATGATGAAGATAAATATAAAAAATTTCATAATAAGACTTTTACTAGAATTTATCAACTTGAAATCACAACATTTAAATTGTTATATTTATTAAAGTATCAAGGTGAAAACTTTGACATCATTTAAAATAAAATAATATAAGTGTCATAATCACTATTATAAGGCTCAAAATGGTCAATTTTGACCCTATACAATTATATGAATTTTAATAAAATCCACAAAAAATAAATATTCGATAAAAAATATTTAATATATTACTAACATGTCATATTATTATAAAAAAATCATGGATCACATTAATTTGTTCATATAATATTTATTTTAATATTGTTAAAACCATTTATTTGATATTTCTCAAAATAAAATAATTACTACAACATTTTTGAATGATTATTTAATATACTGATTTGTGGCATAAAAATTATAACTAAAATCCTATGATGAAGATAAATATAATCCCTTTAATAATAATACTTTTACTCGAATTTATCATCTTAAAATCACAACATTTAAATTGTTATATTTATTAAACTATGAAGGTGACAACTTCAACATAATTTAAAATAAAATGATATAAGTTTCATAATCGCTATTATAAGGATCTAAATGGTCAAAACATAGACCATTGGATGCTTAGGGTATATATATACTCGACTAATATGGTTTGGTCAAGTTTTTGGTACTTTTTATTGGTATTATTATTTTAATAAAAACTATATTATTAATGTTTCACTAAATAAATAATTTCTACATCATTAATGTTTAAGCTATTAAAGTAATTAAATATTTCCTAAAAATTACAAATTAATTACCATGATAAAGAAAAAAAACTTATATTTGAAATGAGTTTTTATAATCTAATTTATATTCTTTATAAACTTATATTAAAAATAATCTAATTATTAATGTTTGAGTGAGACATATTTCACTTTCCTTTAAATAAAATAAATTAAAGGTCTTAATCACATCCAAGTGGGTTCTAATAGATTATATTTCGACCCAAGTATATTTTAGAGAGAAATATAATCAACCAATGATATCAAGACATGTTTTGGTGTAATTTTATAATATTATTTTTACCCTTAATTACCTTATTTACCTTTAACTATGGTAAATAAATTTACTGTAGTTACTATTCATAATGCCTGAAAAATAAAAAGTAGCATATTAACATAATTTAGAACTACTTATTCCAAATATAGAATCCATTTTTTCAAATTCAATACGTATAATTTGTAGTATTTAATTTAAAATTAATCTCGCTGTTGAGAAAACATGTTTTAAAAGATAAAACATTGCAAAAGATTGAAATATTTTTACCTATGAATTAAATGTAAAATTAATGATAAATACTTATATTATATTAAATGGTAAAAATATATTCTATTTATACTTTTAAAATATTCAATATTATAATTTAAACATATAAATTATCTCGATGAAAAAAGTTTTTTTAGTTAAAATTTAGCATATTTTTACAATTCATCAAAATATGAAGGTAATCAGAATAATGTCAAAAATTTATCAAACATAAATTTTTATATAATGATTCATAATAATAAGTTTAATTTGTCAAATTTAACTTATAAATGTGTAAAAAATTTTATTTAAAATGGGTGTTCCATAAAAATACAGCAAAATTGCTGTTTTTGAAAAATACTTATTTTACCCAAAAATTTTATATTATTCTCATACCGTGTTCAAGAGTATGTGTAAGGTGAATTATAATGTTATAAAATTAAAAATATGGTTAATACTTTTCATAACATCTAGTTCATAATAATATTATAACAATATATCGTTGTTTAGTAAAACTCGGTATTGCGTACAACACACGCTATTGAGGAAGGTCGCTCTGGCATGTAACACAAGCCAAGTATACTATTTGCGTATACTATAAGCTAATACATTGTTGCGTATAGCACAAGATAATCTTGGTGTAGCGTACAACACAAGACATCAAAGAAATTAAAAACATTATTTCTCATAAAATCTCGGGGCATTACAATGGGTTAGTCTATATTGAATGTTTTATGATATTTAAGAACACAAAATTATAGAATATGTCATGGTTCGTAACTATACCTCCCTCTAATGTAATTGGTAATGATTAGTGTTCTATGGGATCAAAAGGTGCATGAGAGGTTATCCCAAGAACGAAAGAGGGTACATGAGAGGTTATTCCAAGCCTAAAAGAGGGTACATGTAAGGTCATACCAATCATTAAAGAGGGTACCTTGGATGTTATCCCATGATCATTTTAGATACACGGTTGGTTCACCCATACCTAAAGTGTTATTAATTACATGGTTTGTATCCCTTATATAAGATTTTATATGATTATATATATACCATAAATCTATGTATTTTTCCAATGTTATGATCTTATATATCATATATTTGATTCCATTAGGATTTATTTATTATAAATATACATTATTTATTCATTGAATCATGTTTCTGATCTATGATATTCATGGTATAGATTTCAAATTTTATTTGCATGTTCTGAAACCCTTATGCCCAAGTTATTTTTATGTCTCCATCGTTTACCCTTATTGAGAATCTTATCTCAAACATTATTATGTTTCTTTTTTCCTAGGTTATGAAGAAAGTTATTATGTATGATATGTCTATGAAGGTTTTATTTATGAAGAACATAGTAGCAGACGACATATCTCACTTATGGGCCAGTTGTTTATATGTCCTTGTATCCAAAGGCACTTGACCTAAACAATTTTAGTGTGGATCATTATATTATATAATGAATATTTCTATATTAAGATATAATATTTTTGTATGAAAAGTTTGGGTCTTTATAGTTGGTATCATAGAAAAGGTTTAGTTAACCTTTGGAAATTAGGATGTGAAAACCTCAATGAGAACCCATAAGATATTCCTATATTTAGGATAATGTCGTGTGTTATGGTAATTAAATGTGAGTGGTTTTACAAGAAATTACATCCTTTTTGGGATAAAATAGGTTCATTTTTCTCTATAATAGGAAAACCTAGGGTTATTAACCCTAAAAATAAAATATTGAGTCAGACTTTATCATTACCCAGTGAATGAAAATAAACATTTCCATACAAATGTTTTTATACTCTCAGGGATATGATTATGTTAATTCATATGAACCATGAAGAAGGATATGAATAGATGATGACTGTGTATCATATTGGTTAAACCTAAGGTTTCATATATAGAAGAGAAGGTTTCATGATTTATACATCTCATAAATAATTTTTTATGATTATGTTGTTTCCAAAATGAATAACGTTTCTTGAAAAATTCATTTTAGTTTTATTTAATGGATAGAAAATGGATGAATCATGTTATTGATTAATTATATGAACAATGAAATTATTTTCCTCTTGACTAACAAAATGTTATGGGAGTAGTAATGAAAAATATAATTTCTATTCTTAGGAAAATTTATCAATATATTAAACACGTTGAGCTCCCAAACATGAAAAGGAAGAAAAAAATTATTTTTATTCCTTTATTAGGAAACTTGCACCTTCTATAGTGATTATGATAATCCAATAGTTTTTAAAATGGATCAACATCGCTTAAAATATATTCTCCATTATGCACTGTTTAGACCATGACAATGTCAATTTGGATATATATAATTTTGAAGGAAAAGAGGATAAATAGTGGACTCTTATCAAGAAAATGAGGCAACATTAAGAAATCAATTACATAGAGTGGGATGAGTTTAAGAGGTTATTTTTTCAAAAATACATTCTTTATATTCTTCATACTAAAATGGAGAAGGTATTTCTTGATCTAGAAATAAATTTTGATGAATCCATTGGCACGTAGGTGGAAAATTTTAAAACACTTATAAGGTATGCTTATGGTATTATCATCCAACATGAATGTATGTTTCAAAAATTGATCATTGGATTAAAACCAAATATCTGAAAGGGAATTATCCATAAAAAAAATTGGTATATATCAAGAAATCATTTTTTGTGTTGTCAAGGTAGAAATTACGATTAAAGTTACTCAAGAATCACCTGGTTTTGATAAGAAAATAAATATATAATTCGATAGAAATTCTAAAAACCATAGGCAAACGAAGACGATATTTCCTTTATAGTTTAAGTATGGAAGTAAAAATAGAGTAAATTGTGTCAATAGAACTACTAAATGTTTTATGTGTGGAAAGAAATGTCATTGAGGAACTAAATTCCAAACTAATGAGAAGAATTTATCTAATGATGAGAACAAAGAGAGATCTCTACAGAATAAAAATCCTACACTCTAGTGTTTTAAATTCAAGTAGTTTGGAAAATTTGATAATTAATTCCTTAATCCATGGGTGAAACATCTTGAACCCAGATGCCACTCAATAATTAACGGATCCCGGTAGGCCACATGGACTCACACAGATCTCCCCAAATGATAAAGGCTTATGACTATTGGAGTAGTCCTTGGGTGTGTCTATGGGGAGAAAATTCCCTTTTACTATAGTATAACACAGTGGTAGAAAACATAAATATCAAATAATGAAAGTAGTATAAAAGTCAGAAAATAGAATAATAGTAAGAATAGATAGAAATTCCAAAGGGACTTCAAAAAAAAGATGATTATAAATGTGTTTTTTATATAAAACATCCTATACAAGTATACAATAGTACAATACAATACTTGTTTCAAAATACCCAAAATAAAAAAATAATTATCTCCTAATAGTATCATGAGCCTCATTACGGTATATTTATCCCCTTCTCGTAATAATGGAACAATGTCAAGCATCGACCTATGAGTACCTCCCCCAGTCCCTATATGCATCCATATAGTCTATCCGAGTACCCGAAGGCTTCCCAAAAAGGGTGCGAGATACAATACTTGAAGGTAACCACTCGATAGTATATAAAAAAGTATGGTTATGTAATAAAAGATAGGAAATGTTCCAAGTGTATCATATGTATCCAATAATAAAAAGGAAATTAATCTTGGAATGTATACTACAACACATGTGATATGGAATAGCCATATAATGATCCCTACAAAAATTGATTAGGTCCTTAGAAAAAGGTAGTAGTAATATAAAATGAAGTTAGCACCTTGGAATTTCCTTGTACACAACATATTATATCACCTGGGACATTACCGTATAATATATAAATGAAATCAACCATGAACTTACTATATAATTAGAGGTACCATCACAACCATAGCCACATTGTACTACCAATAAGATCACATTTACCGTGATCATGCCATATAATTTGAAGTTTCTAACCAAAAAAGGGTTGGATATAATGTGTAAGAGACTAAGGAATCCTCATAAAGTCCCTAGGTCATCTTAATGGATACACGATTAGGTATGATTTGGGGTCCAATGAGCATTTCTACTGACCATGTCATTTCTAATCCCAAGAAAATCATGAACTAAGGGGTAGAAAGGCATCCCACAAAATTATAATCCAATGAGTATATTGGTCCAAGGAATTCTCTACCACTATCATGAGCCATGATGTAGCATAACCACCACTTCCTATGAAATCATTCAACAACCAATCCAATTACTATTTTATACCATGAGTTTACCCACTCATTTCCAAATTTTGTAAATAAAATAGTGCACATGAGCCTTAGCTCGGTTGGTGAGGACTCGGTAGGTGCATCCAAGAGACCCAAGATCAAATTCGGGTGGAGGCATATTTCTGAGTTACTGTAGCAGCATTGTAGAAGTCACTATAGTAGTCATTGTTCGGTACTATAGTTTCTGGAACTATTCATCAATTTGGACCGTTGGGGCACCAGTTTGGGCCTTGGGTCCTGTAAGGCTTTCGGGCCACCCAAGGCCTTCGGGCTAGTTGATTCTAAATGCCTTTGGGACACCTTAAGGCATTAGGGCCACCCCATGGCCTTCTGGACACTTGATTTCAGATGTATCTGTTTGAATACAAGGAACAAGGATTCAGATGAGGATTCAGGGCAGTCACATCCACTAGAGAAGAGCTAACCAGATTTGGACAAATGAGAGGGTATGGCGTTGCCATTAGTACCGGGCTTGTGCAGCTTTGCATAAGACAGCTAGCCGACCAGCCCTGCGAAGGTGGAGGGCTGATATCATGACATATATTGGGGAGGATCAGTTCCAAGTTGTCTTGTCTGGGTGATTCTCTCTAATACCTACGGGTCATGTAATTGTCTCTAAGCCTTCAGGCCTTGTAAGGGTTCCACCTCACCCCTTGAAAGGTGGATTATCAAAATAATAAAAAAATTAAGGCCTTCAGGCCATTCCGACCTAAATAAAATAGTCAATCAATTCCAATTCCATGTAATATATTTTAATTAATTCAATAATTGAATAACATGTCAACACATGTAAAAGGGGTAAATACACCTCCTAATAAACAATTCAATTCAGTTCATATCATTATGATATTCTTATAAACAGACAAGCATAAAATAAATCATCTTGGGTGTTCTAGTAATAAGAAATTAATAGAGACCACCCCAAGTGTGGCCTAAGATTGAAAAACAACCTCCAATAGGTCATAAAGAAAAAAGTGAATCCCTAACAAGTTTAATTTTATTAAATTCAATTAATAAATTCATTTATAGGGCCACACCAAAATGTTCAGTAGACAACACAATAGAAACTTGGTCAATAATGCACTAAACCGAATAATAAAATTATAGAACACCTTCCTTGGGTCCATAATAGAGTTATCATCCAATATCATCTTTTGAATTGAATGAGATAGGGAAAAAATGAAGAATAGACTAAATCATGAGAAATAAGGTATATTATCTTTCACAAAAATAGTTTTTCTGATACCAAGAAAAATTAAGAATGACCCAAAAAGAATTGAGTACTC
Organism: Viscum album; assembly: GCA_963277665.1. NCBI lineage: Eukaryota > Viridiplantae > Streptophyta > Magnoliopsida > Santalales > Viscaceae > Viscum > Viscum album. The sequence continues at coordinate 692,806,186 of OY728157.1, forward strand.
ACTGACATGGATCCAGTGAGACTGATAGCGCTTGATTACGAGATTAGAGATAGTAGAGGGATAAAAAATCTAGTTTAAGAGTCAACTAGGCTCCCAAATATTACCTCTATATAACATAAGATAAATAAGAACATAGGTTTTGGATTAATGACATATTAAGGGGAAATTTATAATTTCAAAAAAATCCTTGGGTCACATGGTTTGGCTGCACGATTGGCCAACCCATATTCCAACATTGTGCCCACTACTATAAGAAGGGGAACCTCACATGGTTAGTGTGCAAGGATTGACTAATAATGCAAAAATCATGAAAATATTATATGTTAAAAAGTCTATAGCTTTCAAATAGTTTTTCACCTCTATTAACATGGGTTCCTCAAACCCTAAGACATGTAGAACCCCACTATCCAACTTCACGTGGTTATAAGAAACTATACGACCTATCCCACATGGTATCTATTTACCATGTAACTATCCTTTTCTTCTATGAGACTGAGCTTCATTCTCTGAAGAAGTATCAAACACCCCTGATACACTCGTGTCCTCAAAGGGTATTCATATTAGACAATAATTAAACATTTAACCTAAAAACAAAATGATATGTACATCATAAAAAAATCACGGTTCTAATAATCTTCCTAACATAAATCAATTTATCCCTGAATTCCCTTTACAAGGGTGGTCATGAATTCTCTAAGAGTAAATCTATCATCTGAACATGTACATCAGCCTCCTGCTCTTGGGTCTCATCCTGCTAATGACCATGTTTCCATATAACTCGTACTAATTGAATTGACTATCCTAAAATTAACATCATGATCCTATCAACGATACAAATATGAAACTTCTCAAAGGACATAACTACCTATAACTCCACCTCATCTAGATGGAAAGTGTGAGACAGGTCTGAGTGATAGTGGAATAGATGAGATATGTAAAAGAAGTCATGAATGCATTGATACCTCTGTGTTAATTTCAACCGTTAAGATACTAGACCGACTCTCTCCATAATCTCGAATGGTCCATTATACCATGATGAATTTTTGTGTGTCCTAATTCGTATGTGTCCCGGCCTCAGTGAGATAAATAAAAAGAACTAATCCCCAAGCTCAAACTCTAAAGGTCTTCTTTGTTGATCAACATAAGAATTCTATTGAGATTGTATAGTATCCATATGCTTCTAAATAAACTAGACAAAATTAGTTGTATCCTTCACGAAACCTAGTCATAGTAAAGCTACCTCACCTGCCTCTAGACAGCACCAGAGCGATCAACATTTCCTACCATACAAAGCATCACAAGGTTTCATCTATATAGTCACTTGATAATTTTTATTATAGGTGAAATCAACCATGGGAATTTTTTTCTCTGAAGAGCCCCCAAAATCTATGTCACTTTCTCATGGTATGCCCTCAAGAAACTATAACGTATGCTCTAACCGACCATTAGTTTGACGGTGGTATGTTGTTCTCATGAAAACTTATTTACCCATATTTGTCGACAAAATATACTAGGGATGAGACAAAAACAAATAATTCAAATATAAAATGATAGTGTGAGTAACCCTATGAATTTTTTATATCTCTATGACATACAACCTTCCATTATTATCCACACTAATGTCTTCCTTGATTGGTATAAAATTAGAAACCCTCATGAGTCTGTTATCAAGAACCCAAACTGCATCACAATCTCGAGGCGACCTCATAAAACTAATCATGAAATCCATTGTGATATAATCCCTTTTCTACTTAAGAATAGGTAGCTATTATAAAAGTACTACTAGTTTCTATTGTCTCACCTTCACTTGATAACAGGTGTAACACATTGTTACAAAACTATCTACCTATCGATTCATATATTACTATCAGTATTGATGGAGTAATTCAAAGTACATCTTGTCAATGTTGAGGTACACTACCCCAGCTGAGACATGAAACCCCTATATCAGATCCTCGTGTATGTCCACTTAATCCCATATGAGACTAAGAATACATAGGATCTCATCCTCACCCATAGTCTAACTCGGTGGTGGGTCCTCAACTACCAAAATATCTCTTAGGACTAGGCCCCCAATATTAGATATATTCCACATAATTATTATATCTACCAAGGAAGAGGTCATAAATAAAGATTAATGATAAGTCTTTCCCTTAATATATTTCATTTTAAAGTGTATCTTAGTGAATAAATACATACGCTACCACTTTATACTATTCTAATGAAGTGCCTATATCTAATTCCTCCTTCTCATTGCATCATCCAATGAATTTTCCTTACCAAACAGGTATGATAACTCAATGTAAAAACACTATTGGTACTAAAACCACCTTTTAAACCTTAGATTTAGATTACTCTTTTTCTGTATGTAGTTGATTATTTTTTGGTCTGTGTACACAAAAAAATGCTATCCTAGTAAGTAATGTCTCTAATAATAAAAAGCATGTAAAACTGTAGCACACATCAGATCATTCATTGGGATGTTTTACTCAAGTGGCCTTAGCTGTTGAGACCTATATGATATGTATCTATTTCCCAATATCAGCACTTCTTCAAGTACAATACCAGATGATTCACTATAAACAGTGTAGATTTTTCCCTACTCTAGAAGAACCAGAACTGGTGATGAAGTCAATCTCCCTTTCATCGCCTAAAATGTTGTATTATAGGTATTATTCAATAAAAATATCACACCCTTCTTCTTCAAGACCATGAAAAGTGATTCTTAGTGTGGGAAGTCCAATATATAATTCATGTAATATCACTATATCGCCAAGGAACATTGTATGAAAAAGAAGTTCATGGGATTCTCCTAGGAAAATATACATCTTACCTTCCCCAGGTAAATTGATACTTCTGTCATTGAGAGAATATGACCTAGGAAGTGAAAATTATCCTTCCAAAAGTGTCACTTTATGAGCATAAAAAATAACTAATTTTCTCTCAGTGTATCCAAAATGATCTCAAGATGGTTTTTATGGTCATGAAGATTATTAGAATACACCAATATATCATCCACAAATACCACCACAAATGAATATATATATTGATGGAAGAATTAGTTCATCCTCACCATGAAAACCATTGACACATTAGTCAAAAAAATGGTATAACGAGATAATCATATAGACCACACCTTCAATGAAATATTGTACAAGGTATGTATGCAGTTCGAACACATACCTGGTGATATATTAACCTTAAATCGGTTTTTGAGAACACCCTAACTCCTCTAATCTGATTAAATAGGTCATCAATCTATGAAAAGGTATAAAGGTTCTTAACCTTCAGTGAGTTATAATTCTAATTGCATATGTATAACCTAAGGGTACCATCCACCTTTTTTCAAAAAGGACCGGAGAACCCCATAGAGAAGTTTTGGGTTAGATAAACCCCTTTTACACTATATCCTATAGTTTCTAATCGAACTCCTAAAAACCCATAGTATCAATCCTGTAAGGTGGATTTGATAATGGTGAGTCTCCTCACACAATCTCAATGGAGAAATCTACCTCTCTGAATAGAGTTAATCCTGAAAATTTGATTAGGAAAACATCCCTGAAATGGTTGGAAACTGGAATAATGTCATCCTAATAGGATCTCTGGTCATCTAGATACAAACTAGAAATATGGTCTATAATCCTACCCATCCCACAATGTTGTGGTTTATTTAAGATTGTGTGGATATCCCATTCACCATTGCGAGTGTAAAATTCACTATCTGGTGATGTGGAAGTCACCATATGGTGATAGAAAAAGATATAGGCTTGATAATAAACTTGTTAGTCCATACCAAGTATGACGTCAAAACCGATCATCTCAAAGAAAAAAAGGTTTTAAAAGAAGTGACATGAATCAATTTCATGGGGAGATCCCTACACATATATAAATACTAAGTTATAATCCCAAACACAGTTTCAAGTGTCATAACACCCTTAGAAAACTGGATCACTAACCTAATTCTTTTCACAAAATACACAAATATAAAACTATGTGATGGCCATGTTTTAAAAAGATAAGATACAAGTATTTATGATACTAAAATCAGACATGTTCAACGTATATAGTCTAACACCCTAGTACATGGGGGATGTTTTACAGAATAAATTTTTCTTCAAACACAACCCTAAGGAATAACCTCACATCCCAAAGTAGGCCTACCATAATATCATGGTGCAACTGTTGTCTGGCTACCCCAGTGACAACCACCACAACCTTGGACTGATCTAAAAGTACTTCTATAGTTCCCAGCCTGACATACATATGAGTAAACTACTCTTGAACCTAGTTCTAGTGAATACCCCATACTACTCACCACAAGAGGGAAGGTCATACAAAAATGTTTCTTGTTGCATATCCGTTCATTAGCTCCGCACTCAAATGGTCTGTTATTTAACTAATTCATCTTGTGTCCTCATCTACTACACTAATTATTAAAAATAAATTCCATTAATAGAAGCCTAAATGATATTCATCTCTTGGGAAGCCTCAAATCAGTGCTTCCAACTATAAGATGTTGAACCATTTGGTCGAGAGAATACACTAATATATGCTATTCCCCCAGGTTCCCTCAAGTTACACCCTTTAATAAACGCCTAATTCACAATTTTAGTAATTATGGTCAATCTAAAAACATTGAATTGAGATCAAAAAACATTTTAGATACTTTATTAAAAGCATCTATCCCTCGATAACACATCTGTATGGTACGTCCATGAAAATAATTTCAACACTGTAAATCATGTGGAGTAAACCATAATTATTACAAACCCCTTATCTAGATTTATGATATAACTAGCCTTATATTCCCTTATATTCTCAAGGTAAATTTACTCATAAACACTGGTATGGAAATCAACCCAAATCATATCCCACAATCTGTCATCCTGGATCATAAAATCCATAGATTTTACCCTTACTCAACATATGAGCTCACTCTTTCTTATGTTTTCTTTCCCTGTGTTATAATAATAGGTTTATGTAAGTTTTTCTATAACGATTACTATATGGGAATTTCATTATGTTATATATTACAGATCATTAATGAAATAATAATATTATAAATCTATTCTATAAATACAATAAATCTTTTTGTCCTCATGCCGGTATTTGTAAAATATATCTGATATTCATCTATAAATATGTAATATCTATTTATTAAAATAATAAGTTATTATATTTGGTTTCAAAGTATTGTTTAGTTAATATTTTTTCATTAATATTAGATTACTTTGGTGAAAACTAGATTGATATGTCTATTATAGGATAACAACCTAATGTTTTGGTTATGAATATACTCTGATGTTTTCCTTGCTATAAATATGTGTGTAGATAGTAAAAGTAGGAGTGGTTTTGGAATATATTAATCTAGATTTACTAACCTAGAATGGATTAGGTTGATTATATATCAACCACCATTCTGGTGCATGATTATCTACCCCTTAATTATCACCTAAATTTATATCCTCGCATGGGTTAATTAACATTATAATTATAAAACATCATGAAGGACTTGAATATATGATTTTCATGGATAAATTGGGTTAAACCTATGGTTTCATTGATTTAAAATAATGTGTCATGATTTAGACATCATATAAATGATTTTCCACTTCATTTGGTGTCACATTATGATTTTTGTTTCTCACATTATACATTATGATATTAGTCAATAGATAGATCTTGGAGGAATTGTGTTAAAACTAAATATGAAAGACAATATAATTATTTATTTTATAATTAACCTAGTGAAATAAAAGACAGAACGAATAAATTTATAATTATACTGAATCCTATATCTCATTATATTATTAACAATATGAAATTAGGTGGATTTCTTAACATAGCTAATAGGAGAAAAATGGAGATTCATGAAGAGAATGGAGGGAAGAAGATTTAGTTTCATATATTTCATGAATCTGGGAATAAGAAACTAGGTAAATGTCTTAAATTAATGAAAATATGTTTTGTGTGTGGAAATTAAGGACATATAGAATGTAATTTTTGAATAAAAATGAAAAATTTACTTAAAGTAATGGACGAGATTAATGATTTTCTTAAGGTGTCACCAATGTTTTAATTTTTTTAATGTGGAAAATATTAACAATATGAAAATAAATTTTCTAATGGGAATGCATAAAAATAGAATTCGCATGGTTGTTGAGTACAATTTTTATTTTTTATGATAAAGAGACAACGAATGATATATTAATTTATAGAGGTATTAAAGAATATGATGAAAAATCAAAGTTAATGGTCAAATAAATAATTGGAATGATTGAAGTGTTAATGTATTAGAATTCAATAATTATATTGTATAACTATATTTATTATATTTATTATGTTTCTTATAATCAGAAAACATGTAATGATTTTTATGTAATTGTTTTTCATTATATATTTTCAAGAATATCTTTAATTGTATAGATAAATAAAAAATGTGATTTAATAGTAATGTGATATTTTTTTTGTAAAAAAATTCATTGATAGAAATATAATATTTAATATGTGCTGAATGTTTATTTTTAGTTAAGATAAAGATATTATTGATAATAAAAATGGGATAATACTGATGACCTTGGAACTAATTACTAATTTGATTACAGTGTGGTCTACGTTATCTTTGATGGAGTTTACAACTTTTTTGGATTAATGGAATATATTCAATAATTAGATATTTTATTTAAGTAATGAGGAGATAGTTAATTTTTTAATTCATGTATTTTTTAATTGAGGTTTTATGGTCATTCAAGTTACTACAATGTTTTCCGATAATATATGATCATGGAATTCACATATTTGGAAGGTTACCTTTATAGATAATTTGTTTCATTTGGGGGATGAATGTTAAGCTGATTTTTGAAATTTTGTGATATTATTTACAAAGTTTTAGATTTTTAATTTAGTGAGACATATTTTGGAAGAGTTTTATGGTTAATTTATAATGGTATAGTTTAATTTGATGTCTGGGGATTATTTTTTCAGGTTAAAATATGATTTATAATATTGGATAACCTATACTAATAATTTTGGTTATGGTAAATATCTAGAGGCATAAAGAGCCAATGATCCCATACCCAAGTGGTAAGGGCTCATGCATGGAATCAAAGAGACCTGAGTTAAAAACTAGTTGGAGGCAAATTTTCGAGTTACTGTAGAAAATACTTTTTGGTACTGTAGTAGAAGGAACAGTTCACTCGATTTGGGCCTTCGAGCCACTGGTTTGGGCCTATGGGTCTCAGGGCCTTTAGGTCATCAATTTCCTTCAGGCCTTAGGGCCTTTGGGCCACAAAGAGGATAGAGTAGCCCAGTTCACATAGAGAAGGCACCAAAATAGGAGTAGAGCATAGAGTAGTAATCACTAGGGCAGAGCTAATCGGATTGGAAGAATGATAAGGTATGGAACCGCCATCAAGACCAGGCACTGTCATCTTTGCACAGGGAAATGCTATCCAATCATCAATGCAATGTGGGGATCTAGGTTATTAATGATCTAGAAGCTGGGGAGGGGTAGTTCTAGTGGGTTGGTCCTATGGGTCATGTAATTGTCACAGTATGGCTCTGGGCCTTTGGGTCATGTAATTGGACTTCGAGTTGCATTTGGCCTTGTACCTTGGGCCTAAAAGTTGTGTAAGGGTTTCCCTTTATCCCTTAAAAAAGATGGATTATCCATAATAAAAATAAAAATAAGGCCTTTGGTCTATTCATTTCAGGTATAGAGAGATAAGAAATAAAGTTTCATTATTTTAAGAATCATATGATACATTAAAATTAAATTTTACTACTTCATGTAAGAAAAATTCAACTGGTATATTCATTTCATAGAGTATGGTAAGAAGAGGAAAATGATCGAACCAGAACTAAAGGATAAATTTTGTTTTTGAAATTAAAAAAAAATATATATTTTTTATTTTTCTATGTTATCGATTATTATAAACAAATAATCCCTCAAAACTAGGAAATATTTCATGAAATATAAATTTATACTACTACCTTCATTTCTAATGAATTGATGGGATTTTCACATATCAAAAAGTTTATGGTTTTGTAGTCGTTGAAGTTATCTTGACCTTATTCTCTATTACTTTTTATTAGTAATTGGGTGTTAATTTTTTCCTATTTTTCAATATTTTAACTTCCTACTAATGTTTACTATTTTAAAACCAATCATTGTTTTATTCTTGATGACTTTCATATTTAGATTTCCCATTGTTAAAAGGGTGTTTTATTAAACCTATTTACAATTTTGGTATTTAAAAATGGAATTTTCAATTGTCAAACCATTTATTATAGTGCATAGGATCAAATTTTAGGGATGAAATCTATTGGGGTATAATTTAACATCTTATGATTTTGGAAGAATAAATTTGTGTTCCATATCATAAACAACACTCAACACCGTGCTTAAACAAACCACAAAATATTATAATTTAAATATGAATTTTATCAGGAGTCATTGAATTATTGGGTATAAATAATAAGAAAACAATTATGAAATATATATTTATGTTATTCTAAATAAAAATTCATTGATTAATTATTTGGAAAATAATATTTATTTTTTCGTAAAGTCATATTATTCTTTAAAAATGAATTTTCTTTTCAATATGATTTTTACTATTTTTGTGAAAATATATTATATTTAAATTTTGATATTTTTAGAAAATTTATTTGATTCAATTAAAATATTTTTTTTAAATCAACATTTCTAAATTTTTCATGATTGGGTTTTTAATAATATTCCAAAAAGAATGATTTTTCGAGGAATAATAAAAAAATAATTTATATTGAAAACTGTATATTTTTTTCAAACATTTTAAAAGTCTCACTTTGTTTTAAAATGTATTTAAAGTTAAATTATTTATATTATGTTACTGTTAATCTAATTAGTATCATTTTTATCAATTTTATTGTATAATCTGGTATAAAAATAATTTTATACATAAAAGGAATTTTTCTTCAAAACTACTTGTCCTTGCGTTAGGTGTTTTGATTATAAATTAATTTTTACCAATTTTTGAAATTGAATACATAAAAATCAATTCAATTTTTTTTAATTTGGGGGGGTCCAAAATTGTTAAATAGGTTCCTTTTATATTTGGCCAATATGAAGAGTAACCATAGAAAATTTTTATTATGATAGTAAAGGTAAATTTGGTTAGTTAAGGTTAGGAATTATGTGGTATGGTCTCTAAATAAACAAAACACATTCATATATTTCATTTTATGGTATAAATTTAGCCATAGTCATCCCAAATTCTAATATATGTCATTTTATATCCATTTTAACCTGATTATGAAATTTATATTATTCTATGTAATGAAAATTCCAAAATGTAATAATTAAATCTTTATGTAAATAAACATGATGAATCTATGATAATTACAAAATATGAACTTCCAAAAGTTTCATAAAAACATAATTTTCCATGAAGAATCATCAATTAAACTCCATTCAATGAAATATATATATATATTCTAAATTAGATATTAAAAAATTATATGTTTATGGATTCCTTTTTCCTTATAGGAATACACAATACTTATTATCTCATATTCATGTATGTATTTTTTTCCACTCTATTTTACACAGTAATCACTTTTTCTATATCCTTTTAACTTAAAATTTAAATTCAAAAACTAAAACTAACATAAGAATACACTATTTTACATCCATAACTTGGATAATATTAAAGTGAATTTTCACTATTTAATTCAATTTAGTTTGTTGAGTGATCAACCAATAATGTCAAATTAGTTGTAGAAGTTCCAGACTAGAAAATTTGAACGTTACATAAATATACCATACAAAATGTCGTGGTATCATATCCAAAATCACAAGTTGTGATCTTTAACCAAATAAAAATTGAATGTTTCATAAAATAAAATTATATAGTAAAAAATAATGCTAAAAATCCCTTAAACAAGCCTAATTTCACAGTCACCAACCTATGTTGCAAAAACTACAAAAGACTCAATAATTGATACACTCACATCCAAAACATGGTACTCTACATATTCCAATTTTAATCATTGACTTTATTATCCTATTATGCCTTTATTTATTCTCAATGTGGGCCTCCATATTTTTCACATGGATTTTATAATTCAGAAATAAAACATATTCTTTGGTGTGGTCTCTATCACCTCCACATTTTACACAAATTATTTGTTATCTCATTCATTAAAAGGATAAGAGAAATGACATGAAATTAATTACCACATCTCTAGTTCTTCAAAAAAACTTTTTATAATATCTTTGATAAAACCTTGACTACTATAAACTATTCCTCCTCCTCATTTCCTAGTAGCAGTCTAGTAAAATGACATGAGATCTATCAGGATGTGGTTCTCACCACTATTTCCCACTAAAATCATTAAAGATTGAAATTGAAAAAAAAATCTATATCTTCTTTATTATTTTCATTTTGATATGTACATAGGTATCACAATGGTATAGTGAGATGTGTTTTTTATCACCTCATATCATAGCTTCACACAACTAAATAATTCATCATATTTCATTGATTCATATTCAAACCTGTTCATAATCGAATTATACTTATGAACTATGGATCACTAAACCTTTCCCATAACATATAAGGATAAACATTTGTTAATACATTTCATTAAACATTCTTTATCATTAAAAATAAATTCAACAGCCTTTTTATAAGTGACTATTTTCAATGATCATAAACCATCAAGCATCCCCAACCAATAGATTCAGCATTTTCATCACAATGATTTTCAAAAAATATATTATGAAAACTAATATTTGTATCCTTATTCATATTTTTTTATTGGGAATAATTTCATAAATGAAATCCAGAATCCATAATATATATATATATATAATCAAGATGATCTCTCAAAAATTAAATTTCAATGAAATATCCTTGAAACTATTAAATTTTATGGACTTAATTCTCTCACACATTGGTAATAAAATATATTTGTTAAATTTCATTCCATTTGGAAGGATATGGGGATATCAAATCCATCCAAACTCTAGTTTAACCAATATACATATTACACTAGATATTTAAAGAAAATCAACATCTAAACATACATTCAAGATTTCTACAGTAAGAGAGACTATTATCAAACTTTATATTCCCCTTAAATGATATTTTAAAACAAATTTTATATTATGATATATTATTTTATGAATATTTTGATATCTTTAAATTTTCTTAGATGGTACGACATTACTATTTCATAAATATATAGAGTACATTTCACTCCAAGATTATAACCACTTATCCAATATGTTATCTATCTTTTCCATCAGTTAACTACACCACTAGGTAAGGCCTGGTACCATTAATATAATTCCAAAAACATACCTTATACTATATGGATAAGTAATATATTGTTATTTCACTAGTTTCATTCCAAATATGGCTTCACACTATCTTTATTTCATCATCTTAACATGTAAACTATATTAATCAATCTTTGAATCTGCATGAAAACATCAAGAAATTAGTACTGATATAACTTATAGATCCTGATTTTACATGAATAAATTTTAATTTACTCGTAAATATTATAATTTATATAATTATTCATGTTCTTATTATGATATATCAATAATCTTATAGTCTAATGTTTTGATTCCATTACTAATGGTGATACCAATGGTAGATAAACAATTCTGATTATTTATCCGAAATTTATCTTCTTTAAGAGAACACAAAGTGCATATTCTTAATGGTTCATGTATTTCTAATATTAATAAATCAAAAATCAAAATATATACACATTATGGATAAGGGTACCTCTATGCATACTCATGTAACAGAATTTGGTTGAGCATTTTAAGAAAACCATTTAATCCTGACCTACTTTCAAATATTTATTTGGATAATACCACTTAAACATACGTATCTATGAATTATTGGATCTAAATATTTCTTCTTACAAAGTTTGGTATATATCTACATTATAATAATTATATCACTATAAAGTTTTTCCTTCTACAATGCATCATATGTGAATTTTTTTCTTATCTACATTATCTATGTGAAGTCTAATCTAATAGTTTTCTATTGTTCCAACATAATGGTATATATAAAACCACTTAATAATTCTTATTACATTTTCTCTATAAATAAAATGAGAAAATAATATATTTTTTTTATTTTCTATCCATATTATCTTCTTTTCTTTCTAAGAATATTGATGTGGGTACCAAACCATTGATGCCTAATGAACTCTATATTTCTTTTCTTCATTACTATCTTCAAAAAAAAATAAATATATTCTTTAATGACACATATTGTTATCATATATGATTAGATATTCACATTGGTATAATAGTTCTTGTTTTCATGATGGTTTTATTAAAAAATTGGTCAATTACAATTTTTGTATCCTATCTTAACTATTTACTTCATAATAATCATGTTCTTTGAGTCTTTTTTTTTTGAGTAAAACATATTTATCATCCTTCCATTTATATATTTTTTAGGGGATAAGGATATAATTTATTTATTTCTATTACATATGTTTCAAGAGTATCTCTTCATATAAATAATATTACCCCAAATATAACATCTAATGGTGAAATATTGAATCTTTTGAAAACAAATCCATGGATGTGATGTATAAGAAGGAATCATTTTATTTCACATCATCAATTTTATACTTCACGCATCTATTATGTGTCTAATTATAAATTTAAAATAAAACATTTTCAACATAATTCTTTTATATTTTTTCTTTACAAATATTGTATTCAAGTTCTTCTTCTGAAATAAATTTCGACATATAATTTTTGTCAATCACAAAAGTATCCATGTTTGAATATTTATTACATTAAGTATCTATAATAGTATAAATATTTCCATTAATTTTCTCAATCCTCAAGACCTTATTCATTATTTGACTATCTAAATTCTCAATGGGATAATTTCATTCATTATATATAACCGTCACTTTATCAATTAGGGGAGACTTGATGCTTCATGGAAATTGATTTCTCTATTCTTAAATTTATATCATGAAAATTTATTCATTTACAGATATTTTTTACTTTGATTTACTATTAATTATTATAATGGTTTCAAAATTCATCCATTCTTTCATCTACCTTCTGTTATGTTCCTCTAAATCTGCTACCTAATAAGATCTCATTTCACAATATATCACTATTAATTAAACATTACATCTCAAGTCTTGTATATTATATTATTTAGTATACAAAAATATTACTATTTACAAAATTATGTTTTTAATTCTTTTCTATTATGATCCACGAAGACTATCAGTGATATAAAAACTTTATCTTCAAATTTACTAGAAACACATATCATAGAGTAAGAATATTTTATATATAAGGAATAAATTTTGTTCACCTCCTTGAGAATACCCAAATTTATGACTACCTTCCTTTTATTACTCTTATTCAAGCTTCTAGATATGTCACATTGTTCCATAATAGAGTTAATATCCATTACATCATCTAATTCAAATTCTATAATGGTAGTAGAAACATGATTATATTATTTCAACTCTGATTATTCACTATATATTTTTTCTTACATTAACCCATTTTCCTTTGATTCCTTACAATGATAAGGAAAAAGAATCAATCCAAAATTTTATTTGACCCCTTTAATATTTAATTATATGTTTTATTTTCAAAATAAATCCAACTACTAAGATATTTTGAGATATTATATCATATTATTCATAATAAAACATAATCTCAATCATTCAGTTAGTAAAATTATTTCCTCTAAATAAATAAATTTTCTCAGTAGAAACCATATTTGGTATAATGTTGAAATATCAACAAAAAAAATATGTCATGTTGAATCAAAAAATAATAATTTTACCTAATACCACCTGTAGGATACCAAGAAACTAAGAGGGGGGGGGGGGGGAATTATGCTGACAACATAGTTACAAGTTTTCATCACGTTTATTTTCCAACTGTATATTTTTACCTCTTGGATGGAACACTCATTCAACATTCTATTTTATTCTGTTTATTAATTACATCCAAAATATATAAAAAGTATATATGGAAAATTTTAAGTGTTTATGAACATAATGAATTAATGTGGTTCACCAGCACTTGGGTATATATATGGAGAACATATCAATAATGTGTTGATGTTCCAAAAATCACTATTTATCTATTTGTGGTTACAAACATTAGAAATACCTTACTACTCCACCAAGGTCAATGACCTCTTATTATATTTTATTGACAACTTCTCAATAGGGATACACATAATAGGGTATAGATATTCATGTATCTTATTAGTTGAATGATATGAATTTCATTATAATATTTGTATAAGGAACATATATTAACAGAATATTGTTACTTATATATATATATATATATATTCATTAATCCTAAGTGATGATTCAAAATCCTATAATAGATATGATCAACTCTTCATTGAGAGAGATATAACTTTAATCTAAAAAAAATCATTACACACACAAAATATATTTTATCTAAATATAAATAATCTTATATAATAATTATCATGTCCTTGATAAATCTTCCATCACTTCACTAGACAAGATGTAAATATAAAAGTTCACAAATATGAACTTCCCTTATTTTAACTACCACTTCCTCTTCCTAGAATGATCTTTAATGAATGTCTCTTCAAAAGAAATTAAATATTATAAATCATATATTAAATTAAATTATATATTTATAATTTCATTCTTCCTTCCATAATCACATAGTTACTCTTCTCTCACTTTCCAATATTTCTATTATTTTCCCTATGTTCTGCACAACAATAACTTTTATTTATCCTATCAATTTGAAATAATAATTCAAAAAATGTAACTTCCTTTTACCTTAAATCCTTTAAACCCATAACTTATATTATAATTAAATGAATATGCATCATTGAAATATATTTAGGTTATTGAATGATTGATACATAACTAAGGAATGATTCCAGAAGCCTGAAATTAGAAAATCTGAATGTAACTTATAGGTTTCAAACTGCATGACATGTTATCTTCACAAAATCCCCATTTACAACTCTTAAACCAATAGAACATGGAGTGTTTCATAAAATAACACAAAATAGATAAATGATTTTTTTCAAAACACACTTCAATATGCCACGCTACATGCTCACCATCCCATGTTGAATAAACATCATAAAATATGAAAATTGAAATGCTCACCTCTATTATGTAGTGTTAACCTACAACTCATTTTACATATGGATTTTATATTCCTATTATACCTTGTACTAGGACCATTATGGGACTCCCTATTATTCACATGGGTTTTTGAATCTTAAAAAAGCAATTTTTTAGTGTTTCCTCTATAACTTATATGTTTTAATAAAATTATCCATCACCATAGTCATCAAAATGTTTAGTGATGTAACTTTAATTATATTTCAAAATCTATAGGTATTTATGTGACACTTTCTACAAAAAATTGAATAAAACATCGACATCCAACACATTTACCTCTTCACCATATCTGATAAGTGTAATTTTTAAATGAAAAAACATCTAAAATAGTTTGGTTCTCATTGTCATTTCATATAAAAATATTTTCATATTTAAATGGAAATTAAAAATACTAAAAAAAACCTTATTTTACCCATGTTTATATCTCCACTAGTATCAATAAGACACTATGAAATTATTCTCGTATCTCTGCTTGTCTCAACATAAAAAAAACTAAAAAAATTCATTACTAATCTTCTATTATTAATCAAACTTATTTATACTCCCTGAACAATCGAGGAATTATAGTTCACACAACTATTCTCACGAAATATAGTGGGAACCATTCATTAATCTATACCCTATAACATAATTTACCACCAATAATAAATATAAGAAAATTTCTATTAGTTATTTTCTTCTATGATTATAAATATTTATGAATCCTCAACCGTTAGATTCGGTTATTTTCAACATAATTATTGTCAAGGAATCTAATATTAAACCTAATGGTTATATAGAATACATAACTCCTCACATATAATGCTAATGGTAAAAACTATTCATGATATAAATAAGATTCCAAATATCTTGAATCCATTTCCATGACTTTCTATATTAGTTAATCTTGATAGTAGTGTATCATAGAATTCATGGTCTAAGAGAATTTATTTTTCCAATACACACCTATAAAAGTGGATATTGACATGGAAAAACATAAAATACTCAAATAAGGATCATATGAGTCAATACATTTTGGACACACACACACTAAAAGAATAATTATGTCAATGGTCCTCCCATGAACCCCCAAAGTTCATCATGAAATCTATATGAAAATCCATAAAAAATAATGATCACTCTAAATCATCAAATTTTTGAGGATGTGTACCAAATTAATACTATAACAGTTTCCTAAGGGTAAATTCAATTTCCATAAAAATTGGGTTGAAAAACTAATAACTAAATCATATCATATATAAAATAGTACACCATGGTGGTTAAAAACGTCATGGACATACCACATTTCCAAATTGTCTATAAACAATATCATTTGAATTGAAATTAAATGTGACAAATTGATTAGTAGTTCAACAATCCAAATTTATATTGTGATTATAAAGAATATCAGTCAATGTGATGATAAATTCTCTAAAAATCCACTCATAAGGAACTCTAGGTATACAAGAAGTTAAAACATACCCAATAGTCATTAGTTATCAAAATTTACTACGTTTTATACCTTTCTATAAAATTAATAGACATACCACAAAAGGGATAATAGTTCAATAGATACAATTCTGGAACAAAAGAAAATTCATAGTTCAATTTCAAAATGATAGAGATAATTTGAATCATTTATCTATTAATAGATGGATCTCAACCATTTTTTTGACCTAATGGAAAGGCTATCATGGTTTAAATATTATTCCTTCAAAGAATTGGTCAACCAATTCATGAATGGGAGCGAAATAAAATAATAAAATGAAATCATCCTAGTTTGTGAAACCCAAGTTCATGTCAGAGATTCTACATGTATGTAAACATATTTTCTAAACATTTTATGCCTGTTGAGTATAATATTTGTGACTTAAGAAATCCTTTTCCAAATTGATCATGAATTGTCATTCATTTTCAATGTAGTTATTATCAAGAAAATATATGAGAAGACATGAATAAAGCATAATTATTCACTCACTAATAATAAATGATAAAATTATTATAGGTATATATGAATGAAAGTATTCTTATATTTCAAGAAGGAATATAATATAATATTAAGGACCAAGATCATTACCATGTATTCAGAGTGATCATATCAACTACTCTACCTTCTTTAGGTCCTAACTATCAAGGGAATATTAGTATCCCCACTAACACATGTCTTCTCATATATCATCCTAAACACATTCCAAAAAATTCACTTATTGGACTATGATTATCCCCATATGAAAATATATGATCTTTTAGTGTGTGTTATCCTCCCACACGAACACATTAGATGAATTCCTAAGAAATCACCCATCTTGATACTACATTGATAAGACATTATAATGAAGTTAAAAATATTATATTCTAAAAATGGAAGATGAAATTGGTTTCCAAATACCCCAAATAAAACATTAGTCCTAATTATTCAGTTTCTAACCGAAAATAGATAGTTCCAACATGTTTTGATAAATTTACCACACCTTGCATTTTTATATATCATTACCCTTGTAAAATATAAACACTCCATAAAGAAATGTGATAATGGCATTCCCATATAGTAATCAATATATGCATTCAATTGAATCAACCATTTCATCCCTAAAATTAATTTAATCAAATCAATTTCTAATAATGTGAACTTTGAAAAAAATAAGGCTACATTATTGGTAATTGATCATGGTGTCCAATTAAAATCCCGAGATATCCTTTTACCCATAATGTTTCAATATTGACATCCCATGAGACATAATTTCCCCATAAAAAATCTATTTTCATTCCCTGTATAATTTATAACATACAAAAATACAACTCACAAATAATAATAATCCCAAAAAATAGACCAACCAACAAGAATAAAAATTTCAATAAGAAAAGTTTCCAATAATATCTTCCCAAGGAAACAATAACTTGCAACCATAATTTATATCTTTTCTTTACATAGTTTCCTCCCCTCAATTAAAAACACTTCACCAGTTACTGAAACATAGAAAAAAATAATCATTTACAATAATAAAAAGTTCCCCATAATTAGCATTTATAGATAACTATTAAAATATTTAATCGAGACCAAATAGGGTAATACCAATCAATAATAAATAAATAAATCACTTTTTTCATAAAACTGATTAAAAATCCAAATAACCTTTTGAAAAAGATTTCAATGATATTATTTAATTTGAACACCTGTTTATCAACAAAAACATTTGATCATCTAAAAAAATCATGTAAAATCCAGTAATAAATACATTGACACTATCTAGACATTAATTCATAATATGTTCTTGGGTTATCAAATAATGATCAAATCTTTATAAATAAATATTATTAATAAAAATCCTAGTTACATCATTTTCTAAAAAGCATATATAAGTAATGTTATTATCAACAATTATGATGATAACATCTTGTTACATATACTTTAATTACATATTTTATGTCATTACACATTCAAACTAAATCATTTTGTCGAAGAAATTATCTGAAAACCAACATTACTAGTTAATGAAAGAATTAAAAAACCAATGTAAATATGTCATAGATTTGAAAATTCTCTCATGACTACTAAACTAACTATCTTAAGTGTCTCAAAACACAAAAAACATAATGAAATTCTATAATATATAACATATTATAAGAGAATTATATTAAAATTTATAACATAATTAGGTACATATAAAAAAAACAAATTATTCATTTTTAACATATCTCAAATTTAATCCAAATAATCAAAAATAAAATTTTAGAAGACTCTTTTTCTAATAATAGTTAATATAAACCATATTTTTTATAATGCCCCGATCCTAGTTACAAAGAGTTGGTTCCTTATTACATAACATTGACACAATCACAATAAACCAAGTCTCTAAATACTGATTAGTTTAGTAGCCTTGGATGTACTAGATACATACATTATTTTTACACTACATTATCAAATGAGAAACAACAATATTGTGTCTCCTTTGAACACTCTTATATACCTTAGCCAATTCCTGCAGGTTAGTCATAATATACTTATTCATATCCTGGGAAAAATAAAACATAAGAATGGGGTGAGCTTAGATGCTCAGTAAGGATAACAATATAGCAGAAACTATCATAAATAATCATAAATGTTTAAGGGAATATATAAGAATTAAACACAAGGATTTTAATCATAAACATCAGAATAATATGGAAAATATAAATCAAATAATTCCATTTAATTATTCACATGGATATTCTACTAGTCGAATAATCACATGTAATGTCAATAGATAATTTCCTAATGATGGAATTCATAATGCCGGACATCATAACCACATAGTCAAGGCCTCATTCCAAGAATAAAAATAACATTTTGTCTAGGTCTTGTGCCAAGACACTATTTTGTCTCATGCGACCTACCACGCATCGAGGATCTATAGTGGGATTCACCTATTACTTATTAAGTCCAATACATTCCTCATATGAAAAGGGTGGAACATAACCTAAACATTCATATTAAAACAAGCATAAAAATGTTAATACTTTAACCATAAACCACGAATGTTATACAAATAACACATCTTGAGTCAAACATAACTCATTCAACAAAATATGGAATATTGTATCATAATAAATCAACCTCAACTAAGAATAATGAAGGATATTGACATAGATGAAAATAATCAGTAAAACTATATGAGAGAAATATCCCCTTTTTCTTGAAATCATTTAAAAGGCTCACTATTTTTCAAGAAACCTTTTAAAAGAGCATTTTGAATCAAAGTGTCCCATACTAATTTGATTATTATAAAAATAATTTTAATTTTTAAACATTTATTTCCATATAAATAAATACTTAAAACAATTTTTAAAATATGGACATTAATGAGAAAGATTTAGAAAAATAAATCATTAAAACATTTAAAATGATATTTTAGTTAGGGATACAAACCAAATGAGAGAATCTTGAATATAAATAATTGAGGTCATAAAAACCTTATAATATCATTATAATAAAGGTATTCATGATATACTATGTCAAAGTACAGTATATACACTATATAAAAGTGAATTGGTGGATAACAACAATGAAGTCTCAATAGAATATAAATTAAGATTAAATCCTTTATAAAGACCGTATCCTTAGGTTGAAGATAAATCAATGACATAATTTTGTGTGAAAAATATAAATACAATAAATATGATTAATTATTTAGATTAAATCAATAAGAGTACATTCATACATATTCTTGTAAAAACAACACCGATGATTTGGATGTTTAACTCAATGAATCGAAATTGAGTTAAGATTATACATATAAAATTCATATAGATGACTTGAGAAGTTATCAATAGAGTGACTATGTGTATAAAAAGTATATCCACACAAATGGGAGTGGACATTACAACATAAATAAATAAATACTGATTTCACACATAATCTTGGAGTAAAATAATCAATGAAGTTGTGTAAAACCCAATGAGTTGAAATTGAAATAAGAAGTTCCCATAACGATATGGTAACTTACGAAACACACACTCCATGAAATAAAGATATATAAATGAAGATTTAAGTACCCATAAATTAAGGTATATTACATAAATAATACAATCATGGGTAGTACATACACCACACAAAAGTAAATAGTGGAAAATATAGCAAGAATCTCACGAGAATTATATGTCAGATGAAAACCCCTTACCACATTGTAATCAATCGAGTCATAAGACCAAAAGTTAATAACCACCAAATTAATCACATAATAGAAAGAATATAAATAGAATCATGATAATATATATCAAATGGTAGTACACAATATACCATTTGCAATAAATAAGTGGTGAATAATGGAAATCTCATAAAATTAAATGTGAGATAAGAAACCCCTTACCTGGTACTTTTCCTCATTCAAGGGTGAATTAAACTCATGTATAATAGTTAAAACATTGTTATTAAATTATAAAATAACCACATACATAAATATGTTATCATAAATGATCTTCTAATATTTCATTGTTAATAATATTTTAGTAGTATCATTGTTTCGGGTGTTGACTGGTTCATTTTCATTTATATGTATTGTTATGTAAGTAATGTTTGTTATGGACAGGATGTATTTTATTCATATAGAGAATTATATTAAGTTATTAAAAATTATTTTTAATCATAAAATGAAAATTATTCTTGAATTTTTACGATGGAGAATGAATCTCATTGTGTCCGTGGAGATGGTAATCCGTATGTACACACGAGCGACAATATCATTCAATTGAAGGTGAGATCCTATATAATTACATTTTATATCATATATGTATAATAATTAACATGTTATATTTATTATTTACATCAATTATACATAATTATTATACCCATCCAAATAATGATGTGTTGAATAACAACTACACCATGACGTGGAGACGGTAAGACGTATGTACAAACGTATGTTGACTTTGTTATTTATAGGATGGATAAAATAATGAATATGGTTGTACAATATTTATAATAAAATAATAGTATGTAGAAGGTACTGGATTTATTATCTTGGTATGGAAACCAAAAATAGGAAGTGGATGAAGATGATAACTTTGAAATAGGTGATTAAATTATTACCTCTTATTCGGGTTCTTCATTTTGATTTGATCAAAAGAGATCCTTAGGTTAGATTTATGATCATAAGAAGGCCTTTTGGATGTAGTGAAAGCTTTTGGAAGGATATTTTGGTAGGTTTTGGCCATTCCAAATGGCTTTGTAGGTGTGAAATTAAGTGAAGGGGAAGTGCCCTTTTATAAGAGAGGTGAGGGTCCCTTTAGGAAAAGCTAGAAATATTATTTTATTATATAATCATTTTCAGTTTATAATGCCTAAAATTGATTTATTTACATGATAATGTGGGTATGGGTCAAAATAACCTCAAAAAATAGGTTTTAGATAAGTTTAGGTCACCATATTAACCTTATCTTTTAGATTTAACTCTTAATTAATAAGTTTAACTTTTACCATGTCTTCTTGTATTCTTACACTATATTGTTAATAAAAATACTATAAACATACAAGATAACCTCATGTGGATAATTATTGATATATCTAAACTTTTATAAGTCTTTAGGCTGAACCTTATATTTTTATTAATATTATATCAACTAATAATATAGTATTTGTTTTAAAAACTCATTTTTGTCAATTTTGACACTATTTGTTATTTTATTTTTGTGAAAGTCATAAAAACTTTATCACTTCAAATAAAATAAAATAACAAAACATATAATTTCATATTAACCTATATAATTAGTGTAATTCATAATAAGTATCAATTTAAATTGATTAGGATAATTATAATATCAATTATTTTTATCTTTTATTAATAAGATAATTACAGCATCATCATTGTGTCATAAATAAATTTAATTATTTAATGTCTAAAAATTATAAATAAAATACCATCATGTATTAAATCTTTTTATATTTATAATTAATTCCTTAAGTTGAATTTATCTTATGTATAACCTTATATTAAAAAGGTTTTAGTTATTACACTTTGAATTTAACTCTTTTTACTCTTCTTTAAATAAAATAATTATAAATGTCCTAATCAAATCCATGCGGACCAAAAGGATCATATTTTATTCAAAAGACTGATTTTGTTTGAGATACATTTATCCAATAGAATTAGGACATGTATTAGGGTAATTATAATATTATTTCTACCATGAATTACCCTATTTAATTTTAATCGTGGTAAATAAAATTCAAAGGGTACTATTAACAAAAAATTGTTTTCTTCTTATTGAACCACATTTTACTTATTGATTTCAATTTTTCTCTTAGATTTTTGAAATTTAATCCATAGAAAGGGTAAAATTATGTTTTATGCAAATTTTCAAATGTGCGTAGAAGGTGGGTAAAAGACAGGAAAAAGTTTAATAAAATTTTATACATCTATATTATTAAAAATGACTCCAATTAATTACATTGAAATTATATAAGTATTATATATCTATTTTGACATAAAATAAATTTAAATTAAATAAATAATTATTTAAATAAAAATTCTATTTTAAACAATAACACAATGTTTTTTTACTATTCATAAAAAATCGAATGTTTTCAGAAAAATACCAAAAATTAACTCTAAGATAATTTTGAAATTAAAAATTAAAAAATTATGTATATTTCACCATATTAAAACATATAATTTTTATTAATTAATTTAAAAAATATTACCATTTTAAAAACCATAAAGCAGGTTTTGGAGATGTGAAAACTATCAAAAGATTGTTATGCGTTTCTATCCAATTTAAATGTAAAATTACTTCAAATGACCAAAATTGGATTAAATGATAAAACTATAATATAATTATACCTCAAAACCATTCAAATATATAATTTAACACTATAAATTATTTGGACTAAAAAAGTTGTTTTTAATTAAAATTTAGTATTTTTCACTATTAATCCAAATTTGAAAGTTATCAGAAAAGCACCAAAAATTTATCCAAACTAAATTTTAATATCCCTTTTCTAAAGAAGATGTTTATTTAATAAAACTGAATATATAAAAGTGTCCAATATTGGATTTAAAAATGGTTCTTCATTAAAAGGTGGTAAAATTACATTTATTAAAAAATATTTCTTTTATCTAAAAAATTGACTTTGTTCTTATATAACATCTAAAAAACGCATAATATGGATTTTAAAATTATATGGAGTATATAAATTTTAAAATAAAGTTAATACTATTAATAATTGCTTTTTGAATGGCTAGTTTGGTAAGTCGTGGTGCGCTCAAACTCGGTGTTTCATGTAGCGCAAGCTATTGAATTACTTTTAAGAAAATAACTTACAATAAAATCTTGGGATGTTATATTCTTCCCCCCTTTTTGATATTGTGTCCTTAGAAATTTTAAAATTGGGCTTGGGAAATTCATTTAAAGTCCCACATTGGAAAATGAGTCAATAAAACTATCACTTGAAAAGAAATAAAGAGAAGTACATAGGTCACCCGAGATAACCCATACTAGGATTCCATGTAAGAAAATATGGATATGGAAGATAAACTAAGTGTCAATTTATGATGGAGAGTGATATAAAACATGATCTAGAGAAACTTAACAACAATAAAATCACCAACTTGTGATGGGTTTAATGGTCATTGGTTTCCTAGTAGGAAAAGTAAACATACACCATTTATTGTTTTAAGTTCCATTTCATAATGTTGAGGAATTTATTTATGAGATTGACTAAGAACATAAAGAGATATATGTACTTTTTAAGTATTTTTTCGTCATTTAATAAATTTCTACCACTAACTCATCTTTTCTCCAAACGATGAGTATTCAAGATGACTAGGTCACACCTGAAGCGCTTGAATCAACTTATAAAGAATCACATAATCTACAAAGGATGAAATATATATTCCCATTGTCTTAAGAGATTAACCAAAACCAAATGGTTAGTAAAAGATCAGATGATCCCCAAAATGGATAATCTTTTATAGAAATAAATACTAATCTTAATTTCCAAATTGAACAAACTATACACAAAGTTCAATAAAGACCATTAAATAAACAATTTTCCTTAAAATCGATCAATATAATCCAAACTAATATTGAAACCCAATACTCAGAAGAATTTAATCACATATTCTTTCATAGTAAATCTTAACATTTATCTCTAAATAATATCAACTACTCTTAAAGTCTCTTACAAAAGTGTAATCAACCAAAACACATGCTCTCTATGATAAGTTAATAATTTACATTAATAACCTGAATCTCTATATAAAACATAGATTATTTTAAAATACAAATAATCCATCGTTACTCCCCAAATGAAATGCCATAGTATTCAATTTTCCTTATGTATATAGTGTTCCCAATAGAGCGTACATCTTCCAAAATAACATTTATCACTTAATCACCAAATCATTTTTTTATACCAAGGATATCTATTTGATAATACATAAAATCACAAATAAACTTATTATTGATCAATAAAATCATTTATCTAAAACAATTAGTCACACTAACTAGGGAATTCATGTAGTCCAGTGGTACGCGCTAAATCCCAATCGCACTCTGGTTGTGGGTTCGATTCCCACAGCTTTGTCTGACATGATGGGTTGTCACACAGTATGTGTGTTTTGCTTTTTCAAAAAAAAAATATTTTATAGCATTACCAAAATGAGATAAATTCCTCAAATTAACCATAACATAATTTAACTACAAATGTTATCTCATACCTATCATTTTCATCCCAAAAATTAATAACCTTTATTTTCCTCAAATTCTTGGATTATATAAACACAAATGGTTCTTTATAACTATATACAAAAAAGAAAATATAATTCTTCCTCATATAGAAATTTCACATAACAAACTGCATGGTTACATATACAATAGAATAGTCTTCCAAAGTAATCTCATACTTTTAAACATTTCTCCATCTATTTATTTCCACATAGGTTCTTCCTTGACTTAAATGTTATCGTATAGAATAGGTCATTGAATCAATTAATTCCAAGGTACCTTACATTTATAAAAAATGACTGTAATTATATTCCTATGATCATTTTTATTTTCTTCCATAGTACTCTTTATTATTCATCGACAATTATTTACTTTATGTCCTTCTTTCCCACACATAAAGAATTTCTTGTTTCCATTGAGACAATTTCTTGGGTGTCTCCTTCCAAATTTATATCCTGATGGAAATTGAGCTTTTATTTCTCCATGGATTCTACAACTGGAGCTCTTATCATTCTCTGCCTTTCTTTTCATTGTTGAGATTGAGAGTTAGTTAATGTATGTATTTTTTATAATATTTTTGGAAGCCTTCTTCGGCATGAACACAATATCTTTTATGCCTATCAACATTCCATTTAGTTTTTCATTTCCATCATCGTGCCCACCTTATACATCATTTTCAATGTTAATATGAGTTCCTTGGAATCCAACAATTGACTGGCACAAGAAAGCATAGTGTGAGTCATAAAATCATTTGGAGAATATCATGAAACCTTATTTTCAATCTAAAACACCTTAGTTTTAACTAATGTTATTTATTCTCATCTTATATTAAAATCCTTCAAATCAGTTTGTAAATAAAATGTGAATTATCCAAAGAATATCCCATGGGAGTGTCCTAACTAAGAGTGCAATAATTCCCATTGTCATGTATGAGGACACCTCAATTCAAGCCCAAAACTCCTTGTTAGAATTTCTACACCTTGGTACATCGGTGATAGAGTTGCCTCTACTTGATCATATCCAAACAAGGATATATTTCTTAAAAACCCACATAATATTTATATTTTGAAATTTTTTGGATGTTCTTCTATACTAATCCTCAAAGTCTATCTTAGGGTACTGTTTTCTAATTAGAGTTTTTATAAATCTAGCTTCCAAGGATAGTAATAAACTTAATCTGATACCAAATATAACACCCCAACCCTAGTTACCCAGAGTCGGTGCATTATTACATAACATTGGCATGATCACAACAGATCAAGTCTCGAAAGACCGATTAGTTTAGTACCCTTGGAAGTATTATATACATACATAAGTTTTACAATAAATTATCAAATGAAAAATAAAAATATTGTGTCTTTTTTTAACACTCTTATATGTCTTAGACTATTTCTATAGGTCAGTCATAATATACTACTTCACAAACTAGGAAAAATAAAACATAAGAAATGGGTGAGCTCAGATGCTCAGTAAGGATAAAAATATATTAGAAACTATCATAAATAATCATAAACGTTTAAGGGAATGTATAAGACTAAAAAACAAGACTTTTCAACATAAACTTCAACATAATTTGAAAAATATAAATCAAATAATTCCATTTACATATTCAAATAAATATTTTAGTAGTTAAATAATCACATGTAATATAAATATCTAATTTCATAATGATGGAACACATAATACCAGACATTATAACCACATAGTCAAGACATTATCCCAAGACTAAAAATAATTTTTTCAAGGCCTTGTGATAAGAAACTAGTTTTTCCCATGAGACCTCCCAATGAATCGAGGAGCTGTAGCAGGCTCCGCCCATCATTTACTATGTCCAATGCATTCCTCATATGAAAAGGGTGGAACAAAACATAAACATTCATATTAAAAATAACATACGAAATGTTAATACATTAACCATAAACCATGAATGGTATAAAAATAGCACATCCACAGTAAAACATAACTCATTACATACAATATGGAAGATTTTATTATAATAAATCAACCTCAATAAAGAATAATGAAGGATATTAACATAGATGAAAGTAACGTGTAAAACTATTTGAGAGAAATATCCCCCTTTTCTGGATAAAATTTTAAAGTCTCACTATTCATAAAGAAGCCATTTAAAAGAGATTTTGGAATCAAAGTGTCTCATACCACTTTTAATTGTTTAAAAGTAATTTTAATTTTAAAACATTTATGTCCATATAAATTAATCCTTAAAACCATTTTTAAAACATGGACATTAATGAGAAAGATTTAGTAAAATAAAATTTTAAAACATTTATAATGATATTTTAGTTAGAGTTACTAACCAAATGAGAGATGATTGAATACAAATAATTGAGGTAATAAAAACCTTATAATATCATGAGAATATAGGTATTCATGAAATACTATGTCAAAGTACATTATATACACCATATAAAAGTGAATTGGCGCATAACAACAAAGAAGTCTCAATGGAATGTAAATTGAGATTAAATCCATTATAAAGACCATATCAATAGGTTAGGGATAAATCAATGACATAATTATGTGTGAAAAATATAAATACACTCAATATGATTGTATATTCAGTGTAAATCAATCAGAGTACATTCAGACATATTTTTGTAAAAACTACACTGATGACTTTGATGTTTAACTCAATGAATTGAAATTGAGTTAAAACTATTCTTATCAAGTTCATATTGATGACTTGAGAATTTATAAATGGAGTTATTGAGTGTATAAAAAGTATATCAACAAAAATGGGAGTGGAAATTACTACATAAATAAATAAATAGTGATCTAACACATAATCTTGGAGTAAAGTAACAATGAAGTCCCATAAAACCCAATCAGTTGAAATTGAAATTAGAAGTTCCCTTACTGATTTGGTAACTTATGAAACATACAATCCATGAAAGAAGGATAATAAAATGAATTTTTAAATACCCATAAATTAAGATATATTACCCAAATAATATAATCATGTGCAGTATATACACTTCAAAAAAGGAAATAGTGGAAAATTTATCATGAATCTCACGAGAATAAAAACTATGATGAAAACCCATTACCACGTTGTAATAAATCGATTCATAAAACCAAAATTTAATAACCACAAAATGAATAACTTAATAACATGAATATAAACAAAATAATTATAATATATATCAAATGGAAGTACAAAATACATCATATGCAATAAATAAGTGGTGGATAATGGAAATCTCACAAAATTAAAAGTGAGAAAAGAAACCCCTTGCCTTGTACTTTTCCATAGTAAAGGGTATTCTAACCTCCTGTTTAATAATTAAATAATTGTTATTAAATTATAAAATAACCAAATACATAACTATGATATTATATATGATCTTCTAATAATACATTGTTAATAGTATTTTAGTAGTATCATTGTTTTGGGTGTTAACTGATTCGTTTTCCTTTATATGTTTTGTTACGTAAGTCACATTTGTTATGGATAGGATGTATTTTATATATATACAGAATTATACTAAGTTCTTAAAAATTATTTTTAATCATTAAATGGAAACTATTCTTGAATGGTTATGATGGGAAATGAATCTCATCGTGTTGGTGGAGACAGTAATCCGTACGTACGTACAAGCGACAATATCATTTAATTGAAGGAAAGATCATATATAATTGGATTTTATATCATATATACACAATAATTAACATGTTATTTTTATTATTTACATCAATTATACATTATTATTATACCCATCCAAATAATGAAGTGTTGAATAACAACTACAGCACGACGTGGAGATGGTAAGCCGTACGTACACACGTATGAGGACTTTCTCATTCATAGGATGGATAGAATAATAAATATGGTTGTACCCTAATTATAATAAAATAAAAATATTTAGAAGGTACTGGAGTTATTATTTTGGTTTGGAAATAACCAAGAAAGAGGAAGTTGAAGAAGAAGATAACATTGAAAGAGGTGATGAAATTATTACCTCTTCTTCCGGTGCTTCCTTTTGATTTGATCAAAAGGGATCCTTAGGTTGGCTTTCCGATCAAAGAAATGCCTCTTAGATGTAGTGAATGTAGTTTGGAGGATATTTGGATAGTTTTTGGCTGAGAAAAATGGCTTTGGAGGTGTGAAATTAAGAGAAGGGGAAGTACCCTTTTATAAGATAGGTGAGAGTCACTTTAGTAAAATATTAAAATATTATTTTATTATACAATAATTTTCTTTTTATAATGGCTTCAAATAGATTTATTTCGAGTATAAGGTAGGGATGGGTTGAAATACATTCAAAAATAGGTTTTAGAGACGTTTATGTCACCATATTAACCTTATCTTTTATATTTAACTCTTAGTTAATTAGTTTAATTTTTACAATGTCTTCTTGTATTCTTACACTATATGGTTAATAAACTTACTATATACTACCAAGTGAACCTAAAGTGGTTAATTATTGATATATCTAACCTTATATAAGTCTTTTGGATGAACCTTAGATTTATAGGAATATTATATCAATTAATAATATAGTATTTTTTTCAAAAACTCATTTATGTCAATTTTGACACTATTTGGTAATTTTCTTTTGTGAAAGTAATAACAACTTTATCACTTGTTTTTTTAATAAACCATAACATGTAATATTAACCTATAATTTATTTTGGAATTCATAAAAAGTCTCAATTTACATTTATTTGGATATTTATAATATCAATTATTATAATCTTTCATTAATAAGGTAATTATTGCATCATCATTGTGTCCTGAATAAATTTAATTATTTAATATATAAAAATTAAAAATAAAATACCATTATGTAGGAAATATTTTTATATTTCTAATTAATACTTATAGTCTAATTTATATTATGTATAACCGTATATTAAAAATGTTTTATTTATTAAACTTTGAATTTAACTCTTTTAACTCTTCTTTAAATAAAATAATAATAAACGTCCTAATCTAATCCAAGTTGACCAAAAGGATCATATTTTATTCCTATGGTTTGTGTTTGTTGAAATACACTTATTCAATGGAATTAGGACATGTGTTAGGGTAATTATGATATCATTTTTAACATTAATTACCTTATTTACTTTTAACTATAGTAAATAAAATTCAAAAGTTACTATTCACCAAAATTATTTTCATCTTACTGAACCACATTTTACTTAGTGATGTCAACCATGTCTCATGGATTTTTTAAATTCAATCCATAGAAGTGGTAAAATTACGTTTTATGCAAATTTGAAAATGTGCCTAGAAGGTGGGTAAAAGACGGTAAAATGTTCAATAAAATTATATATATATAATCTTATTATAAAATTAATCCAATTAATTACATTGAATATATATAGGTATTATTTATCTATTTTAACTTAAAATAAAATAAAATTAAATAAATAATTATTTAAATAAAAATTCAGTTTCAAACAATAACATAGTGTTTTCACTATTCATTAAAAATTGAAAGTTATCAAAAAAATACCAAAAATTCACTCTAAGTTATTTTTGATATTTAAAATTTAAAAATTATGTTTATTTAAACAAATTAAAAACATAGAAGTTTTATTAAATAATTTAAAAAATATTCCCTTTGTGAAAACCAGAAAGTGAGTTTTTGAGAAGTAAAAACTATCAAAAGATTGATATGTGTTTAAGTCTGATTTAAATGTAAACTTACTTCCAATGAACAACATTGGATTAAATGATAAAAATAAAATCTAATTATTTCTCAAAACCATTCAAATATATAATTTAACACTATAAAATGTTTTGATAAAAAAAAGTTGTTTTTAATTAAAATTTAGTATTTTTCACTAGTCATCTAAAAAAAATTATCAGAAAAGAACAAAAAATTTATCCAAACTAAATTTTTATATCCATATTCTAAATAAGAAGTCTATTTCATCCAATTTAATATATAAAAGTGTCAAATATTTTATTTAAAAACAGTTCGCCATTAAAAGGCGATAAAATTTTGTTTTTTGAAAAACAATTATTTTATATAAAAATTGAATTTGTTATTATATTACTTCTAAAAAATAAATAATATGGATGTTAAAATTTTATGTAGTATATAAAATTTTAAATATAGTTAATACTATTAATAATCATGTTTTGAATGACTAGTTTGGTTAGTCGTGGTGCACTCGAACTCGTTGTTGCGTGCATCACAAGCTATTGAATTACTTTAATGAAAATAAAATACTATGAAATCTTGGGGTATTACATTTTCAAATTAGGAAATTTAATTTAATTCATGTAATTTCAAAAAAAATATAAAAATACAAGGTGGAAAAAATTAACTCTGACATGTTTAAATGTCTTCTAAACTATTAATTTGTTATCAATCATTAAGAACATTTCATAGTAAACAAAAAAGTTTTAATTTAAGTAACCATCATGAAAATTGTAACATTTTCTTAGAATAATAGGTATTTACCATTGAATTTTAAGAAGAGTATTTACCAGTATATGGTTTGATTTAATATATATTCCATGTTTCTTTAAGTACTACAAGGTCATGGAAGTCCTATGAATATGTAAATGATATAAATAATTAACTTCCAATGATGATAAAAATAATATTTTACCATATTCTAGAAACCATTTCATGGAAACTACTTTATTCATTCAAAAGTACAATAAAATATTACATAAATAGGGTTATCATTTCCCAATTTACATAAGTATCTACATGAATATATCACATAAATGATGGAATCATAGTGGTAAGTTGTACTGACCCTATTTTTTCCTTCTAAGGATTTGAAATATGTTAATGAATATTTTCAAGGACATTTTCTGAGATGGCATGAGATTCCAAGGCTCGGAAAGGCTGAAATTGATATTATAATGATATCCAATATATTAATATTGATATCATGTAGTATTCCAGAAAAATTGGAATAAATACTATATGGATATTCAATTCATAAATAAAGATGATGGTTGATTACAGGATATAAGGTTTACCATTGGTGTGACCTATGGTTGATCGAAGTTATATGTCTAGTTAAAGAAGTTGTTGGTCGGTGCATTTAATTAAAATAAATTAATAAATTATTTATTTTTAAATTAAATTAAACAATTAAAATATTTTACAGATACCCTCTTATGATGATTTTATAAGGTTTATCTTCATATACCATTCTATATCCGATAAGATTAGGGGAGAACTCTTTGTTGGCTGATCGATATTGAACAATGAAGGATGATTATATCGAGGTGGATAAATGGGCAGTGAACACATTGGGTCTTCATTATCATTGGATAATTCATTTTTCACCATCGATCAATCCATAATCAAGGTATGGCTCATAAATTGTTGTTAATCCCCTAGGATTAAATTTCTATGCATGGATTTGTATCTTTAATTCATGATATGAATTTTTTCCATCTTTCATAGGATCCTGTTAAATGATTTAAATGATTTATTTTATTTATTTTTATTATTCCATGACTTGACCCTGATTAAATTTGTTCATGTGATCATTTTCCATTAATTTTTGGAAAAATATGGTTTCATTATTTTTATTATTCATTTCCCTCATTTGTTTGTTTCATTCTTCACTATTGACCTATGGTGAAACCATTCTAATTTGTTTGTACACGTAAAATCATGATCAGACTTCTAGATTCTTAATGGATGTGCGAATGATTCCTAGATAAATGATTTCTATATATATCAATATTATTTTCTTGTAATTTTTCATTGATCTTGGACAAATAGTGATTATAGATAGTGATGCGAGGTGCTATAGGTGACGGGAGGGGATGGAGACTTCAAGTGGATCACCAAATTCTAAATATAGACAATTTGAGATGGTGATTTTATGGTCAGAGGTTTTTTCCACAAATCCTAGGTAGTCAAACAATAGTAATCAAGTTAGAGGCGGTATATCTGGAGACATGTGGAAAGAAGGCTGGTAGCCTATGAAAAACCTAACTACATGGCATGTAGCATAAAATAAAACAGGTTATGTAGTCCCCTGGATATAACATTTGGGATTGGAGAGAAGCTAAATATAAAACACTGTATAGGTGATCCCACATTCCATTTTACCCTACCCAAGTCGCCAAGATGTGTGCCATCCGCACATGCCTAGGGACCAATGTGGACAGAAATGTCATGTACCAGAGTACATAGGAATGAGCAGGAATAAATGGATAGGTATGAGATGAATGGAAAGGATCCAAATGTTTCCTATAAGATATGTATCATAGTTGTCACAATATATATAGAGACATGGATTCTAGAGCCATTACTGGGGAGAATGTAACCGGATAGTGGTGTAGGGCCACACATCGTGTGCACCCCATGCACACCGTGTACTCCAATATAAATATTCATCCACTTGTATCTCGATTAGAACTCATATTTTGTCTTGTGAGTAACCTGTTAAGAAGTTTTTTTCAAATATAAATCAATAGTGGAATTCATAGAATCTTTTGAAGTATGATGTGAGTTTTATGAAAAGGAAAGTTACTATGGAGATTCCTAATGACAGAAGTGATCATGAAGGATCATCAAAGTGACTCTAGGTAGAGGAAATACTCCCCTATATAAGGAAAACTCCCTAAATCTATGTGGATGGTACTCTCCTATCACATAAGGTTAGGGTTACCCAATTAAAATTAGTTTGGTAGATACGGTACACCCGTATTCAGGGCATGAGTCCTTTATATATGTGGATGATACTCACTAATCATAGTAGGTCCTTGGTCCCCCATATTCTTTAGTAATGTAGATAATGTACTCCCATAGTAAGAATTTAGGTTCGCTAAATATATGGAAAGCACTAACCTATCACACTAGGGTTTGGGCCTCCATACTATCTAGTCACATACAGAGTATACTCTACTATTTATGGCATGGTTCCTCTATCTATGGAGGGATACTCCCCCATAATTCCAATCTAAAAGAGTGCATGTCCACTATTGAGCATGTCTCCCCCGGGTGTAGAGCATGGTGGTATAGAGCGAGATTATACACACAAATTCTTGTGAGGTTACACTTGATGAGGGGCAGTGATGATTTACTACTATATTTTTAGGCTTAATAATTGATTTTGGCTGGGTAATGAGATAGAGAACCCATTTCACTCTCATTATGATTTTTTTGAGAATATATATATCTATTGGGTTTTGTTTCCCCCTTGATTTGGTATGAGATGACTATATTGTATCTCTTTATCACTCCATTAATGGTTTTTAGGGTTTGTTAATTAGTATGTATACACTCACCCCTACACTGGCCTATCCCACACATGTCTAGTATTATGAAAATAGATTACATGTTAGTAGTTATTGCAATAGATCTTAGTGATAATTAGGTGAAATGATCACATATGGTGGTCGGTCTTGGTGATTTTGAATTGGGCTATCTCATTTTTCATTATTTTGAGTTATTTTTGGATTAACACATCTTCTCTATTTGGACATATATTTTATCTATTATTTTTTAGACTAAACTTCATACTCTTTTGTATTCCCAATAGGTTATTACATGTATGGTTTTTCTTTAATGTTAGAACCTTTTATTATTATACCTCTTCACTTATGCATGGATATAGTTGGGTGAATTAGTATAATTATGTAATAAAAAGGACAACCATTTTAGCTATAAATTCTTGGCACATCTTACTATCCCCTGTCCTATTTGAGGTGAGCTTGGGGTTGTGATGGCAATGCCTTCCACTAGCCAAGAGGGATCTAGTGGGTCGGGTCATTATAGAGTGGTATCAGTGTATTTTATTCCTTGGGATGGAGATTGGACATGTTCCCTAAGAAGGATTGGTAGAGACATAGGGTAATGGTGTAAAAGTATATCGTGTATGGATTTATGATCATGTAACCATTTGTTGGTGTGACGGCTGACGTATCCATTCACTAATACTCGTACTACCATCTTGTCATATCTACATATTGAGATATTAGTTGTTGGTAACAATTGTATATTTATCATATAGGATTGAGTATTTTTCCTGTCCTTATTTAGTTATATCACCATATATATATATGCACACATGATTGTGGTACATATTTATTACTGTTAGGATACCTCTCTATATACATCATACCTAGTTACTAATTCAGTATCATAAAAACGATTAGATGAGAGTTGATGCCTAATTTTAGGGACAATTTTATAAGATATTTCCTTTAGGATGGTACATATAAATACCACCACCTGTTGAGAAGAACATTGTACCAACAAGTTAGGAAGATAATGAACACAGACTTAGTAAACTCTATGTGTTCGAGCACCAGAGACTTTTGGTGTTCAGTGGTGAGTCAGATACCCAATAAATTTTTATTGGATTGAAGTAGTGATATGATCCTTCAAGATCATGTGAACCTTGACTAATAATATGGTAGGACAGGCATACAGTCTTTTCCATAGAGTAGTAGGATGTTTCTGGAGTCTATTTGCATAGATGCATGATTAGTCAACAATCTATTGGTCTGACTTCCTGATGTTGTTTCATGAGGATCACTACCTATCATGCTTGTGACGAGTTCAAATTCATGATATTTTGGATAAAAAAATAGGGTACTATGTTAGTATCTTAGTATACAACAAGGTTCACTAACTTTATATGGTACTACCTCAAAATGGTGTGAGATGTATTCTTCTAGGGGAGGGTGTTTGTAAAAGGTCTCTGTTGTGACATATCAGCTAGAATAGTCTCATTTTTTATCCATTCTTATGATGGATCTATAGAGTGAGATCTAGTTACAGAGATCTTTCTATAAGAGGTACACTGGGTGGCTAGTGCTGATAATGGGATTCCCAGTGCTAAGTCCCCTACTGTGGTTGGCATGAATCATATTTCAAGGTCTAAGCATAGAAGGCGTACACATTCTCAGAATTATGAATTTAGTCATGTATCATAGGGAAAAAACTTGGACTAGGTAAAAACAGATAGGGGATATGTTATTCACGTAATGGTCATGATCAAATAGAACATGACTTTCTGATCCACTGCATTGAGGAGGGTAGGTAGGCACCATAGGGACAACCATAAAAAAGGTAACACCATGATCAGGGTTCTCCTTGGAATGGATGAGGTCATTTCCATGGAGGTATAAATGGACGATATATTGGTGGGGATCCAACATAAGGATCCTCTGGTGGATTGTGATTCTATGAGATAATTCTACCAGCACCACCAGGTTTCCCACACCAGGCTCATTGAGATGGTGGATGGTACTGTGGGCAGCTAAAGGCCACAGAGGCTTAGGACTTGGAATCTCATGAGAATAAATGAGGAATGACATGTTTTTATTATAATATTTCTCTCATTTTTGTTTGAAACAGATTTGATTCAATCCTTTGTTTCCACATCCCTTGTATGAGGGCAAGATTTCCTCGCAGAGATGTTAGCAAATCATCTTTTTTT
The DNA here is from genome assembly GCA_963277665.1 of Viscum album. Lineage (NCBI taxonomy): Eukaryota > Viridiplantae > Streptophyta > Magnoliopsida > Santalales > Viscaceae > Viscum > Viscum album. The sequence continues at coordinate 692,842,957 of OY728157.1, forward strand.
AGAGGTTCTGACTACTTGTGATTCATTGATATCACTTATCTTATGGAAGTGTGAGATATAATTTAGTGGATAGAGTTCCATGAAAGAAATATTAGCTATCATGATGAAAACTTATGAAATAATCCAAGGAATCAACTTACTAGACATGGTTCAAGCCTTGATAGACTATTATCAGAAATGAGTTTGATGACTTTGAATATGTGGGATGAGATTCTCTTTTACAAGAATGATAGATATCATGGATGATTGAGTGGGCCTTAATAGCAAAACTATTTCTCCAATTAAAAATTATTTGGAGATTTTATCCATTAGTGATATAGAATATTCATGAATCTCGATTCCTTTAGTTGTGGTGGAATTAATGGGTATCTTCATTGAGGACATTATGGGACTACCTATGAGGTGGAAGAGGGACTTCCACATTGAACTGGACTTTGATACAATGTAGATATATTTTTTTCCATATCATATGGACCCTACTGATACCCAATAAATGAGGGTCCAATTAAAATACCTTTAGAGATGTGTTTACTTCAGACCTAGAGTGTACCCATGGTGAGATCCGGTTTTGTTCGTAAAAAAGGATGATGGGAGCTTGTGGATTTGTGTTTACTATCATCACTTGAAAAAGTAATAATAAAGAACAAGTATCCTTTGAAAAAGAATATATAAATACTTTTTTAGTTGTGAGGCATGATTTGGATCTCAAAGATCGATCTCAGGTCTACCTACCGTCAGTTGAGGTTCCATGAAGATTCTCTTAGAAAGATAGAATTCCGATGTTTCTAGGGAAACCATGAGGCCCTATAGGTTCCTTTTGGTGTGATGAATTCCCTGACTATGTTTATGGATTATTTGAATTATATCTTCCATCTATACATGGAATGTTTTTTTGTTGTCTCCATTGATGACATAATCATCTAATCTGCATCAAATGAGGAGAATGTAGAGAACGTTTGGATTTTACTAGACCTATCCTAGGAGAAAAATATTTATATTAAGCTACTAATGTTATAGTTATAGATTTTAACAGTTTACTTCTTATGGGAGGCCATTTTTAAGAATAGAATATCCATAGAACCAATGAATATTGATGAAGTGATTTCTTGGGACCCACTCAAGAGAATGCAAATGGTGGAGAGTTTCATTGGCTTGGTGGAATATTATAGTTGATTCATGGATGAATTCATTAGGATTTCTTCCACTTTGAAAACTCTACATTAGAAAGGGATTTGTTTTACCAAGATTGAGAATTTTTTGAGAGACATTGAGTAGTTGAGGTTGATGTTGGCCAGTGCTCTTTTGGTGGGACTACTAGAGGAGGGCATGGATTAAATAGTGTTTTAAGATGCCACTAGAGATAGTCTTGGATACTTGCTGATAAAGAGGAAAGAAATGAACATATATGGGTCATGGAAATTGAGAAACTACTAGGTTATCTATTCTACTCATGACCTAATGTTGGTAGTGGTTTTTTATTCTCTAAATATGTGGTTGCAATATATTCCATAAGATACCATCCATTTTTACTCAAACTACTAGAGTATCAAGTACATCATCTTAGAGGGATATCATAACCTAAGATAGAGGTGTTTCTAGGAGTTACTATAGGACTATAACTTTATTATTATCAATAATCCTTTGATGGGATATATCATAGAAGATTACCTTAGGAGAAGGTATCATTATCATTTGGTAGAGGAGGGGTCTGAGTAGTCGACTTCATTGTAGCTAAACCTAGTGGATGAGAGGGATGCATATTTTCTTTAGTTGATGGTTTTGAATCCTATGCTTATTTAGAATTTTAGGGTGGCTCTATTGGGAGACATAAATTTCCAAGTTATTCCTCACTAGATATATTTAGGATATTCACAACATGGATTTTCTAAATGAGGGAAGAACTTCGTTCTTTTCCAAGGCTTGACAGAGGTCCTGGTCACAATTTGAGGGAAGGTGATTATGGAGTTTCACAGTTATCCATTATATGTAAATACTGGTGTAGGGAGGAGGTACAAGGACCTTAAGTGGGTTTTTATGGAATGAGGAATAGTGTCATTGAGTTCATAGATTGGTGTCTCATATGTCATTAGGTTAAGGTTAAACACCATGTTCTAGATAGTTTGATGAAGCCTCTCGATATCCTAGAGAGGAAATGAGATATAATATGCAGAGAATTTATGAATGGTATTATAAGGATAGTGAAAATACATGATGCCATCAGGGTGATTAGTTAATGAATAATTATTTTGAAACAATTCATTTCTATTAGGGAGTAGATTTAGGTGGAGTGTTTGGCATAGTTTTATGTGGGGGATACCATTTGACTCCAGATACCGTAAAACATTTTCTCTGATTGTGATGTGTAATTCAAACCATGATTTTGGAGAGGCCTGCTAGAGGCATTATGGAATTAGTTATGGAAGAGTACGATGTTTCACCACTTGATGGAGGTGCATACTGAGTAAACCATCTAGGTGTTGGAGGATATGTTTGATATTCAATTTTGGAATATGACTGAAGTAGAGAGGATCAAATTCTGTTAGTATATTTTTCTTATATTAATAGATATCACACTATGATTGGAATGAAAATATTTGTGGTCTTGTACGTGATACCCTATAGGTTACTCTTATGTTGGTTTGATGTTGGTGAGACACCACTTATTTGATCGAAGAAGAAGTAGATGAAAAGAAAGATGGTTTAGGCAATCCATGAGTGGATGGGGATAGCTCAGAGATGATGAAAATATTATATAGATCACTATCATATGCCTTTGGGGCTCAAGAAGGGATATCGTGTTTTCTTCACAGTCTCCTAGAAAAGAGTATTGTGGTGATTTGGCTGGCGAGGAAAGATATCCCTATGGTTAATTGGGTCATTCAATATCCTATGGAGGGTTGGGGAGGTTTTTATCACTTATCCCTTTCAGCATAGTTAGAACGGGTACATGATGTCTGCGATGTGTTACAATTGAGGAGATGCATGCATGATCCTACACATGTGATGAAATGTGGTGATATCGACATCAATCATGGATCCAATACAATGATTACCTAGTGATAATTTTGGATTGACGGTAGATGATCGGGTGAGGAGGGACCATTCAATTGGTTTTTTATGGAGGTACAAGAGTTTCCAAGAGAGACCATATGATTTGGATAACCATATGAGGTCTTAGTATCACCATATTTTTGTTTAGATTTTTTTTAGGGTGGAAAATATTTAATGATGGAATAATACAGTTACCCTATTATTTTTACATTTAAGACATTGAAGTATATTAAGAAATATTTTTAGGTCTAAGAGATTAGATGATGATATGTTTGAGGATCAATGACACCAAAATTAAAATTACAATTTTTTTATATATATTTAGATAAAAACATTTAGTTTTCCTAAAAAAAGCAGAATAACTCTCAACCAGATTTTTAGATAAAAAATATAAGACCATATTTAATTCTCATGCATGGGTTTTACCAAAGGCATGACCTAATTTTGGTCAACACTAGAATTTTGGTTGAGGTAGACATTGGTTAGTGTGTTTAATTAAAATAAGTAAACAATTTTTTTGTTTGTTTTATTAAATGAAATAATTACAGTATTCTATAAATCACCCATTATGCTTATTTTACATTGGTTATCCAAACAATTCATTATAGATTAGAGAGTTAGAGGAGAGTGTTCATCATTAGAGGATATACATCGAATGACAAACAACAATCTGATAGAGATAAATTGATGGGTAGTAAATGCAACAAGACTTCCTTATCACCAGTGAATGAATCATTCACCAAATATGGATCCATAATCAAGGTTGTGATCATAAATTAATGTTTTCACACATGTTATTACATTTTTATGTATGGGTTATTATTTTATATTCTTGATCTTTATTTTCAAACCCCTCACATGAACCCATTAGACAAAATAAATTATTTATTTGATTTATTTTTTCATGACATGATTTCAACCAAATTATCCATGTTCATGTGATTGTTTTCCAATAAATCTTTTCCAGTGCTGGTTTAACCCTTATCCATGTGCCTTTACCCCATTTATTCTTCACGTTATTCATTGTTGACCTATGCGGCCATGCTTACACTTTGCTGGAGTGCGTTCGAGCATGATAGAACCCCCGAATTCATGGTGTACATGTGAATAATGTTTGGATTAGTGATTTATGTATAGATAAAAATTATTTATGTATAGATCAGAATTATTTATGGGTAATGATTTGTGTATCTTCTAGCTGGAGTGGCGATACGAGGCAATGTGAGGTGCTATAGGAGTTGTGAGGTGATATTGACTTTAAGAAGATCACTAGATTATGATCTCTAGTCATTAGAGGTTAATAATTGATGGATGGAGGGGTTTTCCATTAATCCTAGATGGTCTAATGATGTTAATCATGGAGGAAGTTGTGGATCTAGATATGTGTGAAATCCAGGCTATTCAGCTTGTGAAAAACCCGACTACAGATGTGTAGTATGAAATAAAAAATGTCATGTAGTCCCCTAGCTGTGGTGTTAGGGTATTTAGAGAATTCAAATATAACACTCCATGTAATTTTCCCACCACACCACTTTACCCTAACTGGGTGGCCAATCCTTGTGCTTGTCGCACATGCCCAGGGCCTATCTGGACAGACATACTATGTACCAGAGTACACGAGCACAGACATGAATAAATGGAATATGACGAGATGTATGTCCATGAAACCAAGAGGTTATACATTCCATGTATCATGGAGGGATATCCATGTATATATACATGTATTCTAGAGCTGTGTCTAGGGATAATATGGCCAGGTATTAGAGTGGGATCACACACTGTGTGGATTCCTACACATCATGTACTTCAATGTGAATATTCTACCTCCCATATCTCATTCCTCAGAACTAATATTTTCCCTCATTATTAGGTTATCATATGTTGTTTTTAAAATATAACTTATGGTGGAATTCATAGTTGATTTTTTAGGTACTATAAGAGATGTTTTGAGTAGGATGTTTCCTAGGTGATTCTCAATGATTACAGTGATCATACAAGATTAACAGAGGGATTCCATGTAGAGATATAACTACCCTTTTTAGGGTGTGGGTCCAATATCTATAGAGATGGTACTCCACTATCAAAATAGGGCATGGGTTCCCCTTACTATTTAGTTACGTAGGTATGGTACTCCCCTCTCTTGGGGTATATTCCTATATCTATGGAGACAATACTCTCCTACAATAGTAGGGTATGAGACCACATACTCTTTAGTTAGGAAAATATGGTGTTACCCTATTTAGGAAAGAAGTCCTCTATGTATAGGGATGATACTCCCTTATCAGCCTAGGCCATGAGATCCCAGAAGCATTAGTCTGATATAGAAGGTACTCTCTTATTGAGGGTGTAGGTACTATTTATATGGTGTGGTACTCCATCATATTTATGATATGATGGGGTGAGGTTCCTTTATAAATTTTGGATCCCTCGACTATGCAACACAATTACGAGGAGAGGGAGACTCCAAAAATATTATGGCGAGGTTATATTTGATGATGGGAATTAGTGATGAGTGACTTGAGTTTATTGCATACTCATCAACATTGGATAAAATGTAAGATAAAGATCCCATTTATCTATTACCTAGGTTTATTTTGGAGAATATATATGTATTTAATTTCATTACTCTCTTACTTTGGATTGAATAAAATATTTTTATCTCTCTGTCACTCCCTTTTCGGTTTCTGGGCATCTTATTGTGTATGTATATACTCAACCCTGCATGGGAATTTCCATCATGTGTTGTGTCTTATGAGGATGAAGAACATGTCGTTCATGATTACGATGAAACATAGTGATATCTGTGTGCATTGAACATGGATGGTGGTTGCGACTGATGATCAAGAGTTGGTCTATTTAATAATTCATTCTCTCCAATTATTGATACGTTGAGACATCTTTTTTAGGTTGGGTGTGTATTTAACACCTTTATAGTTTGGATGGCACTATCATACTCTTAATTATTACATAATGATTATTACATGAATGATTTTTACTCTATATGTTAATTTATTTTTTTATTATTCCTCTTCACTTATTTATGTAGATGGGTAAGAGTGTGCGTACATGTATATTTGGAAAAGGCCTACCATTATAGTTATACCTTCCTAGTTCTATTCTCATGGCCCTTTCTTATTGGAGGTAATCTTGGGGTTGTGACAGCTAAACCTTGTACTAATAAAGAGGACCTTGGTGGGTCAATTCGTTAAACAAGTCTATTTACCATTGCATGATACCATCTAAAATTGGCTAAACCCTTGAAAATGTGGTGAAAACATTCATAGAAGTGTTTGAAAACACTTTTTGTACCTAAAAAAAATGGATAATTGATGTTAAATATAAATAAGTTATTTAAACCTTTTATACTCAAAATTTAAATTTTGAAATATCCTATCTCAATCCCTATCGTCCCAACAAAGGGAACATATAAAATTGATACCAATGGTAACTGCCCATCCCAACCCACCACATGTGTATGATTAATTATCCATTAACATTAGGTCAATACCCTAAACTTAAGGGTGAAAATAAATGCCTAGGGATTCACCAAATCATTAGGGTATAATATTCCCTATAATACAAGTAAAGAATTAGTAAATAGACTATAATGAGGAAATATTAATACGATTCATAATAATAAAAAAACTCCAAGAATATGAGATTATAAAAATCATAGTTTTTGTATCCAAATATATTATAAAATAAGACTACATTACCCTAAATACAATGGATAAGTGGTTGTAAAAAATATGTTACTATAACAATATACAACCCTTGAACACCTCTATGATTCACCGTCCATCAAACATGACTATTTCATTATGATTCTTTATAAGAGAAGTAAGGTTTATTCCCCTTTCATATATCTTTATTAACAAAATCTGCATATTGTCGAGGAAACATATGCGGTGGGGTTAGCATACGACTTAGTACATAATCCCCCAAATTTTCCCACACATTCCATTAGGAATATAATAAGTTATATAATTATATATATATATATATATAATAGGAAAAAATCTACATTATTAGTCGAAAAGATATATTTAAATAAAGTTATATAAACTAACACAATAAGAAATTCACATACCATGTACGCAGATACCCATGTTATTCACCAAACTCTCCCCTATGGGATCCATGTTTTGAACCTAATGAATCACCCATAAATGATGGAATCCCTAAATAGACCACACTCATGATATGAGACAAGTTCCCATTGAACTAATTTTTCACTTGGTGGTGCAATGTTGTGTGCCATAATTCATTCATTACAAGAGATTCTGAACCAAATAGACCTCGGAATATTAAACATGAATTCAAAAAATCACATTCCAAATTCATTTTTAAACATTAAAAAACCATTACATTTAATAATAAACGTCATTTTTGTATTTTTCCAAGCATATTATTGGAGTAAAATATAATTTTTTATAATATTTACACAAACATACTAAGTTCATTCGAAATAATTTTTCAAGAATTTTTCGGGAATAATAATATACATTATTATTTTGAAATAAAAATACACGATCATCTCTGTAGATTTAGAATGAGAGATAATAATCCTACCTTATAGATTTTTTACAAGTTAAAATCAAACCACACCCTCATAGACTCAAGATATCCCAAATACCATACAAGATATTACATCTTAATCAAAATCCGAACACTTATAACAGCAAGAGAATGTCATGAAAGACCCATACTAGGGTTTATAACAAGTGGAAATTAGAATATAACAAGGGATATTCTATATATAAGTAAATACCTTCGATATCATGGTGTAACAAACCATGAATCTTGGAGAAAGTTCTCCATAAAAATGATAAATATCAAAATCTTACATATGAACCCTTTGGATTCAGATATCTAGAAATTAAGAATTTAGTGAGTGTTTTGGGGGATTTTTTATCTTTAATATAAAATTTTCTGGACTCATAAAAGGAACTAATGGTTGGGATTAAATGTTTTGTAATGTGTGCACCACTCACAAGGAATCATCATGTCATGACCCGACCTGTGATGTGCTTGATCTGTAACTACCCCAAGCCCACCTCTATAGGCCTTGGGTTGATACAAGCGCCACAAGAACAAAAATTTTGGGGAGGCCTTTCACTAGGTACCTATACACATACACATAGCCAAATCAATGAAAAATTATAGAGGAAAAGGAACAAAAGATACAACACTACTTTAAAAGGAAACCAAACATGCATCAAAATCTAATCAGTACAATTAAAAAAATGTAAAATGAATGGAAAAGGGAAAAATTACACACCAAAATAGAAAAGTCTCACAACATAACAAAAAATGGAAGAGTAAAAAAATTGAGAGAGCCCCTCTCCAAGATCCCATGATACGACTACCATATGTGGTCCAAGTTTCACACATCTCTTAGCTCCTATGAATTCACGAAAAACCTATATTTCATATGCATAAGGCACGATATGGGCATGCGAGGCCCATACATGAGGTGAGTATAAACATACTCAGTAGGGCTCCCCAAAAAGGAGAAGGGGGAGCAGTAAGAGATACAATTGAATAATAAATAATTATATTGAACAAAGTATTGTGAAAGAGTACAACTCTACCCAATAAGAGAGTGAAATCAAACTTCTCCAAACATAATGATCTCAAAATGGTGAGGAGATAATCTTATCATTGAGTATTCACTACCAATAGTAGGAGAGTCAACTTTTCTAACCACGAGAAGCTAGACACTAAAAGAACACGACATACCCTACATGTCTTCGCCTCTTCAGAAAGGAGAGTATCCAAAACCGATGGAGTGTGTATTGAAACATGATATATATATATATATATATTCTTTTTCAAAGAATACCAAATAAGAGAATAATGGGATATCCATCTCATAGTCCATCCCAACAAAAGAGTCTCAAGAAGTTTTATAAGTATCCATCAATGATTCTCCTTATCCCACATGATTACCATGAACACACAAGTCAAAGGGGCTCAATCACAACACCTTGATACTATCCTCTTTGGGGGACATTGAATAACCCTCATAATTTCAGGTTGTGTTACAAGGATGTGTCTCAATGGAGAAATTTTCCCAATTTTTTGAGTCCAAAGGTATATAAAACCCTGTCTCTCTACTGATCTGCATATCTAAATGGTGAAAACTCAAAGTAGAGGCTTCACACCCTAGTATGCCAGGGGGATTCCACTCTAATTGTAGTCGTAGAGTACAAACACCCTAGTGCGTTAGGGTCTATTCCACTCTAGTCATCAGAGATATGCTCCCCAATGCATTAGGGGGATCAACAACCTGGAGTCGATGGGGACCCACTGCCCAACCCTGTTGAAGGGTAATACACTGGAGGGTACTACTCGAAAAGAAGCTACATAGGAATTTCGCCCTAGTTAATTAGGGGGATTCCACTTTGGTCATCAGGTATCCCCGACCTTGTATTCTTGGGAGATTAGGACAAGGAAGTCAATGGGGACCCACAACATATCCCCGCCAAAGGGTAATACACTATTGGGTACTACACAACAAGTACACTACTGAAAAACGACCTATACCCACGGTTCAAAACCGTGGGTATAGCCCCCAAAACAGTGGGTATAGGCTATACCCACGGTTTTGGGAACCATGGGATGAAATGGAATCGGTATAGGGGTCTCAACCTATACCCACGGTTTGAAGAACCGTGGGTATAGGGGTGTCACATGTGGCACACTGGCTATTCCAGTGTGGCACACAACAAACCCCATGGTTTGAAAACCGTGGGGGTATTTAAATTCAAAAAATCAACCCAGCAGGTTTCGAACCCGCAACTTCGACTATCCCTCACAAACGCTCCACCAACTGAGCTGTACTCTTTATATGTTATTTATATATATATATAACTGCTTCTATATATCAATATTTAGTATTTAAAATTAAAAACTGAACGCGGGGAGTTTCGAACCCGGGTCTTGCGCAAACACTCTGAACCTCCAAACCAACCTAGATGGATTTTCTATATGTGAAATATGCATATATCTGCTTATATATATATATATATTAAAATTCTGTATTTAAATTCAAAAAAATCACTCACTGGGAATCGAACCCGCTACTCCGCAGAACCTCACAACCTCGCACCAATGACAGACCAACCGAGCTAAGTAACGTTTGAAATATAATATTTATATGTGTATAAATATATTAATCTAAACCGTGAAAAATAGCCTACCCACCAAATTTTTCCCGTGTCCCGCCAAAATTTTTTTCCGCGCCATAACGCGGGAAAGCTATACCCACGGTTCTGGAGAACTGTGGGTATAGGTCTTCAAAAAAAAAAACTGCAATACCTACAGTTTTCAAGAACCATCAGTATAGGTTTTTGAAAAATACCCTATACCCACGGTTCTCTCTAAAACTATGGGTATAGGTCTTAAAAGAAAACTATAGCCATAGTTTTTGGCACAACCGTGGGTATATGTGGCCTATACCCACGATTTTGGAAAACCGTGGGTATAGATTCACCTACTATCCCTATACCCACGGTTTTTTGCAAAACTATGGGTATAGACCTATTTTCCAGTAGTGGTAGCAGTAGAAGACCAGTGCCCATGCTGATGGGGGGTCATAACTATGGTCATCATGGAACTCCACTACCCATCCCAGCGGAAGGGTAAGCCCGATACTACTCTGGTAACCTTGTACGATCTCTTCCATAATTTTTCATCAGTTGTATAAGAGTCACACCTAGAAAATATTGCATCATATCTCAAATTCCACAATGGAGGAATCCATCACATTATACACATAAAAATACCCAGGATAGGCTACTCATGACCCAAAATATCTAACTAAAATAAGGATATATGTGAGATATATGATTCATAATGTGTTACATGGATCATGTGGGGTAGACACAACATGTGACCCCACCTATTCACCTAGCCATATACCTAGCCATACCCAGGTACTAAATTGTACACTGATACCCCTAGGCCTAACACTACAATCCTAGAGTATATGGAACATCCCAACAAAATTTTGACAAGCACATGATGCTCTTCATTGGTGCGAAAAGGTGAAAAATGAAACTTTACTGACTTGCCTCCTTAGATGACCACAAATAACAAAACAGATTACACCATTGCGATCCTTGCAAAAAAGTGCATAGGATCGATTATTCATTCACTCGAATCGGACACCTGGTGAAGAAGTTTCATCTCTCTACATCATACATTAATGGATATTTATGGGGCACACTCCTTGATAGTGGAATAAATCATACATATCACACCATTGCGATAATTATGGGAAAACAAACGAGATTTACTATTCATTCATCCAAAACTAACACCCAGTGAAAAAGTCACATTTCAATGAAAACACCCAAACACGACCTCATGGTAAATGTACCTCTATTTTGTTTTAAGTACCAAAAATCAGTCTTGAAATGTCTGCCTTAATTTTAGGGGTCATGGCCTCACTGATGGAATATCGATCAGACGTCTTATGCAGATGTTAGGCCCGATATGAAAATCCTCTAACAATAATAATTATTTTATTATTATTATATTTAGGCAGTTGGTGCAATCGATCCATGATCATGAATCATAAAATTCCAAAAAATGTCCTCAAAAGTCCCTTCTAAAAGGTAGGATCACATGGATATAAACGTCATGAAAAAAAGATGCTTCGTTCGAACGATATGTGGGATTGAACCTATGCCTGAAGACCTGTCGGGCCTGCTCTGGCCCACTCGACCCAATTTGGCCTACCGGGACCATTATGGCTACCTCAAACCTAGCCATAACCCGTGATCCTCCTAGTCCAATCGACCATGGGTCAACACCACCGACCCTGGGCTTCGCGGTTCCTGCCGGTACCCAGGTCTCACAATCTGCCTAACACCCCGCAGTCCACCGTGCTCCGGTCGCACCCAACACCTCTACCGCACACCGAGGCTCGCTACTGCCATCATAGTTGATCCCTTATCACCAAGAACCTTAGGTGAACTACTCTCTATTACCTTCAATGGATGAACCACTACACTACCATCTCCCATGACCACTACCACCGTGCACCACTGTCGGCCGCTGCAGATCACCCTACACCATTGGTCCCTTCCACAGACCATTGAAACCACTCCGGTTCTCGAAACATGAAGAAAAAACTTGATCCAGGATCCTTGGGTCCCAATCTACATAGAAATCTGCTTCTATAAAATATTGGATTCTATTTCAGCATGGTGAAAAGTAGATGTCTAAGAATGATGATGAACGACGAATAACAACAAAGAATTATGAAGAACTGGGGTTCCAAAAATGAATTTCTTGATGACCATGTTAGTTTTTCCATCAAAATTACCTGATGAAGTTGTGAAAATTAAAAATAATAAATTTTTAGAAACCAAACATTGATTGGGGAAATGAGTAAACTGAAAGAAAAATCTTAGCTATATTTCAGGTCTGTCAATGCATTCATCGCGCTCAGAAAAATTTTAGCTATATTTCAGGTCTGTCAATTTTCCATTTTAAAGAGAGGAGGAGCTCTATCAGATAGGGGATGAGTAAGAATACTAACTATTTCTCATTTTCTTTAACACCTATTAAAAGGATTGAGAATGTCCCCCTCCAAGGGTCATGGGATCTGAACCTCTCATACCCTCTCACCAGAGGTTACTCTTAGGGTAAACACCATACTATGAAATCAACGATGTCTCAGAATTTATTCTAAGTAGAATCCAAATTAAATAATTTTATTTAATAATTTTATTTATGGTTATGTCCTCAATAACTATTTCCACACAAGGCATGCACCGAAAAAAGTTATACCCCACCTAGGGTAAACGCCACACTCTGGACTAAACCATGGACTCAGATTTTTGATATGATCTACCATTTTAATGATATCAAATTTCCTCCACATTCATTGTATAAAAATAATTTTTATTTTTATAAAATTAATTCTCGGAATCTGAGGCCTTAGAATCACACGTCGTCTCAGCACCTAGCTCTATAAATATCTTTAAAAATATTACAATGTCTGACAAGAAAAAAATTGAGTCTCTATATCATTCTCTTCATCAAGATTTTCATCCCTAAAAATATAATATAGGGATGAAACTCAAGATACTGAGCTCACACTAGCCTCTCCCACTTCCAGGGAAACATCTAGACATTTTTATCCAAGAATAGCTTATGAACAAAAGAAAATTTTCTTCCATATACGGTCTTCTCCTATATATGACATGTGTAAGATCAAGCATATGTCACCCCAGATACGACACGCAGAAATATTCATGAACCCACTCCAGATTTGGGTTTGGTAAAGGAAGTAGGCAACCTCTCCAACCATATTTATGATATCAAAAGGACCGATGAACCTCAGGGATAGCTTCTTTCTAGTCGAAAACCAATATACAAACCATCAACATATCCTCAAACACTTGGATAATACGCTAGGTCTGCCCAATGATCTTTTGGTTAAAGGCTGTACTCATCCATAGCTGGGTCCCTAATTACTCAAACAGGCTTATCCACAATGATTACATAAACCATGCATCACAATAAAATATAGTCTTCAAGGGTCCCCCATGAAGGGAAATGATCTTCCGTAAATACAATGACCCTAAACACTCCACCAAACTCCACTCCCAAATAAAAAATAATTGTGTCGACTCTATGATCCAGTATATTATCACCTTTATGGAGTTATGGCCCTTTATAGTGTGTGGATTCCCTACAATGAAGTCCATGTATTGGCCGTCTCATTTCAACTATGGGAGTTCAAGAGGCTGCAACAACCCACCAGAATTCGGTACTCACCCTTCACCTGATGACTGGTGAGGCATCATGAGATGAACTCCACTATGATTTATCTCACACTAGACCACTAAAAGTACCACTTAATATCCATTTACATATTCTCCACATTGGGATGTACAACTAAGGGAGAAGTGTGGAACTCTCACATCACCTCCTCCCATATTTCAACCATAAAAATTATTTGTCCCTAGAACTAGGCCCCATAATCTCCTCCTTTAGAATATCTATATTGTGTTTTAACTATGGATATATGAGTCAAAAAATATCTCATAGTTAATATCTCAAAGTTGGGACTCTGTCAAAAAACAAGAATTAACAGATTCTACACCATCAACTGAAGAAAAACTATACCCTCATGCTCCACTAGTTTCACCTAAAAGAAAACTAACTACTCTGATGCTTCTTGCACTATGTGAGCTTGTGAATTTATGTTAAGTTAATATACTACAAAATTTCCTTTCCCTGGATTATAGACTATCTCAAATTCATTATCCTATAAGAACTCCAACCAGCATCATTGCCTCAGGTTTAGGTCCCTCTGAGTGAAGACATACTTGAGACTCCTGTGGTCTATGAAAACCAAAAAGAATTCTCCTAGAAGGTAGTGCCTCCACATTCTCAAGGGAAAGACTTCCACTTAAAACATCGGGCAGTGAGTCACGTAGTTTCGTTCATGGGGTCTCAATCACTTCAACATCTATTTTAACATTGAGCACCCAAAGGTACCCAAACACAATGTATGTGAGTAAAATCACCCAACCAAAATAAGTTAGACATAGAGATAATGTGGCATAACCCATGCATATTCTATTATATTGGAATGATAGTAATAACCACACTTGGAACTCCTCCACACCCACTATTTACCTTCCATTCAAACGTAGGTCAATAAGAAAAACTCCACTGGAAATGCCAGAACCTACTACAAAACTCCATTGCACCACCCCACCCTGAAAAAAATGTAGGAGAGAATCATACACCACACCTCAATACTATATTACTCAGGTGGCATTGAGTAACCCTCATAGTTTTTCTCACATCACAAAAATGCATCTCGGTGGGGGAAGGACCCCTCTTCCTTGTGCATTCAAATATATTTCGAACAACACCAAAACAAGTTACACCGACGCCCTACATCACCCCTGTAAAACCCCAAAACAATAAGTATGGAGGAAAGAGTACCAAAAATAGTGTATAATAATTTCTACTAAAAAAATATATGAGACACAGAGCATACCTCTTATCATCTCGTGCGCTGTAAGATCATATACATCCATAACATGCAGCAATCGCGACCTCGACCACCATCTCCTTGAGACTGAAGGAGGATTACTAGAGGTGGTGGTGGAATAATCTCATAGCATCATCTCCCACTCATATATTCTCATACTCCTCTACCAACACTACCTCCCAAGGGACCATCCATTCCTCACATAGGAGATTCTTGATCACAGTGTTGTCTCTGCCATGGTGCACCATCTTCTACCTACCTGGGATGATTAGTTCATCTAGTTGGGCAGTCTCATGTCATGATACCTCTACTGCCACAAGCATAGAACTGTCCCTCCATGGGATGTACTGGTTCCCTGTGTTGTCCCTATCAATGCTCTTGAGTATGATCATGGGGAGGACTCTTTCCTTGAGGCCCTACCAACAGACATCTTCTACTTATCGTAGACATATCAACTCTTTTGTTTCTACTTCAAGAACCGTCCATCTGGTGTCCCTCTAAAAAAATCTTTATGTCACCAAGGCTTGCTCTAGCACCCTGACATAGGTGGTAAAACAAATGGGTACTACATTTTCATAGATATCTCCACAGAGTCACTACTCAAACTTCTTGGCTATGAAGTAACCATCATAGATCTTGTCTAGAGGGACTGAGTAAGGTCTGTGAAACTAGTCACATACTCATGCACCATAATACCTCCCTTATGAAGATCTAGAAGCTCCCTGAATCAGGACGGTGTGTAAGAAAGAGGAGTATAACTCCTTAAGGAACTAATACTAGAATTCATCCCACGAGAGTAACAACTCATCGTGTATCTAAGTGAGAAGGCTCCATAAATTTCCAATTGGTCTGTGGAAAATACTGGTTGATAAAGCCACCATATGATCCATAAGTTTCCGAATAATCCTAACGAGGTGGGCCAAAGACTCCCTCCAATCTTCCGCTACCTAAGGATATGGTTCACTGAGGAACCTCAGTAGTCTATAGCACTGGAACTCACTAAGTGAACTCAACCTGTAGATACCCCGACCCCAGAAACCCAGGAGTTGGTGCCTTCTGAACATGATGTGTTATCTTAAAATAAAATACACTTTGTTAACAACACATCATGTCCCGTACATAGGATCGTGTGCGGTTCGGGTTCTGGGAAACCGGAAACTTTTGAAACAATTCATCTTTCAAAAGCTGATACCTGAAAATTTTAAATCAAAACGTGGGGTGAGCATTAAAATACTCAGTAAGGGGTTTTTAAAAACACTGTAACATTTGAAAAAATTCCTTTTTAAAGAGATCGAACACTTATAAAAGGGAAATTACAGCACATAACATACAAATGCTCAAACAAGGTTTTCAAGAAGAATATGAAACAATTATATCAATTCTTGAAGGAGTGATAATGGTTATTACGAACAAGTACTACATATGATTTACTTAGACATAAATTTAAAGTAATACATATTCAGAGTTGCGCACAAGGAAATAACTAAATTTTCAGATATTGGTTACCATTCTATTAAGTGATGACACTAGTCATGCTTAAAGCTTAAAGCTAGGGAAATAAGAACTTTATGAAAACTTTAAAGGCATCAGTCGTGTAATTATTTTATCTTGGAAAGAACTTGTTAAATAACTTGAATTATGTGGCATCAACATTTAACGTATACAATCATGAACATATCACCAAGGTCCATCCCCAAGGTGTCATTAAAAATTACCAAGGTTATTCACCAAGGTATCAGTCTAAAAGTCATCTCTAGAGATTAAGTCTTTACCCAATGCATTGGAGCGCTATCAGGGCGCACCCTTAAATTTTCCTTTATTATCATGTGAGCCACATCGTTCGTGCTTTACTGAAATGGTTATGTATATTCAAGATGTCCCATACCACCTTGAATATCTCATTCATTTTAATTTTACCCAAGGTGTACCATACCACTTTGGGTAATCCAATTTCTTAGTTCATTTAGTGATATGTCATAAAAATGCATTATGTAAATAATAACTAACATAATTAATGAATCATTACACACTTTACTAATACATGATGTGACAGTTCACACTGTAAAAAAAAGGAAAGGACAAATTAATGACATACATAGTTTAGTACAACATCCTTTTCACTAAGGCATATAAAACAGCGATATAATAAATGATGAATCTTTGTCATTATAAATCTTTGGAAAAGGGGAAATCTTTAGAAAAACACATGAAGTCAATTACGGTGGTAAACAGGCCCTTGAACCAAAATACATATTTTATCATAAAACTCATCAGGGCAATGTTAGATAAGCCTTTTTAATAAAACATGCCCATTTGTGTGTATTTTAAAAAAAACATGTTGGTTTAGCAATCACACAATTCATAGCTTAATAAAATCATCCCAGCATCCAAGAATAGTTTAAGTCCTGCTATTTATAAAAGAAAATATTCTTATAAATATATACACACGTGCACATATATATACCCGAAGTGTATATATGGGTTTTACACAATTCAAAACAAATTTTATTAAATTCCTTAGGTAACTCAAAGTTTCCAACCATAATTCAATTACATGGTTGAAACTAAATCCATATAAGGTTTGTTATAAATGTAACCATGTGTATAAAAATTAAGGTTTTACAAACATAACTTCACTTAAACCAAAAGAGAATTGTTTGCAAATATATATCTAAAAATTTCATCTAAATATTGATGCCCAAAATAGGTCGGGTTAATTTAGGAGAAAACATTCACGAACTATATATATATACATACCATATACATTAAATACGAGGTTGAGATTTTTTTTAAGAAAACCGAAATATAAAATCGTAAAATAAACAACCTGGGGAATTTGTAAACGTGCTTATACAAAGTGTATATACCGTTCACATATATATGAAACCATATATACACAATATATAATAACCGATGGACTTGTATATACACATGTGAGCAGTATATACAGGTTTCGAAAAAGAAAAACTGGAAACAAGGTATATACGCACCCTCACATATACAACCACTGGAAACACGAAGGCCAACTCCTTGAAGGAAGAACCGAGGGGTATATATATATCAAGTGTATATATGTAAATATAAGTTGTGTATAAACCTAATGTTTCTTTAAAGGAAGACAAGTATGCAGGAACCCTTACAGAGTTTGAGGAGGAAGCTTGGACAGGTGCACCGTGCTGGGTTGCTGGGAGTTTGAGGTAGATGAAGGAGGAAGAAGAAGAAGCTGCCGGAACTTCAAGAAGCAGGGGGGCTTAAGTACAACCTCGGTGCAGGAAGGGTGTCTCGGCCCATGGGTAGGCCGTCGTGGGAGAAGGACGAGAGCACAGTGAGCTAGGAGGGGGAGTGTTCGGGGGTCAGTAGTGCAGTGCAAAGGGAGGGGCCTGGCGTCCTTGGTGCAGGTCTACAGGCGCAGGACCTCGATGCTAGGAAGAAGATGATGGGGCGACACAGACTTCTTGGCGCGAAAAGAAACGGACGACGCCGATTCGTTCTTGGTGCGATCGAACGGCTGGAGCGTGGAAGATGTGATGATCGTTTAAAAGAAATCGAGGGTCGAGATCGAATCTCGGGAGAGATCGGGCGGCTACGGAGACGTGGGAGAGGTCTCGCGTTTAAAAAATGGGCTGGACGGCTGAGATCGACACGAGAGTTGATCAGACGGTCCAGGTCGCAGGGGGCTCATCCCACATCAAAACGGAAGGATTTTGAGGAGCGGCTTATAAACCAAAGTGTGCGGCCTTCGGTTCAATAACAACAACACACACGCACCCGAGGCCTTACACACGGGTCCCTCCCCCCCCCGCGGGCCTTGGCCCAACCTCACGCATCGCGCACCGTGGCCTTATACATGGGCCCGCGCATGACCTGGGTAACCTACGCTCGGCCCACCCCGAGCCTCTACTCTGGCTGACTCCTTACACGCGTACCTGGGGAGCCCGATGGCGGTACCTCGGGTCCCTATGGGTTCTCGGCCGTGGCCTGAGGGCTTGTCCCTTGAGGATGCCCTTGGCTGGCTGGGTCCCACTCAATTTTTTTATAAAAATTTAGTTTTATTATATACTTAGCTCAACATAGAGTGAAATGTAGGAATAGTTTTAACTCAAAATGTTAAAACCAATTTCAAGTTTAGATAAAATATTTTAACTCTTGGTATAAAAAAAACATACCTTTTGTATAATACTATTATAATCATTAGTATTTTTAAAATACTCTACTATTTGTTTTATAAAATTCTTTAAAGACCAAAAGTTTCCAACAAATTTCATAATTTATGAGATCAAAAGATAAAATTATTACCAATTCCCTCTAAACATATATATATTTTTTTATAAAAAGAATACCAAGTTTTCAACTACCTAGGTATTCATCGGGATTTTGTAAAAACGAGGAGATTTACTTCTAAGAATACTCTTTATTTTAAAACGAAGGATCTTCTATGAAAGAATGTTTTTAAGAATGAGGGAATAAAAATCGAGTTCTCTTTTAAAGTAAACTTTATTAGTGGAAACGCAACAGTCATTTTGAAAACCCAACGGATATATAAACATAACGGTCATAACTCAAAGAACTATTATAAATGCAAGGGTGTGGGGTACCTCTTAAAACAGAACACTTGAAATGGAAGGATGACTCTCCTCATACCATTGGCGTTGAGCATGTGTGCTGTGGCCCTGGCAATTATACTTTTCACGCTGATGGACCCTGAAGATGAAGACTATCCGATTGCCCGCATTGTGGTTCTTTGTAGTCTTGCGGTGGCCGTGTTAGGTCTTGTGCATGGTACATTCAATTAGTTGGGTATCGTTGTAAAGTAATGTTTTAATAAATGTCAGTTTACCTTATTCTCTATGTTTTATTTCATTTCTAATTCCTTATTAGCAAAACAAATAAAAAAAGAGGCATTATTAAAGGCATACCACTTCTTACATAAACCAGTTCATAAAACCTGGGGCGTCACATTATCCCCCCCTTTAGAAAATTGCGTCCTCACAATTTATTTCATGACACTACAAGGTTCAGAAACGTTCCTACCACCTCCACCAACGAATAGGGTCAATAGGTGCATTTAGAGGGATCCCCGTAGAGAAGCTCACTTCTTCCAGCTCCCTAATCCACATACACCTAAGACAAGAGTGGTTGCACTTATGCTCCGGGCCTTTAGGCCTCCAGAGGGAAGCTCGAACCGTAGAAAGTTCTGATATGTCTTTGCAGACCAATGTACGAAGAACTTGACGAATTATGTCTCGATCGAGGATATCAAAGCCATAGATATGGCCAAACAGGCTAAAGCTGAGAAGTTAGAGAATATAAGCCACATAAAGATTTCCCTCTAACGCAGCCTCCTGAAATTTCACTCTAGCCGTGAAGTTTCGGCCTAGGGTGAAACAAAGAAAGATCCCTTTGTGGTAACTTCCTCGTCGTTCACGTCCGGCTAGCTGAGTAGAGCCAATGCGGTAATAGATGGAGGCATTCCCCTGGCAGGTTCGGAGAATCTTCGGACCATTTGTTACCTCAAACCACTGCTTGCACGTTCTTCGCAAACTTGCGAACGGGTCATACTCGTCCTCACACGTCTTGATTGCAATTATTTCCAGAATCTCAGTGGGAAGAGATAACAGGTGGGTTTGTCCTTCCATCTGAAAGTTTTAAGACATGAGTTCCATTACTTGAAAATCATTCAAGGACAAATACAAAGTAAGGACAAGTAAAGGAGAAAGACAACATTCCAATAAACATATGTTTATTATTATTAGTGCTTGAGTTTCCCTTACTCATTGACTAAACGAACTCCACACAGAGAAGCAAAACTCCCTAACTCCTCGAACCAAACACAGGCCGAGCATTCAGGGAAAAACTCATGAGGACACTTATGACGTCTTACGAGTCTAGCATGTGGGGCATGAAGATGAGAGACATCTTCATACACTTGTCATCTGTAAGACAATCAGGTGGACTCGTCTTCTAACCTTCCGAAGTCCAACAACTGACGCCAGAAGCCAAAGTTTAAAATCTGACAAAGTTAGCCCGCTCGGAGGTCTCCGTCAGCAGCAACTTCTTGAAAGGGGTTATCAAGCATAGTGCCAAAGTTCTCACCCGCCGTGAAAATCCAGAAAAGTCCCTCGTAGTACCTTCCTCGAAGTACATAGGAAGGAAATTGGGTTATTATCATAAGGAGGTAATCTATTCCTACCCCTTCGTGTAGCTGAAGCACCCATGGTGAATTGGATACATCATAAAGGTATTTGCATGTCATGCGGATATGGGCATAGTTTAGAAAGTCCTCACGGCTTGCTAAAGACACAATGGTCTCTAGGGCCTCTGTGGGGACAGATAAGAGATTTGTGCCTTCATTTTCCATCTGAAAATTAAGAAAACCCAGTTTTTAATAAAATTGAAATACATATACATATATATTTTTGTTTCAGTTTCTGGCTTTCCAGAGTTATCCAAACCGAACCTCTAATACCAACTGTGGAGACCCCGACCCCAGAAACCCAGGAGTCGGTGCCTTCTGAACATGATGTGTTATCTTAAAATAAAATACACTTTCTTAACAACACATCATGTCCCGTAAATAGGATCGTGTGCGGTTTGGGTTCTGGGAAACCAGAAACTTCTGAAACAATTCATCTTTAAAAAGCTGATACCTGAAAATTTTAAATCAAAACGTGGGGTGAGCATTAAAATACTCAGTAAGGGGTTTTTAAAAACATTGTAACATTTGAAAACATTCATTTATAAAGAGATCAAACACTTATAAAAGGGAAATTACAGCACATAACATACAAATTCTCAAACAAGGTTTTCAAGAAGAATATGAAACAATTATGTCAATTCTTGAAAGAGTGATAATGGTTATTACAAAAAAGAACTACATATGATTTACTTAGACATAAATTTAAAGTAATACATATTCAGAGTTGTGCACAAAGAAATAACTAAATTTTCAGATGTTGGTTACTATTCTATTAAGTGATGACACTAGTCATGCTTCAAGCTTAAAGCTAGGGAAATAAGAACTTTATGAAAACTTTAAAGGCATCGGTCGTGTAATAATTTTATCTTGGAAAGAACTTGTTACAAAACTTGAATTATGTGGCATCAACATTTAACTTAGACAATCATGAACATATCACCAAGGTCCATCCCCAAGGTGTCATTAAAAATTACCAAGGTTATTCACCAAGGTATCAGTCTAAAAGTCATCTCTAGAGATTAAGTCTTTACCCAATGCATTGGAGCGCCTTCAGGGCGCACCCTTAAATTTTCCTTTATTATCATGTGAGCCACATCATTCATGCTTTACTGAAATGGTTATGTATATTCAAGATGTCCCATACCACCTTGAATATCTCATTCATTTTAATTTTACCCAAGGTGTCCCATACCACTTTGGGTAATCCAATTTCTTAGTTCATTTAGTGATATGTAATAAAAATGCATTATGTAAATAATAACTAACATAATTAACGAATCATTACACACTTTACTAATACATGATGTGACAGTTCACACTGTAAAAAAAGGAAAGGACAAATTAATGACATACATAGTTTAGTACAACATCCTTTTCACTAAGGCAAATAAAACAGCGATATACTAAATGATGAATCTTTGTCATTATAAATCTTTGGAAAATGGGAAATCTTAAGAAAAACACATGAAATCAATTACGGTGGTAAACAGGCCCTTGAACCAAAATGCATATTTTATCATAAAACTCATCAGGGCAATGTTAGATAAGCCTTTTTAATAAAACATACCCATTTGTGTGTATTTTAAAAAAAACATGTTGGTTTAGCAATCACACAATTCATAGCTTAATAAAATCATCCCAGCATCCAAGAATAGTTTAAGTCCTGCAATTTATAAAAGAAGATATTCTTATAAATATATACACACGTGCACATATATATACCCGAAGTGTATATATGGATTTTACACAATTCAAAACAAAGTTTATTAAATTCCTTAGGTAACTCAAAGTTTCCAACCATAATTCAATTACATGGTTGAAACTAAATCCATATAAGGTTTGTTATAAATGTAACCATGTGTATAAAAATTAAGGTTTTACAAACATAACTTCACTTAAACCAAAAGAGCATAGTTTGCAAATATATATCTAATAATTTCATCTAAATATTGATGCCCAAAACAGGTCGGGTTAAGTTAGGAGAAAACATTCACGAATTATATATATATACATACCATATACATTAAATACGAGGTTGAGATTTTTTTTAGAAAACCGAAATATAAAATCGTAAAATAAACAACCTGGGGAATTTGTAAACGTGCTTATACAAAGTGTATATACCATTCACATATATATGAAACCATATATACACAATATATAATAACCGATGGACTTGTATATACACATGTAAGCAGTATATACAGGTTTCGAAAAAGAAAAACTGGAAACAAGGTATATACGCACCCTCACATATACAACCACTGGAAACACGAAGGCCAACTCCTTGAAGGCAGAACCGAGGGGTATATATATATCAAGTGTATATATGTAAATATAAGTTGTGTATAAACCGAATGTTTCTTTAAAGGAAGACAAGTATGCAGGAACCCTTACAGAGTTTGAGGAGGAAGCTTGGACAGGTGCACCGTGCTGGGTTGCTGGGAGTTCGAGGTAGATGAAGGAGGAATAAGAAGAAGTTGCCGGAACATCAAGAAGCAGGGGGGCTTAAGTACAGCCTCGGTGCAGGAAGGGTGTCTCGGCCCATGGGTAGGCCGTCGTGGGAGAAGGACGAGAGCACAGTGAGCTAGGAGGGGGAGTGTTCGGGGGTCAGCAGTGCAGTGCGAAGGGAAGGGCCTGGCATCCTTGGTGCAGGTCTACAGGCGCAGGACCTCGATGCTAGGAAGAAGACGATGGGGCGACACGGACTGCTTGGCGCGAAAAGAAACGGACGGCGCCGATTCGTTCTTGGTGCGATCGAACGGCTGAAGCGTGGAAGATGTGATGATCGTTTAAAAGAAACTGAGGGTCGAGATCGAATCTCGGGAGAGATCGGGCGGCTATGGAGACGTGGGAGAGGTCTTGCATTTAAAAAACGGGCTGGATGGCTGAGATCGACACGAGAGTTGATCGGACGGTCCCGGTCACAGGGGGCTCGTCCCACATCGAAACGGAAGGATTTTGAGGCGCGTCTTATAAACCAAAGTGTGCGGCCTTAGGTTCAATAACACCAACACACACGCACCCGGGGCCTTACACACGGGTGCCTCCTCCCCCCCCCCCCCCCCCGCGGGCCTTGGCCCAACCTCACGCATCGCGCACCGTGTCCTTATACACGGGCCCGCGCGTGACCTGGGTAACCTACGCTTGGCCCACCCCGAGCCTCTACTCTGGCTGACTCCTTACACGCGTACCTGGGGAGCCCGATGGCGGTACCTCGGGTCCCTACGGGTTCTCGGCCGTGGCCTGAGGGCTTGTCCCTTGAGGATGACCTTGGATGGCCGGGTCCCACTCAATTTTTTTATAAAAATTTAGTTTTATTATATACTTAGCTCAACATAGAGTGAAATGTAGGAATAGTTTTAACTCAAAATGTTAAAACCAATTTCAAGTTTAGATAAAATATTTTAACTCTTGGTATAAAAAAAACATACCTTTTGTATAATACTATTATAATTATTAGTATTTTTAAAATACTCTACTATTTGTTTTATAAAATTCTTTAAAGACCAAAAGTTTCCCACAAATTTCATAATTTATGAGATCAGAAGATAAAATTATTACCAATTCCCTCTAAACATATTTTTTTTATAAAAAGAATACCAAGTTTTCAACTACCTAGGTATTCATTGGGATTTTGTAAAAACGAGGAGATTTACTTCTAAGAATACTCTTTATTTTAAAATGAAGGATCTTATATGAAATAATGTTTTTAAGAATGAGGGAATAAAAATCGAGTTCTCTTTTAAAGTAAACTTTATTAGTGGAAACGCAACGGTCGTTTTGAAAACCAAACGGATATATAAACATAATGGTCATAACTCAAAGAACTAATATAAATGCAGGGGTGTGGGGTACCTCTTAAAACAGAACACTTGAACATGAAGGATGGCTCTCCTCATACCATTGGCGTTGAGCATGTGTGCTGTGGCCCTGGCGATTATACTTTTCACGCTGATGGACCCTGAAGATGATGACTATCCGATTGCCCGCGTTGTGGTTCTTTGTAGTCTTGCGGTGGCCATGTTAGGTCTTGTGCATGGTACATTCAACTAGTTGGGTCTCGTTGTAAATTAATGTTTTAATAAATTTCAGTTTACCTTATTCTCTATGTTTTATTTCATTTCTAATTCCTTATTAGCAAAATAAATAAAACAAGAGGCATTATTAAAGGCATAACACTTCTTACATAAACCAGTTCATAAAACCTGGGGCATCACACAACCGGTGCATGTCCTCAACCCGCTCTGCTAGGACTAACTTTTATTCAACAGGTGGAGGTGGTACTACCTACCAACCTAGAAGAAGGAGATCACATGATGGACCCTGAAATGAGGCATCATCACTCACAGGGCCGTTGTCACGAACATGAGATGGTATCTTGGGTGGCTATCTTCATGGAGGCATCTTGAAACATACTAAGGAGTACCGTGATCAAATGAGTATATATATATATATCAACCACAATGGAGAGATGACTCAAGATGGAAAATCGTGGACTCAATACTTTATGATGCATGTACCATTGATCCCTCCAATATATGTCTCAGCATGAAGATTCCACAAGCGGGTAGTTAGGGACCTGGTTAATGGCTATGATGGTTTTCGCACCAACACTGGACTCCCCGACCTAAGAGACGCACTCAAGACATGTTAAAACTATTTACCTAAACCCAACCAAGACCTTTTTAGAGAAAATTACGAACTACATTCCAAGGGTTAAACCACATCTGATAAAACTTTTTCATGACTTGGCCCATGTCACAGCTCAAGCCGCAACTACCCCAAGCCCGCCTTCATAGGCCAGGGGGTGGGGACATGCGTTTGAGGCAAAATAAACTCAGGGATACCTTTTCTTATGTACCCACACATATACACATAGCCAAGTCAATACAAAAGTGATGAGGAAAATGATAAAAAGATATAAAACTTCTATAAAATTAAAGCAAACACGCATCAACCTATAATAAGTACAATTACAGAATTGAAAACTGAAAGGTAATGGGAAAAAATACACACCCAAACAGAAATGTGTCACAACCTAAAAAAAACTAGAAAACAAAAACAACTGAGACAACCCTAATCCCAGATCCCAAGCTATGACAACTATACGCGGTCCAAGTACCCTGTATCTCTAATCCCCACTAATGTCATGAGAAACATGAATGTCATCAGTATATAGTACGATATCTGTGGGGAAGGCCCATTCAGGGGTGAGTATAAACATACTAAGTAGGTTTCCCCAAAATGGTGAAGGAGGATCCAACGAGATACAAATGAAGAGGAAGTAAATAGATAGAACAAAGTATAGAAAAAGAGTACAACTCAACCCAATAAGAGAGTGAACGAAAACCCTTCCAAACACAAAGAGCTCAAAATGGTGAGAAATGAACTTCTCCTCATGTATTAAATACATATATTATGGGAGTAGACTCATCTAACCATAATAAGTTATACATGGAAAGAACATGGCATAACCCATGCGTCTTCACCACTCCTAGAAGGAGAGTGTTCAAAACCCAAGGAGTGTGTACTGAAATAAGAGAGAGATATATATTTATATATTCTCAGTAAAAGAAGCAAAAATAAGAGTGTAAGGGAATATCCATTTCACATATCATCCTAGGAAAAGAGTCGCCAACATTTACATATGTATCCCTCAATGATGACAAGATTCCCACATGTCTTCCCTGAACATTCAAGTCAAAGGGGCTCAATTACCACACCATGATACCATCTTCATTGGGTGAAACTCACTCTCCCTCATAGTTTTATGTCACATCACAAGGACATTCCTTAGTTATGAAAGTGTTAGTATTTTTGATGAGACCAAAGGTACATCAAACCATGTCTCGCCACATATCTGCATAACCGGATGGTGCAAACTAGAAGAAGTGGATTCACACCATAGTATGTGAGGGTGGTTCTAATATAATAGTAGTCGTAGAGGACCCAAACCCTACTATATCGAGGGGGGGATTCTACTATAGTCATCTAGGATCCCTGAACTAGTGTGTTAGGGGGATAAACACCTATGAGTTGATGAAGACCCACTACCTAGCCCCGCTGAATGGTAATATGCTGGAGGATACTTCACAGTAGGTATCTATAAGGGACCCACACCCTAGTGCATTTGGGGTGTTCCACTCTTTTCATCAGGGATCGTCCCCATAGTTAGATAGGGGGAAAAACACCGATATATTGATAGGGACCCACTTCCTAGCCCCACCTAAGTGTAATAAGATAGAGGTTAATACCTTTCAAGTAGCTATAAAGGACAAGCGACCATGTTGATGGGGGGGGGGGGGGGTAAAACTCTATTCATCGGGGAATGCCACAGCCGAGCCCAGCTAGAGGTAAGCCCAATATTTCATAGTAACACTGTATGATTGCCACTGTCATTAAGTGTCTCTCATATAGTTGTCATGTCTGGAATATCTCGCATCATAACTCAAAATACACTATTGAGGGTACCATCATGTTCTATATGAAAAACTATTAGGATATGCTAGTCATGGGAAAAAATTTGAGTCCAATAGAAGAAGATATTGGAAAAATAAGTTCATAATGTGGTACATAGCACATGTGGGGACCACATGATGTGTGACCCCACCTCATCACCCGGAGGTGTTCTTATCCAAGCTCGAGTATAAAACTATGCACTGGTACCCCTAGGCCTACCACTGAACTCCTAGTGTAAATGGCACACCCAAATGAAAGTATGAAGAGAACCTGATGCTCTTCAATGGTCCAAAAAGGAGAAAAACATAAATTTATGGACTTTCCTCCTCAAGATGACCATAGATAAGAAACAGATTACATCATCGTGATTATTGCAGAAAAGTTCATAGGATCAACTACTCATTCATCGAAACATGAAACCTTATAAAGAAGATTCATCTCTCAGCATCATACACGAATATTGATTCATGGGGCCCACACCTCAATCCTTGAATAAGTCATATGGATCGCACTATTGAAATATTTATGAGAAAACACAAGAGATCGACTATTTGTTCGTCCAAAATAGACACCCAGTGAAAAAGTCACATTTCACCACAAACACCAAAATTTAGACTCATGGGGCCCACACCATGGTTTCATTTTAAGGGCTTAAAATCAATCTAGAAACATCCACCTGAATTTTAGGGTTGTCGTGCCGATGATAGTGTGTTGATCATACATCATATGTAATAGTTAAGCCAGATACAAAAATCCTCAAATAATAATAATAATAATAATAATTATTATTATATTTTGGTGTTTCATGCAACCGATCTACGAGCCGGAAACATAAAATTTCAAAAATTTCCTCAAAAGTTCTGCCTCAAATTTAGGATCACATAGTCATAGATGACATAAAAAATATGTCTTTTATATAGGAGATATAGTGGTTTGAACCTACGCCTGAAGACCTGTCGGGCTTGCTTCGGATCGCTCAGACCACCTCGAACCTGGCCACACCCCGCATTCCACCTTGGTCCATCCACCGTGAGTCAACATGGAAAACCCCACATTTCATGGTGCCTGGCACAACCCGGGTCCCACCTTCCGCCTGACACCCTATTGTCTGTTGAGCTCCAACTGAACACAATGCCTCTAATGCACTCCACAAATTTCTACTGTCATCCCAGTCAAGCCCCACTCATTGAGTTCCTCCCACGATACACACTCCTCTACAATCCATAGACGCATCAACAAGCTGCCATCTACGAAGGCCGTTGTCATCTTCTGCATTCGTCGCATGCCACCTTTGCGGACCACCACATGTCGGTGTTCCCTTTTATGGACCACCAAAAACACTATGAGGATCAAAACATGAAGCCAAAACTAGATTTGGGATCCTTGTATCCCAATATACACTAACACGTTATTCTCTCGGATATTGGATTCCATTTCCGCGTGTCAAAAAGTATACTTTGATGAATGATGAAGAATGAACAAGAACTATGAAGAATAACGAAGAACAAGGGTTCCAAAAATGAATTGATCGATGAACGTGTTAGTTTGGCCATCAAAATTCACAAATAAAACGTCAAAAATGATAAATAATCAATTTTTAAAAAAACTTCAATTGGGGAAATGAGGAAAATGAATGAAGAATCATACCTGGATTTTAGATCCATTGGTGTACTCATCACACTATAATCTGCTTAGATCTGCAATCTTATCACGATCCTCCTTGGATCCGACATCGATTTTCCATCAAAAGGAGAAGATAGATATACAGGCCATGGGAGGAAATGATCCAAAACCTTGATCAATTCCTTAAACATCTATTTATATGATTTAGCAAGTCTCCTGTAAACAACCACAGAATCCAAACGTACAATTACCTCTCACTTGAGGTCATGACATGGGTAAAAATAATTCTACAATCTCAATGATGGTATCAGATTTCCAATCCAAGTCTCCATTTAGAATTTATCCTATGTATCATCCAAATAATATAATTTTATTTACAGTTTATCCCTGATAACGTTTTCCATAGAAGGCCTATGTTGACAAAAGTTAAACCCCATATTGTTTAAATTCCATGCTCTGAACTCAACCATTGCCTAATATTTTTAATCTGAGTTACCATATGAGAGATATATTTTTTCCTCTATGTGCATATTATTAAAATATAGATTTTTTGAGAAAATTAATTCTAGGCACACCAGGCCTCAAAATCACATGCCGTGTCAGTGCCTAGCTGTTGAAATATTTATTGAATTATTCCAAATCCTTACAAGAAATAAAACTATGTCTCTAAAAATTTTCTCCAAAAATTATAGGGTAGAAATATTTTAATGTAGTAGTTATAAAACATGCATGAAAACCACGAGGATTCCCCTAGAGAAAACCAGCTATGTACAGTTTTATATACGGTATACCCAAACCATGTTCCAACATTGATTTTTTATCCATACCCTCAAACCACTTTACACAATTACCTAAGAATCCCAAAACTTTTCCACTAACAATGAACCAAATTTCCACCCATCCTAAAATCTCATATTTTTTTAATAAATCAATATATAAACTCTTGTAACTTACCTAAACCAATTTATAACAATGAAATACATAATAAAATATTATAATAACTCAAACTGGGGGTATTGAATCATCTGAACCATTAGGATTTCAAACCTTTAAAATCTATAGATTAGAGATTTATTGAAAGAACATAGGCCATTACTCCATCAGGAAGCTATCATACTTTAAGGTCTCCTCCTAATCCTGGTCATATTTTTATAGCAAAAATACCAAAGGTATTATTCTTCCATGTGAGATATTTCCTTGTGTATCCCAATGTATGAATCAAGGTGTGATCCCAATAGAGTATCCAAGTTGAGGGAAGAATGATATTAACCAATTACATAAATAGAGGCTGTTTCACATTTCTACCACATAGGTATGTCCAGAAATTCATGTCTCATACTTAACTAGGGAGGTAATGTTGACTGATAAGAACCCTTATTGATAAACTCGACAATCTCAAATGGTCAAACACACCAGGGATATAACTTACCTCTCTTTCCCTGGTGATAGATCCTTAATACGTGAAATACCTATATTGATACTATATAAACCCATTCAACCCTATTAGTGTGTGTGGAAAATAAAAATGATAATGGATTTAAACATTTTTCTATGCACATTTCAATTTATATCTTTTTCCCTTGTTAGAAAGAACAATTATTCATCCTTTGATTAACCTATATTTATCAAATTCATCCACAATAGATATGTGCAGAATGTAAATCATATAATAACACATGGATTTTACTTAGTTTACCTACACTAGGATACATCAATGATTTTACTGGGTTCACCCGAAAAAACCATCTCCCTCTTCCACACTTTTATTTATAAGAGGGTTACAAATATTAGTTTAGAGACATGTATGACTGTTCTTAGTTTTTTGACTTAAAAGGGAATTTTATGAATATTATAAGGAACTAATATTAATTATACACTATTCTATAAATTTTTGATATAATGTATTATATTTTCTACCAAATCCTCATCCGAAAATGACTAACTCCTCTTTAGAATAGATGATCCTTTTATATTCAAAAAATACACACGCATAATTAATCTGTACCCCCCTAGTTAGAATAATTTCATCATTGGAATTATCTTCAACATAATAAATATATTTTTTACTAAATTGAATCTAATTTATCAATGGTAGTCCATAAATATGATCTTCTTATATTTACACAACAACTTCCTCTTCTAAGACTAATATTTAATACACTTCCACTCAATAAGGTATTTATATTCCAAATTAGATATTCAAAAAAGTAAATGTTTTTCAGATCCTTCTTCTAAATTTGAACACATTGTTTCTATTATATCACAATAATATCTATATTTTTCATTCCACTCTCCTTTACACATTAATAATTTATTCTATATCTTGTGAATTTATAATTAAAATTCAATAAATGTCGCTAACATAAACTTATACTCCATTAAGTACATACCTTATACTATCTTTAAACGATTCATCATAATTGAAGTCCATTTTGGTCATTATGTAATTCATCCATAACTACCAATTTATTATAGACGTACCATATAATTAAATCATAATGTAATTTCAATATTTCAAACATTACAACATATTATCGTCTCAAAATACCTTAGTTGAGATAATCACCGACTAACTATGGAATATTAAATAAAATAACACTAAATAGTTTAATTTATAGTGAAAATTGACTTCAAGACACCAAGATACATTATCACCTTCCTATGTTTCAAGAACTCTATGAATCCCAATAATTGAAACATTCACCTCCATGGAATGGTGTTCTCTAGCATCCCATTTTACTCAGTGATTTTACAGTCTTTATTTTCCATCCACTACACCTGTTATTGGACAATATGTTTTTCAAAACGATTTATAATCCCCAAATAACCACTTATTTGGAATAGTATCTATCACATACACATTTAAAACCATTTACTAAACACCATGATTTTACAAACATTACGGGAAATGGATTTTGTATCATTTCTACAAATGTTGGTCTTCTATGATACTTTTTTTTAAAACTTCAATTAAACACCAACTTCCACGAAATGTACCTCATCACCATTTGATAGAGATAGAATTTCAAAATGAAACATTTTATACCAAAACATGTTCTCCTCACTACATCTCACTAAAATTATTTTAGATTGAAATGAAAAACAAAATTCTCACAAATGATTGAATTTTCCATTTCCAGATCTCCACATGTATCCCCGTGTAGTGGTCAAAGTCATGGTGTATCTTGACATGTCACTACTTCACACTAATATATATTCTTTATTTGACATCCAATTTTCCTCAAACCAATTCATACACCATGAATCACCCATATAAAATAAGTCTCACATCATTTCTCGCAACATCTAGTGGCAACCATTCATCAATCCTAATCATAAAAAAATCATTAACATTAACAAAAAAATCAATTAAACTTATTATCGTTGATTTTAATAAATGAATTTCAACCTTAAAAAATCATCAACAGTTATCTTTATTGACTTTCTATACAGTGAATGTCCAAAAATCCAATATTCAAACAACTTCTTTTAACATTACTCAACTTTGGATTTTGTTGAAAATAATTATTTTAATAAAATGAAACATCTCTTAGAGATATAAATAATCAAGAAAATCTCTCAATATTTCTATTTCAATCAATGAACCTCTAAAATTAATGATTTTATAAACTTATTTGTCTCCCAATTAGGAAATAAAATTAAAAGTGTTATTTTGTTAAAACTATTTTAATAATTTATTGAAAACATGAAAAAAATTATGAAAATTTCTTAATGATTACATTCATAAAGGATGTGATTCTTGAAATACCACCTATTGTGGATAATAAAATTAATATCCAGAATCCATGGTTATAAAAAAATGATCTAAAGTTATAATAACCATTTGAGAATCTATTTCACAGATAATCAACAACCCAATCAGTATGAGTGTCTAAATACCTATCATCAAAAACATTTCTTACCCATATTTATTTTTAATCCAAAATTTTCCATTAAAAAACTACCCCATTTCATTTCCAGTAGCCTACCAAATATCCTAAATTTTATCCTTTGATAAAAAAATAGATTAAACCCTTATCCATGATGTTCCTTTCCCAATACATAGTAAACTACACATGAAAAAAATTAAAGTTAATTATTATGTTCCATCTATAAAACATGAATTGAAAACCATTATAATGTTTGAGTTAGTACCTTAGAACCATATTCCTTAGTACATGATTAAATATTTTTGTTATCATTGGTGTTACTAATCACATAATTATTATTACACAACAGAAAATTTACATGTGATAATTTTCTATGAATATAAATTCCAATGAAAGGTCATGGAAGATCCCTGCTATGCTGAGAACCTTGAGTTCCTACAACCTCATTCATAAATAGGTTTCTATGGATGAATTTTATTGTCTAATGGGACACTAATGATATAGGCTATTATGGGTAAGAGGCCAATAAGATATTTATATACTATATCATGGCGTTCTTCCATGACAATTTGAAACATAGAAGTTTATGAGAATATAATGATAAACATGAAATATATATATCTATATTTCATTTGATGTTCATATTATTTCATATGTGTACTAATCCATAGAAATTAAGATTATTATTATTGGATTTCATGAATTATTTAATTTGATATGTTGATGAAGACTATAATAAAATATTATCTATGAGTGGTATGATGTATTTGCTATTTCACTAGTTGTATTTCATTAATTGATAATAAAAGAATGAAATTATCATGTTTTCCCTTTATAAATGTTAATATCTCAACCCCTTGTATAGAAATGAATTTTCTAGATGAACCATGTCCATAGTTCTCAGTGGGTGAGTTCACTTATAGAAATTCAGAGAAGGAGGCATTAAGAACATAGAATGATGGAACCAATATGTAACCAACTATATTTGAGATATTGTGATATTGTGATTATATTAAATAATAATAATTCATAAGGGGTTGGATGTTTTTGTGACATAAACTGTTTTTATATCGGATCTTTAGCATGATGTTAAATAATAACCTTGAAATTTGAGAGTTTATACTTATATCCATTATTAAAGAGGCATGAATCATCACCCAATATGTTTATCTACAATCTCAATTAAATTAATGAATTTAATATAAAAAATTAGAGTAAATAATATTTATTCAGGTTTGGTTGATCACCACGATTTAATCACAATTTATTCAAAATAATAGGTGAGTAATATATATATATATATATATTAAAATTTTATTTAATGTAATGTTTATTATATTTATCGATGAATAATACAATGGTATTTATTTATTAAAACAATTTTTATTATTCAATGATCGGTAAGTCTCAATAAGAGAAAGAAAACCAAGTATAACAGTTTGATTGGAAATGGTATAAAAGATATTTATTTACATCCTTAAATTTATTTTCATGTTGATAAGGGTTTGTTTTTTTAAATCCACTGGTCTATTAATTTATTATTTACCTAATAATGTTCCATAATAACATAATATGGGGTTGATCTTAAGAAGGCCGCTCACACTCATTAGATTTATCTTGTCATTATGTAAGTTCTAACTAATATAAAACTAAAAAGTTAATATAAATTGGGGGTTTTGATTATCAAATATGTGTAATATAATAAACATAAAAATAAAAACACATAGTAAAAATTAAAAGAAATAAAATTTACAAATAAATTAGCCGAAGAAAGCTATTGATCTCGAGGATTCATAGTGATGTTATCATTTTTATTCAAAAATATATTTCTCATTATTTTATTCAATGTATAGATCTAGAAAATCCACTCTACTCCCACTAATTTGATTGGTATTACCATACATCAAAACCCAAACTTTCTAGAGTATTCTCTTCCACATCAAGACCTAATACAAACTCTACCATTTGAATTACATAGATATTAATGAGGAGGGAAATGAGCGAATGAAGAGGAAGAAAATGGTGGTAGAGAATGCATGCCAACTTATCTCTGTAATAATTTTAACCATTTCTGACATGATAGAATAAAATATGGGGAAAAATTAAAGCATAACAAACTCAAATACCACCTCCACCGATTGAACAATAATTAGAGTTATCGATCAACCAGTATGGAGTTAAAATAATTACGATGGTGGAAAAAATATAAAAATAAAGGGAAAGAATAATAAGAGTGTTAAGATAATATATATTGGAAATATGAAAAAATATTATAGAATTTTAACTCCTCATTAAGACCATTAATATTTTCATCCTTTTTAATGGAATATTAGGCAAATATTTATATAGAGGCAACATGGAAATTTTAGCTTCAAATTAGACCCTTCAAATGTTTTGAATTTTTATCTGGACTTAATAGAAAAATATGGAAATGTGGTATTCATTAATATTATGTGAATATGTTTCTTATATCCACTAATTTTTTTTATCTCATTTGGAATGTTTTAGATAGTTATAACCCTTTTACTCCTTAAATACGTTATGAATTAGAGACCGTTTTAATTGCCATGGAGAAAGTTACCATGCATGGATGGATATGAAAATGGTTGAATCTAAAGATGTAATATAATTGTAATATTCTTCCCATATTCTTAACATTATAAATATTAAATTTAATCCCATTGGAGTCTATAGTTTGAATGATATGGACCCATCTACAAAAATTCAAGAACTATGCATAGATTTTGAGGCCTGACTTTTGTGCTAGTTTTGGGCCATAACATGATTTATTGTGAATTGGATCCTATTGAATGAAATGAAATATAGAAGTATGAATGACTAAAAAACTAATTTCACATTTTCAATTAGTTTTTAAAGTGTTATGGTCTTAATAAAAAAGAAAATTAAAATTCCTAAAATCCAAAATTTGGCCAATTTTTCAATTAAGATTAAAATAGAACTAAAATATTAAAATGTGACAATTAATCAAAAAATAAAACTATGGTGGGATTATAAAAAATTAATTGTAGTATAAAATGTGTGGAAAGTTTATATTAATCATATTTTATTTGATTAATAAGAATAATAAAATTATTATTATTAGACATAGGGTTAACTACGAATTATAATGTTATAATGGGGTGTGTGTATAATAGACCAACCCTAAACCTACCATAATAAATATATACTTATATCAATTTAAATAATCACCTTTGTTTTAAAAAATATATATACAGAGACTATTTTAGTCCCTAGAAAGTGATATAGAGACTAATAATGTGCTCTCTTCCTCCTCTATCATGAAATTGAGAGTACATCAATAATTCTTCATTCTTCAAGAAGAGTTTTTTTAAATCAACCATGATCAATTAAAGGAATCAAGATGTGAATTTCTTCCTCCATATGATTCAATGGTGATGTTCATAGAATATGGTGTATGTGTGAATCGCCTCTAAAAGGATTATTTACATGGATCCCAAAATTTGTAATTCATGAATACAACAATTAATATAAAATACATTAATTTGGGAATTATAATGAATATACTTTCCAAATTTTTATATTTTTTTTCTTATTTTTTTGTTTTTCATATTATAATTAAATTTTGAGGTAAATAAAAAAAATAAATGAATAATGGAAGAAAAGGAAACTTTATGATTCATCACATCATGACATGACATGACATTAAAATATTTAATCTAGAATGAAGATTAAGAGAACTAATGAATTTAGAAAGTGATGTTTTTATAAAATGTAAAGTATTCGTATTTTAAATGATTTTGAGGGAGACATACTTGAATAAACGTGTCTCCCATTCATGCTATGAAATATATGATTTATACATTGTACGTACTGTGAATATGTGATTCAAACATAGAATATTATTCACATAATGAGTTTATTGAGACATAAGATATTGATAATATGGGGGATGAAAAGTCATGACTTTGAAACTATTTGGGTTATGAGAGTTCAAGGGAATCATATTTCCAAATACCAAAGCCACATGATTCATGCTGTAAAACACATATTCAACCCATATGACTAGAGTCAATGAGGATTTCTAATGCACAAATATGCATAGTTTTTAAGAAGGTTTATAAATTCAGTGGCACTTTTACACCTCATAGATATACCAGTTGGGGGAGACCTGAGTGGATGACATTGAATCACTACTCTCATTTCTATTCATTCTCACTAGGTAACCATATTTTAATTTCCCTATGTTATTATAATGAGGGGGTGTACTCTCCGTTTCTGAATATGTGATCATAGGGGGAGTGTTTCTCAATGATATTTCTTTCTATTTAAATCCTTGTTTTTCATTATTGACCTTTTATTTCAGTTCAAAATCTCTTCTAATTTCATTTCATGGTTATTTTATTAGATTTTAGAAGTATCTTTTAAATTCATAAACCAATATTTATTAGGTTATGTATGATCCCTATGTTATCTAGAATAGTCATGTTGAAATAATATTTTGGGTCACCAAATTTCTTAATCGGGCTAAGTAACTAAACATATTAATAGAGATATTATTGAGTTAGGGGAAGGGTAACCAGATCAATGATCCATTCATAAACAATTTTGGAATCAAAATATGAATGAACACATAATTATTCACATCCCAAAAGAAAAACCAAAAAATCCTTGAACCAATAATACCATCATATTATGATTCTAGATTTCTTCATTTTAAATTTTTTATATAATTCACAATAAGTATTTTAAAACCTTACTTGTGGGTTCGACACCTAGAATTTCGTTTTACTACACTTTTGTTTTTAGGTATTCTGATATTTTTAAATTAATAAATTATTGTATCCTCATTGTAAATTAATCACATCCTATTGAAAATAAGATCATTTAGTGTAATGATATTATGATGAGATTAGGTTAATTGAATCATATATAAATAGGAAATTATAAGTTTTAATATACCGATGTATGTTTGTTAAAAATCACCGAAACACACTCATAATCAATTTCTTATTTATGGACCATGAAAAAACCCCAACATGATGGAATTATATGATTATAAATAATTATAAAAATTAAATTTTAGTACCATTTTTTATATTTTAATGATAAAATTAATGAGAAGAATGAAGAACAACATGAATATTATGAAAATTTTCTGAAATGATAAAAATTACCAAAACTCAGTATTGAAAAAAGATTATAACTAAATAATATACACGCACAAAATAATTATAAATGTAGTTCATAAAATGTTACATACACACACACACACACACACATATATATATATATATATGTTCTAAAATAGGTCATTAAGTTATTTAGGTTTTTATATAGGTTCTTATAATGCATTCGACAAAGAGGGGAAATAAGGTATGGTTTCATGTCTCAAATGTTCATCCCTCATGACATATTTCTTAATATGAACCATGTTTTATTTGGAATATAGTATCTATGGACTAATGAATGTATTTTAACTTATTCCTTTAATTCATTGGGATTGAATATCCATATCATGATCTCCATTTAAATGGTTATCTATTCAAGGGATACCAATTTATTAATGGTTTTTATCTCAAATCCTTTTATTGAATCATATTGATTCCTATAAAAACAATTTCTTCCAACAACGGTTTCCTCCAACTTAATATTTTATTTAATAGTAAATTCTATTACGATATACTATAAAATTAAATTTTAATTATTTTTTTTCCTTTATATTTTTTTTTCAAAAAATGTATATCATTATTGAGAGCAATTATTATCCTACATAATGATTTTACCCTCTTTATTGATATTTTTATATCCCTTAATTTATTACCATAAAATTTTGAAACTTAATTATTTTTTTATATGATGTGAGTTTTATATTTTTATTCTCAACTTTTAAAAACGAAGTTTCTTAATATTTTTAAATTTTATGTTTTCAATAAACATATTTTAGAATTTTTAAAAAGTTTTTCCATCCTCAAAAAATCATTATAATTTACCCCAAATATACTTGGACGAGATTTATATATTTTCAAGCATATATTTTTAATTTTTTAAAGTTTTTTTCTCAAACTTTTTACTCCACCATTGTAAAATAACTTATTAATGTGACCCATAACTTGATTTTCTTATTAATGCATTCTAAAAAAATTTCAAATATGTTTTTATGTGAAAATATATTTACTATAGCTTTTTATTTTTATATAGAACATAATCTCTCTATTTTTATATTTTCTAAAATAAATTATATTCTCTTATATTTATAAAATATCAAATTAAGTATTATTTCAAAATATCATGAGTATTTCTTATTTATAAATTTATTTTATATAAAACATATACAAATTATTTTTTATTGGGGTCCTTTTTATTTGAAATAGATTATAATTGGCTGATGAAACTATTAATATTATACAAAATGACTTATTTCTCTGAATTGAATGTGTAATTTACTCTTTTTTAGGAATGACTTTTCATTGAATTTGTCTTTCCTCATCATATAGTCTGTATAAATTTGAGTTATTTTCCAATGTTTTTCCAATATGAACTTTGTAAATTTACTTTTTATGATTAATGGGTATTTAATTCGATATCATTTGTTGAATGAAGGGGGAAATTATAAACATATATATGTACCCTTTATATATATGGTGTAAATACCATATTTTACATTAAACTTTTTAAATGTTATTTACCTAGAATGTTACTGAATATA
Organism: Viscum album; assembly: GCA_963277665.1. NCBI lineage: Eukaryota > Viridiplantae > Streptophyta > Magnoliopsida > Santalales > Viscaceae > Viscum > Viscum album. The sequence continues at coordinate 692,882,895 of OY728157.1, forward strand.
TTTATATACCAATTTATAAACAATGGCTATATCATGTTATGATTTTTAATGAATCGGTTAATTTTTTCCTTATGTGATTTAATTTTAAAAGGATATGAAACCCTTTTATTTCGTTTGATTTATTTTGAAATGATGATGATTTATTGTATATGGCTCACATATGTTTAGATGATGAAGGGTGTTGTCCTATATCTCCCTGTGATGCATTATATTATGTTGTTGTCTAATGAGTTTATTATGGCACAAATGAGGATTTGTCCCAAGACCAGGGGTAGATGAGAGGATTTATCAAAATCTAAAGAAGTACTTGGGTGGATTTATACCAAGACAAAGGGTACATAGTAGGATTTTTCCCAAGCCAAAGTGGTATGTGAGAGGTTTTATCTAAATACCAAGGGTAAGTGAGAGGATTGTCCCAAGACTATGGAGGCACAAAGTTTGCTATCTGAAGCCTACTTTTTGACAAATGATGTGGTGGGTAACCATGAAATATGATTTCAATGATTATGTTTATACTATAGTATTATGATTTTTTTATTATTATTAAGTTATACTCTCATGGGTCATTTTTATTTCCCCATGTTTCTATTCTCTTTGATTACTAAATTATGTTATTCCAATCCTAATTCCAACATTAATGATATATGATTATTTTGTTATATATTTCATATATATGATGATTATACTCATATTATCATCTTATTCTCAATTATAATATTTTATTTTTATCTATTATGTTTACCATTACTGAGAATTTGATCTCACCCCTTTATTATGTTTCCATTTTTTTAGGTCATGAAGTACAATAATCCGAAAGATTTTCATATGACAGTATCTTGTATTGGGAATCTGCAGAAGTTATTGTATAATTTTTATCAATTAAGTAGATGCTTATATTGTTGAAAAATATCCACTTGATACAAATAAAATGGTTTATACTAGTTAAATATTTTTAATAATTTTATAAAACTCTATACCTAAATGGTAATCAGAATATTAAAACACCCCAGAACACCCTGGGGGGAGGGGTGAATCAGGGTGTTAACTTTATTTTTAATGTTGTGTATATTGTTCCCACGTTGGTAGAAACTTGTTAAACCTATCAAACAAATGAAAATAGGAATTTGACACAACACTTTTACTTGGTTCACCACAAAGGGCTACGTCCAAGGAGCATACGCCTATAGGTTTTCAGTCGTACCTAATTACACTAAACATAACTAGTTGTAGATTACAATATTTAGGTACAGTCAATCTGTCCCAGGCACACTACCTTTACAAAAGTTCAAAGATAGATCTCTGCGTCCCTCGGGTCACTCCTGTTGACCCCCAGGCTTACTGCCTTTGGTGAAGTCCCAGTCAGTTTATAGACGTGAGGGTATCTTCAATAGATTTGCATTGAAGTCTTTTCCTCTACTTAGCATGAGACTCTTCTTGCATCGAAGGCAGGTAATGATGCACTTGAATACACTGAATCACTGAACCAAATAATCAAAAATGTGCAAACAGGTTTCACTGAAAATTTCGTGCAAAATTAATTTTTACGCATAACCTCAATTTTTTTCATGCAACTTTACCTTTTTCACACAAGCGGTAATTTTTCTCCAACTTGGAATCTTTTACACAACTAGGACTTTTTCCATGCGAGCCAAAATCTTCTTCACAAGCCTCAATTTTTCACGCAACTCCCTTTACGCGAACCTTTTATGCGCATCAGACCTCAGATCTTCTCTGACTCTTCAACCTACCGAAATAAGGGAGGTCACCTATTATTTATAGGAATCTCAGACTCCTATGTGTAAAACTCCCTTTGGCGCGAAAAACCTCTCATTTGGCTGGTAATATTTCATGTAGGAATCATTCTTCGCGCATAGCTCTAGATTTTTCATGCAGCCCATGCCTTTGCCATTTTTCAACGTTCTGATTTCGAAACACTATTTGCGTGAAAAACCTCGATCCACTATTTCGTGCACTACGCTGTTTTTCACGCACATCCCAAATATTTTGCACACAACCCACCTTTTTCCCACACTCCTTCCTCTTTACACGCACCTCCTTTTACTAGCAATCCATGTCTTCATTTTTTGATTTTGAGGCCCAAAAATTTGTCAAACACTGGGAAAAAGTGCCTCCTCAATACTCTTGTCTGCTTGAACTGTATGATCACATTACTGGCACACATTCTGAACTTCCACTGAGGATTGACAACAAACACAAACCATATTCCAATTCATGCATACAATGACCACGGTTCCATCAAATATAAATGTTACATTATGTGTGAATGATTTTGTAATTAAGTATATGTATCAAAGATAGTGTGTAACATATGTTATTTATAAAAATATATTAGAGAGTGTGAGTATAGGGAACCTCAAATGGTATCAAATGACTATTTATGTAACTTTGGAGATTAATATGTTACAAATTGAGCATACCTTAAGATATTGAATAAAAATTAAGGATTGATTAGTTATGTTTGAACATATTTTAAAATATATAGATAAACATTTAAATTGGATATACATGATATTTTATTTTTTAGGATGATATAATTTAATTAAAACAATAGGAATAAATCTGAGGGAAAATTCTAAGTATAAGATAAAATATTGAAATTTTAGTTAGTTAGAGATTATTTATTTTTTCAAGAAACAAGATCCTTATCTGGATATTATTTGTGGATGTTGTATCCAATAAATAAGTACCTAAGGGTAATAAACATGAAAAGGGAAGATTGGGTATTAAATAAATCATAACCTAGTTCACAAAAAAGAGGCCTAACTTGAAACTTGTTTTGACACTCTTAAGGGATATGATTTGGTAAATTAAATTTTCTTTACAATCCATTATGAGGTTTAAAAAGTTAATTTTCTGTTAAAATAGTTCCACTTTTAAATAAATAAATAAATTTAAATTATAAATAATTTTTTTTAAAAATAACTTCATTTTTGAAGTTATAATTTTGGAATTAGATTAGTGTTAATTTATGTTGTTTTTTTTTGAAATAAATTATTTTTAGTTGAAGAGTAAAAAGTATATATTTTTCAAAAATTAGAGAATTTATGAATATATCAAGAAGTAAGTATATATTAAATACATATAAGAAATTTATTATGATAAAATATGTATCAAAATATTAAAACTATATATTTATAAAACTATTTTTAATTTAGAAAACCTATTTTTACCAACATTCTTAATATATTCCAATAAAATATATTTTTCGTATTTTCTTTTATTTAAATATTATTTGGGTTAAATTTTGTATATGACTAATTTAAAATAAAAAAAAATGTATATGTCTTATAATAAACCAATTTAAATCCTGTAAATAAATGTAATTTATAATTTTATCCTACATATAAATCTTAATTATAAAAAAAACTTCATATAAAATCAAGTTTTTACACATTACATGCACTAATGTTATAATTAATTATTTCTTACACAAATACATTTTATATGATAAGATGAATTTAAAATTTTGAATTAATTGGAAAAAATTATGAAATAAGCAAAACTTAATTTTTAGACACTAATAGTAGATTATTTTTGGTGAATATTAGTTACAATGTTTAACAAATGGTAATAGAAAAAAAATAAAAGTAAATAACTTAACAAAATGTTTAAAGCTTGTGTAAAAATGAATTTTTAGGTTCGATCAAACATTTATCATTCTATAATTAATTATGTCCATTTTTTGAGTCTTTTTGAATTGTGAAATAATATCTTTTATCATATTAAGTTTATATATTTTAAAAATTTTAATTCTCACCACTTATACAAGGGCCTCTCACAACCCCTTCATAACCACTCCAAATATTTAGTATCCACCACAAAATCTACAGGTCATCATTCCCTCATAAAAACTTTCCTTCATCTTGATCCTATTGTTATAATATATTATATTAAGACCTCTATTTCCAAGTAGTCTCCCAAGGGAGATCAGAATTTCTCTAGCTGAGTACTCATTTTTCCTAAAATATTTTCCTTTCTATATTACCTCCAAAAAGTTGACAATATAATTAATATATAATGGAAGTAGTATTTAATATACACTAATTTTTTTTAATATATAATAATCATATTTTAACTTTTTTATTAATTAAAATGAATCATACATTCATGTGTAGTGTGAAAAACTATCTCAATGAAGCAACAACTTCTGTCACCACCCACATTCACCAAGATGAGGGAAGGGGCAAAAAACTATCAGACCCTTCTTTCATAAAGTTGAAGGAGAGATAATGACCCTTGAGTCCCACCTTCAATAGGACTCTGAGTGGAGACTAGCACCAAGCATATAAAATCACATGTGACATGGAAGGCATTACCCCCCCTTTTTGAAAAGAATTGGGAGATAAGATAGTAAATACAAAACAACACAAAAACTAGAAGTAAAAGTTATGACAAAATAAATCCATTCCCATATGAAAGTTCTAATATAAAGTGCTACATGTAAAAGAAAAATCTAAAGGAAAGTACCAAAAGAATAGAAAAGCATCAACACTAACGGTCCCAACGTCTGAGCTAATACGGTCTCGTATGGTCCCCAAAGTTCTCCACAAAACCTAAAAACATTTTTATATACACAGGGTTAGTATACAAGTATAATTAGTAGGGATGACCAAAAGTTCTCGTGTATATGTAGTGAGGAATTCTAATTCCCTGTGAGAAAAGGAGATAACCAAAGACCCTAGGAAGGAAAATACCTACCCAAACCTCACAAAGGCACACTCCCCAAATAATGAAAGTAAAAAAACAGTAGTAATACATTAATTTTTTGGTACCCCACACAACTTTCCGAATGGTTATTGATGACATCCTACGCGTCAGAGCTGCCCCATCATTTTCACTGCAGTCTCACTACCGCCATAACAACAACCTTTTGGGCCACCACAACCACGCATCCCACCCATAGACACCAGGGCCACAAAAACCACACACACCCCCACCCACAGACACATGGTCCACAAAAACTACCATCAAACCTAAAGACACCTGGTTCAAAAGAACTACCTCCACATCTGACGACACATATGCCTCATCCTGAAGAGATTTGGGAAACAAATTGCTTGCACACACCCAGGCCAACCACTACAACTACCCTGCATAAATAATCCTCTGATATAATGGACATCATGCCATCACAACCTACAAAAGTAGTATTAGGATACTCAGGAAAGGGAGAAGAAATGGAGCCAATAACCATCCACTTGTAAGAGTGTTGAAAAAAACACCCTCCCCCCTGAAATGGGTGTGTTTGGAACGAAGTGATCAAATTGGGTGGGGCATGAATAATTAACATAAGAAGTAAATTATACATATAGGTAAACAAACACTCATCCCAACACAGGGGTTCTAAAACCATCCCATACACCAACACCCTCATTACTATTAATTCATAAAAATCACAATAGCCACATCCAAGTCACAACTTATTCCCAGAAAATAATTTCCCATTGAAGTCATTCTTGTTATCACATCCAAGTGGTTCCATTTAAATAAGTCTTCCACACTGGGCTAATAAAAGGCATAACCACAAGACAAGTAAGGAAAAACATCCAAGAAACAAATTAAGAATTCACACTTGGTTCTCTTGAAAAGTTTGAACAACAAAAGAGTTCAGTGAGATCCCTTGAAATACCAGAACCAAACCAAGCCCCAATATACGGCCCCGAACATCCCCAAATCCACAAACTAATAATTGTACAACTAGGGATCCCACTCCATCCATGTCACCTCACCAACATCAAGTAGAAAAACCATACACATCACCATAATAGAACAAGGGAGTGTTCATATTTAAATACACAATTCCTTTAGTTCCATCTTTCTGTTTGGTTAACCGGGGTGGCCACACAAGGATTTTAATTCATTGGGAATCCATTTAATCAACTGAGTTTACATGATCAACCATTTTCCATGTTACAGCCACTCAATAACAGAATTATCTAGAAAACAAAGGTCCATTAGTGTGCAATAAGGGAACACCAACGACCACAATTTTTAGTGGACATAATCCCATTCAATTCACAACATATAGGCAAAGGTAAAATAGTACAAAAACATCATCTAAAATACCCCTTCAATATTTAAAACCCATTTATTATCTTCATTAAGGTTTGGTTTTATCCATCCCCATAGGAACATTATCATTCCAACACCACATGAAACACAGTAAAGAGAGACGAAGGAAAAACTCTACCTGGATGATCAACGATCAAAGTTTTTCTCTAAGTGCCAATAACTGGGGATTCAAGACTTGAATGTGAGGAACTTAGAGGACTTCTATATTGAGCAAAAAAGGCTCTAGCATAGTTACACCACTAGCCTCTAGAAGGGGGGGGGGGATCCAAACTCACCAAGGAAAGGAAAGAGACCATCCAAGAAGAAGGAAGAATCCCCGTGTGATAAAAGGTAATATCCTGGAGTTATAAGATATGAATTCTTGAACCACTTTAAAGAATGATCATGGTTTCTCCATGAGGTTGGGTAGTAACACATGATGTAATTAATTTTCATTTAATAATTATCATTAGAGATGTGGCCATAATGGCTATGATTTAAAGGATTTCCTTTAAATAGAGGAAAACACGTAACAAGGGAGAAACTGGAATGTATAATAAAAAAGGTGTGATGTTAATGAAAAAGCCATACATTTTGGTAAGTCAAGGGTATATCGGCTCTTGGGAGATTTTAGATATCATTTATGGGCTTTTATTGGATTTGAAATGGGTATTAAAACATTTTTATGTCAAAAGATACATTGCGGGGGAAGAACTGGAAAAATTCGGAAACTGAAAAAAAACAAAGGGTGGAACACCATAATGGTGAAACCATCATAGTGACACAATAAAGAGTTCCCCCATTTTGGTGTGCGACTGTGATAGTGAGACCACTACGGAACGGTACCACCGGTTTAGTGGAACACTATAATTGGTGCCACCATTTCAGTGTGAGACCGTGATGGTGAAACTACTACGGTGCCATCATCACAGTTCCACCATCACGGTGCCACTAGTTTTGTGGAACAGTATAAGTGGTGCCACTATTTTGATGTGCAACTGTGACTGGTTCCACCATCACAATGCTGCCATGACCGGTGCCACCATTTTGATGGAACTGTTTGATGGAACCATGTTTTTGAAAAAATCCTTAATGAGTCACTATCTGAGCCATTACATCATATACCTCTCAAACTATTCTCATCCTTGAGAATCAAAACTAGACTCGATGAAAAGATAGGGGTCTAAACAACCACCTTGAAAGATGCCTCTTAGGTGTAAACCTCCTCGACATTTAGGAACACCTCTCCCTCATCTATCTTCTGATCGAACATGGATACACTACCGCACCTCTACTCTAAGTAAACACACAAACATGAAAAGTTCATATTGTCTAGTCATATAGATTAGAGAGTCCCTTCTTCCATGTAAAGATACTATCCGCTTTGGGTGGCACTGACTTGCCCAAACAGGTTAAACTATATCCACTTTAATGCATCTTTATTAGGGATTAGGTACTCCCTCACCACAGTCAGGACTCTTCACACACATCTATAGAACAAGGGAAACAATCAATTTCATAATTAACAAGGTCGAACAATACATCACAAACAAGTACAAAACAAAATAGAAAAAAACTCTAAACAGATTTGGGTACCGGGCGTGCATATGTGCCTCCCATTCCCAGGTACTCTCTTTGAGGCCACCATGCCTGCATAACACACGAACCAAGGGGATGGTTCATCCATGAAGCACCTTCTTTTTATGATCCTCAACCCTCACTAGTCACTCTACCAATGTCACATCGTCCACGATATATAGGTCCCCCCAGTCGAGGATGTGTGAATAATCATGTAGATACAGATGGATATGAGAGACATTGAAGACATCGTGCACCCTCAATAGCGGTGGTGGTAGCGCCAACTGATAAGCCACTTCCCTGACCCACCACACCAACTTGATGGGTCTGAAAAAACTGGGAGAAATATTACTTCCCATGCCGATCCTCCATTGCCCATACTGAGGGGAGACCTTCAAGAACACATGGTCCCCAACCTAGAACTCGAAGAGTCTACTCTTATTATCAACATAAGAATCCTTCTGGTCCTAAGCCACCTTCATCCTCTCCTGTATAAGATTAACCTTTTCTATCTTGCTCTACACCTCCTCTAGGACAAGAACACCTACTTCCCCAACCTCCATCCAGCACGTGAGTGAGTGACACGATCTCCCGTACAAGGCATTGAATAGAGCCATGCTAATGGTAGAGTGATAGATATTGTTGTAAGCAAACTATACCAGAGGCAAGGGTCATACTCATGATCCCCCAAAGTCTAAAACACATTCCTGTAGCATATACTCCAATGTCTATATGGTCCGCTCTATCTTCCCATCTATCTGGGGGTGGAAAGCAGTGCTAAGGGATAACTGGGTGCCAAAATCTTGTTGTAATCCTTTCCAGACATGTGTGGTAAACTGGGTATCCTGATCTGAGACTATGGACCTTAGAACTCCATAAAACCACACCACCTCATCCACATACCTCTATGATAAGGTATCCTTTTCACTCAACTACTTGATTTCTAGGATGTGAGCTGATTTTGTCAGCTGATCCACCACTATCCAGATAGCATCTCAACCCCCTTGAACTCTGTGTAGTTTCGTGATGAAATACATTAATATGTCATCCCATTTCCACTCAGGGACATCTAATGGTTGTAACAGACCTCCTAGGATGGGGTGTTTAGCCTTCACCTACTAGAACATGAGGCACTTTGCCACAAAATCTATCACTGCCCATTTCACCCTGGGTAACCAAAACTAACCCCTCAAACCCTGGTATATCTTGGAAACTCTTGGGTGTACTGCTAGGGGTGAGTTGTAGAACTCACCATCAACTCTCTTGCACATTTCTACTGGATGAACATATTCCCATGAAACAACATCCGATTCTACCTATCATCTGATCATCCTCCCAGAGAATTAGCCTGGTTAACATGATCATGAATCACTTTAGCCTCTAAGTCCCCCCACTAAGACTCCTCCACTTATTGCAACAGAGAAAACTATACTATCATCTGAAATAGAAAACCTCTACCACCCTCCACTCTTGCATCCAGGTGTAGGGAATCCAATTCTTCCATCACCTTCTAAGCATCTACTGTTTCTCAAGCCACTTATTTCAGTGACTTCTTACTCAAAGAATCAACCACCACATTCCCCTTACCTTTAGTGTAATATATTTCAAAGTCATAGTCCTAAATAATATTTGTCAACCTCTGATGCTGCAAGTTCAGGTCCTGCTGAAAGAAGATATACCTCAAGATCTTATGATCCGTGAAGACCATGAAGCACTCCTTGATGAGTTAATTCCACCAAAAATTTAGTGTGAAAACGACCACTGCAAGTTCCAGATCATGGGTGGAATAGTTACAGTCATGAGGATATAACTGCCAAGACCCATAAGAGATCACCCTCTGCTGTTGCATCATCACACACTCCAAGCCTTGGCCTGAAGCATTACAGAACATCTCAAACATCACCCTTTATTCTAGAAACCTCAATGCTGGGCACTAACGAGATTCCCCTTCAAATAACTGATGGATAACTGGAACTGATAACTTCTTATAAAAGACTAGTTTTTCGTGGTCAAGGTGGTCAAGGGTGATACAACTTGGGAGAAGTTGGGCACAAATATATAGTATTAACCCGCTATACCCAGGAAACTATGAACCTCTGCCATGTTCTTGGATGCTTCCCAAGAAAAAACCACCTTGAGCATTGATGGGTCCACTACTATCCCCTTATCAGACACCACATGTCCAAGGAAGTACACTTCTCATATACAGAACTTTCACTTGGACAACATCCCATAGAGATGGGGATGTAGGAGGACCTCCAAAACCATCCTCATATGCTCTCCATGATCCTTTTCTGATATTAAGTAGATCTAGATTTCATCAATAAACACGACTATGAACTTGTCCAGATATTCCCAGAAGACGAATTTTGTGATCCCCATGAACATGTATGGTGCATTCATAGCATCGAATGAAATGACCATGAACTCAAACTGCCCATATCTGTACCTGAAGGCTGTCATAGCGATGTCACCCTCCTTCACCCTCAACTGGTGATTTCCAAATCACTGGTCGATCTTGGAGAAATATCCTGCCCCCTTCAACTGATCAAAAAGGACGTCAATACTCGAGAGGGGGTAACAGTTCTTGAACGCTGCCTGGTTCATCCTCTATTAGTCTATATACAGCATGAGAGCACCATCTAACTTCTTTGAGAACAAGACCGAATCACCCCATGGTGACGCGATTGGTTGAACAAAACCTTTCTTCATCATTTTCTCAATCTGAATCCATAACTCCCGCCACTCAGAAGGAACTATCTGATAGGGAGCCATCAAAATCGGACGAGCACCATGTTGCAAGTCTATCCCGAACTCGACATCATGTCGAGGGGGTAGAGTCACCACCTCTCTAGGGAATATGTTCAAGAACTCACTGATGATCCCTGAGACTTCTACCATCTCGGTATCTTCTAACTCCACTGATAGCTCGACTAACAAGGAAAGAAGAGCTCTACTCAATGACTGCCTTCCTAGCAACCTTTCCTGCCAACGAAAGTCACACATTTCTACCCATATTTGAAAATATTACCCTTTATCAGAAGTATTAGATAATGGAACATAAAGAGAACAACCAGTCGATTCCTAGAATGACTTCATATGGTAACATCTACAGTAAAAGAAGGTCCCCACTAGACTGATGTGGTCCCAATAGCAGTTTACATCCCTGAAAAACATGAGACTAGATGGTCTGACCTCCAAATGGTGTACTCAAAACCAGGGGAATGAGAATTATCTCTGTGTCTAGACCCAAATAATGGGCTAGACTTGGTGAAACAAAAGAGTGCGAAGCTCCTAAATCTAACAAGGATGTGTCAAGAGTGATAAATAAGCTGATCATACATTGAATGACCTCTAGCACCATTGGAACTGCTGCCTCGGCAGCATGAAACTACCCACACCCAGCTCCTCTACCCCTCGACTGTCAGCCACCTCCCTGGACATGCCTTGGTTATGGCCCCTGAGAAGTTCCCTAAGGCTAACCTCCTCCTGAAACATCAACTCTCGGAGGAACGGGGGCTCATTGTCCCTACTGTTACTGCTATAAGGGCCTAGATGGAAATTACTACTACTGAGGTGGACGCTGAACCTTCCCACCCACACTATACTGCACTCGGTCTGGGCACTGATTCCAAAAATTCCCATGACTGCCACCGTTGAATCATCTCGGTACTAAAACTACAATTAAGGCTCGAGGACCAGGATATTGAAACTAGAACTTCTGGGGCCTACTCCCCCACATTCCGAAACTTAGAAGGCCCTGATACTGGAGGCTTGCTGCTAATGGCCTTCCCCTTTTACAAGTCCAATTGGCTCCCCTATCGCGTAACACCTCCTAGAGTGCACATCCTCTGCACCACTTTGGCCTTCTTATGGACCTCCATGTTCGTCAGTAGAGTGAAGGGAGTAACAAATTTTTAAGGAGAATGCCAGAGTGACTCCCCTAAATGTCTCACCCAAGACTCCTTAACTGGAAAGAGGTCTAGAGAAAAGAAAAGGAGATCCTTGAACCTGATCCCAAGCTCTGTCACTAACATAATCCCCTTATAAAGGGAGAGTATCTCCTTCCTCTTCGTAGCCTTCCTCGTGGAAGAGAGTAATTCCACTCGGAACTCCCTCTCGAAGTCAGTCCACAAAACCTCATCATCCCTCTTCTTCCCAAGATAGAGCATCCACCACTGACGTGCCTCTCCCTGTATCTATCTTACAACCAGAGGAACCCAGTACATCATCAGATCCTAGTTCAAGATGAAAGCTATCACCAGATCCTCGAGCTATCTCTCTGTCTCCATGTCCAAGACGCTGCAGTCATACTTCCTGAGGGTCTGCCATTGAATGGAATGAAGATTACTCTACCACTGGTCATCAAACTCCTCTTGATTATCCCTCTACTGATAAGCCAAATCAGCCTCCAGGGCCTTGATCATCCTCACTACCAGTAGTCACAATCCGGGTGACATAACTATAAGGTAAACAAGGAATGAATATACCCAATTAGTGTATAAGAATCCTTTTAAATTTTTCTTATAATTTTTATTTAGTTTAAATCCCCAAAATACCCAATACACACCAAAACAGAAGTCATTTTTTTCATGAATCTTTCATAGGGTCTCTACCCCGCAATCAGTGTAGCCTTGCTTGGTTGTTCGGTAGGTCTAGAGTCCTTGTATCGGATCACAGGGGGGGGGGGGGGGCTAAAATCTTGCATCCTAGCTAGTCTTCCGTAGCCTATTTCATGCACCAAGATTGTCTAACATTGTTTTCCTACCATCCCATGCAATGCTCATTGTTCCTAACCTCAGACTATATCCTATCTCTCAACCATCAGCTCTGATAGCATTCTGTCATGACTCACCTCCACCAAGATGAGGTAAGAGACTACAAACTACCAGACCCTTCTTTCTCAAGTTGAGAGAGAGACAATGACCCCCCCAAGTCCTGCCTTCAATAGGCCCTGAAGTGGCGACTATCACCAATGGTATAAAATAACATGTGAAAGGGAAGACATTACACGTTTTTTTAAAAAGGACCAGGAGATAAGATAGTAAATCCCAAACAACACCAAAACAAGAAAAAAAAGTAAAGCCGAAAATAATCTATTCCCATATGCATGTTCCAATATAAAGTGCTACAAGTACAAGAAAAATCCAAAGGTAAGTACCAAAAGAAATAAAAAGAAGAAACATTAATGGTCCCAATGTACAATTTAATATGACCCTATATGGTCCTTGAAGTCCTCCTAGAAAAATGAAAACCATTTTATATACATAGGGTGAGTATACATGAATACTCAGTAGAGAAGACCAAAAGCTCTCGAGCACAAATGAGGAAGCATTTTAATGCCCCGTGAGAAAAAGATATAACCAAAGCACCAATCAAGGAAACTATCCACCCAAACTCCACCAAGGCACACTCCAAAATAATGAAAGTAATGTAATGTAATAGTAGTAACACATCAATGTTTGGGTACCCCACACTGCTTTCCCACTAGTTATTGAAGACATCCTACATGGCATAATTCCCCCACCAATTTCAGTACAATATCACTACAGCCCCAACAACAACATTTTCCACCACCACAAAACACATCCTTACCATATACACCTAGGCCACAAAAACCACATACATCCCCTCCTACAGACACCTAGTGCACTACAACTACCACCACAACCGAAGATACCTGGGCCATAACAACTACCGCCACGCCCGAAGACACTTAAGTCTCATCTTGAAGAAATTTGGGAAACAAACTAGCCACACACACCGGAACGAACCACAAAAACTAACCTACTCAATGAATCTTGGGCTATAATAGACCTCAAGCCATCATAGTCTGCCCAAAGAGTCTTGGTCTACTTGGGAAATGGAGCAGAAAAAGAGCCAATAACAAGCCACTCATATGAGTGTTGGAAAGAACACCCTCTCCCCTGAAATGGGGATGTTCGACATGAAGTTCTCAACTTAGGTGGGTAGCGAATAAGAAACATGATAAATCAATTATAAATATTGGTAAAAAATAACTCATCCCAACATAGGGTTTCAAAAACCATCCCATACAAAAACACCCTAATTACTATTTCTTCATAAAAAGATCAACAACCACAACCAAGTCACAACTCATTCCCAAAAAACAATTCCCCATTGAACCCATTATTTTTATCACATATATGTGGTTCCATTTAAATAATTATTCAATACCAGTCAAATACTAAGCATAAACACAATCCAAGGAAGGAAACAATTCCATGAATCAAATTAAGCATTCACACCCAGTTCTCTTATAAAGTCCCAACAAAAAAAGGGATCCGTGAGAACCCTCAAAGTACTGGAACAAAACCGTGCCCCAATATACGCCCCCCACATGGCCCCAGATCCACAAACTAAAAACTACACATCTAGGGATCCCATCCCCATACATGTAACCCCAGAAGAATCATCCAGAATAACCACACACATCACCAGAATAGAGTAAGGGACTTTTTAGATTTAAACACACCATTCCTTTAGTTCCTTCTTTCCATTTGGTTAAATGGGGTGGCCACACAAGGATTCTTATTCATTGGGAATCCATTTAATAAACTGAGCTTACATTGCTAAAAATTACAATGTTACGGCCATTCAATCATAGAATTATCTAGAAAAGGGAGGTTTATTTGTGCGCAAGAAGGGACCAACAATGACTAAAATTTTATATGGACATAAGCCCATACAACTCATAATATATAAGCAATGGTAAATGTGTACAACACCATCATAAAAAACCCATATTAATTTAAAAAACCATTTATTATCTTTGTTAAGGTTTGGGTTCATCCATCCCCATAAGAACATTATTATACCCACCTCAAATGATACACAGTAATGATAGACGAAGAAAAACCCCTACAAGAATGATCAATGATCGATATTTTCCTCATGTGCCAAGAATTGGGGATGTGAGACTTACAAGGGAGGAACTCCAAGGAATCCAAGAGTGGGAAAGAAAGGCTCCACACAGGCACATCACTTGACTCGAGAAGGGGGGATCCAAACGAACCAAGGAAAGGAAAGAGACCAGCTAATAAGAAGGAATAATCCCCATGCGATAAGAGGTGAGATCCTTGAGTTACAAGATATGAATTCTTAAACCTATTTAATGGTGGATTGTGGTTTCTCTATGCGGTTGGGTGGTTACACATGATAGAATTAATTGTTATTTAATAATTCTCATTGGGGAGGTGTCCATAATGGTTTTGAGTTATAGGATTTCCATTAAACAGAGGAAAATGCTTAAAAGGGAAGGAACTAGAAAGTATGGGAAAAAAGGTGAGACCCTGAAGAAAAAGCCACATGTTTTTATAATTCAAGGGTTTCCTAGATCTTGTGGGATATTATATATCATTTATGGGATTTTATTGTATTTGAAAGTGGTATTAAAACACTTTTACGTCGAAATATACGTTGTTTGGGAATCCATTTAATTAACTGATTTTACATTAATAAAAATTAAAATGTTACGGCCATTCAATCATAGAATTATCTAGAAAAGGGAGGTTCATTAGTGCGTAAGAAGGGACCACCAATGACTACAATTTTCAGTGGACATAAGCCTATACAATTCATAACATATAACCAACGGTAAACATGTACAACACCATCATAAAAAACCCATATTAATTTAATAAACCATTTATTCTCTTTGTTATGGTTTGGGTTCATCCATCCCCATAGGAAAATTATCATACCCATCTCAAATGATACACAGTAATGAGAGACGAAGAAGAAACCCTACCAGGATGATCAATGATTGATGTTTTTTTTAACGTGCCATGAATTGGGGATGTGAGACTTATAGGGAAAAAAATCCAAGGACTCTAAGAGTGGGAAGGAAAGGTTCCACACAGGAACATCAATTTTTTCAAGAAGGGGGGATCCAAACGAACCAAGGAAAGAAAAGAGACCAGCCAAGAAGAAGGAATAATCCCCATGCGATAAAATGTGAGATTCTTGAGTTACGAGATATGAATTCTTTAACCTCTTTAATAGTGGATCGTGGTTTCTCTATGCAGTTGGGTGGTTACGCATGATGGGATTAATTTTTATTTAATAATTATCATTGGAGAGCTGTCAATAATGGTTATGAGTTATAGGATTTCCATTAAATAGAGGAAAATGTGTAAAAGGGAAGGAACTAGAAAGTATGGGGAAAAAGGTGTGACCCTAAAGAAAAAGCCACATGTTTTGGTAATTCAAGGGTTGCCCAGATCTTGTAAGATTTTATACATCATTTATGGGATTTTATTGGATATGAAAGGGGTATTCAAACACTTTTACATGAAAATATACATTGTGGGGGCAGAACTGAAAAAAGACAGAAACTGAAAAAAAACAAAGGGTGGGACACCGTTTTGTGAGACATCGTCATGGTGCCACCATCACGGTGACACTGTTAGTAGTTACACCATTTTGATGTACAGTCGTGATGGTGCAACTGCTACGGTGCCACCGTTATAGTGCCCCCAGTTTGGTGGAGCATCGTAAGAGGTGACACCATTTCGGTGTGTGATCATGATGGTGCGACCTCTAGGGTGCCACCATCATGGTGCCACCGTTTTGGTGGAACTGTTTGATGGAATCGAGTTTTTAGAAAAATCCTTAATGAGTCACTATCCTGGCCATTACAACTTCAGTTTTTTCACCTACCGTTATCCCTAATGATTAAAAAATTTAATTGAATAAAAAAATGTCTCATATATAATATACTAATTGTTATTAATAAAAAAATTATAACCTCTTTATTTCCCTCTCATTATTTAATAAGTGGAAATGTTAACTGTGCGTTGTGTGAAATACCACCTCTATGAAGTAATGTATCTCATTTTGCCTCAAGTTTCATTATTTTTTGTAAAAGATTATTAAAATGTAATTCACCATTGTGAAATTATATAATCATTATAATTATTCTTTTGTAATAATGATATAATTCCAAAATTAACCTCTTTTTTAATCATAATCGTGCATTAATTATGGATTTTACATGTTTGGTTTGGTCTAAACACTTACTTGAATAGTGATATAAATTATTATAATGGATATTTATGAGAACTTAATTAATGATAAAATTTTATATAAAAAATAAAATAAATATATTTTTCTATTAAGAAGTGGAAAATTTAATATTTAACTCTTTAATTAGGATACATATGTTCTTTTGATGAAAATACTAGAAACACGATCATCATTGATTTCATATTTAAGGATCCTAATAAAAACATATATTGAAAGAAAATATGGGATTAAAAATAATTATAAACCATAATTTCCTTTATTTTTTTTGATATGTTTATGATGAACCTTTAGATAATAATTATGAATAACTCTACTACTATAAAACTATTTAAAAATGATTAGTATTACTCACTCCTCATATTGAATGTAGAAAATAACTTACTAATATACATGTGAAAAATAATTATAAATTAAGTTTATGGTCGTTTATATATATTTAAAATATTACTAAATAGGTTATTGATATATTAATATTTTTTATAGAAGATCTTAGAGTGTATTAAACTAAGAGGGGAAATAAGGCAAAGGTTTCTTATCACAAATTTTTAGCCCTTGAGATATATTTCCTAATATAAAACACAATTTCTTTAAAATGGTATTTATAATACATAATGATTTTTTATAATCATATTCATTTAAATCACGAGGTTTTAAGATCTATATTATGACCTATCTTTAAATTTGTTTTGATTCAAAAGAAACCAAATTTATAAGTGTTTTTGTTAACTTAACTCCCTATATCGAGTTATAAAGATTATTATTGAACTCATTTCTTCAAATATTGGTTTCTTAATCCTTAAGAGTTTAGATCATGGTAAATTATCTTCCCATATAGCTGAAAATAAACTTTTATGTATAATCATTTAACTTCATAAAATTTCTTTATAAAAAATTATATCATTTTGGAGAATAATACATATCTTTTTAATGATAATTTACTCTCCTTTACATACATTCCATTAAAACCTATAATTACATATGTAATTGGAATCATAACTAATTATTATCCATTTTTACATCCACATTCCCTTGTAAAAATTTTGTTTTGTTTCATTTTTTATGATGTTGGTTTTAAATATTTATATTTAAAACCAATTAAAATTGGTTTCTATCCTTACAAATGTTTCATCTTATATGCCAAATTGTTTTTGATAACATTTATATAATTTAAATTATATATTATTGATGTTTTTAATAGGTAAATGTATTTCAATGTTTACAATTAAAATTTTTAAAATAACTTTTGAATGTGGCCCATGACTTTGTCTTTTTACAAATGTTTACTAGAATTTATTTTTAAAAATTTTGTTTTTAAAAATATCATTATAATTATGTTTTGTTTTTATATGATACATTCTATATTTGATTTAGTTATTTCAAATAGAAATTATTTTCTCTTAGATTTAATTTTTTTTATTATTCTAGTAGAATAATAATATTTCTTATATCCAATTTATTTTTCTACAATTTCTATAAAATAATATTCATCTATGTCATTTTTCATTGACATATCTTATAATTAATTTTTGAAACATTTTAATAGATTCCATACACCTTATTTATCTTGATGTACTATGTAATGTACTTATAATTGGGATGAGTGATCATTCCATGCCTTTTCCATTCCTAATCATCCAACTTGTATAATTATGAGCCATCTTCTAATGTTTTTTATTTGTGATCAAAATAAATTTCTTTCTATTGATTGAAGGGTGTTCACCAAGATTACATATGTCAATTTATTGGGGAAAATATTAATATACCTATATTCCCACAATATAAATACAATATTAACTATTTTAATATTTGAATAGTATTTACCTAGAATGTTACTGAATATATTTAAATACCCATTTATCTCTTATTGGTATACCATGTTATGAATTTTTATGGGATCAATTTATTTTCACTATTTGATTACATTTTAAGCAGATATGAAAACCATTTTATCTCCATGGATTGTTTATGATACAATGATGATTTATTTTACACATCACCAAAATATATAGATGATTATGGTTGGAATCCTATATCACAGTCTAATTCATTTTGTTATGTTTAGGTATCATGAAAACAAGATATTATATTATAGGATTTATCAAAATTAAAAGGGTACATTGGAGTATTTATCTCAAGATATAGGGTTACACCGGAGGGTTATCCCAATATAAAAGAGACATGATTTGATTTATCACATACCAAATTGGTATATGGTAGGGTTTATCCCAAGACAAAGGGGTAAAGGGTAGGATTTACCCTAATATCAAGGGTAAAACATAGGATTATCCAGATCCCAAGAATTTATATGAGTGGAAAACCATAGCCTAATATATGGTGAATATGTTTTTAGGTATCTATGATTTATGATCTATGTTTTATTTGGTATAAATTTATTATGTATCTTGATAATACCTATATGATAATATTTTGTTCACATATGATCTATCATTGTAATCAATTATGTTTACCATTACTGAGCATTTGAGACCACCCCTTTTAGATGATTTCATTTCCCCAGTTCATGAAGAAAATTAATATGTAATATGTCTCGACAGGAGTATCTTGTGTGTATGACTTGTGGGATATGTTAAATAATTGTTATAGATCATGTTGTTCCTTATTAAGTGGGAAAAGTTTCATTTGATTCAAAGAACATGCTTTCTACTAGTTAATTTTTTTTCCTAATTCCAAAATATTATAAACAAAAAATGTTTCTTAGAATGAAGATGTTATATTATGTGTGAATGATCTTGTAACTAAGGATATTTATCAAAATAATTGTGTAAATTATGTTATTTTTATCACCAGATCCAAGAGTTTGGGTTTGGGGTGCCTCATTTCATTCAACAATATCTCAATATTCCAAGCTATTTTACACCACCTGGAATCTAAATTCAAACACCTCTTGAAAACACTATAAAACATACCATGAATTTAAAACATAAAGGACCACATGTCAAACCATTTACAACCAAAGTAACCTTTTTTTATTTTAAAACCTTTTATGAAATTCATGTAATTCCTTACATCCAAGGAATAGCTTGTGAAATCACGATTTTCATTTAAACCTGACCAAAATTGGAAAAAATACTTAAATAACCATAGTCAATTATACCAAGAATCTTAAAATTATTTTAAAAAACATGAAATTCAAAAAATGTTTTTTAAACTATAGATAACCATTTTACACATTTATTACATGTGATTCAATAATTAGAACATTTATAAACTCTACCATAACTATCACATATATTGTTACTTTAATAAAACAAGGAATTTAAAACTAGACATCATTCAATTATATATAATTTAAAGGGAAAATCTAAAAAACATAACTTTTAGTAAGAATAAACAAATTGAATCATGATTTCATTAATGGAGGAACACTAAATTGTGTAAGAACATTCCCTCTTTAAGCACTTGGAACCAGAATATCATATTATAACCCACCCTGAGTATAAAGACCATTCTCTTTATTACAGATTAATTGATGATTTATTATATAAGAGTACACATAAAACAACCTAGATGAATAAGGATTCTAGTGTATCTATGAATTAGGTACATTACATAACAACTTAAAATAAGAAATCTATCATATTTATTGAAAAACATCCTTAACTTTATCATATTATTCACTCATACCTAAAACTGCATGTGATAACCTTAGGTCGTTCATGATAAAGGTGTGATCTATAAATCCCAGTAAGGGAATAAACATGGAATAACATGAAGAAATTAATACATGTCAAAAATAGGCATATCAATGGGGTATAAAATGAGTGAGACTAATAAACATGAAAAATGAGTCATGATATAGTATGATAACATAATGAAAATATTATATATGTGGAAACAACATAAAACTTTGAATCATAATCATAGGTTAAGGATAAATGCCATGAAATCATGATGGAAAATGTCCCATGATATATTTCGTTCACTCCCTAATCCCTTTCATGGTGTCTCATGAGACTATAGCATTACCTAATGCATAGGATGGATATTTAATTCTATGTGCACCCATCAATTTCATTTCATTATCTTTCTAAAGTGTGCTAGATATATCATAAAACATGATATCAATTATCATCAAATTTTATTATAAGATAAATTAGTTTAAAATAAATTCATGTAATTCCCCAATAAAAGAGTTACATGTGCATAAAGTTGAACACCCTTGATACTAAATCTGTACGAGTACCCACTACAAAATTTTTCAGCATTGCAAGCCATGGTGAAATTTCAATAGCTAAATAGGGGAAAATAAATGTTAATATAAGGGATTGATGCGAGTTAACATGGTTCCTCATAATTTTTAAATAAAATATCTAGTAATGGATATATGGATGAACATATCCAATCATTATGAATTGGTGATAAATGACATAAGATAATAAAGAAACTTGAATAATGAAAAGAAGGGGAGGATCTCTTACCTTGAGAGGGTGATTCCAAATGCTTGGGAGGAGCTTCATGAAAGATTTTTGGAACCATTAGAGATCTCTAGTGATGGGAATAAAGATTAAGGATGCAATATAAGTTTTTTTGTGTTGATAAATGGGAGCTTGGTTGGGTTTATATATAAAATTACTAGGGAATTCGATGTTATTTCTTAAACATTGGTTTTGAAATATATATATATATATATATTAATTTAATAAAAACCAAAAAGCTTAAAATGGGGGTTTACCATGTTTTTTCCAAATATGGTTGGGTTTCATTATTTATAAGGATAATTTCTGAACATATTAAAACAATACCCTTTCTGATGTGGAAGTGAGTCATGTCCTTAAAGAAATGATTTTAAAACCATAAAACAGATTACCGGTTTTGAAGGATTCATAAAGGCTTTATAAAAATAATAAAATAAAACTAATATTAAATAATTTCAAATAAGAAATATATATTTCTTCTTGGATACCAATTATAGTATTTATTTCATCATTTTGGGTCATTAAGATGTCATAATACACACTGTATATCTATAATGTACTTAATTTTTACCTAAAAATATTATTATATCAGAAAATAATGAAAAATTAACCATTGGATAATTATGAAATTATGATTCCAAAAAAATATATTTATTTTATACAAATAATTTTCTAATTATTTGAATTTTCAATTTTAAAATAATAACTTATATTTATTGATAAATAATGGGTGATTTTGACAATAAAAATTTCCAAACCCTTATAAAAATTACATTTGAATTTATATAAATTATATGATAATTTATATATTATAACAATTATTTAAAAATTATATTTTATTTAAATATTATTAATTTCATGAAACCATTAGTTAATCAAAATAAACATATTAATTGAAATTTAATTAAAAATATAATTTTTGTTCTATTATACCAAAAGAAAAATAATTTATAATCTTATAATAATATGATGTAAATATAACCATGATTAAATTAAAAATAATGTAAATATTCATATTTCTAATATCCTGATGTATATCTCTTTAATATATCAGCAAACACCCTAAGGTTATGTTGCGTGATGGTGAGACTGTCATGGGGTTGTTCAACGTACATGGTTTGGGTCATAATATTGACGAGCATGAACTTCCTCACAAATGGCTCCGATCATGTTTATATTGTTTGATATCATCATGGTCTTGTTCAAGAGAAAATATTAGTGATTGAATATCCCTCATAATCACTACTAAATGGGATTCATAGGGAACGACCCAATTATTTGAGTCTATCACATCCTTTGTTTGTGTAAATTTGATTTATTAAAACCTAATATATATATACTTATCATATGATCATTGTTCTAAGACAATAGTATAAATGGTAATGATACCTAATATTATTTTAAATATATAAGGATATAATAAAACCATATAAATGCATCTTTTTTATCCATAATATATAATAATTAATTTAATTAAATCACATGGGGAATTTTATTTATAACAGTTATGGTCATTACAATATTCCATATTCATAAATTTTCCATCCAATTTTTTATTTCACATAGTAAAATATATTAGGGTAACCCTTTTTCATCACCACCTCTAGTTCTCTCATTAATTCTTCAAACTTGTTGTTTCTACACAACACTTTGAACATGTTAATTGTCTTATTATGAAATTTTTTTTCTCTACTCTCTAATCTCATCCACAACTACTCTTCATAAGAAAAATAATTTTCCAATTGTACTACCTAAGGATTGAGTACATGTGAGTGGTCTAGTAGGTACTTCTTCAAGAGTGAAACATAGAACACATAATATACTTAATATATGTTAGATATGAGTTCTCGTCGATAGGCCACCACTCCGATGTGATCAATGGTCTCAAAGGGACCAATCTACTTTGGAATAAGATTTCCTTTATTCTCAAATCTCATGAATTTTTAACATGGAAATGTACATAGGATTACCTTGTCCCCAACTTCAAACTATATGTCTTTTTTATTATTTTCAACATAGTTCTATTGCCGACTCTGAGGATCCTTGATGTGATAATAACTTCTCTTTAACTTTTCCTATATTTCTCTTTAACTTTTCCTATATTTTAAAACATATTAGTTGGAATTCCCCAACATCATACTAACACAAATGTGTTATAAACCTCTTCCCATAAAGGTATCTATAGCGGTCCATTTGGATTCTTCAGTAGAACCTATTATTTTCCGAGAAATTGGCCAAAGGATAATATTGATTTCATCTTCCTTTTCAGTTAATTGATTATGATCTCAACATGTACTCAAGAATATAGATAGTTCTCTAATATTTTCCATCAGTATGGGGGTGATTAGTCATGCTGAAGTTCAAATCAATATTTATAGTATGATGGAGACACTTCTAGTACATATACGAAAATCATGGGTCTTGATCAGATATAATTGACAGTGGTGTTCCACGAAGCCTCACCACTTTTCTAATTTATATCCCTGTAATATGATCAAGTGATAATTTCTATTGAATTTCAATGAATTGATAATTATTTATAAGACATGCCACCAAAACTCTTATATCATTATTTCCTCTTAATGTCTTCAAATGACCAGCGATATAGACCATGGTGATTTTTCCTATTTCTATGTAGGTTTGGTTGATGGTTTCATCATCTCATTGGATTTTTTACTTTCCTCCTTAAATTGAAATCACACCAAACATCTAGATGTATATTCTATGATCTTCTTTTTTATATTTCCCCATCAATAGTGATCTTAGAGATCTCGATAGATCACCATGTTTCTTGGATGGATGAAGAAGGTTGAGCTATGTACATCATCCAACAAATCCTTATTTAACTTAGTTTTTTATGGGATACATAGTCATGACCCAAATCAAAGAATACGTTATTTATTAAAATTAAAATATAAGAACTTCACTTTTCTTATAGCTTCCACTTTTTTTGAGTTCCCAGATCATAACATTGAGCATCCTTTATCCTATCTATAAGGGATGATTGAATGTTTATTTGTGAATGTATTGATGATGTTACTTAATTTATGTTTTATTGTCCATCGATTTCAAGTCTAGTAGGATTAGATCCTTCTCAATTCTTATCAGTGATATAATTGATAGTTCCTTTTAACTTAGATCATCTTCCACTTAATTTTCATTTTTAGGATGGTAGTGGATTGAGTATTAAAAAACCTTGATCAGATCGAACCATCATTGTTGGTTCATATTCAACTATTTGTTTTCGTGAATATATACTTGAGGCTTTTGTGATCCATATATATTTCATAATTCTTACCAAAGAGATAATTGCACAAGATCTTCAATGCTAATATCACATTATCATTCTACATTAACACACATCCCTATACCATTTTCCTATAATCACTGAATACCACCAAAATATATCTACTTGTGGTTAGTGGGACAATATGTGCAATGATAATTCTCATTTTCAACTACATGAATCATTATTTACATTCTTCATTCCAAGAAAAATTTACTTACTTTTCAATTATCTTGGTTAGAGGTTATGAAAATTGCAATAAATTTCTCAAAAATCGATGATTTCACCCATCTACTGTAAGGAAAATATGGATAACTTTCATAGATGTTATCTATAAGAATCTATAAATTTTATCTATATTTTAAGGGTCCATATATTTCCCATTGGTTGTGATAATATTCCATAAGAATGATACTTCCTTAAACTAAAAATCACATTTATTGTACTTTTAATAAAGATTATCCTTTCATAAGGTATTCAAAATAGTTCTTAGATGCTTCTCATACTCCCCTTTTATTTTGAAGTATATTAGAATATCATCTATAAAGACTACCAATTTTTTTTGAGGTAATATATAAAGACTCTATTCATCATGCACATTATGATTTCTAGAACATTAATGAGTTCAAATGGAGTTATTATGAACTCATACTCAACATACCCTATTTGAAAAGTAGTCTTGGGATATCCCCCTACATCACCCTTTCATGGAAATATCCCAACCAAAGATCTACCTTGGAGAAGTATTATTCTCCACATATCTAATTGAAGAATTCATTAATCTATGGTAGATAATAGTTGTTATTTATCTATTATTTTTGAGTTCATAATAGTGAATGAAAATGTGCATTGTCCTATCCTTAATATTGATGAAGAGTACTAGTGAAACCTAAGGTGAATCACTTTGGTGCATTAATTAGTTATCTAGAATCTCTTTTAGTTTTTTCTTCAGATCATTATGTTCCACAAAAACAATTCTATACATAGTCTTGAATAATGTAAACTTCACATGCATAAGCCCGATGAAGAATTCAACCTCTCGACTAGGAGGGGGACCATGTAAATCTTTAGGAAACCCATAAATGTATCCCATTTCAATGAGAATGTTTTCAAATATTATGATTTCCCTAGAATCAATCATTTGATATAGATATTCTTGCTGGTAGGGAAATAATACCAATACTTGAGATGTTGGATTTAAAGAAGACCCATCCTCCTACATACACTTGTATTGAATCATGGACGTTTTTTAATATGGGGATTGATTTACTTCTCATGAAAATTTATGTTGTCTATATATAAGGAAATTCAATCCATGCCCTAAATTGCATGAAATTACATTAAAGGGAGTACCACAAGGTTAGTTAGGAATTTCATCCCACAAATATTGATAGGAAATGATTTATATACATAGGATGCAATAATTTTCCCATTTTTAATTTCCACTGATAACTTCAATTTTATGATTTTATTGGGTTTTGAATAGGTATAATAAACTTGTGCGATAAAAAGGAATACATTAAACGAAATTAAAATATTATGTTCACAATTCTGGAATGAAAGATAATGGAACCTCTCAACACTTTATTATCACGATCCATATTATTTTTTATGATAGAAAAAATCTCACCATTGATTCCCCGATGGTTATAGGTTATATAAAAAACCCTTAACTTATTGCATTGGTTTTCAAAGTTTCCAGCTTCATTGAAATTGAAAAAATGAACAATGCATTGAGGTTTTTATTGATAATACCTTTCCTCCATCTCATTAGTGGGTTTATCCATTAGAAAATTGATAGTTATTTGTACTTACTTCATGTACCTAAATCACTTCCTCACCCACCATAGGAAATTTATGGGGTCCATCTTCCTGCACTTTTGACCAGTAGAATGTTGAAATTTATTAGCACTGTTATATTTCTCTTTCAGACCACTATAATTAAACTCCAATTTATAATTCTTTTACATATTATACCCTCGATATTCATTGATGTATATTTTTTTAATTTGAGAGCACATTGGTCAATTTCACATAGCTATCAAAGTCTCGGATTGCCAGGTATTTTCATAAAATAGGTTTTATCCCACTAAAGAAGAAGTCATCGTTGCATTCAGGTGTAACGAAAAATTATGAGGCATATCATGCAAGTATTGTGAAGTTTTCCTTACAGACACCAATAGATTATTCAAATTTTTTCATGAGGGAAATGAAATACATTTCAATTTTATGTTGGAGTGTTAGAGGAAAATATTTATTGAAAAACATTTCTATAATTCTATCCACCCCAACACTTAGATATCTTCCTCAGGATTAATATTTTGGATTAATTTCCAGCACTGATCAAATTTTACCTCCATAAAATAAACATCTTGTATAGACTATTATTTCTGAAAACATTGAAGGATGGAGAAGATATTCTTAATGGAGCTGATCTATTGTTCCAAGATTAAGTTTTTAGATGATCCTTTTAAATTCAGTGGCCTTTCTCACATAAAGGTGTCAATTTCAGCATGTTCCTTCTTATAGGGATTTGGGGACTCCTCCAGATCATGATTTTTATTAAGTACTTGATTCACCAGAGAGAGTATCATCCCAACTTTTGTTATTCCTACTCTGATTGAGTTGGGAATATCATTTTGGATATCAACACATTTCCCTTTCATAATGGTTTTTACATGATTCCCCCTATTTATGGCTATTGTATATAATAAAGATAAGACTATGGATTAATATTTGTAAACAATTAAATGCATAAATTGGAATCCAATGACATTAAAGGTATAACTTATAAAGGACATTTATTCAATAACTTGTGAATTTCTAGGCTTCAATATATGATATCTATTATATATTTTTTAACATATACTATTATAAGAATTTTGGTTCCTTAAAAAAAGATTGTAATGAGTTTGGGAATTAACCAAATCATATCCCCAAGGAATTTCAACTAGGTTGGCACCAATGCTTGTTTCTATGTATTTCCCAACCGATTCTAGCTGAAAATAGTGTTTTAGGTTTTCCACCTATGTACCACTATTAAAGAGCCACATCCTCTTGTAGTACCCATAGAAAGATGTATTATCTCGACAACACACTTAAAATATACTTTAAAAAAATTAGAGATGTTTTATTATACATAGTTTTATCCCTAATTATTTTATAGAGTTTTCTAATCCTAATCCCAAAAATTACAAAATGTTTCCATTGATACCAAATATGTAAACCCTTCTCCCTATTTCACTTTAATTCATGATTAATTAAATAATAATACACATAAAACAACTTTTAATATCAAGGTGTCTAGTTTGTTTTGAAATTAGGTTCATTATTTAGAAATGTAAAATAATAAATACATCATCTTTTTTGAAACCATACTTAACAGGATTATATTATTCCTTCATCCTTAAAACTACATGGGATAACCACAAGACATATATAATAAAGGGGTGATCTATAAATCTCAGTAAGGTAATAAACATGGAATAACATGAAGAAATTAATACATGTTATAAAATAGCCACATCAATAGGGAATAAAATGTGTTAGATTCATAAACATGAATAATGAGGAATGATGTTGAATGATAACATAATGGTGACATGGGAAATTTGGTATCAAGTTATAACACTGCATTATAATTATAGGTCAATGATAAATGCCAATAAAATGTTATGGAAAAATTACCATGATGGATGAGGTTCAATCTTTACTCTATTTCATGGAAACTCATGATATTAAAACATTACCCAATGGATTGGTGTTCTATATAATTCTAGGTGTACCCATAACATTTATTCCATTATAATTCTTATGTGTCCCACATAGATCATAAACAATGGAATCATTTATGGTAAGTTTTATTTCACAATAAAGGAGTGTGGAATAAATACATGTAAGTACCCAATAAATTTAGTATAATTGAATAAAGGTGAAAACACTTGATAGGAAATGGGTACGAGTATTCACTACACAATATAATCTAACTAATATGTAAAATAATGGGGATATGGAATAATGTATCCCATCTTTTGGAATTAGATATAAAAGACATCAGATAATAATGAAAATTTAATAAAGAGGAGAGGTATATGATCCCTTACCTTGAAAGGGTGATTCCAATTACTTGGGTGGAGATTCTTGAGAGATTTAGGGAACCTTAGTAGGAATATATAGTGGATAGTTCATATTATTTATGTTATAAAAGTAATTTTTATTGAAATGAAATGTGATATTGGGAGGGTTTTTATAGGAAATAAGTGGGTAATTCATTATTATTTCTCAAACATAGGTTTTGGATTCTATATAACAATATAATCAAAACCAAAAACCATACCATGGGTTTTGACAATGTATTCTACCAAAAAGGGGTTAATTTATTTATTTAATAATCATAAGGTCCTAAAATATTAAAATAATACCCTTTCTAATATGGAAGTGAGTGATGTCCATGAAGAAATGATTTTAAAACATTAAAATATATTACAGGTTTTGTACGATTCATAATGGACTTATAAAATTAATAAAATAAACTAAATGTTACATAAATTTAAGGGGGAAACATATATTTGGTCATGGATACCATATATACTATTTTTCAAATCATTCATGGGTCTTTATGATGTCATAATACACAGTGTTTATTTATATTGTATTTAATTTTTACCCAAGAAATCAGCTGTCTTAGAAAATTTTGAAAAATTCAATATTGGAAAATTTTCACACTATGACTAAATAAATAATATTAATTTTATACAAATAATTATCCAAATATGATAATTTTCAATTTGAAAATTATAGTAAAAATTTATTAAGAAATGATGGGTTTTTTTGATAATAACAATTTTCAAAAACTTACACAAATTACCTTAGACTTTATAAAAATTATATGATCATTTATATTTAAAAATTATCATTTTGTAATAATATTTCATTAGAATATTTTTTTTAAAATCCATTAATTTATCAAAATAAACATCCTAATTGAAATTGAATTAAAAATATAGTTTTTATTTTATTATACCAAGACAAAAATAATGTATAATTTAACAAGAATAATAATTAAAAACCATAATATTTTTATTAAAAATAATGACCATATTCATATTTATAGGGTATTGGTGAATACCCCTTTAATACTACAGAAAACACCTAAATGGTAAGGTGTGTGATAGTGAGACTTTCATGGGGTGGTTCAGTGTACATGGTTTGGGCCATGATCTAGATGAGTTTAATAGATATTAGCTTGGTATTGGTCAAGGGAAAATCCTAGTGAATCTATCTCTATTTTATGCTTTGATAAATGGGTTTTTAGGGAAAGACCCTACTGCTTGAGGTCATCACTTCCTTTGTCTAGGCCAATTTGATTTTTTAACAGCCAATATTTTTACTAATCATATAATCATTATTCAATGACTATATTATCAATGCTAATGTTTTTTAATAGTCTTTTAAAGATGAGAGGATATATTAAAACCAAAGTTGTGAATGCGTTTTCTATATCCATAATATATAATAATGAGTTAAATTAAATGAAAAGGATAATTTTATTTATAAAGTTTTAGGTCATTATAATGAACCCCTATTTTCAGTCAAATATCCTTTATGGTTCACAAGATGAGTAAAACCCAAAAATAAATAGACATTATGAGATAAAGAATGGAAGAAAAAGAGAAGTTATGGTTTAACTTTATGTTTTTGAATTAAATCTGAAAATAAAGTACACCGAATTAGATAAGGGGTGGGGAGGGGATTTCCTATGTATAACCAAGGATAACATAGAATGGAGGAGGCGATAGGGAAAAATAATTAAATTTTATTATGGGAAAATGGGCAATTTAACAATTAAATGAAATATTAGTAACCTGATGGGTTAGTTTACACAGTATAGAAAACCATGCTCCATCTTCATGCAAACCATTGGATAAAAAAACATAATTGCACATTTTAATAGCACTATTTGGTAAGCCATTCAGAAACAATGAAAAACCATTCATAAATACTATATAATTGTTTATGATTACCTAATACAATTTTTCAAAACCATGTGATAGTTTTTCACTAATAGTCTGAGTCCTGATGGACCCACACAACTTCCACTAGATTTCATACGATTTAAACACAACTATGAAATACTCATAAGGACTAACCGTCCAATAATAAAACAGAATATAAAAAGTACTTGTTTATGGGTAATAACATTTTTTATCCTGATATTTTCACACTAACTATATAATATAGTAAAATTTATAGCCAGATTAAGTATCTTGTTAGAAAATACTAATAATTTTAAATACTATAAAATCATATAAAATAATAAATAATAGTGACATGATAGTGTAACGTATATTCTCTAAATATATTTAATTCATAATTAAATCAATTACAAATGTATACTAAAATTTTATAATATTAATAAAATATAAATTTTCCTACTCCCTCATTTTAATTCAAAAATGAATTCAACACCCATAATTTGGTTGGTTCACCGCCTCTATGGATGATGTGTTCCATTTTTTTATCAAAACCTTACATGGATGGTTTAATGAATTGATTTAACAAATATATATATATATATATATATATATATATATATATAATATTTTAAATTGATTAATATTTTGGAATATTAAATTCTGAAGTATATCAATGACACTAAAAATGAAGTATTTAGTAATTTTAATCACCAAAAAAATGAATTTCATGATATCTTTATTAATGTGAATTTGTTTTGGATAACACATGTAACTATATAATTATTTTATAAAAAATAGTAAATAATTTATAAATATATAAATATAGATATTATGATAGTATTTTATAATTCTTTTGACTGTGGTCAACATATCGAAGCAATTTTGGAGAAGTTAACCGATAAATCCCAAGTGGTAAATACGAGAAAAAACTATATGATAAATTAATGACATATAATAATAAATGAATAATAATAAATTGAATATAAAATAAAATGGTTCTAAATAAAGTATTTAATAATCTTAATTCAATCATTCAAGAGGTTAGAAAAATTTACTGAGTGAGTTAGGAGTTGAGGTAAGGGATTTTCATAGACCACTTATTTTATTCTTGTTATATTATATATATATATTTTCTACCTATTATTATCATATATTTATTATATATTCTATATATACTTTTCTCATATATATTCCTAGTTTATCTTCTATTATTTTATATGGTTATTTGTGTTCTTTAAGATCCATTCTGTATATTAAGTTTAAAAAAACCTATCTAAATGGGGAATTAATTTTCATTAATTATTTTTAATGTGTCACTCATTTAAATTATTTTTTTAGATATGAACATACAAAAAATTTTAATTAATAAGTTTTTTTAGGAATATACATCCTCTGGATTTTCTTTGAGACAATATTATATAACTAGTTTCTTCCTTGTGAGGGTTTCTTATTATTATGATTTATGTATGATGTTTCTATTATGTGGATCACATATTAATGTAGAAATTATTATGTGATGGATAAGAATGTAGTTGTACATCCCCTAAAACAATTAGGTATTTTTTCATCTCATGTTATACCATGTATGGTGCAATGTTTGTTATCCTAGAACACTATATCATGTTGTCTTGGTAGTGATCTTTGAATTATTTAATTATGTCATGTTTTATGTTGTCACCAAATATATATGATTTTGTGATATTATCATATTATTTCCATTTTACCATTTCTCTATTATTATTATCCTTATTTTAATGAAATCCTGATATGCCTTATAACACTTAATTATTATTTATACATCATTCTTTACTCTTATTATTCCTTTACATAGATTTATAGCACACCATTTTCATTTATATATTTTTCCTAGGGCACCAAACGTAGTAATAGACGTTCAATTAGACTTGGAAACACATTATGAAGATTACAATAATAATAATTTTCCTTATATTTATGATGTTTTTTTATGTTTCTAACATCCCAAAAACTATAGACCTATAGATATATGGGGTTTTCATTACAAAAGTTTATGTTAGAAATCATTTAAAACTTTGTGTATGAGACTAGGGTTACTATTGTTGGTATAAGAGTAATGACTAGTTATTTTTTGGGATAAGGACTTGATTACATTAGTGGAATACTGAGAGATAAATATACATATGGGAAAACATCAAAAAAAATATTGTAAAGTAAAGAGTGGGTAGTTTCCTAATAATGGAATCTATATCTGGATAACACAAATGGATACATACTATGGGTATGATGTTCCTCAGGATAATAACCCTGAAAATATTTAGTTGGGTATTAATACAATCTCCACTCAGTTCAAAACAATAAGGCCTAACTATAAAACAGGTGTGACACACATGGGGGACATTCTTTGGATATTTCAAATGATCATTACAAATCATTATGAAGTATTTGAATACATTGTTCTGGTAAGTTTAGGGAACCTAATAGGAAAAAGAGAATTAATGACATATATTTAAACCTATAAATTCATATTTTAGGGAATAAATTTCATTTATGAGATGTTTCTTAAAATTTCATAGTTTAGCTATTATATACTTGTTAATTTTTATATTCACATACTTAAATTTTCCTTATTTAAGTAAATGTCTTGAAATAGGTGTAATTGTTACAAAACAATATCTAATTAGCAACGTTATGATTTCCAATAAAAACTCCTTAATGTTATGGGAGAAAGAGTTGGGAACCTAATTATGTACTAGCAAAATTATATTAAGTTATACATAATTATTTGAATCATATGGAACACCCTATTTCTCCCAAGAAAGAACAAGTTGTGGTTGTGTGTTAAATATGTAAAAAAATCCAAATTTTAGTGGACCTTATGGTCCATTGGTTATGGAAAATGGATTAAATTATTTGATAATATATTCTTTTTTACTTAAATTTTATGGTAAATAGAAATTTATATTGCAATTTATCATTTAAATTAAGAAACTAATCCCCAAGGGCATTGATCATGAACAAAAACCCTAAAGAAGACATTCAATCAATGGGTTGG
Organism: Viscum album; assembly: GCA_963277665.1. NCBI lineage: Eukaryota > Viridiplantae > Streptophyta > Magnoliopsida > Santalales > Viscaceae > Viscum > Viscum album. The sequence continues at coordinate 692,916,321 of OY728157.1, forward strand.
GAATGATTCAAGAAATTATTTTTTAGTAAATATTTTCCCCATACTCTCCAACCTAAAATAAATAGGGAGTTTCCTAGACTAAAGTAATGGGGGATGAATCAATCGTGTCTTATAAGGATAAAATATTAATGATTGAAAGGTATGCCATTATATTTTTCTTTGAACCTGAATGTAAGGCTGACCACTTCTTTAGTAGACTAAAGTTGATTCATTAAAAATAATTAACAATTTGATACATTTTAAGATATTAGAAAATTGTCTAATTTTACCTTAAATTTGTAATGGAGAATTTGTATTCTCAATGCTCTCATATAACTGGACAAAATATCCTAGAATGTAATTTAATTCTAGATAATCAATCGATAAAAATATAATGTTAAGAATATAAAATTGACTAATTTTAAAAATTATAGGACGAAGCATCCTGTTAATTACCTAATGTGAATAAATACATATTTCAAGTATGAAATATAGGTTAATTAAGAAAATTAATGTCAAAGTGTGACATGGAAGAAAAATAATATTATGTAAGAAATGACGGTTCAAATCCATACTCCACATATGGTCCAATGATTCTTCTATAAGAAATATGGACACTATACACAGTAATATACTAAGCTAAAGGTTATAAAGGATAACTAGTGACAACACCATATATGGTCAAGAGAGAAAGTATAAGGCCCCATCCTTAAACCTTACTTAATCTTGAGTTATTACAAGATTACACATTGAGGATCTTTTCAGGTTTAGAGTTTTAGAGAATTAGATCATGAAACTTGCATTACATTCCATATTTAGACAAAGTGGTTACATGAATGATAGTATTCATTCTTCCCACCAACGAAAACATATTTAAAATAAAACATGGATTCTTTCTTGACACATCCTTGACACTGTCATCACATCATGTACCCTTCCCTTGACCTGTGAAAAACATTTCAAAAAAACTTGGGATGAGCATAAAAAGCTCAGTAAGGGATATAAAAATATGGAAAGGACTCATGAGTACATGCATACATAATAATGAAATCATACTTTACCCATAAAACATAGGCACTTTAACATACCTCATAAAATCATAGAAATCATATGACATAAAGGTAACTTGAGGCATTCATAACATTCTTATGTAGGGAGTAACCCTCTTGGTTACGTTTGGAATACCCATCACAGTATATTCCCTAAATCTCTTCGGAGAAACCTTAATGTTTCACTCCTTCGTGTTGCCCAATGCATTGGAGAGCTATATCGGGCTCACCCGCCCTTAGTTTATCACGGAACCACCCGTTTTCATAACAATGCCCAAGAAACATAACATAAACGTATCACATAAAACATGCGTAAAGGAAACATAAAATTTCCACATTTCAATCACAATATAACATTTTATTATATTTAAATAATGAATCCATTCAAAAAGAAACCATTTCCAAAACCATTTAAAACATTTAATAAAGAGAATTTTGAATCAAAGTGTCCCATACCACCTTGAAGCTTTTAAAATGTTAATCCATTAATATCCATATAAATAAATCCTTAAAACCATTTTGAAAACATGGATATTAATAATAACAAATAATTAAAACATTTAAAGCGATATTTTGGTTAAAGGGGTTTTACCAAAATTAGAGACACTTGAATACAATAATTGAGGAATAACATTTAGTCAGAAATTTGTAATATCATGAGAATAAATGGATTCATGATATAATACTCCAAAGGACAGTATATACACCATATAAGAGCGAATTGGTGCATAACAACAATGAACCCTCATTAGAAATGTCAAATGTGATGAAATCCCTTATAAAGAAGGTGTCCTTAAATTAAGGACAAATCAATCTAAAAAATATGTGTGAAAAATATAAATACACCCAATATAAGTGGATATTAAGTGTAAAACAATAAAAGGTCATTCACACATATTCAATGACTACATGTTGAACCCAAAGAAATCGAAATTGGGTTAAAAAGTTCCCTTGACAGCCCAACGACATCACATAAAAATGAGTTGATGAGAGATAAAAAGTGTATCTCATCACTTGGACATAAAATTTACATCAATAAGGATATATGAGAACATATCCCAACATAACAATATGTAAATTAAAAGACCCAACAAAAGAAGTCTTTTAAAAAAGAGGAGGGTGAAAGGTTCCCTTACCGACTTGGGTATCTTTCAAAACATACACCCCATGAAAGAAGGACAATAGATCATTGATGTAAATACTCATAAATGAAATTATATTACACAAAGAGTAGAATAATGGGAAGTACATACACCACTCAATGGAATTTGTGGCAAATGTATCATAAATCTCACGGGAATAAAAGTGAGATGAAAAATCCCTCACGAAAACTCGGCAGCCTAACGGCGCCACATAAAACTTCCGAATATGGATTGATGAGATCAAATAGGGAATCTCATCACATTAAAATATAATTTACAGAAAGAGGAATATAAAATAACATCCCCCAACATTACAAAGAGGAGCTTAAAAGAAGTGACATAAAGGAGAGTACTTAAAAAGAAAGAGAGAGGTTAGATCTCTTACGAAAGTTCTACAGCCTAACGGCGCCACTCAAAACTTCCAAAATGGATTGATGAGATAGAATAGGGTCTCTCATCACATGAACATAAAAATTACAGTAAGTTTAATATAAAATATCACCCCAATAACAAGAAATATGAGCTTTAAAAGGAATGACATAAAAGTGTGTACTTAAAAAGAAAGAGAGGAGTAGGATCCCTTACCTCGGGTCCGACTTGACTCGATCGTTCTTTAATCTCCTGAATAATAAACTTGAGTTAATTTCTACTTCCTTAAGAAACTTTTTCAAGTTAATTATTCCTTTTATATCACTTATTACCATGTCATAAATATTTATGTAATCATTTAAGTTAATAATATTTGTTTTTCCGATACTTGGTTCTTAAGTCGAAAGTGGACTTCTTACAATTACATGTTGTTCGTGTGGCCAAATGTTTATTATATACAGAATTTTATTCATGATGTAGATATCATATATGTAATATATATCCAGTACATGCACGCATTTATAACATTACATAATCATTTAGAGGTAAGAAATGAAATGCACCGTTCATGGAGACGGTAAGCCGTACGTACGCATGAATGCTACTTTCATTTCTATTTCATATTTTATAGAATGGAATAATAATGATATAAAGGTATATTATAATTCCAGTATAATATAATATATAATATCATTAAATCCATCCTTTATACGTCCTGTGTATGGCATTAACGAATCACATCACTTTGAGGGGGCGGTAGTCCGCACTTCCTAAAATGAAGATATCGCGTATACCCATAATGGATGCCATAAAGGTAAGACACAAATGAAAAATACAGAAGAATAAGTAAAACATAAACATATTATATATCATATATAAAAATAGTGACATCATAATGGCCACCTTTTAAGGTGTTAAATGAGTATTCACCAATCATCGTTTCGGGAGGCAGAATTTCGCCATCCACGGAAACCGTATGTTCTTTAACCATTTGATGTAGTTGTGTGAGAGTGTAGCTCGAATAAATCTTACAAAAACATCCTAGTATATTTAAGATACTGGTTTTGTTACAAAATAATTAATGAAAAAGAGTTTAGGTGGTTGGAGAAGCAAAATAAAACAAATGAACATGAGAGAATGAATTACCTTTAAAAGTGTAACTCCTTTTTATTTGAGCCTAAAGGCTACCTTTGAAAGGATTATGCCCAAAGGGGATCCTCTAGGATGAGGAGAGGGATGTGGAGAGAGTAAATGGGTAGGGTTTGGCCGAGCCAAAGGCTTGAGGAGTGTGTGAAATGAGGTAGATGTGGGGGCCTTTTATAAGAGGAGAGGAGGGGCACTTTTGGAAAGTAAGAAATATTTCTTTATTTGAAAAGGTTTTTAGGTTTTAAAAGGACCCAAATTGATATAATTCTTGGATAAGGTGATAAGGGTTCGAAATCCACCCATACAATAAGTTTTGTACGTGTGTAGTTCATATATTTTACATTATCTTTCCATTTTATTTAAATCATCAAATAATGATGTCATCGCTGCATCATTATTATGTCATAAATAATTTAATTTATTTAATGTCTAAAAATTATAAAAAAACTACTATGATGTAGGAAATCGTTTTAGCTTTCCAATGACTATTTATAATCAAAAATATGACTTGTATAACTCCACTTAAAAATTGTTTTAGTAAAATACATCATGTTTGTGTCATTTTTACTTTTACATTAAATAAAAAGTTATTTATGTCATTTCCCAACCAAAGTGGCTCCATGGGGTCCCCAAGTTGACCCATGGCTTGTTTTGGTCTTACATTACACATCCAATGGGGTTAGGACATGTTTCAAGTTCATTTCATATTATTAAAACATTATATTTACCTTAAACTACACTAATTACCTCTAATCGCGATTAATGAAAAAAAGTTACTATTCACCAAAAAAATTATTTTCATCCCATTGAACCAAATTTTACATACTAATGACAACCATGTATGTTGGATTTTCAAAATTCAATACAAATTAGTGGTAAAATTTCATTTAACTGAAAAATCAATGTGCTTGATTACCACTTAGTGGTTTCACTATTCATCAAAAATTGGAGTTTTTCAGAAAAATACCAAAACTTCACCCTAAGATATATTTGATATTCCGAATTCAAAAATGAAGTCCGTTTTACAAAATTCAAAACATATTAGTCATATTAATTAATTTAATAATTAATTCCCGTTGTCAGAGCAAATAGCGTGTTTTTATAAAACAATAAGTATCAAAAGATTGACACTAGTTTAAGTCTGATTTCAAAGTCAAATTAATTCCAACGACCACTATTGGATTTAATGGTAAAAATATTTTCTAATTTCACTTTAAAACCAATTCAAAATATTATCTAATCATATAAATAAATTAGATTAAAAAGAGGTTTTGAATTAAAACACAATATTTTACACTATTCATTAAAAAATGAATTTTATCGGAAAAATACCAAAAAATTACACAAAGTAAAATTTGATGTCCCGATTCTTAATAAGAGTTTTATTTGGTACAAAAGAATGTATAAGAGTGATAAAAACTATATTTAATGACAGTTCTCCATTAAAAGGTGATAAGTGAACCTTTAGTGAAAACTAGGGCATATACACCTAAAATTGAATTCTTTCCGTATTTTAAGCCTTTAGCTTTTATTGGATAAATGTAAAAACATTAAAAAACATATATAATCATATTTTAGTTATTTATATCCATTCCCGCCAATAAAACGGCTACATGTTAACTACCATTTGAAATAATATTATTTTATTATTAGAGTGCAACGTAATATTCCCAAGAAACTCGTTGTTGCGTGTTGGGTACGCCATCGAGCATAGCGTCCCCTTTAAAGTCATATTAATATTTTATTCACAAATATGGATAAATATGAAAATGTCATATTCTTTATTTACCTGGGGTGTTACATCCTTCCCCCCTTTTGGGAATTGCGTCCTCGCAATTTTTAAAATTGAGCTTGGAAACATCCTTGAACGTCCCACATCGGAACAAGAGTCGGTAAAACAATCACTTTAAAATAAAGGAAGATAAGTACAGAGGTCACCCGAGTTAACCCATACTAGGATTCCATGTAGGAAAACATGGACATGGAGGAGAAAACATAGGGTCATGTTCTGATGGAGAGTGATAGAAAACATGTTTAGGAGAAAGTTAACAATAAGAAAATCACAAACTTGTGATGGGTTAAACGGTGTTGGGTTCCCCAGTAAGAAAAGTTAATAGACAACATTTTTGTTTTAAGTTAATTTTTATTGAGGAATTATTCATAAGGAAACATAATCACTTATCATGTTGACTTTCAACTTTTACTAGATTCCTTAATCAAACTCATATTTTTTCCAAAAGATGAGTATTTAGGGAGACTTGTTTGCATTAAGAGTACTATAATCAACTTCTAGAGAATCACCTAATCCACAAAAAAAACTACATACTTCCCATGTCTTTAGACTTTAACCAAAACCAAAACCCAAAAGATTAGTACAAGATCAGATAACCCAGAAAAGGATAACCCATTAGAAAGAAAATCCATTCTTAATCTCCAAAATTTGTCCAACAAAACCCAAAGTTCAACGAGGACCATTAGATAAACAATTTGTCCATAAAATTCTTCAATGTAAACCAATCTATGATTGAAACCCAAATATTTGAAGGATTTAGTCACATAGTCTTCCAAGTTAAATTGTAACATTTATCTCCAAACAACATCAGTTGCTCCTAAAGTCTCGTATTGAAAAGTAATTAACCTAATCACATATCCTCCATGATAGGTTAATCATTTTCATAAATAACCCAAAATCAACTTACTCTTAATTCATAAAATCATATAACTAAAAAGAATCAGTCAAACTAACCAGGGACTTCACGTAGTCCAGTGGTAGGCGATAAATACCAGTCGCACTTTGGTTGTGGGTTCGATTCCCGCAGCTTTGTCCGATGCGACGGGTTGTCACACGGTCTGCGTGTTGTCCTTTTTCCAAAACTATATAATTCGTAAAACATTCCCCAAAATGAGATAAAATCTTCAAAAATAATCATAACATATTTTAACCTCAAGTTTATCTCATGCCTTTCATTTTCCAGCATATCATATAATAACCCATAATTACCTCAAAAGTAAGGATCATATAAACTCTAATGGTAACCTTTATTATTATTACCTGAACTTCCACATGGATTGGTCATCTCGTACATGATGCATTAAAGATCATACCAAGGTTCAAGTTGTTGATCATGACTCCTTGATATTTGGTTTAGAACAACAATGAGTTTCCTCATTGAATCCTCCATTTTATCTAGTATCTTAATCATAGATCCACCACAGTTTCCTTCAAACCAATTGTCACTTTGGTGCCTGCGAGATCCAGCCATTCACTAAATACAGAAATGTCAGCGTGAGTATATCAACAAAACCATCATGTACTAATGAGGAAGGTAAACACTAAGATACACTTACTCATTCACTTTATCTAAAACTAGGACTCTTTCTGAAATCCTAACCATTATGGTAATGTCACTTATGCTTAAAAAATACCCTAACCTCTAAAGTTATCTAAACCGACCTATGATACCAACTATAAGGCCCCAGCCTTAAACCTTACTTAATCTTGAGTTCTTACAAGATTACACATTGAGGATCTTTTCAGGTTTAGAGTTTTAGAGAATTAGATCTTGAAACTTTCATTACATTCCATATTTAGACAAAGTGGTTACATGAAAGACATTATTCATTCTTCCCATCAACAGAAACATATTTAAAATAAAACATGGATTCATTCTTGACACATCCTTGACACTATCATCACATCATGTACCCTTCCCTTGACCTGTGAAAAACATTTCAAAAAAACTTGGGATGGGAATAAAAAGCTCAGTAAGGGATATAAAAATATGAAAATGAATCATGAGTACATGTATACATAAGAATGAAATCATACTTTACCCATAAAATATAGGCACTTTAACATACCTCATAAAATCATAGAAATCATATGACATAAAGGTAACTTGAGGCATTAATAACATTCTTACGTAGGGAGTAACCCTCTTGGTTATGTTTGGAATTCCCATCACAATATATTCCCTAAATCTCTTCGGAGAAACCTTAACGTTTCATTCCTTCACGTTACCCAATGCATTGGAGAGCTATATCGGGCTCACCCGCACTTAGTTTATCACGGAACCACCCGTTTTCATAACAATTCCCAAGAAACATAACATAAACGTATCACATAAAACATGCATAAAGGAAACATAACATTTTCACATTTCAATCACAATATAACATTTTATTATATTGAAATAATGAATCCATTCAAAAAGAAACCATTTCCAAAACCATTTAAAACATTTAATAAAGAGAATTTTGAATCAAAGTTTCCCATACCACCTTGATGATTTTAAAATGTTAAACCATTAATATACATATAAATAAATCCTTAAAACCATTTTGAAAACATGGATATTAATAATAACAAATAATTAAAACATTTAAAGCGATATTTTGGTTAAAGGGGGTTTTACCAAAATTAGAGACACTTGAATACAATAATTGAGGAATAACATTTAGTTAGAAATTTGTAATATCATGAGAATAAATGTATTCATGATATAATACTCCAAATGACAGTATATACACCATATAAGAGTGAATTGGTGCATAACAACAATGAACCCTCAATAGAAATGTCAAATGTGATGAAATCCCTTATAAAGAAGGTATCCTTAAATTAAGGACAAATCAATCTCAAAAATATGTGTGAAAAATATAAATAAACCCAATATAAGTGGATATTAAGTGTAAAACAATAAAAGGTCATTCACACATATTCAATGGATGACATATTCAATGACTACATGTTGAACCCATAGAAATCGAAATTGGGTTAAAAAGTTCCCTTGACAGCCCAACGACATCACATAAAAATGAGTTGATGAGAGATAAAAAGTGTACCTCATCACTTGGACATAAAATTTACATCAATAAGGATATATGAGAACATATCCCACAATAACAATATGTAAATTAAAAGACCCAACAAAAGAAGTCTTTTAAAAAAGAGGAGGGTGAAAGGTTCCCTTACCGACTTGGGTATCTTTCAAAACATACACCCCATGAAAGAAGGACAATAGATCATTGATGTAAATACTCATAAACGAAAGTATATTACACAAAGAGTAGAATAAAGGGCAGTACATACACCACTCAATGGAATTTGTGGCAAATGTAGCATAAATCTCACGAGAATAAAAGTGAGATGAAAAATCCCTCACGAAAACTCGGCAGCCTAACGGCGCCACATAAAACTTCCGAATATGGATTGATGAGATCAAATAGGTTATCTAATCACATTAAAATATAATGTACAACAAGAGGAATATAAAAGAACATCCCCCAACATTACAAAGAGAAGCTTAAAAGAAGTGACATAAAGGAGAGTACTTAAAAAGAAAGAGAGAGGTTAGATATCTTACGAAAGTTCGACAGCCTAACGGAGACACTCAAAACATCCAAAATGGATTGATGAGAGAGAATAGGGTCTCTCATAACATGAACACAAAAATTAAAGTAATTTTAATATAAAAGATCACCCCAATAACAAGAAAGATGAGCTTTAAAAGGAATGACATAAAAGTGTGTACTTAAAAAGAAAGAGAGGAGTAGGATCCCTTACCTCGGGTCCGACTTGACTCGATCGTTCTTTAATCTCATGAATAATAAACTTGAGATAATTTCTAATTACTTAAGAACCTTTTTCAAGTTCATTATTCCTTTTATATCACTTATTACCATGTCATAAATATTTATGTAATCATTTAAGTTAATAATATTTGTTTTGCCGATACTTGGTTCTTAAGTCGAAAGTGGACTTCTTACAATTACATGTTGTTCGTGTGGCCAAATGTTTATTATATACAGAATTGTATTCATGATGTAGATATCATATATTTCATATATATCCAGTACATGCACGCATTTATAACATTACATAATCATTTAGAGGTAAGGAATGAAATGCACCGTTCATGGAGACGGTAAGCCGTACGTACGCATGAACGCTACTTTCATTTCTATTTCATATTTTATAGAATGGAGTAATAATGATATTAAGGTATATTATAATTCTAGTATAATATCATGTATAATATAATTAAATCCATCCTTTATACGTCCCACGTATGGCATTAACGAATCACATCACTCTGAGGGGGCGGTAGTCTACACTTCCTAAAATGAAGATATCGCATATACCCATAATGGATGCCATAAAGGTAAGACACAAATGAAAAATACATAAGCATAAGTAAAACATAAACATATTATATATCATATATAAAAATAGTGACATAATAATGGCCACCTTTGAAGGTGTTAAATGAGTATTGAACAATCATCGTTTCGGGAGGCAGAATTTCACCATCCACGGAAACCGTATGTTCTTTAACCATTTGATATAGATGTGTGAGAGTGTAGCTCGAATAAATCTTATAACAACATCCTAGTATATTTAAGATACTGGTTTTGTTACAAAAGAAGTAAATAAAAAGAGTTTAGGGGGTTGGAGAAGCAAAATAATACAAATGAACATGAGAGAATGAATTACCTTTAAAAGTGTAACTCCTTTTGATTTGAGCCTAAAGGCTTCCTTTGAAAGGATTCTGCCCAAAGGGGATCCTCTAGGATGAGGAGAGGTATTTGGAGAGAGTAAATGGGCAGGGGTTGTCCGAACCAAAGGCTTGAGGAGTGTGTGAAATGAGGTAGAGGTGGGGGCCTTTTATAAGAGGAGAGGAGGGGCACTTTTGGAAAGTAAGAAATATTACTTTATTTGAAAAGGTATTTCGGTTTTAAAAGGTCCCACATTGATATAATTAGTGGATAAGGTGATAAGGGTTCTAAATACACCCATCCAATAAGTTTTGGACATGTGTAGTTCATAGATTTTACATTATCTCTCCATTTTATTTAAATCGTCAAATAATGATGTCATCGCTGCATCATTATTATGTCATAAATAATTTAATTTATTTAATGTCTAAAAATTATAAAAAAACTACTATGATGTAGGAAATCGTTTTAGCTTTCCAATGACTATTTATAATCAAAAATATGACTTGTATAACTCCACTTAAAAATTGTTTTAGTAAAATACATCATGTTTGTGTCATTTTTACTTTTACATTAAATAAAAAGTTATTTATGTCATTTCCCAACCAAAGTGGCTCCATGGGGTCCCCAAGTTGACCCATGGCTTGTTTTGGTCTTCCATTACACATACAATGAGTTTAGGACATGTGTCAAGTTCATTTCATACTATTAAAACATTATATTTACCTTAAACTACACTAATTAACTCTAATCGTGATTAATGAAAAAAAGTTACTATTCACCAAAAAAATTATTTTCATCCCATTGAACCACATTTTACATAATAATGACAACCATGTATGTCGGATTTTCAAAATTCAATACACATTAGTGGTAAACTTTCAATTAACTGAAAAATCAATTTGCTTGATTACCACTTAGTGGTTTCACTATTCATCAAAAATTGGAGTTTTTCAGAAAAATACCAAAACTTCACCCTAAGATATATTTGATATTCCTAATTCAAAAATGAAGTCTGTTTTAAAAAATTCAAAACATATTAGTCACATTAATTAATTTAATAATTAATTCCCGCTGTCAGAGCAAATAGCATGTTTTTATAAAACAATAAGTATCAAAAGATTGACACTAGTTTAAGTCTGATTTCAAAGTGAAATTAATTCCAACGACCACTATTGGATTTAATGGTAAAAATATTTTCTAATTTCACTTTAAAAACAATTCAAAATATTATCTAATCATATAGATAAATTATATTAAAAAGATTTTTTGAATTAAAACACAACATTTTACACTATTCATTAAAAAATGAACTTTATCGGAAAAATACCAAAAAATTACACAAAGTAAAATTTGATGTCCCGATTCTTAATAAGAGTTTTATTTGGTCAAAAAGAATGTATAAGAGTGATCAAAACTATATTTAATGACAGTTCTCCATTAAAAGGCGATAAGTGAACCTTTAGTGAAAACTAGGGCATATACATCTAAAATTGAATTCCTTCCGTATTTTAAGCCTTTAGCTTTTATTGGATAAATGTAAAAACATTAAAAAACACATATAATCATATTTTAGTTATTTCTATCCATTCCCGCCAATACAACAGCTACATGTTAACTACCATTTGAAATAATATTATTTTATTATTAGAGTGCAACGTAAGATTCCCAAGAAACTCGTTGTTGCGTGTTGGGTACGCCATCGAGCATAGCGTCCCCTTTAAAGTAATATTAATATTTTATTCACAAATATGGATAAATATAAAAATTTCATATTCTTTATTTACCTGGGGTGTTACAGAAAGTGTGGGATTTGTTTATCACTACTATTTAAGAGAATTATAATAATGAATTGGTGAAAAATACACTTATTATTTATTCAAGAATAATGAATACCCTATTTGGTATGGTTTTGCACATTTTTTTATATATTTTATCTCAAGAAACAATGTATCAGTTATCAGTGAAAACTAAAATCTCAAGTATATAACTCTTACAAAGTTAAAATTTATGGGATGAATATAACATAAATTGTTTTTTATTATACTCCACATAATAGAATTTTATATTATACTAGGAATGAATTTAATTCCATTATATAGAGACAAAATTATTTTCTACAGTAAGGTACTAAATTTCCATATCCCTAGTCATTTTTTAATTCAATAAAAATTCTATGAAGATGATGAATCTTCTTTGGAAACTCCTTCCAATGAATAGATATTATTTCTCATAAAGGAGTATATTAAGCACAAATTATTGAGAAAAAGGAAATGGCCACTTTTGGAGACATTTACATTGTAATGAAATAAGAAAATTTATTTACAAAAAAGTTTCATAGTATTCCACTTTAACAAGATATTGTGTTATAAAATGATAATACATCAAGAGAACTTCCCATGTACACAACTCTTTATCAAATTTCCCCCATTGAACTAGATGAAATGTAAAATAAACTACAAGAGAATATATAAATGAGTTTCAAACACCCATGTGATCCAATAAAGAGTGGGCTGGTTTTATTTTGATAATAAGTAGTATAAGTTAATATGTCTCCAAATTATTTATCATGAACATAATAAAATCATGATATATAAATAGTATCCCCTATTATAGAATGAAGGCTTATTTGATTAGCTTTGTGGGGAATAATACTTCTATAATGTGAATAATCAGTAAGGATATCATAAATTTTAGCTGAATAAGGGGAATATTACCAAGAATACAACCTATATAAGCTATAGAAACTATGATCACATAATAATTCTGTTTAAACTCACAAATTCTTTAACAATTTTCATGGACTTGATTAATTTAATATTTAATTATTACCTTGATAAGTTTTTGGTGGTATTTATAGATGACATATTTATATACTATAAAACGTTGGAGGGATATGAGGCTTATTTGAGTGTTTCTATGAATAATTTGAGAAATTTTAGGTTATATGAAAACTATAGTAACTTTTTGTTTTAGATAGAGTATATAATAATTTGTGTCATGTTATTAAAATAATGGTAATATCTGTAGATGCATCAAAGACTAATCTATTTAAGGAATTTTATAGAGAAATTATCTTGTAAAAATCTATAATTTCCTCATATTTGTTGGGTACAATCAATTATTTTTGAGAAATTATCATGATTTTAAAACCGAATAACCAATTTAACTCTGAATTCAACAATGTTTTTATCGACAAATTTATGTGAAGAGATCTTCATGGAGTCTGATAAGAGCCGTTTCCATACTCTAGTACTCATACAACCTATATGAGGTAAGTATTTTTTTATATATGATAATGTTTCAAAGAATATTTTTAGTTATATACTCAAGAAAAATGATAAATTGGTAGCCCATTCCTTAAAAAAGTTGATGATTTATGAAAAAATAGTCCAAAATATGATTTGAAGTTTACATCTATATTCTTTGCATTTAGTATTTTATGGAATTAACATTGGTGATATAATTGTGACACATACATATATCATAAGATATAGAGGTATATATCAATATAGAATAATTTAAACTAGCACTAATGATGATTTTTAGAGTTGATCAAGATTAAGTACTACTCAGTACACTACCATCCTCATACGGTGAATAAAGTGGTAGATTATTTAAGGGGAAAAAATATATCAACCTTCTTCATGATGATAAATGATAAGAATATTGTATCCTTAGACATGAAATAAATATACTTGAGGATCTTAAAGGATAGAAAAATAACTTAACATTCTAAAATGATCACCCAACTATCCATTTTAGAGAAAATTATAAAATCTCAAAGGGATGATGTGATGCTACAAAGGAGGGTAGATACTATAGAAAAGGGGAAGTAGTCTATTAAATATTGATGAAGAAGGAGTTTTTAGATTTTCTAAATTACTATGTGTATAATAAAATCTTTATATAAATATTGATATACTAAATTATGATCATAGATTAACATTATCTATTAACCAGGATGAAAGAATAAGTATAGAGAACACTGAGAGAACTATTGGTGGAAAATATGAAGAATAAGATAAATAAATACACATATAATTTCTTGGTTTTCTAAAAAGTGAATAAATAAATAAAAATTAAAATAATTATGATGAAACTGTTACCCATACCTATATGGAAATGAGATAATATATTCATGTATTTTTTTTAGGTATTTCAAAGAAATACAAAGAAAATAAATTTCGTAAAGGTTATAGTTTAGTATCTCATAAATACTTCTCACTTCATTTCTACTTGAGAGGAATTCCCACTCGATCAACTTATAAAAATATACATTAGGGTAGTGGTAAATATTCATGTAATACCAATATCAATTGTATCAGATTGATATATGAGGATTATCAAAGAGTTCTTGAAATGTCATCAACATTTATTAAAAATAGATTTGAACTTCAGTATGGTATATAACCACAAAACTGATGGGAAATGTTAATGTAATTTATAGACACTTGATTATGTGATGATATATTTATATATTTATTTTAAAGGAATATGAGACTATTATATTCCTCTGGTTATGTTCTCTTACAATGATATATTTCATTAATTAATTTAGATAGATCTATAGGAATCCTTCTATGGAATGAAATATAGAACACAAAAATGTTGTGTTTATTTTGGAGAACATAAGATATTGTGACCCAAGATTGTTAAAGAAAAATAGGGAAGGTCATGAAAATTCTTCAAGAATTAGGGTAGAAAAATGTTTACAGGAAAAGTATATTGAATGTATTTTATAAGACCCTGAGATTGATGTTAGATAAAAAATGTTCCTGTATATATCTCCATAGAAGTGATTCATGAGTTTTGGGAATAAGGTAATCCTATGTCCCCTACACATTGGATTCTTTGACATTATTGATCGCTTCAGAGATATTGTGTATAGAATATCCCTTCCACTAAACCAGTCTCAAGTGTAAGATGTGTTCTATCTATCCATCATGAGGAATTATATGAATGATCCTTCACATGTACCAAACCTATATGTCGTTTAGTATTTTCATGATCTGTCTTACAGGGATCATCTAGTGAAGTTCTTAGGACATAGAGAAATGTTCAAAATAAATACTCGTGACCTTGTCAATTCACTTTGACCAAAACATAAGTAAAAGGGTCAAAATGGACATGTGAGAATTTTTTTCACAATGTACCCTCTCCTTTTTCATCTAATTGTGTGAATTAAAATTTCTGTGATAAAATTTCTAAAGGAGGGAAGAATAAAAAAACCCAAAATTATAAAAATTAAATTTCCCTTATTAGTTGACATGTGTGTCATATTTATGAATATAGTTAAATATTCAGGCACATCATCTTATAAATTTATATCAAAATAAATTGAGGAGAAAAATTAAAATTGGTAAAACAAATGTTTGATATAATGAAAGAATAATTTCATTTTTAGGAATAAAAAAATATTTTATTTACATTAACATAAAATTTATAATGAATTTAATATAATTAAATAAATGTTTTATTTTTTTAAAAATTATATATTTTTATATAATTGAAAATATATTTATATGAAATCATAAGTAATCTTTCTAAGGATCATGAATTTAATCTAGTCATAAAAAGTAATAATTTTCACTAAATATGGATTTTTATTTGAAAAAATAAATTAATTATATTTATATCATTATTTTTATAAAATTAATTTAATTTTTGTTATATCACCTTAAATTTATCATTGGGTATATTTTTAGGATTTTATAGTAATGTTTATTTTTTAGTTAATAGTAAAAATAGTTTTTATGAATTGTGTTAAATTTATGAAATAATTGTTATATAATTATGAAATAAAATTTTATGATACATTTTTTTAGCAAAAATGTACTTACGGAGTAAAATAATTAATTTTGAAATATGAAGATAAATTTAAAATATTTTATTTCAAATTTTTGAAACTAAAATTATTTTATCTAAATATAAAAATAACCCTAGTTATTTTCATTAAATTGACTGGTTCAAAGGTTCTATTTATTTTTATATTGATCTAGATCTCAAATAACCATCATCCTTTTAATAATAAATAAAAACAATTCATATGAAAAATTATTATTTGGGGAAAACTGCCCGAATTATATAAAGTATTTTCTTTTAAAAATTATGAAACACTCCTCTCCTCCCCTTATAAATACCCCCTCACCACCCCAAATATCATTACAACATCAGAACCATATCTTACAAAAACCATACCCAAATATCTTTACTATTTCCAAGAGGTTCTGGTCAAACCAATTTACTTATCTAAAAATTCATTGGTTGTACTCCAAGGGTGGACCATTATGGGAAGTGGTAGTTTTCTTAATCGTGTTATTTTATGTTCTTATCCTCATTTATCTCCATTAAATATAATAAATCCACCATGAAAATATTATAATATTTATACTAAAATGTTATTATACTAATTTAATATCAATTATCATATTCCCTCCCTTTAATTCTAAAATGAAATCATCGACCATGTTTTGGTTGGTTCACTGCCTCCATAGATGATGTATTTAATTTATCATCACACCATTACATTTATCGTCTCATAATTCTATTTAATAAAAATAATAATATATTTTTGGCATTACTATCATTTTGGAAAGATAATTTTGGAATTGTATTTATGACATTAACAATAAATGGTCATAGTAATTTTAATAGTAAAAAAACAAGCATAACAAAAATTATTTCAAAATTTGAATCTATTATAGATAATATATGTAATTTAATAAATATTTAATAATTATAATGATTAATAATTTATAACTATTCATGTATTTAAATTATAAATTTTTTTTAACTCTTTGAAAATTATCAATGTACTAATGTAGTTTTAGATAAATTGATAGAATAGCCAAAGTGGTCGATGAGAGAAAAAATGACACAATAAATAATGAATGATATAAAAGGAATGGCCTATGAAAAATATATATGTAAATAGTTAAAAAATAAATTTTTCATAAACTTGATTAGGTTGTTTAGGATATTAGACATATGTAACAAGCTAGTCAATACTTTAGGTAAGGTAACTTCCAAACCACCCTCATTTTTGGGTAATATACTATCTCTCATTTCTCACTAATATTGTCAATAATTCTTAATATATATATTTATATATTTTTCCCACTTATATAAATTTTTTAATTTTTATTCATTTTGTAGGGTTATACATTTTTTTCAAGTCCCATTCCCAGTCTCTCATTAAAACTAACTTATTTAAGGGAATATTTATATTCATTAATTCATCATCATGTGTCACTCTTCTAAAGTACTTTTTATGATATAAATTTCCAAAATGTTCTAATTCCTTATTATATTTGGAATTTATAAACATTGGTTATTATTTAAGACAACATTATGTACCCCACATCATTTTCATGGGTTTTTCTTATGCTTGTGATTTTTTATAAGACCATTTTCTTTATTAGAACACATATACATATACATATATATATATATATATTATGATATCATGGGTGATCCTAGAATTATATATCCTATAATACATTGGATTTTTTTAATATTATGATATTTCGTTACTATTTCATGGGATGTTATATTCGCACACTATGTTATGTCACCTTCAAAGTGATCCTTGACTTATGTTATGTTTTCATGGTTTATTTTGTCACCACCTATATATGATTCCATTATCTTATAATATTCTTTCAAATATTAAATGTTACAATTATTATGATCCTTTTCTTTATGATATCATTACATGTCACTTTATTCATAATTATTACTTCTCTATAAAGATTTACTATGAATATTCATTTAATAGGATTTAAATATCACTAGTTTCCTTTATCTATTTTCCATAGGGTACCTTGTGAAGTAATAGTAGTTAAATTGAACTTAATCCCACATTTTCATGTTCAAAATATTACTAATGTTCAATATGATTATGTTTTTTATTTTTTTAATTTCCCAATGACAATAGACCTCTAGATTTATGTAGTGAGATTTATGGAATTTTATATTTAAAATCATGTAATAATATGGGAATGAGACTCATGTTTCTATAGATATATTCTTTAAAATGGAAAAGAAAATATTATTTCCATTTGTGGATTGATTATCAAGGGGGGAATGATCAAAAGTTTTTCGGTGGTTGGTAGTTGGAGTTTGTAAAATAAGTCATGAGACTATTTACATGTTTCTAGTAAATATAAGTTTGGGTATTAGAGTTCCTTTTGAGTGGTTAATATTTGAAGAACTCTAATGAAGTTGAATTGAAAAACGGGAGTCAAGATGAGCTTAGTTGATCTCTATTAAGACTTGGAAAATCAAGAATTTAACTTAGACTAAAGATTTTTTTCTCTCACAATCACAATTACTTACTATGGTGAGGTGTTTTGATGAACAATATATTGAACGCATTCAATTCATTATGTTAGGAGACAATTAATTAATGAATCTTGGATTTTTTGATGGTTGTATTCAGTGAAAAAATGATAATGGATGAGTTGTAATAACTTTTATGGTTAGTGTATATGTATAGGAATTAAAGGAGTTATTTTTTTGATAAAGATTATTAAACATGTAATGAAGGATATGATCACATCATATTCGGTTTGAGATAATATCTTATAATAAATTATTTAACTGACTTGAAAATGTGTCATCCTATAGTTATTCATATATTGAGATTGATTAATCTAATATGAGTGAACTCATGTCCTAGTGGTTGATGTTTCAATATGACAAGTTTGATGGAGAAATCATTTAATCCTCTACAAGATAATATATTATAGAGTTAATATGATGTAAATATGGAATGATTCTTTAATGAAGATTACCATGCCTTATCTAAAATGACTATTCTATAGTAATACATATGAGGAGTTAAGAAATGTATATTGTATCATAAAGAAACCACAAGATACTTAAGTTCATTACTAGTTTTAAGAGTTAAGTTTTCTTTCACTGTAGACAATGATTTACAATAAAATCTATAGATATCTAAAAAAGGCCATGATATAGTAGGAGGAAACAATACAGTACCTCTTAGGTAAAAATGGTTTGATAAATTTTTGGTTCTTTAAATTTAATTCATTCCAGGAAAAAATGAAATATCCACACCTTAGTGAGTCTAACGTATGAATATTTACGAATTTTTGGTTATAGAGAAGAAAAAGGTTCCACTCCATAATAAATTGGACGTTCCATAAATCCAATCAAAGATATGTCAAGAAACTATATGACCTTTGTGTCCTAGTATTCCATATCAATTGAATATGATGATAACTCCATTACTAAATGTTTCTTGATGCAATACTTGATATTTTTATAAATATATATGTGAATTACAAAGACATTATATTTGAAAAAACAAAGGGAGAGCCTTTTATTCCATGAAAATTTAGTAGTATTTTTTGATAATAATAGGGTTTCAATTTATATCTAAATTATAAATGCAATAAATGTGCGATATTCATATGTCATTAAACTTTTCATTACTTATTTTTAATCCTATAATTGTAGTTTAAGACAATCCACTAATTCTTCTATTATTACATTGATTATAAATTAGATCATGGGTAGAGACATCATAACTACCACACAAAAATTATTATCCACATGATAATAATGGTACATGATCCTTTTAAATATCATTACACCTTTGTGTGTTCTTTATTAATTAACCTCTAATAATCACATCATCACCATATAGATCATTTCTCAGTAACTAAAAAAAGTGATAATGTAGTTTTTAAGAGGTAAATAGCATTTTTAGTGACTTATTATTCACACCCCATAATGGTTATACAATCTCCCTTGGGTCTATATGCACAAATAAAACTTTTTATTCAAACCACTATCCCATAATAGAAAAAATATTTATATTTAATGAAATTTATTATGTATTTACCTCTTAGGTATATTCTTCTATATTCTAAAATTTTAATAGTGGTAAAACCCATTTAAATATTTTTCATAAAATGTAAATGTTATGTACTAAATATTTCTAATAAAATAACATGAATATTTAATATTTAAAAGTTATTTTAATTTTTAAAAATGTACTAAAAGTTCCAAAATCATGGGTTGTTGATATTAAATAATGCGTATTTTTAACACCTATAATTTTTAAAATTTTAATTTTATAATGTTTTATTATTTATTTTTATGTTATGAAGTGGTTTGGGTTTATTAGGTTTTGTTAGAGATAGTTTTTAAATATTTTGGAGAGTTTCTAAAGATAGAACGATTAAGGGAAAAAATATGGGATTCCTAGGTAAAAATATTGGGTGAGTTGGGAATCTGGGGAAAATTTTAATGATGGATTCTAGTTTGAGTAAATTATGAAACACAGCATGTGGCCCTAGTTTTTTCTATTGGGAAGAAGCAAGGTTCGAGTACACAGTTTGGTAAAAGGTGTGGATAAACCATGAAACCATTGAGATTTTTAGATAGTGTATTCCTATTGTTTGGAACATAGTTTTCCAAATTTTAGTACTTGACAATAAATTTCATTTCAATGTTTTTAAATTATATTTTTAACATGGATAATCTCTTAAAACACAGATTTCATTCCTCCTCACTTAGGATCTTATTCTTGTGGGTTCATTTGTTCAATTTTGATCATTATCTTTATTTAAAATAATAGTATATTGTATTATTGGCTCATTTCACATAGATATTATAGGCAAGGAATCCAGAAATCCTTCTCCCTTATTACCTTCTCATTTCAGGGTGAGCGAAGCACTATTTAGTGATTTATGAATAGACTTTATTTTTAGGGATGTTTTAATGTGGAATTGGTTTAACATATCATAGAGTATTTGGGAGGTCCTAACTCTATGGGGGAATGTTGTGATTTTATCTTTGAAATCTTGTGTGAGGTAGGTGTCTTCCGTATCACTTAAATTTTAACTATAAATTCAAGGAACTTTATTTATTAATATTAATTCTTATGATTATTGATGGAAAAATATTACGAAAACTATTTTAATGTATTATATTAATGTTTTATCTATTTATTAAATAAATTTTGTTAGTAGAGCCCAATTTCATTTTGGGAAAATGAATAAATTTTTCTTGTTTATAAGATTAATGTTTTTAGTTTGTGTAAACATGAAATTATCATGGATATTTATGTGTTCAATATTCATATGATGGGTAATTTTTCATTCTTAATTGGTTTTTGTGCCAAAATTATGTAACACTAGATTGAACCACCAATATAATAATTTGTTTAAGGGGAACATTTTGTCACTCATGTGTCAGGTTTGTTCATGGAGTCTCACTATAATTGGGGAAGTATTAGCTCTCTATGTAAGATTTTAGAGGGAAGGGTTTGCTACATTTCATGGGTGTGTGTGTCTATGGTGTGGGTGTGAGTTATGGTTTGAATTATTTAAATATATATATATTTATATATATATATATTCAACTAATTATTATGTTTTTATCCTATTATATATAAATAGTAATTTTTTTCATTTTTTAGTGCAGTTTGTGTTAATTCTACTAGGGGATTATCTATTGGTTTGAATACTCACCCACCGTATATTCATCTTGGAGCCTATGCATCTATTTTTCATCATGATATTGGTAATGGGAATACCTATTAATTATCTTGTGGATAAACTTGATGTTATGGTCATGGTTTATGGGGTATTGATCTTGGGAGTGGTAGTAGGTTAAAGCTTAGTGTTTAATGACACCAAAATTTATTAATGAAATTCCCTATTTGAATGAATACAATCTTTACCAAGTAGTGTAGTTACATAAAACACATGATCTAATTTTGTTATTATTGGTAGTTATAATCTTATTAACTTAAAATAGAATTAATAATCATTACCATTGATAATATATCTATTCTACAATAACCATTATGATTAGTATATTAAGAGTAATGATAAATTCAAATTTAAAGAGATGAAAGAATAGATGGCCTCAAATAGTGGGATCATTCCCTACAAATCCCGTTTATTGGAGATTTTAGGGATATAGTATGTTTCTAATTTTCCATTGACCAAGACCAAGATCATATTCAGCAACTACAATATGAGTGAAATAATTTACCAGTTAATTTATTCTCTTCGAGATAATTAACCAAACCATTTATACCGAACCTACCTATGTTAACCACACCATCTCACACCTTAACATCAAGGAAATCACTTGTGTAGTGAAGGGATATGTATATAGACCCTAATAGTATTAATTTTTATATTTTATATACTATCCATAAAATAATTACAATATTTATTTCTTTTATTATTACAATTTCAAAAAATTAGATTACAAAAAACTTGATTTTGATATAATGAAACAAAAATTTTATTTTTGAAAAATATAAAGTTCAAATCAATACACTCGTTTAATGAATTCATTATTTTTTTAAATAATATAAAATTTAATAAAATATTATTATTAAATAAATTTTATTAAATATATATTATAATAATTTTTTGTGAAGAAAAAAATTATTATTAAAAGTATGATAAAAAAATAATTTTCAAAAAATGTATATTTCAATAAAAGAGGATTTATGATTATAAAGTGTAAATTATCATATATAGATAATTATATATATAAAATAAATATAATTTTTGAAATTATCCTATAAAAATGACACAGTAGAGATTTCATCATAATTTTCAGAGATAGTCAAATTTTAAGGTCAAAATTAAATGCGGTTTAAATATACGGTCTATATTATGAAATCATAATGACCCAAAGGTGATGTTATATATTCCATAAAAGGTATAGAAAACCTAAATATCGTATCACCATTAATATAGTTTGTTTTTAATATTATTTGATTAATTTTATAAACCCTTAATGTGTCCTCTAAATCTTATATTAAATTGTAATGTTTTAAATCCAATTCTCTATAAACAAGACTCACATCCGCATAACTAAGTTAAATCTTTTAATTTGATATGTTATTTTCCATATGAAATAATTAAAAAAATATTCTATAAAAAACCATCAAAAAATCATGGTATGGTTTGTGGTTTTGATTATATTATCATATAGAGTTAAAAAAATAGGTTTGGAAATTAATAAAGAACTATCCTCCCTTTTTCATTATAAACCCATTGAAACTACAATTACGATTCACTACAAACCCTTCAATTATTACATTAATATTTATTTCCCTCTATATATTCCTTCCAAGGTTCACCCAAGTTCTTAAGAAGATCCCCCAATCTTTTAGAAGCTTCCTCTCAAGGAAAGGGATTCTCTACTTCTCTTCTTTATTCATGAACCTTATTTATATTATGCCATTTAATTTCCATTTATTCATGTGTTTTATGTTATTACATATTTATATTACTATCCTTATGATTTAAAAGTGGTGAGAGAACCTTTTCACTCTTACTGAGCCCTTATAAGAATCATTCTGTATCACCATTATGTTGTTAAAATTGTATTACCTTTTTTCATTATAAACAATTATGTAGTGAATAACCATTCCCATTTCCCATCAATGGTATTCAGATATCTGTTCCTAACCATAATTTATTTGGTAATTCTTTGTATTTATCTCAAAATCATTAATATTGGTATTAAAATAATTTAAATATATCTTTATGTTCTATGATCTAGGAGGAACACATATGTGCGTACATGATATGAGAGTGATAGGTAGGCCTAGAATAATATAGCCCTCAAATGAATTGGTCAATGTTTTCATCTCATTAGATTCCATGTATGGTGATAGGGAGGTTATTCAAATAATTCTATATTATTATTTCTATTTGGTTATCCTTGACTTATGTCTTCGATTTCTTGTTTTATGTTATTGCTCCATTCCCTTCCTTCCTTTAAGCTACTATGTTATATCATGCCTCTTTGATCATGATCATGGTTGTAAACTATATTATTGTACATTGATTTTACTCTTGGATCACTGGTATTAATTTTTATTATTTTATGATTTTTTATTCCCTTACATAGATTTATTTCACTACCATTTTTTATGTACATTATTAGGTTATCCCATGTAGTTTTAGAAGAATGATATAATTATAGGAGGAAGTTAAGGAAGTTTTCTCCAATGTCCTTGTATTCCATATTCAATTTGTTTTTATAAGTAAATTATTTTAAAAATACACTAGTATTCATGATCATTTGGGATTGTATTATGTGTACCTTTTTTATAATAAATCATGAATAACGATGTATTAAAATATTGGTTGTCGTATTTTGTATCAGAGAAAAGACTAGTTATTTTTGTGATTACGGTTAAAAAAATATTGTTAAAGCCTTAAGGATAAGGATACACATAGTAAAACAACACTACATTTTGAAAATGTATTGACTAAGTGGTTTCCACAAAAATACAACCTTATCTAGATAATATAAGTGGATGTGGATCTAGCACAAAGATACTTAAGTGTAATAACCCCGAAAAGGGTGCATTGAGCTGGGATCGATCATCCACTAGTAGGAAAAAATGAGCCTTATTGTGATACTATTTTGAAACTCATGGGGGATATTATTTGGTAAATTTAAAAGCTCCTTACAAACCATTATTATGTAAAAATAATTCCCATAAGATTTATATTTGGAAATAGATACTGGAGAAAATAGATTCAAGCCTAAAAAATGATAGATTAAAGAATATAATTCAGTTTTGAGTTATCATTTTAATGTTCATTGTTTTCTGTGTATATTTTTAATTGTTTAAAAATACACATTAATAATTTTTCCTTTATTTTTATTCAATATATAAAAATAGTTAAAAAAAAAGACAAAAACCAATGTGAGGGGAAGTGTGATGACTAACCGAATGAGATTACCAACCATATGGGTGTAGGAATCACAAAATTCATGAAAATAATTTCTCAATTAAATCATGTTTTAAAAAGAAACCTAAATTAGGAGGAATTCTTGAATCCACATAAGAAAGTGAAAGTTACAATTGAGACCTCTATGAAACAATGGTCTCCATCATTCAATGAATATTTTGATCCCTTAATCATGGAACAATTGATCAAATCCATATAAAAGATATTATCCATCCATAAATTATTTCAGTTAAAAAATATTATTATGGATGTTTATCATATGGAGGGAGAAGCTGATCAATGGTGCACGTTGTTCAAAAATAGGAATCCAAATGAGATTTTTGATGGGATGGAGTAGAAGTAATTATACAAAACATTTTTCAATAACTATTTTTCTTCCACTCTCTAACTAAAAATGTTGAGGTACATCCTCAGCTTCAAGTGAAATGATGATGAATCCATCACGTTATATGAAGAAAAGTTGAAAAGACTTTCATGAAGACCCTTTTATTTTTTCATGTATTTCAAAAGTATATTTTACCACTTTTTGGGATAATTCTTAATATTTGTAAAGACATATCCATTCATGAATTTTAAATATATGAATAAATACTTTCCCTAAAAGTCTCAATAGATATCAACGAGTCTCAATAGTCTTCTAGTACTGGAGATAAGAAGTGGAGAATATATTATAATTATGGTTGTGTAACCAAATAATATCATGGGGTAAAGGAATTAAATCATCCTATTTTTGAAAAGTTTGGGAGAGAAATCATATAAATTTTCTGAATGGGATAAATAAATTCTTTTAGTGTTGTATAGAAGGGCACCTCTATATTGGTTTTAAATACGAGAAATCCACAAATTATGTGGAAGAAAGGAATGATGTAGTCAACCCTTAGCCTATCATCTAACTTATTAACTACAATACATACAGACACTGTGAATCAATGACCTGATCCACAGGGTTTCAATGAAAACCAATGAAAATAACCTCTAAGGACTAAAGATCAAGGGAGGGCATATGGCATCATAACTGTAGAGGTTGATCCTGAAAATGATGTGGTGAAATGTATTTATGTTATTCATTCAGTAATGGATAATTTACATTTGGATTCTAGTTATATGAATTATTTTATATAATACATGTTTAGTAGAACTATTAAAACACCGCCTCAAAACATGAAAGTTAAGTTATCATTGAGGATATAGAATGTGTCAAATTTTGTATCCAAATTACATAACCCACCCCTATCCATATTTGAGGGATGAACTTCCTAGAAAACCTTTTGATACTCACTGTAGGATAATTTTATGATATTTTGGGTAAGGATGGGATTTTCTTATATAGATCCAACATTAATTTTCAAGAGAAGGAAATCACCCTACTTATCATGTATAATCATCCAATATTGCACAAGTGAATGGGGGGGGGGGGGTAATGTATATTATTTGGTATAAAATTCTCATTAATGGGTGTTCTTACCCTATGAAGAAGAGTATCTTGCTCAAATGATAAAAAATAAAGAAAATATCATCGATTATGACATTCCCATTGTAAGAGAATTTATGGATTTGTTTGTTAAATAATTATCTATAATTCCTCATATATGTGAGGTTAAGTTATCAATTGATATAATAACTGAATATTTTCTAATATCCAATACTATATATAGAATGAACATTGTTGAATATGAGGTTATGAAGAATCAATTACTAGACAATCTAGATAAAGGATTTATATGCCTAATTCCTTCACCATGTCATCCATTTGTTCTCTTAATCATGAATAAGTATGGTTCAATTCACCCCTAAAATGATAGTCATGTGCTAAACAAATTACAATAAAGAAAAATTATCTTCCACTGTAGATTGATGGATTTTCCAACCAGCTATGTGGAACATAGTATTTATCTATGGTGGATCTCTGGGCATGAAATTATCAAGTAAAGGTGAAGAAGGGGGATATCCAAAGGACTTATTTTAATACAAATTATGATCACTAAAAGTTTATAGTGATAAGATTATCTCTCATTAATACTATACATATCTAAAAGGAAAGATTAATAGAGTCTTTAGAGATTACATCAACTGAGTTTTAGTATTCTTTATAGATTATATTATTATCTAATCAAAAATCATCGAAGAACATGAGGATTATTTAAATACTATAACTAAGACCTTGTTGAAGGAAATTTCATATGAAATGAATGGTTATGTGATTTTTTATTACGAAATGTAACTCTCTTGAGGAAAGTTTTCACAAAAAATTGATATTTTTTGATCCATCTTAAATAGAGGAAATCAAAGAATGGATTGATCCAACATTTCTGATACAAATCAAGAGTTTCCTTCAAATATTTTGGTAATATCACGGATTCATGAGAAGTTTCTCATGTATTTAAATAAAACTAACAAATCTTATAAAAAAATGAGTCAATTATTTTTTTGTAATGATAAATGTGGGGAAATCCTTTTAGAAGTAAATAAGAGGCTAATAACTGCACCTATAATCACAATATCCACCAGTGGGGAAGTATTTGTAATCTACATTAATGCTTATAAAAAGGAACATGGTTGTATACTAATGCATGATAAAAAATTGATAGCCTATCCCTCTATGAAATTTAATATTAATGACCAAAAATACCTAACACATGATCTATAATTGATTCTAGTGATTTTTACATTGAATATTTATAGACATTATCACTATGGAGAAAAGCGCAACACATATATAGACTATAAAAGACATTAGTATATATTCATAAAAAAATGATCATAATATTCACTAACAAACATGGTTATATCAAATCACATATTATGATTGTTCAATCCATTACCATCATAGGAAAGAAAAAAATTAGATGATGCTATATGTATAAAAAGATCATGTAAGCCTATCCATGATACATATTTCAAGGGATCCAATATTCTTGGACATGAAGAGGATATAAATAGTAATAATAAGTGGATATTCAACCTAACTTTCCCAAATAACTTCTCACCCATAAATTATTGATAAGATATATTAGGCCAAAAAATATGATGTGATGCTACATAAGATGGTAGACAATATTTTGGGGTTTAAACTTATTGAAGATAGAGTTATAATGTTTAGAACATGGGTATGTGTCCCATAAAAACCATAACTAAAGGGGGAGATATTAGATGATTCACATAGATCATTTTTCTCTATTCATTTGAGAAGTACAAAAATATATAGATGTTTGAAGAAAAAAATCTAGCGGGATAACAAAAAGAGAGAGATTATAGAGTTAGTATCTTGATGCCGGGTATACAAATTATTCAAGGTGGAAGGAAAAAATTATAAGGGAATGATATAACCATTTCCCATATAAGTATTTAAATGAGAAATCATAACCATGGATTTTGATGTTGGACTCCCTAGGAAACTTAAAGGTAATAACATCATTTTGGTGGCAGTCGACCGCCTTACAAAGTCAGTGCATTTCATTGCTATCATGAAAGTTTTATATCTGGACCAAATGGGAAATATATATAAGGGAAGTCATAAGAATATATAGATTTTATCTTTATATTGTATATGATTGATATGTGAAGCTTACCTTGATGATTTGGATGAGCCTTTGACAAATTTTGGGTATAGAACTAAAATTCAGCACTACTTATCACACTCTGATAGATGGTCAGTCTTAAAGGAACATTCAAACTCTAGAGAATATACTGAGCTCATTTTCAATGGATTTCCAAGGTTGTTTCACTCAACACCTTCCCCGAGTCGATTTTTTATATTAAAATAGTTTACATTATTTTATTAAAATAAAAAATTATGATGATTTTAATGAAGAGGTGGTAGACTCCAACATGTTGAGATAAATTTATAGAACTAAAGATGATGATACCTGATCTTATCTAGGAAATGACATAGAAGGTTCAACACATTCAGTATCATATGAATCCCAAATACAGTCGATAGAAAATATATATAGACAATCATCGTTGTGACATGGACTTTGAGGTCCGAGATAAAGTATCCTTTATATATCACAATGGAAGAAATTTTACAATCAACTAAAACTCTCACATATCCAATATTCAATACATTATTTGTTCCTTGTATTGTAACACCCCGAACACAGATACTTAGAGCCGGTGTATTACTTTAACACATTGGTATGATTAAAAAGAATAAAATCTGGAAAGACTAATTAGTTTAGTAGTTTTGGAAAATCAAGTACATAACAAGGTTCAACATTACAACTTGAAAATAAATTCAACATATAATTTCGATTGGGAACATCCAGAACTCTATGTTTATCCCTGCAGTTCATTAATAATAAACTTTTTCATGCTCTAAGAAAATAGAAACATAAGAAAGGGGTGATATTTGATGCTCAATAGGGGTAGGCAGTATAGAGGAAGATATCATAAACAGAAACATTAGGAATGGTGAAAAAATAAAAACACATTCCTTTTAAAAATAATTAACGTGAACCTAAAATGGTAGTAATATGAGATGAATAAATAATTCCATAATAAAATACAATCTTGGGTATTATAATAGTTGAATAACCATGTGAACTATGAATTTATAGCTTCATAATGAGGGAAATTAATATTCCATAAATTCTAAAACATACCTTTGAGGACTCATCCAATATGTTTAAAAATTATTGAGGCCTCAGCAAAAACCATATCTCAAAATGGGCAAGAACTCGTCCAAGTCAATGCCTATTTGTCTCATGAGACCAACCGGTGCAATGATGGGATGTAACATGCCCAAAACCTCACATAATTAGACCAATGAATTCTTTTTATGAGTGGTTATAAAACTAAACAACATATACATTCATATTGAAACAAATATATTAAAGGTAAATAACATTCCCAAAAATATTAATATGAAAAACTAACCATTTTAGGTAAATTGGTGAATTATTTTAGGACAGAAAAACCACAATCAAAATAATAATAAACAATACAATTAAATATGGTTTATGGTATCATAAAATATTAATCCTAATAATAAATAATAATCAATAAGAAATTTTAAAAATACACTTATAAAATCATTGAGTAATTCATGAGATAAACACTCTATTATTTTGAAAAGAAGTGTTATTTTGGAAAAGTATTTATATAAAACTAGAGGTGAAGTATGATTTTATTTTTAAAATAAAATGATTTAGTTTTTAATAACAATGGTTTCTAAAAAAATATTATAGAGTTCCTTTAAAAATAGGTAATAACTTGAGAAACTCCCTTGAATTGGGAGTGTATTTCAGAAATAATTTTGAATATTATTTTTAAAATGTGTAACTCCACATAAAATAAAAGATATTTATAATTAGTAAACATATATTTAATGGTCACCCATAATTTATGAAGAGTATATAAAAATGAATAAGAATTTCATTTAGGTAATTAGAAAATAAAAGTAACCCGAAGGAAAATAGAAGTTTGCGTGGAAAACCCTTACCACTTTATAATCAATCAATTCGTATACCCAAAAACTAACAATAATCAAATGATAAATTGAATACCATGAAAATAAATATATTCATGATATGATACATCAATGGTCAGTATAAATGCACCATATATAGGTAATAGTAGTGAAAAAGGATGTCTCCAAAAAAATGGACATGAGAGGAGGAAACCATTACCTTAAATATGAATGTGTTCTATTATTGAACTTAATATCCAAGAATATGAAATTAGAGTTATTAATAATGTAATTTAGAACATTTTGGACGTGTATTTATTTTATCATTATTTTATTAAGTTCATTATGTCTTTATTTATTAGTTATATGATTGAATTCTGTTGTTTTAGAGTGTTCACTTCCTTGGTTTTCATGATCGGTATATTTGTATATGAATATTGATGTTCATGTGGAAATGATGTAATTATACAGAATTGAAATTATATATTATTTATGAACATAAATAATTTTTAATGGTTATATATAACATTTATGTTATGAGGAAGAATCATTCGATGAAATATAAATGACAATCACTTAGATTATTTGGTGGTATTTAAATTTTTATGACCTAGTTTTTTCATATGAATTAATACTACGTAAATATACTGGTCATTGGATATTAAGTAGGTTATTATACATATATAATAGTTTTATTCAACCATAAAAATGATTTCATGGATAGTAATGAAGAATAAATTGAAGAACAAAACATTGTTTACCACGAAGGTTGTAAATTGGAACCTCATAGACGATGATTTCACTTATAAAAGAGAGAGAGAGAGAGAGAGTAAGAAGATTGATAATGGTTATTACATTAACATGATATAATTACAATATATAGATTATACTGGAGTTATAAGTATAAATTGGACATAGGGGGTTGTAAATGTATAAGAAAATAAGATAAATTGATATGAAACTAAATGAGAAAGAAAGATGCATTGCCTTTTAGAATAACCTCCTAGAGAACCTCCTTAAGGGAAGGGTTTTGGTCTTCTGGAAAGACCAAGAGATCATAGACATAGAGAGTGACTAAGGAAGGGTATATGGGAAGAAATTATACAAGGAAAAAGTCTTGAGAGGAGTGATTAGATCATGTAGGGGGGGATCATTATAGTTGAAGAGATGAGTGAATTTTGAATATTTAATTAATTATTTTATTAATTCCATTAATAAAACCAATAGTGATGATTCTTGTGACCCATTATAGTAAAAAGTGCATGTGAGTTAAAAACTAGTGGGATTACATCCTCCTTACATCACTTATGACCCAATAACTCATGCATTTATCATTTTTCGCAAATTGTTGTATTTTACTATTCACCCAAAATTCATGTTTTTTAGAAAAATACCTAAAATTTACTCCAACTATTTTTATATGTATAGAGTTAAAAAATGAAATTCATTTTTTGAAAATAATTTTCTAAATATTCTTAATTACAATTTTTTAAAAATAATATATATAAAAAACTTTAAAACTATAACTCGTTTTATAACACCTTAAGAAATTATTAAAGGTCCCATTAGATTATCTTATATCCATAATAAAATAAAATAAAAATTTATGATTACATTTTATGAAAATACATTTCCATTTTAAATTATGAAATTAATCATAAAATTGTAATTGCTATAATTGATGACATAAAAAAATACCAATACATTTACCGTGCTCGTTTTTTCACTTATAAGATGTCTAAATTGTGTTTATAAACTCATGGGTCAAGTTTATATTTTTTTGGATGATTAAAATTCATTAATATTCATTACTATTGATATGGGTATGTAACTACTCATAAGGGTATGCTACTATTCATCAAAAACTATATTTGTCTATTCAGACTCTAAATATATAACTAAATGCAACCATGTATGTCAGTTTTCTAAAATTCAAATTACATAGGTGGTAAAATTATGTTTACAGGTTAGGTTATAAAAAAGTGGTATTTTTTAGAGAATTAATGGTTTATGCATTCAATTTTAAATTTATTTTTAAAATCATGGGGTGTTACATTATCCCCTCCTTACAAAAATTTCATCCTCGAAATTTGACATCTCACTTTGATAGTTATAGGTTTTTTCTTAAAAATTACCTTGTAGGAAACCCACATCTATAATAGGGTTAATAAAATATATTCCCAATAAAGTGGTTAAGGGAAATGAGGTGCTCACCACAAAAATTATAATTTCAAATGGGGAAATATTAGTTAGAAGTAAAAACCTGGACATGGAATAAAAATCTAACTATGATGTTCGGATGGAATGTTATATAGAACATGTTCAGATGAAAGTTGATTACTACAAAATTGTAAACTACTATAAAAATCCTAAATATTATCAAATATTATGATAAAAGGAAAACATTTTATTTAATACTCTTTTTCTAGAGTCGAGGAATTATTCCAATCTATAAGAATATAAATATATGCTTCTACTTATCGACTCATACTTTTATTTTACTTTAAACTATCTATACCTCATCACTTAGCACATGTTATGCCATATGGTGAAGCAATACATTTACCTCTAAAATCTCATGCGATGATCAACTTAATCCATTTCATAAATGGTTAAAAATTCCAAAATATAATGATTCAACACATTATAATGAAGGTCTCTAAATTTCAAATATGAACATAGAATTAACCCTTTCAAATTCCAAACATGTGAATAACTTCACCATGTATCCTCTTAAAATATTGTAATAATGGGAATTACTGTAAAAACCATATTGGAATCATGCATTCTTCAATATTCCATAAGTAAGAAAAAATTTATTGGATACAATCCTTAAATCCAAAAGTGTTTTAATCTTCATCGATGATAGCATATAACACTTCTCGACATGTCAACAATTAGATCAAAGGTAGTATATTTTTATCCAAATAAATCATTTCTTCACAATTATATTCATCATTAGAAATATCTTACAAGTTTTACTTCCTTTAATCTTATGTTTTCCAAAAATTTTATCTTCCCACCGAATATCCTATCTTGGTACCATTAATATTATGGTTTCATATCCTTAATGAAAAAGTATTACCGTACAATACTCATATTTTCCATAATTCTTATAACCAGTACACTACTGACAAAATATTCAAATGACATGATTATTTATAGGGAATATTAATCATCCTACTTCATCTATGGTAGCATTATAACCTGATCATTATCCACAATAATCATTTGGGATGTATTATTTTTATGTTTGGGACATTGATTCACATAGTTTCTCATCTCCTTTCATTTGAAGCATTATACATTGAAAAATATTTTCTTACCCTTATTATAAAAAACATGGTGTCATTTTTCTCCACACTTATAAAAAACAACCATTCCCTTCAAGAATTTACCCGGGGAAATCTTTCTAAAATTATCACATGTGGGAAAATACATCTTTCCCTTATTCACTTTATCCATGTTTTTCTCTACCATCATCTTCTTTTATTTCTTCCTTTTAAATCCATATGACTCAGAGAACTCTTTAAATACTTTGTTAATACATGATACTATTTTCTCATATGATAAGGATACATGGGAGACAATATTATTTTCAAATGATGGCTTAAGACCATTAGAGATATGATCCCCTATACCCTTCACATTTCATACATCGGTGAAGTTCTCATTCCCTCTGCTAGGTGCCACTTCTTATCAATTCTATATTATATATTATATCATAAAATTATGAACTCTCTATATCTCTAAATATGGTATAAAAAATAACATAAATTTATGCATCATAAATCCTAAAACTATATACTTTAGTAACTTTGGGGGCATAAATCCTTCACAATTGTTTGCGATAAGCTTAAGAATTTACGAAAGCATATCCCCAAGGAGTGTCAAAACAAGAGTGCAGTAAAGACCATTGTTATGCACCCGTTCATGTTCGAGTCTTGTTCAAAGTGGTGTTTTTGTGTTTTACCCCTAGACACATATGTGCCAGAGCCACCTTTACTTGTTCGTATCCAGACATTAATGTATTTTAATGATTAACCATGTAATATATTACTAACCAAAATTCTAAGATGTCCTTTTATTTTTCTACCCAAAGACTATCATAGGATTTTGTTCAATAATCTATTTTTTCTATATCTAGTTTCTATGTTTTCTAATAAACTTCCTCTAATACAAACTGTAATGACCTAACCCGAGAATCCCAGGGCTAGTGCATTACTTTAATACATTGGCATGATTACTAGGAATAAAATCCTGAATAAATGAGTAATTTAGTAGTTTTTGAGAACCAGATACATTCCTAGGTTCAACATTACAACCTGAAAATAAATTCAATATATAATTTTTATTGGGAACATCCAAAACTCTAAGTTTATCCGTATAATTAATTCATAATAAACATCTTATTGACCTGAGAAAATGAATCATAAGAAAGGGGTGAGATCAAATGCTCTATAAGGGTAAGAAATATAGTTCAAGATATCATAAACATAATCATTAGGCATGGTGAATAACTAAAAACACATGTCTTTAAAAATAACAAATATGAACATAATGTTGAAAAAATATGAGATGAATAAATAATTCCATAATAAAATAAAATAATGTATATTCTACTAGTCAAATAACCACATGAACTATTAATTTATAGCTTCATAATGAGAGAAATGCATATGCAGGACAATCTAAAACATACCGTCATGGCCTCGAGCAAGACATCTAAAAATTATTAAGGCCTCAGAAAAAATCAAATCTCCAAATGGGGAAGGCCTTGGCCAAGTTCATGTTTATTTGTCTCATGAGACCTACCAATTCATTGAGGGGCTATAGTGGGCCCCAACCATCACATAATAAGTCTAATTAATTCCTCATATGAGTGTGGATAAACATAAAAAACGTATACATTCACATTGAAACTAACATATGAAATGTAAATAACTTCCTCTAAACATAAATCTTAAACACTAACCATTTAGAATAAATTGGTGAATTGTTTTCAGATAGCACATACAAAATCAAACTATCCATAAACCATCAAATTAAATTTTATAGATTCTATCATAAAAAATTAGTCCGAATAATAAATAATAATCAACAATAATGTTGAAAAATACTCTTCTAAAATCATCGAGTTATTTTGGGGATAAATACTCTTTTATTTTGAAAAGAATAGTTATTTTGGAAAAGAATTTGTATAAAACTAAAAATTAAGTGATATAGTATTTTCATAATAAAATTAATGATTTTTGAAAGATAATGGATGATAAAAATAGATTTAATAGTTCCCTTGAAAATATGTATGAATTTGAGAAATTCCATTGAATCGAGGTTGTATTTCAGAAATATTTTTTAATGTTCTTTTTAAAACATGAAACACCCCTTAAAACAAGGAAGCATTATGGTTAGTAAGAATATACAGAAAACTCACATAGAATTTAAGAGGATATAATAATAATAAATAATAATTTCATTGAGGTATTTAGACAATAAAAGTAACCTGAATGAAAATAGAGGTTTGGGTGGAAAACCCTTGCCACTTTTCATTCAATTGATTTGTATGCCCCAAAATTAATAATATTCAAATGATATATTAAATATCATGAAGATAAAGATATTAATGATATGATACATTAATGTTAAGTAAACATACACCATACAAAAGTAATAGTAGTGAATAATTAATGTCTCACAAAAATGGAAGTGTGATGATGAAACCCTTACCTTAAATCCGATTGTGTTCCGTTATTGAAATTAAGGTCCTAGAATATGAAATTAGACATATTAATAACTTAATTATGAATATTTTTGACATTTAATTATTTAATCATCATTATGCCTTTATTGATAATTTATAATATGGAATTTCGTTGTTTTGGAGTGTTTTCTTCCTTGGTTTTCATGATTGACATATTTTTATATGAATATGGATGTTCATGTGGAAAGAATGTAATTATCAAAAATTAAAATTATATATTATTTAATGAAGATACCAAGGGGTTAATGGATTTATATATTTCATTTATGGTATGAGGAAGAATTATTGGATGATATATTAGTGAGAATCACTTAGATTATTTGGTGGTATTTTTATTATTATGAACTAGTTTTGTAATATGAATTAATAATATGTAAATATAATAGTTCTTGGATATTAAGTATGTTATAATAAAAAAATTATATTCTTATTAAACCTAAAAAATTGTTTCATGGATAGTAATTAAGGAGAAACTGAAGAAAAAAACTTCATCATCCATGAAGGTTGTAAATTGGAACCTCACGACTGGTGATTTCATTTATAAAAGAGAGACAAAATAAAAAGATTGATAATGGTTATTACTATAACATGGTATATATTTAGTATATATATTATAATGGATTTATAAAGATAAATTGGGTATAAATGTTTAGGAATGAATAAGAAAAGAAGATAAATTTAAATGGAACTAAATGAGAAAGAAAGATGCTTTATGAATTGGAATAACCTCGTTGACAACTTATTTAAGGGAAGGGGTTTTGGTTTTTTGGAAAGAAAAATAGGTATTAGATGTTGGTATTGACTAATGAAGGGTATTTGGGCAGAACATAGAGAAGAAACAAGGCTTTAGAGGAGTGAATAGAAGAGGGAGTGAGGGGGGGGGGGGATTATAGTGGAGGAGATGAGTGAATTTTGAATATTTTATTCATTATTTTATTAATTCCTTTAAGACAACCAATAGTGTTTATTAATGTGTCCCATAATAGTAACAAGTTCATTTGAGTTCAAAAATAGTGGTCTTACATCATCCATACATAACTTTTGACCCAATAAATCATAAATTTAACATTTATTATAAATTATCATATTTTACTATTAAAACAAAATTCATGTTTTTTAGAAAAATCACAAAATATTTACCCCAACCATTTTCAACATATAAAATTATAAAATTAAATTCATTTTTCTAAAATAATTTTCTAAATATTTTTAATTTAATTTTTAAATAAAATCATAATTTATTCCAAAAAAGCTACTTTAAAACTATAACTCATTTTATAACACCATAAGAAATTAATCAGGGTCCCATTAAATTGTCATATAAACATTAGAAAATCAAGTAAAAAATTATCATTACATTTTATGAAAATAAAATTCCATTTTAAATTAATAAATTAATCCATAAATTGTAATTAAAATATTGATGACATACAAAAATACCAATACTTATATTATGATCGTTTCTTCAATTATAATATGTCTAAATTGTATTTATATAGTCATGGGTGAAGTTTCATTTTTTGGTTGATTTTATATTCATTAAAATTCATAAATATTTATAAGGGTATGTTACAATTCATAAGGTTATGTTACTATTCATTAGAAACTAAGTTTGTCTTATTATACTCTGAATATCCCACTTAATGAAACCATGTATGTCAGTTTTTCAAAATTCAAATCACAGTGGTCACGAAATTATGTTTACTGACTAGGTTATAACAAAGTGGGGTTTTGTAGAGACTTAGTGTTTCATGCATTAAATATTAAATTTTTTTTGAAAAATTATGGAGGGTTACATGTATTCCTCTTGAGTAAGTATTTACCAAACCCCTTACAAGTATAGAATCTAGAGGTCTATCCATTATAGAATTTACTATCATATGAGGAGCATCTAGTGGAAATGTCAGATCCTAAATATACTAAAAAAGAGAAATCCCCTGGTCAATGTGTTTTGGTGAAACCATATGTTTGAGGAAGTGACATGGGAATTAGAACAAGCAATGAAATAGAAGTCCCCTCTTCTATTTTAATGTATGAAATAAAAATGTTTTGGTTGTAATTTTAGAAGGTGGAATAATGTAATGACATAACCTTTTATAAATGAAATAACATATTTGAATGAGTAGGTTACTTATCATGAAATGTAGTTTTATGAAATAGATGCACTACTTTGGTTATTTCTAATAATTATAGTATGCTTGATTTAAAATATCATTAAGAATTATAATTTTTTATAATGTTGCTATTTTATTATTACAATTAATATTAGTATATTAAGAGTTATGATAATTTCTAATTTCTATAGATGAAATATGTGATAGAATGAAATAGTAGGATTATACCCTATGAAGCCCATATATCAAAGCTTTAAAGGGAGATATTTGGTATTTTCCCTTGACCATGACCATGTTGATAGTCAACAACAAAATCACAAGTGAAACTATTTATGGGTTAAATTTAAAGTCAATGAGATCATTAAAGAACCCTTGTATGCCAAACCACCGCAAGAAAATCTCATAGTCGCACACTTTAACTATAGGGAATTAGACAGTATAATATAGGGATATGTACATAGAACCTAAAATTATGAATTTTAAAATTTTTATTTTTAATAAAATAAAGATTGTATTTATTGGTTTTTTTGTTACTATTTTTAACAATATTTGTGTTTGAATTTAAATTTTAATATGATAAACACTAATTGTATTTTTTAGAAATATATAGTTTTAATAAAGTAAATATTTTAATTAATTCAAGGAATTGTGAAATAATTAAATTTTAATAAAATATTATTATAAAATAATATATATTTAATATAATTGGATGAAAAATTTTACAAGGACAAAAATAATTTTTATTAGGGTATTAAAACTGTTATTATTAGAAAAATAGTATTTCAAAGTAAATATGGATTTTTAGTTTAAAAGTATTTATTCTCATAATAAGAGATTTTTTTGTAAAAAATAAATATTATTTGTACAATAAGAGCATCAAAATCCGAAAATGGTGAGATTTTCATAAATCTGGAATACATTCATTTTTTTGGTAAAAATTAAATACAATATGAATATATGTTTTATATTATGACATTATGATAACCCAAATGTGATATAATATATTACACAAAAGGTATCTAAGACCAAAATCTTGTCTCCTATTTATAATAATATTCTATTATGATTATTTGTTTAATTATATAGACTTATAATGAATCCTCCAAAACAAATATTATATTATAACGTTTTAAAACCGATTCATTAAATCTTGGCCCGCTTCCACTTCACCAAGGGTATCATATTTTTTTTTAAGTTAATACCTATATAAAATAATGTAAACCACTCATATTTGGAAGAAACCATTAGAATAAGCATTTTTATGGTTTTTTATTTTAACTACTTTATCATATAGATTCCAAAAAATATGTTTGAAGATTAGTAAAAAAACTCTCCTCTATTTTTCAACATAAACCAAGTAAAAATCTCATTAATCATAACTAAAACATATTGAATAAATAAGTTACTTTATTTTTATATATATAGATTCCTATCATGTCTTCCCGAAGATCTTATTAATAATCATTCAAACTTTTAGAAGCTGTCTCTTAAGGTAAGAGATATTCTCCTCCTCTTTATTCAAGTAACTTTTTTATTTTTCCCCATTAATTAAAAATTATTCATATTCAGTTATATTATTACATATCCCTATCACTATAAATATTATTTAAAAGTGATTACATAACACTTTTACTATCATTATTCCCTTCATTGAATCTTTATGTAAAACTGTTATGCTACCAAAATTATCCTATGTTTTATTCTAATTTTTTTGAATACCCATCCCTATTTCAACTCAAGGTTATTCAACTAGATATAACTATCCATAATTTAATTGGGGATTAAATTTATATATCTAATACTCATTTATTATAGTACTAAATGTGATTAAATATATCCTTATGTTGTATAATCTATGTGGTAAACTTATGTATATACTTGATATGAAAGTGACGGGTTGACCCAGAAATATATAGCTCTCCAATGCTTTGGGAATTTTTTATCTCATGAGATTCCATTTATGGTGAAAGGGAGGTTATTATAAGACCACCAAACTATGTTTTTTTAGTATTTTTAATTTCTTATTATTTTTATGTCGTATTTTATATCATTTCCACATTCCCATGTTTCATTTTGTTGAATCATATTATATAACATCTCATAATTGAAGATTAATATCCTCACCACTCTTATGTTACCATAATATACCTATTTGATCTTATTTAATGAATTAATTTATGCTATGATTTTTTAGACCCTTAATAGGATTATAGATCACCTGTTTCTTATATGAATCACCAGTTTATCCTATGCATGTGTTCCAGAATTATGGAATTTGTGGAGCATGTTAACCGAGTTTTCCATTATATTTTTAGTTTCCAATTACTAGTTGTTATTATTTTTACATAATTTAGCAAAAAAAACTGGGATAAATGTTATTTTTGGATATTATTATGTGTGACTTTTGGAAATTATTCATGAATTAATGTGTATTAAAATATGGGCTTCTATATGGTGTTTCTCCACTCTTGGTATAGTAATTTACCGAGTGAGTTTTGGGGTTTTGTAGTCTTACTTTCTTACATTGTTAGATGTTTCAACTCTAATTATTCTTTTTTATTGTACTTTTATTTTTGTTAGTTTTTCATATATCATATTTATATTATCCCATTATAGTTTATCTAAAGAATAATTGATTATATACTTGGGAAAATCACACCCTAATGATTCGGTGAATTCTGAGGAATGTATTTCCTTCATTGTTTTCTAGGGGATATACCTTTGTTTAGTGGAATTTAGATCCTATTAATATGATGGTTCTAGGTGAGGATGATACAATTTTTGTCCCTTGTCAAGTTATACTTTAAAAAAATCTATATTATGACACTCATTATCTTGAAATACAAATCATTTACATATCATGGAATGCACCAAAAATATTTAACAAACATATTGATTTTAAAAAACATGTTTTCGACCACTTTTTTGACAACAAAGACTTCTAAACATGAAATATGGGTGTAATCATATTATTTTTTATAAAAAAATTATTGGATTATGAAATTCAAACACCATGTGTTTATTAAACCAAATTGTCCAATGCCTTCTAAATTGATCAAATTTTACTATATAATAGGTATTTTGTTTGTAAATTCACATGGTGATCACAAAAAATTAAATTTTCCATGCGGTAAATTTATTACATGGATTGATTTTATACACTTACATAAAAAAAATTATACTCACAACTTATCTAATTATTCATTCAATTTAACAGATTCAAAATATTGATGAAAAGATAATTCTAAAACATTCAACTTAAAAAAACCTAGATGATCATTTATTATATTTATTCTCACATTCATGAATATAAATGAAAATCATTCTACTATAGATTATTATAAATTATATTTTTATTTTCAAATAACTATTTCAAAATACCATCCAAAAATTGATAACCAATTTACAATGACATGAAATATATAGATACATCTATTTTTTTTATTTAATTACATTTATATATGTTTTTCACCTTTATTAAGAAAAATCTAATTATTTAAAGAGTTTTGGGCATAGTTAAAAGACATAATGTCACTACAAAAAATTGGGCCTTTAATAATTCTAGTAAAATGGTATTATTAGCACTATATAAGAAATTATAATATAATGAGATTTTAAAGTTTAAGCATTAATATAACTCATAAATATCCATGATAAAGGAACCATTGATAAAGGGGATGATTTTTTTGTTCACCCCCACCTTTAAAAGTGCTTACCAGCCCCACCCCTCCTTTATCAGAGCTTACCCCCACCCCTATATCAGCTCATTAGATAATCCCACCGTCCCGCATGAACCCCTACCTCCAGCTAGTTTTGAAACTGAGACCTTGAGCTTTTACACTAGTGCTTTTTTCAGTACCATGTATTGTTTTGTTTTACATTTTATGCTATATCAATATATTTATGTATATTTCACTATAGTTTTATCCATATATTTATATATATGTTTTTATATATGTATATATATATAGGTTTATACATATGTTTATATATATATATATATTTAAATACATATATAAATACGTTTTGTGTGTGTGTGCATTTATAAATACTTAAAAACATACATATATCATTATTTAGATAAGGTTTCTATATTTAGAAATATATTTCATATGTAAATATGATTAATTATTTATTTATATAATTAAATTTTTGGTTGTGAATATACAAGAAATACATTTATATTGTTATATATTTTATTATGAATAATTATAAATTGTGAAAAATGATAAAATTTTTGAACCAAAATATCAATATGAATGTAAACATTGGGAATAAATTTTTTCCCTATTAAAAATGGGAAAATAATATCCCCTTAAACGAGACTAAAATTCCATAGAATGTTAAAAAGTTGAGGTTCCTCAATAGAAAAACATATTTGGAGTATTTTTAGGTCTTTGAAGTAAATAAATGTGATAGAGGTTTAACTCTCTCACCAAGGTCATATAGCATATTGTAAGTTTTGATTTGATAAGCGGTAGAACCCAAACAAAAACCTAGATCAAAATTTATTTTCATTTGACGTTTAAGATAATTTTTCTATTAATATTAGGTATTTTCTTAATTTTTTTTATTTTATTTATCATCAAACTATTATTAAATAAATATTACTCACTAATAAGTTGAAAATTATTAACTAAAAATATATTTCAAATTATTTTATAATCTATTTTTACTATATATCATATATATTATGTATAAATTACTATTTAGCCTTATCTAAAACATATTTAAAAAATATATATTATATTTATATCTATATAAATATATAAATATATAAATATATTATTTTTAATGAAATACATGTTTTTTAAATATAAAATTTTTCAGTTCCAGTACAAAAGAACTGATAAA
This sequence comes from Viscum album, assembly GCA_963277665.1. NCBI lineage: Eukaryota > Viridiplantae > Streptophyta > Magnoliopsida > Santalales > Viscaceae > Viscum > Viscum album. The sequence goes on from OY728157.1 coordinate 692,959,414, forward strand.
GGCGGTCTTTATGAGCGTTTCTAAAAATGCGATGATAAAGACCCCTCCTTTATCAGAGCTTTTTTTCTAGCACTAATAAAGGCTTCCCTTTATGAGTTCTTTTTTTCAAGGACTGATAAAAGCCCTTTTTTATCAGTTATATTTTATAATAATTGATAAAGGGGTGTAATTTTATATTGTTTTACAAGAGATAATAAATTTCCCCCTTTAAAAGTGTTTTTTATCATTTTTAAAGATCCTCTTTAACCACACTAAAAAAAGTGCTATTAAATATCCATTTTAATAGTGTTTTTTCTAGCATTGACAAAGGGGGATTTTAAAAGTGCTTTTATCTAGCACTATTAAAACCCTATAGATGGATAAACCTAGTTTTGTAGTAGTGAGTATTTAGTAATTAGGTATAGTGGAGTGGTTATCCAAGGATATTCTCTTAAGGATAAAGTTCCCAAAACAACCTATCAATGGTATTGTGAAAGTAAATAAATAGTTAAATAAAATACTAATATATATTTAGGGTTTTGGTTTGAATTTTTTTTATGAGATGAATTCAATATTTTTTTAATAGATATTTATTTATCACAATGAAACCAATCTGAGAAACCATATCAATTAATTATTTTTCATTTCTAGTGAAATTATTATTTCATTTCATTAAAATTAACAAATTTGTTGAATCTCAAACCATTTGGCTATAAAAAATTACATAAAGAATAAAAAATTACAACATAAGCTAATTATAGGATGATCAATTCAAGAAACCTTCTTTGATTTTGATTCCAATGTGTAATTATGTTTAGTAGAGAAATAGGGTAGCATCTTCACCGATGGAGCCCCATGAAGGGTTTCACCCCTAATAAGGGGCGGGTGGTTATTCAGTGGTTGTTTAATAATATTTCCAAAATTATATTCTATTAAAATAAACACCAATGACTATTTAGAATATGATCCTATCAAAATAAACACTCACTTTTAGAAGAGAGAGGTAAAAAATAAAAGAGACAATCCACATATTTTTTTTAATAAGGTTCGACCTTAGTGTGAAATTCAAGTCTTTTATTTGTCTTGTTTCTAAACGTCTCCAATGAATTTAAAATATAATCATAAAACCAAATCATAATGATTGAGGTGTAATCAAACCGCACCTACAATTCAAATATTACCAATGGTTACAAATTTATCTATTGGACTACACAAGTTATAATGAATATAAAAAAAACACCAGTTGATAATGAACTCCAAGATGATAAGGTTTGTCGACAAATATAAAGAAAAATTCATCATTTAGATCAACAAAATATATAAAATAATGAAATATTAAATTCTTCAAGAACAATGACAACAATTTATTCCTTTTTGAGTTATATGTTTAGACGATTCATTATTATCACATGAAGTTCCTTGATTGTAAGAACCTTTTGATCACGAAATTATTTGGTATAATTTGTTTCCAAAATCTTTACAGACCATCAAATTTAATCACAACTCCTAATTTTTCCTAGAGTTTTAAATTACTTTATGTAATATCTTAACCTTTTCCCATTATCAATATTCTATCTCTTTGATACACATTCTTGTATGGGTTCTAAAATTTAATTTCATATACTTGTTTTTATACCAAAAATGTTATATTATAAGATCTATTTATCCTTCTAAAAAAACAATAATTAAATAATAATTTGTTTTTCCATGATATTATTTTAAAATATCCCTAAAAAACACCATGTGGTTAAATCCCGCACATCCTCATGAAAATTTTACAAATACCATTTTCTTTATTCTAGGTGATAAATAAAAATATTAGTAAACTCCAATAATGATCACAATATGAATTATTTTTTATATAAATAAATTTTGGAATTCTAGATTACGCAACATTGATTTATTTTATAAATAACATGATCAAACTGAATCCACACATTATTCATGAATTTTGTGGAACGAAGCATCTCATTGTTGAATAACCATTCTTAAAAACACAATAATAAAATATATCCCACTCCTTAAATATCATCTTCAATCAATGTAACAGAAATTTCAAGTGATTACCAAACATAAGATCAATACATAATATTTAAATTTATATTCAAAAAAATTTATAGCGGTTCTTCAAAAACATATTAATCATCATTTATGTTCCCCCCTTATTCATTTATTATCCTGGGTAATTTTGGTTCACATTTTAAAAAGATCACAGATTCTTGATGAATAATTAATTGTAATAAAGTTGTGATATTTTAATCATTGATGATATGTTATCGTGCCATATGGATTTAATTCATTAAAATAAATAATTATATAAATTACCTCAAATTTGACTATGTATTGAAACCCACTTTGGTTGATGCCACATCTATATAGATGAAATATACAAATATGTACCTTATATTATTCTAATCACAACCCAATGTAGTCATTATAAACCTTATGATGATTATAAACCCCATGATGTTGAACCCTATGAATAAAATAAACTCTACGATTTTCAACAAGTGACCCTTATAGAGTCCTTCAGAATATTACATATTCCCATTGTATGATTGAAAATTCAAAATACATGAACTCAATTAACAGTTAACTCTATTAATTTACAATGTTCCATATGATCATAGTGAAATAAATTAATTATATAAGAAAATATATAAAATCCCTTAATAATTTCAGTTTAGAGTTTATTCCATTCCCTACATGAAACTTCTATCGAATGATGAAACATACAAATATAAATGAAATCGATACAGTATGGATCAACTCTATGAATTTCATAGAGATAAATATATAAGAATATTTTCAAAATTATAGGATTTATAAAACCCTAATAGAATTTTCTGAAATCATATTAGGTTCTCTCAAACCCTCTTAATTCATTATAATCATATTAAAACACAAATCATTAAACACATGAGATTATACAAAATGTTTGAAAACAAAAAAAGGACCTATAAATTCCATAGGTAAATTCAATATCCCTCTTTTTATTTTTTTGTATAATGAACTCTTTGTAGCTTTTATCAACTGAAAAAATCCAAGATATAAATTCAAAATACTCATCAGAATCATCCTGTTATATCCTTTATCATATGATAAATTTCTTAAAACCACACTACCAAATAAAATAATCTTTTTTGGGATATTTTTATTCTCAGTGACATGATATTGTATTCAAGTGAAAAAGATGGACTCCACTAAAATTTACAATTATTCTTATAATATTTTTATTATATTTAGTATTAAACATAGATTAAAATTAAAAATAAATATTTAAGTATATACACACTTCCCATTTGAATAATGAAACACTCCACCTTCGATAAAAAAGGGTAATTCAAATTTTCTATAAGCAAGCTGCAATTTCTCCCCCCACCCATCACAACATAATATAAATCCATGTGAAGGGGAGATGGGTTTTCATACATATTTAAATGAGAAGATAATACTAAGCATGTATTTTTATCTGTAATTTTCTAAACCTCTATCATGGCCTTTCCATTTTAAAAATACATATAATTTGTAATTTAGTAAAAATGTATTCAGGATTAACATCACCATGTTCCACTCTATTCTAAATAAAATGAAATATCTTCTAAATGTTATTAAATCATTAATGTTGAAAATGATTCTTTGAGAGATATATAACAATTTTATTATTATAAGAAATTTACAACAGCTTCTAAACATAATCTTTTTAATCAACCTTCTACACTCTCATTTGTTGAATCAATGTACAAGAATGTCTATATAAAACATACCATGAATTATTAATACTCAATACAACTAATGTTTTTATCATGTTATAAAATTTCACAAAGATCACACTAATAATAACCTCTCCACTAGATGTGTACTTCTTAATAGTATAATCTCTTTAATATTCAGTATCTACATATCCGAATACCTAGAAATGAAAATTGTTTCTCGATAGCATGCATAATTTTAGAGTGTTTTTATGTAACTCATGATTCATTTAACTTCTAGCATATGATAATCCATTAGATCACACAAGTAACTTTACAAAGCAATATAATAAAAACTATTTATGTTCCAAAATTTTTTAAGATGAGAAGGATTCCAATAAATTTTTTGAACTCATTACACTTAACACTATTTATATCCTAGTCAATTTTCATAAAAAATCAATGGGAGTGGGACTTATTTTTATTCTTCCATATAATACATCTTAAAAACCAAATTTCATATTTTTTTTTGTGATATAGAGATTTAATCAATTATTTTTATAATATATAATTCTAAAAAATAACCCATCTCACCCAATATAGACATGTAAGATTTTCTCTTCATTTACTTTGAATAACCCTTATAGTGATACTCTTTCTCACAAGAATATACATTTTTATCTCCATATATAACGACTATAATAGTACATGTAAAAATTTATTTCACATAAAGGTTGTGATAAACCTTTCCCTTTTAACATTAAATGGTTTTCAAAAACCCATCCTTCTTAGTAAACCATAATTTAAGGGAGTTTTTAGCCAATATAAATCCTTCTTGATCCCTAATACCATACTTCCATCAATATCTAGGATAAAACCATAAAATTTATCGATGAAAAATTTATCTTAAAAAAACAACTACACTTAAAGGATTACCCATATATCAAATAGATCTTGAAAATTATATGATTTTTACACTTTTAATAGAATTATGATAGTCTCAGTCCAAGATATTACTATAAATGTTTCATCATAATGAACTATTTTCATTCGGACATAGCCTATTCAAACTATCATTGATTTCTTTCTTATCACATCCCCACTTTCAATTATATTTTTATAAAAATACACTTTGTTCTTGTAAATGTTTTATTCATACGAATTTTGAAAAAACTCTTGATTTCATTTATTCTAAATATAAACAAGATATTTATTCATAACATGGAACCTTTCATCATGATAAACCACCTTTGAAATAGTTTTTGGTTCAACTTGTGAGATGAGTGTATTTCAATTTTATTATATCTACCTCTTCTATATTTTTGTTAAAAGATCTTGATTCAGAATTCTATTTTCATGATAAACTTTATTTTTTAATCTATGATATCCCTTTCCTTGATTACCAGTAGTCACATCTTCATCAATAGTTATATCTGAATGAACTTCAAGTGTATTCTATATATTTATAAATTCTTCCTCAATCTCATTTTTTGAAATATATATGTGACCAATATTAGCATTACCATATTAATCTTTCATTAATACATGTATTTTTTTATTATATTTAATTATTTTTATATCATAACACTAAAAACGTTTTTGAATTCTTTTTTTTTCAAGTGTTTATAGACATAACCATTCAAAATATTGACCATGATGGTGCCTTTTCTAGTTTTTCTTCAAATATACCATAATTTTCAACATTAATATTCCTCCCACCCTTGGTATCAAATCCTTTTAGACTATATTCATGCACACCAAACCTTGAGGGATTCAACTTGGTTAATAAGGAATCTATGTTAATTGGAATATACTTGGAATACCATTTTTGGGATTTACTATTGATTGAGTACATTAATTATTGTTTTTTGTTTTTCAAGGAATGAAACACATCGTGATCACCCATGGATTAAATTAGTCAAATAGCATGTGTAAAAATTTAACAACCCCAAAATTAGAAACCCAGAGATAGTGTTAACTTCATTAAATTGGTATAAGATACAAGGGATCTCACCCCCAAGGACCGATCAATTTATTAGTATTTAACAACTGGATACATAAATACTTGCCATTTTAAATTAGAAGTAAAATATAAAATATAATAAAAAAATGTTCATCATCATTGAGAATCATTCAAAGAATTATTCTTCATGTCATAGGAAAAGGAAAAAAGTATGTATGAGTTATCATCCTCAGTAAGGGTTAAGTATACGGTAATATATTATGAATAAATAAGTCATAATAAATATTCCATGTAAAATACTAAATAACACATTAGCCATAGTCAATAACTTGAACAAAAAATGAATCCTTGGAAAATATCAATGTAGTAATCTCATGGATAATAATATCTGAATTCTCAATGAAGGAAATGGTTAATATTAGACTTCATGTTCTCATACATGATGATATATCTACCACCAATGCCTTGTTACAACGTAGTTTAATCTATGGTTATAAATACACAAAAAACATAAATAATAAGTCTAGTGAACAAGGTTGTCTCATGAGACCTATCGATGCATTGAGGAGTTATATATTTCTTGGAACCATTGGTCACTACATATACAATACATTCCAAAAATATTAAAAGATAAATTTAATTCATAAACACTATGACTTATCAAAAAATGTTTGTATTGATTAAATAATATTTAATATCAATATTTTCTTAGTAAATTAAATTACCTTCAAATTAAAACACCATATTAAGAAATGGTATTTTATTTATGAAATAATCATATACATAATTCAAAGAACAATTTTTTTCGATTAATATAATGTTTAGTGAACACAAAGAAATTTAATTTTTAAAGAGAAAGTTAACAACCAAAATATTAGTAATAGTTGAATGATATCCATAAATTCATCGTAGAAGTATATTTTATTGTAAATTTATGACTTTTAAAGAATATAAAGAATTGAAATAAGAAAAGTTAAAATAAATATTCATAAATATATATTTTTTAAAATCATTTAAATATTTTAGAATAAGCTAATGAGTGAAAAATAGTTATGTGGGAGGGAATATATATTAATGTCATATATGCAAGAAAATATTCATTTTTTAGTAATGAATTAAAAAAACAACCCTTTAATAAAAAAATTAAAATATTTATTTCAAAAAATGTAAAAAATCAAAAATAATATAAAAATTATTTTATGAAATAAATATTAGTTTTGTGAAATAATTTCCTATTATATAGACATGGAATAGTAATATTCCCAACTAAAAAGAGAAATAAGATCACCTTTTCTTTTAGAAATTTATTTTCATAATTCAAGGGGAAAACATAATTAAATTTAGTGTAAAATATGAAAAAACCATAAATATCACAATTACAATAAAATATATAGTGTTTATAAAAGATTTAGAATAATATAACCTAAATGGAATTAAAGGTAATAAAAAAGGATATTATAAAATAAATTTTTACAAATTTAGTATCTTTATTGTTGTAACAACTTGAATGAGTAAACTAGAATTTTAAATTTAATCATCCCGAGCGAATATATATATTAATGTTAAATACCTAAAATGGTAATTTTATACATCAGATAAATGTAAATATGTGCATAATACCAAATATGTATGAATATAGTTGAAATTGAGATGAAAACCATTATAATTATCATATCATTGAAATATGAATTATTTGATGAAGAGATTATCTATGAAAAATATAAATACACACCAGATATGTGAAAATAAAAGATAAAATATAAAATATTCATTTCAAAAATAACATTTACATAATAGAATCAAGGGAGAAGTGATATAATCCAATGAAAGGAAATTAATATAAGAAACCCCTTACCCTAGGTTACCCATTTGTTGAATGGGATTTAAACTCATATATAATGGATTTAAACTTGTAATAAATTTAATATAGATCCATATTCATAATTTAAATAAAATATATTATTCAGTTATAACATTTTATCCCATGTTCATCAAAAATATTTCATTATTAGAATTGTTTAGAGTGTTAACACATATATTTTGTCTCTCATGTTTTTTCACGAATGTTCCAGTCTTTGTAATTTGATTATGGTTACATCATCTATATAATATAAATAATTATATAATATCATAAATATTCATTACATACATATATATTATTATTCACCCATAAAAGTTATAAGAAGAAAATTTAATTACACCATTTTTGAGGACCGTAGACACTACATACATATGAATGTTGGTTTCAATTTTCTAAGAATGGAAAGAAAAAAATATAAATTATAATTCAACTTTGTAGAAGTATAAATATATCATATATATCATATATATTTAATTAATATATCTCTATTAAAATCCATTTAAATTGAAATTAAGAACAAATCACATCAGTTCATAGAGGTGGTAGTCCACACATACACACAACCAATGTTATCATAATACAATGGATTGGAAGGTAAGAAGGTAGATATAAAATTATAATTTTATAAATATTATTACATAATAAAAATCATATATATGTATATATATATATATATATTCATTAGTCTCATTATCATCATCATCCTTGTAATGTGATGATGAAAAATGAACTACACCAATATATGGAGATGATAGGTCATATATATGAATAATGGATTATTTGAATTTCTGTGTGATGGAAGAGAGATAGAATATGGAAATAATATAATCGTAATAACACAAAAATAAATTTATAATAGTGTATTTATTATTTTATAATGTAAACAATATATTTATAGGAAGTAATGGAATAAATAATCATAAATGAGTTGGTAAAAAGGATTACCTCTTTTTTGAGGGACATCTTTAAGATATCCCCTTAAGGGACGTAGGGTTGGAGAATTCAGAATACTTTAACCTCTAGAACATTTCTAATGATGTTTATTAGAGAAATTTTAAGGGGTTAGTTGATATATTTTTCTAAAAGTTGTGTAAAGGAATGATAGAAGGTGAGTCCTTTTATATATAAGGGGACAATATTCATTGAATTTCCTAAATTATCATTCTATTAATATATATTATTTTTCATCCCCAAGTGGATATAAATTGATATAATTAGAGTATATTATAATTAATAATATTTATTAAATCATAAAATAAATGTTTTTATTCATTTAATTATTTTTTCACCCTTATCTTTTTGTTTTATCCCATAATTTACCTTTTTGATTATTAACACAATAATAATTTTTTTCTTCCCATTAGGGGTCATGAAAGTAACCATAAAAGTAAAAATGAACCCTAAATAAACAATAGTTTATGTTTTAAACTATATTATATTATCATGGATGAAGATAATGTTTTTAATTAATTTTAATAATTTTGTTAAATATTATTTACTATAAAATATCATTAATATCTGTTTTAGAACTATTCATTTTATTAGTGTTTGAAAAAACAACATGACAGAAAATTATGTAAATCTAAACTTTTAAAATTTAATAAATTATTTTAATTATCTAATTAATTATTATGACACAATAATTTATCCAAATTGTATTAATTTTAATAAATTTTATATGATTTAGTGAATTTTTCTATTAATTGAATAATTAATATTTTGGTGTTAAATATGTATATAAGGTAATTATTAAATCAATAAATTTTAAAATAAAATATCACAATAAAAATAAAATATTTATTTATATAATAAACTTTAGACTCATTTATAACATTTTTTATCCACATTTTAATATATAATATAAATTAAAATCATGAGATTGATATTTTGGAATTTTCGTTACATAAAATAAAAAATGTCACTAACAGGGTAAAATAGAACTTAAATTCCATATAATAGAATTTGAGATGACTATTTAAGAATTAATCATATAAAATTAATTAATTTAAAACATTGTTTTAATTTTTAACACCTTATTACAATATTTTTAACCTGAATTACCCGATTTACCTGTTACCAATGTTATAAATTTTACCACAGTTACTATTCATAATTCCTTATAATAAAAGATACATATTTAACAAATTCAAACCTAATAAATTAAAATATATGATCAATTTTAAAAATTTAATTTTTAAAAATTTTAATAAATCAAGGTTAATATAAATGCTTATAATGCAACAGAAAATAGTTTTTAGAAAAATGTGTTTTAAGCATAAAAACTAAAATTTATCTAAATTATGAACATTATTTATTAAAATTAGAATATTATAAATTAAATGGATCATAATTAAATTTAATACCATATATATATATAATTTTACTTTTGACTTACTTTATTTAGTGAACTAAAATGATAGTATTTGAGAAGTCAATATTTTTCACTATTCACAGAAAAATCAATCATTTTAGAAAAATACTTAATTTTATTCCTAATAAAAATTTTATATGATTAATTAAAAAATTAAATTAACACAATCAAATTAAATATGTAAAATTTTATAATTTCTATTTTAATTACATTCTTGAATAAAACTATGTGTTAGAAAATCTAACTATAATTGAATCTCGGGTGTAACAATGTTTCTCCATTCTAAATTTCTTTCCATTAAATTTATTGAATGTCACCTCATAAAACATTTACTAGTTCTTCATGATAATTTCATTAGTTTATGATGTAAACTCTTTTATATTATGATTTATCTAAAGTGAATTTAGTATTCGAGTCATCTGATTCCAAAATACTTATTCTATGATGTCGAGAATATGAACAATATCTTCATAGTATAATAAATAATTCTCCAATTATATTTTCTTAGAGATGTTAACAAGCATTAAATATGGAATAATCCTCATTATTAAATAGATATGAAATATATCATTTACTTTATAGATTCTAGGTGTCATTTCTAAATGGTAATCCAGTGCTCCAATTCATTCTAGAATCTCAAAAGGCTTGATGTAAATGGGGAAAAGTTTTCAATTCATGTTCATACATTCAAGAAAACAAATCTCATACATTAAATCCCAAATATTTTCTTCAGTTATCAACATTGTAATTTTTACAACTTTTAGATACCTTAATATGGGTTTGAATTGAATTTTCCTTCATAGTTCCCTCCCCAACAAGTTTATGCCCCCTAATATTTATTTCACCAACTCTATTTCAAAAAGTTTCATTATGATATCTATTTCAATAAAATGATTCACATGACACAATTTGAATGCATTAATGGAAGATATTATTAAATTAAAACTCCCCCCAAAGGTAAATACTAACAACACATATCTTGAAATTCAGTTTATATAGACCTAAACATGTATTTGAAAGTTTAAATATTCCTTTTGGACTATTCACATGTATAAGTGTGATAAAAATCGCTCAAAAGAAGATCGGTATCTAGGGACCATTAATTAACATTCCAAAATATAAAGGTAATTTCCAAATGATGATCAGACATAATTGAAAGAGTTTCCCCATAAAGAATTAAAAATTCATTACTATATATTTTTGTAAGGAACTCAGGATGAAAATATCCTCTTATAATAAATAAATGTTAAATTCCAAAGGCTGATCAACAATAACCAATATTTTATCATTCTTTACAAGAGACTGTGGTAATATAGTGATAATTTCCATAGTAATTTCATCCCATTAACATATAGGAATAGGAAGTGGTTTCATGACTCCACTTGGATTACGTATCTTATCTTTCTCTTATGGATAAACCAAACATCTTAATACATAATCAATAATTTCCCAATTCATATTTTCCCACAAAAAAATGTTACTTAAAATATTAATAAAACATGGTGCTACTAGGGTTTGTAGAGAAACTAAATCTATGATCATTATATAATAATTCCATTTTCTACTCATGTATATATAGAACATAGAGACTATATTAAAATTATAGAATGCAATACCCAGATAAAAAGTCCACTTATTTCACATCATACATGGATTTAATTTTATCATCAAAAGTCTCATCATCAGATTGATTACTTTTTATATATCAAATAAATTTGGATTGGAAATAATTTCTAAAATGGGTGATGTTTCTTATTCCATAATAATTTCCATATATTTATTTAATAAATACCTGAACCTAGGATCCCTATCAGTCCCCATTATGTTCAAAACCTCACGCTCTTTCAAAAATGAAGTCCTAATCTATCTTCTAATTCTTATCTATGTGATAGTGTATTGATAAATAATAATATATTTGTTTCTCAATCCATCAAATTTTCCTCATGTTGAGATATTTATATGAAAATATGTATTCTTGGATCTTATGGTCAGTTTATATCTCACATATTTCACCATATTGATAATGTCTCTATATAATTACTGAAGTGATTATAGCTGCCAAATCAAGATCTTGAGTAAGACAGTTCTATTCATGTGCTCTAATAGCCTTGATTGAAAGACAATAAATTTATGCTTCTGCATAATGACACAACTAAAACTTTTCTTTGATGTGTCAATATATATCAAAAATCCATCATTTCTTGATGGTATAGTCATAATTAGAGCATTCATTAATCTCCTATTCAATTATTCAAAACAATATAAACATTCCTTTATCCAATTAAACATAACACATTTTTTTAAGCACTGTTAATGGGTCAACCAATTGGGATAGTTTTTAATGAAATAACCAATAGTAACTTTTTAATCTAATGAAACTAAGTATTTGGGTTATGTTTGATGATATAGGTAATTATTTTACATCTATTTTATTTATAGGATCAACTCATATTCCATCATTATAGAAAACATGTTTAAAAAAAGAAACCTTCTGAAGTAAAAAATTCAACTTTCTAAATTTCACAACTATCAACTTTTCTCTAAGAATTTAAAGAATTATCTTCAAGTGATTATCATGGTCCCTGTAAATTTTTGAGAAAATGAATATGTAATCATAAAAAACATAAAACAATTACGTCGTTATTCATTGAATTCTTTGGTCATTAGATCCATAATAATCGAGGGTTCATTATTAAACCCAAATGACATTACTAAAAACTCATAATTCCTATACCTTTTAAGAAATTTTATCTCTAGAATAACTTCCTTATTTTATTATAATTGATGATAACCATAAATATGGTTAGTCATTGAAAAATAACGAGCTCTATAAATTTGATTAAAGAAGCCACTAATACGATATAATAGTTTTTTTTCACATTATAGTAATAGAATCGATATTACTATAATTAATAAATTGGAACAATGATCCATATTTATTATTAGGAAAAAGAATAGGGGATACCCATGGAGAGACACTAGAGAATGCAAATCCCTTATCACAAAACTCTTACAGTAATTATTTATTCAACACCACAAATTACATAGTTATCATTCAATATAGAGTATTTGATATAAGTCTTGCATCAGGGATAAATTAAACTTAAATGTCTACTTTATAGTATAGTGGATATCCAACTAATTTAATAGGAAATACGTCAATGTATTTCTATATAATAGTAACATCTTCAATTTTATTATTACACATTACATATTTTTATTATGTTTATTATTCATCCCCAAGAATAAAATTTTTAAGATCTACTCGGGTTAGATATATAAATTACTTTTATGATGAAGTCACCCCTTTAAAAGGAAGGAATTATATTTTTCCATCAAGAATCTTAATTTACTTCTCTCAGAAATAATTTTTTTCATTATATTTTAAATACCAATAAAAACCAAGGATTATAAAAAAATAGTCAAAGTTATAATAATAAAGTACTCAAATAGGGTATGTTTTGGTGCTATAATTGGAATTGGTAAAAAATCCTTATTGCAATGAAATTTTCACAAGGAGTCATGATTGATAACTACCTTATTAAGGTGCTAGGGAAAAATATTATTTTCATGGATGATATAGACGATATAAAAAGTTTGAAGATCCAAACAAAAATAATTCATTTTCTGAAATTGAATATATTATTAAATTACTTACCACCACATCATTAGGTATATAAACATCATCTGTAGTGATCACATAATCTTGGTGTTTTCCTCTTTCCCTCTTTTATGGGACGTTCCCTTATCACTTTGGACATTCATGGGATTAATTCCACATTTAACTATAATTTAAGAACTATAAAACATAGGTTAATTTCATCCCCTTACATTCACTATCTATGTTACTCTTTTCTCCTAAAATGTAATAATCTTCCATTCTATACAAACATATTCTAGGATATTTATAACCATAATTTTTAAATGATAATAATTTATTAAATACATTTTTATCATGTATTCTTTACCTTATTATTGGTTCTATGTTTAACTCTTTTTATATTTATTTCCCTTAAAGATTATAGATATAGAAAATTCCTTTTATATTTTGGTGGAACATTATACTATTACATCATTTGATGAAAAATCTTTAGAAGTTAGTTCCCTTCAGATGATTGGATTATAGACTTCAAAGAAATAGTCAATCTCTTTTATATATATTACATATATAATCTATAAAATACCATGATATTGTTGTAATGTAATAATAATACTCCACCACACTTCCATATTATTTTTAAATTTATGTTAATAAACATTCTCTTCATTTTAGTTGGTTGTTCACAAAAAAATGTTTTTCAAAGAATGTTACTTTAAAATCTCTCCATTTCACATGTTCTATTTCTTCTTCTTACCTCATATTTTGGATCCATAAACACCAATAATTCCTCAACAAAAATAATCATACAACATAGAATATTTCTTTTCATTTCATCTCGAGTCCAAATATATCATTTCAAGACAATTAATCAATTTCTTAGCTACCACTTGATTGGTAGTTCAACTAATATATAGAGGCTTATATTGACATAATTGATCCAATATAGGTGTATGATACCATAGAACATTATGTCTCCCATATGTGAAGGTTACTAGTCACAAGTTCGGTTAGATACCATAATATAGTTATGATATTCACTGCCCCAACATAAATTGTATTGGCTTTCTCAATAGAGAAATCCCTATGTCAACCATGATTTTTAATTCAATTTCATTCATTAGGTTCCATCACTAAAAAATTTTGCACATTGAGATAACATATAATCATCATGGATATTATTCCATAAATTTAAAATAACATTAATGATAAATGTTCTAAAATACTATAATGGAATATCATAATTCTCATGTTATGTAAAATAATTTACATTTTTTGTTCCAAAAGACTCTATTAAACATCCTATGATATCAAATGTAACTACACCAAATCCAGTAACCCATAATTAGAGTGCAATTTATCACATTGGAATAATACAAAAGGGATATAATTTTAAATGATTGATCAATTTAATTGATTTTATAAACCAGATAAATACATGATTCTCATTTTATATTGGAAGTAAAATATAAAATATAATTGACGAAAATGTCTAATATCCTTGAAACACATTCAAATAATTCTTATTAATATCATTTGTAAAGGAAAAAATAAAGGTTAGATTATATTATTAGTATGGTTTATGTAAATTGGAATCTACTAAGAGTAAGTGATGTATAATAAATATAGAAATTTAAATAACTATAAAAACATGACTTTTTAAAATTTACCTGAGAGAAATTGAATCCATGGATAATATCAATGTTTTCATATCATGGATAATAATATATATATTATAAATAATTAAATGATTAATATTGGATGTCATGATCTTAGGGATCATGATATCTATTCTTCGATGAACTTGTGTTATAAGTGTTTAATATATGGGTAGGCACACAAAAAACATGTTTAATAAGGCCAACCAACCAGATTTCCTCATAAGACATATCAAATCATTGGGGGAAATATAATTTCATACCCTACTAATAAATTCATGTGAAATGAATTTCTCATATATTTAATGGTCAATTTAATCCATAAAATTTATTCCTATTTCATAAATTTCCATATTGAGTAAATAATATGGTTTATTGATGTCAGTTAATCAAATAACATTCAAAGTGGAACACTGTATATAAAAATTGTATACGGTTAAAGTGACAATAATATACATGATACAAAGAATATAGAATTTTATATAAAATGTAATGTCCAATTATCACAAGGAAATGAATGTTTCGAGATAAATTTAAAAACCAAAAAATGGTTAAGAGAAAAAACATGGAAGGCAATTCATCAAAATAGTAGTTTTTATAGGAATATCATGTTTTCTAAAGAATAGAAGGAATTGGAAGTGAAACATTAAAAATATTTTTTCATAAATATTTAACGTTTTAAAATCATAAAAATCATATATAATAACATAAGAGTGTAAAATGTTTATGGTGGAAGGAAAATACGATAACACTATATATATTAAACAAATTGTTTTGGAATTTTTGTAAAAGAGTAAATATGATCATTTTAGAAAACATTGTAAATATTAATTTATAAATTTTTTATAATTAAATGATAACATAAACTTTCCTTTTATTAAATTAATATGACTCATATAAAATAATTTTTTTGAAATGTAGACATGAAAGAGAAATACAATTGATAAAAAATTTAAAAAATATTAGACTTTATTTTATGATTTTTTTACTTGATAATTTGAAAATAGAGGTAATTTTTGAAAAAAATAGCACCACATAAAATATCCATTGGATAAAAAATTTAAATGATTATGTAAAGTATTTATTATAATATTCCTTGAAAATAAAATAAAGTCACCCCTAAAAAATGGGATTGTAATATTAAATCGTACCACTTTGGTAACTTTTAATTTGTAACCTCTTGAAAGAGAATATTTGAATTAAAAATTTAATCATAATGAATAAATATATATAATTTATTAAAACATAAATGTTGTAGTTTCTACACCACATAAAATTAAATAAGTAAATAATACCAAATGTATCTCGATGGAGTGTAAATTAATATAAAATCCATTATAAAGATAATTTCATTGAATTGAGATTTACTCAACGAAGATATTATTTGTAACAAATTTAAATCATCAAAATATAAGTGTAAATAAAACAAAAAATTATCTAAATTAGTTTCACATACATTCTTGAAATAATATAATCAATGGAGATGTGAAATAACCCAATGAATGGAAATTGTGTTAAGAAACCCCTTACCTCATATTTTTTTCTTAGTTGAACATTATTTAACCTCCTATATAATGGTTTCAAAAAATTTAATAATTTATAACTGAACCATATTAATATTTATAATATCATACATGATCCTATTTTAAAATATTATCATATTATCATTAATAGTCATTCCTTACTATAATTTTTTGGGTGTTAACTGTTTTGTTTTCTTACTAATTTTTTGTCACATAAATTTTAATCCTCTAAAATTGATATTTTTAGATAATATATAAAATTATAATCGTTATATAATTTTAATATATATATATATATTATATATACATTATTTAAATATGAATCTATAAAAATGAGTTACATCATTCAAGATTATACTAGGTTGTACATAAGCATAAACGCTATTTTCACTTTTTGATGGAGGGGAAAAAAGAAAATTAAATTATAATTAAAATTTCAAAAATAATATTTATATAAAATTTATCATATATATTTTTAAAAAAATATATTCTTATTAAAATCCATGAAAAAAGAAAGGAATAACAAATCAAAATGCCTCATGGAGGTAGAAGTCCACATGTATGCATCAACGTCGTTATCATGTTCAAACAAATTGGAAGGGATGAAGATAGATGTGATATTATAATTAAATAAGTATGGTCAATTAATAAATATAATATAAATATATATTTTAATTTTTTTAATATTTATAATCATCCATGGAAGTAGGTGATGAAAAATGAATTACAAAACTATATGGAGACAATAAGTCATACGTACGCATGAGCAATGTTTTTTCTTTTCATAAGATGGATAAGAGATGGATTATAGTTTTACCATTATCATAATAACATATGAGTATATTTATAACATTGTATTTATTATTTTAGTATGGGTACAACATATTTAGATTTAGTAGAAGATTAAATAGACATGAAAGAGTCTATAATGACAATTGCCTCTTCTTTTGTAGACTTCCATTTGATATCCTCTTAAGGGACATATGGTTTTTATTTTATGAAATATAAAACATATATAACATGGATAAAATGTTTATAATACAAATTTAAGTTTATTGGATATGTTTGGTCAATCAAATTGTTCTAAAGAAAAGAGAAAAGTGGTGTCCTTTTATAAGTTAGGGGAGGGGAATACATAGAAATTATTAAAATATTAAATAATTATAAGTTATATTTCTTAAAAAAATGGATAAAAATTGATATAATTTTAATATATGATGTGTATAAGTATAATTTATTTCATTTAATAATAATTTTATAGGTTTTAGTCTTATTTTAACCCTTAGTTTTTAGTTTTAACCCCCAATGTCCCTTTTGACTATTACTACAATATTAATGTTTTATAGACTTTAATGGTTAATATAATGTTACCATAAAACACAAAAAGACCCAAAATGAACTATGGTTGAGGTTTTAAACCTTACACCAATCAATTTGGTTTGTGTTCTATTTTTTTGAATTTTAAATAATTTAATAAAATACTAATTAGTATAAAATATGATTAATGTTATATTTGGAACTATTCATTTAATATCAATTTAAAAACAAAATGACCATGTATAAATTTAAATATAAACCTTTAAGACATATATAATATGATATTATTATATAATAAAATCATAGGATGCAATAATTTTACAAACTTTTATTACTTTCAATATTTTGAAAATCATTTACTTTATTTTTTATTTAATTGAATAATCATTGTGTTGGCATTATGTAAGAATTTTAGCTAATTATTCAATAACTAAAAATTTAAAAGAAATAAAATGATAAAAGTAATTTATTTAAGTTCAAAATAAACTGTTATATTATTTCAGAACAATTATTATCATTATGTGGGGATATAAAATAAATTAAAATTAAGGGAGGGACATTTTTTAATTTTCATTACATAAATTAATATAAATGTCATTACCAAGGAAAAATTAAATCAAAATTACATGTATTTTAATTTTGGATAGAAAATGAGTTATTATTCCAATATAATGAAATAAATATAAGTGTTACATATACTTTTAATACCTTAACATAATTTTTTATCATAATTACCTGAATTATGCTTCACAAATTTGATAGATTTTACCACAGTTACTAATCATAATGCCTTATAATAAAAGAATTTTTTTTTTAAAAAATAACCTTCTTGATTTTAAATATGTTAACATGTTTTTATGATTAATTTTATAGATGTAGAAGAAATTAATTTTTATATATATTTATAAAAATCAATGAAAAATAGTTTTTTTAGAAAAATTCATTTTAGAGATTATAAATTAACTTACATTAAAATAATGAAAATTATTGATTCAGAATAGTTTTTTAGAAACAAAATAGATCATATTTTACTTTAATAAAAAATAAAAAATATAACGTGACTTTAAAATTACTTGATTTGAGGGATATAAATGTTAGTATTTGAGAAATCATTATTTTCCACTATTCATAGAAATATCAATCATGTCATTGAAATCAAAAGATTTCACCGTATGTTAATTTTTATATTATTATATCCAAAATGAAATTAATTTATTAAAATTAAATATATAAATTTGAGAATTTTTGTATTAATATGAATATTGAATAAAGCTATGTGTATAAACATATCACTATAATTGAATCCTAGGTTTTACAATCACCTCAAATATTTAGATTAAAAGAATATAATATTGATAGCTTATTTAATATTCCACAACAAGATTTAATAGAATTGGTTTTTAATATAAAAAAATTATTATCTAAACATGACAAATACAACCTAATCATTGAATTGGAGAGTATGATTATGAGTAAACACATTATAAATTATATGTATAATGATCCTATTGAACAAAAATTTATTTATTGAAGAATCATAAATAAATATTCCGTGTTTAGTGAATTCAGTATTATGCTTTGAAAATATATTTTCTAAAAATATGGGGTTTAATAAATTTTGTGTATAAATATTATAATTACTTTTGGGAACTTTTAAAAATTTCATTTAATAAAATTCAATTAATTTTTAAAAAATTAATATAAAAATTAACTTAGGGGTAAATTTTTTGATCTTTATGGAATGATAGATTTTTCCGTGAATAGTGAAAAATAATTATTTTATAAAATACTCTTTTTATTTCCATTAAATATTGTGATTTAAAGGTCTCGTCAATTTTATTTATAATAATATAATTTATTTCATTTGAATTAGTTGTATTATATATTTTGATTAATGTTAATTTTTATGTTTAAAAATGCATTTATATAATAACTATTTTTCATTCAATTTGATTAATTTATATGAAAATAGATTTATTACACTTCTAGAGATTGAATCCTGAAAAATGAGAACCATATTTAGAATTAGATGCTTCAAATTTGATAAATAGGTACCTTTTATTTTTAGTCTTCATAAATAGTTACCATAGTAAATGTTTGTAATCTTGGTAATGCTGAAATGGGTAAATCTAGTTTAAACTTGGAGATATGGTCATAAAAATTACCAAACAAATTCCCATAGTTCATTTAATATGTGATATTTGACCATATCCATCCAAGATTCGAATATTTCTCATTTTAGTGCATTTTCCCTGGATAATTATATTTATATTATTTTTAGTGAAAAAAAGTCCAAAATTTATATCCATAGATTTTAATTTCGTTTATATATTCACATAGTAATACTAATATGTTATGAAAAAAATAGAAAATATTATTTTGAACATAATTAATTGATTTTAATGATTTAAATTTTTTAAATGTTTATTAATTTGATAATTGTCTTAATGTATTACACGATGCTAACAAAACACTTTTACAAGCAGAAGAAAAATAAAAGTAAATGATTTTACAAATAGAAATAGATCTTTTTTTGAATGATTATGGTGTATATGAAAACCCATATCATTAATATAACTTAATTAATGTTTTATTACATAAGGATATACATAATCCAGTACAAAAATATCATGAGGCCTAGTGTCTTTGGGAGATTATTTACATAGAACATGAACATAAAACATTTTTACAGCAATATTTTTTTAAAAACCCCAAAATATGGCCATGTTTTCAATCGATCTTCTAATTATGAATTATATAACCTAAGGATGAATTTGCAAAATATGTGATCTATAAATCTAAATAAAGGAATAATTGTTTCCTAACATGATAAAAGTAATACATGTTAGTCAAGAGTCATATAAATATGACACAAAAAGGATGAGAAACATAAACATGATCATCAAATCATGATATAAGATGATAACATCAAGTTAGTATCATAATGTGAAAAAATCATAAAACATGACATTATATGTATAATTCAAGGATAATAAATAAGAAATCATAACATAGTTAATATAGGATAACCACTCATGCACCATATATGACATCTCAAGAGATAAAAACATTACCCATCGAATTGGAGTGTTATATAATTTCATGCCCGCCTATCAAATTCATATAATTTATATGAATTAATAAACTATATGGATCATATAACATAATAATTAATTTTATGAATTTTAATTCCATGATTAATTAATGTTGGTAACATATATGCAAGACTCCTATAAAAAATGTATAACTACAACTAGGTGAATACCCTTTAGTGGAAAGGGGGAATGAGTATTCACTACAAAAATGTTTGTCAGGGAAAATCTCATAATAATTTTAGTAACATAGTTGTGGTAAATAAATGTTTATGGATGGGGTGATTGAGAGTGAAAAGTGATATATTTTTACATGGTAATCAGAATGAATGTATTTTATGTGTTAGAAAAACTAATAAAATAGAAAATTATAAATCAAAATGTCCTAGTACAAAGAAGGTACATGAAATAAAAACAAGAAGAGGGAGTACCTTAATTCGACATAATAATGACTTAGGTAAAGGTTATGATGAGAGGGAATAAATGATATATCATTCTTGGAACATAAATTTGAAAGAAAATGGATATTTTTAATGTTATTAAAACATAATCAATTCCTAATTATTATAATAAATATAAAGAAGATGATTTAATGGAAAAGAAAAGAGAGTGATCGCTTACCATGGGTGGGTGCATCTAAAATCATAGAATAAGATTATTAAGTGCTTAGAAAAACCATGGTATGGATCCATAGAGGTAATTAAATAGAAAATTACTAATCAATGTTTTTTTAGTGATGTTTAATGGAGGGCTGGGTGGCATTTTTTAGAAAAATATAGCGTAATAACTTATTAATTTCTAAAAAATATGTTTTCAAATTTATTTGATAAAATAATCAAAACTAAAGAAAAAAACATTAATTTTCCCATGTTTCTACCAAAAAAAGTGGGTTTCAATATTTTAAAAGTCCATTAACCTAAATAATTAAAATAATACCCCTGTTGATTGTATGTGAGTCATGTTCATAAAAATATAATTTTAAAACCGTAAAATATAATATAGGTTTTGGAGGATTCATGAAGGGTTTATAAATTTTAAATAATAACATCAAAGAGACATTATTTTAAATTGGAAACATTAGTTGGGTAATAAAATAAATTTATAGTATTTATTACACTACTTTAGGGATATTATTATTCAATAATTCGTACCATAGATTTATACCATATTTATGTTTTACACATAAATTCACTTGTCATAGAAAACTATAAAAAAATTACCATCGTAGAATTTCAACACGTGGATTTCAGAAGTAATATTTGTTTTTTAAAAATATGATTCTAATTGCTAGAATTTTTAATTTTAAATAAAAATACCAATTTATTAAAAAAAATACTAGTTTTATGATGATTATAGTTTTCTAATGCTTATAAATATTATATTGGAATTCTTTAAATTATCTTATTATTTATATTCAAATAAATATTATTTTATAATAAGTTTTTATTAAAATTAAATTTATTTACCAAATTCTTGAATTTATCCAAAAAGAGTTTGTTAGTTTAATTTATATATATATATTTTTCAAAAAATAAATTTTTTATTTCATCGTATCAAAATCAAAAATTTTATCAAACTCGTTACATAATAATTATTAAATTACTGATAATAAAATACAAATGTAATCATTATTTTATTAAAAAATAAAATATTCAAATTTCTATTAATAGGGTATATGTACATAACCCATCATTATACCGATGTATTCCCCAATGGAATGGTCTGTGACTGTGACAGTTTCTTATGGTGGTTTGGCCAATGTGGTTTCGATCGTGATCCTGAAAATATTAAAATTTTCTTGTAAACTATTTACTTATGTTTTAGTTGATTGATCATATCTTGGTCCGACTCAAGGGAAACTCCTAGTGATTCTATATCCCTTAGAAGCTCCATTAAAAGGGATTCACAGGGGGTGATCCTACTTGTTATGGACATCACTTCTTCCATCATTGTCAATTAGATTTTATCATAACCCTTAAAAATATTCTAAAAATAATAATCACTATATAATAGCTATATTATCAATAATTATGAAGTTTAATATTCATTTAAATATGAATTGTTAAAGATTATAACGGTCTAAAATAACCAAAACAATGCATGTATTTTCTATAAAATCATTGCATTTTAAGGAAATTATTCTTTTGTGATGGGAGTTTAATTTATAAAATATTGGGTCATTACATTCTACCCCTCAAAATTTGACCCTAAAATTTTTATTTCATATACTCAAATAGATGTGTGTACTTCTATTTAATCACAAATTCTAGATCCCATGTTGCTTCCTCAAACATGTTATTCCACTAAAACACTTTGACTAGGTGAGTGACTTATTTCTTAGAACATTTTCTCTATGATATATGATCTTAACTAGTTATACATTGTCTAAAAGACCATTCTCCAAGGGTACCACCTTTGGATTCAGTACATATGAGTGGTATGGTATACACTTCCACAAGAGATATACATGGAACACATCATGTACTTTAGACATATTTGGTGAGAGTTCTTATTGATGGGCCACAACCTCGATGATATCAAGGATCTCAAATGTACCGATTTATCTTGGAGTAATAATTCAAGTATTCACAAGCGACATGACCTTTTTCAATGAATATTTACAAAGGAGCACTTTGTATTTGAATTCAAACTCTAGGTCATGTCTATAATTGTCTATATTTATTTTTTACTGAAATTGTTCAAATTTCATATGATGTGGAGTGGTTTTAACATATTTAGTCATTAAATGGTCAATAATAAGTCTCATATACTTTCACTCTCTAATTTCATCCCTTCACATTATATTCCAACACCTTTTACTATAAAGAGCCTCATAAGTTTCCATTTTATTTCTTGAATGAAAAATTTTGTTAATAAATACTCTTCTAGGGGAAGGTTCTGATCCAAATATCCTTAGAATACCATTGAGTAAGATATTAACATATATCATACAGTTAGAATGGTTACCTAAAACTGAACATCCATTTGAGGGTGATAAGCAATATTACCGGATAACATTATGTCCAATTTTTTCTAAAGACTTCTCCAAAACCCCGACATAATCATCATATCCCCATTAGATAAAATGGATAGTTGTACTATATGTTGTCTTACCACTTCACTTATATATATATATATTGGTGAGTTGTTTAAGAGATAAATCTTCCTTAATCAAAATGAAATACATGGAATTTGTATGTATATTTACTTCCACCCATATTATATTAATTTATTTAGTTGTCCTGATGGTCCTATGAAAAGTCCATGGTAATATTTTTCTATTTCCATAGAGGTCTAAGAAGTGTTTTTATAATACCCTTGGACTAATTTTTTTACACTTGATTTGTTGGAAAACAAATAACTGATCTACACATTCTAAAATATTTCAATTCATGTTATCCCATCATAATGTTTTCTTTAGATCTCTATACATATTTGGGATTCTGGGATGAATAATTATGGATTATCTATATGCATCATCCATAAGTTCCATTTTCAACTTTGGTTTTCATGGGACACACATCCAGGTTCCAATCCTTATAAATCGATCTTTATTAAAGTTGAACTCTTTAATATTCAATACCTTTTTTTATATCTCGTCATCATTATTTTGGGCCTCCTTGATCCACTAAATAATTGATGGATAATAAGTTATTTTATAATGGTAGGATAAAATATACTTTTATGATTCCCATGTTTATCCTTTACATGAACAAGAATATTAGATTAATTTTAATCATGTTCATGGATAGGGTTTCTAAATACATTTTACTTAGAGTATATACCACTTTATTTTACATACTAGGAAGGTAATGGATTCAACAATCATAGTTATTTAGTAGCTCTGACCAACTTCAGTGGTTGATATTGATCTTATTTTATTTTAAGATATGTTTGAGGTTTTTATGATCCATATACATGTCTCATTTCTCCCCATAGAGATAATATATCCAAATATTAAACACAAAGATCACTACATCCAATTGAAGAACATGAATTGGGTAGTTTATCTCATGGGTCATTAATTATAATGAGTCACATTCTATCACTTTATCATATTTCTTTAGTGCACAACCAAAGGATTTTC
This sequence comes from Viscum album, assembly GCA_963277665.1. NCBI lineage: Eukaryota > Viridiplantae > Streptophyta > Magnoliopsida > Santalales > Viscaceae > Viscum > Viscum album. The sequence goes on from OY728157.1 coordinate 692,984,555, forward strand.
TTTTTGGGAAGGCCTTTGAAAAACCTAAACCCACAGTTTGACCAAACTTTGGTTATAATAATTGTTTTGGGCACCAATACTAATTATTTTTGTATACCGTTGGTATTTGTCACCTATACCCTTGGTTTGACCAAAATGTGGGTATAAGTAGGCCCATTATTTTTCCATAATAATAGAAATAAATAATTTAACATAAATGATTTTTTATATATACATATAATATATTTGAAAATTATAAAAAAATGCATTTTAGGATAGTGGTAAAGTCATTTTATTATAAGTGGGATGTATTTGGATAAATTCCCAATGGTGGTATTTTTAATAAGTTACCTATAACCACAGTTTTACTAATTGTGTGTATAGGTTCACCCATTATTTTTCCATTATAATAAAAATAAAAGTAAAAATAATTAATATATATATATATATATGAATATAAGAATATTTGATATATTATATGATACTGGTAAAGTCATTAGAGTTTAAGAAAAAGGTATTAGGATGAAATCCAAGAAGATGATTTATTTTAATAAGGACATATACCCAAGGTATGACCATACCATGGGTATAGGTTTTTGCATTGAAAATTTATACACCAATGGGTGACCTACACCCATGGTTTGTTCAAACTGTGGGTATAGGTCTATCCTGTTGACCTAAGCACCCAAGGATAAAAGAACCATGGGAATAGACAATACCAACGGTTTTATGGTCTATATCCACAATTTTGAAATGTGAGTATAGTTGAATATTCTAGTAGAAAATGTGTTATATATATAATTTGATTGATCTTCATGTTACTCCATTAAATCAGAGTAAATAATACTATATTCAATAAATACTATCATAGACTTATTGATGTAATCCCTAAGAGATTTATTATTGAATTCCCTAAAGATAGATGTAGAATTAGTGAATCCAAATGGAATCAATATGGAATCATGGTTCTCATATCTTATATGAAAATTAGTCTTGGGGTTATCCTCTTTATTTACCATTACATGAGAAAATACTAATCGAAGATCTACGTTGGAGATGTATTGGTCTCCACATAGCTGATCAAACAAGTCACAATTCATAGAAGATGATACTTGTTATTTATAGTGTTCTTATTGAGCTCATGATAATCAATGCAGAGTCACATTGACCCATCTATATTCTTATTAAAAAGGATAGATGCACCCCATTATGATGAACATGGTATTATAAACTATTTATCTAAATTCAATTACAGTTTCTTCATCATCTATTTAAGTTTTATAATGTTAATTATATATCCAATATTTGATATTGGTAATTCTCTTGGTATAATATCTATTGAGAAATAAAAAAACATCTTGGAGTAAGACCACAGAATTCATCAAGAAAAACATCAGCATATTCTCTTATAATGGGAGTGTCATAATGTAAGATATTTTACTCAATATCAACAACATGATCATTATACGCTTACTCATAAGAAAAAAATCTCCATGCTTGAGATGATGATACTAAAAGAGATTAATCATCCCCTTTATACTTGTATATAATTGAAAGAGGAATAATGATACAAAGGGTGAATTCATTCTTATAGAAATTAATGTTGGATATAAACTTTGAGAACAAACTCACACATAAAATAACATCAAATTTCAACACAGTGTTTAAGAATTGTATTCCCAAAATCATCATCTTGTGATATAATAATTATATTTGTATTTTATGATGACATGAAATCATTTTTGTGGTGGATTGACATTCTCAGAAAAATTACTAGATATTATAACATGGATGAATTAAAATCCAAAAAATATATCAATGGATTTGTAGTAGAGTTTATGTATTTATTAGTCATCATGACCCATCTTAGTGATTTCCATTGAATAATACTTTCCAGGTTCACTTGGTCTTAAACATTTTTTTATCTCCTTATCCTTATTATTCCATATAATAGAGTATTGTCTTCAATAATTCCAAATTTTCCCATATTTATGACATATAAATATTAATTGAACCTTATATATAATTTCACTTCCCTCTATTGTGTTCACTAGATTCATTATTTTTCCTTGAAAAATAGAAACTTTATGCCCAATTTTTTCCACACATAAAATATCTTCCAATTATGTTGTGGAATTTCCCTATTTTATTTTTTCTGTATTTTTTATAGGTACTAAATTGAATCTTTATTACATTTTCACCTTTATCACATAAACATCCAAGAGACCTCACCCCCCCACATATTTAACATTTTTTAAAATTCAACTATGTTGAAGTTGTTAATCGTAACTTGTAATAATTAGTTTGATATAATCAGAAGTTTTTCTACTTTATCTTATACCATGTTAGGAATCTCGTTTTTATAGTCATCAAATTTCTAATCACATTGGTTGTTGACTCGGTTGTTCCTATTTTTGGCTACTGACAAAAATAATGTGAAAATTAGGGTTGAGAATTATAAAACTAGTAATAAAAAAATAGAAGATATGGACAATAAAGAAATAAATCATAAATGAAAAATATTAATTATATTATGAATTTATATGTTTCAATATAAGTTATCCATTCTCTATTTTATTATATGAAATTTATCGGATTTTTTGTTCCCTTCATAATGGTTCATAAGGAGCTTGTGAATTTAACAAATAATATCTGTTAGGAGTGTCAAACAAGGTTTCTAGAAAGGCATGTTTGGATTTCACCATGTGATGATAGATTCAATGAACAATGTTCCCTTTTTAGGGTTATTACCCCAAGGAAAAAATATTTCACAACCACATCAAATTATAGTATCCAAAGAGGAATTTTTTTATGTAATCCACTTAGTTAATAAATTATCGAGATTTCAGGATATTTTCCTTTGTTTTTTATTATTGCTAAGGATTTCACTATGGTATTCTAATCAACATTCCCAAAAATAACTAATTTTTCATTTTATACCAACTCTGACAAACCATATCATTAGTACCCCTGAGTTCATGTTTCAATACATAATAATACAGTTAATATAATCACGAATTAATATATGGCATATTTTCTTTGGTAATTAAGGTACATACCACATGAACATGAAATATGGTTACAATAACTTTGTTTTAAATACTACAAACCAAGACATTATATTTCATTGATCTTCAAATTCTACACGAGATAACCAAATAACATACATAAGAAAGAGGTGAGCTATGAATCAAAGTATCTGAATAACAAATGTAAAATGGGATGAAAGTAATAGTTTTTAATCAAGAGGAATATCAAGATGACATAAAAGGGGTGAAAATGATAAACATGGTAATCAATTAATGCTATTAGATTATAACATCAAGGAAATATAGGAATGCGGAAAAAATATACAACATGACATATGAAGAATAATTCAAGGCCAAATTATAAGACATTAAAACATAGTGTACTTAGGATAACCATTAATGCACCATATATATCATCCCATGAGATAAAAACATCACCTAATGAATTAGAAGGATAAATAAAATTTCCCATATAACACACTAATATCATGTAAATTCATTTATTTTCAACATATATTACACAAAATAAGAGAAAATTTCATTAATTTCATCCATAAGATTAAGGAATGTGGGTTAAATTAATGGATGTACCCAATAAATAAAGTATATGTAAAAATAGATGAATACCCTTCAGTGTAAATTTGGATCGGTATTCACTACACAAATGTTGGGCATGCAAAATCATAGGATAATTTTGGTAGCATAACGGGTGTATTTAAAAGAATATGTAAATGGTTGGATTGGAATGAAAGGTAGTGACTCTTTGTATTAGAATCATAAGGATAGTAAATGGATGTTGAAAAAACCATTATAATATACGTAATTTTAAATGGAAATTTCTTAATAAAAATATGGTACATGAAATAAAAAAGAAGAGGAGGGTGTCACTTACTTATCCTTTAAAATGACCTAGGTAATGGGTATAAGAAGAGTGAAAAAATGACCTTTCATTATGATAACATAGGTTGGATATAAAATGTAAATTTAAAATGGAATTAAAACAAAATTAATTGAGAATTAGAAGACTAAATGAATAGAAGGTTTTTGAATTGAAAAGAACAGAGAGTGAACCCTTTCCTTGAGTGAGCACTTATAAATGCTTACAAGGATCTTTTTAAGATCATGGGAACACCTTGGGAGGGCTTTTTAGATAGAAAGGTAGAGTATGTTCAAGATAAAATAGTTTAGAGTGAATAGGAATATGATGTTGGGAATGTTTCTATAGCTAAAGGGAGGATAATTCTATATTAATTCCTAAGAAAAGGTTTTAAACTCTATATGATAAAATAATAAAATCCACAAACCATCTAATATTATTTCCCACAGTTTCGTGAAAATATAATAATTCTTTAAAATTTTATAAGGAAAATAAATGAACTCATTAAAATAATACCTTTTTGTTTTATAGGTGATTTATGTTAAAAAATAATTAATTTTATAACTATACAATAAAATATTAGTTTTGGAGGATTCATTAAGGGTTTATAAAAGTAACTAAATACCATAAAAACATTATTTAAAGTGGTAAATATATTCTTTTATCATGGATACTATTTATAGTATTTATTATATCATATTATGTCCTTTATAATGTCCTAACACATACCATATATTTATGCAATATTTTATTTTTACCCCAAAATTTGACTATCTTAAAAATTATGAAAAAATCACCATCCGAAAATTTATTCATTTTTATTTATAAAATAATTTAAATTTTATACAAATAATTATTTTAATATTATAATTTTATAATTTAAAATAAAAATATCCATTTATTGATAAAATACAAGTTTTTTTGATTGTGACAGTTTTCTAGCCCTTATAAAGAATATATTGAACATTATTAAATTATATTACCATTTAAATACAAATAAATAACATGTATAAAGAATATTTTATTAAATTAAAATATAAATTTTAAATTATAGGATCTTTGAAAAAATAATCTCTTAATTTAATCAATATATATTTTTAAAAAATGAAAATTTTATTTGTATGTATCAAAATTTAATTTTTTAACCAAAATCATTATACAATCATTGATAATATAACAGTAAAAATAGATAAATATAATTATTATTTTAATAAAATTAAAATATAAAAATTCATATTATTATGGTTTTGATACACAACTCCTTATTTCAACAGTGTATTCCCTCAAGGAAATGTGTTCATTGGAGAAAATTTCATGGGGTGGTTCATAAAATATGGTTTGAGACTTGATCTTAATAGAGAACCTTAATTTTCATACAAATAAATTACATCATTTTATAGAACATGTATGTTTTTACACAAACACACAACCATAGAACAAATTATTTTAGTGCCCTTGGAAATATAGAAACAAATAAATGGAATATATGTGAGCTATAACATCTTCCATTGGGTTCTTCCTGAATAGTACTATTTTAGACACATCATACATAATAAAAATATTCATAACTTAGGGAAATTAAACCTAATAAAAGATGAGATCATATGATTATTAAGGGTAAATAAATAAGATACACAATCATAACAGGATAATAATGGAATCAAAAAAAGAGAATATCATTTGAAGATCATACTATACATATCAAAGATAACATACATAATTCATGGAATAATGATTGGTAGTTCATAATACATGAATTACAAATGAATCAAATGAATAAATCATGAAATCATAATATAAGAATAATAAATGAAAGTGTGGAAGACCCATAAACATATTAAATTATTCCCTACTACTCAAGGATCATTTACATAACTTATCAGAGGAATTCATGGGGGCTGAAACATATGGTTGGTACACACCACCATCCGCAGTTTCAGTTCATTCATTATGGTGAACCTAGTTACTCCTTCTTCCCATAGTAGATCAGGTTTCCCCATCTTCATAAAGTGGATCATGTTCCCCCATCTTCCTATAGTGGATAAGGCATGTTGACTTGTTTCCAATCCTTATCTCATGATATATAAATATTTAACTAATGCATTGGAGGAAGATATATATCCTCACCAACACATAATGAAATCATATATATGTGTGCCAAAATATCATAAAAAGTCACAATATCATAACCAATGATATTAAATTGGTATCATAAATATATCATCATATCAAAACATGTGGAAATGATATAGGTCTAATAATCATTTCTTCAAAGAATTACCTGTGAAAAGAAACAGTTTATAAGTATATTACCCAGGAAATATAAACAGGTTTCATAATAACATAATATGTGAAAAAGAAATGACATTCATAATTATATAACTCTTGATTGATAAACATGTTTCATAATCATATAACCCGTGAAATTGAAATTGGTATCATATCCATATAACCCATGAATGGGAAAGGAGTTGTATAAGAATATAAATTATAAAATATTTATGAGTTTCATAAAAATATAACTCAAGAAAGAGTAATGAGTTTTATATGAATATAACCCATGAAATAGGGTTGAGTTTTATAAACATATAATCCATACAAGAGAAAAAATGTCATAATCATATAACACAAGAAAGAGATACACGTTCCAAAAACAACATTCCATCAAATCATAAACCATTTAAAGAAAGAATATGAATGGTACCTTGGATATTATCATCTATAACTAGTGATTAACATCAAAATATGACATATTAGATTGAAAATAATTTAGAAAGATATTTTAAAAAAATTGCTTGAAAAAAAAACAATTCTTTGAAAAAAATTGAATATTTTTTATTTGTAAATAAAATTTGGAAAATATAAAAAAAATATTTGAAAATAATTTGAAAAACAATCTTGATCATAATTTTTTTTCAAAAAACATTTCTTGGAAAATATAATTTGAAAAATATAAAATAATATTTGAAATCATTAAAATCCAATTGTTTTAACATAACCATTTGAAAAAAAATAAATGAGGCCTTGAAAATCATTTAAAAAACCTGTTGAACCTAAATAATTATGAAAAATAATTTCATTGAAAATAAATTTTAAAATATATAAAATAATATTTGAAATCCCAAAAACCCTTTTCATTGAAAATAACCCTGATAACTTATAAACAAGATTGAAAACCTTTTGAAATAATTTATTTGAAAATATCTTTGAAAACTTATAAATAACGAAATAGAAAATATTGAAAAACATTTTCTTAAATAACAAAATTTTGATATATTTTTCATTGAAAATAATATTAAAATATCATTTAATTATATTTTGAAAATATTGTTAGGAAAGTTTTTTTATCAAAAAACTAGATTTGGGATCGAAGAGTGAAATAAAGTCAGATTGTCTTGAAATAAATTTCTTAACAAAATTAAGTAAAAAAGAGTGAAAAAATGGTACCATTACATGAATATATCATGAATATTCTAAGGATAAAAAATTCATAATAATTTCTAAGATACAGATTATAATATTTCATCAATAGATGCATAAAAATAAATAATCCTGATACACGATGAGATTGTAAGAATAAACACTCACCACCTTGAAAATTTTTAATCCTAATACCCATAAAATAATAACATTACATGACACATAAAAAATCATAATTGGAAGTATTTTAATGATATATAATTTCAACTGGTAGTATATACACCTCTTAAAAAATATAGGTTTATAAAAAACACATTTCAAAAAGAAGAAAAATTGATACATACATACCTTAATGATTTGGTAAATTTTGAACTATAAAACCCATTAAAAAGAGATATTAAATTTTATATATAAATAACCATAAATTTATATAAAATAATAATATAATAATTTCATGTTCATTATATAAATCATACAAATGAAATGAGTGGTGAATATGACATAGGTCTCACAAAAATAAAAGTGAGATTGAAAACCCCATTATTACATGAGTAACTTTAGAATCACGAGTTACATGAAATATTAACATCAATTAAATATTTGGATATTATTAAATGAAGTATATTCAGGATATAACATTTCATATGGTAGTTCATACACTACACAATAATAATCAGTGGTTTATATGGCATATTTCTCAGAGGAATAAAAATGAGACCAGAAAACCCTTACCATATGTCTTGAAATTCTTTGTACATGTTAAAACCACCAATAAAATTAATTTAAAATTATTATAAATCTACCAAATAATTATATATATTATATATAATATCATATATTATTTTACTATGATATTATATTAGATGTTTATTAACAACTGCATGTTAACCTTATGTTTCAGGTAATAACAGTTTTGTTTTTAGTATATGTTTTGACTTGTCATTCCTGATCCTTTTTTTAGTTCATGATTTAATTATTTCAAGAACGTAAAAAATGATAAAAATATCATATATATTCAGTATATAATTCTTTATAATATTATATAAAATACATAAATATGAAATGGAATTCACCGTTCATGGAGAATAAATGTCATACATGTGTATGAATGTTGTTTCTCTTTTATTATAATATTGAAAGAAATAATTTAAATGAAATATATGTATATATATATATATATTAATCTCAGCATAATTATTATTTATTATGTAACATATACATTTACTAAATGCATCCTTAAAACAATCTATGTAAAGTTTGAACAAATCACATCTTTTGGGGGAGGCTGTAGTCCACAAGTCCACAAACAGAGTTATCGTATTTCCAAAAAATATAACTCATTAAGTATTGTGTTATATAATAATTATATAAAAATTAAGACATTATAAATATTATATATATCATATACGAATAGTAATTCAATAATTATTCACACCCTTTAATGGAGGAAATTGAAGAACGAATGACATTGGTTCACAAGGTAGTTGTATGCCGTATACACGAATAATGATTTCTTGTCCCATTTGATGTAAGTTTGTGTGAGTATAGGTCAAAACCTTAACTTAAAAACTTTTTAGTATACTTATTATACTGAGGATATTATATAATCATTCAAAAAAAAAATAGTTTATGGTGTGGAGAAAAGAATAAAACAAAAATATTTGTTCAAGGATGTTACCTATTCTTTGAGTAACTCTATCTTTTTCCCCAAAATTGATTCATTCATTGGATTTATTACCAAATTTATGAATAGAGTAATAAGAGAGGGAATTTTTAGGATATTTTGTAAGGTTTGTTCTGAGAAAAATATCATTATAGGTTTGAATAAGTGGGGGGAGAGTGTCCTTTTATAGTGGAGGAGTGGCATTCTTGTTAATATAAAATGGTAAACACTATTAAGAGGTATCCCTTACATCATGCCTCTATAATAATGGTATATTTTAAATAAAATGGAGTATACTTTATAAATATACAAATACAATGTATTTTTGAAATTTTACTCATTTATTCGGCTCTTTATGTTAATATTTAACCACTAAGTAAAATCATTTTTACCTTAATCAATATTTTAGATTTTAATTTAATTCACTAATATTATTTTTACAAAAAATAATTTTTACTAATTAAAAATTAGAAATTTTTATTATTACAAATATATTATCAATTTTCATAAATTATAATCACATAAATGTCCAAAATAAATTTAAAATTAATCTTGTTGACGGGATGAGACGACATGTTTTTAAAGTGAAAAGTTCTAAAGGTTGAATTTTTTTATCTTTAATTTCAATGTGAAGTTGGTTACAATGACTGAATTTGGATTAATATATGCATAATTTATATAATTATACTTTAAAACCATTTTAAAATTTAATTTAACTATATAAATAAATTATAAGATAATATATATTTGAATTAAAATCCAGTACTTTTCACTATTCATCCAAAATGAAACTTCTCATAAAAATACAAAAAATTATCTTTAAGATTATTTTTACATTTAAAATTAAAAACATTCATTTTATATTATCAAATATAATTTATAATAATGTTAAATATTATATTTAAAATTGTTTCTCCATTATGATGTGGTAAAATTACGTTTTGGAAATATATATATCTTTATCTATAAAATTATTTTTATTCTAATACCTTGTCAAGAAAACACACAAGATGAAAGATAAATATTTTATTTATTATAATACCAATATATTTCTTCAGAATAATATTTCAAAAGTTTTTTTTAATTTAGTAATTTATGTTAAATGTGTTTGATTGAATAAATATATTTTTCCAGCAAAAGATTTGATATATTTTAAAACGGTTTTAATTTCCATTTCTATTTAATTGGTCACCAAAAAATTCTTCATACACAAATTTGTAAACCAGATTTTTATAATTTAATTAAACTTATTCATAACCACTATTACAATGGTTAGATGTAAACTATAATAATATTTTAATAATAATATTAATAATACAATGTAGTTTGGTAAAACTAGGTCTTGCGTGTCATGAAAGTTGTTGAAGTAACTTGAAATTTTTTGTAACACAAGCCTAACATAGTTATACATGTATTATATGCCAATCAATGTTTTTTGTATAGTTCAATATCAACATTTTTTGTGTGTAAAAAGTAATAATGAAATGGTTATTTCATATAACACAAGATATATTCAGTGTGGTGTGAAACCGAAAATACAAAAAAGATTAAATTAATTCAAATAAATCACAAAATTATGGGGTTTTACATTATTCTCCCATTAAAAATAATTTCACCCTCTAAAGTATTATATTTTATGAAAGGAATAATACATGAAATTTTCTTTTTATAGAAACCCAAATCCTAAAAATAAATACTAAAATATCATTTAAAAATAATGTCAGACACATAACAGTTTATGAATGTAACTAATAATTATGTTTCCATATACGAGAACATAAGTGGAATGCGAAAATGGACATTGTAGAGAAAAATAACTATCATGTTTTGATAGAGAGTGACAAATAACATGATTAGGAGAATGTTAAGGATCACAAATCCATGACCCATAGAGTCTTTAAAATGTTCATCGATATCATAAACAATTATTATAAAGAGAAGACATTTTTTTCCAGTCCGTTTTACCTAATGTTGTGGAATTTTCACAAGGAGATATAATTACTTGATTTTGTTCTATTTCATATTCATAGTCTCACACTATGGTTGTGTCTTGAACAATTTCCACTTTATCTCTTAATCTAGAAATAAAGGTGTTTTTGTTATTCTTTAAGCATTAACAAATAATAATATATATAAGTATAATGATAAGTTAATTAATATTTATTTAGTTATCATCATAGAAAAATGTTTTACACAAGTAATTGAATATTCATAAATCCTCATATGGAGATATAATAATTTATTATCTAAAACATTATTTTAATTCTAAATTAAGCCATTCCGTAAATTCTCAACATTATAACCCTTATAAATTTTAGAAATCCAACAACTTTGAAGGAAGGTTACTAAATTTCTCAAAATAATATCAACATTGATCCCCCATATAGAATAAAGTTTCTCTTGGTTGTCACAATACAAACATGTGAATAAATTCATTATGTATTCTATTGAAACATGTAAATTACCATAAATTATTAATGAAAACATGTATGATTTATTATTCAAACTACGATTGGAAATATTCCCTAAATCAAACAATGTTGTAATATCCATATATAGTAGGACAAATTTTTTTCCTAGAGTCCTTTATCATTTCCCAGGTAATTATCATCGTAAAATTTTCTTTATCCAAACTTAATTTTCTTAAAATCGTGAATATATTATGGTTTATCTATTACTTAGTCATGTGTTTCAATAGACTATATAACATTTCCATCAATTAACTTTTCTAGTAGCTTAGAAACATTCAATATATTCTTGTAAATCCTTAGTGAAAAACGTAAACTAAACAATACATATATTTTTCACAATCCATATAACATAATTCATGAATCCAAATATATAAACACATTTAATTCTTCATCCCTAATCCAATAGTAAGGATACATCATACTATTTATTAACACCTATTTCCATACAAATTTTATATATAGTACCATCATCATTAAGTATATAACTACTGCCCATACCACCTTGCTAATTCTTTTTAAGAGACTTCCAAATAGGGAATCAATTTTCATAATAACCATTATTTCCAAAATGAAATAATTCAACCATAAATGATTTCATAAGAAGGACATTATATCAATTCATTGAGTTAAGTGAACTTTTCATTTTCCCTTTATATTTAATTTCTTTATTTACGTTGTTTCTTTAGTAAAAACAATATCCCATTCCTTTAAGACATTAACTTAGGTGCTTCTTTCCATTTTCATAACATAATGTAAACTGAATATTCTTTCCCCTATAGACTCTATTACCCAAACTCTTAGATAACTCATTTATTATCTTCTTTAGTGTGTGTGAGATTTGGTTAAGGTATATGTTTTTAATAATGTTTCATGATAATTGATTATGCATGATCACAATATCCTTTACTATAGTTATCATCCTTTTTGGTTGTTAATTAGAAAATTATCCTTGATATTCAATTTTAACCTAGATACTTCTAGTTCCCCCATTAAATAAAACTATAAATAATACCGTGAGAAACACTTGTTATAGAAGAAACACTCATAATAATGAAAAATTAATTACATGATGTCTAAATTATGACACCTTATTTAATCTATGTCAACTTACGTTCATCCTAGGTCATTCATAGATAACTAATATTTGAATCCTTCATGATTATTTGTTAATATTTTATAAATTTCCAAAAAATATCTCCCTAGAGTGTGAAACCGGGTGTGCAGTAAGTCTTATTGTCATGCATCAACATCAAGTTGAGTATAGATCAATACGTTGTTTTAGAGGTTGGTACAAATAGGTACATTTGTTCCATAGACAAATCTAATTATATTATCTAGATAAGGATTAATTTTTAGGGAATTAATCACCCTATCCTTTACCAATATTCTAGGACACTTTCCCATACTCTGACTCATTGTTAGACTTATCCATAAAGACATCTATTGACATAACCTTAGAAATACCCCTACGGATCCAACTAAATTTTTGTCATCCAAATTTTTAAAGGTTGGATTTACTATTTCTCTGATACCAACTATATTTACCCAAATTTTTCATACATATACGTCACCCCAGTTTGTAAAAAATTTAATACTTTATACAAACAAACACCCAAAAATCGTATTAGTCTATATACATTCAAATCATTGAAAAAAAATTCCATAAGTGAGATAAATTATCTCCTAGTAGGTTCTTCATGAATATAAATGTTATTAGAAACATCATGCATAATACATAACATTATAACTTAGGGAATTGAAACAAAATAAAGGGTGAACTGAGATGCTTAGTAAGTGTAAATAATGAGATACCTAAGAATAACATGAGCATTAGTGTATGCGAACACAGGAATAAAATGTTAGGATCCCACCCTACATATCAAATATCACACCTGAGTCATGAAATAATTTTTGGTAGTTCATAAGAAATTAACCATAAGGGAATCAAGATAATAAACTATAAAATCATAAAATAGGAATAAAAAATTGAAATATAGAAGACATATAAACATATAATGTCATACCTTATGAGTCAAACATAATTGATAAAACTTATTAGGGAAATTCATGGGGGCTACACCTAATAGGAGGGACTCACCACCATCCCCAGTCAAGGTCCCTAACTTATGATAGATTAGATTACACAATATTCCCATAGTGGATTGGGTTTCCCCTTCTTCCCGTAGTGGATCATGATTCCCCGTCATTGTAGAGTTGGTCAAGAGAATCGACTTGTTTTTCATCATTATCATATGAGATATTTTTTTATCTAATTAATTGGAGGTAGATATAGGCCCCACCTAGCACATAATGAAATCATAGATATGTGTATCACAAGATCATAAACATTAATAATATCATAACCCTTGAAATTAAATAGATATTATAAAAACACCATTATATCATAATCTTTATAAAAGACACCGATTTCATAATCATTTCATTAAATCATAACATATAAAACTAACCAGGTTTCATAAGAAAATTTCCCATAATAGATAAAAAGTTTTCATAACTATATAACCTATGGAATGGAAATGATATGTATAAGAATATAACCCAAGAAAGATAAAGGGGTTTAATAATAATATATACCATGAAAGAGAAATATGTTTCATATACAAATAAACCATGAAAGAGACACGAGTTTCCTAAGAATGAAACCCATGAAAGATATTTGGGTTTTATAAGAATATAATATTAGATAGAGAAACTGGTTTTATAAGAATATAACAAGTAAATGATAAATGATCTCCATAATCATATAACCTGTGAGAGAGGAATGTGTTATATAAGAATATAACCTATAGAAGATAAATAAGTTTTTTGAACATAATTCCATCAAAACATAAATTATTCAAATAAATAATTTGAATGGTAACTTAGATCTTATCTCCATTTATGATTGAGCAACACAAACATATTTCATCTTAGAAAGAAAATAATTTTGAAAGATCTTTTCAAAACATTACCTTAGAAAAACATATTTTTGTTGAAAAAAACATTGAACATTATTTTCTTGGAAAATAACCTTCAGAAAACAAATAAACGGTGATTTTAAAAAACATATTTCACATAAAACATTTCTGAAAAAAAAATTATTTGAAAATTACTTTAAAAATATATAGAATAATCTTTTAAATCATTGGAATACATTTCTCTTAAAGTAACCTTTTGAAATCATATAAAGGAATCATTGAAAATAATTTAAAATCATATTGAATATAAATTCTTTCTGAAAAGAATATTATTTGAAAATATATACTAAAACCAAAAAAAGAATATTTGGAAGCATTAAGACCCATTTCTTTTAAAATATTCTTGAAAACATATAATGAAACTTGAAAACATTTTAAATGTTTTCTTTAAAAATAAACATTAAAAAACATAAAGGAAGATTAATATTTTTTAGATAAACATTTTAAAACAAAAAACACTTTTAAAATCACTTTCTTTGAAAATGTGATTAAATTATAATTTAATTTTTTTAAAACAGCTTTAAGAAACATGGGTTTTCAATAAAATATATTTTTGACCAAAGAGAAAAATACATTTGGATTTTATTAAAAACATATTCTTAATAATATTAAGTTCCATCGAGTGTAAAATTTTTACCCATACATTAATATATCATGAATAAAAATAAGATTAGATAAATCATGAAAGTTTTTGATATATGGATCATAATATTACATCAATATAATCATAATTGTAAATAATCTCGATAAACAATGAGATTGTAGAAATAAACTCTTCTAAGCATGGGAATTTTTAATCGTAATAACTATGAACTAATAAAATTACATGAAACTTAAAATATAATTAAAATAAGTATACACCTAATTTAAAATGTGAAACATTAGTTTCTACACCACGTAAAAGTATATAGGTTCAAAACAAAACACATGTATTGAAGAAAGAAAATTGAGACAAAATTATCTTACTGATTTGGTATCTTTTGAATCATAAAAGCCCATAAAACAGAGATCATAAAATATTTATGTAAATACCCATAAATTTAAGGATAAAAATTATATAATAAATTCCTAGGAAGTATATATACACCAAAAAAATGAAACAAGTGGTGAATATGGAATAAGTCTCACTAAAAAAGTAAGACTAGAGATCCCATTACTATATGAGTAACTTTTGAATTGTGAGATCCATGAAAGAATAAAATGAATTTAAAATTTTTATATAATGAAATAAATTATATTCATGATATAACATGTCATATGGAAGTATATATTACACTCAACAAGAATGATTGGTGAATATATCATATATCTTACAGAAATTACAGTGAGACTAGAAACTCTTTCCATAAGTATTTAATTTCATAGTAAACGTTAAGACCTAATGTATAATAAATATAAATTTCTCAGAAATATTACACATAACCATATTTATTATATAACATTTCATATATTATTGTATTATGACTTTATATTACTCATCCATTATGAATTTAATGTAAATGTTGTGTTTTATATAATAACTTTTGTATATGTTTCTATTTCTTTTTACAGATTCTATTACATAGATAATGATTTACTTATTTAAATAATGTAAAAAATGATATAAGTATAATATATATTCAGTTTATAATTGTAATGAACTGCTCAATCTCATTGGATTGAGAGCACAATTAGGCATTACTTGGCCTTAAGCAACATCCCCAAGGTTCCAAAGGGAGGCAATAAATGCCGAAGGGTTTCAAATACAAGTGGGAGACGATTCATCCTTTTTGAAATAAACTAAAAAACCAATAAACCAAAGCCAAACCATTTACTAAATGATGCATGAACAAAAGAAATCTCATTAAGAAACATCATGTATCATAAAACCATATCAAAGTATACAACAATGGAAGACCAAACTAGTATCAAAGTAGACATTAGATAAACCACTCAAGACTCTCAAAATACCACAATAATCCATGATCCATAAGCCCCAATCTCCACAATTACTGAATATCCCATGTATCATGAGGTAGTGCTAAAAATGTAGGAAATGTTACCTTTTCTCCAATCCAAGAAGATATCATCTGAAAAAGCACCATAATTACAAAGCAGGGGTGAGTATAAAACTCATTATGTTTTCCCCAATGATATAACTAATCTTGTCACTATGATTGAATATTTTTCCACCTTATATAAAACGGTTTATATAAAACAACTTACCAAAATAATTTATAACAAAATATAAACAAATTACAAAAACCATTTTTAACCAAGTGAAAACAAAACCAAATTAAACCAATTTAAAATAAGTTATTTTCCTAGAAAAATAACTAATTCAATGATTTAAAACAAATTATTCTTATCATTTGGCATACCCATTCCATAGTTCACAAAACACCCACACATGCATGCTTCATTTTGAAGTTCCATCTCATAAGCAGTCTCCCATCCAATTACCTTGTGTCCCAATGACACACTCTCCTGATCCAGGGTCAAGTCCCTTATACCTCAATGGTATTTATCCCTTACTAACGTCCTCTAATGCATGAACTCACATCAACAGCATTTATTCCAAATACTTCCATTTCCATAATAAACTATTTTAATAAAACTGGACTTTTATTTAAAACCAAAGCACAAACAATTTCAAAGAAACATTTAATTTCAGTAAAACATTTTCCTTTTTATTGAAAACCTATAATCCTATTCATGTGAAAACAATCCACGAAAATAACTTTTTTCAAATCCACATTTTAAAATCCAAAACCAAAGCACTCATTCAAAATCCCCAGTTTTCTAGATTTCACAACCACCACTCAAGAAGGTTTCAAAAAACGTTTTTAAAAACAAAATCATAATAAATTCAGAATCAAACATAAAATTTCAATTTAATCCAACTAGTTTTACTATGTGGAGTCGATAAATAAGCCTCATACCTAAAAGGTTTTGAGAAAAAACATAATGAACGAAGAACTCCTAGGAAAACTAGGTCGATTTTTCAAGAATCTTCCTTAGATGTATTATCCTAGGGAGATCAAGACCAAATATCATCATACATGGAATCCAAAAACCTAGAAATTCCCATAACATTAATATATCTAAGAATCTGAGAGTATAGAATATGTATATCTAAGTAGATCTAATAAAACAATCATGAACGATGAAGAATGATCACTTACCTCAATAATCATACTTCAATTCTCCAAGGAAATCCTTCTAATCACCTCTGGATCAATGAGAGAACCTTATTTGGCCTTAGGAGAATAAAAATATTTAGTTATGGCTGATTAGGGGAATAAACGAGCCACTTAGATGCAAAAATGTGTGAAATCCACTTTTTTAGGATCTCACATAAACCAACAGCACGATTAGTTAGCTCGGTTAGAGAAATCGTGTACCAATCACGTGTTACCTACTACCTAGGAAGACCCTTGAATGACTTCCTCAAACTATCTACCTAATTGTGATCCAACCATGCTAGAGCCAATCCCTCAGGGGGACCAATTACGCATGGTTTGGCTGCATGGTTGGACAAACTATGCGCCACCAGTGTGACTTCCATTTTCCCTCAAAACTACTTCCAAATTTCATCCAACTCTCACATTCATCACCTTTAAACATTATAATCCTGAAAATAATCAAGTAAGGGTTACATACTAGA
The DNA here is from genome assembly GCA_963277665.1 of Viscum album. Classification (NCBI taxonomy): domain Eukaryota; kingdom Viridiplantae; phylum Streptophyta; class Magnoliopsida; order Santalales; family Viscaceae; genus Viscum; species Viscum album. The sequence continues at coordinate 693,002,618 of OY728157.1, forward strand.
AACCAGGGGTAGTCAATTATCCCCACCATTGGACTTTCCTTCTTTTGAAAGTAGACAAAATTCGTTGTCCGAAAAGAGTTCTGGCCACTGCTCTTTAATTTTTCTCTCACATTCAGAAGTCCCTTCTTGAATCTGACAATGATACCATGAAAACCTCACTAGACCAATTATTTTTACATGATAAACATTCTATTGCCTATCCAAAATTAGTATCCGAATATTTATAAATGATGTATCCAACTCTAGGTCAATGTGATCCTCTCTGATCACATGGTTCTGATCAGGCTGATACTTTTTCAACTGAGATACATGAAACCCATTATGCACTTAACTGAACCACAATGGTAATGCCAACCTATATTCCACCTTTTCAACCCATTCCAATATTTTTAAATGGGCAATGAATCTAGGATCCAACTTTCCATTCTTCCGAAAATGATGATGTCCAAGCCTTGGAGATATCCTCAAGAAAACATGATCACCCACATCGAACGAAAACAGTCATCAATGGTGATCTACATAAAATTTATGATGCCTCTGTGACATATCCATCATATTTCTAATCAATTGGATCTTCTACACTGTTTCTTGCACAAGTCTCAACCCAACTAGTAAAGTTTCACCTATTTCCACCCATCATAGTAGAGAACAACAAGCACACCCATACAATGCTTCAAACAGATCCATGTTTATTGAGGCTTGATTGCTATTATTGTATGATAACTCCACCAAGGTTATATTCTCTTCCCATGAGCTACTAAAAAACATTACACAAGCTCAAAAAATTTCTTCCAATGTATTTATTATCCTCTCAGATTGGTTATCGGTCTGAGGATGATACACCATTCTCATAGTCAATTGAGTCCCATGGGATTTCTGTAAGTATTTCCAAAAACGAGATGTGAACCTTGGATGTATGTCTGAGGTGACTGATACTGATACACCATGGATCTTTACCAATACTTGGATATTTATTTTAGACATATCCTCCAACATATGATTTTAAAAAATTCGAATAAAATGGTTAGACTTGGTAAGTGGATCCACGATCACCCTTATGACATCCTATTTCAGGACCATTCTTGGATGACCTATTACAAAATCCATTTCTATCACCTCCCATTTCAAAACAGAGATAGGTAAATACCACAACATTCCTACTGGTCTCTGATTCTATTCATTAACCTGATGACAAGTAAATCTCTGCGATACGAACTCACCCACCTTCCTTTTCATGTTGTTCCACAAAAACTGCACCTTCAACGCCTTATAAATATTTTGTGTACGTGGATCTAAAACCCATCTCAAATGGTGGTAATCATGAAGGATTTGTTCTTGAAATGCCATAGGTACAACCATCCAATCTCTAAATCACAACACTAAACTCCCATAAAGTTTCCATCCCTCAATGGTCTCCCCACCATTGAGTTTTGAACTCATAACTAGATATTATTCATCAGATGATTGTGTCTCTTTGACCATTTTTACCAAATAAGAAATAAAAATAGCTGAAAAGAAAACCACAGCATCACCCGAGTCTTCACATTCCACATGCATGTCATCTAGGATCGACATGAACTTCCATTCATCTAAAGCTTCTTTCTCCAATTGAGAATATAAATTTATGATCCATGCATCCACCACTGAATTTATTTTCCCTGGTGTGTACATCAAGTCAATGTCAAGCATCTAGAGATAATCCATCCATAGCCTTTGTCTCAGATTTAAATATCACTGTGAGAAAATGTTTTTCAAGCTTTTATGATATGTAAACATAGTAAATTTTTCAAAAAAAAGATAATGTCTCCTTTTTTTCAAAGCATTGACGTATGTAGATAAATCCCAAAGTGTATTGGGTAATTATTATCATGTAGTCTCAACTGCCTTGAATCATAAGAAACCATACAGTCTCCTTGCATGAGAACATAGCCCAAACTAGATACTGAAGCATCACAATACATAACATACCCTTGTCCTGATTCTGAAAAAATCAAGACATGTGCCAATGTAAGTCAAAATTTAAAATCATAAAAAGACTTCCTAGATTTTTTATGTATATTGGAATGGAGAATTATTATTTATTAGAGCTGTCATTGGCATAACTAGTCATGAGAAATCAAGCACAATGTTTTGGTAGAAACAAGCTAGATGAACAAAAATTTGTATATCAAAGAAATTATTCGGTGATTTCCATGAGATAACAGCTTTAATCTATTCAAGATCAACAAAAATGCCTTTTTTAGAAATCACATGGCCATGAAAGAATACCTATTATATCCAAAAATAACACTTTGATAATTTGTCATACAAATGGTAATCTCTCAATAATTGTAACACTGTTTGTAAGTTCTCCTCATGGTTAAATCTTTTCTTTGAATACACCAAGATGTCATCCATAAACACCATAATAAAATAATCTAGATATCGATGAAATATACAATTCATAAAATCCATGAAGATTGATGGTGCATTTTTTAGACCAAAAGGCATGACTACATATTCATAGTGGCCATATCTTCTTCTAGAATTTTTTTTGGAATATCATTCTTCCGAAATCACAATTGGTGCTATCCTAATCGCATTTTAATCTTGTAAAACCACTGAGATCCTGTAAATTGATTGAATAGATCATCAATGCGTAGAAGTGGATATCAATTCTTATTTGTAACTTTGTTAAGATTACGCTAATCAATACACTCCCAAAGAGTTCTACCTTCTTTCTTCACGAACAATACCGGTGCTACTCGCTAAGATGTTCTTGGTCGAATGAAACCCCTTTCTTTCCAGTTTCTAAAAATACACTTTAAATTCCATTAACTCTATTGGTGCCAACACATAAGGTGGAGGGAAAATAGGACTAGTCCCCCAAACGAGATCAATCATAAACTCTACTTCAGTTATAGTTGGTAACCCTCATAATTTCTCATGAAATACGTCTAGAAATGGATCCACTGCTATAGAAAAATTAATTTCCTCAATATATTACATTGATGCCAAAGTCAACACCACTAACTAGTAAGAGATCATTCCAAAAATTGGTGATAAAAATATCTTTTCCCTTTATTTACCATCCCCTCTCCTCTGAAGAGATGCTCGATGACATCCTCAATTGTGAAATTAACTGTTCTCCTATAATAGTGGATGTGAGCCTTAAATGTTTTCAACTAATAAATACCCAGGATTACATCATAGACATCCATTTAAAACATTGAGAAGTCCAATTTCAGTGCAACCCTATCAATAGTTATAGTACATCCTCTACACAAAAATTCTTGACATTCTCTTTCCTCAAGAAGAGTATGAATTTATAAAATAGAAAGAATAATTTCTAACGTTAAACATATAAAATCAACAAAACGAGATGCAATGAAATAATGGGATGAACCAATATCAAAGAGCACTTGCACAAGGCCAGAATTCAAATGAATTTTACCTCTCACCATAGATGGTCCGACATGATCAACGATAATCTACTACCCAGATCTATACAATTTCTTCGTCGCTATAGAATTCTCCTTGTTTCCTTGATGAGGTTTCCCTAGTTGAGGAGTCCAAGTATTTATAAAATCACTATGGCTATCCCTACTAAGTTGATGAGACTAGTACTAATTTACTGTCTCTATCAAAGTATATGAGGCTTGCGATGCCTAATAATTATCTCTAGAACCTGATTTGGGAGCACTACAACAATAATGCGGAAGATGTCCCATATTGTTGCAATTATGGAATGATTTTGGGCCTTACACTCTTGCTTTCTATTGTGAAGAGAACCACATTGAAAGCAACCTGCTTTTCTATTGGGTCATAGAGAATAGTTCGCTGATCCAGCCATCTGATTTTGATTTCCACTTCCACCTTGAAAATAGGGGTCCTTTTTCACTTGTTCCCAACGGTTGAGTTCCAACCATTTCTTATAGGTTACATCCTACCTCCTCCCATAGATCCTGAGATATCACGTTACTCAATAGTCGCTCTGTTAACCATATCTATATAATCCCTAATGCATAGTACTGTAATATTGGATCGAATCTCCTGTCATAGACCTGATTTAAAGATGTGTGCCTTCAAAGACGCACTTTCCAAAACCATTTGTGAGAAACTGACTAAATTCATGAATTTAGTTGCATACTCTGTGACATAGAGACTCTCCTGTTTCAGGATGAAGAAGTACACCTTTTTCTTGATCTTGAGTGTTTTAGGATAGAATTTCTTGTTGAACAATTCCTCAAAATACTGCCATGTAAGGCCTTCATCCAATTTACCCTACACTGCTAAATCCCACCACTGGCATGCCTAATCTTACAGCATATAAATTTCCCACTTTACCTTTAACTCTACCGGTGTGTAGATGATATCAAAGATACGATTCGTCCTACTTAGCCACACATATGCCTTCTCGGCTTCAGAATCACCCTAGAAGTTAGGTGGAATCTGCTTCATGAACTGAATGGTATAATCCACTTGCCTCGGCTCATTCCTCTGGTTCCCTGTATCCACAACTTTCAAAGTTTGTACAATACTCTGAACCAACTCTTAGTTCAACCGTGGTTCATGTGAAACCACATTTTCCATAGCTTCTTCAGTTTGGTAATAACGAGGCCCACCCGGTGCCATTTTCCAAATAAATAACAAACTCCATCAATCTCACTCTATAACAACTGATGGATTATAATGTCAAATTCTATAAAATAAACTATCACAACCTTGTTTTCCAAAAATATACTTTTTCCATGTTCAACCCTTTTTGAAATTATTCAAATTGATTTTTAAAAATTAACTATTTTCAAAATACTAAAATCATTTCCTTTTTCAAAACCATTCATTTGAAAAATAATTTCTTACATTTTAAAAAATCAACACTTCTTCACAACACGAATCGTTACTAAAAATGATGTATGAAATCATAGTGGAAATTCACTACTCTACAATGCATGTCATGTTTGCCTCATTGGCTAAACCGTTGAAAATGATATTTTCAAATCATAGAGATATTTCCAAATACTTATGTTCCTAACCCTATAGTAACATGAAGTTCAGTATAAAAGGGTTAGCTATGTCCTTTTATGGTAAAAATTTCATGTTCCAACAATCCTACTTCTGTTTAAGATTTCATCCCAAAGATTAGAAAATAATGAATTTCAACTTTGAGACCAAGAACTTTGATCACTACTTGTTTGGTAGGGACTGAAAATGTTTATAACATTTTTACCTCAGAGGAAGGACTATACTGACACCATTTGTAATGACCCGCTCAATCTCATTAGGTTGGGAGCACAATGAGTCATTAGATGGCCTTAAGAGACATCCCCACAGTGCCAAAGGTTGGAGATAAATGCCAAAGGGTTTCAAATATAAGTGTAAGATGATTTAACCTTTTTGAAATAAACTAAAAAACTAACCAACCATAGCCAAACCATTTATTAAATTATGCATGAATAAAATAAATACCACTAAGAAACATCATGTATCTTAAAACCATATCAAAGTGTACCATAGTAGAAGAACAACCCAGTATCAATGTAAATAGAAGATAAACAACTCAATACACTAAAAATACCATAAGACTCAATTATCAACAAGATCCAAGGTTCACAATAACCGAACAACCCATGTATTACAAGGTAGTTCTAAAAATGTGGGAAACTTTACCTTCTCCCATGCACTGGAAGATAACATTTTCAAAAGAACCTATGTACCAAAGTCTGGGTGAGTATAAAACTCATTAGGTTTTCCCCAATGACTTCCCTAGTGAAGCCACTATGATAGAAAAGTTATCCACATTATATAAGACAGTTCGTATAAAACAATTTACCAAAACAGTTTATAAGAAAATATAAACAAGATCCAAAAACCATTTTCAACCAAGTGAAAACAAAAACAAAATAAAAAAATTGACAACAAGTTATTTTCCAAGGAAAAAAAATAATTCAACTATTTAAAACCAATTCAGGATATCATTTGGCATACCCATTCCATAGTACACAACACACCCGCACATTTATGCTTCTTTTGACAGTTCCATACTTATGAGAGGTCTCATATCCAATTACATTGTATCCCAATGACATATACCCCCGATATGGGGTCACATCCCTTGTACCCCAAGGGCACTAGTCCCTTACTAAGGACCCATTTAGCTTGAACTCACACCAATACCATTTATGCCAAATACATCCATTTCCACAATAAACCATTTCAATAAAACTGATCTTTTATAGAAAACCAAAGCACAACCAATTTCAAAGAAACATTTAATTTCAATAAACGTTTACCCTTTTTATTGAAAACATATGAACCCAATAATGTGTCAAAAATATAGTAAAATACTCTTTTTAAAATCTACATTTTAAAATCAAGAACCAAAGCACTCATTCAAATCCCCAATTTTCCAGATTTCACGACCGTCACTCAAGAAGGTTTCCAATAAGTTTTCAACAACCTAATCACAATCAATTAAACACCATAAAAATAATTTTAAAGTAACACAATAATTTCTACTAATTGGATTCTAGAAGAAATCCTTCTAACACAATGGTTTGGATGAAAACCATAACGAACGAAGAATACACAAGAAAACTGGGTCGATTCTCCAAGAATATGCCTTAAATCTCTTCTCCTAGAAAGATAAAAACTAAATCTCATCATACATAAAATCCAAACACATAGATATACCCATAATTGGGGTAGATAAAAGAAATCGAGATAAGGCAATAATAATATCTAATTAGATCTATGAAACTGATCAAGAACAATGAAGATCGATCACATACCTCAAGAATCCAGCTTTGATTCACCAAGGAAAGCCTTCAGATCACCTCCAGATCGATGGAAGAACCTTCGATGGAATTAAGAGAATAAAAATTCCAATTTATTGCCACTAAAGAGAAAAAAAGAGCCACATAGAGGCAAAAGCGTTTGAGATCCACTTTTTTTATGATTTCAGATAAACCACCAGCACTGTTGGTTTATAAGGTTAGACAAAATGCTCCCTAACCGTGCATTAGCTACTACCTAGGAAGACCCTTGGATGACATCCTAACATAGTCTCTCTAACTGTGCTCCAACTGTGCTGGAGACACTGGATCAAGAGGACCAATTATGTGTGGTTTGGTAGCAAAGTTAGACAAACCGTGCATCGCCTGTGCGACATCCATTTTTCATCAAAACTACTTCCAAAGAACTCCCAACTCTCCCATTCATCACCCATTAACATTGTAACCATGAAAATTATATGGTAAGGGTTAAATTTCAAAAATTAGATGTAATAAAACAAGTATTTATAATTATCTATAAAAAATATAAATATGAAATGGAATACATAGTTCAAGGAGATGGTAGGTCATACATATACATGAACACTGTTTCTATTTTCTTATTATATTTAACAAAAAAACGTAAATGGAATATATATATATATATATATATTATATTTATAATTGAATTATTATTTTAGCCATATATTATATGTTTAAAAAACCAATTCTTGATATATTCCATGTATTGTGTAAAAAATCACATCGCTTTGAGGAGACGATAGTCCACATGTCTGTAAACGAAGTTATCGTATTTCATTGAAATGAAAATAATTAAGGGATTCATAATATAATAATTAAATAAGAATAAATAAATCATAAATAAAATATATATCAAGTAAAATATAAATTAAATCATCATTAGAAACTATTAATGGTGAATATTGAAGAATGAATGACATTTTTTCATGAGGTGGTCGTCTACCGTACCCATGAATGATGATTTTGTATCCCATTTGATGGAAGTGTGTGTGAGTATAGGTCAAAAAATTATAATATAAACCTGTTATTATAATTTAGATACATATTCTATTATATAATCAAGTTATCATAATAATTAATGTGTTGGAGAAGAGAATAACACAAAAGTGTTTGTTGAAAGATGTTACCTCTTCTTTGGGTAACACCTTTTGGTTTTCACCAAAGGGATTCCTTGGTAGTCTTTCTTCCCAATGAAATTAATATAGGATTAAGGTATATAATTTGATTGTATATTTGGGTGGGGTTTGTCAAAACCATATGGCTTGAGAGGTATGATGAAATGAGTGGGGTGGGTGGGGTGAGTGTCCTTTTAGAGTGGAGGAGTGACATTCATATAAATATTAATAGGTAAACACTATTGAGATATGTCTCTTACATCATGTGTATACAATAATGGTCCACTATAGATAAAAGATATAAGATGATATAAATATGTCCATACACTACTAGAAAAACAGGTATTTGCGACGGGGAATTTGCGACGGGATCCCGTCACAAATGGATTTTTGTGATGGGGGCCCGTCGCAAATAGCCCGTTGCTGAAAACGGCGTCGCAACAACACTTATTTGCGACGGGCCCGTTGCTAAAGCCATTTTTTGCGACGGTCATTCTCCCCGTCGCAAATAGTACTCTTTATTTTTGTAAAAAACTTTTAAAATAGTTTTTGCGACGGGCCGGTCGCAAATACCTTTTGCGACGGGCATAGTATCCCGTCGCAAAAACTATTTTTAAAAAAAATAAAAAACTATTAATAATACTAGTATTTGCGACGGGCATAGTATCCCGTCGCAAATACTATAAAAAAAATAAAAAAAATAAATTATTAATAAATTATTTTCATTAATATAATAATAGAATTATAATTCACAAATAAAAAAAATAAATTATTAATAAATTATTTTAATTAATATAATAATAATAGAATTATAATTCAAAAATAAAAAATAATAGAATATTAATAAATGATTTAATTAATATAATAATATTATAATTATAATTCATAAATAAAAAAAATATTAATAATTTATTTTAATTAATATAAAAATAATTGAATTATTTTACATTCAAATATTAAAATAATTCAAGTATTACAAGAAATATAATTAAATTATAATATTATAAAATTTTAATATATATATAAAATTTAATATTAAAAAATATAAATAATATTATTATTCATATTAATATTGTTATTTAAAAATATAATATTATTAATATTTTATAATGAGACAGAAACTACGAATAGAAAAAAAAAATAATTTGATTTCACAAATTTTATAACATAAGTGCAATCTCTAATCTGAAGGAGGGGGGTGAGGTGGGGGATCTGCAGATGGTGGTGGAGGAAACTCCATCCCTAAAGCATGAGTGAGTCGGCGCATGTACTCCATCTGCTCCTGATGCTGCTGCTGCCCTCGACTCGCCTGCTCCTCGTACAGCTGCTGCTGGCGTCGACGCTCCTCCTCATGCTGCTGACGCATCTGCTCCTTCTCCTGTCGGAGACTCTCTATCTGTGCAGTCTGAGATCGAAACTGATCCTCATACTGTGTAGTAGAAGAAGATGCACGAGCTCCTCTCGAGCTGGACGCCGACATCGCAGCACTGCCATAATAATCTCTAGGAGTCAGTCGAGAGCCGATACCAACTACCCGGCCCTTCTCGAAGGCATACTGGGTGGCCTGCATCCATGCCGCTTCATGTAGGACAACTATCCAATGACACATTTTCCCCAGAATATAAAATGCAGTCATTTGAACATTCATGAATCTTCTGACAAGTAAGTCCCAAATTTCGAACCAACCTCTTACTCTCATAGTAATTTGCAGGTAAAACATTTCCTTCAGGTAACAATGTTTTCAGCAAAGAAAATATCTCGTCAAAACAGGTGTTTGACATTCCGTTATCTGATTTGATAGCCATAAATTTTGCAACTGCTTCTAATTTGCTCATCTTGCAGCCAGGATATAATGCATCCTCAGAAGATTTCAACAACTCATAAAATTCAGACGGTTCCAACTCAGGATTTGAATCTATATCAGCCGGAGTTTCTGTATGTTGAACAGATGAACCTGCAACATCATGTACTAAATCATGAAACCGGGATGGATCTGGAATCAAGTTGGTATCACCTGCTCTGGAACTGCGTTCACCGTGTTGATACCAAAAAACATAATCTGGTTGAAAACCAAAACACAAGAGATGTTCTCCCACTTTGTCAAACGTGTCAAACGTTCTCAATGCACATTTTCTGCAGGGGAATTTTATTTTTCCTTCTAAAACAAATTCTGAATTTGATTCCACAAATGATAAAAAAGTCTCCACACCCTCAACATATACTGGATTTAAACCAGAACCGTTTGGATTTCTACGTTGATTTATCCATATGCGGTCACCTAATAACGATTGTTGATGACCTCGTTGTTCCATATTTCTCTATAAAATATAAAATCATTACTGGTTTTGAATAATTTGTTAGAAAAAACACTCAAGTAAAGATTGAATATATTGAGAATAAAGCAAAACATGTTACAAATATTGATAATTTTAATATTATATTGATTTTTTATTATTTTAATAATACTAATATAATTTTTTCATAAACATTAATTATATAATAATAACATTATTACATTATTAGTATATTTTATTATTAATATTAAAATAACATAATTTTTTATATTATATATAATTCTCCTTTCATCTATGTGTTTAACATTCTGTCTCCACATGTAATATTTGCATTCACTTTCACCTCTCCATTGGCGATTAGGTTGATAATTTTGAAAAAGAATGCGAATATTACATGTGGAGACAGAAAACACACAGATGAAAAGAGAATTGTATATAATATAGAAAATTATATTATTTTAATATTAATAATAAAATATACAAATAATGTACTAATTATTGGTAATTATTACTAATTATTACTAATTATTGGTAATTATTACTAATTATTACTAATTATTGGTAATTATTACTAATTATTACTAATTATTGGTAATTATTACTAATTATTGGTAATTAATACTAATTATTGGTAATTAATACTAATTATTGGTAATTAATACTAATTATTGGTAATTATTTCTAATTATTGTTAATTATTACTAATTATTGGTAATTATTACTAATTATTGGTAATTATTACTAATTATTGGTAATTATTACTAATTATTGGTAATTATTACTAATTATTGGTAATTATTACTAATTATTGGTAATTATTACTAATTATTGGTAATTATTACTAATTATTGGTAATTAATACTAATTATTGGTAATTAATACTAATTATTGGTAATTAATACTAATTATTGGTAATTAATACTAATTATTGGTAATAAATACTAATTATTGGTAATTATTGATAATTATTGTTAATTATTGATAATTATTGCTAATTATTGGTAATTATTGCTAATTATTGGTAATTATTGCTAATTATTACTAATTATTACTAATTATTGGTAATTATTACTAATTATTGGTAATTATTACTAATTTTTGGTAATTAATACTAATTATTACTAATTATTGTTAATTATTTCGAATTATTACTAATTATTGGTAATTATTGTTAATTATTACTAATTATTGGTAATTATTACTAATTATTGGTAATTATTACGAATTATTGGTAATTATTACTAATTATTACTAATTATTACTAATTATTACTAATTATTACTAATTATTACTAATTAATGGTAATTATTACTAATTATTGGTAATTATTACTAATTATTGGAAATTATTCCTAATTATTGGTAATTATTACTAATTATTGGTAATTATTACTAATTATTACTAATTATTGGTAATTATTACTAATTATTGGTAATTAATACTAATTATTGGTAATTAATACTAATTATTGGTAATTAATACTAATTATTGGTAATTAATACTAATTATTGGTAATTAATACTAATTATTGGTAATTAATACTAATTATTACTAATTATTAGTAATTATTGATAATTATTACTACTTATTGGTAATTATTGATAATTATTACTAATTATTGATAATTATTACTAATTATTGGTAATTATTACTAATTATTGGTAATTATTACTAATTATTGGTAATTATTACTAATTATTGGTAATTATTACTAATTATTGGTAATTATTACTAATTATTCCTAATTATTGATAATTATTGGTAATTGTTCCTAATTATTGGTAATTATTACTAATTATTGGTAATTAATACTAATTATTGGTAATAAATACTAATAATTGGTAATAAATACTAATTATTGGTAATTAATACTAATTATTGGTAATTATTGGTAATTATTGTTAATTATTGGTAATTTTTACTAATTATTGGCAATTATTGCTAATTATTACTAATTATTACTAATTATTGGGAATTATTACTAATTATTGGTAATTATTACAAATTATTGGTAATTAATACTAATTATTACTAATTATTACTAATTATTACTAATTATTGGTAGTTATTGTTAATTATTACTAATTATTGGTAATTATTACTAATTATTGGTAATTATTACTAATTATTGTTAATTATTACTAATTATTGGTAATTATTCTTAATTATTACTAATTATTAATAATTATTACTAATTATTGGTAATTATTATTAATTATTACCAATTATGACTAATTATTGGTAATTATTATTAATTATTACCAATTATTCGTAATTATTGATAATTATTACTAATCATTGGTAATTATTTGTAATTATTGGTAAATATTGGTAAATATTGGTAATTATTGATAAATATTGGTAATTATTAGTAATTATTGGTAATTATTACTAATTATTGGTAATTATTACTAATTATTGGTAATTAATACTAATTATTACTAATTATTACGAATTATTGGTAATTATTCCTAATTTTACTAATTATTACTAATTATTACTAATTATTACTAATTATTACTAATTATTACTAATTATTGGCAATTATTACTAATTATTACTAATTATTACTAATTATTACTAATTATTGGTAATTGTTACTAATTATTACTAATTATTACTAATTATTTGTAATTATTACGAATTATTACTAATTATTGGTAAATATTCCTAATTATTACTAATTATTACTATTTATTACTATTTACCGGTAATTATTGGTAATTATTGGTAATTATTCCTAATTATTGGCAATTATTACTAATTATTGGTAATTATTACTAATTATTGATAATTATTACTAATTATTGGTAATTATTACTAATTATTGGTAATTAATACTAATTATTGGTAATTAATACTAATTATTGGTAATTAATACTAATTATTGGTAATTAATACGAATTATTACTAATTATTGGTAATTATTGATAATTATTACTACTTATTGGTAATTATTACTAATTATTGGTAATTATTACTAATTATTGGTAATTATTACTAATTATTGGTAATTATTACTAATTATTGGTAATTATTACTAATTATTGGTAATTATTACTAATTATTGGTAATTATTACCAATTATTCCTAATTATTGATAATTATTGGTAATTGTTCCTAATTATTAGTAATTAAATGAATAATTACTAATAATTAGGAATAATTACCAATAATTACAAATAATAACATTATTAGTATATTTTATTATTAATATTAAAATAATATAATTTTCTAATTTATATACATTTCTCCTTTCATCTGTGCGTTTTCTATCTCCACATACAAATAATACATGTGAAGACAGCAAACACACAGATGAAAAGAGAACTGTATATATATAAAAAATTATATTATTTTAATATTAATAATAAAATAGACTAATAATTTAATAATGTTATTATCCCTAATTATTGGTATTTATTACTAATTATTAATATTTATTCTTAATTATTAAAAATTATTACTAATTATTCCTAATTACCATTAACTATGAACAATACTAATAATTTAAATTTATTAAGTAATAAAACAATATAAACATAATTAAATTACAACTAATTAAGAATAATTGAAACTAATAAAAAATTAAAAATAAATATTAAATTAAATTGAACATAAATACCTTGAAAATTGATCTGCTCTGATCGTTCTTCAAAACTTTAATATCAGTTCCGGAGAAAAAAATTAAACTGAAGAAAAACTGAACTTTAGAAATATAACTTTGAGAGAAGATGAAGATGGAATTTGAGAATGTTTTGAAAAAAACGGATGGGGGTATTTATAGGTTAGATTATTTGTGACGGGTCCCATCACAAATACCTTAGCCGACATTTATTACGGTCAACGGGTAAATAGTTATTTGCGACGGGTCCCGTCGCAAATAACCACCGGCCGACATACTATTTGCGACGGGGGAATATTCCCATCGCAAATACCTTTTACCGCCGCCGGTTATTTGCGACGGGAATATTCCCCCGTCGCAAATAGTTTTCCCACGAAGTGGCGCGCAACGCGCGCCAGTTCTTTTGTGATGGGGAAAGCAATCCCGTCGCAAAAGCCTACTTATTTGCGACGGGTAAATACCCCCGTCGCAAATAAGTTTTTAACAGGACTATTTGCGATAGGATCTATTCCCGTCACAAATAACCCGTCGCAATTGCTCATTTTTCCCGTAGTGATATACTTGATTTTAGATAATTTTTTAGGTTATTTGGCCCCTTATATTAAAGTTTAACCACTGAGTAAACAAGTTTTTAGCTTAATCAGTATAATTATGTTCAATCACATTCGCTAATATTTTTTGTTACCAAATTTATTTGAAATTATTATAAATTATACAAATTTATTATTCCATATATTTAATCCAATTTTAGAAATTCAAAACACATAAGTGGAATAAATTAATTTAAAATTAATCTCATAGAGAAGATTAGTTTTTAAAGTGAAAAGTTCAAAATAATGAAATGTTTTTATATCCGATTTCCATGTGAAATTGGTTCCAGTGACCTAATTTGGATTAATTATTTTATAATTGATATAATTTTACTTCAAAATGGTTTTAAAATATAATATAACTATATAAAAAAAATGAAAAATATGCGTTTTTGAATTAAAATTCAATATTTTAACTATTCATCAACAAATAAAAACTCTCAAAAAGCACAAAAAATCCACCCTAAGAAAATTTTGAAATTAAAAATTCAAAAATGTTGTTTATTTTATCAACTATAATTAGTAACAATTTCCAAATTTAGATTTAAAATAGTTTCACCATTAATAGGTGGAAAAATTACCTTTCAGAAATCTATATATCTTTATGTGTTAAATTGGTATTATTGTTATCTCTTGCCAAGAAAACTAACAAGATGAACATTAAATAGTTTATTTAATCTAATAAATATGTATTTAATTAAAATAGTTTATAAAAATTGGTTTAATTTCTTTATTAAGTAAAATTTTCTTGATTACATATATATAGTTTTCCACAAAAGATATTCAATATTTTCGATAGGGTTTTATTTTCATTTCTTGTTCATTGGTCACCAAATAATTCTTCTTATATACATGCGTAAACAAAAATTTAATAATATAATTAATATTATTCATAAAAAAACATTATAATATATAGTATGAACCTATAATAATATAAATATTAGATTGTTGTTTGGTAAAACTAGGTCTTTCGTGTCACACAAGTTATCGATGAAATTTGGAATTTTGTGTAACACAATCCAAATAGTTTTGAGTGTAAATCAAGATAATATAATTTATTATTATAGCACAAGACCACAAAGGTGTTTCATAAAAGAACTAATAACTTGGTTTATTCATATAACACATGAAAAAATTAGTGAGGCATGTAATGAAAAATATAAAAAAGTTAACATTAATTAGAAAAAAATTCATAAAATTCCGGGGTGTTCCAATATTGATAGGCTAGAATATCTGCCATCAATACTTTCAATCACATTTAAGTTGTTGAATCTCAAAAAATTATCAGTCATGAAAAAATTATACTGATTCCATATCCCTTGAAATCTTTGATATATTTGATTTATAGGGTGTGATCCGACATGTAGAGGTTGTAAGTTCCTCTGTCTATTTCAATTAGATTTTATCATAATCCTTAATATACACTAATCATAAATGTCACATTAAAATGTCTATATTATCAAAAATTATTATTAATGTTGTTTTAAATTAAATAGGATATTACCTATAACTATCCAAAATAACTAATGTAGTGCATGTATTTTCTATAACTTCCTTAAATAATATTCCATTTGTTCATTTGAAAATGGAAGTTATTTTTTTAACAATTCTGGTCATTAAAGTGTCACATGAATTTTATGTGTAACAATAATATATAACATTTAAAAAATAATAATATTCATATTTATTTGTTTCCTTGATATATTTAGTTTCAAATTAAATTAATTTTTAGAATAATGACATTAATTATATTTTATGAAAAATATTATTTTATAATGATATTTAATACTATAAAAATCATGAATATGGAATATTATAATGTTAAATGTTATAAATGGTCATACATTGTCCATTTATGACCCAATTATTTCCGTATATTTAATATTATAACCCATTAATATTTAGAAATTTTTTACCACGATTAATGTATAATATAATTAACAAGTGGTTTGAAAAATATAAGGGTTAAAATGACATAAATACATTATTATACATGATTTTTAGTATTTATTTATACATTATCTTTATCACCTTTTAATATTAGTTTTTGATCAATTTTTAAAGGAAAGATTAAAACATCCAAAGTTTCTAAAAAAAGACATTGTGTTCAAGAGCGTACATGATACACCACATTAAACATAAGAAAAAAAAATATTATTATTTAACCTAAGTGTCAAAAAGGTTAGAATAAATAGTATTAATTTAATTATAAAAATATTGTTTACACATGCTCACAATTAACACTTTGGTGAATAGTTAATTATATTGAATGTAAAACTCTGTAAATAAAAGGAAATATTTTTTTGAAAAACTATTAAAATGATAATAAGTTTGTCTATGAAATAATGAAATAAAGTTTTTTTTGTACTTATTAATAAAATATATATTCAATATAATGTTTAAAATTCTTCTTTTATGTTTTATAGGCATGATATAAAAATAAAATTTGGTTAACGAATAAAATGAGTATTTTAAAAAAAATGCAGTTTTACCGCCTTATGATGGGAAAAAAAATATAAATGTAGTTTTTGAAGCTATAATAAATTAAATTTGGAAAAAAATAAACCTTTTTTTGGAATTGGGATATGGAAATATATTTTGACTGAATGTTTGGTATTTTCTGATAACATTCATATTTTAGTGAATAGTAAAACTTACTGCATTTTAATTTAAAACAACTTTTTCATCTAATTTATTTATATTGTTAGATTATAATTTTAATTGATTTAAAAGAATAATTGTAGTATGTTTTTATAACTTAATTAAATTCATGTCATTTTAATCAATTTTTAATTGAAGTTGGAAATAAAAATATTTAAAACATTCGAATGTTTCACTTAAAAAACCCACTTTTCTGTTTTTATTGTGGAACTCATCTTAAATATAAATATTAAATTTTTTTAAATTTAATTGGTTAAAATTTATTCCATATTTAAAATCCAATTTTTTAATTAGTTTTTAATTTAAATATCAAATTATTAATAAAGATTTTTCTAGGGTAAAAATTTATTTACCACCGTATAGGTAAAAAAGTAAACATGTTAAAGTTAAAAGGATAAAGGATTAAAATACCTAAAAATATAACATATAAATGTTGGTTGAGTAGTTTATCAACCCTAAAATAACTAAAAAACATTATTTTTATATATAATTCGTTTAAATTAATTCCACAACAACGTGGTTAGCTTTAAATATAAAATAATCAATAATTTAATCACTTGAACCCACCTCTCCTCATATATAAATATCATATATAACCTCCCCATTTTGACCCAAAAAGGCCTTATGTATCTCCCAATATTTTCCCAAACCACTAATAGTCACTATCCCCATGTCCTTGTGCTTCTGACCTCAACAAAATATCAAACATAAGGTTCTCAAGGGTCTTTTAAGGAGATGATATTTAGGAGGTAATTTTCTCAAAGTACCTCTCTTAATTTCTTTTATTTTTCTACTTTCTCCTAAGATCCTTCATCGATCAATAAATTATAAATATATAATCATTTTTATACATTAGTGTTATATTTATAATGAAATATCTCATATCTGTTTCATTTCTCACCTCCTCTTATTAAAAAAATGAAATTGTTGTCCAAGTTATGCCAGTTAATCGCTTCCGTGAATAATGTTTTTGTTCTTTTTATATTATCACCTTCATGTATGGTATTAAAAATATTATTTGGTCAAATAATTTTTTAATATGTATATTATAAACTATTTAATATTCTGGAAATGTTATATTAAACCTACATTCATGCTTTCCATATTGTGGTTGTATAATAACTCTATTTGAAGACGTGTGGACTACGCCTCTAAAAAATGATGTAATTTGTTAACACATCACATGAAATGAATTATAGATGTGGAGTGAACATTTAATTTTGAAATTTAGGATAACATGCCGAAGTACAATGGGAAAATCCATAAGATCCTGATATCGAGATTCATGTTATGATTGATTTTCTTATCTATAAAGAATAAAATATTATTGGATTGATATTTATAAATAATGAGGATATTTTATCTATAATAATTATATATTAATAAATTAGTTGAATGTTACTGGTTAATGGATTATGAATAAAATTTAATGATTATGGTTTCTACTTATAGAGGATTCAAGAGTTATAGTAGAATTAAGGATGATGAAATGTTTAAATGTACTACTACTATTTTGGTAGTGTGAGTAAATTGTAGAGTTTGTATTTGATATTGAGTTATCATTATGTTTTCATAAAAAATGTTATTTGAGGAATAATTATCTATTTTGGAAATATTTATAACGTTATGGGTAACCTTTAGGGATTATAGGATTTTATGGTAATTATGGGTTATTATATTTTGGGTTTAAACGTTAAAGGTATTAGAAAATGGTTGAGGATAAAACATTTTGTGGTTATTTTTTAGAATTTCATCTCATTTAGTGAGTTCTATAAAATTATATAATTTAGGAAAAGGACAACTCATAGGAAGGGTGACAACCCATTGTGTCAGACAAGGTTGTAGGAATCAAAGCCATAACTAAAGTACAAAAAGGATTTATCACCTAACATTGTACTACATGTAGTCCTTGATTAGTATGAATTTTTATTTTTAGTTAAATGAGTTGATAGAATAAGAATAAGTTGATTTTGAGGATATATGTTTTATCAAATGGATATCCTTGGTACTGAAAAATGATTTAAGGATTAAGTGATGAATTTTATTTTATAAGATGTTCACTATTTTTAGAACCCTATATCTATATGATAAATATAATACTGTGTGATTATATTTCAATGGAAATGGTTTAATTTAATTTTGGAAGAATATTTGATTTTATTTTGGACTTATGGTTAATCAAGTTATTTATGGAAGCAATTAACAAATCTTAAATATTATTAAAAAAATCACTTTTCTTCTATGAGACTTAAAGAGTAAATAATATTTGGATAAAAATGTCAAAATTTATCTTGAAATACTATTTTATCAAATCCTTCTGGATTTTAGGTTTTTATATTAGTTTGGATTCTTTTGAGGAATTTTAAGGATATTTATTTCTTGAATGGTCTATATTGAACATTGGGTATCAATTTTGAATATTGTAGAGTAATGTATTTTTTAATATATATAAGATTATTCATTTTAAATTATCTTACCTTATATTAAACAATTTGGTTTTTTTCAAATTTCTAAATAATAAAGAATTATATAGTTAATCTTTTGTGGATTATATAATAAAATAAAAGTTTATTCTAGTTCTTTAGATGTTACTAATTCATTTTGAATACACATTGTTCGAGAAATAATGAATTTGTGGTTAAAGTTTCTTAAAATATGAAAATTTACTTTTTTTGTAGGGATATTTCATTATATTCTTAGTCTATGTAGTAAAATAATTCCTCAGCTATATGAAAAAGATCTTAAGACAGAAACATTTTCTATTTTCTTTTCCTACTATGAAATTAAATATTGTTTACCAATCACATTTTTTATTTTTATGTTTTTCCTCATAATGTTTTCCTTCACTCTCTATGAGAACTTGATGGTTAGTTTTCTCTTCCATATATATTTTTTCTAATATGTGACCCTATAATTTTATTTCGTGATATCTTCATACTTCTATTTCTGTATATTTAATGACGTTTTATTGAACATTCTTCTGATGTGGTATTTTAGTAAAGATATTTGAAATAGTCAAAACTTAGTTACTGACCCCAAAATTCAAATTGCAAGGGTGAAAATTCCAGGGGGTGTAACAACCCTATTTTTTAGAAAAGAAACACTATGTTTGACAGCATAAAAGATACGGCACATCAAACATAAAAATACAACTAAATATTATTATTGGACCTAGAAGTTAAAATAGTGGGAATAAATAATATTAATTGAATAATGAAAATATAGTTTATAAATGTTTATAATTTATTATTTATTGAAAAATTAATTATTTTTAATGTAAAACAATTTTTAAATAAAAGAAAATATTTTTCATAAAAAATATTTAATTGAAAACAAGTTTGTTTATAAAATAATGAAATCAACTTTTTTTTGGATTTTTTAATGAATTATATATTCCATTTAATGATTAAAATTCATCTTATAGGTTTTATAAACATTATATAAGAACAAATTCACGTTTAGCCATACAAGGAGTATTTTTTGAAAAATACAGTTTTCCCACCTTTTAATCTAGAACCCATTTGAAATATAGTTTTTTGATACTATTATAAGTTAAATTTGAAAAAATAAAAGTCATATCTATAATTGGGACATAAATATTTAGTTTTGTTAAATGTTTTTTCTGATAACTTTCATATTTTAGTGAATAGGGAAAATACTGCATTTTAATTCAAAACTGTTTTTTGATTAATTTATTTATATTTTTTGATTGAAAATTTTATTTCTTTTAATGTATAATATGATTATATTTTTATCATTTAATAGAATTTAGGTCATTGGAATAATTTTAAAATTTTAATTAGATATAAAAACAATTCAAACTAATTAATGTTTCACATTAAAATCCCACTTTTTGATTTTGATTGTAGAATTTATTTTAAATATAATTATTCAAATTCAATGAATTAAATTACGTGAAATTTATTATATATTATTAATAATAATTTCCCAACTAGGTTTTATAGTCAACATAATTTTTTCTTATAAAAAATTTTGCATTGTAAAAAATTATTTACCGCGGTATAGGTAAAAAATTAAAAATGTTAAATTTTAAAGGTAAAAGGGTTAAAATACCTAGAAACTACAACATTTAAAGGTTGGTTAAGTTGTGGATTAACCCGAAACATCATTAATTTCAATATTTAGAATTATTATTCGTTTAAATTATTTCCTCCCTGATGCGGTTAGCTTTAAATATAAAATAATGAACAATTTAATCACTTGAACCCACCTCTCCTCATGTATAAATACCATATATCACCTCCCCATTTCAACCCAAAAATCATGGTAGCTTCTCCAATATATTCCCAAACCTATACTACACACTATCACCACATTCAGGTGCTTATTTTCTTACCAAAATTCCAAATTCGAGGTCCTCAAGGGTATTTTAAGGATGGGATATTCAAGAAGTAATTTTCTCAAAGCACCTCCCTTATTTTTTTCCCTTTTTCTACTTTCACGTCACCTCATTCATCATTCAATTAATAATAATTTCAAAATCATGTATATACTATAGTGTTATGTTTCTAATGGAATATCTCATTTATATTTCATTTCTCTCCTCCTCTTGTTAAAATAATTTAAATTATAGTTCAAGTTATGCCTGTTAATCGGCTTCATAAATAATGTTTTTGTTCTTTTTCCATTACCGCCATCATCGATGATATTAATACTATTTTTTTGGTAAAATAATAATTTAATGTGTATATAACAACCTATTTAATATTATTTAAATGTTATATTAAATATACCTTCATGCATTGCATATTGTGGTTATACGATAACTTTGTTTATGGACGTGTGGACTACCTCCTCCTCAAAATGATGTGATTCATTCACACATCACATGGAATGTATTAAGGATTATTTTATTAAAAATATATGATATAAATGGAATATTAGTTCTACTTTAATGATAGTATATATATATATATATATTTACATACATTTCATTTAATTTCATTCTTTTAATACAACATGAAAAAGAAAATAGTGTATATGTGTATGTACGATTAACAAAGAAAATGTCACTCAAAATGTAATTTCAAAATAGAGTTAATAATAAAATAATTATATAATGTATTTAGTAAATAATATATGGTATTAAAAATATGAATATTGTTTCATGATAGATTAATAAAAACTTATACTTATTATATAAGAGGTTTTAACATGATTGAAAGATATCGAATGTGAGGTAAGGGAATTTCTTAACCCAATTTTCATTCTTTGGGTTCAACTTCTACTTATTCATTAATTTGTACTATAATTATGTGGGAAATGAATTTTATATATCTTATATTTTATTTATAACTGATTTAAGTGGATTTATATTGAATAAAAATAATATATATATATATATTATTAACAAAATAATCTTTGCAAAGAACTTCCTCTCAATATCCATTCATTGAGGAATATTTTGATGTTATACACCTCCATATTTTAAAAGGTGTATAATCAACCACCTTAACTTTTAATTTCATTCGAATGTTATAGAAATTATTCTTTTTGTACAATTTTTTTACCAAATTACGAAACGAATGTTTTTTAACATATACGGTGACAATGAATTTTCCAATGTCGTGACAATTATTTGATATTTTGATTCCTCTACAAGTTGTATTGTTTTTAAAATGGAAATAAATACCATATTAATTTTTTTGGTATTTTTTATTTAAAAAGGACTAGAGAATGGATTGATTATATCAATATCTTGAAATTATATCTTGAAATTTCAAAATGGAAATTTTGTTTTTATTTTATTCTTGTTCTATTTTTTATGATTATATTAAAGTTCTTGGGAATTATTTATGTATACGAGTGGTTTTGTGATAAACTGAGGGAGGGTGAGCATGTGATAGCTCTCCAATGAATTATTTAATGAGTATTAGTTAAACGGTATGTTATCTTCTAATAGATTTAGGGAATATACCACGATGGGTATTCTAAAGGTAACCATGAAGGTTACTCCCTATATAGCTACGAAAGATACAATGTAAGTACGATATAGATACCACAAGTTTCCTTTATGATTTTTGATTTATAAAAATATATTCAAGAATATAATGATTTCATGAGGTTTGTTAACGAGTTTTTGTTTCATGGGGGAAATATATGATTTTTTTAAAATGTAGTACTGAGTTTAAAATATTCATGGACTAACAGTTTCATTCATTTTTTTATTCCTTAGAAAGAATTTTTTATGCTTGTCCTGTGTTTTTGAATTTTTTACATAGGTTATAAGGATTGTCAAAGGAAAAGAAAAATACAATACCAATATTACAAATAATATTTTTATAAAAAAAATTCATGTTTTATTTTAAAAAATTTTAGATTAAGAAAAAATGTATTATAAGTTGACTTGACTACATTGTAATAGTAGAGTTGTTATGTAATTGTTATGGACCAATTCTCTAAAACTATAAGCCTGAAAATATCTTCAAAGTGAATGAATGAAAATTATTGACTTAACTCAATATTATATAACATTTAAGGATGGTTCCTTATTAAGTGACTTAATAATATTTTAAAACATAGTAAAATTACAAGTATTCCACTCTCCGCAATTATAAAATGGGACCTCCTCCACTCACTTATTCGCATCTCTTAAGAAATACAGCTTGATGAAACAATTCCCACTTATATTATAGAAATATCTAAAAATTATTTATTGCTGTTAATATTTATAAAATACAATTAAAAGGGTCCATCATAAAGGTTATAAAGGAAATAAGTTGATGCAGTCCTCTTTACCAACTTTTTGATGTTTATTTCTTTTCTACTTTCTCTAAATCTATTGTAACCATACTAAAATAATTACTATACTATAATCATTATATTGAAGTGTTATTATGATTATAGTAATATACTTTTCATTTATTTTTTATCCTATGTAAAGTGAAGACATCAATCACGGGTACGTATGAATTACCATCTACACATAGTGGTGTAATTCATCTTTCATCACCATTTTACATGGATTGTTATGAAATTGCAAGTAATGAGTATATGAGATATTTATGAAATAATTATGGTTCTGTAAATAAAATATATCATTTATCATTTTATTTTTACGTCTTTTGGAATATGAGAATGTCTGTCATACGTATGTGTGGACCACCATCTCCACAAAGAGGTGTGATTTATTTTTTGTTTTCTCTTTACATGGATGGTAATAAGCATATATTTAATGAATATATATGATATAATATTGATTTTTAGGTAAATTATAATTTATCTTTCTTGTGTTCCATTAATCAAAAAGTGAAAATAGGGTGCATGTGTACATTTGGCTTACCATCTTCATGAAGGGTGTAATTCAGTTTTCTATTTCCACATTTCATGAATGTTACTAAAAATATTTCTGATGAATAAATATTATATTTATTACATTTATATAATTTTATATATGATAAAACTAAAACTCATTCACAATAACTATAAAATCCATGATGAAACACACATGATAAAAATAAATAGACCATATTTCATATTTTCAACTATATCCAAATCACCTGAAGATAGGATATTTTGAAATTTTATATCATTTAATAAAGAATTATTATAATAAAATATAAATAATATCAACATTATAACTATTCATTTAGTTCAAATTTTATAATTTCTAGACAACAAATGAAATTAAAATTTAATGAATATAAACCTCTCTAATTTTTAATGTTTATATATAAAATTCTTGGTTCACATTTGTTATTTAGAATTATATTACATTTAATATTTTTAATATAATTTATTTTATTCTTCCTTTATTTTAATAAATAATTTTCCAATTTTGAGTAAGAATTTAATGAATTTAATTATTCACTAATTTAAAAAAAATCCATGATGAAGATTTGTTTTTAAATTTAACTGTATTTTTTATAACCAATCATATCCTTTGGTTATCCGTGTGGGAAATATATAATATTTATTAAAAATTAGAGTGTTTATTTTTTGAATATTATTTAAAACAAATATTGTAATGTTTGTAATCACATAAAAATGAAAAATTATAAATAATATAAATTTGAATGACTCTGGATGAAATAGTATAATCTAATATAATTTAGGCATGTTATATGGTCATTTTCTAGTCCCTATCAATTTTTATTACTTCAAATACTTGATTTACCCTTAACCATGGTAAAAACATAAGTAATATTACTATTTATATTAAAAAAGCGACCTATTAACCAAATATAGACCGAATGATTCATAATATGGAATATATTATCCATATTTCAAAACACAGAAGTAGAAAATTTTAATTTAAAATTTAACTGTAAAAACACGATGAAAAATTCTCTTTTAGAAAAAAAATTTCTATAAAATGTTTTTTATAGAAGATTAAATTATAATTATCATTTAAAAAAGTAATAATTGGATCATTTTAAATAAAAAATAATTAATTAAATTTTAAAATGAATCTAAAGTAGAATTTGAATTTGAAAATAATTGCAAATAATATACAATTTTCAATAAAATTAGAATTTTCTATATTCATTTGAAAATAATTTTTTTAAAAAAATAAAAGACCTAAATCTTGGATAATTTTTAATTTATGAATTAAAAAATTATTTTTATTTTATCAAATAAATTTTCTGAATGTTCTATAGATCAATTATAATATTTAATCACCAAAATGTAATAATAATAATTTTTGAATAAAATGTGTTTGTGAAGTATAATAAAATTATTACTATAAATTGAATTCTTATTTAGAATGATTTAATATATATAGTTTATTTTATTATGAATAATTAATATATTTTATATTTTGGTTAATTATATTCACACTCTAAAATTTAATTTCTAGGTTATAATGGTCATATTTGAATAATAATATTTTATTGTTCGCCTATGCTCGATGTTGCTTATTTTGTATGCTATCGAACATAGTCATTATATTAAAATCATTTAATACTAAACTCTATATTGGATATGGGCTATTAATATTTATACCACATATATTATATATATAGTATTTTTAGTTTAATAAATTGTAATGGCCCGGACCTCTCCAGTCGATTACTTTGTAAAAACGTTTTTTTTGATGTGGTCAATGCGGCGAACATCAAAAATAATAATTATTATTAATAATAAATGGTGACGTGTTAATAAATTT
Source organism: Viscum album (assembly GCA_963277665.1). Taxonomy (NCBI): domain Eukaryota; kingdom Viridiplantae; phylum Streptophyta; class Magnoliopsida; order Santalales; family Viscaceae; genus Viscum; species Viscum album. The sequence continues at coordinate 693,028,827 of OY728157.1, forward strand.
TATTTGGGGTTTTGTTATAAGTGTTATACTAAATAATTATAATAATAATGTTGTTTTTTTGATAGATCTGGTAATAATGATTTAATGATAATTATGTTTTGAATTAATTGTAATGAGATTTGAGATATAAGGATAAATAAGAGATGTTATTATTTATGATAATTGTGTTTAAAAAAAATAAAAAAATAATAATAATGATAAAGATTTAAAATAGGTGTGTGTCATGTGGGTTTTGATGGGAGGTGATCTTGCATGTTTTTTTAGGGAGATTCAATCATTATTATTGAAAATAATTATGATAAAAAGAATGGAACTAATGGTGTAAAATCAAGGGAGGCGCCACTTTGTTGGGGAGGAATGAGATTGAAGATAGAAGATGAAAAATATATTAATAATGATATAAAATAAAGGATAAGATTAAATGAAAAAAAGAGAGAGAAGGAATACAAGGTGGGGCGTTTTGGGCATTGAATGAGGAAGAGAGAGGCGCCACTTTTTGTGGAAGAAGGTAAGAAGATTGGAGAGAGAAACATGATTAAAGGAAATAAAATTTATTGAAAAATAAATATAGGAGAGAGGAGCCAAGTTTAATCCACCTAAACAAATGACTTTGTGCGTGAATCTCAAGGAGATTTGAGAGAGAATGTGAGAATTTAAGAATTAAATTAAATAATATAATATAATAATGTAATTATTAATTTTGGATGGGAAAACTGAATTTTGACGGTATCTTCCTCATGCGACCTCGGTTTCCTGAACCGTCAGTGGCAGTGTGACCCTGACTACGAGACGGAAATTATGAGTCCAATATTGGATGTCTTTTTCGGGTTTTCAGATTGGGTACCCGAAACGCTCATGAATTAATTGAACATGAGGTTTTCCTTTATTATAATAATAAAAATATTTGTATTATATATTTATTATGTTAATGAGGAGCATGTGGGTGAGGTGCTATACATGGACCTCCCCATGTATATTATAATAATAAATCATATGGATTAAATGAGATAATAAATTAAAGTAAATAAATGGGGAGAATAAAGGGGGTGTATGATGAGGTTAAAGGAGGCGTAAGGGGTTTTTTTTCTTCCCCTTAAATGAATAATATTCATAATAATATTATTATCATAATAGAATAAAAATAAAGGTGATTGATTGGTGGTGGAGATATTTGGGCGTGAAAGCAAAAGGGGATCCAATTTTTGAGCGTATAAAATTCAAGGAAAATAAATAAATAATAATATTATAAAATTTTATTATTATTTTTGGGTTTTATAATCTTAATTCGACCGTAACTTCTTCATATGGTGTCGGAATGACGAACCGTCAGCGGCAGTGTAATCTTGTAATTTAGACGGTCATTTTAAGACCAGTGATGGATACCTTTTTATGAGTTATGTCTCGGGTCAACGAAACACACATATTAATAAAATTAACGTTTTTTATTAAAACGCGTGGAAACTGCATGACGTGTTGTGTGTTAACCAATCAAAACATGTAACGTATGTACGATCACATTGTGTATTCACTAATGAACGCTGAATACGTATTTACCTATTCGTTGCCTATATAAGAACGAGGTCATGTTTTATCTTCCATATCGATCGCTTCCTTGTCGCACGACGACGCTCTTGGACGATCGAGAAGTATTCCTCTTCTAACTTCTTTGTTCGAGTTCCGAATTACGATCCGTCAGCGGCCACAGGATCGTAGCGACGAGACGAAGCTTCTAAGCCTGGACTTGTCACCTTTCCTTCCAGCCTCCCTTCTCCAGCTTCCATCCTAGGAGGCGTTTGTCGGGTTTGGCGAAGGTGGAGGACACCGAAGTGTGTCGTCGGATGCGACGTGATCGGGACCTTTTGAGGTAGGGGTTTACCTTCGTCTCTCTATTTGGTGCAACATGCGGGGTGGGATATTTTTATTTTGTTCCATGGGATGCAGTTGAACTTTAAATAAAGATAATAACCGGATAAATAAGGGTTTGGGGTTTTGTGCTGTTTCTATTGCCTTCCAGTTTCTTTATCTTCTGATTGTGATTTTGGATTGAAAGGCCTTTGCCTACTGAAAATCAAGGATGTTGGTGGCCTTTGCGTGTGCAATTGATATCTGAATTGTTTGTGGTTGGTTTTGTTAAAACATGGAAAATGGATAAGCACGTAAAGACTGGCTGATTAAATGAGAATGAAAACCTTGTGTGATCACCTCGGTTGAACAAAATTGGAATAATGAACATGTTGGTGGTTTGGTTGTTTTGTGGGAAATGTTTTTGTAAACGATGGGGTTGAAATGGGAAGTGGTTGGTTGTGGAAAATTCCTTTATTTATGAAAAGTGTTTTGATTATGAAAAGTGTTTTTGAAGTAAAAGGTGTTTTCAAATGCGGAAATGTTTTGTGTGTGGAAAGGGTTTTATGTGTGGAACTGTGAAATAAATGAATGATGGAATGTTGTATGGTTGTGATAATCTTTTGTAAATGAAATGGCATGTGGTCGCTTGCATTTTACCTAACCTTGGTTGTGGATGTCAGGGATATGTTTGTGAAAGGATTTGTCTGGATGATAGTTGCCCAGTAGTAATAATTTGTTAAACCATTGAATGAAACATGAAAACCTAAATGGGGTTGGGGGATGATTGTTTGGTTGTTGATGCATGCTTCGTGGTAGCAGTGCCGAGGCACATGCTCAGTTCCTCTTTTTAAGAAGCCATAGGTTGGGCTGTGTGTTTGGTATATGTATATATATAATTGTATCTTTGTGTTTTGTCGCACCACACCCATGTCAAGCACCTAGTGCCGAACACTCCCATTTTATGGGAGAGGGTGTTCCCCCTTAGTTACTAGCTCCTTCCTGCTCTTTCTTCCATAGGCTATGATGGCTTGAGGTGACCTTACACCCAAGACTCTTCGGGTAGGTCTCGGACGCTGTGATGGCTTGAGGCAACCTTTATCCCAAGACTCTTCGGGCAGGCTTACCATTCCCAAGAACCTTCGGGATGAGGCCCAGGTGTCTGCGGGCGGGTTAGTGGTTGTGGTCCAGGTGTGTGCGGGCGAGATGCGTGGTTGTGAGGCCCAGGTGTGTGCGGGCGGGATGCTTGGTTTGGCCCAGGTGTGTGCGGGCGGGAAGAGTGTGGTAGCGTCAGGACGTTTTCTGTTAGGAAGAGCAACATCTAATTAAGTGGGAAATGGTGCGGGGTACCCAATACTTTTGTTCTATATATATACTAAACTTCTTTGTGTTACTTGGTGAGTGTGACCAGTGAGACTGTGTGGATAGTTTTTTCCTTGTTAGTTTCTGGTTCTTCTGTTTTCTCATGGGACCTTAGGGTGTCTCCCCACTTGTGCACGAGAGCTTTAGGTTTCCCTTCTGAGTATACTTGTATGCTCATCCTACGTTTACTTTCAGGTTTCCAGGAGGACTACCAGGGCCGTGCGGGACCCTACTAGTAGGGCAGTTGGAGTTGTTGCAGTTGTTGTTCTCTTGTTTTCTTTGGCATTGTACTTTTGAGCTTCCTTGTACTTGTACCTTGTTATAAAAATTGTTTAAACATGCATGTGGGATTGGTTTGGGTTTATTTATATACACTTGTTCTTTTCCCTTTTTGGTGGTTGACTTGTCCTATTTCCCGATCCAAAATAATAAAAAGGGTAATGCCTCCCATATTTGTGAAAACTCATACCCTTGGTGCTAGTCGCCAACCCGAGGCCTACTGGAGGCGGGACTCGGGGGTCATTATCTCCCTTTCACCATTGCCAGCTCAGGAGGGGCATCTTTGGTGGGAGGGGGTCGTGACAGAATGGTATCAGAGGCTGATGGTTGAGAGATAGGATGGAGTCTGGAGTTAGGCACAGTGAGGATTGCATGGGATGGTAGGGCAACAGTGTTCGTTAATCTTGGTGCGTGACATAGGCTAGGGAAGACCGGCTAGGACACGGGATTTTATGGCCCCCCGTGATCCGATGCAAGGACTCTGAGCCTACCGAACGACCAAGTGAGACTATATTGATTGCAGGGTAGAGACCCTAGGGAAGGTACATGCATCATCTTGTTTGTGTTTTACTTGATTTGGGTGTTCTGGGAAAGAAATTGAAATAAAATGATAATTAAAACTTTGAGTTTTTCCTTACTACTTGGGCTTAGGCGATCCTTGTTTACCGTAAATCTATGGCACTTGGATGTTAACAGAAATGCAGAGGAGTGGGACGCGGACAATTTCACGCAACAGAAGTGGCAACCCCAGCAAGGCGAAAGATCGAGAGAGATGTTTCATGTTTTACTTAAATGCTCTCGTTTATGTTTTTTTTAAATCCAGGAGCATCACACTCAATTGTTGAAACTCATTCTCGCCCATGCTTTGGGCCTGGACCTTGTTTTTCATGAGTCTATAATGCTATGTTGTTTCCCGCTTTTCTTTAAATATACGTGAAGAGCCCTATCATGTGGGGAGGGGAAGACCTAATCCCTAATCGAGACGCATTAATGTGGATGCGATTTAACCCGTGCAGGCGAGTCAGTGCCGCCTAAAGCGGATAATATCTCAACATGGGAGAAGGAATTCCTCAAGCCATGTGTCCGGGCAGTGTGTGGGTTGTACGTTGTTGGGTGCAGTGTAAGTTGGAAAAAAACCTAATATATGGGAAAGGAAAAACCTGATCCTTAATCAAGACACATTAATGAGGATGCGATTAAACCCGTGCAGGCGAGTCAGTGCCGCCTAAAGCGGATAGTATCTTGACATAGGAGAGGGAATTCCTAACTCATAGAGTTGTTGGTTGGTTCCTTGTCATGACAAGAGCCCTGAGAGGTATCTTGTGGAGTGGTTCTTCAGATCCTTTCCTTCTTCTGGGTCAGTTTTTAATTCTCGAGGACAAGAATGTTTTGAGAGGTATCTAATGTAATGGCCCGGACCTCTCCGGTCGATTACTTTGAAAAAACGTTTTTTTGATGTGGTCAATGCGGAGAACATCAAAAATAATAATTATTATTAATAATAAATGGTGACATGTTAATAAATTGTATTTGGGGTTTTGTTATAAGTGTTATACTAAACAATTATAATAATAATGTTGTTTTTTTGATAGATCTGGTAATAGTGATTTAATGAGAATTATGTTTTGAATTAATTGTAATGAGATTTGAGATATAAGGATAAATAAGAGATGTTATTATTTATGATAATTGTGTTTAAAAAAAATAAAATAATAATCTTAATGATAAAGATTTAAAATAGGTGTGTGTCATGTGGGTTTCGATGGGAGGTGATCTTGCATGTTTTTTTAGGGAGATTCAATCATTATTATTGAAAATAATTATGATAAAAAGAATGGAACTAATGGTGTAAAATCAAGGGATGCGCCACTTTGTTGGGGAGGAATGAGATTGAAGAGAGAAGATGAAAAATATATTAATAATGATATAAAATAAAAGATAAGATTAAATGAAAAAGAGAGAGAGAAGGAATACAAGGTGGGGTGTTTTGGGCATGGAATGAGGAAGAGAGAGGCACCACTTTTTGTGGAAGAAGGTAAGAAGATTGGAGAGAGAAACATGATTAAAGGAAATAAAATTTATTGAAAAATAAATATAGGAGAGAGGCGCCAAGTGTAATCCACCTAAACAAATGACTTTGTGCGTGAATCTCAAGGATATTGGAGAGAGAATGTGAGAATTTAATAATTAAATTAAATTAAATAATATAATAATGTAATTATTAATTTTGGATGGGAAAACTGAATTTTGACGGTATCTTCCTCATGCGACCTCGGTTTCACGAACCGTCAGCGGCAGTGTGACCCTGACTACGAGACGGAAATTATGAGTCCAATATTGGATGTCTTTTTCGGGTTTTCAGATTGGGTACCCGAAACGCTCATGAATTAATTGAACATGAGGTTTTCCTTTATTATAATAATAAAAATATTTGTATTATATATTTATTATGTTAATGAGGAGCATGTGGGTGAGGTGCTATACGTGGACCTCCCCAGGTATATTATAATAATAAATCATATGGATTAAATGAGATAATAAATTAAAGTAAATAAATGGGGAGAATAAAGGGGGTGTATGATGAGGTTAAAGGAGGCGTAAGGGGGTTTTTTTCTTCCCCTTAAATGAATAATATTCATAATAATATTATTATCATAATAGAATAAAAATAAAGGTGATTGATTGGTGGTGGAGATATTTGGCCGTTAAAGCAAAAAGGGACCCAATTTTTGAGCATATAAAATTCAAGGAAAATAAATAAATAATAATATTATAAAATTTTATTAGTATTTTTGGGTTTTATAATCTTAATTCGACCGTAACTTCTTCATATGGTGTCGGAATGACGAACCGTCAGCGGCAGTGTAATCCTGTAATTAAGACGGTCATTTTAAGACCAGTGATGGATACCTTTTTATGAGTTATGTCTCGGGTCAATGAAACACACATATTAATAAAATTAACGTTTTTTATTAAAACGTGTGGAAACTGCGTGACGTGTTGTGTGTTAACCAATCAAAACATGTAACGTATGTACGGTCACATCATGTATTCACTAATGCACGCTGAATACAGATTTACCTATTCGTTGCCTATATAAGAACGAGGTCATGTTTTATCTTCCATATCGATCGCTTCCTTGTCGCACGACGACGCTCTTGGACGATCGAGAAGTATTCCTCCTCTAACTTCTTTGTCCAAGCTCCGAATTACGATCCGTCAGCAGCCACAGGATCGTAGAGACGAGACGAAGCTTCTAAGACTGGACTTGTCACCTTTCCTTCTGGCCTTCCTTCTCCAGCTTCCATCCTAGGAGGCGTTTGTCGGGTTTGGCGAAGGCGGAGGACACCGAAGGACGTCGTCAGATGCGACGTGATCGAGACCTTTTGAGGTAGGGGTTTACCTTCGTCTCTCTATTTGGTGCAACATGCGGGGTGGGATATTTTTCTTTTGTTCCATGGGATGCAGTTGAACTTTAAATAAAGATAATAACCGGATAAATAAGGGTTTGGGGTTTTGTGCTGTTTCTATTGCCTTCCAGTTTCTTTATCTTCTGATTGTGATTTTGGATTGAAAGGCCTTTGCCTACTGAAAATCAAGGCCGTTGGTGGCCTTTGCTTGCGCAATTGATATATGAATTGTTTTTGGTTAGTTTTGTTAAAACATGGAAAATGGATTATCATGTAAAGACTGGCTGATTAAATGAGAATGAAAACCTTGTGTGATCACCCCGGTTGAACAAAATTGGAATAATGAACATGTTGGTGGTTTGGTTGTTTTGTGGGAAATGTTTTTTTAAACGATGGGGTTGAAATGGGAAGTGATTGGTTGTGGAAAATGCCTTTATTTATGAAAAGTGTTTTGATTATGAAAAGTGTTTTGGAAGTAAAAGGTGTTTTCAAATGCGGAAATGTTTTGTGTGTGGAAAGGGTTTTATGTGTGGAACTTTGAAATAAATGGATGATGGAATGTTGTATGGTTGTGATAATCTTTTTTAAATGAAATGGCATGTGGTTGGTTGCGTTTTACCTAACCTTGGTTGTGGATGGCAGGGATATGTTTGTGAAAGGTTTTGTCTAGATGATAGTTTCCCAGTAGTAATAATTTGTTAAACCATTGCATGAAACATGAAAACCTAAATGGGGTTGGGGGATGATTGTTTGGTTGTTGATGCATGCTTCGTGGTAGCAGTGTCGAGGCACATGCTCAGTTCCTCTTTTTAAGAAGCCATAGGTTGGGCTGTGTTTTTGGTATATGTATATATATAATTGTATCTTTGTGTTTTGTCGCACCACACCCATGTCAAGCACCTAGTGCCGAACACTCCCATTTTATGGGAGAGGGTGTTCCCCCTTAGTTACTAGCTCCTTCCTGCTCCGTCTTCCATAGGCTATGATGGCTTGAGGTGAACTTAGACCCAAGACTCTTCGGGTAGGTCTCGGAGGCTGTGATGGCTTGAGGTGACCTTTATCCCAAGACTCTTCGGGCAGGCTTACCGTTCCCAAGAACCTTCGGGATGAGGCCCAGGTGTCTGCGGGAGTGTTAGTGGTTGTGGCCCAGGTGTGTGCGGGCGAGATGCATGGTTGTGAGGCCCAGGTGTATGCGGGCGGGATGCGTGGTTTGGCCCAGGTGTGTGCGGGCGGGAAGAGTGTGGTAGCGTCAGGACGTTTGCCGTTAGTAAGAGAATCGTCTAATTAAGTGGGAAATGGTGCAGGGTACCCAATACTTTTGTTCTATATATATACTAAACTTGTTTGTGTTACTTGGTGAGTGTGACCAGTGAGACTGGGTGGATAGTTTTTTCCTTGTTAGTTTCTGGTTCTTCTGTTTTCTCACGGGACCTTAGGGTGTCTCCCCACTTGTGCACGAGAGATTTAGGTTTCCCTACTGAGTATACTTGTATGCTCACCCTACGTTTACTTTCAGGTTTCCAGGAGGACTACCAGGGCCGTGCGGGACCCTACTAGTCGGGCAGTTGGAGTTGTTGCAGTTGTTGTTCTCTTGTTTTCTTTGGCATTGTACTTTTGAGATTCCTTGTACTTGTACCTTGTTATAAAAATTGTTTAAACATGCATGTGGGCTTGGTTTGGGTTTGTTTATATACACTTTTTCTTTTCCCTTTTTGGTGGTTGACTTGTCCTATTTCCCGATCCAAAATAATAAAAAGGGTAATGCCACCCATATTTGTGAAAACTCATACCCTTAGTGCTAGTCGCCAACCCGGGGCCTACTGGAGGCGGGACTCGGGGGTCATTATCTCCCTTTCACCATTGCCAACTCAGGATGGGAATCTTTGGTGGGAGGGGGTCGTGACATAAATATTGATACTAGATTATTAAAAACATTATTTTAGAAAAAAAGATCAAAAAACTAAATTTCTAAAGATCATATCAAATAAGAATGTGATCATTTTGGGAACCATATATCAATTTATAGGGGAAATTTTTATTTGGGAAACAACTTAGAAATATATATTTAATACAACTTTTATTTATGGTTTAATATTCAAACATTTGATCACAACTATCTAAACATATATAACTGGGTTGGAAGAATTATTAAGAACACAAATATTTTAGCTAAAAGAAGAACTAAAGAATAAATCATAATATTTTATAATAATTTAATATATTATCACATATAGGTTTATTTTTGAAAATTTAATTCATTTTTTATTCAATTATGAATGGATGTGAAAACATATAATAACAATATATTCAGTATTTAATGGTTATGCCTCCACTATAAACAAAAGTAAACAATTTTTTATTATCAAGAGTCCAAACTGAAATATTTTTCTGCTCCAAATTATAAAGTATTTATTATTTTTCTACTCCAAATTATAAATAATTTTTTTAATCAATTGGTTAAAATAAATTTCAAAAGTAATTAGGCTATGATAGGCCCTGGCGAGGGAAACCACAACTGATTGATGGTTGAATTAGTGGTTATCAAAATACCAACTCTAAGAATAATATTCATATCATTGGTTAGTGAAAAAGTTCCCCAATGAAACAATGTGTTAATAATAGACTAATATAGAAAGATAAATCATGATACAATGGTTTTTACAAGGCTCACTCTATCTTTTTATTGAGTGGGTAATCCTTGGTCTACAATGGTAGTGATTTCACTATGAACGTTTTTACCTTATTATCAATATGAAAAAGGAATGTAGAAAAATGATAGTTTTGAAATCTATGTAAAATAAAGATCAAGATGAGCGGAAATAGTTGATCAATAAACACTTCTCCATATCATGATCCTCTATAATTTGGATCGAGTGTGAAGCCATTCTTTTCATAAATAAGGGAAAATTTTATCATGGAATGCTATTAACATTATTTGACAATTTAACTCAATTTTTTTCTATATGTTCTCCAGATGATTCACTCATATTTAAGAAAACATCAAATAATCATGTAATCAACCCTCCTATCACATCATTATATTAATAGACAATATATATGGCTTGTATCACTCAAATTATCACTAAAATTTACTTCACTACTACAACATGACATGTTGGAAAGTAGTGTGATACTTTTATCTATTTAAAAATATTTTATACTGATAGGATCAGGGAACTATCCATGATATAATTATATATTCATTACTCAAATATATTCTCATGTGATTTTATTAGGGAATATTACATTGTAGTGTAAACACAATCATTGTGGCATGGGTATTCACTTGTTGCCAGATTGTCTTCAACTTTTATGGAGGAACCTACAAAAAATATCCAAACCCCACATATTTGTTTGAAATTGACCATTAAAATAATTATATTAGGCCATTTATGGGAACTAATTATATACAACGACATTCTATTAATTTTTAAAACTAGATTACTCCTATAATTCAAAACACCAAACACAATTCCATCACTTGAATCAGGATTTTAACTAACTTTAAAAATGTCAATTACATGCATCATATCATCTTTGATAAATTTCTAACCTATCCAAGAGAATATTTTAAAAATATAATACTGAAAAACACATTCATAAATCATGAATTAATATTATTATGAATGAAGAAAAAAATACCCAGTTGTGGAAGTTATCTAAACACAACGTCATGGGAAAAAATACTTCATATAAAATTTCACCAACACTCGGTGTAAATATCAATACTAAATTGACCATGTCATAATTTGTTTCAACTCATTTATACATTTTGTTTATTCTCTTTCGGAGAGATATTTAATCTACCCCTTTGGATATGTTTTAAACATGTAATAAAATGCCCGAGCTATTCTCCATATATTATCTACCAACTCATCATATCTCTCTACACAAGGAATAATTACTTTTCTTCTCTACTCGGATCATCACATTTCAAAATTATTTAAGTATATCTCACATTATAAGAATAGATCAATTAAATATTCCCCTATTTTAAATAATTATAATGGAATGAAATAATGAAAATAAATTGGAAAAAATAAAATGAATTTTTCGATAAAATTCCATTCCAAATACATTCTAATGTTCTAAAGGAATCCTTAATTAAGACAATTTTCATAACATTCCAAAAATTATAACTCATTGAAACATACTACAATGAAATATCTCCACATTGAACTTCTACATGTTGAATTAAAACTTTATATCAATACGATTTGACTAATAATTATGATTACCTCCTTGTTATAATAATTAAGAAATTCATGATTATAATGATCTTAATGAGTTTCATGTTTTTGTTATGAATATCATATTCTATGATTTGCTCAGAAATTAACTATAACGAGACACTATTATCTATGAATCACCACTGGTATAAAAATATTTATAAGTATAACATACCATAAGTATATCACCCTAGAAGAATATTGTACTATTGGACTGAAGAGTTGAATTTTTTTAAGGCACCGTTAGTCGACATATCATCAAGATGTCAGACCGCAAGAACAAAAATTTTATAATTACGAGATACCTGTAGATGAGGCACTAAAAATATCATACCACTAACATAGATTTTTGGGTATGTATAGGACACTATCTAACCTAACACCTCTAGACCAAACACTTCTAGTTGAGATGCTGCCCACATAGTGGAAAATTAGATAAGTATAAGACACTGTCAGAAATTAAAGTATAACATACCAACAATATATCACCCTAGAAGAATATTGTAGCATTGGAATGAGGAATTGAAAAATGTTAGAGGCACCATAATCAACATATCATTAGGATGTTAGGATTCTAGAACAAAATTTTTCTAATTATGACATACCACTAGATAAGACACCGACAATATCATACTGCTAACATAGAGTTTTGGATATGTCTAAGACACTGTCAAACCTAATACCTGTAGACTAGGTAATTCTAGTTACGACACTTCTTGTTTCACAAATGGTTTTTTGAAGATAATTTCATTTAAAATTTTAAAGATTGTCACAAAAATTATTAACATTTTATATCAAATAGGGTGTCAGGCTACGAAATATGATGAAGAAGTTAATCAAGATATTCTACATTCTACTGCTAAAAAAAGAGTAGCTCACTCCCTCATGCAGATAGGAATGAAGATTCATAATTAGATGGAAGAGATGAAGTAGTGGTTGAAGTAAACCGATAGATAATTGAAATATCAAACTCTCTGGACATACATTGACCTCACCTGCTACAAACATTCAACTCGGATACTGAACTATATATTCACATTTTCTTATTGCCTTATATTTAAAGGACATGAATCTATAAAAAAAATTATGATATTTTTCAAGAGAACATGGCTCAATATTTATTACAGAATCAAACCAAGAGTCCTAAGCTCTATTGAAACGAAACAAGCACTTCTAAACATAACTATTATAGAGGTTTATATTCTTTTTATATTTATTAAATTTTGATATGTGTGTTTGCATATTCTACATTATCACACACACATTTTCTCATGTGATATACTGAAATATACTTGACATCTTCTCATAATATTCTCATATTTGTTTCTCCATTGGATAAGAGTGGTAGAGCTTGCTCTATGTCCTTTTTATTTTCAAACCCATGAATAACTTTGGAAGAGGTCGTGTGTGAATTGAATTGTTTAAAACTTTTGTAAAACCTAATCCAGATTGTAGATCAACTTGTTTATTTTATATAAACTACTTGGTGGAGGTTTATCACCAATTGGAAATGAATAAATAATGACTTGGGTATGAACATCTTATATTCATAATTTCAATTATGTTCTTTAATTTTCAATTACATTATTTCCACTTTAAAACTTCTTTTACTGTAAATAGAATATATACTTTGATATTTTTTCTTAATTTCTGTCCATGTATTATACTGATCAAGTAAACATAATTAAAATGATCCAATAACATTTTATACTACTCATCTAATACCTAATCAATCTGTAGATAATTCTATTGAATGCTTAAGATCAATAACATACTATTTATTTTGATAAACTGGACCATTTTCATGTATCTGGGGAATTTCCAAATAATCCATTTTAGAAATAAATTTTTATAGGGTACTCAATTCACACCCTCTAGAGATACTCACTCCAGATAATATTCGGTATCAAATGTTGTTCATTTTATGGTTTTATAGTATTTAAAATATTTTTAACTATGATTTTATTTCTATTTTAAATATATAAAATTTCATCCATTTTTAAGTTTAGTTTTTTAAAATAGAAAATCATCAAGAAGGTTCTACTACTTTAGACCACCTTTATTTGATGGTACAAATTATTCCCAATGCAAGATTAAAATAAAAATACATTTATAAATTACGGGTTTTGATATAAGGAATGCAATAGATGATAAATATCATATTACTAATACTTCAAGAAGCACTTGAGATGATAATACAAAATTATATTATAATAATAACTATAATGAAATGAATTTTATATACTATGATTTAAGATATGAGGAATTTAATCGGATATGTAATTGTAAAACTACCTTTGAAATTTCAAACACTCTATCTATTTCCCATGAAGGAACCTTAAATGTTAAATACATGAAGCTTAATACTTATACTATTAAATAATAATTTTAAAATGAAACCAGATAAACCCATTTCTAACATGTATATCATGTTTAATGAGATTTTCAAAATAATGAGCTCTATTAGAAAACTAGTATCTGACAAGGGTCATATTATGAGATTATTGAGATTCATACCAGAAAGATGGAGAGGCAGATCAGTTTCAATGAGATAATAATGCGATGTAAGTAAAATTCCCATGAAAGATATTATTGGAAATATTATGTTGTAGGAAGAAGAATTAATTGTAAATCATGAAGAATATGAGGATCCAAAAATAAATTCAGTATCTTTTATGATAATTTCATCTAGAAAAAAAGGAAAAAGAAGATAAGGTACAAATTTATAGTTCTTGTGACATTAAACCACCTTTTAATAGTGATTAGAAGATGTATCATGTTGATAGAAGATTTAATGAATTTTTATAAAAGAATAAGTTCCTCAAGAAATAAAATTATAAAGAAAAGTACGACAATAGAGGAAATTAGAAGAATGATTGGAAAAAGGATGATAACCCAGAGGATGTTGACTGCTATGAATGTAAAAGAAAAGGTCACACAAAATCTGGCTATCCAAATCTCAAGAACAAAAATAAACATGAAGAATAGGAAAGGAGATACAAAAGGCTATGAAAGCACAATGGAATGAATATGAAGATAGATCAAGTGGTTTATATTCTTCATATATATATATATATACTAGATAGAAAAAATATGTGTTTCATAATAAAAACTAGTGTTTTATCCACTTTACCTACTATTTCTAATTGTTTTTCTATGTATTTGTCTGATAAATATAACAATGAATAACATGATGATAAAAATATGGAAAATGAAGAATATTTTTATATTATAGTATTCTAGAGGATACCATTAATTAAATAAATAATAATTATAAAATTATTAAAAGGCATCATTATCTAATATTAAGTACTAAATCTAAAATACCTATAGAAAAAGAGAAAAATAATAAACCACTCAAACAAAAAAATGAACTTAAACTGTCAAATGAGAAATTGAAGAAAGATCTTTAAAATTTTACAAATGGTTTAGAGACACTTAGAAAAATTTTGGGAATACAATTTTCTCTAAAATACGTTACTGTAATATGATATGAGCATACAAATAGAAGAATATCTAAAAGTACTTTTATTCCTAAATGCAAACATGAAATCACTATTTTTAATCATTTTTTAATGTACATAACAAGGTTTTTATTTCAAAAAATATTAAATCTGTGTATAGGAAACCAATTAGGGAAATGTGGTTTCCCAAATCCTTGATAACCAATATTTCTGGACCCAAATAGATTGGGGTACCAAAGTAATTTCTTGTTTAAATTTTTTTTATAGGTAAAATTCATGAATACCTTCAGAGAAATACAATGGTACTTGGAAAATGGATATTCAAGACATGTGAAGAAATATTATTCATGATTTAAGAGCCTCATAAAGTTTTATGGTGGAATTTTCACCTTTAGATATAATTCCAAAAGAATAATCATCATCCTAGACCAGATTGGTTACAAAAATTCAGTTTTAATTTCTAATGTCTTATATGTTAACAGTTTAAAGTATAATCTTATTAAAATTTCTCAGTTATGTGATAATTATTTTTATGTTAAATTCAATAATGATTCATGAAATTATATTTGTTCTAAAATTGATTGAATATTTACTGATTTGTAAAATGATAATGTTTATGATGTAGATTTACAGTCTATAATTTCTCAAAATGTTTCATGCTTATGCTCATTTAATATGGAATCATGGATTTGGAATAGGATACTTGGACAATGAAACACTCACTCATTTATTATGTTGACTATAATA
This sequence comes from Viscum album, assembly GCA_963277665.1. Lineage (NCBI taxonomy): Eukaryota > Viridiplantae > Streptophyta > Magnoliopsida > Santalales > Viscaceae > Viscum > Viscum album. The sequence goes on from OY728157.1 coordinate 693,044,160, forward strand.
GGGTTGGTTAGAGATATACGTAATATTTAGTTCACAATTGATAAAATTTGTAACCCCTATCAAAAAGAAAAACAATACAATGTTTCATTTAAATCAAAGAATTAAGTGTCAACTTCTCAAAATATTGAGTTGATTCACATTGATTTGTTTTATCTTTCTAGAGTCTCATGTCTTAATGGGATGAACTATGTTTTTTTATTGTAGATGATTTATCTAGATATACATGGGTGTACTTTATTTCTTACAATAGTGAAGTCTGATCCGATTTTACCCAGCATGCTAAGTCCGTATAAAAGTTTTGGGGACATAGAATTAAAACCATAAGGATTGATCATGGATTTGAGTTTCAAAATAATCATTTGGAATTATTTTTCTTACAAAATGTCTGCACTCTTAACTTATCTTCTACAAGGACACCCCAACTGAATGGATTTGTTTAAAGAAGAAATAGAAATATACAAGAGGTAGAATAGAATATACTAAATGAGATTAAATTACCTATCAAAGTTTGGGAAGAATATATCAATTAAGCCTGCTATATCATAAATATAGTTTTAATCATTCATATTCTTAATAATACCCCTTGTGATCTTTTGTAATAATAGGAATCATATGGTTAATTACTTTAGCGTTTCTGGTTTCAAATTCTTAATTATTAAAACTTTGGATAACTTAGTCAAATTTTCTTCAAAAAGGGACGCAGAAATTTTCCGTGGTTATTCAATTTATTGAAAATACTATAGAGTTTTCAATAAAAAGAAAAAACTATTGGATGAATCAATCCTTGTAAAATTTGATGAAACTGGCCCACATGATCATAAAACCTATATAGAAAATATTTTGGTTGATTTATCTTCTTTAAAAATTAATTCCAAATCATTATACTCTATTGTCAAACTTCTAGAAAAATCATCCTGTTCTGAAGAATTTGCAGAACATCCAGAACCCAAACCTAAATATCTAGAAGTTACCAATCCATCTTTCCCTAAAGATATTAGAATAATTATGTACCATCCTTTAGGTGTTGTTTTATGGGATCTTAATATGTGAATTGAAACAAAAAATTCTGTTAGAAATCAGGTTAAAAATAATGTTTTATTATCTATTCCTGAACTCAATAACATCAATGAAACTATTAAGGATAAATTATGGGTAATAGAAATGCATGATGAATTAAATCAGTTTGAAGTAAAAAACTTATGGGAATATGTAGATAGACCTAATAACACCTTAACTATTGGAACTAAAGGGAAGTTTAGGAACAAAGTTGATGAGTCATGAACTATAGTTAAAAACACGGATAAACATATCATACAAGGATATAGAATGGAAGAATAAATTGACTATGAAAAAACCTTTGCACCTATGGCCAAACATTAATCCATAACAATCCTGATTTCTTATACAGAACACCTAGATTTCAAGCATTATCAAATTGATTTCAATAGTGAAATATTGAAGGGTTTTGTAGTTAAAGTTGTTTTTTTGAATAAACCCCTTTTTTCAAAACCCTCATTTTTAAATCTTGTTTTTAAGTTATCCAAATACTTATATTGTTTAAAAAAATCATCTAGAGCTTGGTATGATAGGCTCATCAATTATTTTTATTTCAAAAGGGATTCCAAAAGTAATAGATAGTCTAACCCTTTCATTAAGTGAAATTTAAAATATATTTTAGTAGTAAAAATCTATTTTGATGATATTTTTTTGGATATTTAAGAAATTATTTATGTACATATTACTAAAAAATGATTCATAGTGAATTTTAAATTATTTAAATTGGTGAAATCAATTTATTTTATTAATATCATTTTTTCAAAAAAAAGAAGAGATTTTTCTTAAAAAATGTAAATACAAAAAATAACATCTAATTTTTTAGTTTGGATAACACTGTAATTAGTGATTCTATTTATAGTAGCACCAATAAATTGGATCTTTATGATGATAAAAAACTAGTTGATCAAACCGGGTATAATGGTCAGATTGGAAGTCTTATATACTTGACTTATATCAAACTAGATTTTATGTTTTGTATGTGAATGTGTGCTCCTTTTCTAGAAAATCCAAATGAATCACACATATTTTATGTTAATTTTTATTTTCAAATACCTCAATTATAAAACCAATTTTGGATTTTTTTACCCAAGTGGACAATAATTTGATTTAGTATTTTATTCTGATGCTTATTTTGGTGGATTTATGAGAGATAAATAAATCACCTCTAAAACATGTCACCTTTTAGGAAAGTCTCTAGTTTCATGGTGTAGTAAAAATAAATATTTGGTTGTATTGTATACTACTTATGGTGAGTACAATAAGGTGTTTCTAGGAAAAAATGGTGTGGATGAAACACACTATACTAGACTATGGATATCCATTCCGAAATGTCCCCATAAACCATCACAAAACATGTTCTATTAAAACATATAATACTCATATTTCACATTATAGAAAAAAGTATATTGACACAAGACATCACTTTTTGGGATATAATTTTCAAAAAGGTTATATCCCTCTTGAATTTATTATCATAAAAAACTAGTTAGCTAATATATTCACTAAGCCTTTGAATTTTGAGAAAATGAATTATATCAAACATGTTTTTTGAATGATTGATTTTTGTTAAGTTTAATTTTTGTGACATAACACTATGTCACAATGCTATCTTTTCACACAATTGGCTTATTATGCCATTGGCTTCTCTTGCTGTGGGAATTTCACAGCATTGTCTTTTCATGATGTTGGCTTGTCACATCATTGGCTTGTCACACTATTATCTAGTCACACTGTTGTCTTGTAATTCCATTGGCTTATCATGCTATTGTATTTTCATGTCATTGGATCATCATGTCATTGGATTGTCACACCATTTGATTTTCTCACCATTAGATTATCACACCATTATATTTTCATGTCATTTATCTTCATGCCTTTAATTATTTTGTATATCAATATTTTGAACTGCAATTTTATTTCTCTTGGTTTATGTTATTTCATGTAAAAAAGATATGTATTTTTCTTCCCATTTTTATTTTTATTGTGGGTATTATTTTGAATTTAGGATACCAATTATCAAAAAAAAATATTAAATAGAATAATATCTCTTCCCAATATACATTTATCCCCTCATGATACTATCACATTTCTCTCATGTCTTGTGCAACCCTTTTCCCTCTCACATTCCAAATCATCTTTTACCCTCAACCAAGATTACTGAGTTGATTTGAATGCCATGGATAATGCATGATTTTGATATTTTTCCTTCTAAGTCTAAATCATCAGGGAATAAAAAGAAGAGCCTACTATTCATTCTTTAATAGCTCTAGTAAATCCCAATCTTGCTAATAGAATTTTAGTACTGGAAAATGATGTTGACTTGAAATGGTCAATATCCAGCAAATCTCTAGTACCCAAATTGGTAGAAATTCAATGATGGTCAGAGTGGTTATCCTCTGACAAAATACCTTCCTCCACTAATATGGTCTATAAATTTTATTATAATATAGAGTTTACCTTTTATCAAGAGGATATGATTGGATTATAAGTATTGTGAAAAGAAATGGGTTTCAATTTTCTTCAAGAAAATGGTCTAATTTTTTAGGTGTTACTCCTGATGGAGTTTATGATGACCACAAAGGTAGCATTAATAAAATCTAGTGATTAGTTCATATATGGGGATGCTCTTGTTGTGCTAACAGGATATGGAATAACCATAAGGCATGTTTTTTATTATCTAGATGGAGAGTGCATGCTGCTTTTCATGTTTGTGCAACACATGCTTTTCCCAGGGAAGAGTGACTTTGCAACAATAAGGTACCAATATGTGTATATTTATTCTCTAATAATAGAAGGTAAATATATTAATATATGTAGATATCTCATGGTGCATATGTGTGATATGACCAAGACATCCTCAATATCTAATTAGTTGATCTACCTGGAGATGATTTATACCATGTTTGAGGCCATGTGCCTAGTATGTGATGATGAGGAGTATAGTATTAAATGAGGTGGTTTCTATCTTACAAGTGATACACTTAAAGAATGAAAATTAGATGGAAAACCTGGAAAATATAGTGGGTTTGAGATTCAAAGAAGTTATATACTGAATAAAATCTAGTTGGCCATCCGACCAGACTGAAATATGAAGTTGATCCAAAAATTGAGCTTGATGATGTAGTGGAATAATCTGATGTGGATAACGAATAAGTTATTTTTGAAAAGGTGCAAATGAAAACATATATACATTTATAGAGTGACCCTGATTTGTCTCCCAAAACATCTCTAATTACCTTTGGAGTTCCTAGTCAACCTAAGAGTTTACCGAAAATAAAAATGTTTATTTAATAGGATGAAGAAGAGATGGAGATCTATGGAGAGGTTTAGTATAAATTTTTTAAATTAATTGGAGCTAAATATGATGATGATAATGAGGAGTATGAAACAAAAGTAGAAGATAAGGATGGAATTGAAGATGGTGATGTTAAAGACCCTTTCCAAGTGGAGCTTGTGTCCAAATCAAAATAAAGGATCAGGAGATGCCCCCAATGCTTTAGGATGCACTTGGTGGGGTAGAGAAATCCATGTATATGGAAATATTTCTTGAAGCTAAACATATTGATGAATTTGTGACTACTTCATTAGTTATTGGTCCAAATATTTCAGATTAAACTATAATGGAGTAGTTAGGTGTGATAGCTACTATAGAATAGAATGTTGCTGAATAAGAGACAACATATCTTATTGAGGAAGAATTTGGAGATAAATATTTGAAAATTTTAAATTCTGATAAGACATCTAAAGATGAAGGTGAGGATGTTTAAAAGCTATATGCTGTTATTATTGCCACATAGTTTGAATCTATGTCTGGTTGTGATGGTTCACATAGCTCATATGCTCATATGTCAAAATCAATCTGTATAGCCATTGTATAGTCTGTAGCTCGACAAAGTTATAATTTTGAGACATTAGTGGTAGTATATACTGTTGTGGTCCCTCGTACCAATTCTCTAGTAGTTGATGAGATATATGGAAGAAGAGTTGATCCCATTTTTTGAAGAGTGGGATGATATTATTAAAAGTACTCCGAATCATGATAGTCTGAATTTTTATATAGAAGGATATCATAATGGATCATTGATAGCTCAATTTGACCTTGATGGGTTATTGGAAAACTTATCTTCCGTTAGAACTCTAGCACCTAAACATTGTCCTCTAACTATTTTTGGTGTAGTTTATGTTGTCAATAAAGGTGAATTGGATTCTATTGGTATGATTTTGATGTATTATTTCTCTTTTAAGATAAATAATCAACCTCTTCATGATAATTAATCTATGAGGAGGATTAATGATACATATTTTAAATGGTTAATCAACACACATAACCAAAAAAGATGTATCAAAATTATGGAATAAGTATTTAGAATAAAATAACTGGATGTGAGTTGGATTCTATCAGGGCTATGATTAAGGAATTTAATCATATAGATTCTACGGAAGGTATCCTTAAAATTGTGGAGGATAAATATTTCGATACATCTATTCCCACTTATCCTCCTCATCCAATATTTTATGTTGATCAGTTAAGGATATCTTTCAAGGATGAACTGCAAGCTGTGTTTGCTAGTGCACTAGGAAGTGTCATTGATCATCCCTAATAGAGATTGAGAGAAATTCGGTGCAATTCTGATCATGTTCTCAAATTAATTTCCTAACTCCCATGATATGAAAGGTGGTTGATAAACTATATCCAAGTCCATTAAGTACTATCTCTATCTAATTAAAAAAAATCATTCAATAGATTTCAAATTAAAATTATTTTAGGGGGAATTGTGAATTCTTGATGTAACTCATGTTTTAATTGAACAAGTGATACAACTCAAAAGGATGACCCCTATTTTGAATAGTTTTATGAAAAAAAATGATTTCCTTAATGCGATGGAATGGGGTGGCCAAATCACAATTTATTTTATCAATCTCATGAAGCCATTTCTTTATATTCGTGGAAAAGAAGTGTTTCCTAGGAAGATGTTCCCATTAATCATAATTCGTCTCTTAGTTGAGAAGTTTCTTGAGATCCTTTAACTACTTTTCCTACCCAATTAAATCATTTTCCAATGTTTCATGTTCAAGCTTGAAGTCAAATCTAGTGAGTTAATATTATGGAAGATCATCATCAGACTGTAGTTCACTCTCTAGTGGTGTTTCCTCTATCTTAACTCGAGCTGATCTTGCTACCTTGGATAAGTAGAAAGAGAAAGCCAAGACTAAAGGAAAATAAACAATGGACCCTTTTACTATAGCTTTATCCTTGTTTTTTTTTTGTTTGGAAATTATTATTTTATGGGATTTTGTTTTAATATTATTTTATAATCATCTTAAATGAATTTTTATCTCTATTTTTCTAACTCTAGTATTCTATCCTTGGTTTAATAATTATTTTTTACCATTTTTATAGCCTTAAATGAGGGAAAATTCTTATGTCATATTGAAAAACATTATTGAATTTCGGATTTATTATTTTGGTTTTTATGATATCATTTATAATATGTATTTATAATATTTATATTCATGATACTTACCTTTGATACATACTCTTTTCTTATTTATTTTCATCTTTGATACAATATACACATAATTTGAATGATAATTCATGTTTTATATTTTGATCTTACCTTAGATATCATCAATACATACAACATATTCTTAAAATTATAATGTTCTTTGATTCCATGATTTTTGATAAAAAAAAGTGGGAGATCATTTCCCTCTAAGTTTTAATGATCACAAAATCATGATTTTAATGATTTCAACGAGTTTCATGTTTTCTATAAGAATATCATATTCTATGACAAGTTATGAAATTAACTAAAGAAGAGATACCATTGTCTCATGAATCACCACCAGCATCAAAATCTCACTAAGTATAACATTCCATCAAGATATCACACTAAAAAATATCATACTACTGGACTAATGAATTGCCAAATTCTGAAACACCATTAGTCAACATACTTTTAGGATGTCATGCTGCCAAAATAAATTTTTGTTAAGTATAAGATACCACCAGACCAGGCACCACCAATTTCATACTACCAATAATTTTTTTGTTTAAGTATAAGACTCTATCAGACCTATTACCGCTAGAAGAGACACCATTATTTGATATGCTGGTAGTGTAGTGAAAAAATGGTTATGTATCAGACACAACTGGTGTCATGCTTTTAGTGTCATACAACCAGACTGAGACACTGACACTCTTTTCTAAACATATCTTTTAAGATAATATTACTCTAATAGATATTTTAATTTATATTAATGACGTTTAATATTTTACTGATTGTATCTTAAATGATTGACAAAGAGCATTAAAAAGAGTGTCAAGATGTGATGCATGAGGAAGATACTGATTCAGATAATCTAATTAATGATGCTTATAAACAGGTAAAACACTTTCTCATGTAGATAGATGTGAAAATATATAATTAGACTGAAGATATGCAGTAGTGGATTAAGTGAACTGATAGAAATCTGAAATATAAAACTCACTGAACATTATAAGAGCTAACCTGCTGAAAACATTCTATTGAGAAGACAAAATACACCTCTACATTTTATTCTTTCCTTGAAGTCAAATGAACATAGTCCAAAAATCTATTTTTTACTATTTTTTTAAGAGAAAATTACTCAAGATTCATTGGAAAATCAAATAGAGAGTCACAAGCTGCATTACAATAGACCAATAACTTCTAAACATTACTCTTCAAGATTAAAATATCCTTTATATAATTATTACATATTGATAAATTTTTGTGCATACTCTATTTTACCACAAGAACACTATCTCATTTAAAAAACATGAAGATACTAAATATCTTATCATCATCTTCTCATATTTATTTCTCTTATAGATATGAGTGGTAGAGGTCCCTTTGTGGCATATTTATTTTTTTACTTTAGGAATCACTATGGAAGAGGTCATGTGTGACCTAGAAATCTATAAACCATTGTAAAACCAGATCCAATTTTTTATTAGCATGTTTATCTTATATAAACTTCTTGGTGGCGGGTGATCACCATGTAGATAGGACTAAGTTTCAACATGATAATGAACAACTTGTATTCATTCTTTCTATTACATGCTTTAATCTTGTTTTAATTTATTTATTCTTTAAAACTAACTCTTTTAACTATAAACAAAATATATACTTAGATAGTTAATCTCTATTTTTGTTCATATATTATTTATATCAAGTAAACTATTTTTAAAGGATCCAATAATATTATATCTTATTCATTGAATACCTAAAAAATAGTTATAAATTTTTTATAATGATTACGATCTATATCATACTACTTATTTTTACAAACTATTTCATTTTAAATTATCTTGGGGATTTCAAAATAATCTATTATAGATATAAATTTTTTATTGGGGACTCAATTCACCCCCTCTTAACTTACTCACTCCAGCCAACAAATTATATATTGGGTTCTTCCAAATTTTGATTATACTTTGATTAATAAGCCCAACCACCAATAGATATGAAACATTCCTAATAATTTCATAATGATTTAACTTTATCCACATGATTTTTGTTTTGTCTTGGGATATCACAACATACATAACTTTGATTGTCCTTATAATGACTAAATTTTTCCTCTTGGTATGCAAAGAAACACATATTCCTCTAATAAAGAATATAAATTTGAATTTCACATTAGATCTCCAATGTAAAATTCATAATCTATACAATATTATCTATAAATATTAAATGATGTGTGTTAATTATACCATAATCCATAATCAGGTTTCCCTCTAATGTTACATAATATTTATTATGTTTTACTATGTTTGGACTCCTTATGATAATTATAGAATCATACACATAAATTAACTAGAGAAACAAAATTTTATTCTTATACTATTAAGTATAGTATGATATTATTAAGTATTAAATTTACCTTTTATCAACACTACTTTGTTATTTATACTTGAAAAAAAATAGTCCCATGAACAATAAATAATATCCCTAGACCCTCACTCCTAGACCCGATACAAAAAACATAAACTTCACATTTATGGATTTGATACCAATAAATTTTACCCAATTCCTCCCATAGAAATCATGAACATCTCTAAGAATCATTGGACCAATTACATACCATAATACATTTTTGGATTTGAGATTTAGAGAATTAGCACAAACACTAAAGAGATTAGGTTTATAAACAGCTAGTTCATAATGAAAAAAATAATCTTTCCCTATAACATGATTTTTATATTCAATGTTATGTATTGAAAATCTTACATAAAAGTTTTCACATATGAAACCATTATATGAAAAAATAATTTTACATAATTATCTATAACTTGGGAAATGGAAAAATAAGAATTTTTTAGCTCAAATTCTCAGTAAGGGTATGCATGAGAGATATCAACAAAATAAAAATATAAAATTATAATAAAATCCTAAGGGTATAAGAATATGACTGTAACATAAAAATTTTATACCGAATAGAAAAGAGATCATAATAATGAGTTATGTCATAAAAACATTAGCATTTCAAAATACATGAATCATAAGAATGAGAAATCATCATAACTAAATCATGAACTATATATTCATTTCATAAATGTGTGAGTGGAACCATTATAAGTATAGAAATCATTTCATATGTCATGGTTGACTACTAAGAGTATCAGATTTATAATCATCACCTATTTCCCCTATTGGATCATGCATATAGACTTTTTACCCATTACAGATCAAGCACATTGTCTTTTATCGCATAATGCAATGAACACATCGACCTATTTCCCACAATGGATCAAGAACATCGACTTGTTTCCCATTATTATCTCATGAGATATAATATATTAACTAAATAGTTTTAGGGAGATATAGTTCTCAGCAACCAAATAATTAAAATTATACATATGTGTTACAAAATATAATACATTCATCATATAAAATACCATGAAATGAAATGTGTTTTGTAAATATTTAATCATTACATAACTCCAGGAAAATAAATGGGTATTTTAAAAATTGCTTCGTTTCATCACAAATGTAAACCATACAGAAAAAATAAGAACGATATCCTTTGATTATATCTTTAATAAATCTTAATTATTATCAAAGTCTTTCATCTTGTATTCAAAATTATTTTGAAATATCACTTGTAATAATTCTTGTCGAAAATATATTTTTCATTTTAAAATATGATATATTTTATAAAATATTTTGTGCATATAAATGAAATACTTTTCTTTAAAAAAACTAATATGATAAACAATTATTAAATAATTGAGGCTTCAAGTGGGAAGGAAATTATTCTCTTTTCATATATGTTAAAATAAATTCCTAATATATTTTTAATAGAAATTTTTTAATGTTTCATGTTTGGAAAAAGAAAAAAAGATTCATTTCAAAATATTTTATAAATATTAAATAATGGAGAAATATTATTTTAAAAATTTATATGAGAATATTAAAAAAAGTAAAATATTTTTTGATAACATAGATATGGAAGACAAATATTTCTGGGTAGATACTTAAAAATCAATAATCCTGAATAAAGATGGGATTGTGAAATAAACTCTTAACACCACAAAATTAATAACAATATATTAATTTTTATATCAAAGAAATTTCATGATAAGAATGTAAAATATATTCATTGGTAGTATATAAACCACAATAAAAAACATGTTGTGTATTAGGAATTTTAACCCCATAGATATAAAAGTTAGATGAAAATATCTTATATGGAGCTTGAAGCATCACATATTTTCTTTATAATTTCAAATAATACAATTTAGTTTGTTATTTAATTTATTAAGAACCATTTTCAAGCTTATTATTTCGTTTATCTTACTTATTACCATGTTATAAGAATTACATAATTGTTTATTTTCACATCAAATGTTTTAGTAATATTTAGTACATAAGTCCCAAATGATTATTCTATCATTTATAGAATAATAATAATGAAATTATTATAATTTTAATACATAAATTATAATTTTAATTCTAACTATAAAAAATGGTTATGTGTAAGGAACTGTGTTATAATCATGGAGACGGTACGCTGTACATATGCATGAGTAATGGTTTTCTTCAATGATACTTATGGAAAGAAGGTAAGAATTTCATATATTTATAGTGTGATCATGATATAATAAATTTCATACTGATTCATTAATATAATTATATATATATTGTCAATGTGATTTCATGATGAAAAATGAATCTCACCTTTTCTTGAAGGTTGTAGTCCATAGGTACGCACAAATGATGTTACCATTTTTCAGTGCCTGGAAAGAAAAAATGGAAATTATATATTATCTTTTAAGAATGAGAAATATTTCATGAGTATCATATAAAAACATTAATTACATAATTATAACAATTCATGAGTGACAATTATAGAAAAATAATTACCCTTATTCATGAGATGGTACTCCACCGTACACATTAATGATTATTTTGTTTCCTATTTTATGGAAGTCAATATGGATATATGTTATAACATTAACTTAATAAAATATTAGTGTACTTAAGATACATGTTTTATTATTTAATCATTTTTAATAATATTTTAAGTAGGAGGAAAATGAAATAAAATAGAAACACTCCATTACAAATGATACCTCTTCGTTGGAAAATCTCATTTTCTTATCCACTTAAGAATGCTATGATTGTTTTTATTCCTAAAAAATTCCTATATAATGAGATTATAGGTTACAAGATGGTTTTTATTGATTTTTTTTTTTATAAAAATGAGTTTTTATGTGTAAATTAATGATAATAAGTGGTTCCCTTTTATAAGAGGTGGGAGGAACACGCTAAAAATTTCACAAAATATTACATAAATATAAATTATTTTTTAATTCCATATGGAGAAAAAACAATTTATTTTAAATATAGGATAAATATGTGTATAAACACTCTCATTTGATAATGTTTTTATAATTTTAGGTCACATTATTACCCTTATCATTTGGTTTCAATCCACCACTAAACCTTTTTTAAACATTCTGTAACAACACTGATTTTTACTCTTTGAGGGTAAATATAGATACAATAAATAGTAAATGGAACAGAAATGGAACGTAGATTATATTATGATACATTTAATAATAAACTAGAAAAAAATTATGTTTTTTAATAATTTCTTAATTTTAATAAAATATTATTTATACTAAAATATCAATAATTTGAATTCTAATAACTTTTTAATATATTGAATTTAATAATATCTTGATAAACATTATAATTCTAAAATATATTTTAATACCTCCCTAACATGTAAATATAATCTATAAAATTATATTATTAGATTATTCATTACAAATTATAATACTTTTAATATAATTAATATCATAAATTTTTCCATTAATTATATAAATACTACACTAGTGTTGTGAAAAAAATTAATTTAATTATTTTTTCACTAAGAAATAAAAATAAATTACCATGATAATTATAAATTATTTATGATTAAATATGAAATTTATAGTCTAACTTATCCTCTAGATAACATCATATTAAAAATATTAAATTTATTAAAAACAATAGTGTGACATGTTTGATTTTTTTGGAAATAAAATTCTATAAAGGTCATAATCTCATCCAAATGGAAAGAATATACCATATAACAAAATATTGGAAGATTATGGGTAAAATTGTTTTTTCCAATAAATTTTTTGAACTTTATGGTGTTGTTTCATAATCCTTTTCATTTTATTTGAAACAATAATTTCCTGATATACAAAATACGCTCTTAACAAAATTTATTATGGTTAAAATTCATATTGACGAAAAATAAATGGAACCTATTAAGTAGATTTGATCTTCATGATCGAAATATAAAATATATTATTACAAATTACAAATAGATAAGTGGATAAAATTAATATAAAATAAAATTGAAAAAACACGAAGAACAACATTTTTTTAAAAACTATCCTTTTTAAATATAAAATTTTTCTTTCTAAATTAATTTATAAAATCAATTTAAAAGACCATAATAGAAATATTTTAAATTAAAAAAAACCAATTAAATTTTAATACTAATCTAAAATATAACTTGTCTTTTTAAATAATTTAAAATGAAAATATAGTTTTTAATTAATAAAAATTTGTATTTTTTAGTATTTATTGAATAAAAATATTTTCAGATAATTATGATAAATTCATGTTGTTATAATTTATACATGATGAATTGAATAATCAAATATATTTTATGAAATATATTTTATATTTTTTAAAAAATTAACTATAATATTTAACCATAAAAATAAAGAAAACTATTTTTTTAGAAAACATATTTTTTAGGAATAAAAAGAATTAAAAAATGTGTGACAGTTTCTTAAGAATTTTTCAATAAATATATATTTAGTTAGACTTTATATTCATTTCACAAATTATTTAATCCTTTTCATATCCAATATTTTAATTGATATGTTTTAATGATCTCGTTTAATAATAATATTTTATATTTTAGGCATGGTGTTGTTTATATTGTATTCTATATAATTTTATTTAAAAATGATAGGCTATAACATTATACCCTCTATAAAAAATTGTTTCTACTAAATCTTAACTCATTATTAGTTACCAGGGTTTTAACTTTCAAAATAAATTTGTTGAAATCACATATCATTAAAAGTATAAATAAACCCCCCCTTCAAAGGGGATAAATAAATGATCAAAAGTCACATAAAATAACACATAACTAGGATTCCATGTTAAAAAAATTAGCATAAAGTAAAAAAATGGGAATGGAATAGGATAATAACACCTAATTACTCAGGGACATTGATAGAGAATATGGTCTCTAGAAATTTAACAATCAAAATACCGTAAATCTGTGATGGGTTAAAAGACCATTGATTTCTCAGTAATGAAAGTAAATTGATAATGTTTTTCTTTCAAGATCATTTTCTTAGATTTTAGTAATTAAATTAATGCATAGACAAATAACATGAGGAAATATACAAACATGAGAAGTAGAGTTTTATTCAATAATCAATTTCCACAATAATATCATCCTTTTATCCAAATAACAGGGTTTTAAGATTAATTTTTCAAGAATGAAAAACAATATCCAACATATAATGGATCTTATAATCCATAAAGGAATAAAAATATATTATTTTTGTCCTTAGGAATTGAAAAACCCAAAAAATTATGATAATATAAGATAATTCCCTAAATGATTTAATCATTTAAAGGAAGAAAAACGAATTTAGTCTCCAAAATTCAACATAGATCATTCAATAAATAATTATCCTTAAATATCTAAAAAATATTATTGACTATGATTAGAACATCAAAGATCAAAATAATTTGATCACATTATATTCGAAGATAAATTTATCATTTACCTCACAAAATGTGATTTCCCAAAACATATAATCTCCAAGACATGCTAACCATTTCCATAAATAACATGAATCATCATATTTCCCCAATAAAATAATATATTCCACAAAAATAAAAAAAAATCTTTTATTTATCAAATAAAATTGCATAATATACATTTTACCATAAGGATTGTTGTAGCACAAAATGTTGAGCGTCTTACAAAATAATATTAACCCCCTAATACAAAATCAATTTCCAATCCAATGGTCATCTATACAATAAAAATGATATTCCCAAAATGAACATAACTATTATCTATCAAATAGTTTTACCCAATAAAAACGTTTCATACTAACCAGGACATCGCTTAAACTAGTGGTGGGTGATGAACCCTTATCTTTTATTGGTTGTGGGTTTAAGTTTCATGACCTTTCTAGATGAGATCAGTTATTACATGACCTGTGAGTTATCATTTTTCAAAATCTATATTAATATAATCCTAATAAAATTCCACGAAATATGATAAAAATATAAAAGAATAATCTTAATATATTTTACATTAAATATTTTTTTAACAAAAAATGTTATGTCATGATTTTTATTCAGCATCTGAGAAATTTAATAACATATACTTATTTAAAAATAAAAAAATATAAAACCTAAAGTTTATAAATACCATTAAAATTATTTCTAAAAATTTTAAATGCCTTATTCCCCAAATAATACTTCATGTTAAACATATAGGTTACATATACCTCTCATAAAATATCATTACCCTCAAATTTCCATCACATAAAATCTCCAAAGGGGTACCTATGACTGTAAACATATTTTTCAATATCAAACATATATATGCATGATTGTGTCCACAACTATTAAAATAACTTATCCTAAAAAAATAATATTATACAAAGATGTCTAAACCCAACTCGGATACCAACTGTAACTACATGAGATCTGTACTTATATATCGGGTGGTAAAAACATAAAAATTAAATTTCTAGATATGATACTAATAAATGTGAACCAATTCTTCCCATAAAAAAAATAAAACATAAAAAGGAATTATTATAACACTTAAAAACCAAAGGACCCCTTAGGTATATATTTTAAAAGAATTAGTAAAAAATATCAACAACTTGGGTTCATAAACAACTGGTTCATAAAGATAAACATCATCACCCCTATACCAAACTTTTCGTATTCCATGTTAAGACATTAAAATATCCCATAATATTTCTCACATACGAAACCTTTCTAAAAAAACATTTAACAACATTATTTATAACCTATGAAATGAAAACCTAATAAAGGGTGAGGCCATATTCTCACTAAGGGTAGGCATGTGATATATTTATCAATAATTATATGAAAGCATAAGATAATAATTAGGGTATAATATTTTGAAAAACACTCAAAAAGTTCATAATAAATATAAAAAATAAATTAAACATGATTTCATTCACAGTAATATAATTTTAATAAGAATATAAATAAGGAAGAACAAAAATGTTTGGGGGATGAAAGTAGTGGAGGCTAATGGAAATCACCCATACAAAAAAAGACCACTCTGGAGGTAGGGAACACATGATCAAATACATAATGAGACAGTTGTCCTGATTTTCCTTTAAGCCAAAAATCCACAACATGATTACCTTCATGCCCTGTATGGGTCATTACATAACAACAATTGTAAACCATGTATATTTTAATGAGATAAATAATTGAACAAGGAGAGTCATTCCTTCCTTCGTGTGAGTTTTAGAGAACAAAGGAATCAGTTTCAATCACTATGAGGATAATTTTTTATGATCCAAAAATCCCCCTATAATTAAGAAAATCCTTTTCCTCTATTAGAATAGAGTTTTCTTGGCCATAGAATCCTCTAAAATAAAGAACCACGGAACCATTGAAATAAAAAAACACCTCACACCCATAATTACAAGGTTACAAGATCCATCACAATTGATCTCGAACCATTACTAGGGGAACCACTGAACCCATATGCTAAATGTGACCATTCATTATGAGTTACACTAAGAAAAATGACTATTCATAACTATGCTTCAAGAATTATCATTTTTCAAATTATTCAAGAGATAACCTAACTCGGTAGTCAAGAACATAGAACTAGTCAATAACACAAATCTAGAACAAGTAAAAACCTTCCACCCATGATTTATTCCCAACATTATAAAGACACCAAAAACCTGCCCAATCTATATTGAGCATCACCCTTCATTCCAAGATATTTTCCTCCACCATTAATACTGATACTATAAAAATTAAATACCATTTCATTCTTGAAACCCAATTCGAAAGAGGCTCCCAAAGCCACTCGACGTAGATCTAACCCAATCGATTTCAATGAAAAAGGGGCCAACAATTCCTTCTATGGACTACCAATATTTGTTTCAACTAGAATAAACATTAATTCCTTTAGGTATAATCTAATCACTAAATGGAAAAAAATGATTCAAAATTCAACAAACCCAAAATAAGTACTTCACTAGAAAATATTTTCACTAAATATGTTTAACCGCCTCACCTAAAAATTTTTCTAGAGTGACCAAAATACTCCTTCACTAAGAACACCCATTATGATGCACTAGTGAACAATAATTTTTTATTACTGAAATAAAGCTAGATGCTCTTGAACAAATCTTGTTGTTTTATGTCTAGATTCACCTGATTGAATATTGGAATAGAAAAATCTTGATAAATATGGAAATCTGGAGTTGGGTGTAGGACAATAGAGAACCCTGAGAGGGGAGGGATGAGTCAAGGTGTCAAATATTTCTTTTAATATGATGTATCTTTTTCCCAAATTTTTAATAACTCATTAAACCTATATGATGGATTTGATTATCAATCTAACATTCACATGGAAAGATACAACACAAAAACATTACTTGGTTCACCATTAAGTCTTACTCCAAGGAGCATATTCCAGTAGTGTGTCGATCATACCTAAATCCACTATTCATCACTAGTTGTGGAGTAAAAATGTTTAGAGATAGTCACCCTATTCCATGCACACTTTATTTACAAGATTTCAGGGATATCTCATTGTGTCTCTCGATACACTTCAGATTACTCCCCATAACTCATTGTTGTGAGAGTAGTATTACTCATTTTTGATACATGAAGGTCTCTTCAATAGAATTACATTGATGTCTTTGTCTCTATCTAGCATGATACACTTCTTTCATTTATGTCCTAAAGTGATGCACATGAAAGCATTGAACCACCAAACCCAAAATTCATAACTTGCTAGAATCTCAACACAGTATATGCATGAAACACCTACACATGCGTGAATGGTTTGGGATTGTCACGCAATATGGATTTCACACAACCCCAATTTTTCATGGACCCCTTATTTTTTACATAACTACACCATATGGTTTAGTTAGTCTTTTTAGAATAAAGGAACACATTGCACACACGATTTGATCTCAACTTCTCTTTCATGTGTAAGTCATTCTCACAGTAGAGGAAACCACTCTTCGTTGAAAATTTCTAAGTCTCAAGAGGGGGTAGTGCATCTTTATAGGCCTCAATGACCCTGCATGAAAGTTTCTAACGTGTATTCATCGATGTATGAATGTTTCACTTCAAGTGTGAAAAATAACTTTTGACATCGCATTGAGCACGTAAGTATCTTCCATTCAACCTCATATTTTGTGTACATATTAATCTTTTTTTTTAACTTTTTACCTTTTACATATTCTTAATTGAAGATCATGAAACAAGCCTTGCACCCAAGATTCGATACCACCTTCAATCTTGCGTGCAATGTCAAATATTTTGAGTGGATCATTTTTTTCCATATTTTGATGAGATGATCTTAGTACATAAATTTCATGAAACATTTAAATCTTCCTTTATTATTTCACGCAAATTAATTTTCCAAAAACACTTTTCTTCAATATCCAAATTTTTAACGCAAAATTTGCGAAACACAAGAAATGAAAACACCATAAAAATTGTTGTCGATTTGAACTATAAGACCTATATCCATGAAATATTCTAGGTATTCCATTTAAGGATTAAAAAACAACAAAATCTATACTCTATTTATACCAAAACAATCCTGGATCCAAAAATATCACCCTTTGGGTTTTTTGGAAGTCTACTGATAAATTTAATAGAGCACCAGCCACTATTAAAACCTGAAATGCAAGAAACAACTTAGAAAACACTATAATTCAATGTTAACAATGCTTGGTGTAGAAAACAAGAGGGAAGACATGAATTGTATACTAATGTTTTGGAAAGCATAATGGTTTTCTAATACATTAGAATTTTTTTCCATTATCAATTTCACCCTACATTTTCCCCTTTATAACTCATCATACTCCAAATGTACACATTTAATTTATCCATTAATCCCCATTGTAAATAAACCCAAAGACTGGGATTTATATATCGGAGAGCACATATCATACTTTCTCTGGATTGTATCTCCCCCATAAATATGCATCAAATTAACAAATAGAATAAACTAGTTAACACAACAGGGAAGGGGAGAATCTCGTGACCTCCTTATGTACAAGAAAGTTGTTGAATAATGAGGTTCCACTGATGTTTCTCAAACACAGAAATAACCAGTGGCTAGGTTAGGATATCATCCATTTTCTCATCAATTTATACTTGTTTCCTTTTAACCACACATTGTTCAACCTTTTCTTTGACAAAGTGATATATGATTTCAATATGTTCTGTATAAGACCACTAAATTGTATTTTTTGAATGATCGATCTATCTTTTTTTATCACAATGAATCTTCATTGGAACACCCCTTCACAAATATTAGAAAGTTGTTAATTCATCCAAGGTAGTTACATACAAGCCTTAATAGCGGAGATATGCTCAGACTCATAAATACTACGAGAATTACATTCGTATTTCTTACTCAACCTGACCACATATTTATTTCCAATAAATTATTCTTCACCACTTATAGTATTTCTATCAATACATCTCAATCCCAATCAGAAATAAGAATTTCTACTAGTTCATTATCTATTTTTGCAGTAAAGTATAATCCATAATTGTGAGTATGTTGAATGTATCTCATGATTATTTAACTACCTTCATATATTATTCCTTAAGATTACAATGAAATTAAGTTACTAGGTATATTGCAAAGACATTATCTGACCCTGTTGTAGTCATGTACAGTAGGTGTTTGATGATTCTCATGTACATGGTGGGAACTACAAAAGTCCCATCATCATGTTTTCCCAGTTTTTTTCCAACAGAAATTGGCTTCTACAATGTATTAGAGTCATGGACATTTAATTTCTCCAGAAACACTCTGACATACTTATCTTGTGAAATAAAAGTGTTCCCCTTCCACTGAATCACTTGAAACCCCAAGAAGTATGTAAGTTCACCAATCATAGTTATTTCCAAATATGATTTCATGATATTGTAAAATTATTCAACTGATCCATTCCTACTAGCTCCATGTGAAATATAGTCCACATACATAGGGACTATAAATTGATATACCTGTGAATTTGTCACTAAGTGATTATGATCGAAACCTCCTCATTTTAATTGGAGATTCATTAAAGAAAATTCCAGATGAGAATACCATTCTTTTGGTGGTAATATTTCTTATAGACTTATTCTTCAAGAATTTAAATCCGGAATGCTACCTTAAAAATCTATCTGATAAATTTATATCCTCTTTTAATTTTCATAGAAAGAGGGAAAAAACCTGATCAACTTTAGTCTTTACACCAGACCATCTCTTTCTTCGACATGAATTACATCAACTTGTTTATAGACATTACCCATGATGTGTGCCTAGTTTTTTTTATCACTTTTTGATGCTCATTTCATTTTTTTGAAGATAAATTTGGTTCTAATAACATTTATGATTTTTATGTCCATTAACAAGATCTCATGTATAGTTCTATTCAATCTTATAGAGTTTTTTCTTTATGGATTTCTCCCATTATTCATCTTTCACATATTTTTAAAATGTGGCTGGTTTGAAAATTTATAGGGAGGAAGAGTGTGAAGCATACCTACTTTTCTATAACTTAGTGGGAGCTAACCAATTCCTAATGATATTAGATTGATATATTTTTGCTCTTTTATTTCTCAGATGAGGTTGAGATGATGTTTCCCCAACCATTTTTTATTATTCTGAATCATCTTTTGAAATATATTATTTATGTTTACCCAAAATATTTGACAACCCTTACACTATTTTAGATTTTTATTTTTTATATTTAACACACATCATGATACATGAAACTCATTTTCCCATGACACGATCTTCAAGAAAAATCAAGAAAAATCAAGAAAAATCAAGTTAGATAAAAAATAAAATAATGATTCTAGAGCTTCTCCATCATTCATCATTTGTATCCTCTTTAAAAGAAATAATTCTCAGCATCTTCAGAATGGTTAATATCATCAAGAATGGATTTCATGAAGCTTAAGTATGAAGAAAACACCATATTGGTTCTTTATGTTGTGTCTGTTCACATTGGACAACATCCTCAATCATGTTTGTATTTTAATACCAAATTGTGGAATCATTCAAAGATGTTAATTTCTTCATCTTGGATATCAAGAATTGAAAACCCTATATGTTTCTCAAGTTATACCTCTGAGAACTATCTTCACATTCAATTCTATGTATTATAAAAAAATACAATAAACAAACGATTAAGGGAATAAGGTGGATCCTCCTTGAATCATCAATATGAACATCATGATTGAGATGATCTTATTAACCATGTTGCTCCATTTGATCCAATATTTATGCTTTCACATTTGAACATATGTTCTTATTAATGTTTTCATGGCATGGATGTCATCAAATTATCTTCTACTTTTTGTGGAGAATTATTCTTCTTAACATCCATCATGGATGAAAAATTATTAACCCTTTTAATGATTACTTATTGATCTAGTATTAAGGTTAAACATCCTTCTGTAGTGTGACAAGATTTCAAGAATCTCTAACACATAACATCTTTTACTTGAGATTTACATTTTGTTAACAAACACTTAAGTCCTTTTTATTTATCTTGTAGGTACTTTGATTTTTCTTTTTCACCAATCTTAATCTGTGTATCTTCATGTTTCCTCATACTTTCCAAATCTTCTTTCTGAATAACCAACATGTTATTAGGAGTTATTGTAGCATGATCGGATCTCCTACATGTGTTCATCTAAGTTTCATTCCTCTTAGTAGTTCTTTTGGATGAACATCCCTTTAACTTCATAGATTTAAAATCCAAGTTCTTCTCAACTTCTTTACTTGAGATATTTGTGGAAGAATTTGTGATCACAATATTCTTCTAGTTTTTTCCCAAGGTAGTTTCACCATACTTCATTGCCATTTTTGGTATTCTTTTCTTATCATTTATTAATGCATATTGAGATGGGAATGTACCAGCCTAGTGACCACTACCATTACATATATCCCAGGTTTTATCAATCATTATAAATCTGTTTATAGTAAATAAATGCTTGTGGGCCTGTGTATATTGTTTCTTCATATCATGATTCCTCCCTCATGAGATATTCTCCTTCTTTGTTTTTAAATTTTTACTATTGAAAAAAAATATAACTCACTATGCCCAAATCTGTTGCATCACCATCATTGACCCACAAATATTGAATTCTTTGTATCTCTTATAAAAGGTTTTTTGTCTTCTCTCTATGACTTGTTGAAATTTATATGGGAAACCAGCTTCGAAACACTTTTTACTATCCACCATAGTCATAGTGGTAGGTTTATTCTCTCCTTAATCCATACTTTCCCAATATTTTTATTACAACCTTCACTCTTCATGATAATAGGTTTAGAGGCACTAACACTATATGGTTTAGATGGTACCTATTTCTTCACACCTGCTAAAGATATATCATTAAAAGAATTCAAGATATTCTTATCACATGTTGGTGGTATTTTATCCTTATAATTCTATAGTGATCATTTAGTAGCAACAACAATTGTTTCCTTAATAATATTCTCCAAATGAGCTACCGAATCTAGAAATTTGTTTAGGGACATATTTTGTTCATCAATCATTATCAACTTTTCTTCACAAGCTTTCTTTATTCTAACAACTTCTACTTCATGTAGATTAACTTTACTCTAAATCAAATATTCATTCTCCTTGATCTTTATAGATACTTATTGTAATTTTAAACCATTGATATCAATGCTATTTTTAAATTTCTCTTCAATTACATGTTTTTTTCATCAAGTGTCTTTTTGAAACCATTTCTTTCTTCATCTTTTTGAGGTATTTCATGGAGCTTATTTCATGTTCCCTATTTGTTTCTTCAAATTAATTAACATTTTAGAGAGAGTTAAAAATTCAAGAACTTTTCCTTCCAATCCCTTTTCAAAATAATCAGCTTCTCTTTCCAACTGTGAGATATCTACCTGCATACATTGAAAGATTCAATAAACAAAGGCATGACTTTCTTTAGAAATATCATATTGATAATTTCTTAATTTCTCAATTTAATGTTCATGTAAGGTTATAGATATATAAACCTCACCACTTTAATAATTTAACACATGCCTTTTGATAACATCAAATTTTTTATTTAAATGTGTTAGAAGTGTCTTCCTTTTCTCTGGTGGAAGCCTGAGACACCTCATCTATACTTTCCAAGATTGAAATATATTCATTATCCCAAAGGCATATAAATGAATATATTGCATCTTCTTTGGGTATGATGAAATTCTTCAACAGTATCTTATCATTCTTTTTCATGTTCATCATAGTTTTATTTTATAGATACTTATGCTTAGAGATAACAAAATATTTATCAAAACTACACTTCAATGTTAACTCAAGAATGAAACTCAAATATTTAACAATGAAAATATTTACTATAGAGTATCCAGCCTATGTGAACATTCTATTTGATACCACTTTTAGGATCCTAGAGCACCCTAAGAGGGGATGGGTGACTCAGGGGGTCAACTTTTTCTTTTAAGATAATGGATCTTGTTTCCATGTTGGTATGAACTCGTTAAACATTTATGAGGGATTTGATTAGTAATAAAACATTTACATGTAAAGAGACAAAACAACAATTTTTCTTGGTTCACCACTAAGGGTTATTCTGAGGAGAATAAACTGATAGTGTGTTTATCATACCGATATCCACTATAATTCACAATTTGTAGAGTACAATTTCCTAGAAAAAGTCATTATGTTCTAGACACACATCCTTTATAAGATTTTAGGGATAACTCAATGCGTCCCTCGAAACACTTCTATTAACTCCCCCTTGATCACTAGTGTTAGAGAAGTCTTTCTCGGTTTATCGAAATGAAGGTCACATCAATATATTGGCATTAAATTCAATATCTATATCTAGAATTACACACATATTGCATCGATGTCTTGAATTGATACACTTTAAAGCATTGATCAATGAATCTAGATATTAAAAATATGATAGAAGCTCCAAAAAGTACATGGACACCACACTTTCTCATGCATGTAGGATTTGGGATTGTCATGGATGATTGATTTCATGTAACCCTAATTTTTTTCACACCACTTATATTTAGTGTAGCTGCACCATAAGGTTCACATGGTCTATTTAGACTAACAGAACACTTAGTAGGAAATATTTTATCTCTAATTCTGTTTCGTGTGCAAGACTATCACGCGATATAGAAACATGATCTTCATTGAAATGTTCTATGTCTTGAGTGGGGGTAGCTTTATATTTATAGGCCTTGATGACCTTGTCCATAAGTTTATAATACATCTTTTTTGGTACGCGTATGTTTTACTCTAAGTATGAAAAATCCATTTTTACATCGCATTGAGAATTTAAGCCTCTTTCACACAACCTCATCTTTCGTGCACATATCAATCTTTCATGAACATTTCTCCTTTGACATATTTTGAATTAAAGATCCTGAAACATTGATTTTGCGCAAGATTACAAAACTCCTTTAATCTTGAGCACATAATCAAATCTTTTATTTTTATCTTTATTTATCAATATTTTTTATGAGATAATATTGGTACACAACTTGTTTGAAACATTAAAATCCTCCTTCAATATTTCACAACTATTATTGGATTGAACTATAAGGTCCCTTTCCTTGAAATCTCCCTAATATTCCATCTGAGTATTGAAGACAAACACAAAACATAATCTATTTACATCAAATAATTTATTTTTTTCAAACATTGGGAATCACAGAAAATCCAAGGGAACTCCTACTTAGTTATTCTTCTACTAGATTATGTCTTCACATCTATAAATATACCATGATAACCTCCATATTTATTATAAATTTCTACAAAATTTATTTTATAGGATGGATATAATCCCTTTTTTATTTCATAAATCATATCTATACCTATCCATAATAAAATCACCCAAAATGACTCACTTTATAGGACCTCCCAAACCAATTAAGTTTGATATATTTACATTGTTTCAACCATATTTTTATGACCAATAACCATATAATCCACAATTTTATCTATTCTATCCTAATATTAATAGTTATAATGGACTTTTATAAAGGAGTCCCAAACAATGGAATCCTTGATTTTTGCAATTTTACTTACCACCATTCATTGAAATTTTTGAACAAAAAAACATGCACCATAATAGATGTATGAAAGTAATTAACCAGTGTTATATGTCCCCAAAGTACAAGACCTAGCTCTTTTAGTTAACAATGTGACTTGTGATATTGACAAGAACAATAAGTTCATTTTATAAATGTGTGTATGGTACCTTATTATGTAGAGAAATTATATAATATGTCAATGTTAACTACCAGGGACATTAGACCAGGCATCAAAACCTATTTCACCTTGTGGATTAAAATCATTTACTTTTTTCCCATTAAAAACCAGGAACATTTACTTGTTAAACTTAATAGATCATTACCATTGACTTGATACTCAAAACAAATTAACAAGAACAACTTGTTTCCCATTATTATATCATGAGATATAATAAATTAACAAGTGAATTGGATAGATATGTAGGATCAAAACATCATGTAATTAAATTCATACACATATGGTTCATAATATAAAACATTGATCATATCATAACCTATAAAAAATGGGTTTCATAAGCATTTAATTATAAAATAACTCATGAAAAAATAAAAGAGTTTCACAAAAATTTACCTTTTCATCGTAAACATAATATATCAATGAAAATAATAAGGACAATATCCTTGGATCATATACCCTATAAATCTTATTTATCATCAAAGGATGTCATATTAGATGGATTTTTTTTTAAATATCACTTGAAATAATTCTTGACTATTTGTTTTTCAATTTTGTAATCACTACACTTTTTTTAAAAAGCCACACACATAGAAATGAAAAAAATAATTAAAAATAAACTTTTAAATTTTCAAATGAATATTTAAACCATTTATGATTCATGAGATTGGGAATATCTAATTGAGCAATATAATTTAAAAAAACAATCCTTTTATATTTTTTAGTAAAACTCACAATGTAACTCATTTTAAAAAATGATAAAAATATTCCTTTAAATCCATTTTTTGAAAACTAAAAAATGGGTAAAAAATGTTTTAATCAATTACAGTAGAACATTAAAAAACATGGAACACTTTTTATGAAAAAATGTTTAAGGATAAAAAATATTCCCTTGTGGATACTTAAACATAAAAAAACTGAATAGTAATTAGATTATGAAATAAACCCTTAGAACT
The DNA here is from genome assembly GCA_963277665.1 of Viscum album. Lineage (NCBI taxonomy): Eukaryota > Viridiplantae > Streptophyta > Magnoliopsida > Santalales > Viscaceae > Viscum > Viscum album. The sequence continues at coordinate 693,070,266 of OY728157.1, forward strand.
TTGGTACCATTGGAATCACAAAAACATTGAAAGAATGAACTTTAGGTGGATATTTATATCTATAGTTTTCAATATTAATGTAGTAGAAGAAATTCATGGGTAGTTTAGACACCACAAAAAAGAAACACGTAGTGTATAAGTAATTTGTCCCATAGAGATAAATATGGGGTGAATATCCATTACCTTGAGTCAAACTCATCACACACATTTTTATATTCATGAATTATAAACTTAGTTTAATTATTTAATTTCCTAAGAACATGTTTAGAGCTTATTATTGATTTTATATATCTTATGAAATTGTTTTAAAAATTATATATTCATTTATGTTCATTTAATATTTTTTAGTAATATTTGGTACATAAGTATAAAATAGATTCAATATGTTGATTGTGGTAAATGAATTAAACATTCCATAATATAAAGAATAGTTATCATTACATAATTTCATTTTTTATAAATCAATTATACTTTAAAATTGTACTATAAGATATGGTTTTGAAAAATGAAGTACATTATAATAATAGAGATGGTATGCTAAACGTATGCTTGAGAAACATTTCAATTTTTGGAAAATCATTATGAAAAAAAGGTAAGTATTATTTTTATATTTACATAATGATCATGGAATCATATATATATATATAGTATTTTATTATTCAAAATAATTATATATATATATATATATATATATTATGTGTTGTGGTGATGAATAATGAACCACATTGCTTTGTGGATGGGGTAGTCCACACATACACATAAACCACATTAACATTTTTTGATGCCTAGAAAGAAATGAGAGAAATGATATGTTATATTTTAAGAATGTAAAATATACATGAATATCATATATGAATATTAATTCAATAATTTTAACTAGTACAGATAGTTGGTTATTGAAAATGAATTACATCTGTTCGTGAGCCGGTTGTCCACCGTAGACCAGGATAATGGTTTTGTTTCCCATTTGAGGGATGATTAGATGAATATAAGTTATGAAATTAACATAATGGAATCTAACTATTTGGAAGATACTGGCATTCTAATTTTATAATTCATGAATAATACATGAAGGAGTAGTGAAAATAAATAATTTAAAAATGATCCATTAAAAACGATATATCTTATTTGGACAACACCCTTTCCTTATGATCATAGAAAAACTAAGATAAAAGTTATCCATAAAAACGCCTATATAATTAGTGGATATATTATAGTTATTTATTTTTATAGGTACATTAAAAATATAATGGAATTTTAAGTGTCGGGTAATGAGAAGAAGATGTTCTCTTTTATTAAGGATGCAGAGGGGAACTGTTGAAATTTCTCAAAAATATTAAAATAAAATAAATTAATTTTTAATTAATAATGGATCCAAAATTATTTATTTCAAATATAAAATTATTATGGGTTGAAATAATCACTGAAAATATTTTTTTTTCAATTTTAGATCACATTATTACCCTTATTATTAGTTTTTATCCCATTATTATCTCTTTTTAAACTAACTGTGACAACAAGTTTGTTTACATGTCGAGGGTCAATATAGTTACTATAAATAAGAAAAGGACATTAAATTTACAAGGTTTGATATTATTAACCATATAATAAATGCATTTACAAATATAATTTTTTTTTAAATTTTTTTATCATTTAATAAAATATTATTTATTTTAAAATATCAATAATGTTAATTTTTAGAAAATTTTATTAGCTTTACTAAAATAATATCAAGATGACACTTATAAGTCAAAAAAATTATTTTAATACATAATGAACATGTCATGGTCATCTATGATTTTTAATTAAGTTAATTATCTCAAACTATAATACATTTAATATTTTTAATATGTTTTTTTTTATTTTTCTATCAATTAAATAATTAGTCTCTTAGTGTTGTGAAATAATTTATGGTAACTATTTCTTCACTAATAATTTAAAATACAATTCCATGATGAACATAAATATATTTGATTGAAAATTAATATTTATAGTAAAACATACCCTCTGGATGACCCAATACACAAAATATAATAGTTATTAAAACAATAGTGTGACATGTTTGAATTTTCATGAAATAAAACACTCTAAAGGAAATGATCTCATCTAAATGGAGAAAAAAATGACAAATAACCTAATATTTGTGGAATAGAGAAAAAATGGATTCATGAAATAAAATAAATTCAATGTTTTGGGTCATTTTATAATCCTTATCATTTGAGTTGTATCTTTAACTACATGATTTACCTTTTACCCTGATAACCAAAATTACGAAAGATACTATTCATATTGACCAAATATTAAAGAAAAATATTTAAAAAATTTGTACCTACTAATTAAAAAAAATTAATCCATTTTTTAATATTCACAACTCAATTTTTTTAGAATTGTATTTAAAATTAATGTGGGAAACACATGATAGAAAAACATTTTCATAAAACAACCCCTTTTAAATATAAAATGTTTTTTTGATAAATTAAATAATAAAATCTACTCAAAAAACCATTATTTAATTTTTTATAATAATAAAATATGTTTTATACTAATCCAAAATATAAAATTACTTTTTAAATACATTAAGTGAAAATAAAATTTTCAATTAAAAAAACCGACATTTTTAACTATTCATTGAAAAGTAAATATTTCCAAAAACAAATTCCAAAATTCATATTAACATAATTTTCACATGGTTAATTAAAAATATATAATTTTTTAAAATAAATTTTCTAAAACTTCCATAAAAATAATAATATTTACTCACAAAAAAAGAAAAAAACTAATTTGTGAAGAAAACATGTGTTTTTGGAGAATAAAATTAATTAAATAAAAGTGGTGTGATTATTTTATATGAAATTTTTAATATAGTAAAATGGCTCTAGAAATTTATATTTAATTAATAAATTAAATAACATTATATATATCCTCTAGTTTATCTGCTATGATATAATTGTTACATTTAAATAATAAAATTTAGATTCGTTTAAGATTTGTGTTCTGTATATTTTACACTATATAATTTCTTTCTAGAATATTGTGATATTACACAATCACAATGAGAGATAATGATCATAGCCTAGTCCAGGGCACCCAGATGATGTAGTGGATCCCTATTCCATCTTTTCTGATGGAGCTTTGATTTTCACATGAGTCGTGACCCTTCGATGATTGCAACATGAGTATGCTTTCCTGGTTTACCCCTTTCCTTTCAGAATCCTTCCATTTTGTGTGCAATTGGGAATATGGTAGGGCATTTCTTGTGTGATGGTCATCGTACCGAGGCTGTGAGTCACCCAATTTGTCCACGCATTTGCATTGAGGTTGATGCTGCGAGGCCTCTGGTGAACTGTGTTTGGATCACTGATGGTAAAGTGTTTCGTTGGAGGCAAGAAATTGTGTTTGAATCCTGGATGTAGTACTGCATGAACTATTTTCGTTTTGGCCATTTGGAGTTGGTCTTCCATAACAGGAAATAGAGTCGAAGCCCTTTAGTGGGTCTTGAGGGATGTGAGGTTTCTCGTCCGGTTCATCTGGTGATGGAGGGTAGAAAGCTGGACGTCTGTGTGGGTGGGGATCCAAATAGAATTGCAGTGGTTGCTGAGCCTTTAGCTCTAGTGGTGATGCAGAAGTAGTGGCAGGGTGATCTAACAGAGGAGCATGTGAGTGGTTGTGGAGTGAAGGAGTTGTAGGTGCCTGAAAATCTGACAGTGAAGAACATATTTGATAGACTGGTGAGTGACCTTGGGCTAGGGAAGATGTTCTCAATGGATAATGTTGATGATGGTTATCATTTGAGTTTGGGGACGCGACATAAGAAGCAGTTCAGCAATGGGGATCGTGAAAACGGTGGAGTGAAAGATCAGAGTAGAGTAGGCAATCAGTTTTCTTGCATAGAATATGAGGAGGTTCTTGTGGTGGTTAAGAGACATCAAGAGTTTGATGTTATGTAGATTGATCCCAGTAACCAAGTGAGAGTTGGTATGAAAGATAATGAGATAAAGCTGCATGATGGTCATAGAAATGTGGCGAATAATCTTGTTCTTGCCCCGACTGATCATAATAAGCAATCTGATCTGAGAGGGATTATGGATGCTGTAGAGAGTGTTGTGGTGAGGGAGGAAGGAGTCAATAAAGCTCCATTTATGGAAATTTCTAGAAAATCGGGAATTTATTCTGACAGTGACAAAAAAAATAGCGAATCTGTCAGGCCGTCTTATAGTGATATTGCTCAAGGTAGGCGATGCAAGTCGTCTGACCGTGATGGAAGGAGGACTATTCCACCAAAAAGGAAACCAAGGAAGGACTATTCTTACCTACCAAATCCAATAGACACCATGTCTTTAGCAAAGAGGGAGAGAGGGGATGTTCCTATTTCTAAAAAAGATCATGGAAAAGTAAAGAAAGAGGGTTTATCATTGGTACAATTGAAGTTAAGAGAGAAGTACGTCAATATCTTGAAGCAATATGAAACGAATTCAAAGTGGGAATCAGCTACTACGGAGGAAACACATGATTATGGAGGTGGTGAAGGATATGAATATTATGATATGTATTTGTATCATTTCTGTTGGTACTGATGGTTGGGTGTGGGCAAGATGTTCGCTCACATCCTTTTTCTTTTTCTGTTGTACTTTTTCATTCTTTTAATAAATGGTCAGGGGTCTTCCACCTCTGGCTCACTTACCTAGGTATAATATTTATAAAAAACTAATTTATCCATATTTCATTTCAGTCTTTGATACATCTCAATAATTCCCAACTATCACTCTTCTCAATCTAATTAATATCATCATCTATCGTTGTTATTCAATCCTCATGTTGCAATGTCTCTTCAATATTTTTCAATTCAATATTTCATAGAATGATTTTGTGACTTTAAACTCACATATTTATTTGGGTTTAAATATGATTTTTTACTTATGTTTTTTTAGGATCAACATATTTTCTAGGTATTTTGAATTTATATCTACCATACTCCAATCCTTATTCATTGTTGGAAATTTTAGAACAATCATTTGATTATTTGATAATTTTTATAACCATTAAATTTTTCCCATTTTTTTCAACTCCTTATCTATAAGATTTTTTAATGTCATCATCAATATAAAATAATTCATGGAAGGAATTTTTATATTCCAAGTGAATAACGTCATTGATATCAATGATTTTACTCATAATTTTTTCTAACACTGATAACTCCTTAAACTATGTGTATATCCATTGAGTGTGCCCGCTTTGGTTATTTTATCAAACTCTAGTAAATTAACTCCCTAAATCTCAGTGTTATATGTGATTTAAAATACCTTTATAATTTTCATGTTGGAAGTGTATCTAAATAAATTTTATAAGGTACATTGTTAATTTTTTTTTCATGTAATCAAAAATGGATAATATAGAAAGCCTTAGTTTTGGATTTTATGTAATAGTAATTTGAGGGTACATGATCTGGTTATATTTTTCTCCCAATTTAAACTAAATTGAATATCTCTTAATCAACTACTCCATTTTTGGGGAATATAAAGAATAACATATTCATGGATTATTATATAATTCTCAAGATATGATTTAATGTCCCTGTTATTTTTATTAGAAACATTTTAAACATGAAATATTTTGTTACCACATCCAATTTACTTTTTATATAATATTTTAATGTTCTTAGAAAACCTTAAGATCATTTGATTAAATTAAAAAAAAAACATTCATATGAGAAAAGTGGATAGAGAAAGTAATGAAATATTAATATCTATTGGTTGACATTAAGTTCATTAAAACATAAACATTTGAATGTATAAACACACGTGGTTTCATAGTATTTACATCATCTAAATTTTAAATCCTCATTCACATAAATTTATTTTAATGGAAAATAATTTTAAATGATAATTTTTTGTTATTAAATTTGTCTTATGTTATATTATATAAGTATTCTGTACATAGAGTACATAATAAAACCAAAAAAAATTAATTCATTAATAAATATTATTTTATTAGTTAGATAAAAACCAATTAAAATACTAAACCTTATAATGGGACAAAAAATATAAAATATAAAATATAATATGGGAAAATTGTGGGTCATGCCAAGTAGCTAGAATCCTCACCACTATAACGAACACTTATGAAATGAAATATTATATTAGTAAAAACTAAAATTCCATGAGAATGAAAATATAAATTCTTGGGAGTAATTTTAGAAAATATTGATTTAAATAATGACAGGTTATTTATAGGAGTTAATGTGACCCTTGGAATTGTAACCTAAGAATTATAATAGTGACATTACAGTTGAGAATATTAACTTGATTGTTGGGAATAGTAACTAGATTGTTGGAATAGTAATTTAATCTCAAAATAACAAAGTGTTATATAAATAATACTTATCATTATTAAAATATTAAAATATAAAAACTATAAATTCAATAATTAAATATAATTATTATATAACTCAAATAAAATATGAGTTCTTTTTTTATAAACTGTAGTTTAATGTTTTTAAAAAACATAATTTTCACATTAAAAATTAATATTACATGTATTAAAAATTTACTTTTAAAGAATTAATTTCTTTTTCAAAACCCTAATTTCTAATCTATGGTGTTTTTTAATATTATGAAATACTTAAATTTTTATGTGAATAGTAAAAATACACTTTTTTACATAATTGGTGTACCTTAAATTACAACATACATGATAAAATAATTACAGAATATTTTATAGAATAAGAGGCCTAGTAGAAATATATTGTATTTCATAAATGATTCATTAAAATAAAATAAAATTAATTTCAAAACATAAAAATAATTTTCCAAACAAAATTTCAAAAGTCGAACCTTAATATAAATTGTCTCATTTTTTCCATATTTCATTTAAATAATTTATGTGAATTAAAATTATGAAGGTAAATATAATGTCCTAATACCATAATAATATATTAAAATATAATTATTATTGTCTAAAATTAACTATTACATGTTTTTCATTTGATATTATATTTTATTTATAATTTTATTCTAAAGATACACCTCTCCTCAAGTATAAATAGCTCTTCTCCCTCCCCTTTGAAAACAACTCCTCCATAACTTTAAAAATGCAATTATCTACTCAAATAATCCCTATAAATCCAATTATAATCAATAAGGAAATTATTTACTAAAAAACACCAAACATCACAAGATTGTTCTGTTATAGAAGAGAAGATACATAATGGAAATAGTTCGAATCTATTGATGATTCTCTCTTTTTTATTCTTCTCTTTATTTTTCCCAATAAAATACAAAAAAATAATATAAAATTTATTATATAGTATATTAAAAATATATTAATGATGATAACATAATATAAGTATCCAAATAATGACATATATAAATTCCAAAAAATATTTTCTTGATCATTTGACAATGTCTAGTCAATGGTCAGTTAATCACCAATGATAAAATTTTCAATCATTTTCTTAACATAAAATATATTGTTAGTAAAAATAAATTATTTATGATATCTGAAAGTATTAATATTTTTTTTATATTCTATAATTAATTCCAAAATCATAGAAATTACCTTCAACAAAAATAGTGACATCCAAATGAAATTGGAAAATTTAAGGAGAACATGATATTAAAAAAATAACATTTTACAAAGAGTGTTATAATTTTGAATCCAATAAGTATAATGGAAAATAGTGGAATAAATTAAGATAATTAAATTATATATTTATGTTTAAATAATCCTAATTTATTATCCAAGAGGATTTAATGTGATGAAATAGAGCATGATTTATGGTATAGGGATTTTTGAACCCAACTCTATTTCATTGGGTATTAACTATTTCATGAAATATTAATTAACAATATTCCTATAATATTCCATAAATATAGTTTCACTATAATTCAATTTTTTTAGGTATATATCTGTTTCCACAATTATTTATAATCCAAATATAAAGATTTCCCAAACAAATTCCCAAACACATATTTTACTGAACATGAATTTTTACTCCTTCACTCATGAATGATCATGTTCATAACAAATATGATTTCCATTTTTCATTTGGTATCCCAAATATTATTCAATAATTCATTATTTATTAAATCCTTATAAAACCCATTAATTTCCATATATTAATTCTAGGCTATGATTGATATACATTCTAATGGGAATGCATGTTTATGACAATTTTATGATGTGATAGGTGGGATCAAAATTAGATAACCCTCTAATTAATTATCTAAGGTGATGTATATCTTGAGATAATTTTTATTGTGATTTAACATTATTCTATGATTTTTTCATAGTGATGTTTTTATTATAATTAACATATGTTATGCATGAAAATGATGCTATATTTTTTCACAACTATGTGAGGTATTTGAACACTATCACATAATGATTAAGTGTTATGTATTACAACATTCCTTGAGATTATCAAATTTTTCCCTCATGATTTTAATGATGATACTATTCTTATGATATTGTGATTATGATTTTTCTCACTCATGAACTATTGATTCATGAATCTAATTTATGCTATGTTATACTTCACGTTACTCGGCTTTTAGCTCACCTCTTTTATTGATGTACATCCTCATGTGACTACATGTACTGATGAAAAAGTGAATGATTTTAGGTGGATACATAAGAATGATTTGAATAATTTTTATTATTTTTTATATATGTGGTATGTATGATCCTATTTTTTTCCAAAATACTAAACAATTAAATCATTGAACATATGTCTACTATGTTTTTATCTTAAAAATGATGTAATATCCCTGCCAAACATTTTAGGGTCTATATATTTGGTATTTGAGATATGGATTAGTTAATTTTGGAATTAGGATTCCTTAGTGAAGCCCTTAGGATAACCCTGTGTATTTGTAAACATATAAGAATATTTTTTTTAGAAAAAATAACAAATATAGTGATCCCATAAGATATGAGTTTATAGTTAATTGAAAAAAATAATTTATTCTTTATTCTTTACTTTTTGACTTATCCTAAAAAAAATTATATTTTAGAAAATAGTGGGGACCAAGAAAAACCATGTTAACAAACTGTGTGAGGTAAAATACAATGATTTTCTTAATGATATCCCAAATTACATGGGAGGTAGAGTTAAAAACTTTATAGAAATATTTTACCAAGATATCTCATGATATGAAGAATAAACTAAAACATATAGAGCATCCTATTTTTCCCAAGAAAAAAAATAGATATTGAGTCTTTTATAGGACTACAACTACTAATACTTTGGGATTATTTTAATCCACTATTCATTAAATGATAGATTAACTCAATAGAGAAGATCATTTATACGATCCACTATTCTAAGAAGGGTAAGGTGACTCTTTACACCTATCAATTATATAACGAATCTTATCGTTAGTGTGAATTGATAAAGAATACCATGATGAAGTGTAAAATAGAAGATATGGAGTTTGAAGCCTTTAGGAAAGTATTTATTAACATGTATTTCCCTCTAACGCATTGAACAATTATGGATAGAGAATTTATAGATTAAAAAAAATTAAGATGAATTTATCATTCATTATAGGGAAAACTTCCCAAGCATTGAAAGATACACCAAATTTTGTTATTAAAAATGATAGAATATATATATATATTCTTTAGTATTCTAAAACAAAAAATTGAAAAGGCTCTAGATATCTAAGATATCATGAGTTTTGAATAAGTGGTATGATGTGCATTGAATGTAGTGTTGCAGTTTCGAGATTGGTCTTTTTTCATGAGGATAAGAAGAGAATAATAGAGTTTTAAGCTGGTTGGAAAAATAAAAAAGGATTAAAGATGATCCAACCAAACACATGTCAAAACTATGGGAAGATGATTTATTGGAATTTATTTAAAATTATGTGAAAATTTTCAAATGCATGAGATAAGGCCACCATGATCATGAATATCAAAGATAAATAAATAAGAAAACCATTATGATGAGATAAAGGAGTGAAACTCCCAATTCACCACCCATGGTTCAAGGTTAAAACTATATACAGAAAGGAAACTATTAAAGCGAGTGCAATAAACCATGATTCCTTGATGGAAATTAGTATCATTAACCACCAATGCCAAAGGTGAAAGGAAAATATTATACCATTTCCACTACAGAAATGAACCATAAAAATGAAGTCATACATGATATTCAACATATTCAATAACGAATGAAAATAGTTTTATCTGGTTCTACTTCTACACATTCCCCTATATTATCCATATTTGGTAGAACTATTGGATCGAATCCCTAATGTAATGAAATAGAGATATCTATAAAAATAAATAGTTGTATGATCATTGAAACCCAAGTGTTGGACTGTTATCCTATAAGAATCTATGGGAATATTCTTATAGAGAATTTTATATTCCATCCCCTAGTGTAATTCAATAATATACTGGGAATGGATTGACTCTCATTATATAAAACGAACATTAACTTTTAGGAAAAGGAAATATCATTTCATATTTTGAAGCATCCCTTAGTCTTCTAAAAATGCAAGTATGCTTATTAATTTCCCTTAAAAACATCAATGGTGTGGGTAATGATATCCTTTTAAGAAGAATACCTTTCCCAAATTATCAGACTCAAAGAAAAGCATCAACCTTGAGAAAATTCCCATTATTATAGAGTTAACTAATTTATTTCCTAAGGAGTTTCATGAAATTACCCTATATCATGAGGTACAGTTATCAATTGAACATATACATAGATCAACCCCAATTTCTAAATCCCATTACATTATATCCTCTATCAAACATGAGGAGTTAATGAAATAATTAAAAGAGGATTTATATAGTGGGTTAATATGCCTTAATTAATTACCTTAAGGTGAGTAAATTCTCATTGTAAATAACAAAATATGGATCAATGAGGTTGTGTATCAATTAATGAGAGATTAAAAATATTACAATAAAGAATAAGTATCCCCTACCAAGGATTGATGACATGTTAGATCAACTATGAGTGCCTTAATATTTCTAAAATATGGATATTTATTATGTATATCATCAACTAAATATGAAGTAAGAATATATTCAATAGATATCCTTCCATACAATGTATGGTTAGTACGTGTTCAAAGTAATTCCCTTCAGACTTAATAATTCTCTTATAATCTTTATGGATTTTATAAATAGACTATTTGGGGACTATCTTGAATTTTTTTGGTAGTTCTTTATGATGAAATTATCATCTAATCCAATGGAGAATAGAAACATGAATACCATCTAATAATTTCCCTAGTGACATTAAGGAATGAGAAAATGTTTGAAATGTATATAAAGTGTGATTTTTGGTTAAATAAAATCACATTATTGGGGCACATGATAACTCACGTGGTAATTTCTATAGGCCCTTCAAATATAAAAGAAATTGGGGAATGTCCCTGACCAACTAGTGTCATGTAAATCTATAGTTTTATTATCTTAGAAAGATAGTTCGAATATTTTAAAAGAAATATCCAATTATTTTCTAGCCCAAAAACTAATTTAGCATAAAAATGGGTTAAGAATGTTTGAGTATAAGAATATGAGGAATTATTTAAGGGACACAATAATATAATAATCACTACTAAAGTACTAAAAATACTAATAAGTAGAGAGGGTTTTGTGATTTAGATTGATGATTAAAATATAATCTTGGATTGTATACTCATGTAGAATGAAAAAGTGTTAGTATTTTCCTCACATCTGTTCAAGATACCTGATAAAAACTACCTGGAATCTCATCTAGAGTAAGAAGTTGTGATATTTTCTTAGATGATTTTAGGGCACTACTTCTATGGAAAAATGAAACATTTATATGGGTTATAATATTAAAAATTATATTTTTCGAGATATGGATCTCAATGTGAATCAGAAAATATGGTTAGTTCTAATCAAGGACTAGGATTTCACTCTTCACAACCATCATATAAAGGTGTACAAGGTGGTTGATCCTCTTAATAGAAAAGAATCTGCTACTCTATCAAAGATGAATATAAGGAAAATGCCTATATTCATGGATACATAGTGGATAGATCTATAAATAATAACAATAGGGAATACATCCTATATTTTACAAATTAATTCTCAGCTATCAATCCAAGATATGATCAAGGAGGAATAAAGGGATGATCCGGATCTTCAAATAGAAGTGAAATTAGGAAAGGAAGGGAAACTTCATGACTTCTACATTACTGAGGATGGTTTCATTTGATTTGGAACTAGACATTGTATGCTTGAATCACCTAATATGAATAATGTTTTTTTTGATAAGGCACATAGCTCACGTTTATATATCCATATTAAAAGTACCAAGATGTATTGTGATCTTTAAGATAATTTTTTTGTGGGATAAAATGAATAAGAAGATTTTTGATTATAACTCACGGTTCATGGTATGTCTACAAGTTAAATAAGTGTGACAGAATCCCAAAGGGATGACGAAACCAATTCTTATTCCCATGTAGAAATGGGGGGAAATCACCATGGTCTTCTCCACTAGTCTACCAAATACATCCAAAGGAAATAATGTGTTCTATGTTATAATGTTTCAAACCACGAAGACATCCCAATTAATTTCTATTCAAGAAGATTTATCACTTGAATTACTAAATAAGATATATGTCAAGGAAGTGCTCGGGCTGCATGGAGTACCACTTTTGACTATTTTTTATTATAATCCAAGATTCACATCTAAATTTGGGAGATGTCTCTAACATTATTGGAGTACTAAATTTAATTTTTTATGTAAAATATCCCCCATAGTGATGGCCAATCTGGAAAACTTTTCTGACGCATGAGGATATACTGAGAAATTGCTCAATGGAATTAACAATTCTATGGGATCAACATCCTCTATTTATTGAATTCTCACACAACAACAACATCAAAAAATGTATTTAAATGCCCCCATATTATGTTATATATGTGAATTGATGTATATCTCATTCTTGGAGGGATAAAGTTATATAATGAATGATACTTTTACCAGATCATGATCATGATATGATAGATATGGTTAAATACATCCAACAATATATAAAATATTCTTAGATTCCGAAAAAGAGATTTCTTGATAACTATAGAAGTGACATGGAGTTTTAATTTAGATTCAATGTTTTCTATTTTATATCAGCATTGAATAGATTCATATGGTTTGGAAAGAAAGTGAATATTATACCTAGGTACATTGGACACTTTGAGATCCTTTATCACATAGTAAAAGTGTCTGATCGACTTGAAATTCTACCTAATATGGCCCAGGTTCAATATGTGTTCCATGTATCTCTCATAAGGAAGTACATACCCGACCCCTCACCTGTACTAAATCCCGAGGTGGTATAATTAGAGAATGAAATATTATATGAAAATAATATAGTGATGATCTTAGACTATAGTTACATAATTCTGCAGAATAATACATCACACCTTGTCAATGATATTTAGATGACCCATAAGTATTAAGTGGAAACATGGGAACTAGAAGAAACAACGAAACCAAACGCCCTCACCTATTCTAAATTTAGAATAAGAGTAAAAATATCAAGGATGTAATTTTAAAGGGGGGAATAATGTAATGAACTATACTTTTTAAATTATATTGTTTTCAAAAATAAATGAGTGTCATATTATTTTATTTTAGAATTTTTTGAATATACAATATAGAGAAACCAAAAATACCATAATTCATTAATAAAGATCATTACATTAGTTAACTACAAAACCAATGAAAATGAAAAAAATACAATTGAAAAAATATTAGAAAATATAAACAATAAATTGGGAAAATATATTTGGCCCTAATATTCTAGAATCATCACCCCCACAACTGACACTATAGAAATAAAAAAAATATCAGTAAACCAATAAACATCATGGAAAATGATAATTTATATGATTTGGAGAAGTTTTCATGAATATTAGGTGGAGGAATGAAGTGTTTTTAGGAGGTAATGTGATAGTATGAATATTAATGTGACCATTATAATAGTAACTTGACCATTTGGAATAGTAACACGACCGTTGGGAATTTTACCTTCACTATTGGTAATAGTAACATAACAATTGAAATAATAATTTAATTTGAAAATGAAAAGGTTTAATATAAATAATATATATCAAGATAAATATATGTATATATAAATATTATAATTCTAAAAAATAAATATTATGATTAAAAAACTCAAAGAAAATATATGTAGTTGTCTAATAAACTATATTATAAAGTATTTCATAGAAATCATAATTTTTATATTCAAAATTAAAATAACATATAGTGGAAATTTTTTTTTATAAGATGAAGATAATTTTTGAAATAAGTATGTTTAAACATTCCCTCATAGATCTTATTTTTTATTTTCTAAAATACTTCAATTTTAGGCGAATAGTAAATATATTGTTTTCATGTAAACAATGTATCATAAATTACATCATTCATGATGTAATAATGAAATAATTTTTTATATAACTTTATTTTATGCCAAAATATATTTACTTTCATAAATTATTCATTAATTATGATAAACATAATTTCAAAACCTAAAAAACATTTTTCAAAACATAAAGTCAAAAGAGATCCCTTAAAATATTTTTTTTCTTTTTTACACATTCCAATTTAATAAACTATGTTATTTAGAATTATAAATGCGTTTAATGTCCAAAAACAATAATATTATATTTATATATGATGTATATTTGAAAATATTTTCTATTACATGTTTTACCTTTGATAGTATATTTTATTTAATATTTTATTCGAAAAATACACTTCTCCTCAAGTATAAATAACCGCTCACCCTCCCCTTGGAAAACCAATCATCAATCAATTTAAAACAATAAATATATACCCAAATAATCTCAATAAATACCCTTATAATACCCATGTATTTTATGGGATAAACTATCTCCAAACATCATTAGAGTTTTAGTGTCATACACGAGATTTTATACTATATAAAGAGTACGTTTCTATCAACCCTTCATTTGTTTTCTTCCTGTCATTATTTTTTCCCAATTCATTCAAAAACATTTATTATAAATTTAAATAAGTATTTTTTTAGAATTATATTATTTCTTTTAAAATACATTAAGTATCATAATTATGACATATAAAAATTTCAAACATCCCTTTCCCTCTCTTTCAGAAATGTCCCATCAATGATCTGTCATTCAAGAATGAAGAAATTTATAAAAAATGTCTTATAAAAAACAATTGTTTGGTTATAATAAATTATATATGATATACTATGGTATAAATATTTGTTTTTTATCTAATATAATTAGTTCCACTAATTTATAAATGACCATGAACATAAATAGCTACATCGAAACAAAATAGGAAAAATTAGTAAAAATGTTTTATAAAAAAAATCAAATTTAAGGAAGAGTTTTACAAATTAAAATCCAATTATTATAATTTAAAACTAGTGGTTTAAATTAAAATAAATTCATTATGGAGTTATGTTTTAATAATCCTATTTTTATATTCATTAGGTGTAAAATCTATGAAATAAAAAGTGAATTTTGATAAGAGGATTCTCGAACTGAACTCCCTTTATTTGGTTTATCCCTCTTTTATGAAATCTTCAGTATAGATATTCCGATAATATTATATAAATATAATTTAAATATTATTCCATTTTTTGAGATATAAATGTTCACTCTATGATATAAAATATAAATAAAAATATTTTCCAAAAAAAATTCATTCCAAAACACATCTTTTACCCCACTTGAGTTGTTTCTTCTATCATCTAGAATGATGATATTTATGGAAAATATGTTTTCCATTTTTCAATTACGAACTCCAATTTTATTCATGAAATAATTTTTATGAAATCCTTTTTAAATCCATTCCATTATATTTTTTATTTCATTACTATTATTATTATATGTTCAATGTGGTATGCATGATTATGTACACATTATGTAGTGATGAATGGGCCTGAAATTATATATCCCTCCAATGAATTAGGTAATGAGAAATATCTCCTGAGATTAGGTTTATTATTCATCATCATGGTACTATATTACATTTTAATTATTATTTTATCATTATGAACATATTTTATGCATGAAAATGATTATAGAATTGTTCACAACGAAGTGTGGTATTTGACCATTATAAACTGATGTTTTATTTGTTTACATCACCACATTCCATACATTTATAAAATTTCACCCTAATGATATTTATGATATTCTTATTTTTATTAAATTATGATTATTAATATTCCCAAAAATGTACTATTTATTCTTATCTCTTATTTTGGTTATGTTATCCTTCCCCTTACAGGAATTTTTCTTCATCACTTTTTATAATGTATTACCTCAAAATACTACATGTACTAAAGATAATGCGATATATTTTATTTGGATAAAGAATAAGGATTTTAATAATTTTTATACTTTATTATGTATAAGTGATGTATGATCATACTTTTCCAAAGATATTTAATCTTTTTATCATTTTATATAGAAAAATTATGTTATTTATCTTAAAAATGAATAAATAGTATTGAAATAAAATTTAGGGTTACTATATTTACCCAAATGCTTGAATAAAACTCTTTCCACATAGTTAGGGTGGTTAATTATATATAGACCAATGAAACAGCTAAATGAAAAATAAATTATATGGAGAGTGATTTGGCTATAAGTTTCCAATTATTGGTGTAATTTCATTTGAAAGAAAAACACATAATAAGATATATGTAAACTCTATTATGCTGAATGAGATGATCATAGATTATTATATGTTCTATATTAGATGGGATTATCTTTTAGAAAATTTTTGTTTATTTATTTTGATAAGGATTCATTCAATTTGATTAATACTACCCTCATTACTCACTAGTTTAGTCCCTATACAGTCAAATGGTAATCACATAAAAACTTTCAGAATCTTTTTTATGAAAAATCTAAAGTATAGTATCCTAATAACACTTATAATACTCATCATTGAAGTTATATGATGGTGATGAAGTAAAAAAGTCAATAAATTAAAATCTCAATTTAAATATGCGATTAAAAATTTATAAAACAATAAATAAATTATATTAAATCTCCATCTAACATCCATGGATCACACTCTAGGTGGTTTATCCCACCAGTTATTAAAATATATATATTTAATATAGAAGTTGACACATATAATATAAATTAATGAAGTTAAAAAAATAAAATGCTAATAATTCCTCCATAATATGGAGAATTTAATTACATTTTATTTTATTAAATACACACCATGAAACAATAAAACCACTGGACAATGAAAAAGTAGAATAAGTGAATAAGATAATATTTTATTATATAAAATTAGTGGGTTTTAATAACTTAAAATTGATAAATAATCATATAAAATCTATGTTATTATATTAAATTATAATAAAAATTACACTAAACATTCCTCATTACATATTACTTAAATATGTGTTTTTAGATCATTGGGTCATACCCCCAACATTTATAGTCATCCCCATTGATTATTATTGGCATCAATTTTTTCTGGGGTGATTTCTATAATCACTAAATAAATTACCAATTGGATTATACATTTAGTAGTTACATAAAATATGTGGGATATCATTAAAAGACACAAAATATAACCTTATATTATATATTTCACTTAGTCCACTTGAATTACCATAAAAACTTATGAAATATCTTAAACCACCATGGAATGTAATGTATTTAATTATTTACTCAATTCGTAAATAAAATTAAAATTCATTTGAGAATTAACCTCACCATTGAATTAATTTTTTTGAACCAATGCCCGGTTGAATTTTCCCAAAAAACCTGTATTACAGTATCATACTGTTCATGTTATCATATAAATAGTCTATTAATAAAGAAAGAATAAATAATCCCAATATATTAAGTAACTGGATCCAAGATATCAAATTCAAATCATGGAAAAAATAGTTTTTATAATGTTTTGGTAAATGGATAGAGATAAATAAATTTTGAATAATAATTATAAACATGATTAGAAATGATTCAAAAATTTTAAAATTAATTAATAATAATTTTTATAAATAATGTTCTTTGAGAATATTATTTAACAAACACTAAAAATTTCCCTCTTTTAGTGGTTAGTCACATCCTCAAACATATTTTTTCCCAGAACCTAGAAAAATAATTTCCCATAAATATTAAAATTAATATCCCCCTTTCACATTTTTACAAAAATTACTAACCTTGAAATCAGTTAAAATAATTCATAATAATCAAAATTAAAAAAAGTATCTCAAATAAATGTTTGCTCCTCTTTCCAAATTCATTTCCACCATTTATCCAATTCCAATTAGGCATAAAAATGTATCTTGAATTATAAAGGGTACATGGGGTTCATTTTCATTCATGAGGAATTATAAGGAAGTGATAGGTTAGAATTAACATTCTAATATTAATATGGTTTATAAGGTATTTATTAAAACATTGTAACTAAAATTATACTTAGTCAAGTCAAACCACATAGCGAGACATTTCTGGTTACACCTCTGTATGATAACGTTAGGGTACCACGTGAATCATTTATTCTTGGCCCTCATATGAGTTAAATTAATCAATAAAAATTTAAAAATACCATTTATATAGATGTAATTATTAGTTTTAGGATAAAAATTTGTGGAGTCTCCATCCATAAGAATTGAATGCCACACATTAATTCAATCCAATACTCTATTTTTTTTATTTTTTTATGTTTAATTTTTTTATAATAATATGTAACATAAAGAAATAAAAAATTCTATTTTATTTACATATGAACCGAAAGAACATAAACTCACACCCCAAAATTAAACAGACATGAATTGTGACATTTTTTTAACAGATGAAAATGTAGATGATAGATAATTATATTTTGAAAAAATGATGAAAAAAATTTATGCATTTAAAATTAGACATTCTAAAATATTAAAATAAAATAAATAAATTTATTTTGTTATTCAGGTTTACTATTCTCATAATTAAAGAATAATATGTAAGGTTAAAAAATTCACTTTTTTCACACACTATAAAAAATAATATAAATTTTCAGTTTGTTTTACAACCCAACATAGAATGAAATAGTCCTTAGTATAAAAAGGAAAAATACATAAGGGTAATAAAATAGAGTTGTGGAGTTCCAAAATCAAAATTGGACCAAATCAATAGATCAATTTCCCAAAATAGTTTAAATATGATCATTATTGTAACAATAAATTAATCATTCATGCATCATATCACTCATAGACACCTCATAGAATATGAAATAATAGGTTTGAACTCTTTAAATTATTTTATTTTATTAAAAACCTTCACCCTCAATAACCACTGAATCTTAAAAAAAATATTATTATGCCATGGAAACCCCAAGGGGTTTTCTTAATGAATAAGTAAAATCAGTGTAAAAAACATACCTGTTTGTTTTAGAATAATAATATTTGAATCAAGAAAAAAACATAATACAATATAAATAAATGTTTTTATAAACTAAAATAGATAAAAACTATCATGATATACATATAAATATATAAAGGAATGAACAAGAAATCAAGATTACTTATAGGTCTATTTTATGTCTTTTTTCCCTTTTACAATTTGATCATGTGTTTGAGCCTCCTATCCTTGATGGTTATGATTAGAAATCACCTAACTTGTGTTCTTCCCATTTTAATAAATAATGAGAAATATTTATAAAAAAAATTAAATCATAGAATTTTTTAATTTTTTTAAGTAGAAAAAACACACTAAATAGATGAAATAAAATATGAATAAAATATAGTAGTTAAGTTTTCTCCTCTACAGTTCTATGATTATAGTTTTTATCTAATGTTAGACCCCACCAACGAATCATGGGTTGTTTTATTCATATGTTGGCTTAATAAAATCTTCTTAATTTTATTGTTAATGGCATGATTGTATGAATATATTTAACCTATAATAATTTAGCGTATTTATATTACCATGAGTGGGATACTGAAACAAGAATTTTAAATTGGTGTTAACGTTATAAAAAATATAATGTGTTTATCATCTTGACCTAGCTTAGAAAGGATAAAAATAAGGTTTGGAACTAAATAAAATAGTTCTAATTCTCTATGAATTGGGCATGTTGACATGTAATAATAAATTTCTAAATGCAAAACTAGACCAATGTAGGTTATTTGGGCCATGATTATTATATGATAAACCCATTAAGGGTGTGTAAAATATTGAATAAAATATATATTATTGATTTCCATTTAATTGTATTCCATTTTTAATTTATAGTGAATTGACTTCATAAATTGGGAATGGATTCTCAAATAATTGAACCTAAATTTATATTATGGGAACTTCATAGGTCACTATAATCATTATATGAATTGGTATATAACCATATGGGTGTATTTTTATCTTAATGGGGTTCTTAATTAAATTTTCTTAAAAAACATAAATGGTGTTATATATAAATTTATGGTGGTATATTAGTTAAGTAATACCCGTTAAAAATAAAATCATATTTATTCTGATTTTGAGTTTTATTATTATGAAGTTTAGTTAAATAAAATTAAAATTTCAACCTAAATAGCATTTTCATCTATATGTTGGAATTGGAATTTTTTTTAATAGATCCATATTGTGTGAATATATTAATGAATCAATGATTGAAATAAAATTTATGAGATAAAATTCCTTTTAGGATACATGGAATCAACTATATAATGTTCTTATTAATGAATTATTTATAAATGGTACTTGACCACTCATGTGAGATCCTATTTAAATGGATATAATGAATGAAAATTTGTGATAGTGGATGAATTATACACTATGGGTTATGGTGATAATGAAAGTAATATCTACTAAGGATTAGTTTTATAATTTCATTGAGGAATACCTAATGGAAATATGAATGTTCTCTATATGTTTCAATGACTATTTATCCATGAATCTATGTTAATGATCAAATCCTTATTAATTTATTTGCAGTTAGATATTTTGGAAGAACCCTTAGAGATAAGTATAATTTAGAATTTTGAGTCAGGTTCTAGGACTAATAAATACCGTTGTTGAGAGATTGAGTCAGGTAAGTCTCTAAGAAAATTAAACTTGAGCCTTGTGTATATTGGTAGATATCTGTCGAGTTCATCCTCTATGGGGCATTATAGTCTATAGATACCTGATGATTGTTAGCTATTAATTTCATTACATTGATGTTCTGACCCTTGTAGGATGATAACCTTTTTTCCTATTTAGTTTTCCATCTTTTTTAAATAGAGTTGTAGGAGAATTTGATGTAATATGATATAATACCTCATTTCTATTCGGTTCTCATATTAGCTACCTTGGGAATAAATGGGAGACCTTAACACCCTTACTTTTGATGAAGACCGTAGTAGTTCAGCTGTGTTTGGTTTAATTGAGGGAATATAATGTGAGAGGTTGGATTGGGGTTTAAATTTTCTTTAATAGAAATAATCATCGTTTTAGGATCTCCATGAGACCAAACAGTGTGAGGTGTTTGGGTTTTATGATATAAGCATGGTGATGCATTTGGATTTTAGGGAAGCACATTGGGTGTTGGATACAAAAACTAGATTTTATGGGTCGAAATGTTAGGGTCTTTGGCCCAATTGACCAGTGGGTGTCCACTAAAACTTACTTATTGGAAAATACATCATCAGTTTTTTGGTCAATATATAAATAGTGTAATAGATAAGATTCCCAATTTTGAATTGGAATTCCAAGTAAACATTCTCTAATTGAAAACTGATGTTCCATATAGCTTGGTTACCTTGAACTTCTTAACAGAAAACTTACTATAGCATTATCCAATTTTAAATCATGTGGAATAAAATATTGACCCATTTTGTATAGTAAGAATATCTCACTCCTATTGCACAAGGTAAATTTTTAGAATTTATAGTTTGTGATAAACTTGTGAAGGTTCTAATATCGATGGTTTCAAACATGAAACTTTTATGAAGGGAGACCTAGAGATTTTAGTAAGATTAAATGGAAGTTCTTGTTTATGACTGATAATCTAGAATAGGTTGGGTGACACAAAACAATTGACTCATTAATGGACATGGAAACATATTTTTAGGAGACAAGGAGTTTTGAGGAGGTGTAGGAAAATATATAATGTTTGATGTCATCATTGTTGAGTCAATAAGGTTTTCCTTATGACTTTTCCATTCCTTCTTGTTTTGAAAATCACAAACACCTTATCCTTAAGGAAAATCGCTTTTGTAAGGAAAATCGCTTTTGTAAGGAAAAATGCTTTCTTAAGGAAAATCGCTTTTATAAGAAAAATTATCCTTATCATATTTTCATTAATATTTTTCTTAAGTATGAAATTCGGATTCACGTTCTCGGAATCATTAAAACTGATAAAAAGCATTCTGTTTTAGGGTTCGGATTCTGGACAAGAACTATAAGGAAGTTACATTCCGAATTCCGGTTATGAATTCTGACTAAGTTCTATTCCAGATTCAGGATACGAATTCTAATGAAGAATTCCCATTACGAATTCTAATGAAGAAATCTCATTACGAATTCTCATTACGAATTCTGATGATGAATTCTCATTACGAATTCTGATGACGAATTCTCATTCCGAATTCCTACTCCGAATTCCCATTCCGAATTCACCTATTAAACAGAATCTGGTTATCATTGTTTTATACACTCTGAATTTATTCACTCCGAACTTTCACTCCGAAATTTCTATTCCGAACTTTTATGTTAGGGTTTAAAACGATGTCGTACTTTCTGTTACACTTGTTTTGTTATAAAACGATGTCGTCCATTTTGTTATAAACTAACCGTTGTCTAAGTGACACGTGTACAGGTCCCTCCGAACTTTAAGGAAAATATGACCGTTGGAGGAGGAGCCGACCATACCTATAAATAGGAGCTCATTTGAAAGAGCTCGTAATGTTAGCGGTTGTGACTTCTGTGCTTACATGCTGTTGAAGTGATTTCTAGAGAGAGAGTCTCTTATTAACTCTCAAAGCTTCGTGCGACTCCGAATGTTGTTGATTACATTCGAGGGCTTCCGGGGATAGGAAGACAGAGGTGCCGACTACCTTAAAGATCGAGGGCTTTCTTGCTGAGAAAGACAGAGGTGCCGACTACCTTAAAGATCGAGGGCTTTCTTGCTGAGAAAGACAGAGGTGCCGACTACCTTAAAGATCGAGGGCTTTCTTGCTGAGAAAGACAGAGATTTCCAACTACCTTAAAGTTGAGGGCTTGCGGGGATAGCAAGACAGAGACACCGATCTTCGTATCGAGGGCTTACCCTGGTGTGGGTAAGACAGACTTGCTTGAAAGTATAAATCAAGGGACCTTTATCCAAGGTTGTTGGATACCCTTCTCTTTGGGTTAAAAGACTATTATCTTGTTACTAGTAGTTTTACTACTTGTTTTTATTCCGCTGTAATTTGTATCTTAAGGAAAGTATAACTTTCTTATACTTCCTTACTTACTCTGATTAGTTTAGATTCTATATGCTTTAAGGTAGAATCTCATATTGTAACTTTTGTTAAGTTTCAATTTCCGGAACCATATTTCCGGAACCTACTTTTGGAATCCCTTTCCAAGTTCAGTTCGGTGTTAGAGGTGTTGTGAATTTACTTAGTTTAACTTTGTTAAACTTAGTTCTTTTCTTTTCTTAAGGAAACTCTAGTTTCTCATAACTAACTTTAAAGGTTCTAAAGGAATTTTTAAAGTATACAATTCACCCCCCCTCTTGTATATTGAGCATCTCATATTATATTTCGATCCTACAATTGGTATCAGAGGTTGGAAACCTCTTACTCTATACCATTCTTACATTTGGTATCAGAGCCAAGGTTACTGAAATACTTGTACTCACATACAAGTTTTTCTTGCTTACTTTTCCATTCCGAACTTTGTGATTTCGATTCTTTGCTACTAACAGATTTTGTATCCAAGTTATTTTTAAGTATGGCAGGAATGAATGTTGGTTCGATAGACAATCTGAATCCTACAAGACCACCTATCTTTGATGGTAATGATTATGAATACTGGAGAGATCGTATGAAGACATTCGTTATCAATACTGGAGTAGATAACTTTGTCATGCTTACTGGTGATTATAAAATTCCTGACAAGGAAGTCAGAAACTTTACTAACCAGGAGAAGCATGAATATCAACTTAACTATAAGGTACGCAACACTTTATTATGTTCAATGACTAGAAATATATATAGCCAAATTTCTTCTTGTGAAGCAGCTAATTGTATATGGAAGAAGTTAGAGGTTACACACTTTGGGACTTCTAAAGTGATTGAGACTAGAAGAGCTATGCTTAGAGCTGAATATCATGGCTTTAATTTTCCTTATGGAGAACCTATTTGTAAAGTTCAACAGAGGTTTATGACCATAGTCAATAGTCTGCAATCTATGGGTGAGAAAGGTTTAGATGATGAAGCTCTTGTGGACAAGATAATTGATATTATGCCCAATGAATGGGAATCCAAGAGAACAGCTATTGATGAGAACAGGAAGGTTACTCAAATTACTCTTGATGAATTATTTGGAACTCTTCTACAACATGAGACTAGAATGAAGAGGGATGCTGACAACATCAAGAAGAAGAATGGAAATGGTACTGTTGCTTTTACTACAACTTCAAATCAGATGAAAGCTAAGACTCCTGAGAGAGTAACCAGATCTAAATCGAAGAAAGTCATTTTCCAATCCGAATCTAGTGAAAGTGAAGTTTCAGAAAATGAATTAGCTAATCTTGCTCGAAGGATGAACAAGATAGCTGGACAGAGAAACTTTCAATCCAAGTATAAGAAGAAGGATAGGAAAGATAAGAAAGATGGAGAAGTTACTTGTTATGAATGCAAGAGAGCTGGGCATATTAGACCAGATTGCCCTATACTCAAAAAGAAAGAAAGAAAGGAAAGGCATTCAGACAGGAACAGGAAGAAGTATTACAAAGCTAAAGCTAAGAAAGTTTTGAAAGCTAATGACACCTGGAGTGCCAGTGGTGGTGACTCTTCAGATGGATCTTCTGAATATGAATCTTCAGGACAGAAGAATCTCGGTCTTATAGCCAGATTACCTGTTGATAATCATTGTCTTATGGCTAAGGTACGAAATGCTGAATCTTTGACCAATGTTTCCTTAAATCCTAATGATAATAAGTATTATAACTCTTCTGATGAAGAATCGTCTTCTGATGAGGAAAATACTTAACCTACCTTTGAAGAAGTCTCTAGGTTTGCTGAACTTCTTGAGATTGAGAATTCCAAACTCAACAAGAAACTTGATAAGGCAAATTCTAGGAATTCTATTCTTACTAAAGAGATATCAGATCTTACTAAAGATCTTGATAAGAAAAATGCTGATTTTGAAAGTATTTCAAAAAATCTTGAGGAAGTAAGTTCTGAGAAGAATAAACTTTCTAAAGAGTTAGAAAAAGTAATTTCTAATAAAAATGTTTTCGAGCCTAACTCTAGTTCCAAAACTAATGATTTTGAGGATAAAAACTTGGTTGTAAAACTCAAGTCCGAAATATTTTCCTTAAAGAAGTGTTTATCAAACTTTACCCATGGTAAGGAAAATTTTGATAAGATGTATTCTCAAATACGACCTTTAAGAAATAAATCCGGATTTGGTTATACCCATGCAAAACCAGTTTTCAGCAACAATTATTTTGTTCCTCAAAGTGCTCCATTTTGTACTAAGTGTCAATGTGGTGGTCACTGGGCAAGAAATTGTTCCTTAAACAAAACCCAATCCTTAGGTTTTCATAAAGCTTATTTTTCTAAGAAAATGTGGATACCTAAAATTTTATTGTCTGGAAATCTCGGATCCAAACAAGTTTGGATTCCGAAAGTCTAACTTTGTTCTTAATTTCAGGAAAATAAAGAAAGTTCCAGCAACAATATTTGGTACATGGATAGTGGATGTTCCCGGCATATGACTGGTAACAAAAGTTTTTTTGAAAAGATTATCAAAACGAAAGGAGGGAAGGTAACTTTCGGAGACAATGATAAGGGAGAGATTGTTGGTATTGGTAATATAGTTCTTTTGGGTAAAACTTTGATTTCAAATGTTCTTTTTGTTAAAGGTCTTAAGCACAACCTCATTAGCATAAGTCAATTATGTGATGAAGGTTACCTTGTGAATTTTAGGAATGATAAATGCTTAGTTCACAATTCCAAGGAAGAATTTATTCTCTCAGCCAACAGGCAAGAGAATGTTTACACCTTAAACTTAGAAGACTTAAGAAGCCAAGATTTACCTTGCCTAAGTGCAATGGAAGATCATTCTTGGTTATGGCATAGAAGACTAGGACATTGTAATCTTAGAAACCTATGTAAACTCTCTAAGAAGAAACTTGTTAAGGATCTACCGGAACTTAGATTTGATTCTTCTAAAGTTTGTGATCCTTGTCAATATGGCAAGCAACATAAATCTAGTTTTAAGTCAATCGGTGAAGTCTCAACAACTGATGCATTACAGTTGGTGCACATGGATCTTTTCGATCCAACACAAACTGGAAGCATTGGAGGCAAATACTATGTGTTTGTTCTAGTTGATGATTACACTAGATTTACTTGGGTCTATTTTCTAGCAAGGAAATCTGAAGCTTTTTCTTATTTCAAAAGTTTTAGAGCTCAAGTTAAAAATGAGAAAAACCTTCCATTGAAAACTATTCATAGTGATCATGGAGGAGAATTTCAAAATTCAGATTTTGAAACTTTTTGTAGTAAGAAAGGTATTACTCACAACTTTTCAGCACCTAGAACTCCTCAACAGAATGGTGTAGTTGAAAGAAGAAATAGAATTCTTCAAGAAATAACTAGAACCATGTTGAGTGAATATTCTATTGCTAGACATTTCTGGGCTGAAGCTGTAAGTACTGCTTGTTATACTATAAATCGAGTTTTGATTAGACCTTTTCTTAATAAAACTCCTTATGAGTTATGGAATGGTAGAAAACCTAGACTTTCCTACTTCAAGGTTTTTGGCTGCAAAGTATTCATTTTGAATACTAAAGATAACTTACATAAATTTGCACCAAAATCAGATGAAGGGATTTTCTTAGGATATTCCACAACCTCTAAGGCTTATAGAGTTTTTAATAAAAATACTTGTACTGTTGAGGAAACAGTACATGTGAAATTTGATGAGTCTGACCCTTTTGTTTTTAAAACCTCCCAACCTACATCCTCGGATGTGTTTTCAAAAACTGATTATCAATCTTCGATAGAAGAACCTTCTGATAAGGAAATTGTTCCAGAAGATACTTCTGAAACATTCACCCCAGAAGACTTTCTACCCTATGTTGATGAACAGGTTTTACAAAACCCAAATCAGATGTTTCTTAAGAATCATCCCAGTGATAGTATCATTGGTGATGTAAATCAACCTGTAAGGACTAGAAGTTCCTTAAGAAATGAAGTAGAACATCTAGCATTTCTTTCCCAATTAGAACCTAAAAGCACTGACGAAGCTTTAGGAGATGATGATTGGATCAAAGCAATGCAAGATGAACTAAATGAATTCGAAAGGAATAAAGTCTGGACCTTGGTTGAAAGACCTAAGGAAACTTCTGTTATTGGAGTAAAATGGGTCTTCAGAAACAAATGTGATGAAAATGGAGTCATTGTTAGAAATAAAGCTAGACTTGTTGCTAAAGGCTATAATCAGCAAGAAGGAATAGACTATGAAGAAACCTATGCTCCAGTAGCTAGACTTGAATCTATCCGCATTCTACTTGCCTTTGCAGCATTCTTTAATTTCAAATTATTTCAAATGGATGTAAAATGTGCTTTTCTTAACGGTTATGTTCAAGAGGAAGTTTTTGTTGAACAACCTCCTGGCTTTGAAGATACAAAACATCCAGATCATGTTTTTAGACTTACCAAAGCTTTGTATGGCCTTAAACAAGCCCCACGAGCATGGTATGATAGACTCACTGGATTTTTAATTCAAAATAACTATGTTAAGGGAAATGCAGATCCAACCCTTTTTATAAAGAAAGATAAGAAAAATGTTTTGATTGTCCAAATTTATGTTGATGACATTATATTTGGTTCAACTCAGCAATCTTTGACTGATTCTTTTGCTAGTCTAATGAAATCTGAGTTTGAAATGAGTATGATGGGTGAGTTAACATTTTTTCTTTGTTTTCAAATTTCTCAAAAACCAGAAGGAACCTACATATCTCAACATAAGTATATTAAAGATCTTCTTAAAAAGTATGGTTATGACAACACTAAGAGTATAAGTACTCCTATTGGTACCTCAAACTCTTTAGATCTTGATGAAGCTGGAAAACCAGTAGATCAAACATCTTTTAGAGGTATGATTGGAAGTCTACTTTACTTAACAGCTAGTCGACCAGACTTAATGTTTTCAGTATGCTTATGTGCAAGATATCAATCCAATCCTAAGGAATCCCACTTAAAGGCAGTAAAAAGAATTTTTCGCTACCTTAAGGGAACCATGGATCTAGGATTATTTTATACTTCTGGAAATGATTTTGTTCTAAAAAGTTTTTCTGATGCTGACTTTGGAGGATGTAGAATGGATAGAAAGAGTACATCCGGAACTTGTCATTTCTTAGGAGATTCATTAGTTTCTTGGTCATGCAAGAAGCAACATTCTGTTGCACTCTCCACTGCTGAAGCTGAATATGTAGCAGCTGGAAGTTGTTGTGCACAAGTGTTGTGGATGCAACACACACTCACAGACTATGGCTTGAGTTTTACTAAAACTCAAATTTTGTGTGATAACACAAGTGCCATTGCCCTAAGTAAAAACCCTGCACATCACTCTCGTGCAAAACACATAGATATTAGGCATCACTTTCTTAGGGATCACACACTTAAAGGAGATATTATTCTTCAATTTATCGGAACGCAAGATCAACTTGCTGACATTTTCACAAAATCCTTGCCTTCTGATAGATTTGAATATATCAAACAAAAGTTAGGAATGATAACCGTAAGGTAATCTTCCTTAATTAACTTTTTGTTGAAAAAGTCTCCTTACAGTAATAAACTCCTTTTCATAGGGGGAGTACATTTCGTTGTTTAAACGAAGTTTTTCAAATTTTGTTTTCAAACTTTTCGGAACGACAATTTCCGGAATGGAACTTCCGGAACTACAGTTTTCCAGAAAGGATATTTTCGTACAGAATACTTCTGGAATGAAAGTATTCGTATCGTAAATTTCCGGAATGAACAACTTTCGTACTGGAACTTCCATAACCAGATTTTCGTACCAAGTTTGAGTTTTTCGTTTTGAGTTTTTCGTATTGAGTTTTTCGTATTGAGTTTTTCGTATTGAGTTTTTCGTATTGAGTTTTTCGTATTGAGTTTTTCGTATTGAGTTTTTCGTATTGAGTTTTTCGTATTGAATTTTTCGTAGTCGTATTTATATTACCCATTACGAATAACTTTCCTAAGCTAATCCGAAAGGTATGATTTCCTTACTGAAGTTTTTTTTTCGTAATCAAATTTTACTTGCTGGCATTTTCTTATAGTTTGTTTTCGATTTTTGGATTTCTTAAATTCTGTTTTAATAAAACCTCAAAAAGATCGGATTCAACCTCTCAACCGTCAGATTTGATCTCAGATCATTCTAAACCGTTAGATCAACCGAGGAAGTTGAACCGTCATCCCAATGCCTATATAAAGGGGACCCTATTTTCTCGTCCCACATCGATTTCAAGCTTTTGCGTGCTGAAGCTCTGCCTCTCCGATTTAAGGCTGTTCCGAATCACAGTTTTCTCTGCTCCGAACTTCAGTCTTCTCCGTTCCGAATATCTCAGAGGACTTCTGATCCGAATGTCTGCAGAGTTAGCTTCTCAAGAGATGTCTTCAACCAAGCCTATTTCTCAATGGTTAGTATACAGAGAAAGGTTACTCCATACCGATTTCTTCAACAACTATGATTCTCTCATCTCAAAGAATATCAAGTTGAATGGCTGGGAAGATGTTGCAGTATCTAAAACCGGGGATCAAGATGAGGTATTTTCTGATTTGCTTGTTGAATTTTATGAGTCAGTTTCTTTCTTCAACGAAGATGATAGGGAGAAGTTTTCGTTCAAGTCGTATGGCAAGACTTATAAACTATCTTACACCAAGGCTGCAAGCTTGGTAGGTTTATCTTATGAAGGTGAGGCTGAGTTTATTTCTCATGTATTGCCGGACAACAAGGGTAGTTTCAACAAGGAAAAGGCTTTAGAAACCCTCGGACTTGCTGATGACAAGGCTCCGAAAATTGCAAGTCTTCCTACAAATTTCCGGATTCTTGAATTATGGGTACAAGGACTCATCGTACCGAGAAAAGGGGATAAGGACAGCCTGAAGAAAAGTGAGATCTACATCTTAGACTTTTTGATAAATCTAAGAAAATTCAACCTCATGAGGCATATTCTTATAACCATCGAGAACCTTAAGAAAGGAAATCTCAGAGCTCAGATTGTTATGTACCCAGCCATTTTATCTAAGCTCATAGTTCGGTGCCTTGAATCTTTCAAGGTAGCTTGCAAATCAAAACCAAAGGTGTGTAAAATCCTGTTAGTAAGTGATGACACTCTCAAGAGAATGAATGTGGCCTTCAACAAGGAAATTGGAGAGTTCGTTGACCTACCTGATCAGGAAGAAACGACTACGAAAGTGGCTGATCCGGAACCCTCCAAGCCGGTAAGGAAGAGGAAGCTGAAAGAAGTAGTTGGTGGAGCTGAGGAACCCAAGTCTAAGGAAGTCCACTCCGCACCTCCTAAGCCTAAGAAGAAAAAGACCTATACTGAGGAGGTTGCAGCAAAGTGGAGAGCTGACAAGGAGAAGAGGAAGGAAGGAGATCCGCAGTTCGGATTGGATCCCGCAGAGGCTAAGGCTCTAAAAGAAAAGGCTGCTGATGAGCTCGAGAAGCAAGCTAAGGAAAAGAAGCTGAAGAAGAAGTTGTCAGAAGCTGAGGCTGTGCAAGCGTTGTTGAAATTTAATGAAATAGTTTCAGCAACCATTCCCGTTCCGAGAACTTTTTCTCTGGATTCTCTACCTGAGACTCCAGGAAGAAATCTTGATGATCCGAAAGAGGCTGCTGCTAAGAATGCTGAGGTAGATAAACAAGTGGAACAAGCTGAAGAGGTTGCTGAAGGAAGTGGCGAGACAGGAGATGTGCTCAGACAGGTAGATGAATATAAGGGAACTCCCTCGGAACACCTGTCGCTCCGAACATCTGAAGCCGAATCTTCAAAACTAGTTACTCCAGTAATAGAAGGAAAGGAAGGAGAAGAAGAAGTTTCGTATCATGGAGAAGAAGAACAATTTTTACTTGATGCTGCTCAGAAAGAAAATCTAGAAGTTGTTGTTGAGAAAGATGATGTTGTTCAGGTCTCTGATAGTGAGAAAAGGTCTCCGGAACAGGTTTTTATTCCAGAAAAAGATAAGGGGAAACAAATTCTTGCTGATACCCCGAGTTCAGAAAAGAGTATGAGGAAGGAAGCTGGTAGCTCTTCTAAGAGGAAGTTGGAGCTGATTGAAGAAGAAAATTCTCCTAGCAAGATGTCAGATTCGGAGTCATCATCGTTGGGGCACGATTTTGTTGTTCAGTCCTTGAAAAAGTTGGTGGGAACCATTCCGACCTTCTCCAGTATTGATTCTCGGTGCCAGATGCTCCAACATACGCTAAATCAGAAAACTGACTCCGTATCCATGGTTATGGATAAATGTGTTGAGATAGAAGCCCAGTTCAAAAATTTCTTCATTGGTTACGAAGCCCATAAAAGATCTTGCAAAAGGATGACTAGCTGGTCAAAGAAGAATGTGGAAGAGATGAGGTTGCTGGATGAGTTTCAGGAGAATGTTAAGGATGCTTTTGAAACCGAGGACAAAAAGATTAAAGAGCTGACTGCATCGTTCGAAGAAAGGTTGACAGAGGAAAGGAACATTCGGATTCAGGAAGTGAGAGATCTTAATGGAAAGCTCAACTCCGTAAATCAGAGTTGGAAATTTGAAAGGGATCATCGAATCAATTTTCTAGAAAGGATAAAGGCTCAGGAAGAGAAAATGGAAGCTCAGGAAGAAAAGCTGAAGGCTCAGGAAGAAGTAATTCAAGTTCAGACAGCAAGAATACTTGCCTTAGAAAAGCAAGCAGAGGAAGATCACAAAGACCTCAAGAAGATCAAGACAATTCTTAAGGGGCTAATGTCGAAGGAGAAAGATCCCAAATGACCAATCCGATCTTTTTGTTGTAATCTGTTTTTCTTGCTGACATTTCAAATTTAATTAGAATCGTGCTTGTTGTTTCGTTTTGTTGTCGTTACTAATCTTACAGGTACTTTGTTAAGTTTTTCCATTCCCTCAATTTTTTTTTGAAAATCACAAAGGGGGAGAAGGAAAAGATCCTTAAGAAAAAGAGGAAATCTATTAAGAGTTTTTCAAAGGGGGAGAAAAGAAAATACCCAAGGAGAAAGAACTCTAATAAGAGTTTGTTTAAGGGGGAGTTTTTTTTAAAGAAACATCACTCCGGAAAAGTGAATACGATCCTTAGAGTTTCAAAGCCTAAGGGGGAGTTAGTCGTATTCATCTATATTCTTAAACCAAGGGAGATAAGCTTTAATGTGTTTCTTTCTTCTTAGAAATAGCTTTTTCGTAAGGATGTTTGTGCTTTCCAAAAAGGGGGAGATTGTTGAGTCAATAAGGTTTTCCTTATGACTTTTCCATTCCTTCTTGTTTTGAAAATCACAAACACCTTATCCTTAAGGAAAATCGCTTTTGTAAGGAAAATCGCTTTTGTAAGGAAAAATGCTTTCTTAAGGAAAATCGCTTTTATAAGAAAAATTATCCTTATCATATTTTCATTAATATTTTTCTTAAGTATGAAATTCGGATTCACGTTCTCGGAATCATTAAAACTGATAAAAAGCATTCTGTTTTAGGGTTCGGATTCTGGACAAGAACTATAAGGAAGTTACATTCCGAATTCCGGTTATGAATTCTGACTAAGTTCTATTCCAGATTCAGGATACGAATTCTAATGAAGAATTCCCATTACGAATTCTAATGAAGAAATCTCATTACGAATTCTCATTACGAATTCTGATGATGAATTCTCATTACGAATTCTGATGACGAATTCTCATTCCGAATTCCTACTCCGAATTCCCATTCCGAATTCACCTATTAAACAGAATCTGGTTATCATTGTTTTATACACTCTGAATTTATTCACTCCGAACTTTCACTCCGAAATTTCTATTCCGAACTTTTATGTTAGGGTTTAAAACGATGTCGTACTTTCTGTTACACTTGTTTTGTTATAAAACGATGTCGTCCATTTTGTTATAAACTAACCGTTGTCTAAGTGACACGTGTACAGGTCCCTCCGAACTTTAAGGAAAATATGACCGTTGGAGGAGGAGCCGACCATACCTATAAATAGGAGCTCATTTGAAAGAGCTCGTAATGTTAGCGGTTGTGACTTCTGTGCTTACATGCTGTTGAAGTGATTTCTAGAGAGAGAGTCTCTTATTAACTCTCAAAGCTTCGTGCGACTCCGAATGTTGTTGATTACATTCGAGGGCTTCCGGGGATAGGAAGACAGAGGTGCCGACTACCTTAAAGATCGAGGGCTTTCTTGCTGAGAAAGACAGAGGTGCCGACTACCTTAAAGATCGAGGGCTTTCTTGCTGAGAAAGACAGAGGTGCCGACTACCTTAAAGATCGAGGGCTTTCTTGCTGAGAAAGACAGAGGTTTCCAACTACCTTAAAGTTGAGGGCTTGCGGGGATAGCAAGACAGAGACACCGATCTTCGTATCGAGGGCTTACCCTGGTGTGGGTAAGACAGACTTGCTTGAAAGTATAAATCAAGGGACCTTTATCCAAGGTTGTTGGATACCCTTCTCTTTGGGTTAAAAGACTATTATCTTGTTACTAGTAGTTTTACTACTTGTTTTTATTCCGCTGTAATTTGTATCTTAAGGAAAGTATAACTTTCTTATACTTCCTTACTTACTCTGATTAGTTTAGATTCTATATGCTTTAAGGTAGAATCTCATATTGTAACTTTTGTTAAGTTTCAATTTCCGGAACCATATTTCCGGAACCTACTTTTGGAATCCCTTTCCAAGTTCAGTTCGGTGTTAGAGGTGTTGTGAATTTACTTAGTTTAACTTTGTTAAACTTAGTTCTTTTCTTTTCTTAAGGAAACTCTAGTTTCTCATAACTAACTTTAAAGGTTCTAAAGGAATTTTTAAAGTATACAATTCACCCCCCCTCTTGTATATTGAGCATCTCATATTATATTTCGATCCTACAATTGGTATCAGAGGTTGGAAACCTCTTACTCTATACCATTCTTACAATCATGTCTTTGGTGGACCGATGAATTTATACAGTTAAAATTTTCAATGTATTTATAGTCTAGAGGAGATCATACCCAATATCTTAATATCACCTTAAGTACATTGAGGGAGTGCCATCTCTCTACTGAGATACCTATTTAAATAGCTATTCTTGTTTGAAGAATGGAATCCTTGGGTGTCATGACCAAGAACATGTATTAAGAAAATCCAAATGATGTGTAGTAAACCATTGGAAATTTTAAGGATGTTTCCCTCATTATGATTCATTTTTGGATTCCCATGTGTTAGAAGTTATCTATAAACTATAATAGGTTATTTTTGTACATTAAATAGATTCTCAATATGAGTGGGTTCCTAACCATGAGAATTATTACATCCATTGAGGAAATGACTTCGATTATCATGATCAGTTCTTTGTTTATTGATGTGACTAAATGTATGCTCCTATGGTGGGTAGTATAACCTCGATCACTGGTGGGTGATCCAAAAGAGATAATGGTCATGTGAACTTGATACTAGCTATGTATTTGTCATTTTGTAACTCTTATTATGTTGAATATATGATACAATTTTACAAATGGAATCTTTGGAAAATTACATGTACAGTTTGATAATGGGTTTGGGTAAAATCCAAATATGAGTGTTATGCTTGGAGGACCCTATTATGATCCCTAGAGGGGGTATTATAATAGTATTAGTTTTGGGGTTATGGAATTATGTTTTGAGTAGGAGATGGTTTGATCAGGATACGACACCAGATGTCAGTATAGCCTTCAGTAATGTGCTAAGGATAATCTTGAAATACCTTTGGATACGGCTTTAGAATTGGTTCTAGTGATTCACTGAGTTTTAAAGATACATGTTTTTTATATTAGTTTACCAAATATGGATAGACTTGATTTTCCTCAAGAAGTAGGATCCTATTAGTGAGGATCCATATCTAGAATGTTGTAAGAATAACATAGGTACATCTTGATGGGTCATCTAGGGATTTTCAATGAATATATGGTAATAAATGATTTATCTTGTTCAATTGGATTTTTACCATTTTGACCAGATCAGTACCGAGGGTAGTATCCTCAAGTGTCATTTTATAAATTTGTCATGATAGTTACTAAAAATATACTGACATGTTTTGGTATACAATTTCAATAGTGTAAATGCCATGTCTTAGAATTGGATATTTTAAACTACAACTTTTTTGGAGATCATCATAAATCAGTTGATGTAATTGACAATGACATGATTGTGTCTCATGATATATGGTATTGGTTGAGTTCTTTATATATTTTTAGATATAAATTTGAGAATTGGATTGAGTTTTAGCAGTTTAATTACCACTTGTTTATAGCGATTCTTGGAGGTGTGTTGGGAATTTGGAAATGAATCATGGAAGTTTGAATGAAACTTCATTATCCAAGTAGGTTGGAGGATATTTTTTTCCAAAATCTGTTAGGGTATTCAAAGTTTCAAGGAAGGGATATTATAATGTCTTGTTTCTTAAACCGGTAGAAAATTGAAATGGAATTATAGTTTTTCTATTGGCTGATAGTCTAATGTTTTATGTGAGATTCTAACCATGACTATAAGACTTGGAACACTTAAAAGTGTTCTTTTATATGCGTATTATATCCCGTAGGTAGTCCCATAAGTTTGGATGAGTTTTGGGAGTGCTGAGATCCAATAATCAATTTTCAGGAGAAGCAGATAGGGCATATAGATTTTTAAGACCATGAAACCCCTCAGGATAACTATACATGGTGATATGTTTGGCCATTTTCAATTTCTGGTGTAAATTGAAGAGGTGTTGGTATGCACTATGCATGGATTTCCAAATCATGAACTTGGCCACATTCCTAGTTCCACCTATCTAATATCACCATATGGTTGACACACATATAGCCCAAACCTTGCTGCCAAACCTTATAGATTATAGATCATGGATAGTGTGGATTTCATATTTGGAACATAGTTTTCAAAACCTTGTGGGCCTAATAATGTGCCTCATTAAAAGGGAAAAAATTTACCATTTTACCCTCCAAAAATAAATTTCATTTAACCCATTTTCTTCACCCATTTACCCAAGATCCCATATCATGTGCATCTCCTTCCACTTCCTCTCTCATGGTGGGTCTCCATTGTCCAATGTCAAAATAAATCACTATTGGATGCATTATATAATTATCGTTGAGCATATAAATGTTATTCCTCATTTTATTGAAGTTTCTTATCGTAAAAAATTGTTAATACATGTGATCTAGTTAACCCAATTTTTAGTGAATTTGATGATTGTTTTGATTTTCATATTCTAGATCGAATAAAAGATTAGTACTAGGTGATTGGACCATAATAAGAATAAGTTAAGTGGTATATATGTTTTTACACAAAAGTTAAATCATTTATAAAGTATTTTTATTATGCCACACACTGTATGTTTCTGTGTGTTTCTTCCAAATTATGAAATCGATTAAATTATTTATTTATCTATCACTCAGACATTTTATAGAACCCTGGTACATGGATGGTTGTAGAAAAATTCAACCTAAACCACTAGGTAAATATATTTTGACATATTTATATCAGAATAAATTATTTCTTATTTGACTAAACCAACCCTTAGGGTTTGTCATTTCATTCCAATGTCTATACTTCTCTATTCACATTTTGAATAACCTTGTTCAGTGGAATGACTATCCTTCATAGATGAAATTATTAAATTGAGTTAAATAAATGATATTATGACCATGACTCAGTTTTTTAGTAAAACCACCATTGATATGTACTATATTTTATAATTAAACTAGGATATTTAATGAGAATACTTAGAAGATATATTGATTGTTTAACACATCTAATACTTTTTCATTTATAATTCAATCATAACATGGAATGTCCATGTACATCAACTTTTTCATTATTACTGAATGAATTAAATTTTTTAATTCGATTAAATAAAGATTGAATGGTTAGACCATCTCATTTACCCCTTATCAACAATTTTAGCTCAAATGAAAAAATGTATTTTTTTGAATTATCATTGGGCATGGTGCCCCTTATATTATAATTCATAGGCATGATGTCCTGGGCATGGATTCCCTTATATTAGGATTCTAGTTCATGGAATCCCTTGGCATATAATTATTAATACTATAATGCATGGTCATAGAGTCCCTTGGAATGGCATACTACATATTATTATTAATGGTAATGGGGTCCTTGGGAATGGTGTCCCTTATATTATGATTCATGGTAACAACATCCCTATGCATGGAGTCACTAATAATATGATTTTAGTTATGAAACATTAGACATGGAATCCCTTATATTTTTATCGATGGTTGTGAAACCTGAGGCATGTAGTACCTTATTAGATAGGTGATCATCTCATACAGAATCCCAGGTAAGAAACATTAGGTCTATGCCAATTCATGTATATTTTTTCATAAAATTTTATAACGTATTCATATATATATATATATATATCACAACATGTGTGAAAAATAATTCTTGCATTGGCCAAAGAAGGTATGGTATGCCATGTGTCTTTGAGGAAAATGACCCCATAATGTTTTTCTCTATATTTTACTACATCATTTTGATATACCTTTAACCTTCTTTATTTTATATACAAGGACTCGATTAGAATGGAAACTATTGGTGGTGGCCAACTGAGTATATATCACACCCTATTCAGGAAATTTTTTGGTATTCAGACATACCTCATATTTTCAGGTTTTGGATAACGGATTGTGTTATATGATTTCATGCTTGTGCATGACAGATCAGAAGCATAATACAGAGCTAGAGCTCAAGATTCTCATGAAGATATCCCTTAGGGGATATTATATTTTCTTTGTGTGTTGTATCAACAACTGTATTTCTAATGATGTTAATTTATTAATGTTCTTTATATATTTAATACTGATCTAGAGGGTGTATTCTCCCCATAGTACCATCGTTATAGCATCCTTACTCATATGAATCCTCTAGAATATGGGGAGTCATACTTGAGTACTAGTGGATTAGCATCTTGGAGCACTATTTTAGTGGTTGTCATTTCCAAATTCTAAAATTGTATTAAATCATCCACATAAATGTATTGACTTACCATGAGCTTCATAAAATAGGTGAAGTTACAATGAGTCAAAAGGTAGGTGAATATACAATTATAAAGTGAATTCATGAAGTAATGTGGACCGACGACATAATGAAATGTGAATTGATCACATAAAAAATTAAAATCGACTACATGAATAACATATTAACTAATCATGGATGCCACATGATAAGACAAGTTACAATTAAAACTACTTGGTATGTTGATAAAATTGATGATAAATCACATGTATGTTAAATCCTTTAGAGGAAGAAATTATTGGAATTCTTGAAGAATTTTGAGTAAATTGTGACATGAAATTATTAATGTTCTATAAGAATTGAATTTAATAGATCATGTTATCTGGTGAATTAAAATTATCTTGTAAGGATTCATTGGTGATTAAGATGATTGAAAATGATTAATCTATTAGATGTTATTTAAAATGTTCTTAAGTGATATATACATCACAATATGGTCATCACAATCGTTCAAAAAATTAGGTAAATTTGAAATTACCATGAAATGGTGTATTCCTGTTGTTAATATCTAAATGAGAAGCTAGTGTGAGGTTTTTTCCCTACAAAAATATAAATATATTATCTTTATGCTAGCATATCAATACCATTTAAACATTTAAAAATCAATACATAAAGATGATAGAGATACGACTAATTCAAAATGGTTTCTAGTAATCATTTATTCATGTTAAATGAAAATATCGAGATGCACTATTTTTCATCATGATGTAGGTTTGTTATGGTATTAATGGGTTATTTTTAAACACAATATAAAAATTTTGGTCTCAAAACATTATATGTATATATTTTATTCAAACCATGTAATGAGAAATTGAGATAGATAATGATTTTTTATATAGTAATAGGAGGATGTAGAAGAATAGAAATTTCTAGACTAAACATATACTATAAATGGAGTTTCCATGAGCAACAAAAAAATATGATTTCACAGTACTTTTTTAGAAATGATTATTAGTATATTTAGTAATTAAATCATAAGAAATATAATTTTTAATTTAGTTTATGTTTAATATAACTGTTTCAATATATATATTTTAATTTAGTGGAGTTTCTTTTAAAATACTGCCAAATCATAAAAAAGAAACCTAAACAAGCCCCCTCCCCCCACACCTGGTCCCCTTGCCCTTGACCAACACCCTTCTCTTAATGGCGACACCCATGACTCCCACCCCCCCTTATCCAAGATAAAAACCTCACCTCCTATACAATGATCTCTAGGAACTAGACCCCATAACTCCCAATGATGGAAGTCTCTCCCCCTCCAATCCTTATGACACCAACCCCCGACTCCCCAATAATGACGTCACAATGTCCACATTCTCCTTGACGGTGAGTTTGAATGAAGACTCCTCCTCTCCTTTTCCTAGTGACTACAACCCCTAACGTTATTGAAGATGTGATTTCTTATTGTATTTTTCTATGGGTTCTGATTAAATTATATATTGATCTATGTAATTGTGTGTTTTTGGGTATTTTTTTCGAGACGATGTCAAGGTTACATTACAGAATATCCATCAATAATTGGTCTTGGTTTTAAAGAGTGTATTCACCTAAATGTTCTTTTTTTGGACTAGTGGGTGACCTAGACCAAACTATATAGTTCTTTCATATGACCATTTCATGTATAGAAGGAGTTATTCATTATTTATTCTTAAAATTATTGTGTAGAAAATTATGCTTCCACTATTTAACAGTACTTTAATTAGATTAATTTTTGTATCAAAAAGATATAGTAGATCCTAGTATATACTAATAATCTTAAGATATAATGTCCTTAATCATAAATATTTGTGTTATGGTCTATATTCATCATACTAAACAGTTAAATTAGATGTTTTACTTTCATGTGTTGGGGACTCATAATCATAGAGAATTATTCTCAAGAAGTTCTCACTTAGTGATCTATGTTAGTTCAAATTATAAGATCCGGCCCGCCAATAAGAACACCACATGTCTTGGGTGTCATTGGATGTTCATATCCATTAACAATTTGATTGGTCTCTTGACATGATATCATTATCAATTTGTGTCACTTGATCACCTACTATGTTTCATAGAAAAAATCATGAAAATGAAATCGTGGAGAGTTAGCTTATGTTGGTAGAATCATTGACAGAATGACATTGGTTGAATGATTAACATAGTTTATTCACTTAGATATAAGGAAGTTATATATTTCCATACATTTTAATTAGGATGGTAGTACATTTATAATTCTATGGTCTTGATAGTCGAGGGAAAATTTATCTAGTTAGATTAACAAATAATAAATAAATAAAGGTTGATGACATGGATGTGCATATTTCTTTATAAAAATTCTAAAGGAAAAGGGGTTATATTACACATTGTGTGATTATAGGTTGGTAACTGTTAATATAAATACTTCTTATCTCTTTAAGAGCCTTGATAGGTTGCAAGATTCCACTATTCATAGGTGAATAGTATTTACTGCTATTCAGATATGGGTCTATAGGGTCACAAACAACATCATAATCAAGAATATGCCCAATTAAGGTGAATATGAATATAGTACATGTCGGGCCCCACCATTGGGAACTATGATTTTTCTATAGATGTATGATCACAAAAGTAAAAAATAAATAAATATTACTCATGTTAATAAAAAATGAAATTGAATTTATTTATTATACATATTTACATGTATTAATATAAAAATATGAAATGACATATTAATGAATATTAGTTTAAAATATTAATGCATCATCTAATATTTGAGTGAATAGTGAGTTGATTTAGTGGATTGAGTTTTATCACATAATATATTTAATATATTAAGAAAACTGATAAAAGATATAAATGATATTTGAACACATTATAATAGAAATTATGTATCATTTATATAGTGTGAAAAATATATGGAGGGTCGGGGATCCTACATTGGGAAATTTGATAACACAATTTAAGTAGAGAGATAATAGACTCTCACGGATGACTATTCATGGTGATCTTCTAAGAGAATCTCTCTATCATGTCTTTTTTTAGAGTGATAATCATTCAATACATGTAATTAGATTGATCTATGCCTCATTGATTGAATGTAAAATGATGTGGTGATCATTGCAACATTGAAGTAATCATCAGATCTTCATACTAGCACCCAGAATTCGATGATTGGGTTGTCATAGATTTTTGAAGCTTGTTGGGATGAACTAGAGGAATTTGAATTCAGATTATTCATGTCACGATCACCAGTTATAAGAAAATTTCTAACGTTGATCTGAATTGAACCAAGTATTAATGTTGTAATTTTGTGCTTAAATTTCATTACATATTATCCTTTGGTGTTTCTAGGGCTGTAAATCACTAGTGAATATGATTTTAAATTGATCGGTAGTTACAAAATTTAAAATCCAGTGTCCATCAGATTTTATTTCCTTCCCCAGTACATTCAATTGGCATTAGAGGGATGCTTGAATATTTCAAGATGAAGAAAAATTAAATTTAAATTAAATTTAATAGAGGGAATCATTTTTTCCCAAGTCCATAAAGAATGATTCAATCCAAGATCAGATAGTAAAGCTATATCTTTATAAATTTTTAATAATAATTGAAATAAAATTTTGTGGGTATAATATGAATAAACATTATTTATATGCTTATATTTATTATAATCCTTTCGACACAATTAATTTTTTGGGACCCTGAACTATGGGCTAAAAATCCAATTATTGGAAATGGTTTTTATGGCCACCTTTCATTTCACACATTTATGGAATGTTAAAAAAATTTCTATACCTAATTTCATTTTTTTGAAATCCCACAAGCCATCAAAAATGGGATGAGGGGTAGGTGGTGTGACCTGAAAATTTCAATGAAACATTAAAAAAATTGGGCCAACCATTTTTTTATCCATAGTTTATTGGTGGGCTTTTCGAAAAAGTCTAAAAAGGGTGTTTTCAAGATGGAGGGACCCCATGTCCCCTTACCTATGGAAAAACCAACTAATAATGTCTTCCATAATGTTGATCCCGACTACATCTAGTTCAAGTCACATCCTCACCCTAGGTCATCACACACAACTGCATCCTCTGTCTGAACACAACAAGACTATGACACATCTAGGGTTCCCCTCCCACACTAGATACCTCCTATCTAAAAAATGGCTAATGGCCATCCAACTCATATCTTGCTGAACCCAAGTAGGAAAATCTCTTTTTGTGCCTCCCAGATCTTCTCTTCCCTCCCGTGCACAAAATTTCTCTATCATCTTCTTTCTTGGAAAGCCTATGATGGGTCATTTGCATCCATACCCACACATTACAAAACATGATCTGTCAACCATCAATAATCTTAATTAGGACTCCACCATTCGTATCCCCTCGTGATGCTTCCTCACTTTCCTCCACCTCAGTCCACCATTGAGCGATTGTCTCCACTATGTCATCCTCTATTGGTGCACCCATTGAATAAAGGCATTTCATCTATCCACCCTCCTGGGATTTCCAACAGAGATAAGCAGTGACGACAACTATCAAGATGCACTCTAACATTCCCTAAGCACTGCAGGTAGAAATCTGGTCGTCCCACAAGTTCCATGTGGTACCCATCCCATCATAACATTCACTTCCCTGCATGACAGTCCCCTATTGGATGCCCAAGCGATAGGTAACCCTCTATACAACATTAGGTATCCCCAAAAAAGGGTCAGAGCGGGCCGCCCAACCCAAAATGGGTCTAGGTGGATCCTCCTAACCCAAAATACCACTGTACGAGGTCTTCATAGCATGAAATGGTCTTATGAGGGTTCGAACCAACCCTTAGGGGTAATGAATTGGTCTTTTGGCACCTGATTATTTTTAAATCATAAATAAATAAACAATTTAATTAATTTAAATTTGATTTAAAATTAAAATACAAAAATATAATTTTTTTCTATAAAAATTAGTTATCAATAGTACGTTTTTAATTAAATTAATTTATATATTAAATTAAATTAATACATTAGTTTATTTTTCCATTTAAATTAAATTAATTTTGAAACCAGATGACGTCACTTTATGAATCGAAAATCTGAGTGAATATTCAAATCATAAAAACATCAAATGAAAAATATTTAAATGAAACATTATTTTTATTTATGTATTTATTTTTTATATGATATTTTAATGTTTATTGATTTATAATTACCTACTGACTGACCATATCATGTCTGGTGTTTTTTAATTTAATTATTGAACTATTACAATGGTTTTTTGTAATAATTAGTTTAATAATTGATGATATGTGTGTCATCTTTGTCATTATACATATAAGGGTCTACCTATCAAACTTATGAGTTCTATTGTTTACTCCTGAAACCCTATCACATGTGTGTGTATTGTTTTATAAAGAAAAACATGAGAATTTATGTACTTAATGTCGAGTTATGGAGAAACACAAAATATGTGTTTGACACATTGGATGGGAAAACGCTATAACTTGATTCACATGTCACATGGCTCAAGGAGTTACCCCTAGGGACTATGTTAATCGATGATTCACAAAATAGATCAACCATTATTATCAGATCATGGTAATTTCACCACTTTATTTATGAATGGTTTATTATTTTATATACGCTTAGTTTAACCATGATCACATAGAATAACAAAAAATCATCCAAGGAAAAAATTAACTTGTGATGCAATGAATATGTTATATTTATTTCGTGATCTTTTGTGAGTTCTATCACATATTGAGTTCATATAGAGACTGATTTAATTTCATCATGTACTAAAAATAAAACCCTCCAATAATTATTTAGTCACAAACACCTTTCTTCATTTCAATTTGAACACAACCTGATGTTCAGGGTGCTCGGTTAGACATAGTTGAGGGTTCCACATGCCACTAAAGAATTCATATGAGAAGGATGGGTAGACTTAACTAATGTTGGTAATTTATTAATTTCCATTTATAACATTATATCATGTTAGAGAAATATATGTGAGAAAATCATGTTTATGATTTTACAAGATAGGAATTCACTCCAATGATCAAGGAACCATGAGTTAATTCGGTTTACTAGTCAAATGCCTATATTGAAATCTATGAGTAGTGGTGTAGCCATAGCATGTGGACTATTAGGAGAGTTTAAAGTATTCACTAAACTAGAATACTCTAGTGACAGAGTGTTTCTATTCTAATATAGATGGTTCCTAGAATTTGATAAAATAATGGGAGACATTTAATGATTTAAATACTTAAACATAAATAAAAAAATTATTAATAAAGTTAAAAAATTACTAATATTCTCGATTAAATTTTTTACCAAATAGAACATTGTTCCACAAAAAACACTATTATACAAATGGAAAAAGTAAATATCCCCAGTGTAATGAGTTCCCATGAGTAGTACATGAACATA
This sequence comes from Viscum album, assembly GCA_963277665.1. Taxonomy (NCBI): domain Eukaryota; kingdom Viridiplantae; phylum Streptophyta; class Magnoliopsida; order Santalales; family Viscaceae; genus Viscum; species Viscum album. Next base: position 693,115,092 of record OY728157.1, read on the forward strand.
GACATAATACCACTTTACATTAAATTGATGGTGTGGGTGTTCCATACACCTATTTATGCACCTCATAAAGAGAGGGGGTAATATTTACTACAGAAGACTCATGTGATACATATATGACAGTTATGATGTAATATTGTCATCAAAATTAGATTTCAGTTGTGGTTTCAGCATAGGGGCATCAAATATTTCACATGTATGACCATATCTAAGAAGTTTTCAAGGAGAAATTTAAACACAATATGAGTGAATGATATTACACTAGTTATGTACTAATATGGAAGGCATGCCAGGATCATTCAAGAAATCACATTCTTATACTCAATTATTCTATGTTCTTTTATGATTAGAAAATAAATAGGTTGGAGTAAACTCTTTATTAACTTTTCATAATGGACATAACATTTTACACATATTATTACATATATTTAAACATAATTAACCATTAAATTACAAGCCATGGATTGTAAATTATAGTGTCTTGGAAAAATTTGGTATATAAAAAAACATGAAACACAAATGAAAACAACTTTTGTTTAATCTATATAATGAGCTCCTAACTTTTATTGAGCTTTAAAATCTTTATAGGGTATCCTGGGGAGTACATGAACACATGGATGAGCTAAAACCCTGGTAAGTGAATAAACATAGGAATAAATCATTTCACTTGGGTTAGAATCCATGACATGATGACATAAAAAGGAAGGGAACATGAATCAACATTTGTCTGCATAACATATAGATCATGGGATCATGTAATAATGGAATTATAGAAATTTGAAAACACTACACAACATGACATAGTCACGATTCAAGGCTAACTATCCTAACCATTGCACATGGTGGACAAAGTACCATAAAAGAATCAAGTTCATTCCCTATGTCAACCTGACTTATCATGATACTAAAAATTACCCATTACATTAGAGATCTATTTGGGAGCACCCATATTAACATGATCATGAATATTTATTCTACATGATGAATCAAGAAAAAGAGTTTCCCATAGAATTAATTGGGTATCATAATCTTTTTGTAATTCATAACAAAAGGGAATATAATAATGGTGTCCATGGAAGAATGGATTTAAATTATACATGAACATTAATAATGAAAAATAGGAATAGATCATTATATATGATGTCAAACTGAAGTTAACACACGTAAAAAGAGTTTTTTAGAGTCATTAGAAATGAAATATTTTATTTTGATCTAAGGAATATATTAAAGATAGTTTAAAGAAGAAAATGAATATTTGTATTTAAAAAAATAAGAAATAAAAACAGTTCTTCCGGATAAAATGAGTGGTTTTTTTAAAAAATATAGTGGCCTAAAATAGATTGTGGAGTGCACTTAAAAATAGGTAAGAAATCAGAAAAATCCCTTTAAGCGGTCTTTCTTATTTAGAATATTTGAGAAAAGAGAATTTTTAAAACATAAATTTCTCCATAAAAAATGATGAATTGATCTGGATACATGATTTTAGAATGTATACACAGAATTAAGAATAAGTATATAAAAATAAAGAATAATTACATTGGTTTAAAGAGATAGAAATCCCCACTCGATGAAAAAATTGGGGTTTAGAATGAATCCCTTACCTAACATTCGAAAGTTATCTAAATTTGTTCTTAATGTCCTGGAAAGTAAAATTAAATCCATTAATTAATTAGTTCATAACCACTGATAAATTTATTTTATTTTGTATAATTATATTTTTTTATCCATATCCTTTTTGATGAGTAATAAGATACCATTTTATAATACGAGCGCGTTCATTTTGATGGAATTAATTATTTGTTTACTTTTGTACATATATGGAAAATCATGTAAAATGATAACACATTCCCTAATTTAAATTATATTTCATTAATGAACATCCAATATATTAAATGGTCTTAAATATTGTTTACTCTCATAATCACTCATGACACACTTTGCCGTAAATGGACACATGAGATGAGGGATTAGCTGATCATAATGCATAAACACGTGATAAAGATGATTGAGGAGAATATCATGTGATGAATATACTACATCTCAAATAATTTTCTTTCACCCTTGTTTTATAAGAGTTTTGTATTTATTCTCATGATTGGAGGGGTACCAAACCCTAGTAGGACCTTGAGTAGATGAGCTTCCTCACCCCACATCTCCTCATTCTAGGATATCCAGGTGAGATGCACTCATAAAGAGATCGTACACGTGATATTATATCATGTGAAGAAGAAACATAAGACATATGACTTATAATCGCTTGAGTATTGAAGAAAACTCCCAATCTATGATAATGGTATAAAATTAGAACCATCTTCAACCTCTTGGTGCTAGGTTTCTTATTCTCCTATTGCACAAGGGATTTCTATCATGCACCAGAAGAACCTCAAGCACATGCGTTTTCTCACACTAAAAATCCACATGCTTAGACAACCATATGAAACAAAATCATATGATTTTACCACTACTGATATCATGATAAGGTAAGAATGAACTTGGTATATCATTACATGAAGAATAGTAGAACCTTTCTTAAAGATCAGTTCATGTGGTGACCTACACATCAATTACCAGTTCTTGTAGAGAGTAGTTGGTGTACAAGGATACAGTACTAGATCATGACTGGATTTCGTGATGTGGATAGTGTTAGAGTGAGAGTATGAAGCTTGGGGGATTATGGTAAGCCTCTATTTAGACACACAAATCCTCTAGGGTAATCCAGAGAATGGATCATTATATGACACATATGTCCCAAAACAACAATCAAGCAAGATATGCTCGTGAATAAGTTTAAAACAACTACTATTGGGAAATAAAAAGGTGCCCATCTGGATAGGTGTGTGGTGAAACATCTACGAATATATTCAAGAAATGGATAACATGTGGTCGAACCAATGAATGAAATTTGCAGTTGGAACCCAAAATAGAGCATAGAGTAATGGTGATATGCATGGACATAATTTAGAAGAAAATGTGTTTTAAGAATATAATATGCATGAAGTATATTCCCAAAGAACAAAAGGAACTCCAAATGTGTATTACATGATAATGTAGAACCTTCCCGAGGTTATGCGATAATGAAAATACAAATGTGCATAACATGAAGAATTTCAGAATTTTTTAGGCTCTAAATTTTTTTATTGACATAGCATAATTGTCAGATATTAATCTATGGAAGACAACATGATGAACGACGATCCATGCTTTTAGGAGACACAAAATTTCTCTCATTCACAAATACAATTAGATAGTTCGTCAATATATATAGTGATATCATGAATCATACGGAGCTGTTATCACTTCGAAAGGAGAGATCTTGTTTTCCTTGATAAAAATAGCGTCACAGACCTTATATGGGCTATGCGAAGAAGGTTATGAGAGACACATTCATGAATTATTATAAAGAGATGATTCAACATGTAACCAATCTTTTGAAAGGTTATAACATCACATAACACATCACGTAAAAGGATGGAACCCCAAAACTTCTCATGGGATAATTTTTTTTCACTGACTCGTAGATATGATCTACCATGTAATATGTTAGAAAAACGTAAGTGAAACCATGTGTCCCATCATTCAAGAGGATGTGATACCACAATGTGTTCAAGATCATTTAAAAATTAAAAATCTTGTCTCACCAAGGAAATCTATCAGGAGAACATAGATACCTATTCATATCATGATCAGGAATCCCCCTAGAAGGAGGCTCAATTTTGGCATACCCTATTATGTGATGAATTTAATACAACTCATTGTTTGGATGTGATGTAGTCTTAAATATTTTATTTGATACACCGCAAAATATGAGAATTGAATAAAATTTAAGACTCAATCCAACAAGTTGATCCAATTGTTTTTCACACCTCACACATTCAATATTCATGTGGTCATAAGAAGCTTCATGTTTCACATGATACATCAATGTGAGGAAATTAAAATTTCATGAATGTGAGATTAAAATATTTCAGATACTCCATCGTTTTCCTCTTTTACTCAATCACATGAGGATTTGAATGTCCTGAGATGCCCTCATGAGAACCATCATATGCACACACACACATTCTGGGGGTTTGGGTAATGTGAAATTCTTGTGAAATCTTCCAACACATTCCATTCACCCTTTAGAATACTTACTTTATATGAAAACACCTCTGGTCATGCTATTGAATCATATATCCATGAAATCATAAAATATCAAAGGTGAAAAGAGAGACTATCCTTGATAATGTCTGCATGCTATCACAATATCCATCAATGAACATGCCTCACATCAAAGGTAGGAAAAGTGGATGTCCATGACAATGTCTAAAATACATATAATTGCCCATCATTGATCCTACGAGACAAAAAAAATTACAGAAGGGTTGTCCATGGAAATGCTCATGTACCATCACGAGATTCATTATTTTTTACACGGTATATCACAGATAAAGATAGTAATTGTTTTTGACAACACTCGCATTGCTATGAAAGATCTCTAAAATCATTGTAATATAAAGATAAAAATATTCAAATGGTGGGATCCTCTTTTGGTCCAAAACATCAAGCAAAAAGCTCATGGCGGTTGGAAAGACAATGCGAGATCTTTCTATTCCCTGTCTCATTAAACCATGTTGGCTTTCCATCATCTTTATGTAAGGCGCCTTGGGTATCTCTAGGTGAAATTTCACCACCTTTATCTCCCTATGATCAATTAGATTATTTTTCCACTCAAATGTCCACACATCCCCATCGGATCATTATTTTCCATGTGACGCACCAGTAAAAAATAGAGTAATTGTCCTCGATAATACTCATGAAACTTCACATGATCCCTAACCTTCGTAAATAAAAAGTGGAAATAAAAGGGAAGGAGGTTAGAACCTTTCATAGTCTTAAAAATATTTTGAGGAACTAAGTATGTCCATAAAACAGCTTCATGTGACTCACTAATAAGTTGACCTGATCTTACAATGACCCTGAACATGTCATCCTTGTCCCATGAAACATCCCAGAAAATTCATATGGGTTCTCTAAAATGCCTCTCAAATGGTTCCCTAATCTCAAAAAGACCCTTGATAATTTCAACATGACAACAAAGAATTCCTTCGATATATTTGCATGATCAAACAAGTCACCATTAATTCGAAATAATCATATAAAGGAAAAGTTTGTTGTAGGGACTTGTGGTTTCTAAAAATTATTTGATTCCCTTTAAAGAGTTCCATGAAAGAGGATCGTGATGATGCATAGCACTAGAACCCGTCACTAACTCCACTCTAGATTCATGCAAGATATTCCATGAAAACTAGTGAAAAATATGGATGCACAAGACTATAAATTCCCCACCCAAGCATAAAAAATGTTGTTTGTTAGAATTTTCATATACATGTGGATTAAAACACCCACACACTATAGTGAATTTCGCAGAGAGACTAATCTCATGACCAGAAAGTGTTTCATCAGGTAATATAATAGTGAACTACCGGAGTGACCACACACCGTGAATAAAACACTTTGTGTGATCACCCATAGATCACACGAAGGACTTCTAGTAGGAAATGTGAGTAACATCCCACACACCTTTTAGATAGCATGATAATTAATATAAATTTACAATAAATAAATCTATTGAAATCAAAATATAAGGGATACAATGCTGAAAAAAGGGGGAATACTAAAAGAAACATGTTCATTGACCCTCATCCTCCTCGCATGAACCATTGAAGACATGTGAAAATATAAAGAAAATGTCTCTCAGATCTTGAGACACTCATTTGGTATGCTATTTAGGTCATGTGAAGTCCTTTGATAATGTTATAGTATGTCCTATGGATTCTAATATATGTTCCACTTTAGTGTCATGAAGCTCTATGGGATTGTCACCCAAGAATTATGATTCCCTTTAGATACATCAACTGACTCATATAATAACACCCGCTAATTTTATCTAAGTTTCGGCATATCATATTGTCATGTTAATTAGTATTGTGAAACCCTTTGGGAATGTCATTAAAGACTCATGGTTCCCTCCAAACATTTAATCCAGGGCATGAAATTTTCTCTAGACATGTCACACATACTCTCACAACACCCTCCAAATGTTTCATCCAACTATTGTGATGAAACTAAAGGAATACCAGCTATATCATGTGACACCCTCAAGACAAGCCATCCATGTAATGTAATGGATTATAGGAAAAACTATCTAGGTCTTGTGATGTCCTTTGGAAATTACATCCATGGTCATGTAATAACCCTTTGACATGCCATCCAGGTTTTGAGATGTCCCCTGGATGAGTAAACTAGATCTTTTGACTATCATTTTATATTTCAGGAAGATACTCTAATATATTATGCAAACAAAAAAACCTGAAGAGTGGATAATTAGGAAATGTCAGGAAGGAAATCAATCCAGTTCATAAGGGAATCCTATGATTTCATAGCCTCATTCATCCTCAGCATGAAAACACCAAATAAAAAGGAAACCTTAGATTGTAAACCCTGATCAGTGGCATAATACAATATTCCCCAATAATATAGAATATCCCTTTATTTGATAACACAATTAATCCTCAGTGTGTAAGACCTGAATTCCACTGATTCCTCAGTTTTTATGCCTTTATCAATGTCATAATACAATATGCTCCAATCAGCTAGGGAATCACATGATTTTGATAACTTTATTCAACCTCAGAGTGTAAGCCCCAAATACAAGGGAAATCTCAGAGTGTAATCCTTGATCATTGTAATATTACAATATTACCCAATCAGCTAGGGAATCCTAGAATTTGATAAACTCATTCATCCTCAACATGTAAGCATTTAATAAAAGGGAAACCTCATAGTTTAATCCCTAATCAGCAACATTATACACTATTCCCCAATCTTCTAGTGAATCCTTGGAATTGATAATTTTATTCACACTCAGTATGTAACCCCCAATCGTTAGAGAAAAAATGGTGTGTAATATCCAATTAAGGGAACAATAATGAATCTAATTCCTTCCATTACTTGTATACAAAGGAAACCTCTCTAAGGTTCGAGATCCATACTTTATTTCAAAGGGTGATCCAAATATGTATATCCCATGCTACACAAAGCATTGAAATTGATCATTTTCAATCCCTTTTCCTCAAAATGATCATAACTCATGTGGGATTAGGGAGATGAAATAATCATATCATTTTCTCATTAAGCCTCTATAATGGTAAGGGAAACATCATTGTGAAATACCCAATCGAGTGAACTACGAGGACTCTAATTTCATCCACAACTATGATACAAATGATTCATTTTCTAATACCTCAATCCCAAACTCAAATGGGAAATGAACTCAAGTATAATTCATGTTATTTCAACCATTGGGACACAATAATTCATATGGGTTGACCACTCGACACCGTTTATCTGTGGGCTGAGAAATAATCCAAACTATGGTGAATCTGATAACTAATATAATTAGGATACATAGGATGCCTCCATGGGGCCCAAAATCAATAATAAATCAATTTAGGGTTGTCCCAGTGCATAATCCTCACACCCATGTGCAATGCAACAAATTAAATTTTATCTATTGTTCCGCACACCGAGTATATGTCATGTGATCTTAGAGAGTTCCAATAGTCAGATCATTCACATAACCAATCTCCACAAGCCAGAGAAATATTATTATATATTATTTAAAGAGTGGAATGATATATTTTCCTCAACACAATAGAATCTATCATTGTGTGAGTCCAAAGGGCATGAATGTTCTAAGACAACATTGATTCTTGCAATAATCGTGATACGTGGGAAGTCACCTAGGGACTCGAGATTGAATACCCAATGCCCTAGAGCACTCATATATATCTTTTCCATATGATGTTAAACTATACGGGTCTAATGAACATCATATTTTAAGATTCCTACAATAACTAAGATATTTAGGACAAATCATAATGGACTAATCTCATCCTCTGAATATTAATAACCTCTTTATGTGGTAAAATATTTTGAGCTCTAGGTTTCATGGAATCCTCAAATGGGAAGCTATCTATTACTGAAAATAGACGGAGAACATCAAATACATTCATATTGACTCATAGATGAGACCCCCATATTTGTACAAAGAGAGATACATAACCAATAGATGTTTTATTAGGGTAACCGGTCATGTATCACGATTAGGAAGTGATTCATGAATATATCATAAATATATAAGAGAGTCCCAGAAAAGACAACAATTTCCCCCAATAGGGTACAACGGTACCGATATCCCATCCTCTCAGCCAGTGTGAGTCCTTACGTGCCATCAGACCTCCAAACCCCAGTGACTGAATGCCTTTGGAATGTAGGTTCATGATATGTTAAGGATGGGGGAATTGTTGGTAGTTTCTAAGGAAGGCTAAAAAATGGAAAACCCAGTGAAAGTGATTGAGAGAGACACCCCTACAGTTAATCGAAACCATCTTGTAGAACCCAACCACATCACCTCATTTTCCATGAAATAACAATGGTGAACCCAAAGTGAATCTTTGAAAAAATAAATGATTGGTTATTGTCCATCAGACCATTTTTCACACAAAATACAAAAAAATCGGCGAACCCAATGTAGATATCTCTAATAACAAGTGAATGGGTTATTATCCATCAGTCCATTTCCTTTGCACATTATATGTATACCAAGCTATAAATAATGATGTGAGTATATAAAATAATAGGATAATTATGAATCAATTCACTTTGGTTTTAATACCCTATAAAAACAACATAGTAAGACCATCATGATCTTATAGATGATCCTCAATATATACGGTTCTCATGAAATACTTTTATCCATGTTTTGATAAGTCTAAACGAGTAGAATTGATAAATTGAGAATATAAGAAAAATTTTGTTTACCATGCATATCTGATTGATCAAATTATTCCTACTTTATCTAACTTATGGGTAACCTTTTTGCTTTTGATATGAACAAATTCATATACTTCTCTCAACATCCCAATTTGAGATAATCTCTTCATCATCCAACAATATCTCTAGTAAATATATTGTGGATGTAACACCTATAGGTATCAAGAAAATATCCCTTGATCAGCAACTCTAAAGTCAGGTGGTGAACATGCTGGTCTGATAGTACTAATGATGTGGAACAGTATTGATCCTTGATGTTCCCCATGAGGTTCACCATGAATGGAAACTCGTGAGTTTGCATCACCCTAGGAATGTTCCTGCTAATCCAGTGTCCATTTTCATGAAAAACAACCACTTTGGGAGAATATCCCTAGAGGGGGACACTAATTACTTTTAATCTCAGATGGAGGACGATTGGGATGAAAAATAAGACTGGCATCCCATTTAGGGGCCACCCAAGTGGGCTTTTATCATTCATTGTCACCAAAATCATCCCATCAGTACCAACCAGTTTCTTTATAATGGTACCACCCTACATGTTGAAACCTCTAAAGACCATGCATGAGAATAATGGATGACACATCGGGTGAGGAAGTTCATTGATAACTAGAAGTTGTCTCAGAACCCACTCCCACTAAGGAAGTATACCAATATATTTTAAAAGTGATCAGCGAGGATGATCATATCCCCGCTCACTTAGAATAAGTTTTTGGGCATGTTACTACAACTATAATGGGGGTGAAACATATGAACACCCCCATTCATGAAGATCATCATCATACTTTGGTGGAACAAAGATTATAGAAGTGTTTTCATATAACCTTTTTAGTAGAAGACATTATTTAATTGTATAATGGAGATGAAAAATGTGTATTCTTACATCCCTCCACACACTTTTATAAAATGAAAATATCTTTTAGAGACAACTGAAGAACTACACAGGCATATGTCGACACTATTGATGATAAAGGGAAAGTAAAATACTCTTATTTCACTATCCATGAAAACTCTACACTTTGATCCTCATGAATAGGTGGACATCTAAGAGAAAGCGCACATTCTTGCCCCCATACAGGAAGATTATCGACATATTCTGATAAAGTATGATGTGTCAGACATGGTTCACACTCCCATTCCAATTGGGGATCAGAAAATAAGAACAAAACAAGGCATCAGATAAGGGGAAATTCTTATCGAAAATTTACACTAGCATATTCCAAATGCCCCAGATTGGGATCATATCACAGTTATTTTCGAAGAGAACCTAATGAAAGGGGAACAAGCCTTATGACATGCTCATACTTATATCAAATTAGCCCACTGACATAATCCAAATGCATTGTATTGGGAATAAATCCCTATTATGGTTGGGGTTGACCATGTGAGAATGGTACAAGCCTCAGGATAGGCTCATATTCCTATTACTATATTTGGCAGACATATTCCAGTAAATCGCAGAATCCAGGAACATATTCCAACTTGTACTGATGAATAACTACACCAACATCATTTTGAGAAAATACAAGGGAGGAAAATATCTATTCACCCATTATGGAGGTCCATTGGAATATTCATATGGTGAATAAATATTTAGACCATGATCATATTCATGTTCCAACATGGTCTCACTAGGTGATAAAGACACATGCCTCAGGTCAGGATCATACTCCTTCTGAGAAAGACCAGTCACATATCCCAAACTCTCGAGATTTGACCCATTCTCCCATATTGACTGAGGACTAACAAGTGAGAATGGAACATGCCTGAGGACATGTATATATTCTAGTCGAGAATGAGATAAAATATTTTCACATTTCAATAGCATCACACTAGTGGGTGCATATACCAACTGTAAAAGATTATTATAATCATTTTCTAGAAACCGTCATACATCATGCTCATTTCCATGCACAATTCTAAAATAAAGGTCCTCATATTATGAAAATGATTCATATCGTGGGCCATATTCCCAATCTACCCAATTCCAGTGTCCTTGAGGGCATTCATAGATCATTCTAAACACTACAAGGGAATGTCAAGTATTCAACCAAAATATAATATGATCATTACTATGATATTCATCCTCGTGGTAGTGTGGAGATGGATCATTGGGAGTCTACTCCGAGAATTCAGCATGGTCAACCTCCCCATGATGATATCTACCATGTATATGTAAATAAACCCCTTTCCTAGACGCAATCATATATAGGGGAGTCCAAAACTACGACACCTTAATATAGACAGGTGCTCAAAACATCTATGTCAACTACCTATGGTTCCCCCATTAACATCTAGCAGCACTCCACTCCCATCAGCAGGTGACCCTTAGAAGTATCTTCTATGGTCTTACTAGATGGAATTATGTAAGTATGATGAGTAAGTGGTCGACATTGACATGTAGGGATATTTATCTAGAAACATCCTCTCTATAATTTCCCCCCTCACTACTTTCAACTAAGAGATCCCATATGTTATAGAAAAGGAGTTCCGGACTTATCTACTCTAAAATATATGGGATACTCATCAGTAAATGAAGGCTTGACATGTCCCTTATCCATGATATAAGTTCCACCATCATAAAATCAATATACTACATTTTCAGCAAGACCTGGCTGTTATCTTCATGGACTGGGATTCAAAAATGGAAAAGCGCAACACAAATCAGCAACACTCTATCCAACATTAAATACTGAGACTTCGATATCTTATATCTGAACCCACTTAATGAGTATATATTAGAGGATGAGGATAGTATGAATGATTAAATTTTTCTACACACCTGGAACAATAAAACCCCCTAGACTCAACATCTTATAATGTTATAGACTCCATTGAAATCAAGGGGATAAGTAATGCTTTCTCCAGTTGGTCACTAAAACTGAATGCTCTAGATTTAATGTTTCCCATTCATCATGAATGTAGGGAGAGGAGAGCCAATAAGACATCAAACTAAGCCACTCAAAGCAATGAGAATAAATTTTGGGCTTTGTTAGTGAAGTTGATACCACTTAGGCGACTTCCTATGAAAAATGGTTCTCATCATGGGATTCTATCACAGCTAGCTCATACAAGACCAAAAATACACCACAATAGAAGGACCATAGTAGCAGTTGCAATACTAGATGTATAATAGGGGACCTAGATAAATGTGTTAGTGCAATATCCACCACCACCTCCACCCCTTGTTTCATCAATTCCCAACATTATTGAACACATGTTCTCAGTTGTTGTGGAAATAATATAACCCATTGGACTAGGGGATTTTATATCTCAATCACCATATCTTGGTACATCATCAATTGATAGGGTCCTTGTTAAATCATCAATGATTCTATGTCACCCCATACCACAAGTATAGGGCATTTACATTTTAAAATATATCTTGGGAATCATCAAATTCCAGACTAGAATCATTGGACTTAGAAAAACATTGTCATTCGATGCCAATTGCGGCCCCAAATAACCCATAGTCCTTAGGTATGGGGCCATTTTAATCATCATAATCATAACCACAATGGTAATTAGTCTTATCCTTGTCGTGAGGGAAAAAATAATTGTTGAAATCCCACATATTCCTCAAACTACAAGGTAAACCTCTTTTATTTGGGGACTGTTTGACAATCATGACCATCAAATCCATCAATGTCACTTCTTAAAGGATAATATAGAAGGAAATTATTAAAATGGTTATTATACCCCACGAGGGTCATAATATGATAAATACCAACATGGAAAAGGGTTTAAATAAAAACCTTGATGAAGGCATTGAAGAATCTCCTAGTTGCATCAAAAGTAATGAAATAACTACCATTTCTCGATATAGCTCTGTAAATGTAGTCACTATCAATATGGAAGAATTTGTGGATCAAGACACATATGAATAATGATGTAACATAGAAAATATACACCAAGAGGAGGGTAATATGGATGCACCAACCGAGGATGCACAAATTTGAACTAGAGAAGGATCCGAAATCTACTACCAACAAATAACGAGTTTCCACATCTCTAAATAAATATTTCCAATGAAAAAGGGAGAGGTGTAGCCATATATCCATGACCAACTAGAGGAGTTAGGTTTCCTTCCCTAGAGGAATAGTTGTCAAAATTTTATAGAGAAATATGATCTCTCAAACAAATCAACAAAGAGCTACTCAAGGGAAATATTCTCATTAGATATCATCATTAGATAAATACAAATGTTCTGCCTCCCATTTCCAATCAACCAGTAAGAGCAGAATCCGGCTATTAAGATGTCTCCAGATCTAGGAAAACAATCATCATATATGAGGAAGACAAAAATTATCGTGAATTACCTCCATTTCGGTGACAACCACTCCCTCACCATGGAAATAATTTAGTATTTGAAAGAATCAAGAATCAACAGGAGATGAAATTGGGGCCACCTCACTGATCCCCACTCTCTATATATAGATAAAAGGCATCCCAAACAACATTATCCCCTTATCTAAATAACATCGTTGAGCCAATGACCACTTGAATTGATGAAATGAAATGAGGGTTCACTCTTGTGAGGACTGAGAGGAAGACATATCCTGGATGGATGGATGAAATATTACCTCCACCCAATTTCTACACTCCCAAATTCTATACTTTTAATGATGAAGGTGACCTTGGACAACATCTCACATACATTGTATTCCAATGTGAACTGATGATGGACCCTTAAGATAAACACGAGGGATGAAAGATGAGGTGTTTCTTACAGACTCTGATAGGTCTATAAATTTTATGGTATACATGTATGATTGTATGATATTTTGTAGGATGGGAAGACCTTCCCCATAATATCATTTATCAGTTCAACTCCATGATGATTAAAATGACAATTTCTTACCGAAAAAATATAAAAAAAACTTGAAAATTAGAGGGTTTTTGACTTCATAGTGATGATGAAAGGTTTAAAAAACTAACATAGCATCCCTCTCTCATAATAGAGACTACTGGAACACTATGATAAAAATATCAAGGATGGGTTTTAGACACCTATGCTTCCGATGACGTATATAGGTGAGTTCCACGAGTTAGTAAAAATGGCCCAACTTTTTGAACAAGACATTCAACAAACCCGGTCCAAACCTCGAATGATGACCTCATCACAAGGAAAATGTCAATGAAAATAAGCATCTATAGATGTCACTCTCAATCCAGTAGTAGTGCCCATCCCAGAACGAAGGTAGGACAAAAACATCCTATCACCTCATGTTGAGAGATAGTAATCATAGAATCACCCTCAGATAGATGAACATAGAATTAAGAGTCTCTCTAGATTTGAGGAATAGACAAAAAAGGTATATTACATCCAAAATCAAGAAGTCCCCTATTTTTCCTTGGAATTAATGGACAATAACCTGCTCAAGATTCCACAACATATGAATAATGATGATTTTAAACTCATCGACTGTCAGGATTACTTTCCTTACCATAGAAGTATGGATCTTAATATCCATGTTTTCATCATCTTCAAAGATGTCTGTTAATTCATGTTCAATTAGGGAGAATTGGTGTTAGACATCTCCAAATAGAATGTGTCTTTCATAAAAATTTTAGTCAAAAGGATACAGTGATTGGTATAATGTTCTGGCCACGTATGTGAATTTCTTTACAATTGGATGACTTGAAAATAGTTAATTGATCCCCTTCCACCCTAATAGTTTATCTATAAAGACCCTTAATAGCTCCACCACCCAAAGAGGTAACTCTAGATATATCAACCAAGGTTGGGTGTGACCAATGGATGTTGGAAGAAACAAATGAATAAGTGTCATACATTTTCCAATAAAATCACATACCATAGTAGATTTTCTCCCTACAACATCCAAAGCATGGTTATCACCCCACCAAAAAAGGATCCACATTAAAAAAAGAGATCTTCATTGGTTCTATCACTGTAACATACATTTAATACCGCTTATATTAGTATGAAAAAGATTTAATATAAAGGTTACCTATATATAATTGGGGAATTGGAGGACGCATGAGTAGAAACCGAGGATATAGGGGACAACATGTGTGTGTTTGGATCTAATATTTCACTTATGTACTCATAAATAATATATATACAACCGACACCTATGGGAATGCACTCTAGAAAACCCAGTAATAAAATGACAGTGTCTCACAACCCTCCACCATTCGTCCACACCCAATCATCTTGCATGATCGCTTAGCCAGGGTTAAATTATCTGATCATCCCAGATGATGGGTAAGGCCAAAAAAACATATGCCACTAGCACTATATGCTCCCAAAAACTCTTTATAGACACCTAGACTATCTACCTATGATGACTCATTTTTGGTGCATCATGTCTAGGAGAACCCCCATGCCTGGAAGCACTGACCTTTTTCCCAAAGGTATGACATTCAGAAACATCTGGAAGTAGCCCTAGCCAAGCTCTCAATCTGGGATGCACTACATCATTCGAAGGTACTAAATAATACATTCATTGAATCCTTTTAAATCGCACATGTTTCCAAGGAATAGATAACCACTACTGAGGTTTATATAGTGGATACCATGTAATCAAAATTTCATATTTCCATCTCGTTCACTAACTAAGATCATGAAGAGGCCATCTAGGGGAAAATCATGCCCCTATATGTTTTGGGAAGAGTCAATAAATTTGATGTTTAGTGGGATCTGGTAGATAATTGTTATGGTATCAACCTCATCCTAGTTCAAACCTAATCTCATTTGGAATATGGAGAAGGGTATTTGTCTCACACAAGGATGAAAATTGAAGGGTATGATAAATAAGAGAAAAACCTCTCAGGAAGATCAAACTTGAAACCTAGTTTTTATAACTCATGCATGATGCTGGGTTTATGGGTTTCTAGCGATACACTGCATAAAATTATCTACTTTGATGGTCCTGGCTCCACACCGGCATAGTGGTGCCTTCAAGAGTCCATCTATGTTTAAAGTAACATATTGATGGAAAATTTGACATACTACATGGTGAAAAATCCATATTCAAGACTTTCTAAGCCACATACATTGAAAGGCATTTCTATAAAAAGGGAATAAACAAACAAACAAATGATGATTTTATACAAGTTGTATCCAATAATGGCATGGGGACCACACCTATAAATCTATAGAGTATGCTCGACCACAATTACATGCTCCACATGAATTTAGTCATGGTAACAGATCTAATCCCAAAGGTCTAAGCCCCTCCTATCCTCAGTGATATTGTTAAATAAAATTAGTTCTAGAATCTCTCTATAATGACTCTAGAATAATGGGAAGATAATGTCACTTCTCATGGAGTTACTCACCCCTATAGTGATGGATATTCCCCTATATTTCTATCAACACATGAAAATGTCCCCATAGATTCAGAGATGAACGAAAATTATGATGGCCTTAGAAACACCCCTCCCACATTTGAGGAAGCTGTCTCCAACACCATTGATGAGATGAGTCATATATACCTGGCAACATTAGAAGACACACAACCTACACAAATTAGTGTCACTATTCCCCTTTATGAGAAAGGGATTTACATTGCATTTCTAAAGAAACATCGATATGTGATTTCATGGCACTATATGGAAATTGACTAATTTATTCTAGAGGTGGATATGAACCATCTAGATCTACCTAATGAGAATCAAGTCTTCAAACATGTGTCTATTAGGATTCACCCTTCAGATTCCGCCAATGTAGAGGTGGAAGATGAAAATGTGATCAAAGAAAACTTTTTGTGAGAAATGAAATACCAAGTATGGATATCCATCATCATCCCCATAATGAAAATGAATGGGTAAATTATAATCTTCATTAATTTTAGAGACATTAATATTACCCAAAAAAATATTTTCCATTTCCAATCACAAAAAAATAAATCAATAAAACTACTAGATTCCAAGACATTGTCTTCATTGATGGGAAATCATAGAATAATAAAATGAAACAGACACTAAAAATAAAGAATAAATTACCATTAGAGTGACACTAAAGATTTTATACTACTAGGTTATGACCTTTGGATTAAAAAATTCCGACACAATATATCAAATTTCCAAGCTTCAAATCTTTAATCCATTTATATGATGGATAACTGAGTTTTATTTTGATGACATGTTTGTTAAATCCAAAAAGTGATGGGATCACTTCATAGTTCATTAAAAAATAATTGACAATCTATGACTACATTATCTGAATATGAATCCACTATAACATTCAGTGCAACATCAGGAAAGTTATTTGGATTTGTGGTATGCCACCACGATATTGAGGTTGACCTAGAGAATACTAGTACAATTTTATCAATGTCACCCCCATAAATATCAATGAACAGAGGGGGATAAAAGGTAAACTCTCACACATTTAGATATTCACTGCCAACCAAACCAAGAAATCCCTCTCCTTCAATGAAGTAATGTAGAATGGAATCTCTTATCAGAGAGATGATTACTACCATGAATCCTTTGACAAACTAAAGATATACCTACTGCTCCCATTGGTTTTGATTCATTTGGTGGAAGGGAGGCCACCCATCTTGTATGTGGTTTCCATATTTCTCCCACTGGGTTCCCTCCTTGTGTATGAAAATGATTCGGGGAGGGATAATAGTTAATAATACCTTACATGTATGATTCTAGGTTTTGAGACCAGATATTATGATGTCGATATGAACTACCTTGTGCTCATCTTCATAGTGAAAAGGCTAAGGAATTACTTAAAATGCCAAAAATTCTAATTTTTTCACTTGTATTATACCAATCGTGTAAATACTTGGACAACATATCTTTACTAGGCACTGTGAATGATGTGCGACCATTATACATTAATGTTACATTCAGTTCATATTAAATAGGTAAGTGGAAGGGAAATCCCTGGCTTATTTCCTCAGATAACAACCTCCCCTAGAAAATACACTGGAATACACAAAGAATTTAGATAAGGAGGTCTTCGACACCCATGATACTCCACAGAAATGGGATCTATATTTTGAGGGTTCCTCCTAGTGACCCACTGAAACATGGATGGAAAACTGGAAGCTTAATCAGATAGGTTTAGGGATTTTATTTGTTTCCCTATACAACGATTTTCCCCTACTCTTTATCACTATATGAAGACTACAAAAATAATGAGGCCAAATTTTAATCCCTAATCACTAAGATGGAACTATCCCAACAACTACACATAGCCTACCAAAATATCAAAGGGGATTTTAAATTATTGATAAAATATATCAATAGAGAATATTCCATAAAAAATAAACAACAACAACATCTCATTGGCTATGTCATGGGACTAATTGTATAGTTACCTTTTGAGACAACATTACATCATATACCCCAATCATTAAATGATCACACCAAGGAATTAGATAATGTAGATTGCATCTTGGATGACCATGATCATGATGGATCATTCTTACTTATCACACATTGAATAATGTTCTCATCAATTATTGTATATGATATGGATGAAATACCTTAGGTTATCACCAACCCAGAGCATGAAGAACCAATGAAAACTCCTAGATAGATGGAGCCCATAATTGGTTATCTCCAAAATAGAACTCTCCCATCAAACTGGTCTGGAAGATAATAGATTTATTGTTCTTCAATGAAATTCACTTTGCAAGATGGTCTAAATGAGCACAAATTCCTCTATGAACATGGATTTGATTTAATCATCCTCAGGTGCACAGATGGAGGAGATATTTCCACCATTATAAAATAAGTCCATGAAGGCTGCTGTGGAACCCATCCATTTGTTTCTAGGCTCTCCAAAAAAATTAAGGGATTGGATTATTAATAGAAATACATGATTCAAGACTGTGTTGAATTCATCAGAAAATGTCATGTGTTCTAGATCCATGAAAACCTCACCCATTAACCACAATAATTTCTACATATTGATAAATATTTATATATGATTTTTATTTGGGGAATCAATGTTTTGGGTCCATATCCTCTAACTATAGATAATTTTTTCAATCACATCCTTCCTGAAACTAACTTTGTTTAAAAATGGCCTGAGGCAATACCCCTTAATGAATTTTGGATGAAGAATATCATAATCTTCATGAAGAATCATATCATCACTAGGTTGGAAGTCCCTCAAACAATATTGATGGGAAAAGGCTCAAAATTATATTCTATAGAGTTTTAGAGTCTATTCCAGGAGTATAACATCAAGTCTAATCACTCATCTCACTATCAAGCAATGGAAAATGGATTGATTGAGGCATTAAATATGACATTATCAAATATAATCCAAATGATGATGAACAAGGATAAAAAGTTTTGGCTAGAAAAGTTAATTCATTCTTTTTGGGATTACCTTACTACCACATGTACTACTACACAGGTTGCCCCATACTCATTGGGGTATGGGAATGAGGTAGTGCTACCCATAGATTCCTAGCTTACCTCGCCTAGAATAGCCATTTCTAAATAGATTTGAGATGATGAGAAATCAAAAAATTGGTTGGAGGAATTGGAAGTTATAGATGAGAGTAGTTTACTCACATTTCACAACCCAGTAGTCCATTAGAATCAGATCCCATGATCCTTTAATAAGAATGATTTCCTCCATTTATTACTCAGAGGAGAATTATTGCTAGATCTTAGTATCCCAAGGATATCAGGGAAGAATCCTCCGAAACTAGAAACTATGTGGTAATAACCTTATATCATATGTAATGTAGATCACAATGGACCCTACTCATTGGATACCATTGATTTAGAGAATTCCACACCTCCAAAAAATTCATAATTTATCGATAAATACTTAGTATAGATTTCATCATGCTCCCTCAAGTCCTAATAACAAGACTTTAAATTTCATGGTATCCTTCATCCTAACCACATCATGATAAACTATATGGAGTTCTTCCTATACACATAATGATAAAATATATAATTCCCCAAATAATAATGAATATCTATATTCATTCCATTGTAGGATATGTACTAATTCCCAATGCTATAAATTATTGGGTCCAACCCCAAATTTCCTCTTCCTTCAAGTTAGGAGATCCATGTCATTACTAAAAGATGTTAAAAAACATAGCTAACATCCTTACCAAAATATGTTAAACTGCATGGATAATGTCCCCATTACAAGTCATTAAACTTCATGACCCATCTCGGAATACATATAGCTTGATTCCCATTTTTTAATGGGATACGTCGGGCTGCCTCAATCCTATATCTTGGTCCAACCACTGCATGATACAAAATACATCTATTGTACCCTGAACTACCTCTGTATTGTGAAAAAACCCTTCATATTCCTTATTTTTCACACCAAGAATATCTCACAAGATATTAGAAATTACATTAATGTATTCTCTACAAAAACAAGTCAATAAAGTACATGACAGGTCTATCACAGTTCTTATTGCAATACCATAAAAGGAACATCATGAGCCTTTTTATCAGGACATTAAACTACATGGTTTATGTCTTTATTTCATGAAATGAAACAACAATGTCTATCAAGAACTATTTGTGGCTTGATTCCGATCATTACAGGATACATAGTGATTCCTGGATGTCTAATATTTGGAACAACTACAATGATCAACATAAAAAATTCCTAGATCTCTGTATGGGCTAGAAAAATGGAGAGTTTCTCATTCAAGAACTACACATGAAATGATTCCTGTCAACATGGAATGCTTTGTGACACCCATATTTATAACTCTATATCCAGTCACAATATATAAGTATAAAATTCCCCCACTTTGTATAGGGGTCAAACCAGTGTAGGGATCTTCATTGAGAACTACGCGTGGCTTGATTCCCATCACCAATGGATTCATAACGACACACATAATTCTATTCACATGCCCAACCACAATACCAACATTTCACATAGGGAGACCCATGTACTCATTGAAATATGTTAAACTACACGACCCTTTCAAACTACCTATGGTTTGATTCTAATTATAATGAGATATGTAGTGATGTCCGGACATCCACACATGTGTCTGACCATAACATTTCTGTTTTTTCACATTGGTTCCCACATCTTTACCACATAGTGTTAAACTGTAGGGAAGTACAACCTTATTACATGATGATAAACTACATGGGAGAACATATTTACCTAATGGAGTTAAAAACTACAAGTAAAACGTCTTGGTTGCATGAAATTAAAACTAGAAAAAAATAATGTAATTAAAACATGATGTTAAACTACATTGAAAATGTCCTTACCACATTATAATAAACAACATGAAACATATCCCTACCAAATGATGTTAAATTGCATAGAATATGTCTTTATTTCATTATGTTAAACATCATGAAACCCATTATTACCATATAATGTTAAACTACCCAGAAGTATTTCATTACCATATAAAAATAATGTACACATAACATCTCTTTATTTCATGACATTAAAATGTACATAAAAATTTCCCACTACATGAAGATAAAATGTGCAGGCTATCTCCCATTTTTCATCCCTATCATTGGACCAAAAGATATTTACTTTGGATATCCAGAATATGTGGTGATTTTATCTAGTTTTAACGAACCTAAATCCATAAGACATACTTCATGCATTGGGATATTCGGGTTTCCAAAAACCTTGTGTGTCCCTAAGAAAGGATACCCATATTTATGATACTATTTAAATCACTCAGTATGTGTGCCTTTGGATCCAACATATGAGCCTATGATCTCTAACTAAATGTGTCACTCTATAAAAAGATATTTTTATCTATGTGATCCCTAACATCCCCATGGAATAATTCCACAACCTAGTGAGATACAAACCTCTCCTAGTATGATTGTCCTATATCATCACTCAAGACCTGAGAACCTCAATCCATGACTTATAGTATTCTCATCTCCATCTCTGAAGGTCGATGTGGTACACCATACCCTAGGTATCCCAACTAGGATTGTGTGTATCATCATTAAAATTAGGCCCATCTGTGTCTTGACCTTAATTTTCATGAACTTTGGTTAATAACGTATGATCATAAACTCTAACCTATAATGGTCTAGATCATAATAAATTAAACTACTATAAAAAGAGACATAAAACAATTTAGTCCGAAGACCGAGAAGGGATGCCTAAGAAAAATTGAAGTCTTCACTCACTATACACTTCAACATCAGAGTTTAGGAAAAAATTAGGGAAAAATTAAATAATTCATAAAGATCATAGGGCCAAAATTGTGGCCCTAATAAAATAAAATCTATTATTTCAAGAACCCTTGGTCTAGGATAAGGTCATAGTGATGATTTTTTAAACATACTTTCCACGAGAATATATTCTCCAGGTGGTGAAACAACTTTTAGCGTGATCGAACCCTTCAGAGATATTACCATTTCCTCAAATTACAATTCATGATTTGGGGTGCCTCTAATCACTGTAAACACTCCATGGCCTAGGAAAAAGATATATGGATTCTAGAGTCCCTTTTATTGACTATGCATGTATTCTTATGGCTACTACATATACACCAATGGTCATCATCCAAATGTGTCACTTCTCTAAAAAACATTATGATCCTTGTAATCCCCGACATCCACATGACAACACTCTACACCTCATACTAGATGAACTGCCCCCAGTTTTATTGTACCATATAATCCTCATGATCTAATCACATTAGACCATGAAATAAATTATCTACACCGAACTATCCAAAATGAGTCTGACATCCTTGAAATTTTGACACCGTGTTTTATAACATTTATTAAGGTTAAAATACGACCCACAATTCCCAATCCTTTTATGGACCACATATTAAAAATTTAAACCATAGGATATAGGGTTTGAGCTTCATAATTAAATAGTTTAACCACCCTAGGGTTCAATAAACTTTCCTAGATAGTCTTCTCCGAAACCCAAATACATCATCTAGATGATTTAGTCTTCCAAAATATTTCATGGCCCTAAAAAATGAATGGAGATTAACTTTTACCTGACCACTCTACCGATGCATCAGGTCCTTGATCCACAAACTAAAGGCATATCCTCTTTTCTCGAAATTAGCTTCAATCCTTGTGAACCCTAGAACCACTTCAGCAGAACCTGTCTTCTTAGGATGTCACGTGACATACCCAACGTGTCTGCCCCATCTCATATTCAGAACTCCAAATTTGGGGTTATGATT
The DNA here is from genome assembly GCA_963277665.1 of Viscum album. Classification (NCBI taxonomy): domain Eukaryota; kingdom Viridiplantae; phylum Streptophyta; class Magnoliopsida; order Santalales; family Viscaceae; genus Viscum; species Viscum album. The sequence continues at coordinate 693,138,095 of OY728157.1, forward strand.
TACATTACCCATATTTAAACTATCCATGTGAACCTAGTATCCCAAGTATTTCTCCTTCAACAGATATTACACCCATATATATTCCATGACCCTTGGAAAAGAGAAAAGATGATAATTTCTAGGCTATGATATTGATGCATAAGGGATTTTACCAACCAATTAAAGGCATCACCTCCTTACATGAAATGAACTCAAATCATCATGAGTCCAAGAAAAACTAGGGAAGAACCCCTAACATCATCTTGTTTTAGGTCATTCCATTCATGTCTCTAACATATTCCATAATGAAATAGAAGGTATAAGCTAAAATACCATAAAATAACGTGATAATGAGCTCGGTATAATAGACCATGAACTAAATTGATTTCCAGTCTGAGCTAAAGGAACATAAAATAAGGGGATATCACTTCCAAGATAAAATAACCTAAACAAAGGAGATAGAAGGTCTGATCCAAAAGAACATAAACTAAAGAGATATCAGGTCCTTGCTAAGAGACCATAAATTAAATTAATATATGGTACAAGATAAAATAACACAATAAAAATAAATACAATTTTTATGCTAAAAGTCCTTAGACTAATTCAATATTAGGTACAAGCTAAAATACTCTAAACAAAAGCAATAAAAGGTTCGATCTAATATACCCTAAACTAAAGTAATATTAGGTTTGAGATGAAAGAATTTAAACAAAATAAATATCAGTTCCCAGCTAGAAGAACCTCAAATAATGACATATAAGATTTGATATAAAATACAATAAACTAAAACAATATTAGTTCTGAGATAAAATAATATTAACTAAATTTATATCATATACTAGATAAAACACCCTAAAAAATAAATATCAGGTTTGAGAAAAAATACCTTAATCTAAAGAGATAAAAGGTCCAAGATAAAAGACCATAAACTATTGTAAGATAAGGTCCCAAGTAAATGACCTTAAACTAAATTGATATCAGGTCTAAGCTAAAACACTCTAAACTACAACAGTATAAGGTCTGAGCTAAAATACATTAAGGTAATATGATAGAAGGTCTAATCTAAAAATAACATAATCCTCAACATGGTAGTTATTTAGTATATAAAATAAAATAAGTCCCACTACATGGCCTTATCAAACTCAAGATACTCTAGACATGCATAACATCTTTATAAAATCAAGAGAACTCTCCATCTGGGAAATATAACCTAACTCATTATCCTTCTTCAATTTAGGTGACCTCGGGATTTCTTTATCTGATATATCATTATGGAATGTCATGTTTGTGGTAGTTAATGAGTTCTTAATGAGAAGAATATATTATAATTTAAACATTCAATTCCATGATTCCATGTTTACTTGATATCATACAAAGGATGGGATCCATTTATGATGCACACAACATCAATTCAAATCCAATCACTCTTAGTTAAGAGTCTCCTCCTGATCATGCCTAAAATCCATCATTCAAAACACTTTTGAAAAATCCTCTCATGGGGATCAATATAAAATCCCATAATATGTTAAAATACTTGGAAACATGATTTATGTTTACAATAGAATTAGATTATTTCTATTTTTAACACATCAAATTATAATGGGGGAAGGGATTTGTTGATGCTCATAATTGCGCATGAAAAAATTTGTTGTAAATAGAAACATGAGATGAGGTATTAGCTAATTATAATGCCAAAAATGTGATTATAATTCTTGAAGTGCATATCACGTGATGGATATTCTACATCATGCTTCATTTTCATCAACCTTGCATAATTGGAGTTTTGGATCACCTCTCACAAATATTATTATATCGCACACCAATAGGACCTTGAGTGGATGAACTTCCTAACACGACATCTCATATTACTAATATATACATGTAATAAATGGTCATGAAGAGATCCCATAGTTGATATTCTATAATGTGAAGAATAAGTATCAAAAGTATGACTTCTATTCACATTAGTAGAGAGGCACCCTCCTCATCTGTTTGTGTAGTAGAACATTAGGATCTTCTTGAACATTATGGGGATAGGGTTCTTGTTTTCCTTTTTCAAATGGTATTGATAGCATTCCCTAGCATAACCACAATGAAATAGTTTTCCTGCACCATAGCTCCCAATGAAAAGAATGACATATAAGACACCATCACATGATAGTCCTGTTTCTGATATCTTATTGGGATAATAAGGAACAAAGTATATCATTACATTAATAATAGAAAAACCTTGATCTTGGATCAATGTATGAGGTTACCCACACCGCAACTCCTAGTTTATTTAGAGATTAGGTGGTGTACTAAGATATAGTTGAAGATCATGCATGGAGTCCATGATGTGGATTGTTTGGTCATGAGAGTTTTTAGATTTGGGGATTATGGGATTTCCCCATTTAGAAACAAAATTATGAAAGGTTATTCCAGGAAATTAATCAATATATAACACATGTGTCCCAAAACGACCTGCTTGCATGATCAACTCAGGAATAATTTTACAATGAATAATGAAGGGACCTTTAAACGTGCCCTCTTGGATAAGTGTGTGGATGAATGTCTAGGAAAATCTCCATGAAATGCAGAACCTACGATTAAACCAAAAAATCATTGTGTAGTTGTAACCCAAAGTAGAGCACGCAGTAATGGAAGTACACATGGTCACCACTATGTGGAAAGTGAGTTTGAGGAATATCCTATGCATAATGAATCTACCTAGTGAAGGCATGAAAATCAGGAACTTTTTTACATGATAATTTAGAACCTCCATTAGGTTATGAAACCATGGAAACAAAAATTCACTTCCCATGAAGTATACTATAATTTTTATGGATTTGATGTTTTATCTTGACACAACATAATCATGGGATCTAAATATATGAAAGATAATGTAATGAATGGTGTTGTGTATTTTATGGAAGCTACACATTTCATTATTTTATAGATAAAATGCAATCCATTTCCTATAAATATATGAATATCATGAATCATAGGGAGATGTTGTTGCTATAAAAGGAGATCTATTGTTTTCCTTGTAAAACAGAGCATTGGAAACCCAATAAGAGTTATGTGAAGCAAGTCATGTGAAACTAATTCTATCATTCACATGAAAAGATGATCCATTGTGTAACCCATCTTGTGAAAGGTTGTATAAACACTTAACCTATCACATGAATGGATGGAACCCCATAACACCATACATGATAATGTGTTTTCACTTACTCAAAGATACGAGCTACCATGCAATTTGTCATGTGAAAGGCAGTGGTACCACGCGACCCATCATGTGATAGAATGTGATACTTAGAGGTTTTCAAGCTCATGAAAAAATATAAAATCATGTCTCTCCAATGAACACTGTTATGTGAACACATATGCCTATTCATATCATGATACTACATCCTCCAAGTATGAGAATAAATTACCACACACCCAATTATGAGATGAATTGTGGACAAAAAATCATTTTTTGTCTATGATCAAGTCCTAAAGAATATTTTTGATGTCCCAATAATGATGATCATGAAATACCATTCAAGACTCAATGCACCTTTTCAAACCAATGGATGTCCACACTGTGGACATGAAATATTCATGAATGATTAAGAAGCTTAATTCCAAGGTTGATACCTACATGTGAGGAAAATAAATGTTTTAGGAACGTGAGAGTAAAATCATTGTGATACCCTTTCTCTTTTCCTCATCTAATCAATCACATGAGGATAGGGATGTCGTGTGACACACTTATGTGAACCATCACCTGCACTACACATTCAAGTGGCTTGGGTTAGGTGAAATTTAAATGAAATATTGCAACACTTTCCATTCACACTTCTATATGCTTCCATGACATAAAAAACAACTTGCTCATGCTATGGAATCATACATTCATGAACATGTGACAAATCAAAGGTGAGAAATGAGACTTTCCTTGACAATGTATACACATATCCATGAGATCCATCAATGAACATGCACTTCATGAAAAGAATAAATAGAAAATATCAATGATAATACCACGAATCCATCAAAAGATCCATCATTGATCATACGACACACCAAAAAATCGTAAGGTTTGTCCATGGAAACACTCATGCACCATCACGAGATTCATTATTTATCATGATAGACATTAAATATAAGGATGTTTATTCTCTTCAACAACACTTGCATGAATGTGATATATCTCAAAAATCCATCTAAAATAAGGATAAAAATATGAAAATGGTAGGAGAATTTTAAGGTCTTAAACTTCAGGCAAAGTTCCCCTGGCTGTCTAAAAGACACTGTGAGATCATGATGACATGAATGCCTCATCTCTGGGAATCAAATTGGATTTCTATCCTTTTCATGTGAATAACCATGGGTATTCCTAGGTGACCTCGTGCTCAAACTTTGTCTCCCTAAGGAAAAACATATGGGCCTATCACTAAAATTATCATGTATCCCCATAGCACCTTTGTTATCCATGTGATACATCAGCAAAAAATAGAGTAATTTTCTTCGACAATACTCATGAAAAATCTCATGATCCATGACATTTGTAATGTAAAAAAAAGGATGTAAAAAAGATGTTTGTCGGAGGCTCTCATAGTCATAAACAATTGTGACATACTAATGAAGTCTATAGCTTGACTTCACGAGACTCATTGAAAAGTCGGCCTGATCTCATGAAGACCCCATACATGCCATCCTTGTCTCACAAAACATCCTAGAAAAGATAGATGATATCATTGTCACACCTTTCAATAGGCGCCTTGATCTCACAAAGGCCCCTGGAAATGTCAACATGATAAAAAGGTTGTCCTTAGAAATATATATTTGATTAAATAAGTCCATGTTAATTGTAAATAATGAAATAAAGGAAAATATTATAGGAGGAAATCTTGGCCGCTGAAAATTTCGTGACATCCTCCGAAGCAGTCCATGATAGAAGATCAGGAAGACATGCGACTGAAGAACCCTTCTCCTACTCCATCCTGGATTTGCGCAAGATATGTCGTGAAAATCAGTGTACAATTTGGGTGGAGAGGAAAATAAATCCCCCACCCCTGCTTCAATGAAAGGGGTTGGTTGTAATTTTTACAACCAAGCACAATGGAAAACCCAAGAACTAGAGGGTATTTCTTAGAGAGATTGATCTCACGAATGGAAATTCTTCCATAGGTAATATACTAGTGAACTACCACAATAACCATGATTCTTTCATAAAGCATATCTTGTGATCACCCATAGATCTTGTGAAGGGATTCTGGTAGCACATGTGAGGAACGTCCTACACACCTTCTAGATCACATGATACTTAAAATAAATTGGCACTAAATAAATCTAGAAAATAAAAAATATAAGGGATACAATAAAGAGAAAAGTAGGAATACTTAAAAAACATGTTTGTTAACCCTCATGCACATCACATAAACCATAAATGGAATGTGACGACACATGGAAATTTCATTCATATCTTTAGATGATCTATTGGTATCCCATTTGGTCCATTCAGTGTCTTTTGAACATGTTAGAGTAGGACATGTGGTTCTCTAAGGCATGCCACCTTAATCTCACAAAGCCTTATGGGATCATTAATAAAGATTTTTGATTTCCTTCAGAAAAATTTCCTGAATCATATAACAACACCCACTCATGTAATCAAAGTATCATCGTAACTTCTGGGAATGTCAACTAGATCTTGTGACACCCTCCAGGAAATTTAGTTGACACTAAAACCTCCCACCAGACATGTTAGATAGGGAGTTTGATACCCTCCATACATGTAATCCATGACCTGATAAACCCTCTAAGACAGTTCGTGTGCCTCTCATGACACCCTTTATATGTGTTAGCCATCTCATTTAATGAATCCTAGGGAAAGTCAGCTCTATAATGTGACACCATATAAAAAATCCAAATAAGTCATGTGATGGGTTCTAAGAAAAACCATCTAGGTATTTTGCTGTCCTATGGACAAGTCATCCTTGATCATTCAAAATCCCTCAGACATTCCATCCAAGTTATGTGAAGTCCTTTGAATGAGTCAACTATATCATTTGATGATCATTTGATATTCCGGGAATATTGTCTCCTATATATCATGAAAAAGATTAAAACATGATGAGCAGATAATTAGTGCATGTCATGCAGGAAACCAGCCTAGGTCCAAAGGGAATCACATGATTTCATAACCTCTTTCATCCTCAGTGTGGAAGCCCCAAATTAAGGTGAAACTTCAGAGTGTAAACCTCGATAAGAAACAAAACAAAATATTCCCTAATTAGATTGGGAATCATATGATTTTATAAACTCATTCATCCTTGGTTTATAAGCCCAAATATAAAGGAAACCATAGTGTGTTGGCCCTGATCATTGGAATAATACAATATTCACCAGTCTGATAGGGGATCCCATGATTTGATAACCTCATTCATCCTCGGTCTATAATCCAAAATGAAAGGGAAACCTCAGATTTTAATCCCCGATCACTGGTATTGTTCAATATTCCCCACTAAGATAGGGCATCCCAATATTTCAGGACCTCAGTCATCCTCAGCGTGTATGCCCCCAATACAAGGGAAACCCCAGAGTGTTATCCACAATCAACAACATTTTACATTATTCTCCAATAATCTATTTAATCCTAGGAATTGTTAATTTTATTCATGTTATGTTTTTAATCACCAATCTTAAGGGAAAATCAGTGTGTAAGACCTGATCAAGGGATCTATGATGAATCTGATTCTATCCCTAACCAGGATACGTAGGAAACCTATAGAAGGTTAGTGATCTATATTATCCTTCAAATGGGGATCCAAATACGTAATCCCCTCACCACACTAATAAATGACATAGAACATTTTCCATCACTTGTTTCTAAAAAAGAACATAGCTCATGTGGGTATAGGGAGATGCAATAATCATATCATTAAAATCATAATCATCTATAAAAGAAATTAAATTGGTCATTTAACATCCCTTTTTCTCACACTGATCATGTGATGCACCCCAAACAAGAAAAAAGGTTGTCTTTGGAAACCCTCATGCACCATATTGAGACTCATTATTGATAGCATGAGACATCATATATTAGGATAATTATTTTCTTTTACAACACTCTCATGGCCGAGAGATACCTAAAAAATCCTTGTAAAATTCAGATAAAATTATGGAAACTTTTGAAGCCTATTATGGTCATAAAAATCATGTGACGTTCCCATGGTGGCTTGCAAGACACTGTGAGATCCCTAAGACACGACTGCCTCATCTCACAAAATCTCATTGGATTGCCATCCTCATCTCATGAAGTTATACGAGTATGTCCAGGAGACCTCACACTACAACTTTGGCTCCCTAGTGACAAAAAATGTTTTGTACAAGAAATGATTTAACATCTCCATAGGACCATTAGTGGTCACAAGTTGCATCACCCAAAAATAGAGTTATTATCATTGACAATACTCATTTGACCTTTCATGATCCCTAACCATTGTAAAATAAAAGAAAATGAAGAAAAGGGACGGATGTGGGAGCCTCTCTTAGTCATAAAAATCTCATGATGTACAGAGGACTTCTATAGCATGGCTTTGTGAGACTCCTTAAAAAGTTGGCCTGTTATCTTGAAGACCTCAAACAAGACATCCTTGTCTTGAAAAACATCCCATACAAGTCATTTGATATTAGATAAATGTCTTTCAATAGGTACCCTGATCTCTCGTAGGTATATGGAATTATAAATATGACAAAAAAAAAATTCCTTCTATATATCTATATGATCAAATATGTACTACATAACTGTAAGAAATATAATAAAGAAAAATTTGATGGGAGGGACTCACAGTTGCTGAAACTCAATAGATGCCCTCTGATGTGGTCCATGATAGAGGCTCTTGAAGATGTGTGGTGAGATAACCCTTCTCTGACTCCCACTTGTATTTTAGAAAGATATATCAAAAAAAGGTGAACAATATTGGTGGTGAGTCCTATCAGTCCCCCACCATAGCTTATAAGAGAGGGGTTGGTTGGATTTTTCACATATAGGCACATCAACATACCCATGTACGAGAGATAATTTCTCAAAGTGACAAATCTCACAACACAAAAGTCTTCCATTAGATAATTTACCAGTGAACATCCAAAGTGGTCATGCACCAAGAATAAATCACTTCGGGTGATCACACAATGTTCACATAAAGGAATTCTGGTAGGACACATTAAGAAAAAACTCGCACAACATTCTATATCATTTGAGACTTGAAATAAATTGACAATGAATAAATCTAATGCAGTCACAATATAAAGGATATAAAAAATACTGAAGGGGGAAGACATTAATCATAAATATGATCAATGACCCTCATGTTCTTCATGTGAACCATCCAAGACATTTGACAACCCCAAGACATGTCACCCATATATTTTAAATATCCTTCATTATGTTATTTTGGTGACAATAAGTCCCCTAAATAAGTCAGAGTAGGCCACATGGTTCTCCTTGGAGTGACACTTTAGTCTCATGTAGCCCTATGGGATCATATCCCAAGCCCTACAATGTCCTTCAGATACATTACATTACTCATATAACAACACCCACTCATGTCATCCATGTGTTTTGGTAGCCTTATTTAATGTCAACAAGCTCTCATTACACCCTTTGGGAAAGTTAGTCAAGACTTTCACTACCCTCAAGCCATTTAGTAAATTGTATAAAATTCTATCTAGATATGTCAGCAAGACATGTGGCACCCTACGAGACGTGTCATACTGACTTTTGTGATACCCTCTATATGTTTCAGCCAGCTCTTGCATTGACTCCTGAGATAGGTCACATAGATCAGGCGACACCCTCTACAAAATCCATCCAGGTCATGCGATGTATTCTAGGATAAACCATATGCTTATTATGATGTCCTCTACACAAGTCTGACTTGATCATTTTACAACCCTTATACATTCCATACAAGTTATGTGAAGTCCTTTAGATGAGTCGTCTGGATCATTTTACTATCTTTGAATATGATAGTCAGATACTCTCTTATATATGAAGCAAACAATCAAAACATGATGAGCAGATAATTAGCCAACACTAGGATAGAAAGAGGGCCATGAAATAAGGGAATCCTAAGATTAGATAACCTCATTCATCCTCACTAGGTATGATCTGAATACAAGAGAAACCTCAAAGTTTAATACCTGGTCAGATGATGAATAAAATTTCCCACAATTGGCTAGGGAATCTTAAGATTTTATAACCTCATTCATCCTCAATGTGTAAGACATGAATACAAGGGAAGAATAATAGTGTAATCACATCCAATAACATAATAAAATAGGCCCCAATCATCTAGGGCATCCCAATATTTGATAACCTCATTCAATATCGGTGTGTAAACACCAAATAAAAGGGAAACCATAAAGTGTAAGCCCTGATCAGTGGAATAATTCAATATGACTTAATTAGCTAGGCCATCCTCGAATTTGATAACCTCATTCATCCTTAGTTTGTATGTACTTAGTGTAAGGGAAATATCATTGTGTATTCCCAAATTATTATCATAATATAACATTACCCAATTATCTATGGAATCCTAGTACTTGATAATTAGTTTCATCAATAGTGTGTAATCCCCAATAATAAGGGAAAACTCTGTGTATATGCCCCAATCATGGGAAATATGATGACTATGTTTCCTATAATAACCTGGATATGTAGTAATCCTCCCAAAGGATGTAGATCAATATTAACCATCTAAGGGATATACCAATATTTATGTCCCTCTCCACACCCATAGATGATAGTGATTATTTTACATCCCCTATTTCTCACACTGATCATAAGACATGTGTGAATAAGGAGTTTCAATAATTATATAATTTGCATCATAAACCTCTATAAATGTAAGTACAATGTTAGTGTGTAATCCCAAATTATGTGAAATACAAGGACTCCAATTTCTGCAATAACTAGGATACGTAGAACAATAATTCTAAAGGTCTAACTCAAAAATCAAATGGATGTACACCTCAAGAGAAAGTCATGATATTTCAACCATCGGTGACCAATCATTCTCTTGGAATGACCACTCTACCTTGTCAATAATAGACCATGAAATCAATCCAACTATGATGAATCCGATTTATTCTATAAGTTGGATATGTAGACTACCTATGTGATACCTAAGCTCTATAATAATTACTTTTAGGGTTTTCCAGGTGAATAATCCCCACACCAATGTATAGTGACACCAATTACTTTTTATTATTTTTTTCTCACACAGAGAATAACTCATGTGAGATAAGGGAGTTTCAATAGTCATATCGTTCACTTTATGAATCTATAATAGCTAGAGAAATGATAATATGTAGGACCACATGAGTGGCATGATATATTAAAAAATGAAAAATACCATGGGCCTAATTCCAAGGGAATTAATAATATATGACAACTCAAATTCTCTCTATAATTGTGATACATAGGACGTCTCCCCGGGACTCAAGCTTGAATACCCGGTTCCCCAGTGCACCAAAATATTTTCATTCCCTAAGACATCAAATTGCTTATGTATAATTAACCAGATGGGTTTTCATTCATATAAAAAATAGGATACGTAGTATTCTACAGAATGGATCAATCATATACATAGAATATTATCTACATCCTTTCATGACATCAAATTCTAAAGCCCTTGGATTCAAAGATATAGCGTATGGGCATGCTTCCATTACTAAAAATAGATAGAAAACCTTAGATAAATAAATATGGATTCAATGATGAGTCCCCCATCTCTTTTATAAAGAGAGAGAGACTTAACCAATAATAATTTTGTTATGGTTACTAGTCCTATATTGGGATTATAAAGAGATTCATGAACATATCTTAAATATATAAGAGAGTCTCGAGGTGGGAACAAATGTCCCTCAAAAGGGTGAGATGAGCCCGACCTCCCATAATCTAGGCCAATGGGAATCTTTAAGTGGTATTGGGCATGAAAATCTAGATGACCAAATTCATTGGAAAAGAAGGTTCCTTCCCAATTATAGATGGTTGAACCATTAGTATTATCTAGGGAATATTGATCAAATGAAAAACCTGGTGTGAGCGATTAAGGGGGGGCCTAAAACCCCACAATAAATAAAATCCATTGGGTGGAACACATTCACATAACCTCATTTTCTAAAGAAACATATATCATATTTTTCAGAAAATAATATTATTAATTAGATAAAATGTTAATGAAAACCGTTTAGATTTTTCTGGTGTTTTTTTGATTCATTATGAACTAGTTATTTTTTAATTAATATTATGTATATATTATTGATTCAAAACATTAAATAAAATTTATGTCCTATATTATAATCTAATTTAACAATAAATATGGTTTTAGGACTATACTTCATGTAGGTAAGGGAAAATGAAAACTCTTCATCCTCAAAGGTGATAAGTCAACACCTCACTCATAATATTTACATTTTTTCAAATTAAAGAAACATGGTAACAATGTTGATGGTGGATTTTAAATTAAAAAAATTAAATTAAAGAGTATATAACATACCAGATTTATCATTAATGATTGTATAGGGAAGGTTATGATAGTATAAGAAATGAAATGGAAGTGAAAATAAAATAAAGAAAGTGACCTAGGATTTTACCTCATGAAGTCTTCTCCTTGAGAACCTCCTTTATGCACTTAAGTTTGTTCATTTATTGAGAAAAAAAATGATATTGGATGTGATAGAGATACTTAGGAAGATTTTTGGGAAGAATCTTGACAAGCTTCAAGACTTTATAGGTGTGAGAAGAAGGCACAGTGAGTGGTGGTATTTATAGTAGAAGAGAGGGATGTTTTTTGGTTATTTTATTCATTTATTTAATATTTTGGATAAATAATATGAATAGTCAGGATTCTTATGACTAAATATAGTAAATAGAGAATTTGAGTTTGAGATAATTTCTACTTACATCATCCATGACTCAACCATGATTCAAAAATGCATTTATTTCCTTATAATGTTAAATACTATAAATTATTTTATTCAAATATTTATAGAACATTAATCTATTTTAGAAAAATTTAAAGAATTAACCCTAAACACTTTTGTTTGAAATTTGGAATTAAAAAATAGACTCAATATTGTGACTATAATTTTATAGATATGAGAAATTTAATTTCTAATTAAAATCAATATTTATTCCAAAAAATACCAATTTTAAAAATTAAAAATGATTTTATAAAAAATTGAAAATCTGATTGAGTTTTTATAAAATTATATTAAAATAATAAGACAAAAAAATATTAATTAATGAATACATTTTATGAAAATAAATTATCATTTAAATTATTTTATTAATTATAAAAATGGAAATAAAAAGATATACTCCCCAAAAATACCAAAACATAATTTATCATTTTCAAAACATTTATTTACATATATTATGATATAATTATATTATATTTTAATTTATAAGATAAATAAATTTTATTTATATGTTCCTTAGTGGTTTTACTATTGATTTTTTCTGATTTACTATTCATAAGGGTCATACTACAACTCAAAAGGTCAAGTTCCTATTTCATCGGTATTAGTTCCTAAACTTCCTGATTTTACTATAATTTAATTAATTAATCATTTATAAATTTTTTATTGTTTTGTCTATGTGATTTTATGTGTTTTATACTATGTTAAATAATTACATGAATTGAATTTCAATAGATATAATTTTGTGTTGTTACATTCTCCCCCACCCCCATTATGAAACTTCCCCATGGAAATTTTATTTTAAAAACTATAATAAAAACAACTAAGGGTACAACCCCTTAATCAAATCCTTCGGTTACCATGTTTCATATTCATACTTATGGTACCATCATAGTACTTTGACCATGTAAGCAGTATTAATTCGTAGAACCTTATCTCTATGGTCCATGATCATCCCTGGATGATCCTCATTTGAGAGATCATTTTCCAACCATACCTCCTCTTGATTCGGTACATATAAGTGATTTGGAATGTACTAACTCAAGATAGATACATGGAATACATCATGAACTTATGAAATTATTTGTGGAAGTACTATTCGATAGGCGTAAAGTTTTATATGATCAAGTATATCGAAGGGGGTAATGTACCTGAGACATTTCTTTCCATTATTCCAAAATCTCATGTCCCCGCTCCATAGAGATATGAGGAGGAATACAATATCTCTAACCCTAAATTCCATGTCTCATCGACGAATGTCATCATATGTCTTTTGACATCTTTGGGATACCCCGATATGCTACTAAATTGTTTTCACCTTTTCTATAATTTATTTTACCATTTTAGTTCCTAGTATCTTACATTCACCAACTTCATCATAGAATGCTGGTTTTCTGTATATTTTTCCACAAAGGGTTTGTAATAGATCAATTTTTATGCTCAAGTGGAAACTACTATTATAAGAGAGCTTAGTCAAAGGTAGGTGTTGGTCACATCCTTCTTTGAAGTCCAAAGAACATGATCTCAAAATGTCATCGAATGTTTGAGTAGTCCATTCTTATTGGTCATCAGTTTGAAGATGATAATCCTCACTGAAGTACCTCTTAATGCTTATATCATGTTGGATACTTTTCAGAACATAGAGGTAAATATTAGATCTTGGTTAGATATTATCAATTGTGGTACTTCATTTAGCCTTAACACTTATCTAATGTATATTTCTGTTCATTTCTCCAGTGAGAAGTCCTCTCAAATTGTGATAATGTGATATTTATTTGTAAGATGATCCAAAACAACCCATATAGAATCATTACCTCTATATGTATTCAAAATTCCAATGAAAAATTCCATGGGGAGGTCTTCCCACTAAATGTTGGTATGGGTTATGGTTTTATCATCCCCTCATAATTTTTCCATTCGTTAATCACATTATGACATACCCGAAACATTGATGCATATTTAGAGATCTCCATTTTCATATTGTACCACCAATAGTTCTGTTAGAGATCTTGATTGATCTTTTTGACCCCTAGGTGAATTGAGAAGGTTGAGCTATGTGATTTAATAAGAATCTATTTCATTACCTATGGGTTTTATGGTACACATAGTGAGGACCCAAATCAAAAAAATCATTCCTCATCAATTTTGAACTCTAAGGATTTCCCCCTTCTCAGGGCTTCCACATTCTTCTAAATTCCTACAACATTTCACTGATAATCCTTTATTTTCTCTATAAGGAATTGTTGAGAAATCATTTGAGAATGGTATGGTGATGCATCTTTCTTAGATATTCCCATATAAATACTTTGTAGGTCAATGAATATTGGATCCTTCTCAATTATCAACAATTATAAAGATAAAGGATCATTTCTACTTGGAACATCCACCACCTAATTTTATTTTCTAGGATGGTAGTGGATTAATTATTGTATTCCTTGGTGATATCAATCCATCATTGATGGAACTTATTATGTTCCTTATATGTGAAGATATTTTTAGGCTTTTATGATTAGTTTATATCTCACACTTCTCCCCATAGAGATAATGACACCGTATTTTACACACAAAGATAATAGCTTCCAGTTCTAGATCATGTGTGGGATTGTTTTTATCATGAATTTTCAGCTATCTTGAATCATATGCGGTCACATTATCATTTATCCTTAGTATACAGTCTAACCCCTTTTTGGATGAATCATTGTACACCACAAAGTGTTCACTATTTGACAGTAGTTTGAGCACTAGGGTAGTTATAAGACACTTTTAAACTCTTTTAAGTAGTATTCACACTAAATAGTGTAGATAAACATCAGTACATTCTAATTCAACATTGTTAGTTGGTTGTAAAATCATGGGAATATCTTCAAAAATAATCGGTAATACCTATCTAGACTAAAGAAACTATATATCTCCATTATAGATGTTATCTTGGGTCACTACACAATAACCTTTACATAAGAAGAGTCCATTTATATTCCTTTTATTATAAAAACATTCCCAAAGAATGATACATCCTTCAACCAAAACAAACATTTTATATACTCCACATAATGTTTCTCCCTTCTAAAAGTTTTCAAAGTAGTACTAAAATGATCTTTATTTTCTTCCTATCTCATGGAGTATATTATAATATCATCATTAAATATTACCAAACATTTTTCAAGGTAATATCTAAAGACTCTATTAAAAAACTAAATGGAAATATTTAGATTATTAGTGAACCCAATGAGAATCACAAAGTACTCAATGTGTCCATAGATCTTTCAAAATTTATTATTGGGAATATCTTCTTTAGTCACCTTTAATTGATTATATGTCGACCAAAGGTCCACCTTAAAGAAATACATGGCCCCACATAATTGATCAACAATTCATCTATCCATGGAATAAGATAATAGTTATTTATAATGATTTTATTGATATTTCAATAATTAATGATGTGGGAAATTGATCCATCCTTATTCTTAAAAAACAGGACTTGTGAACCCCATGGTGAAGCACTCGAGATTATAAAATCCTCGTCCTGATTCTCCTATAATAGCTTCTCTAGTTTTTCTAACTCAATAGTGTAAATTATATAAGGTTTATGTGATTTCATAAAACATCCATGAATATGTTCAATTGAGATCTCAACCTCTAGGCCGGGAGGAAGACCATGTGACTCATTGGGGAACACATCAGTGTAGTCCATCATAATGGGCATGTCTTCGAGCATGATCCTCTACTTTGTCTCAAACATTTAAGACACATATGATTCCTCATAAGACAATAATTTCCACAATTGAGACAATTATTTTGATGGAGATTCATCCTCCTAATCACAAATGTAATTAATTAGAGGATAAATTTGTATGTGATGAGTGTGATCCCCATCCTGACAATTGATGTTCGATTTGTATAAGAATATCCAATACAATACAAATATAAAATCAAACACCATATAAGAAATTAAGTAAATTTTTTATCAGAGGTTCATTCCACACACAATAACTAGGGAAGAGTTATATATTTTGGATGAAATAATTTTCCTATATTATATTCTCATAGATAACTAAAATTCCATATTTTTAGGTGGTGTTTGAATAGTTATATTAAACATGTAACATATAAAAGAATGTGTAGAACTAAAATAAAAAAGTATGTTCTTTATTATTGAATGAATAACTAGCATACCTATCACCATATCATTTATAGGTTCCATCTCAATAGTAGAGAGAATATATTTCTTTACATGTTTACCTAGAGGTTTTTGTTGTTGATTTCCCATAAAAATTTGTGGATTAGGTAAATGGATTTCATAATTACCATGTACATTGTAGTTAAAACACTACACTACAGATTTTGTGTTTATCTAAAACTCCTTTTATTATTCCTTGTTAGTGGTATTCTTCATATCCCATTAGCATTTAATAGCCATATTCCCATATCTTTTACATTTGAAGCATCTCTTGGTTACCTTTAAGTAGATTCCCTGGTGCTTCTTCCCAAACATTTGACACATGAAATATTGGGTCTTATTTCCATAATGGTATTAGTATATTGATCCTCCCATATCAAAATCCATTTTTTGTTTTTTCACCAGACCCTCAAGACTAATGAGAGTCTCTGATCCCCATTTCATCCTTAGGGGAACAATTGAAAACATCTTCATAGATTTCAAATTTCCGAATCACCAATTATTTTTGTAAACACAACTTCAGTACTATAACAAAGTTATCCAACTTTATTTCAGTATTCATGATAATGTTGGATGCATATACTACAATTCTTATGATGTTTTCTTCATGTTCTTTTATAGACTAATCTTCCTTTTGCTTCAGATTGAGTAATTCTATTTCCATCATGAGATGGAGAGTTCGGGAAAAATATTTGTTAACAAATAATTTATTTAATTACTCCCAATTAATTTAAAAAATATCATCTGTGGGATTTGTTTTCTTTATTAGTGTACACCTATGATCATTTATCTTATCAAAACAATAAACCACCAGCACAAATTTCCCTATATATGAGCACTGGATGACATATAATATCCTATCATTGGAATTAATCCATAGTTATTTAAAGAGGGGATCATAAGATCCAACAAACATAGGTTTCCTTTGATTCATGATGGATTCGAACACAACTTTCCTTATCTTAATAGAAGGATGGAGTTCCATGTGAATCAAGTTGTTATTCAAAACTTGATCTAGCTATTTAATTACTATCATGAAGTTTTGATCACATTTTCCCATAATATTTGGCATATCACTTGGGAAATCATCACATTTTTTTCACATTTATTATTCGCATGGGTTATTCTACTTCCAGGAATTATGTAAGAAAAAGAATGTACAATTATGCGGCCTTTAATACCTAGATAATAATAATATAAATGTAAAACACTGAACATATAAGAATAAACTTGTAAATTAAAACTATATCCTAACTTTTCATACAATATGTTTCAATCATGGTTATCCATAGTTTTATAATTATCCCTGGGGTTGTTAAAAATATTATAGAGTCTAAATATCTAGAACTATTTAGAACATGATCTAATACCAACTTTATTGGCACTAGCCTTTTACACATATTATTACATAATTTTAAGCACAATTAACTATTAAATAACAATCCAAATATTTTAATGTCTTGTATATTTGGAGGATTATGTACATAAAACTGAAAATATGAAACCAAAATGAAACAAATATTCAACACACATAAATATCACCTAAATCCCATTTATCCCTATAATCTCCATAGGGTAACATGGGGAATTCATGAACCCTGTGATGAGCTAAAATTATTGAAAGTAAAAAAATATCAGAATAAAGCATATCACATGGGTTGGAAGGAATAATAAGATGACACAAAAATGAATGCAACATGAATAAACATATGTAATAATAACATATAGAAAATTTGAAAATGTAATCATGGAATCACAGAAATGTGATAAAACACCTAACATGACATTAACTTGAGTCAATGATAACTACCAAGACCATTGGAAATGGCAGACAAAGTCCCATAAAGGAATAAAGTTCTCCCTCAGTTGCAACATGAATTTTCATGAGACTATACATTACCCAATTCATTAGAGTTCTATTTGGGAAAACCCATCATAACATGTTCATGAATGTGTGCCTCATGAAAAATAAAGCGTAATGGTTACCCATATAAAGAATTGGGTATCATAATCATTCCATATGGAATAAAAAAATGGAATATCCTAATAATGTCCATGAAAGAATAGAGGGAAATAATAAATGGTCATTAATAAGGTAAAATAGGAATATATAATGATAAGTTATCTCAAACTGAAGTGAAAAAAAGTAAAAATAGTAATTAAGAGTCATTAAAAATGAAACATTTTAGTGTGTTCTAAGGAAAATATTAAAGATGATTTAAAGAAAAAAATAAATATTGGTTTTCATAAAACTAGATATAAAACAAGATAGTTCTTCATGATGAAATTTTTTATATTATAAAATAATTGAATCTTAAAACATATTATGGAGTTCACATGATAACATGAAAGAAATCTTGTTTTTTCATTTCATCGGGCTTTCTTATCAAAGAAGATTTTAGAAGGGAAACTTTTTAAAACATGTATTTCACCAAAAAAATACAAATTAACTGATCTTTGTAAATGAGTTTGGATTATATAAACATAATTTAAAAGAATTAAATAAATATAATGAATAATTAAGTTGGGGAAAAGAGAGATAAAGAGTAACCTGAAAGAAAAAATGTTGGTTCAGAATGAATCTCATACCTTATGTCTGAAAGAGTTTTACACATGATCTTAATGTATGTGATAGTCAAATTATATACAATAATTGATTAATTTGTAAATTTTCCATCATGTATTATATTTATTTTAATTTTTTTACATTTATTCATGGAATCCTTCATGAGTTATAATATACAATTTTTTCATTTCAGGGCTTTGTTTCTTTAGTTTTCATGATTAGTTTAATTATATACATGTATGGAAAAAATGTAAAATAATAATAGTTTTCCATAATTGAAATTATATGTTGTTAATGAAATTATGGAATAATAAATGGTCTTATATATAATTTTTTTATATATTTTAATATAATTAATTAGATAACACATTAATGACAACTGTTTAGATTATTTTGACATTTTTGCGATTCATCACAAACATGTTTTTTAAATTTATTAATACTATGTATATATAATTGTACTAGAATATCAAATTAACTGTAATACATATATTATAAACTTTTTAACCATAAAAATGGTTTTATGGCCATACATTAATGCATAAATTAAAATAAAAACTTTTTTATCCTCAAAGCTGATAAATCAACAACTCATGGATAATATATTAATTTTTAGAATTAAAACAAGAGTAGGATAGAGTTTATGGTGGATTTTCTATTAAATTAATAAAATTATAGTCCATATAATATACTAAAGTTATATTTAATGTTTGGATAGAAATGGTGGTGAGATTATATGAAAATAAAAAAAGTGAAAAAAATGAAAGAAATCAAAGGAGGATTTTACCCCTTGAATTCTCTTCCTTGAGAATTGAAATTTAATAAAGTTAAAAGAAAATAAATAAATCAATAATGAATTTTACCTATTGAATTATTCTCCTTGAGAACCTCCTAGAGGAAAATTAGTTCAGTCTTCTAATGAAACCAAAAACTCTTAGACATGGGGGAGAACTTGGTAAGTGTTTTGGGTAGAATATGGTCATGCTTTATGGATTTTGATGTGTTAGGGGTAGAGGTGGTGAGGGGTGGTATTTACAGTGGAGGAGAGGGGTGTTTATTGATTATTTTATTTACTTTTCCATTATTTTGGATCAACACTATGAAAAAAATGAATATCCATGTGAAATAATATAGTAAATAAATAATATGAGTTTGATATAATGGCCACTCACATCATCAATGACGCATCCATGACTCAAAAAATCATTTATTTACATATAATTTTAAATAAGAAAAATTATTTTATTTCACTACTCATAAACATAAAACTATTTTAGAAAAATTCCTTAAACTAACCCTTACCATTTTATAACATTTGAAATAAAAAAATGGAATCTATTTTAGGAAAACAATTTTTTTAATTTTAGAAATTTAATTTTTAATTTAATTCATCATTTATTAGACAAATAACTATATTGATATTATAACTCATTTTATAACACTTTGAAAAATAAATTAAGTTCTTATAAATTTTTTTTTAGTCATTAGATAACAAATTATTAATTTATGAATACATTTTATGAGAATAAATTTTATTTTAAATTATTATAAAAACTATACAATTGAAAATAAAAATCTATGTTTCACAAAAATACAAATTTTTTTTTTTATCAATTTCAAAACATATATTTACTTATACTATGATATAATTATATTATATTTTAATTTATATGATGCCTAAATTTTATTTATACATTCCTTGGTGAGTTTACTATTATATTGGTAGATTTACTATTCTTAGGGGTCATATTACTACTGTAATGGTGAACTTACTATTTCATTGGTATAACTTCCTTAAAATTTTGTAATACTTCTTATTTCATTAATTCATAATTTATAAGGGTTTTATTGTGATATCTATGTGATTTTAGGTTATTTATAAAATATTACATAATTATAAGAATGAAAATTCATTTGATAGAAGTGTAGTTTGTTACACTTTTAGGTAAGGTTCACCAAGCAATAAGAATTTAAAGAAAATTTAAATTATAGTTCTTATAGAGAACAAATTAAAAGGAAAATAAAAAAGGGATATGGAAATTGTGATTAAAAAGCAACCTTCACAACATCCTTCAAAGAAAGAGTTATTAAAAATATGTTATTTTCTTCAAATATCATGAACTAATTCTATGGAAGCTAAATGAAGTTAACTTAATTGAAGAAGAAAATATTTACTTCATCATCAGTGAATATTCATAATTGGTTTCAATTTTTCAATTTTTCTTCTAGGGGATTAAATACAATATTTATGTCACAATAATGTATCCAAAAATGTAACAATGTAAGTATATAAACATTATAAAAGGTAAGGGGTATTCTCTAAACGGCTGAGAAAGGATGGTTATTAAGATAGTAGTGGGATGAAAACAACATCTAAATCTCAATTTAAATGATTCATGAATTATTTTTATTAATTATAACCAAAAAATGTATCTCACATGTCCTTTGGAAAATAAGAGAAAATTTTTGTCTTCAGGAATGAATGTTTTCTTTTGTATCAAATTCCAATGTAATAGTTTAGTGATACATGAATCATAGGCAATACAAGATGAATATAAATTTAATACATATTTCGTAACAAACCAACCCCTAATCCCAGATATGGTTCATTATTTTAATACATTTGAATGATTACTAGGAATCAAATCTCGAAGGATAGATCAATTTAACATTCTTGGAAAATAGATTACATACATTAATTTTAAATTAAAATTAAAAACATAAAATGATACATATATAATTATTTGAGAAATCCATTATTATCCTAGATCTACCTTTCGTATCATTCACAATACACTTCATGGAATACTGTTAAAATAAAACATTTTAATGGGGTGAGCTGAGATGCTCAGTAAGGGAAAGCATACAACATAAACTATTATAAAAATATCATAAACCTTAAAGCATGATCTATAACTAAAACACAAGCTGTTTAAACATAATATTGATCCAAATATGTAAAAATATATATAATACCATATATTTTGGTTAGATTATGATAGTCATGAGAGAGTTAATTGAGTTCTTATTAAAAAATATTTTAATTTTTTTTTAAAAAATATTTCCCCAATAAAAATAAGATATGTCAGTTAACCAAGGTATTAAAATTTTAATAGTTCTACTATTCAAATACTTCCTCAAAAGATTGATTAATTCTCAGTTATAACAATCTGATATATTGATACAACTTTTTAAACTACTATAATAAATCAAGACCGTTATAACTGTTATCCAAGAATAAATATCAATGTAAAATTTCGTGTTATGAAATATGAGTTAAAAATAGAGAAAGTCTAAATTGAATGTTATAGATAATAAAATAGTAGTTCAGTCTCAGGTCGAGATCCAATACACTCCACTTAGTGATCAACTTCCACCAAGATATATATATATATATATATCATTGATACACACCCCGAATCGGGGTTAACAGTAGTACATGAGAATGTGCAGTTCTGAAGACCTCTTCCACTGTTCTACGTGGGAAAACTAATAGCCAGGTCACACAAGACCACTTCTATAGTAACAAGTGGGTGAAATAATATGTATAAAGATATTTGAGTGTGGATATCTTTTAACTTCTACTATAGGTTATGAGACAGTGTGTGTTTTTAATTTAGATACACACACTACTCAAAAATTAATGAAACATTACATTATAGAGAAAAATGTAATGAGATAGAGTTTAAAAGGCTCTGTGTGTCATGGAATTCTACTTCGAACTTTTAGATGCATCAGAATAAATGTCCTAGTCCCCTTCTGAAAATAGAGTGTCATGAATTGAGTGTTCAGGTTTCTAGTGTGGTGGAATGTTACTTTTCTCCTTCGAGTTGTTATAAGAATTCTTTCAAGATGGTTCATAGTAGTTTCTTCTTTGATTACAATAAATAGGAATTAAATATTATTCCTTTGACGTATTCTTTCATGTAATGATGTTCTTACATTTTTTATGCAATCCACTGCTACGTATATTTTCTTATGTGCCACATTTTTTATTTTTATTTCGGTTGCTTGTTTTGGAGGAAACAAGATTCGCTATTTCAACACCTCATACTATATACTATCTTCTGACATGACTGCAAAATATCATTAATTATATTAGTGTCATTAAATGACTCAAATATGAACATTAGAAAAAACATTATATTTAATTGAAAATGACAAAAAAATGGTTAACTATGGAATGGTGTCCCAATTGTAGTGAGATAGTCCTGGTGAGATAGTCATGGTTCCATAGTTTCTTTTAGTTCTGGAAACAATAACACATTTACATTGTCTGGTCCTTTGATAATTCTGGAACTGGTAGAAAGAATATGGTGTCATGTAAATGGTGTATCTGGTAACAATGTCTGGTCCATTGTTAAAATTTTTAATGGTATGTTGTTATGATTTCTTGGAAATGATAGCAAGGAAACTGTGTCAGGTCCTTTGAAAAAATTTGGAACTGATAGCAAGCTTACAATGTCATAGACTTTGGAGAATCTAAAACTGGTAGTAGGATTATGGTTTCACAGACTTAACCAAATATTTTTAATCCTCCATAAGAATCAATATTCACATAATGGATTAATATTAAACATAATTATACTGAAACATAATAGAACAATATTAAACATACTATACAAGATTCAAACATGATTTTTCATATTTCAAATCATTATCTAGTAATAGTCTAAAACACGAGTTATATGATTGTAAAATATGATTTAAAATCATTAAAACATGGGGAGTCCAACAATCTCCAAACACTATTTGTGAGAATCAAAACATGAGGAGTCCAACAATATCCAAACATGATTTGTGAGAATTAAATCTTAAGGAGTCCAATAATATTCAAACATGATTTGTGAGTATTAAAACATAAGGAGTCCTACAATATCAAATAAGAATCTAGATATTTTCTACTAGTCAAATAATAACATGGAATATTTATAACTAATATCATAATGAGGGAATTCATGATTCCTGACATCTACACTATCCAGATATATCCTCAAGATTGATTTTATGATGATCTATCCTGATGACAGTTTAACTATGTGGGTAAAAACCCATCTGATTTGAGTCAATATCTATCCTCATAAGAATATTAAACTACATTGATAAAATGCGAAGGGTTTTTTTCCAACTAATTTCTTCTCAAGAGACCAACTGATCCATCGAGGGGCTATAACAGTCAACACTCGTCACTTATAATGACCAATGCATTCCTCTTATTAATAGGTTTATACATTATAGAAACATTCGTATTAAAACTAGCATTAAAATAGCCAATACATTAACTATAAACCATGAATGGTATAAAAATACCACATATATATAAAAACATATCATAAAAGCTTAAAAACAATATGTAGGATTGTATCATAAAAAATCAGCCTCAATTAAGCATAAAATTCAACAAAGGATGTTGAAAAATATGAAAGTAATCTAATAAAATCATAAATTTTTTTGAGAGAAATATATTTTATTTGAATGATTAAATTTTAGGAAATTTATAAAAGAATAATTTTAAAAGATATTTTTTAATCAATGTGTCCCATAACACATTTAAACTTTTGAATCGAATAAACATTTTAAAACATTCATTTAAATAAAAATAAATCCTTAAAACTATTTTGAAAACATGGACCTTAAAGATAAATATTTAAAAGAATAAATATTTAAAACATTTAAAAATGTGTTTTAGTTATAGTGTCCCTTACACAAAACCTTAATAATATTACCTTTGAACTCATTTTTAACGAACATGGACATGGATGATAAATATGTCCTAGTAAATACATAAGTATAAACAACCACGGATAATAATGAGATTGAAAAATTAACCATTACATTATACATTCCATTAGTATAGGGTGTGTTAACATCCTTTATAATGTTTAAAATATGTTATTAAAATATACCGAACCCGTGTAAATATTTATGATGTCATATATGACCCTATTTTATCATTGAGTTAATAATATTTCAGTATTACCATTGTTTTGGATGTTAACTACTTAATTTCCCAAGAATTATTTGTAATGTATGTCATTTTTCTTATGCATGAGATATATATTATTCATATACATAAAGATATTAAGTTCATAAATATTATATTTACTCATCTAATTAATTTTATAATCATTCATGAATGGTTAATGTGAGGAACGAATTTCACCACGTCGGTGAGACGGTATGTCTTATGTACAATGAGCGACATTATCATTTCCTTGATGGTTAAATGTTTACTAATTGGATGGTATATTAGTTATAAACAATCATTATCATGTTATATTAATTAATTACATCTATTATACCCATAATTATACACATCCAAATAATGTTGTTATGAATAAGAAATTACCCCATGGCATGGAGACTATAAGTCGTATGCACAATTGAATGGTGAAATTGTTTTTCATAGGATGGGTAAAAAGAGGAACATGGTTTTAAAATAATAATTATAACATCTAATTATGTTCAATATACTTTATTTAATACTTTTTTAAGGAAAAAACAAATAATTTGGAAGTAAAAGTAGAAAATAAATTGAATTGGATTGGTAAAGAAATTACGTTTTTCTTCATTGGAATTCTCTTGGATCTCCTCTTAGGGACACCAAGAATGGTATTTTGGTAAACTCGGACCTCTATAAGTTAAATAAGAATGTTTATAGAAGAATTGGTTAGGCTTTGGTTAAACTTGAAGGCTCAAGTAGGTGTGAGGAAGTGTGGCAGGGGATTTCTTTTTGTAAGCGAGGGGATGGGCACATTAGGAAACTCTCAAAAATATTAAAATATAATAAGACTATTCTAGATCTATATAATTGAAAATGGCCCGTAATTGAAAATTAAAATTAAATTTCTACCATATCTTATCTCCCTATTATTATTTAACATTTCTTTATTTTAACAATTTCATAATAATTTAATTCAATACGATATTATTATTCCCAAAGTTAAAACTATTCATCTAATTTGACTGAAAATACGATAATACAAAGTGGTAATTCGAATATAATTATTTCAAACATATATAGTATATCATATAGATCTAGGAATTTTTTTAGACACATTAACTAATCCAGAATATAATGATATTAATATTATTAAAATCATTTATTCTATTTTTATGTTAGTTGATTAAATATTGTTTTATTATTGAAGGGGATTTTATGGTAATTATATAAATTATATAAATTGTAAATTAATATATATAATTAAAATAATTTCATTTATATCAAAATATACAATTATATTCACTCATAGATTTATTTTGTCCCAATGTGTACACAAAAAATATTAAAATACAAGATAATGATTTTTTGTTTGTATAATTGATTTAAATAAGATATAATTTATTTTCTTATACAGTTGTCCCTTAAAAAACTTGAAATCAGTCATAATGTGATAATTATTGAATCTTATTCATCTAATAAATTTATTAGACATGTTTTGGTTTTATTTTCAACATTATAATTTTGATTTACGCTTAACTAATTCCATTAACTCTTACCATAGATACATGTCTTTCTATCACTAAGGGTTAATATATTACATCTAAAATGAAAAAGAAGACATAAATGGACCATTGGTGATATATTTAACTTCAACATAATTAGTTTTTCCATGTTTAGATTTTTTATGAATTTTATATAATTTAATAAAATATTATTTATTTTAAATTAACTATAGTGTCAATTTTGACACTATTCATTATTTAACTGTTTAAAAATATCATAACATAATGATATGTGAAAAAACTAAAATATAAAATAAATAAAATTTCAAATTAATGCATTAAATTATTATTTTACATGAATTTACTCATAATATATTTATTTTATTATTTTTAATATCATTTATTTTATATTTCTACTAAGAAATTAATTTTTTCATCACAATTGTGTCATCATTAATGATAATTATTTAAAATACAAAAATTATAAATAAATGTTTATGATATATTTAACTTCATTTAGTTTTCATATACTTACTATAGTCTATTTTATCTATTAGTAATCCCTAAATTAAAATTAATATACTAATATAAAAATGAGAGTTTGACATTTTTTTTACATTCATTAATTTTTATTATATTCATGTCATATTAATTGGAAAGTGGAATTTAACTGATTCCATTTCAAAAAATATATGCTAAGGGTGTAATATATTCATCAAATATGATTTTTATATTTGTTAAAATAGTTTTATATTATTAATTTTACCTTTAATTACCCGATTTACCGTTAACCATGCTAATAAAAATAATTACTAAAATTACTATTCATATTGCCCAAAAATAGAAGTATCCTATTAAAATAATTCAGACGCACTTATCCTAAATATAGAATACTCTTTTTTGTGATTTTAAGCATGTAATTTGTAATAATTAATTTATAATTAATTCTTGTTGACAAAAAAAAACTGGTTTAAAAAAAAGTAAAAATATCTAAAAGATTAACATGTGTTTATATAAAATTTTAATGTTTAAATAATTCCAAATACATAAGTTATACAAAATGATAAATAACTAATCTAATTATACTTTAAAATAAATTAAATGGAGAATCTTTCAATATAAATTAATTATATGAAAAGATGTTTGGAATTAAAATACATTATTTCCACTATTCATTTAAATATGAAAGTTATCAGAAAAACACGAAAAAAATTTCCAAATTTTTTTATGTCTCACATCTAAATAAGAGGTTTATATTGTCAAATTGAACATATAAAAGTGTCAAATATTGGATTTAAAACTGGTTCTCCCTTAAAAGTTGGTAAAACTACATTTGTTTATAAATATTTCATTTATTCAAAAAATTGAATTTGTTTTTATATCATGTATAAAAAAACTTGGTATTAATATTAAAATTATACATAATATCTAAAATTCAAAATGTGGTTAATAATATTTTATAACCACTCTTCAAATGGATAGTCTTGGTGTGCTCTAACTCAGTGTTGTGTCTAGTGTAATCTATTTGAATTACTGAAAATGATGCGTACTGTGGATTCTTAGGGAGAAAAATTTTACCCTCCATCAATAAATTTCATACTAACTATTTAAAATTGGGATTAAAAATTAAGGGTTTGACTTTTAAAAATATCATTGATGAAATCCCACATCAAAAAATATATTAGTGAGACCATTATTTTAAATTAAGGAAAGGGAAATACAAAGTTCACCTGAAATAACACATACTAGTGTTAATTGTAAGAAAACATGCACATGAAAGAAAATTTAACCACCATGTTCATATGGAGAGTGATATATATTATTATTAGGAGAAAGTTAATAACTAAAAAGCTATCAATCTATGACGATCCAATGGACAATGTGATTCATCTCAAATGAAAGTACTAGGAAAACATTTTTTTGGTTTTATGATCCTTTCTCTAGTGTTGAATAATAAATTTACTTCATATAATAAGTACATATAAAACATAATTAATTGAAATTTTCAATTTAATCCTTTAAATAATTTCTACATCCAATTCATCTCTATCTCCTAAAGATTATAAAATTCAAAAATATGTTATTTATCTTAATCATATTGGGTTCTAAAAATGATGTTACACTATATAATTCACAACTTTTAAATAAAAAACTAGGTTATAAAAACCAAAAAATCATGTAGGACAGTGGTAGGTAATGCACCCTTATCAACCTTTAGTTTTGGTTTCAAGTCTCACGGCCCAACTAGATATGATGGGTTGTCACCTGACGTACTTGTGGTCTTTTTCTTAAAACTATATTATTATAACATTATGATAATGACCTTAAGGAATGTTTAATCCTTAAACAATAATATACAATGTCCAACACAATATATTCCAACCTATAGGCTTATCAAAAATATTTCTGTCCAAACTCATTGGCCAAAAATTTATAAAGACGATCACATAACATAATGCATATCTTTTTGTTGTAACATAACAAACATTTGAGTACATTCATCATGTATTCTCTTAAAACATGGAAATACCCTAAATTACCATAAAACTATATTTTAATATGATCGTTCATCCTTATTCCTTATGTAAAACATAGAATATTGGATATACTTATTAAATTAAAAAATGATGTAAACTCTAATGATGATGGAATAAATAAAAAATTTATCAGTTCCAAGGTATTTAATAATATCCAATATAATGTATGAAAATCAATTATCTTTTATTAAATCATAATTATTTCCATATCAGAATCATATTACAGGTTATCTTTCCCTCAAGCAAAGATTTTCAAAAAAAATTAACTTCCAACTATGTCACATTATTGTGTACCATAAAATCTCAAATCCTTAATGAAATAGTACTATAGTACAACCCTTATATTTATCATGAATATTATAACCATAAAACTATTTATGTAATAATCCATTAATCAAAATTAAAAATAACCTTAATCATTCCACTTCACTATAGAACCATTGACCACGCTTCAATATCTTATTCCTTAATACCTCTTTCCTCTCATTTTTCTTTTGTAGCTTCTTCATTATTAGTGATAGAATATTTACTGGTATAACCTTTCTGATTCTAACCATTGACCAAAACTCAAAGTAAAAAAGTGACAAACACTAATCAGAGTGATATACTACTGATGAATATTTTAGGATTTCTAAATGATTCCATCTTCTTCTCAATACATTATTCTCAAGGATTAACCATGTTTATCCCTTAACAATTCCAGAGGATGATATCCTAAGCTCAGAATTATCCACCAAGTCATTCATAGGGTTATGTTTTTTAATATTTTATTTATATATCTCATTTATATGGTTTTTTCTAAACCCCCCTATGATACCAACTATAATTCCCTGACCCCATAATCTGGAAGCCGGTGTATTATTATAATACATTGGAGTGATTACAAGGAATAAAATCCAAAAGGACTGATTAGTTTAATATTCTTAGAAAATCGATTACATGTAGGAAATTTACATTAAAATTCATAACATAAAATGAAACATTGATAATTCTTTGATAAATCCATTATTCTCCTAGCTTAACCCTACATATCAGTCATAATACACTTCATGGAATCTTTGGAAAAATAAAACATAATAAAGGGGTGATCTCAGATGCTCAGTAAGGGTAAGAATAAAATATTTGATATTATTAAAAATTCATAAACCTTAAGAAAATATGTATAACTAATACACAATCCATTTAAACATAATCTTGATCAAAATATGGTAAGAATAAATAATATCACATAAAATAAGATCATTGGGTATTCTACTAGTAAAATAATCACATGGTATATTCATAACTAATATCATAATGAAGGAATTCATAATCTCGAACTCTACACTATCATTTTATATCCTCAAGATAGCTACATTCATGATATATCAGTATGACAGTTTAATTTTGTGCATAGAAACCCTTTTGATTTGTGTTAAGATCAATCCTCTTGAGAAACTAAAAAATCTTGGAAAAAAACGTAAAGGGTTTGTCGGTAACTAATGTCATATCATGAGACATACCGATGCATCGTGAGGCTATAACAGGCCCCCTATTTCACATATAAAGTCCAATTCATTTCACTTGTGAAATGGGTTAAGAATAACATAAGCATCCATATTAAATCTAGCATATGAAATGTTAATACATTAACCATAAGCCATGAATAGTAAAAAAATATCACATACATAGTAAAACATATCATAAATCATTAAATACAATATCTATGACTGTATCGTAATAAATCAGTCTTAATTAATCATAAATTCCTATAATGGATGTTGACATAGATGAATGTAATCTAATAAAACCATTAAAACTCTTTGAGGGGAATATCTCTTCTTTGAAACAGTAAAAGTCGAGCAATTTATAAATTAATACATTTAAAAAATATTTTTGATTTAAAGTTTCCCATACCACTTTGAAACTTTTAAAAGGAATTATCATTTTAAAACAATCATTTCCATTTAAATAAATCCTTAAAACCATTTTTAAAACATGGACATAATTAAGAATAATTTATAAGAATAAATATTTACAACAATTAAAATTATGTTCTAGTTAAATATTCCCTTGTATAAAACCTCAAAAATATTCCTTTTGAAAACATTTTTAAGAAGCATGGACATGGATGATAAATATATCCTAGTAAATACTTATATATAAACAACCACGAAAATTAAGTAGATTGAGAAATTAACCCTTAACTTGTTCCTTCCATTAGAAGAGGGTGTCTTAACATACTTTATAATGGTTAAAGTATGTTATTAAATTATACCAGACCCATATACGTATTTATAATGACATATATGATCCTCTATAATTATTTTATAAATAATATTTCTATATTACCAATATTTCATGTGTTAACTGCTTCATTTTCCCAAGCATCCTTTTTCATGTGTGTTATGTTTCTTATACATGGGATATATTATATAAATAACCATAATGATATTATTTTCATAAATATTATATTTACTCATAAAATGAATTTTAAAATCATTCTTGAATGTTTAATGTGGGGAACTAATCTCACTGTGTCATGGAGATAGTAGGTCGTACGTACGCACGAGTGACAATATCATTCACTTGATGGTTAAATATTATGTAATTTGATGGTATATTAGTTATACAGAATAATAATCTTGTTATATAAATTATTTATATATATTATACTCATCATTATATCCATCCAAATAATTCATTGTTGAATAACAAATTACACCACGATGTGGATACTGCAAGTCGTACGTACGCACACATGATGATATTGTTTTCTGTAGGATGGGTAAAAGGTTGAATATGGTTGTCCCATAATCATAATACCATATAAATATATTCATGATACATGATTTAATACATTTTTATTGAAATAAAATATAATTAGGAATTAGAAGAAGAAAGAGAAATTGAATTGAATTGGTAATGCAATTACCTCTTCTTCGTTGGACTTTCTTTGGATCTCCTAATAGGGATACTAGGGATGGTTTTTTTGAAAAAAAAACCTCCAGAAGTTAACTAAATTTTTTTTAGGATAATTGGGTATTATTTTTCTAAGTTATACGTTTCATAGAGGTGTGAAGAAGTGTGGGAGTAGACCGATTTTTATAAGAGATGGGAGGGGCACTTTGGAAGACTCTCAAAATATTAAAATATAATAAGACTATTCTGGATCTAAATAATTAAAAATTATAAATAAATGAAAATTATAATACATATTCGAAAATATATTATCCCCATGAGATTATTCAACTTTTTTTTGAGTTTTAAAAAATTTAATACCAAATTAATTCAATAAGATATTATTACATCCAAATTTAATACTATTCATCTAATATGACTTAAAATACAATAATAAAAAGTGGTAATTCAAATATAATTATTTGACACATATATAATATATCATATAGATATAGTGAATTTGTTATTCATAGTTACTAATCCAAAATATAACAAATTTAATATTATTAAAATCATTTATTATATTTTTATATAATTTTAATAATTATTGTTTTAAAATTGAAGACGATATTAAGGTAATTATATAAATTAAAAAAATTAAAAATAAATTTATATAATGAAAAAATTTAATTTATATCAAAATAGATATTTTTATTCGTTAATATCTTGATTTTTTTCCCTTTGTGGACATATAAAAGAAATTAAAATACAATATAGTGATATTTTGTAACTATCTTTCATTTAAATAATATATAATATATTTTTGTGTAAAAGTTTCCATTAAACAACTCAAAATCAATAATAATGTGATATTTATTAAATATGATTCATCCAATAATTTTTTTGTACATGTTTGGGTTTTATTTTAAAACTTATAATTTGGATTTACCCATAATTAATTCCTTTAACTCTTTCGTTGAAAACAAGTCTTTTTATTACTAATGTTTAATATAGTCACTCTAAAATAAAAAAGGATCCATAAATGGACCATTGGTGACTTATTTAACTTCATCCCAATTATTTTACCAATGTTTATATTTTTAAGTGTTTAATATAATTTAATAAAATATTATTTATTTTAAAATGTCAATAGTGTCATGTTTGTTACTATTCATTAGTTGACTTTTAAAAAAAATCCTAACATAAGGATATGATATAAAAAATCGTTTAAACCATCAATTACATGTCAAAGTCATCCAAAAAATTATCTGATGATCTTAATAAAATAAAATTTTATTTATATCAATATTTTTTATACCATTTATTTGATATTTCTATTAATAAAATAATTTTTGTTTCCAAATTGAGTCATCATTAATGATTATTATTTAATCTATAAAAATGATAGATATACTTCCATTATGTAGTTAATTATATTATATTTCCATATACTATATATAGTCTAATTTATCTCATATTAATCCTTAAATTCAAATTAATATACTTATATAAAATGAGAGTGTGACATTTTGTCACATTCATTAATTTTTATTATATTCTGGTCATATTCATGGGAAAGTGGACATTAAGTGATTAAATTTTGATCCATATATGATAAGGTTATAACTTATTCATCTAATATGATTTTTATAAGTGTTAAGGTAATTTTATAATATTATTTTTACCTTTAATTGCCTTATTTACGTTTAACCATTGTAATAAAATGAATTGCTAAAGATACAATTTATAGTGCCCCGAAATAAAATTACCCAATTAAAATAATTTGGAGACACTAATTATAAATCTTAAATCCATTTTAGAAAATCTAAAAAAAATATTTTTGAGTAATTAATTTAAAATTAATTCTTGTTGACGAAACGAGAATATCAGTGTTTTAAAAGTAAAAATCATTAAAAGATTGAGATGTGTTTAAATCTAATTTTATTACTAAAATAATTAAAATGACTTGAATTATATTAAATTATACAAACATAATATAATCATAATTCAAAAAAAATTAAATTGATAATCTAAAAATATAAATAAATTAGATGAAAAAGCTATTTTGAATTAAAATGAATTATGTTTCCTTATTCATTATAATAAGAATGTTATCAGAAAAACACCAAATATTTCCCCAAAACAAATTTTTATATCCAGATTCTAAATATTAAGTTTATTTTTAAAATTTAACATATAAAAGCATCAAATATTGGATTTCAAAAGGGTTCTATAATAAAAGGCGGTAGAATTGCATTTTTTTTAAATACTCATTTTATTCAAAAAAATGATATTTTATTATATAATGTCTAAGAAACACATGAGATGACTATTAAAATTATATAGAATATATAAAATTAAAAATTAGGTTAATACTATTCATAAAATCTCTTTAAATGGATATTCGTGGTGCATTCAAACTCGGTGTTGTGTGTAGGGAAATATATTAGAATTATTTAAAAAGAACTGTACCGTGGAAGCATGGGGTGTTACATATATACCATGCTGTGGAAAGATAATAATTTCTGAATAAAAACTAAGTAGTTTTGAATGATTTACCTAGTATGTTTCTATACTCTTATAAGTTAAAAACCTTAGGAATTATCAAAAAAGTTACATACTTAGTTTTTGAAAAAAGAAACCTTTAGAATTAATGTTAAGCCTCAAAGATTTCAGAACAAGTCCAAATGGAGAGAACAAACTATTCCAAGGTCAGATACTGGTAAATATACTTCATTTTACTCCATGTGTTTAGTTTATGTAAAAGTGAAGTATTTTGTACACATGGTTATAAGATATGAGATGCTTTGGGATGTTCTGTCGATGAATTTCTTGACAAAGCATTCATTAATCAATATAATGGACTAATTCATAAACACGCATTCTAGTATCCACATTAGGGATATGATGTTATTAAAGAGGTTTTATGTTAGGAATTATATATTCAAAATTATTAAAAAAATTAGTGTGGAGTAATTCTTAAATGAATATTTCATTATACACATCAATGCCATGATGTTAGTAAAATGAGTATCAATATTGAGACTAATAACTGGTGCATAAAATTACAATATATTTTTATAAATGCTTCGTATGTAATGGAATTTTCCCATATTCAAACTATCATAACTAATAGATATTATATGAGTATTTGTATTTTGTAAATAAATAATTTCATATGAACATGTGTTAAGATGCATATAGATTGTTAGGATATAAACAAACATTAGTCAAGTAAAAACACAATTTGTATCTATTGTAACTATAATGAAGTTTTCTTCGGATATTATATAAATCCCTATGATAGAATTAAAGAGTCATGTTATATAATATATTTCTATATAATGGTGTACATATCTTCTTGAGATAGCCAAATCCAGGTTGACTTTGTATCAGTGAATACCTAACGTGAACAGGTAGTTGGAATAGGAACTAGTTTACAAGAGGCATAGAAGAGGGATGTTCCAGAGACAGATACTATGTAGGATGGATAAAACCATGGTGGTGGTTTTTTATTCACCACATCTAGTTATCCATTATTTATTTTAAATATTAAATTCTACATGTATGTTGTATATGGAAATTAGATGACATAGAAAATATGAATTAAATTTTAATATTGGATTCTATGTATAAAAATATAAAGGGATTATTAATTTATATATAGTGATGGTTATTCAAATAATATTATACATGGATAGTATATGCATAGAACCAATAAGACATGATTGTTTATAGAAAGTCTTTATTCCTAAATCCATTATAATTTTTACTTTTCATATCTATTTTTTCAATGATCATTTTTTTATGAATTGGATGTCGAGGAAAAATTTCTATAAAGGTGTCTATATAGGGAAACCAGAAATGGATGATAACATCAAAGAATTATAATAAAGAGTTAATATTAAGGATATATATTTCATGATTAACATAAATAAATAATAGAATATTCATTTGGAATGTGTCTTTTCTGCATGTCTACCGAGTGTTAGTGGGAGAGCCAAAAGTTTTCATGTAAAATTTCATGGGTAACATTTACAAAACAACTATAAGTCCTATAATTATTTAATACAAGAATTAAAGTTATCATCTAGTTATTGACTTAAAGTAGAATAATATGTTTTATCGAACATGATCTACTGAGGTATATCTAACAGTTTCATGGACCTAGTCAAATGTACATATACTGGAATGTTATTATAAAATACATTTTGGAATAGTTCGAGATAGAATTGTTACCTATGTAACATGGAATATATCTGTATTGTATATATTTTTCTGAGGCATATGAGGAGAATAGTTTGGTGATTTGAAATCCATATACTTTTGTTGGGGATCAATCCCATATTACATGATATATAATAGAATTATTATTTACAATATATACTTTAGGGTAGGAAAATATCAATTATTTCTCGGAGAAATGACAGGGATGTAGTAAAAACTATACAATTTTACTTGAGTAAGTACAAAAAATATGTACCTCATATATGGAGAATAATGGATTTTGGTTTTCAAGGGACATAAAATAGTCTTCCTTTGATCTATGTGATCCAATAGAATATTTTGGATATTGTAATGAGAAAGAGAATCTGATTCAATACAACAGTTTCTGTACCAACAAATATAGAGTACATTACTGCTTATGAGGTAGCTAAGAAGTGGTTATTAAATGAAACTACATTTCGAAGTTCTTGAAATAACACCTAGTAAGTAAGGAATTAACATAATATAAATTATGACACTTTTACTAACTAAGATGTCATGTTTTTTACAATGGAAAAAATATTGTATACTAAAGGTTTATATCTGTTGTGAAGTTATACTCAAGTAGGTGAGGTCATACGTAATAGTATATCCAAAAAATGGAGATGTGGCAGACCCAACAACTAAATTCGTGACTCTGTAGAAACCTGATATGAATCATGTTAGTGAAAACAATGTTAGATATCAAGTGGGCTCTAGTGAAAGTGGGAGTGTTGTAATAGTGGGTACCCTATACCCAAATTTACTATACAGTTTGATTCCCATTTCATATATACGAAAAGATATACTTGATTTACTCTAACCATTATAGTGTAAACATTTATATATCCACTATTTAATAGCAATGTATATAGATGAATCATCATATAAAAGGGTTATAGTAGATCTTAGGACATAATGGGAACCTTAAGATACTATGACAATAATAGTAAATATATTTCATATGGTTGTGACAAATAATACTGACTAGACATGATACATGTTTGACTAATACGTGTTAGAGTCTCTTGAGAATTGATAATTCTTTTCATGAAGTTCACACATGGTGATCTCTAGTAGTTGAGATCATGAGTATGTACTCACCAATAGAAACACCACATGTTTTGGGTTACATTGGATGTTCCTTTATAGGAACACGTGTATTAGTCTCCTAACTTGAGGAAATTATGAATGTGTTCCCTTTGATCACATACTTTTACACATATAAAAAAACAAAGATAATGAACTCTTGGTGAGTTATCTTGCATTGGGTTCATTATTGGTGGAATGAAATTTGATGAATGATGAAGATAGAATTTATCTCTTCCAAGTTGATAAATTTATATATCTATTTCATTATTGATTAGGATGGAAGTAACTTCATAAATCCATATCCATTGTAGTAGAGGCTGAATTCATCTAGTTAGATCAAAAAGTAATAAATCAAGAATATGTAATGACATTGGTGTGCATATTACATTATGAGATATGAAAGACAAAGATATTATATTACTCGGTGTCTGGTTGTAGGTCTGTTTCAATTTCTATGACTACACCTTATCTCATAAAGTATCATGATGGATTTATTGATTTTTATCTTTGTCTATGAGTAGTATTTACTTCTATCAAAATAAGGGTCTAGAAGGTCACAAACAATAGAATATTAAAGAATCCACCCTATTCAGGTTAATAGGTATATAGGAAAAGGTAGATCCACCACTGGGGTCTAGGATTTATCCATGGCTTTATGATCATCAAAGTAATAAATAAATTCTCATTATTCAATTTAATAATAATTTACAATGAATTCATTTACTAAATTTGCTTACAAGTATTCAAAAAATACCTGAAAATATTATATAAATGAATAGTAGTTTAAAATATTCAATGTTCATTTAACATTAGCTGGAATACTGATTTGAGTTAATGGCATGGGTTTTGTCACAAAATATATTTATTATATTATATGAAATTGATAAAAAAATATAATTGATATTTATGACTCCGTAGAGTAGTCATAATGTATCATTTATGTAATGTGTAAAATATTCAGGGCACGGGGAGACTTTACGAGGTAATTTTATAATAGACTATTAGTATTGATTGAAGAGGCTCTCACCTATGACTATTTAGGGAGATATCTTTTGATATCCTCTTTCCTATCCCTCTTAATTTAGAGTTAATCTCTAGATCTATGTGATAAGATCAAGCTCTCCCTCAGGCATCAAAGTTACACTGATGTGGTGATCATTGTAAATTTAAAGGAATCATTATATATCCACCTTAGTAATTTTAATTCATTGACCAATAATCCCATATATGTTTTATGTGTGTGTGGATTATCGAATCGAATTCATCATCAGATCCTTCAAGAAATGATCACTGGTTATATGAAGATGTTGAGTGAGTCTTTGTATTGAACCAGGTTTTTATAGTTTTATTTTTTGATTAAATTTCCTTAAAGATGACCCTCAGTCATTTCTAGTGTATTTTTTTCTTTCTATGATGATGTTACATCGATCGATGGTTGAAAAAGGGAAAATCCTTGACCAACTAGATTCATCTACGCCCCTTTATACCTTCAATTTTATTATATTATTCTTATTTTTAAATTTTGGATAATTAATTATAAATTTTGATAATTAATTATTTATTTTATGTGGAATGATACAGGACCCCATGGTTTTGTATATATGTGATGTAATAATTTAATATTTTAAATTTTCATTAATTGTTATTAAAATCATTATGTTTTTTGTTTCTTCCTCCATTAATAATCATTTAAATGTTTTTTAAATGACAATTTTTCAATTGTGGTCCACCCTAAGGTACATTCTGGGTTGGATTAAGGATAATATTGGTTTTACATGTTTTGTCGAGGGGTTTTCATTAAGAAATACAAATCATTTAGCCTCCAGTTTAAGAACACAAGCCACCTGTAATTTTATGCTCTCTTCTTTTTTTAAAATGATATATTAAAGATATTATACTAAATAAAAAAAATACTCTTAATCATTTTTACAATGAATAATGATTACTAAAAGCTACGTAGCATCAGAATACATGAATATTTCACTATGTTCTACTTTCTTGAAGTTGAGTAGTTTTTCCAAAATCTATTCTCAAAATGTCAAAAAACCATAATTTAATAACATTCTATGACACATATGGAAGAATATGCACCGGGTATCACAATTCCATCTTTACATTTTGAGATACAAAAAATCATGATTTTCATAATTATCAAAGAATTTTATAGCTACATATACAATCATGTTTCTATTGTATATAATAAAATTTGACAATATGAAAAGATAAAAAGTTAGAGATATTTTAATTGAAGAATTATGTTCATTTATTATTATGAGACTATAATTGTTTGCTTAACAACATAGTAACCTCTATCTTCAGAAT
Source organism: Viscum album (assembly GCA_963277665.1). NCBI lineage: Eukaryota > Viridiplantae > Streptophyta > Magnoliopsida > Santalales > Viscaceae > Viscum > Viscum album. The sequence goes on from OY728157.1 coordinate 693,177,297, forward strand.
AGTTAACTTATTATTTGAAATTAGACCATATTATTGTGTGGGGTAATATTTATTCAATTTTTTTATTAGATTATTAATATTGGTTTAAATCATTTTTAGGTCGATTTAGTGTTATGTCGAATCAAAACCCTTCTGTTGAAAATGATGAAGATGGGTGACGTATAATTTTGATTATACATGTTTGATTAATCATTTATATCTTTATATATGAATTTATAGGGAAAAATATGAAAATAAAATACCTATGAAATTTTTTTGTATTTATTTACCTTGAAACACTCCTCATTATTATAAGTTTTGGATGAATTCTATGTTTATGCTATAGAAAAATGATTAGTGGATTGTAGAATAAAATGTATCTATCATGATTTTCAATTCAAGGGATAATTGAATTTATTTGAAGTACATGTGAATTTGATATTGAAAAAAATTCTTATTGATATGTATGTTAGATTTGTAATTGGGAATAAAATGACATGGAATGTAAGAAAAATGAAATCTTTTCAATGAAACAGAAAGTGACAAGCTAGAGGATCATTCAGTTTAATGTTTTATAAATAATTCATTCATATTTATAGGATATAATATCCATGATTTTAATATATCAACACAACCATTAGTTGATATGGATCAGGTTGATCTTGCTCATAAATTTAGTGACTAAAAATTGTGTTTTATGAATTACTTAATGTTTTTCAAGAAGAACTATATTAAGCATGTTCGAAGTATTAAATGGTTTATTTTATACATAATTTGTGTCATATCAAGTCTATCTATGGAATTATTGACAAAGTAATGTACATTATTTTAAATATTCATCATGATGAATTTAGTGACGCTATGATCCACACACCATTATATTATATTAAAAATACATTATCAACAAATCTGAACTTTATTATACAAAGATACATGCATTACCTAATGATTTCATGATTAACAGGGGATTTGATTATCATAAATATGAATGCATATGATTTCATACAGGAATATGGGAGTCAATGAAATACATTGAGAGTGAAAATAAATAGAACCAAATGAAGAAATAAAGGAAGAAATATCCTATAAATATATTGTATTAATTTCTTATGAAACTCGATTGAAAATATTATTCATTTCATCTAAGACTACATATGGAATTATGTGGCATACTTAGGATAATAACAACTATGAATTGATGAGGCATCCAAAATATTCAAGATCATAGAATGTGTTTGATTAATTATATCCATATTTTTATTTTGATCCTATGAATATATGTTTTGGATTTGATTTATATAGTTTTAACCCTTATGGGACATTAAGTACAAATTATGGAATATGTTTGTTTGTTTTAATCTCATATACTCTAACACCGTGTATTTTTCTAAGGAAGACTTATATCATTATTTCTACGGTTATTAACAGAAATAAAAAACCTGGAAATAAAATTTATGTATACCTTCAACCTATAATCAGTGAATTTCCAGAATAATGGGATGATGTTGTTAAAAAAATTGATTCTTCATTGAGAAAAATATTCCCAATTTCAGCTACATTAATATGAAAAATTCATGACTTTCTTGGACCCAGAAACGTATCCTTTTTGAACAATCATACTACTTTTCCTTATCAAGTCTGCAATTTTAATTTTTAACCTCAATGATTACCTCATAGTATATATTGATGTTTTATGTTTAATTTATTTATTTCTTGATGTTTCACATAAATCCAGGTTTAATAAGACACAATTTAATTAAGATATTGAATTGAGAAATCTGTTGAAGTCATTATCTGGTTAAAAAATCAAAGGGCAATTAATGAATGTCACATTAGAGTTTGTAAAATGTAATCATAATAAGGTTGGAAAAGGAAATGAGTTATAGTATCGAAAGCAGCTGGAACACAACAAAGTAATAAAATGAGTATATTTTTCAAACAAATTTACTAGTAGTTTAATTAGATACATCAATCTTTATATAATGAATATTTATAATAACATCACTGACTATGTAATTATTACATTCCTTAATGAGTATAGTAAATTGAATGATCGCCGTAATACTTATTAGGATTTGGAATCAATTATTATAATGCTTGTTTTTTGGGAAAATGATGACAAAATGTATCCTTCTTCAATATTTACAATTAAAAAATAGGATAAAGTTGTATTCCTTCAAAAATTAATGAATTTAAAAGTTCCTTATGAATATAGAATTACTATTTCATAATTTTTTGATACAGAACATTGAAAGATAAATTGATTGAAAATTCCTGACTCACATATTTTGATGAATCCATTTGTTCTGTTGGAATTTCATAATATATTACCCGATAAAGTATCTCTAGTTCTAGTTGAGTTGTGTATAATTTTCATAGAGCTCTATTCAAAAAATCTAAATCAAACTGAGATTGATAAAATACAAAACATAAATTTTCTAAAACTTTTACATATTTTGAGGTTTTTTCGACCTTAATTCTTCATAGTGATGATTTATTTGACAATTCATTTATTTAAGTAACCGACACATGGTGAGATGATACACTATAAATATATGTATTCAATTGAGTGGTATGTTGAAATAAATTAAAATTTCACTAGTGGAGTCAATTTTATTAAATCATTGTATATATTTTTAATATGTTTCTTATTTTTTTCATCAAGTAATTAGGTCATTAGAAATCATATGTAAGGAATAATGCTCAAACAGATTTCTCTATTGTTGATCGTTACACATCCAAAGGGTTCCCGACCTTCTGTTTTATGTATTTTGAAGGGATTGAGGCTAAATTAAATATTATTGGAAATCATGATGACATATCCTTAAATTATCATCCTAAAACCCAATCATCGATATTTGAGACTATTGGATGACCAATTGGAACGGTTTAGACTTTTAAACTGAAGGAATTGGATTTTCTACAAGAACATAGATATATGCTACCGAATAATCTTATTGTAAGTCAATTTATTAATGATTTAAATTGAAATAAATATATGAATAAGTGGTCGAGATTGAAATTATCTAGAAATAAAAAAATCTATTAATAAGGAGATCATAAAATGGATCACCGATCATGTAATTATATATTAATTTTCATATTATTAATATATAGTTATTTTCTCTGTGATAAAAGTTACAGTATATCTTCCTGTATCGATAATGAATATTGAGAACAAAGATGAAAAATAAAATTTTGGGAAGTTTTGGAATTATGGTCATCTTAGGAATACTATGGGATTTGATTCCGACAACATTCAGGGGTTCATGTTTCGTACAATTTAACTTGAAAAATAATTGAAAATATAATATAGTGGCTTATTTACCCTGGAGAATGTTGGATACTATGGATTTCTTATTGACATAATAAAATAAATCCTCATGGTCAATTTTATATTGTCTAATTAACTTAGAAGTTAGGTAGAACTGATAGGGTTATAATGTAATATTCATTTCATTTTACATATATCATCTTCTCCCACTTGATCCATAGAAGTGAACATTCAAAGCATGATCCATTTATCTTAGATTCACAAGAGACGATGGTTTGTTCTATGGATGATGAAATAAATGAAGACTGAAGTGTTTTTATATAAACAAATAATAGATACTTGAATGATATTAGTGATTAATGTCAATTAGAACCTTGTGAAAGTGAACCTCAAATACTATGAAACATGAGAACACTTTTCTGCTAAAAATATTGAAATAATATAAATTGCAAGAGAGGTTTGAAAAAGAAGTACTCGACATAATGGATGTTAATAATAATTAAGAAAATAAAGATTAAGATAATTAAATGTATAAATTAAAAATGTAACTCCATTACAATTTATCATTTATAAATGTTTCTTATATATATATATATATTGGTCTATTTTTTACCTTTTTTGTAAAAAACATTTACTTCTTCATTTTTTTGTACATTTAATATATTATGAACCATTTGAATTAGAATATTTTGGAGAATAAAAAATATCAATATCCTACCTGATAAACATCTTAGAGAACACCACCACTCCCATAAAATTCATTGGAATTGAGTGATTCTTTTATATCAGATACTTCTAGAAAATCAGAAGCATCCCTTAATGTTGTTGGTTGCCCACATCAAATGCATCTTCAATGAGGAAGTATTTTTTCACCTCTCTATTAAGGGTATTTTGGAGAGTAACCCTTACTGGTATGAATTCCATTATACAATAAAACTATATACATTATCAAAATTTTAATGCAATTTTTAAAATACTAATTTTAGAAATAGAAGTGATGTAATTATGAATATGGAATATGTATGACACTTGAAGAAAATGAAGATTATCATTCCATTGGATGAGTTCGGGGTTCCTACCATTGATGATACTATAATTTATGGATTGATTATTAGGTATCATTATTGTGAGGAGGTGAGGATTTTAGTTAATTATAAATATTGGAGGCATATTCCCACAACATTGAGAAATGATGTAATTGTTAAAGAAGTAAATTTAATATTATTTTAAAATTCATTAATAACAATTTTTAAATAAATGAGTAAAATTCGGTAGTTTAGTTTTAAATTAATATTTTTTAGGTATATATTTTTTCAATTCGAAAATGTGAAAATGTTTAAAACAAAAGTGACATGTTTATACCGAAAACATGAACTTCAAGTCATACTGAACACATCATGTTTTTGGATGATGTGTGTTCAATTCCCACACTTCAAAAACGAAATAAAGATTATTGTTCTATTTTTTAAAATGACCCATGATCATTTGTAGAGTTTTGGAATTGTGACATACATTTTATAGTAAAAATTGATCATTTTATATTGAAAATACACTCTTCAAGTCACACTTCCCACTGTTGGATTGATAATTTGATAGATATGATATTGATTGTAGTATCAAGCTATGATGAAGATAGTCAATATACAAGAGGGGATGAATTTTATACTTTAAAAACCCTTAAGGAAATTATGTATAAACAAAATTCACAACACCTCTAAGTTCTTTTAATTTTCTTGATTCCAGAAAAGTGATTCCGGAAATGAAACTTAACAAAAGTTTACAATAATAATGATTCTACCTTAAAGTGTATAGAATTATATTTAATCAGATTATAAGTTTAAGGAAGTATAATAAATTTATACTTTCCTCAACAACCAAAAATAAAGATGAAAAAAAATTGAAACATTACAGGTAACAAGTAGAAACTCTTTTTACCCAAAGACAAGGGTATCCAACAACCCTGGATAAAAGGTCCCTTGATTTATACTTTCAAGAAAGTCCTTCTTACCCAAACCCAGGTAAGCCATCAATACGAAGATCAGTATCTATCTTTCTATCCCCACAATCCCTCAATTTGTAAGTAAATCGACACCTCTAACTTTACAACCAGAAGTCTGTGATTTCAAAGAAAATCACACCTCCGCACAAAGAAAATCTGCATGAAGAAAAGTTTGAACAATCCATTCAAATTTTCTACATGAAGCCCGAGAGTTTATAATAACCTCTCTCTCTAGAGATCACTTCAACAAAATGTATGAAAATATATTAAAGTTTTAGTTGTTTCTCTTTTGATCTTGATCAAATGAGCTCCTATTTATAGGCATAGCTTCAATGGCTGACTCTTTCCTCCAATGGTCATATTTTTCCATGAATTTCAAAGGGACATGTACACATGTCACTCAAACAACTGTTAGTTAGTAATTGAATGCATGACATCATTTTATACCCAAGAAATGAGTAAGCAAAAATATGGTTACTTAAGAAAATTCATTTTTTGGAATGTAAGCAAAAAATGAAAGTTTGGAGTCTAACCAAAAATGCATTTGGAGTCTATAATTTAAGGATATTCGGATTCTATTTTACAAGGAATTCGGAACCTAAATTCTATAGAATTATGGAATATGAATTTCAAGGAAATTCAGAATCTGGATTCACAAGAATTATGAGTCTGAATTCAAAGAGTTAGGAGTCAGAACTCATAAGACTTCAGAGTCTGAATTCAGAGAACTCGGAGTCAGAACTCAGAAGAGTTCGAAGTCTGAATTCAGAGAACTCGGAGTTAGAAATCAGAAGATTTCGGAGTCTAAATTCAGTGAACTAAGAGTCAGAACTCAGAAGAGTTTGGATTCTGAATTCAGAGAACTCGGAACCTGAATTCAGATCCAAAAAACATAATGTTCTATATCTAAGTATTATATGATTCTAATGTTTTGGACACTAAACCAAATTTTATACATAGATAAAATAATGAACAATGAAAAACATGGTAAGGATAAATTTTCTTGGAGAAGGAAAAATTTCCTTATGAAAGTAAAATATAGGATAGAATGGGTTTTTCCTTAAGATAATGTGTTTCTGATTTTAAAAACAAGAAGTAAATGTAAAGTCATAAGGAAACCTCATTGACTCCACAATATCCCCCAAGTATGATGGAATTGAAAAGTCATAAGGAAAAAATTATTGACTCAACAATCTAACCCTTTTTGGAAAGCACAAAAAACCTTACGAAAAAAATATAAGGACTTAGAAAATATTTTTCTAGACTTTGAAATAAAACATATCTCCCTTTACACATGGACAATGATGAATACGAATAACTACCACTTAGCATTGGGAACTCTAAGGATCAAATTCTAGATTTCTGGAATGATATTTTTCATTATCTTGAATACAAAAATATTCGTAATGAAAACTCCCCCTTAGATAAACTTCCCCTTACTTAGTTATATTTTTTCTTTACTTAGAATTATTTTTCCTTTCACCTCCTTTGTGATTCTAAAAAAAAATTGAGGGAATGGAAAAGAAATTATGGTACCTGAAAAATTATTATAACACATCCAAAAAACAAACAACCACAAATTTCATTATGATTAGTAAGAATTTTTACAAGGAAATGAATACAACAAAAGATTATATTGGGTCTATTATCCTTCCTTTACTTGGGAAATAAATTTATCACTATAGTCTTTAGCTTCTTTATCTCCTTATGATCTTCCTCTACTCTCTTAAGAATCTATTCGTGATCCTCATCTTTCTTCTCTATGGCTTTGATTCTTTCTTCCTGAGCCTTCAGGGCTTCTTCCTACTTAACAAGATTTTCTTCAATATCAATCCGAAGATCCCTTTCTCTCTTCCAGCATTGGGAAACAGAATAAAAATTTCCGTTCAAATAATTTACTTCTTGAATCTGAGTATTATACTCAAGATATAGATTTTCATCAAAACTAGTTGTAAGATCCTTGATCCAACCATAATCTATGTCAAAATCCTCCTTAACACCATCTTGAAACTCATCAAGTTCTGTAAAATCTTCAACTATTTTCTTTAACCAGCAAGCCACTTTATTATAAGATCTTTTGAGGGAATCTTAGTTAATGAATAAATTCTTGAAATCAGCATCAAGCTTGACACACTTGTCCATCACCATGAACACTGAATCTGATTTTTTATTTAGTCTGTGTTGAAGAATCTAGCATCTAGAGTTTATGCTAAGAAAAATCGGTATGGTCCCAACAAGATTTTTCAATGATTGAACAACAAAATCTTGTTCAATAGAAGATGTTTCTGAATCTGAAACTTTGTTAGGAGATGGTTATTTTTCTAGCTCAACAAGTTTCCTCTTTGAAGATCCAATTGCTTCCTTATTCATTAAAACAATTTTAGTAAGTGTATCAACAACCACCTTTTTACATTTATCAGTTTTCAAAACGAATTCCTCTTTTAGAGATTCATGTTAGCTATCAGTCAGCTGAACAATCTTATCATCATCTACATCTTCATTTTGAGATCCTGCTTCAACATCATCAGGATTAATAAAATGATGATTATAACTTTCTTCCTCAGACAACTTGTTCACTTCATCTTTAGCCTTGTCATATAACCCAGGAGTAGAAATCTTCAGAGATTCATCTTGTGAAGTTCGGATTGACAATTTCTCGGATGGGATTTCATTTCTTGAAATTCTTCCACTTTCTTAATCAAATATTCTATATCACCACTGCTTTCAGCTTCTTCTTATACTCCCTTGAAAACTTCTTTCTCTTTAAGAACCTTCTCTTGGGCTTTTTCCGGAGTCATGAACTTTTTCCTTGGAGTCTTAAGTAAGGGTTGTACCAGGAAGGTTTATGGAAACAAAATTTGTTCAGAAGATTTTTCAGTATCCCTCAGAAGAGATTGAACTATTTCAGTCTTAGACATATTTTTCCTTAACTTATTTTCTATAGCTTGTTTATCAATCTCATTAGCTATCTTCTCTTTTAAATCCTTGGATTCTGCAAGATCCAAGCCAAAATCTGGCTCTCATTCCTTATGATTTTTCTTATTTTCTCTCCACATGGTTATAACCTCATTAGAATAAGCTTTTTTCTTCTTAGGTTTTGGCGGTGCGGATTGAGCTTCCATAGATTTTGGGGGTTTTTTATTCTTCTTTTACTTCTTTCATATTTCTCTTCTTTGCAACCTTTCTCGAAGGTTCAGCCACTTCTCATTGCTTTGCTTCAGCTTCCTCCTTATGTAGGTCATAAAATTTTCCAAAGTCATTAGAAAATACAATGTTCATTCTTTTCAAAGTATCATCACTCACAAGGATAACATTACAGTTCCTGGGCTTCGAGCTTTAAGGGATTTTAAAATATTCTAGACACCGAACAATCATCTTTGAATGAACAGATGGTTACATGATCATCTGAGCCTTCAGAATTTCATTCTTGATATTCTCAATCTTATTCAGAATATGCTTAACCAAGTTAACCTTTATCAGGTTCACCAGAAAATATAGGATGTACAAGTCACTCTTCATTAAAGTGCCCTTGTAAAATTTTCTCGGAATGATAAATCCTTCACCCAGAGTTCAAGGATCTGATTATTCGTAGAGAGGTGAGAAATCTTCAAAGTCTTGACATCAGTAAGACCAAGGCACTACATAACTTTCACCTTTACAAAACTTCCTTTAAAATTAGGTAGCTTATGGGAACATAATTCAGCTTCTCCTTCATACGACACTCTAATCAAAATAGCTGATTTAGTGTATGAAAGAGTATAAGTCATTCCATAGATTATAAAGTAAAACTTCTCTCTACCTTCTTCCTTCAAGAAACTGATTGATTCATAAATCAATGTCAGTAGATCTAGATACAATATGTCTTTAGCCCTTAGCTTCGATATGCAAACACTCTCCCATCCATTCATCTTAATGTTCATTGAAATAATAGAATCATACTTGTTGAAGATGTTCGGATGCCCCAACATTTCTCTATACACATGCCACTCCAGAATTGGTTTGACAGTAGAAACATCTTTTGAGAGGATTCTTATACAAAAATTCATTATTGAGAAACTCTGAGATGTTTGAAACGGGCTTATGAAGAGTGTCAGAACTTCAGTACGCAAGAGCTTGAGATCGATGTGGGACAACCCTTGGGGGTCTTTTATATAGGCGTTGGAAGTGACAATTCATCTTCCAAATGCAATATAATGGCTGAAAATCCTTCCGATCAGATCTGATGGTTGATATGATAGCCGCAAGGAAATATTGATAGAATCTGATCTTTTGAGGTTTTTTAAGAAAAACATTTGGATCTAAGGAGAAGAGAATCTAAAAAATTTCATAAACAATTGAAAATATCTGGAAGTAAATGATGATTATGAAAATTTATGAAAGGAAACTTATCTTTCAGATTTCCAGGAAGATTATTCGTATTGATGGAAATGTTTTCTTGAAGAACTTTAGATTCCAAAATGAATTGGATTACAAAAAATTTTTAAATGAAAAACTTCATTACAAAAAATTTTGAGAATGAAAAACTTCATTAAGAAAATTTTGATTTCAAAAAACTTCATTGACAAAATTTTGAGTACGAAAGACTTCATTACAAAAAATTTGAAAATGAAAAACTTCATTTCAAATACTTTTGAAAACATCATTATGAAAATTTTGAAAGCCTCATTATGAAAAATTTATAAAACTTCATTATGAAAAATTTTGAAAACTTTATTATGAAATTTTTTAAAAACATCATTATGAATTTTTTTTAAAACATCATTACAAAAAAAATTTAAATAATTATTATGAAAATTTTTGAAAAAATCATTACCAATATTTTTGAAACCTCCATTACGAAAATTTTAGAAAGCTTCATTACAAAAGTTTTTGAAAACTTCATTACGAAATTTTTTGAAAAACTTCATTACAAAAAATTTCAATACTAACAAACAAATGTACTCCCCCAATAAAAAGGTGTTTATTACTGTAAGGAGATTGGTTTCAACAGAAAGTTAACAAGGAAGATTACCTTATGTTTACCATTCCTAACATCTATTTAATGCATTCAAATCTATCGGAGGGTATAGATTTTGTGAAAATATTAGCAAGTTGATCTTGGGTTTTGATAAATTGAAAAATAATATCCCCTTTTAATGTGTGATCCCTAAGGAATTTATGCCTAATATCTATGCGCTTTGCACGAGAGTGATCTGAATGGTTTTTACTAAGGGCAATGGCACTAGTATTATCACACAAATTTTGTGTTTTGGTAAAACTCATACCATAGTCTGTGAGTGTTTATTGTATCCACAACACTTTGGCACAACAACTTCCAGCTGCTATATATTCAGCTTCAATAGTGGACAGTGCTACTAAGTGTTGTATCTTGAATGACCAAGAAACTAATGAGTCTCCTAATAAATGACATGTTCTAGATATAATTTTTCTATCCATTCTATATCCACCAAATTCAGCATCCGAAAAACATTTTAGAACAAAATCATTTCCAGAAGTATACAAGAGTCCTAAATCCATGGCTCCCTTTAAGGAGTGAAAAATTATTTTCACTGCCTTTAAATGAGATTCCTTAGGATTAGATTGATATATTTCACATAAGAATACTGAAAACATTATCTCTGGATGACTAGCTGTCAAGTAAAGTAAGCTTCCAATCATACCTCTAAAAGATGTTTGATCTACTGGTTTCCTAACTTCATCATGATCAAGTGAATTTGAGGTACCAATGGGAGTACTAATACACTTAGTGTTTTCATATACATACATTAAAAAAATATCCTTAATATAATTATTTTGGGATATATATATTCCTTCTAGTTTATGAGAAATCTGAAATCCAAGGAAAAATGTTAACTCACCCATCATACTCATTTCAAACTCAGATTTCATTAGATCCGCAAAGGAATCAGTTAAATATTTCTGAGTTAAACCTAATATAATGTCATCAATGTAAGTTTGAACAATCAAAACATTTTTATTATCTTTTCTTATTAAAGGGTTGGATCTACTTTCCCCTTAACGAAATTATTTTGAAGCAAAAATTCTTTATGTCTTTCATACCAAGCTCAAGCATCTTGCTTAAGTCCATAAAAATCTTTGGTACATTTATAAACATGTTCAGGATGTATTGTATCTTCAAAATCAATAGGTTTTCAAAAAAAACTTCCTCTTGAACATAACCATTAAGGAAAGAACATTTCACATCCATTTGAAAAAGATTGAAATTTAAGAATTCTTCAAAGGGAAGTAAAATACGATTAGATTCAAGTCTAGATACTAGAGAATGAGTTTCTTCATAGTCTATTCCTTCTTGTTGATTATAGCCTTTAGTAACCAATGTATCTTTATTTCTTACTATGATTCCATTTTCATCACACTTATTTCTGATGACCCATTTTACTCCAATAACAGATGTTTCCTTAGGTCTTTCAACCAAGGGCCAAACATTATTCCTTTAGAATTCATTTAGTTCATATTTCATAGCTTTTATCCAATCATCATCACCTAAAGCTTCATCAATACTTTTTTTGTTCTAATTGGGAATGAAATGATAGATATTGTACTTCATTCCTTAAGGGACTTCTAGACCTTACAAGTTGATTTATATCACCAATGATTCTATCACTGGAATGACTCTTAAGAAACAACTGATTGGGGTTTTGTAAAACCTGTTCATCAACATAGGGTAGGAAATATTCTGGGGTAAATGCTTCAAAAGTATCTTCTTGGACATATTCCTTATCAGAAGGATATTTTAACAAATATTGATAATCAGTTTTTGAAAACACATCCGAAGTTGCAGGATGGGGTTGTTTAAAAACAAAGGGACTAGTTTCATCAAATTTGACATGTAATGTTTCCTCAACAGTACAAGGGTTTTTATTGAAAACTCTTTAAGCCTTAGAAGTTGTGGAGTAGCCTAAGAAAATTCCTTCATTATATTTTTGTGTGAATTTGTGTAAGTTATATTTAGTATTCAAAATGAATACCTTGCAACCAAAAACCATGAAGTAGGAAAGTCTAGGTTTTCAACCGTTCCATAATTTATAAGGAGTTTTATTAAGAAAACGACTAATCAAACATGATTTATAGTATAAAAATCAGTAATTATAGATTAATCCCAAAAATTTTTAGCTACAGAATACTCACTGAACATGGTTCTTGTTATCTTTTGAAGAATTCTATTTATTCTTTTAACAAAATTATTTTGTTGAGGTGTTCTAGGTGCTGAGAATTTATGAGTAATTCACTTTCTACAACAAAAAGTTTCAAAATTAGAATATTGAAATTCTCCTCCATGATACATATGAATAGTTATTAAAAGAAGGTTTTTCTCATTTTTATCTTGGGCTCTAAAACTTTTGAAATAAGAAAAATCTTCATATTTCTTTTCTAGAAAATAGACCCAGGTAAATCTAGTGTAATCCTCAACTAAGACAAATACATAATATTTGCCTCCAATTCTTACAGTTTGTGTTGGACCAAAAAAACCCATATTCACCAATTGTAATGCATCAATGGTTGAGACTTAACTGACTGATTTAAAATTTGATTTATTTTCCTTTCCATATTGACAAGGATCACAAAATTTTTTCGAATCAAATCTATGCTCTGGCAGATCCTTAACTATTACTTTTTAGTGAGTTTACATAGGTTCCTAAGGTTACAGTGACCTAACCTTCTATACCATAACCAAGAATAATATTCCATTACACTAATGAAATGAAGATCATGGATCCTAATGTCTTCTAAGTTCACTGTGTAAAATTCTCTTGCCTGTTGGCAGAAAGAATAAAATCTTCCTTGGAATTGTGTACTAAGCACTTTTCATTCCTAAAATTCACAAGGTAACCTTCATAACATAATTTAATTATGCTAATGAGGTTGTTCTTAAGACCCTTAATAAATGAAACATTTTAAATAGAAGGTTTTCTAAGAAGAACTATGTTACCTATACCAATAATTTATCCCTTATCATTATATCTGAATGTTACTTTTCCTCCTTTCTTCTTGATAATATTATCAAAGAATATTTTTTTTCCAGAAATATATTGAGAAGATCTACTATCCATGTTCCAATTATTGTTGTTGGTACCTACATTATTTTCCTGAAAATAAGAAAGTTAGACTTTTAGAATCCAAACTTCCTTGGATCCGAAATTGTTAGACAATAAATTTTTTGTATCTACATTTTTTTTAAAATTAATTTTTATGAAACCCAAGATATTGAACATTATTCAAAGTGAAATTTTTCGTCCAATGCCCACCACATTGACATTTAGTAAAAAAAAAGGGCTCTGGAAGGAATGAAATAGTTGTTTTGGAAAACAGGTTTTTGGTGAGTATAACCTACTCCAATAGTATTTCATTAAGGTTGGATTTTAGAATACATATTGTCAAAAGTTTCCATACCAGAAGTAAATTTTTCAAGAGGTTTCTTAATAGAATATATTTCGGATTTTAGTCTGATGACTAAATTCCTATCCTTAGGAATTATTTCCTTAGAGTTATATTTTTTCTCAAAAACATTTAATTTTATAATAGCATTCTGAAGATCTTTAGAAAGTTTTTTGTTTTTCAGAATTTACTTCCTTAAGTTCATTAGAATGTTTTTATAAAAGATCATCCTTATCTTCAATATCTCTATAGAGGTCTGAAGTCACTTTTGTAAGAACTTTTTCTCTAGTATTTTCCTTGTCCAATTTCATAGAAATTTTGCAATTTGTTTCTTCTAACAACTTGGGAAATCTTGATACTTCTTTACAAGAAGGTATTTCTTCATTATATGAAGATTAATTAACTTCATTGGAAGTAATATCTCTATAATAGTATTTCTTTTTAAGGGATAAGTTTTTTAAAGCCTTGGAAGAGTGTACCTTGGCCATAAAACATGTATTTGGGAAAAAAGTAGTAGTAATGAATCCAATATTTTTCTGTGCTAATGATTGATATTCAAAAGATTCAGTTCCCAAAGAGTCTCCACAGCTAGCACACCAAGTATCATTCTCATTAAGACTTTTCTTGTGCTTTGAGCGATAGAACTTCTTTTTTGTTTCTTTCTGAATTCATTTCCTTCTTTTCATTATTTTTCAATAGAGGACAATCAGGTCAGATATGACCTATTCTTCTACAGTCATAAAAACTAACTTCCCCGTCATTCCTATCATTGTAGTCTCTATGCTTGTACTTATTCTGATGGTTCTTTTGAGCTACTATCTTGTTCATTATCTGAGCAAGATTAGCTAATTCATTCTCAGACTTTTTCGTATCACTAGATTCTGACTGAATAATAACTTTATTTGACTTTGATCTAGTTACTCTTTCTAGAGTCTTGGATTTCATATGTTTAGAAGTAGTTTTAAAAGCTACTCCTCCATTAAAATTATTCTTTTTAACATTATTATAATCTCTCTTTATTCTAGTCTCACACTGATGAAGAGTTCCAAACAAATCATCTAAGGAAATCAGGGTAATTTTCTTGTTCTCATCAATTGTTGTCCTCTTGGACTCCCACTCATTTGGAATGATTTCTATGATCATATCTACAAGGGGCTCATCATCCAAAAATTTTTCTCCCATATACTGTAAGCTATTCATGATAGTCATAAACCTTTGGTGAACATTGCTTATAGGTTCTCCATATGGAAAATTAAAGCCACGGTATTCAGATCTCAACATAGCTCTTCTTGTCTCTATGACCATAGAAGTAGAAAACTGTGTAACATAATGTTTCTTTCAGATACTTTATGTAGCTTCACATGAATATATTTGACTATATATGTTCCTAGTAATGGAACATAACAATGTATTTCTGACTCTGAAATTTTCTTGATATTCTGATTTCTACTAATTAGTAAAGGTTCTCAATTACTTATGATGAATTTTATACTCTCCTGTCAACATTAGGTAGTTATCAACTCCAGTGTTAATAACGAAAGTCTTCATCCTATCTCTGTGGTACTCATAATCATTTCCATAAAAAATAGGAGGTCTGGTAGGATTTATATTATTAATAGAGCCAACATTTAAACCTGCCATCTTAAGGAAATTCATGGCACACAAACTTGTTATTAATATATGTTTATAAACCAATAAAAATATTCTAAGAAAGGAAAATGGAACTAAAGTATCTCTAAGAAAAATATGAATCATAACATTATGAGTGAAAAAATTGGATTCTGAAAAAAATAAAGAAAAATATTTCTCTTCTGAATCTAATCGTGAGATTAATTCAGATTCAACCAAAACTCTAAAGTCAATTGTTATATTGGCTTAGGATTCAAGGTCAACTTCTCTGATACCAATTGTTGGATTGATAATATGACAGATATGACACTGATTTTAGTATCAAGCTATGATGCAGATACTCAATATACAGGGGGGTGAATTTTATACTTTAAAAACCCTTAAGTAATTTTGTATAAACAAAATTCACAACACCTCTAAGTTCTACTAATTTTCTTGATTCTGGAAAAGTGGATTATGAAATTGAAACATAAAAAAAGTTTACAGCTACAAATATTCGAGGTTAAAGCGTATAGAATCCTATTTAATCAGAGTAAAATATTAAGGAAGTAGAAGAAAGTTAAACTTTTTTCAACAACCAAAAATATAGCAGAAAATAAAATTGAAAAACAACAGGTAACAAGTAGTAAATCTTTTAACCCAAAGAGAATGGTATCCAACAACCCTGGATAAAAGGTCCCTTGATTTGTACTTTCATGAAAGTATGTCTTACCCAAACCCAGGGAATCCCTCAATCCAAAGATCGGTATTTGTCTTGTTATCCCTGTAAGCCCTAAATTTGTAAGGAAATCGATACTTATGACTTCACAACTAGAAGTATCTGATTTCAAGGAAATCACACCTCTTCACAAAGAAAATATACATGACGAAAAGTACGAAGAAGCCATTAGAACATTCTACATGAAGCTTGAGAGTCTATAAGAGCCTCTCTCTTTAGAAATCACTTCAACAACATGTATGAAATGTTGTAAAAGTTGTATTTTTTTTCTCTTTTGAGATCATTCAAATGTGCTCCTATTTATAGGAACGATATCAATGGTCGACTCCCTCCTCCAACGGTCATATTTTTTCTTGAATATTGGAGGGACCTATACACGTGTCACTCAAATAAAGGTTAGTTTGTAACTGATTGCATGACATAATTTTATAACCAAAACATGAGAAAGAAAAAATATGGTTACCTAAGCAAATTCATTTTTCGGAATGTAAGAAAAAAATGAAAGTTTTGAGTCTAACCAAAAATACATTTGGAGTCTATAATATAAGGATATTCAGATTCTATTTTCCAAGTAATTTGGAACCTGATTTCTATAGAATTTTAGAGTCTGAATTTCAAGGAAATTCAGAATCTTGATTCACAACAATTCCGAGTCTGAAGTCAAAGAACTCAGAGTCAGAACTCAGAAGAGTTCAGAGTCTGAATTCAGAGAACCCGGAGTCAAACCTCAGAAGACTTCAGAGTCTAAATTAAGAGAACTTGGGGTCAGAACTCAGAAGAGTTCGGAGTCTGAATTTAGTGAACTCGGAACCTGAATTCGGATCCTGAAAACAGAATGTTCTATATCTAAGTATTATATGATTCCATGGTTTTTGATACAAAACCGAATTTCATAGTTAGATAAAATAATGAACAATGAAAAACATGGTAAGGATAAATTTCCTTGGGGAAGTAAAATTTTCCTTATAAAAGTAAAACCTGGGATAGAATGAGATTTTTCTTTAGATAAGGTGTTTGTGATTTTCAAAACAAGAAGGAATTGTAATGTCATAAAGAAAACCATATTGACTCAATAATCTCCCCCAAGTATGAAGGAATGGAAAAGTCATAAGGAAAACCTTATTGACTCAACACCCACTTCACTTATTAAATGAAAATAAAATAAATGAAAAAAAACTATAGATTGATTTGTGGAATGTATGAACTAAGGACAATTCTTTCCATGTTACGATACACTCAAGATTCATGTAAACAAAATTTCAGTGTTTTATAACACTACAACATGTATGTAATGGTTAAATCCAAAATTAATGATCTCATATTGACATGATATAAGGATACCACAAATATTGAATTATTATTGATGTATTTATCCAAAAAATATTCATTTGATGTGCGGTGTGCCCAAAATTACCAAAAAACGAGTTTGTAATGATAAAAATTTTTAAGAATGTGTTAATTAGGGTCAAAAGAATGAAAATGATGTAGGATGGTGGTAAAATAAATGGAAAACAATAGTAGATTTATTTTTGAAATGTAGAGCCCATCCAAGCATCATTTTAGGTTTATGTTTTCCTATGATTCCTATAAACACATTTTAGGTGTTTTAAAACACTAAAACATGCATATAATGGTCCAAACCATAGAAGATGGACTCAAATTGATGTCAAATCCTGGGAAAACCACCGTTGAAATATTTTTGATATGCACGCATAGAAAAAACGTCCATCTGACATGTGACGTGCTCTGAATAACTCAATATAATGTTTTAAACATAACAAAGTCATTAAAAACTTGTTCCACATGGTTCAAATTTTGAAAAAATACAACATATTACTATAATGTATACCATGTATACCAAAAGGGTAGGTACAATAAGTTGTATGAATGTCACTGAATAATACCATGTCTATCAGGTCACCATGAAGCACCCCTGTCTCCATCACAACACGAACTCTCTCAAACCTTTCAATCATCTACACAAGACAAGACACATCTGAGCGAAGACAGTTCATGGGTGAGTAAAACAATACTCAATAGGGACCCCAAACCACAATGAAGTTCACTATGAAATAAAAAAAGTAGACATCCAAAGAGGAACATGATGTGTTCCCTCTAAGAGTTACAGTTAATAGAGTAACTAGTGTTAGAT
This sequence comes from Viscum album, assembly GCA_963277665.1. Lineage (NCBI taxonomy): Eukaryota > Viridiplantae > Streptophyta > Magnoliopsida > Santalales > Viscaceae > Viscum > Viscum album. The sequence continues at coordinate 693,195,445 of OY728157.1, forward strand.
CACACCATGTATAGATCTATGGTATGTAAATAGGATTTTCTTGAGAATCCACAGTACCCTAAAGTAGTAACACTTGGAGTGTCGATAAAACAAAGAATGTAGGTAATAGAAAATGTTTACATGACACGAGAAGTGTTGGTAACAAATAGAGTGTAGATAACACCCAATGTGTCAACAAATAATAAGAGACTCACATAGTAGTTGGACAAAAGAGTACCGACTCAGTCGTGGAAAGACACAAAGTCCAGATAAGACACATAGTCTAGGTAAGACACACAGTCTAGGTATGGTACATTGTCTAGGTAACCACATAGATTCAAGGTCACAAATAGCCCCAAGAATCCATCCATTACATGATCATTATTGGATCACCTACTCCTTGAGAAAATAGGCCATATTCCAACATCTACAAAAATTCACTTTGAGTATCTCCAAAGTACTTCCTTTTTATGGGGGTCCCAACACCACAAAAGACTGATCAAATAGACACACATTTTAAGATTTATGGAATTGTTTTTGTAAAAAGGGGAATATGTGGTTTAGGTCTGGCCCGCTACCAGTTTCCCCCACCATATCTAGATCGACCCATGGAAGTGGGCTAGTTTGTCAGCCCTGATGTGGCAACTTCAACCTCCTCTCCCCATCAACGTGGGGTGGCCACCACATTTAAAATGGTGGTCCACCATGTGAACACCCCATTGTTGTTGTAGGGTCATGACACTGTGGTTTAGCTGGACTGTGACCCCTCAGTCACATTACGTGGCTTCGTGCTGCTTCCATTGAGACCCACATGCCGACGACCCCTGTCTACCACCAACAGTGGTTTCCACATGTTTCTCCTACACGGTGGTTATGTCATCACCATAGCTATGTTGGAACATTATTTGAACCAGGAAAAACACCGGGATATAGGGGTCAACATCTTCACTATAGTGGGATCAATAACATCATGTCATTTCTCCAGGGGCTTGGCCACATTAAAAACCTCCCGAAAAATCCCAGTGGGACCATGAGGTTCGATCAGTGAAGAATTTAAGAACGAGGATAGGAAAACCATCATGAAAACCCTTTATAATGGACCTTTTCCTTTTTCATTGGATTTGATCTATTTATGTTAGCAGGTTCAGAAAAGAACATTAGAAAAATAATCACCATGATCTATTCCTTTTATTCCCATATTTGTTACCATCCCTCAAGAATGATCAAACCACGGATTGACCTATTCATGGGTTGGTTTGTGTTCATAGTTTACTATAAGAATGAATAATGAATTGAATAAGACAATAAACATCATAAATGGATAGAAAATTGGTTATAGGATAGAATCTGTCATTGATGGAAATCCATCCATGAACTTCCTTGATCTTTCATTCGTTGGTGTTCATCATTTTTCGTCTCTAGTGGGATAGCTTCCTTCTTCTTCATCTATGAAATTTCTAGCCTCTATGTAAATTCTCCAGTATTATAAATTCTAACACTGGTTCCTACCATAGATTATTATAGGAAACATGTTAATGTGTTTTATCATTTTAAACGCATTTTAGCATTGCCACGATAGTGCGTAGCAACGTCACTGAGTCACTACACCACTACATGGCTACGTTGTCTAGATACTTTAAAAGAGAAATAAAATAATCCTTTTAAGTTTATCATTATTATTCCTTAAAGTTATGAAAAATATTTTCCATAGTCGACCCACACCAGTCAAAGTTAGTTCCTACCTAAGAAGAACATGCTGCTCTGAACACAACTGTGCCCTCATATTTCAAATCTGAGCACTCATTCAAAAATTACTAAAACCAAACATGAGCGCTATTTTAAATAAACATAAAAATAGTTTTAACATTTATTCCAGGCATCTTGGGACTCGTAAGCACATGCCTTCTCAGTGTCTGGTCTCTTAATAATCCCGTATAATTTTTAAAGAATTTACATTGAAAATTTGGGACATTAATTTCTCCACCCCTTAGGGACTTGCATCCTCGAAATCTAGAACAATTGATAAAATTACAAATGGGGATAATGAGCATGAATTTGAGACTCTTTCTCCCATGTTCTCTCTTAGATATTCCCATCCTACAACAAAATGCACACTAGATGAATCGATCTCCCATAGAGGGGCCTATTTTTTCAATCCGTTATCTCTACCAGGAACTCCGCAAAAGTCACCCCATCATCAGTGTCCATATCTCTCCTTTTAATTACATGTGATGTGCCATGTATGTATTTCCTCATAAGGGATACATGAAATTTGACATGCACCTTCTCTAATTATAGAGGTTGATCTTAGTGGTACACCACCTAACCTACTCAATTTAGTATAAAAAATGGTCGGATGAACCTCAGAGATAACATTCTACCCACACAAAATCTATGTATCCCACATCAAGGAGAGACCCAAAGGAACACATTTTCTCCCTCATCAAACTCCAAGTGTCTCTGACACCTATCATCATAGGACATATGATGGCTCTTTGCATCCGTCATCTACTCGTGGATGACCTTCAACTTCACCATAGTGTCCTGTACCAACTCTTGTACCATGAGTTATGACTTTCCAGGGTCGGTCCAGCAATGTGGTGACCTATAGGGTCACCTATACATGACCTCGAATGGTGCCATGTCAATGTTGGAGTGGTAACTATTGATGAATGCGAACACCACCAGGGGTAAGTGATACTCCCAAATGCGGACAAAATCAAGGATTCAATCATGTATCATGTCCTCTAGGACCTGAATGGTCTGCTCCATCAGGTTGATTGTGTGTAGGTGGAAAGTTGTGCTCAAGCGCAGCTGATTCGAAAATGCCTTCTATAATCCTTTCCCCATTCAGGATGTAAATTTTGAATCTTTATCTAAGTATATCATCGATAGGAATCCATGTATTATAACTTTATCTTATACATAGAGTCATCTCATGATCTCTTAGAACCATGTTCTAAAATTGGTAGGAAGTGGGACACCATGGTGAGTTACTCAATGATCACCTAGATGTTATCATGACACCTAGATATATGTGGTAGATCCATCACATAGTACATTGATATTTCTTCCCACATCCATTTTGGAACCTCAAGGGGTTGAGCGAAACATGTTGGTACCAGGTGTTCAGCCTTCACCTTCTATCAATTGAGGAATCTAGAGGCAAACTCTGCCACTACCTTCTTCATCCTCAAGAAAATGTAGTTACTAACCTTTGTTTGTACCCATCTAAAAAAAGTAAACTCCCCACCTCAGTGATGTTCTTGGGTGGATACCAAGAGAACACTACCTAAATCATTGCCGGATTTACTACAACTCCAGCCTCCAAAATGACGTGTCAAGGAAAGTGGACATCTTGTATATTGAACTGACAATTTGAACACATCCCATAAATCTGGTTCTCTAGGAATAAGTCTAGGACCATCCTTAACTGTATCATGTTCTCGACCTCAAGCATAAAGTACACCGGGATTTCATCAATAAATACTACTAAAAACTAGACTATGTAAGGTTATAAGACCCTGTTCATGAGTCTCATGAACACTTTTGGGGATTTTGTCCCACCAAATGACTTCGCAATGTACTCGTAGTGACAGTACCAATATCACAAAGTCGTATTCTTGATTTCCTCATCCCGTACGTGAAGATGGTGATTGCCTGATCTGAGGTCTATCTTCGAAAACTATCTCACCCCCATCAGCTGATCAAAGATTTCATCAGTCCTCAGTAGTGGATACCTATTCTTCATGTTCACCTGATTCAGGTGTCAGATGTCCACACATATCATTAAGTTCTAATCTTCCATCCTGGAAAAAAATATTCGGGCTTCCCATTTTGAAACACTGGGTCTCACGAAGCCTTTTATTTGCAAGTCCTAAAACTATACCCTCAATTCAATAATATCTTTGGAATCCATATGATATTCCGATATAAATATTATTATCGTATCGAGGTACTGGTCAATGAAGAATTCGACCACCCTGTGAGGAAGTAGTCCAGGAACAACTTCTGGAAAGATGTCCTTGTACTCACACACCACTGCTGGAAACTGAGGACTCATCTCATCCACTACACTGAGAGACATGGGAGCCAACTGATTCATTATCATCTACAACCTTTATGTGCGAGCCCATGCTATTTTTCTTGTGTCTCCCGTTCACTAAGAATGGAATACATGGTCTCAACTCCACAAACACAATGCATTGTGCGCCTAATACAGCCGATCTGAGCATGAACTGTAACATCCCAAGTAAGTAATGAATAATAGATATTTTTATCTATGTCTTTTAATGATTAAGATAATGTTATAGAGGCTTAAAATGAAAATAAATACAATCTTATGCATGGAATACACTAATGTTCTTAAAAGATTGTTTTTCTGCCTTTTGATGGCAAACCATTTTTGAATCTATATTTTGACAATTTTATAAACTATGTTTGTCAGAATAAACTTATTCTTTATGATTGGGACATAAAAATTTACCTTGTGTGAATTTTTGGTATTTTTCTGACAATGTTCTTTTTTTTAATGAATAGTGAAAAATACTGCATTTTACATCAAAACTGTTTTTTAATCTAATTTATTTATATGATTAGATTATGTTTTGAATTGGTTTTGAAGTGAAATTAGAATATATTTTTACCATTTTATCCAATGGTGGTCATTGGAATCAATTTCACTTTGAAATTAGACTTAAACTGGTGTCAATCTTTTGATACTTATTATTTGTAAAAACACGCTTTTTGCTCTGGCAGCGGGAATTAATTATTAAATTAATTAATGTGACTTATATGATTTGAATTTTGTAAAATAGACTTCATTTTTGAATCCGTAATATCAAATATAGCTTAGGGTAAATTTTTGGCAATTTTCTGAAAAACTTCAATTTTTGATGAATAGTGAAACCACTAAGTGGTAATCAAGCAAACTGATTTTTCAGTTAAATGAATGTTTACCACTAATGTGTACTGAATTTTGAAAATCCGACATACATGGATGTCATTAAGAAGTAAAATGTGGTTCAATAAGATTAAAATAATTTTTTGGTGAATAGTAACTTATTAAGTTCTTAATCGCGATTAGTGGTAATTAGGGTAGTTTAAGGTATAAATAATGCTTTAATAATATGAAACGACCTAGACACATGTCCCAACCTTATTGGTTGTGTCATGGGCGACCACGACAAGCCATGGGTCAACTTGGGGACCCCATGGATCCACTTTTGTTGGGAAATTACATAAATTGCTTTTTATTTAATGTAAAAGTAAAAAATGACACAAACATAATACGTTTTACAAAAACAATTTTTACATGGGGTTATAAAGATCAGATTTTTGATTATAAATAGTCATTGGAAAGCTAAAAAGATTTCCTAAATCATAGTATTTGTTGTATAATTTTTAGACATTAAATAAATTAAATTATTTATGACATAATCATGATGCAGCGATGACATCATTATTTGACGATTTAAATAAAATGGAAAGACAATATAAAATATATGAACTACACATGGCCAAAACCAATTGGATGAGTGGATTTAGAACTCTTGTCACCTTATACACGAATTATATCAATGTGGGACCTTTTAAAACCGAAACACATTTTCAAATAAAGTAATATTTCTTTACATTCCAAAAGTGCCCCTCCTCCCCTCTTATAAAAGGCCCCCACCTCTACCTCATTTCACACACTACTCAAGCCTTTGGCTCGGCCAACCCCTGCCCATTTACTCTCTCCACATCCCTCTCCTCATTCTAGAGGATTCCCTTTGGGCATAATCCTTTCAAAGGAAGCCTTTAGGCTCAAATCAAAAGGAGTTACACTTTTAAAGGTAATTCATTCTCTCATGTTCATTTGTTTTATTTTGCTTCTCCAACCCCCTAAAATCTTGTTATTTACTTATTTTGTAACAACACCAGTATCTTCAATATACAAGGATGTTGTTATAATATTTATTTGAGCTACACTCTCACACAACTACATCAAATGGTTAAAGAACATACGGTTTCCGTGGATGGCGAAATTCTGCCTCCCGAAACGATGATTGTTCAACACTCATTTAACACCTTCAATGGTGGCCATTATGATGTCACTATTTTTATATATGATATATAATATGTTTATGTTTTCCTTAAGCTTATGTTTTTTTCATTTTGGTCATACCTTTATGGTTTCCATTATGGGTAACCACGATATCTTCATTTTAGGAAGTGCGGACTACCGCCCCCTCAAAGTGATTAGATTCGTTAAATACCATATGTGGGACATATAAAGGATGGAACTATGATATTATATATGATATTATACTAGAATTATAGTATACCTTTATATCATTATGATTTCATTCTATAAAATACGAAATAGAAATGAAAGTAGTGTTCATGCGTACGTACGGCTTACCGTCTCCATGAACGGTGCATTTCATTTATTACCTCTAAATGATTATGTAATATTATAAATGCATGTATGTACTTGATATATATGACATATATGATATCTACATCATGAATAACATTCTGGATATAATTAACCTTTGACCAAATTAACAACATGTAAGTGTAAGAAGTCTATTTTTGACTTAAGAACCAAATACCGACAAAATGAACATTATTAACTTAAATGATTACATGATGTTCATAACATGGTATAAAAGGAATAATGAACTTGAAAAAGATTCATAAGAAAGTAGAGATTAACTAAAGTTTATTATTCAGGAGATTAAATAACGGTCGGGTCAAGTCAGATACGAGGTATGGGACTTCGTCTCAATCTCCTTTCATTGAGGCATATTTTATTTTATACACAACTTTCTTTTATACGGTGTATAAACCCCTTTGACTTTTACGTTCATTAAAAAGGAATCTTTTTTATACGAAGCGTTTACTAAAAGACAAAAGGGAATGTTTTTGTTGTACGTATGCGGCGACAACGACTTCTCCGCCGTCATGACCGTTATTTGAGTTTCGGCTTCCTCTACAAGCCATACCGTCTTTTTAAAAGAAAAATAAATACCATGTTTTCCTTTTCTTTTATTTTGGTATTGAAAATGGTTTTCTTAATATTTTTATATCAATGTGTGGTATTGATATCTTGTGATTGAATGGTGGAAATGTTATGTTTCCTTTATGCATGTTTTATGTGATACATTTATGTTGAGGTTCTTGGGCATTATTATGAAGACGGGTGGTTCCGTGATAGGCTAAGGGCGGGTGAGCCCGTTATAGCTCTCCAATGCATTGGGTAATGCGAAGGAGTGAAATGTTAAGGTTTCTCCGAAGAGATTTTAGGGAATATACTGTGATGGGTATTCCAAACGTAACCAAGAGGGTTACTCCCTACGTAAGAATGTTATGAATGCCTCAAGTTACCTTTATGTCTTATGATTTCTATGATTTATTCATGATTTTATGAGGTATGTTAAAGTGCCTAAGTTTTATGGGTAAAGTATGATTTCATGCTTATGTATATATGAATTCACGTTTCCTTTCCATGTTTTTTATAACCCATACAGAGTTTTTATGCTCATCCCAAGTTTTTAAAATGTTTTTCATCGGTCAAGGGAAAGGTACATGATAAGATGATAGAGTCAAGGATGTGTCAAGAAATAATCCATGTTTTATTTTAAATGTGTTTCCATTGATGGGAATGAAGAATACTATCTTTATGTAACCACTTTGTTTATATGTGGAATGTAATGCAAGTTTTATGATCTAATTCTCTAAAACTCTAAACCCGAAAAGATCCTCAATGTGTAATCTTGAAATAACTCAAGATTAAGTAAGGTTTAAGGCTGGGGCCTTATAGTTGGTATCAAAGGTCGGTTTAGATAACTTTAGGAGTTAGAATCCTATTAAATGATTATCCGAATTTTTTTCGAAATGATATAGCATTTAAAGGTTACCATGTTGCTTCATCTAAGACATGTTTGTTCAGAATGGTTTTCCGCAGAGGAAACAGGGAAGCAGTGCTAGGAAGGCATACAGAGGGAAATAACCTTCCGAACCAGCATCCAGAAATGGTCGGAATTGGAGCTGAACAGTTTGTTGCAGTAATGGCGCAGTTGACTCAAGCGATAAATGGCGGTGGTATCCATGCACAAGATCATCCAGATCAACCGCAGAGGAACATGTCAGTGGTGGAACATTTCATGAGGCAACATCCACCATCATTCAGAGGATCATCTGACCCTGTGCTAGCTGAAGGGTGGATTAAAGCACTGGAGAAGATTTTTGATGTCATGGGGTGTTCAGAAAATCAAAAGGTTAGTCTTGCTATTTACTGTTTGGAGGGTGAAGCAGATCAGTGGTGGTCTATGGTTAAAAATATCAGGGATGCCGATGATATTGATGCTCTTGACTGGGATCAATTCAAAGGTATGTTTCTTGAGAAGTATTTTCCTAAGGCTGTTCAACTTAGGATGGAAAAGCAATTCTTGGAATTGAGGCAAGAGGAAGACTCAGTGGCTGCCTATGAGGAAAGGTTCACTCGATTGGCAAGGTATGCTCCAAATTTTATCCGAGACCTTGATAGTAAAATCAATCATTTTTACTCGGGATTAAAGCCAAAGTATCGAAGGGAATTAGCTTCTCGTGAGTTTAAAAGTTATGAAAAGCTTGTTCGATGTGCTGAGAAGGTGGAAATGGAGTTTGCCGATGACCAAGTGTTCTATAACAACCAGCAGAAGAAGAGACCGAGGTGGCAGGAGAAAGGTAAGAATTCTTCAAAAAAGTCTGATGGTAAGAGAACTAAGTTTCCAGTTTGTGATAAATGTGGAAAAAGGAATGGTGGGGAATGTCTTCTGAATTCTGGGAAGTGCTACCGATGTGGTAAGATGGGACATAAGGCTCGTGATTGCACTGAAAAGGATCAAGGTGAAGGTAAGAACAAATTTGATTTACAGTTAGTGAAATGTTATAAGTGCAATGAGATGGGTCACTATGCAAACAAGTGTCCGACAAGGAGCTTGAGTGATGGGAAGCAGTTAGACTACAAGCAGAAAGGTGTGGTGAAATCCTTCGCAACTACTTCAGCAGATGTCCGGCCATCAAATGAAGTTGTATCAGGTACTTTGTTTGTTTTTTCAGATTATGCCAGTGTGTTTTTTGATTCGGGGTCTACACATTCTTTCATCTCTGAAACCTTTTCTAGTAAAATGGGAATACCATCTCAAGAAATGACTCCTGATCTTTTGGTAAAAACACCTGGGGGAAGTGTCGAGGCAAAAAGAATTTATAAGAATCTTCCTATCCTTATCTGTGGAAAGAACCTACTTGCAAACCTTATTGTTCTAACTTTAGTAGAGTTTGATGTTATCCTGGGTATGGATTGGCTCTCTATTTACCATGCTAAGATTGACTGTAGAGCTAAAGAAGTTTCTTTTCAGAAAGACTTTCAGTTTTTTTACAATAATGCACCTTTACTTTTGATAACATATCAAGAGGCCGAGAAACTCATAAAAGATGGAAATGAATGTTACCTTGCACACGTCGTTGAAAATAAAGGAACTGTTCAGATTAATGATGTGCTGGTGGTAAATGAGTATCCTGATGTTTTTCCTGATGAGTTGCCTGGAATAATACCAGATCGGGAAGTTGAGTTTACTGTTGACTTAGTTCCTGATGCTAAGCCAATTTCAAAACCCCCTTATCGAATGGCACAAATTGAACTTTTAGATTTGAAGGAGCAATTGCAAGATTTATTAGAGAAAGGTTTCATTAGACCTAGCACATCACCATGGGGTGCTCCTGTTTTATTTGTTAAAAAGAAATATGGTTCTATGAGACTTTGCATTGATTATAGAGCCTTGAATAATATCACTGTTAAGAACAAATATCCTTTGCCTCATATCGATGATTTGTTTGATCAGCTCCAGGGAGCTCAGTTTTTTTCAATGATTGACTTGAGATCGGGGTACCATCAGCTGAAGGTAAAGGAGGAAGATATTCCGAAGACCGCATTCCGTACGAGATATGGCCATTATGAATTTGTAGTAATGCCTTTTGGGCTAACCAATGCACCTGCTGTATTCATGGACTTAATGAATAGAATTTTCCATGAGTTCTTGGATAAGTTTGTGGTGGTTTTCATTGATGATAGTTTGGTGTTTTCTAAAATTAAAGAGGAGCATAAAAAACATTTAAGGGTTATCTTGAAAACCTTAAAAGAAAAGAAACTGTATGGGAAATTCAGCAAGTGTGAGTTTTGGTTGCAACAAATTTCTTTCATTGGTCACATTGTTTCTAAAGATGGAATAACTGTTGATCCTGCAAAAACAAAAGTTGTGGAAGAATGGCCAAGACCCACAAATGTAACCGAGATTCGTAGCTTCCTTGGTTTGGCGGGCTATTACCGAAGGTTTGTTAGAAATTTTTCACGGTTATCTAGTCCAATGACTAAGCTAACTCGGAAGGCTGTTAAGTTTATCTGGACAAAAGAATGTGATGATTGTTTTCAGGAATTGAAAAGAATATTGGTGAATGCTCCAGTTTTGGCACTACCTTCCAGGAATGGTGAGTTTGTTATATACAGTGATGCTTCATTGAAAGGACTTGGTTGCGTCCTAATGCAGAATGATCAGGTAATTGCTTATGCTTCACGACAGTTGAAAACTCATGAGGTAAATTACCCTACACATGATTTGGAATTAGCTGCTGTTGTTTTTGCTTTAAAAATTTGGAGGCATCATTTGTATGGAGTAAAGTGTGAAATATATACCGATCACAAATGTTTAAAGTATATATTCACTCAGAAAGAGTTAAACATGAGACAAAGGAGATGGCTGGAATTAATCAAGGATTATGATTGTACAATTCATTACCATCCAGGAAAAGCAAATAAAGTGGCTGATGCTTTAAGTCGAAAAAGTAACGCTTCATTAACAATGTTGCGTTTGGAACGTGATCCTTTGGTTAAGGATTTGATGAACTTTGGCATAGAAGTTGTTGGTGCAGGAAGTCCTTCTGTTTTGTTTCAGGTATCAGTGAGATCTTCTCTATCAGATAGAATCAAGCAAGAACAGAAGCAAGACAGTGAGTTGCAGAAAAAGGTAGAGCTGGTTCAGAAAGGTAAGTTGCCTGAATTCAACATTGATAATGATTGCGTTTTGAGATTTGGGAAGAGATTGTGTGTGACTTGTGATTCACAGTTGAGGAGAGAGTTGTTATGTGAAGCTCATAGTTCTCCGTTTTCAGTTCATCCGGGCAGTACTAAGATGTATAGAGATCTGCGGGAGTATTACTGGTGGGATGGAATGAAAAGAGATATTGCTGATTTTACTATGAAGTGTTTGACTTGTCAGCAGGTTAAAGCAGAGCAGCAGTTACCGAAAGGGATGCTTCAGCCTTTACCGGTGCCAGAGTGGAAATGGGAGAATATATCCATGGACTTTGTTGTTGGATTACCGAAGACATCTCGGGGTAATAATTCAATCTGGGTTATTATTGATCGCTTGACCAAATCTGCTCATTTCCTTGCTATACGAGATACTTTCTCTCTTGATAAACTTTCCCGTTTGTATCTTAAAGAGATAGTCAGGTTACATGGAGTTCCTCTCTCTATTGTATTGGATCATGATCCCAGGTTTACTTCTAACTTTTGGAAAGGCCTTCAGAAGTCGTTGGGTACTGAATTAAATTTTAGTACAGCTTTTCATCCTCAATCAGATGGACAGTCAGAACGAACAATTCAGACATTGGAGGATATGATACGAGCTTGTTCTATGGATTATCAGGGAAGTTGGGACCAACATATTTCTTTGGTTGAGTTTTCTTATAATAACAGCTTTCATTCCAGTATACAGATGGCACCATTTCAGGCATTATATGGGAAGCGGTGTCGAACTCCAGCTTTCTGGGATGAAGTGGGTGAAAGGAAGTTGATGGGACCAGAATTGGTAGAAGAGATGGCAGAAAAAGTTCAGCTGATTCAGAAACACATGAGAACAACACAGAGCAGGCAGAAGAGTTATGCGGATAACCGGAGGAAGGATCTATCTTTCGAGGTAGGTGATCATGTTTTTCTCAAGGTTTCTCCTTGGAAAAGTGTGATGAGATTTGGTAAGAAAGGAAAGATGAGTCCAAGGTTTATTGGACCATACGAAATTCTGGAAAGAGTTGGATCGGTTGTATACCGAGTGGCTTTACCTCCGAGTTTATCTCAGTTACACAATGTTTTTCACGTTTCGATGTTGAGAAAGTATATGCCAGATCCATCTCATGTTTTGAGTCCAGAGGTAGTTCAGCTGGAAGAGAACCTATCTTATGAGGAACAACCGGTCCAGATTCTTGACCACAGGGAGCAAGTGTTACGGAATAAGGTGATTCATCACGTAAAGGTTTTGTGGAAAAACCACATGATTGAAGAGGCAACATGGGAATCTGAAAATTCAATGAGGGATAAGTACCCTCATTTATTTGATAAGTAAATAAATTGCGGGGACGCAATTTTCTAAAGGGGGGAAGGATGTAACATCCCATGTAAGTAATGAATAATAGATATTTTTATCTATGTCTTTTAATGATTAAGATAATGTTATAGAGGCTTAAAATGAAAAGAAATACAATCTTATGCATGGAATACACTAATATTATTAAAAGATTGTTTTTCTGCCTTTTGATGGCAAAACATTTTTGAATCTATATTTTGACAATTTTATAAACTATTCTTTATGATTGGGACATCAAAATTTACCTTGTGTGAATTTTTGGTATTTTTCTGACAATGTTCTTTTTTTTAATGAATAGTGAAAAATACTGCATTTTACATCAAAACTGTTTTTTAATCTAATTTATTTATATGATTAGATTATGTTTTGAATTGGTTTTGAAGTGAAATTAGAATATATTTTTACCATTTTATCCAATGGTGGTCATTGGAATCAATTTCACTTTGAAATTAGACTTAAACTGGTGTCAATCTTTTGATACTTATTGTTTGTAAAAACACGCTTTTTGCTCTGGCAGCGGGAATTAATTATTAAATTAATTAATGTGACTTATATGATTTGAATTTTGTAAAATAGACTTCATTTTTGAATCCGGAATATCAAATATAGCTTAGGGTGAATTTTTGGTAATTTTCTGAAAAACTTCAATTTTTGATGAATAGTGAAACCACTAAGTGGTAATCAAGCAAACTGATTTTTCAGTTAAATGAAAGTTTACCACTAATGTGTACTGAATTTTGAAAATCCGACATACATGTTTGTCATTAAGAACTAAAATGTGGTTCAATGAGATTAAAATAATTTTTTGGTGAATAGTAACTTATTAAGTTCTTAATCGCGATTAGTGGTAATTAGGGTAGTTTAAGGTATAAATAAGGCTTTAATAATATGAAACGACCTAGACACATGTCCCAACCTTATTGGTTGTGTCATGTCCGACCAAGACAAGCCATGGGTCAACTTGGGGACCCCATGTATCCACTTTTGTTGGGAAATTACATAAATTACTTTTTATTTAATGTAAAAGTAAAAAATGACACAAACATAATACGTTTTACAAAAAAAAATTTACATGGGGTTATAAAGATCAGATTTTTGATTATAAATAGGCATTGCAAAGATAAAAATATTTCCTACATCATAGTATTTTTTTTATAATTTTTAGACATTAAATAATTTAAATTATTTATGACATAATCATGATGGAGCGATGACATCATTATTTGATGATTTAAATAAAATGGAAAGACAATAAAAAATATATGAACTACACATGGCCAAAACCAATTGGATGAGTGGATTTAGAACCCTTATCACCTTATCCACGAATTATATCAATGTGGGACCTTTTAAAACCGAAACAAATTTTCAAATAAAGTAATATTTCTTTACTTTCCAAAAGTACCCCTCCTCTCCTCTTATAAAAGGCCCCCACCTCTACCTCATTTCACACACTACTCAAGCCTTTGGCTCGGCCAAACCCTGCCAATTTACTCTCTACACATCCCTCTACTCATTCTAGAGGATTCCCTTTGGGCAGAATCCTTTCAAAGGAAGCCTTTAGGCTCAAATCAAAAGGAGTTACACTTTTAAAGGTAATTCATTCTCTCATGTTCATTTGTTTTATTTTGCTTCTCCAACCCCCTAAACTATTTTTATTTACTTATTTTGTAACAACACCAGTATCTTCAATATACAAGGATGTTGTTATAATATTTATTTGAGCTACACTCTCACACAACTACATCAAATGGTTAAAGAACATACGGTTTCCGTGGATGGCGAAATTCTGCCTCCCGAAACGATGATTGTTCAACACTCATTTAACACCTTCAAAGGTGGATATTATGATGTCACTATTTTTATATATGATATATAATATGTTTATGTTTTCCTTAAGCTTATGTTTTTTTCATTTTGGGCATACCTTTATGGTTTCCATTATGGGTAAACACGATATCTTCATTTTAGGAAGTGCAGACTACCGCCCCCTCAAAGTGATTTGATTCGTTAAATACCATATGTGGGACATATAAAAGATGGAACTATGATATTTTATATGATATTATACTAGAATTATAATATACCTTTATATCATTATGATTTCATTCTATAAAATACGAAATAGAAATGAAAGTAGCGTTCATGCGTACGTACGGCTTACCGTCTCCATGAACGGTGCATTTCATTTCTTACCTCTAAATGATTATGTAATATTATAAATGCATGTATGTAATGGATATATATGACATATATGATATCTTCATCATGAATACCATTATGGATATAATGAACCTTTGACCAAATTAACAACATGTAAGTGTAAGAAGTCTATTTTTGACTTAAGAACCAAATACCGACAAAATGAACATTATTAACTTAAATGATTACATGATGTTCATAACATGGTATAAAAGGAATAATGAACTTGAAAAAGATTCATAAGAAAGTAGATATTAACTCAAGTTTATTATTCAGGAGATTAAAGAACGGTCAGGTCAAGTCGGATACGAGGTATGGGACTTCGTCTCAATCTCCTTTCATTGAGGCATATTTTATTTTATACACAACTTTATTTTATACGGTGTATAAAACCCTTTGACTTTTACGTTCATTCAAAAGGAATCTTTTTTATACGAAGCGTTTACTAAATGACAAAAGGGAATGTTTTTGTCGTACGTATGCGGCGACAACGACTTCTCTGCCGTCATGACCGTTATTTGAGTTTCGGCTTCCTCTACAAGCCATACCTTCTTTTTAAAAGAAAAATAAATACCATGTTTTACTTTTCTTTTATTTTGGTATTGAAAATGGTTTTCATAATATTTTTATATCAATGTGTGGTATTGATATCTTGTGATTGAATGGTGGAAATGTTATGTTTCCTTTATGCGTGTTTTATGTGATACGTTTATGTTGAGGTTCTTGGGCATTATTATGAAGACGGGTGGTTCCGTGATAGACTAAGGGCGGGTGAGCCCGTTATAGCTCTCCAATGCATTGGGTAACGTGAAGGAGTGAAACGTTAAGGTTTCTCCGAAGAGATTTTAGGGAATATACTGTGATGGGTATTCTAAACGTAACCAAGAGGGTTACTCCCTACGTAAGAATGTTATGAATGCCTCAAGTTACCTTTATGTCTTATGATTTCTATGATTTATTCACGATTTTATGAGGTATGTTAAAGAGCCTAAGTTTTATGGGTAATGTATGATTTCATGCTTATGTATATATGAATTCACGTTTCCTTTCCATGTTTTTTATAACCCATACTGAGTTTTTATGCTCATCCCAAGTTTTTGAAATGTTTTTCACAGGTCAAGGGAAAGGTACATGATAAGATGATAGAGTCAAGGATGTGTCAAGAAATAATCCATGTTTTATTTTAAATGTGTTTCCATTGATGGGAATTAAGAATACTATCTTTATGTAACCACTTTGTTTATATGTGGAATGTAATGAAAGTTTTATGATCTAATTCTCTAAAACTCTAAACCCGAAAAGATCCTCAATGTGTAATCTTGTAATAACTCAAGATTAAGTAAGGTTTAAGGCTGGGGCCTTATATGAACTGTGGATAACCCTTCCTTACCCAGAATGACATTGTATGGACTCGACACTACCACCAAGAGATCTTGACCAAAACTCTTTCCCCCAATAGTAATAGAACACTATCGGTACCGTTATGTAATTATAGAATATCCTCTTGTAAGAGTCTCTAAGCCTAGGGATCGAGTCAATGGTTCCACTGGAATATTTGTGTCCCAAACAAGGGGTGTGGTGAGAACGGAGTGACTGGAATGTTTTTCTATGAAAACTATAGATAGGATAGAAAATACATAGATCATAACTATAATCATCCCAGGATTCTCAGGATTATAAGCCTCCATCACCTAGATCTGGACTCACCCAAGCCCACCAGCTCACAATGCTCAGGGTTGACCACATAGGGTTGGTGGTGGTAGTGCCTCAAACCTTTTTCCACCTCATATTGCTCGTCCCAATGCTCTTCCACTTCCTCCTCTTATAATACCATTGTTTTCATACCTCTTATGTTTTGTTAGAGGACTTTTGACCATCTCTTATCTGGTCATATGATGGATTGAGCAATCTCAATCCAGATACCACCGAACACCACATGAGTAGCACAATATGTCTTTTAGCGGACTCTCTCTTCCCTAGGATCCATGCACCATTGATATCATGTCCTAGGGTCATCCCCTAGAATTTCTGGTTCTCTTGGACACATACATCAGCTATCAGCTACCTACTACCGAAGACTCTGGTGCCTGGTTCTCGGTGGTAACTCCGCCAACCGGTGCTTGCTCCGCAAGAAAGATATAAACCAGTAAAGCTTGCTTAAGCACCCAAGAATGTGTAGGGATTCTAAGGCATATCATCAATGAAATAATCTCCCCACGTAGTCCCTGATAAAAGTTAACAACCTTGATAAATTGGTCCAACACCATTTCTGTAGAGTAGTGAGAAAGATCAGTGAATCTCTTTGAGTACTCTACTACTGACTTCCTTCCCTAAAACAAATGTAGTAGCTCTTGTAAATGAACATAGCTTAACTTATCTATAATTAACTCCTCCCTAAATTGTCACTTGATTACATTCCCAGATAATGTCACCTCATCATCATGCTCCACCATCCCCTCACCAAGTCTTGAAGAAGGCTCAAGGCTATGACTGCCATCTGTTCATGAGGTGTCCTCACTAAGAGGAAGACTCATGTAACCCCCTCTATCCAACACTAATCTATCTATGGATATGTATTTCCTTGGATCCTGGGAGGTAATTGCCTTTGGAACTCATGAAATGAGCTAATCCTACAAGAATCTTATACCGGTAATGTCGGTAAGAACTGCTGCTCTCTAGGTGGTCGTATCGCTAGTACACTATTAGGAGGTTCTATCTCTGGAAATGGTCCCTACACTAATGCGTCATCGCACTGTGGACCATCCTCATGGTCACGCCCCTCGAGTCTTGGATGGATTCCAGTGTGGAATAATCCTGAAACAGAATAAGATATACCACAGTCAATAGTGTATAGCTGGTTAGTTGACTCTAACTCAAGAAGGGCATTAGAACACACTCAATTCCTATATAAAGCATGGAACCAACTTTTTCATGTACCGTGTTGAAAAGTTGAATTCATGGTATGGGTGTATAGATATGTTGGACACCACTACAACACTGGGTTATTTAGCCTAAAATCCAAACTCAAAACACAAAAAATTTAATCCCCAAAAAATAGTAAAACCAACCTACCTATGATACTTGTCTATTACAACCGGTACCCTGAGGCTAAGGCTATGAATATCCCAATCACAACTCCCACATGCTAGGGGCTAGAAAATAGAACTGAGTAGGCATATCCCATAAGTGGGAGTCATTTTCCCTAGTACATGTATACACACACCCATCTTCATGAAAAAGATGATAATGAAAACACTAAGTAAACATGGATGAAATCCACTATTAAAACCCACTTCATGTAAGGTACAAAAATAAATGAAAATAGGGCTAGAATACAAGACCAACTAAAAAGGGAAATTACATTTATATAGATCTCATATGTAGAAGACCCTTATTTAAGGGTAGTTACAATAATCTTTCTGAATGTCACTGAAGCGTACCACATCCATCGGGTCACTCTGTAGCACCCCTGTCTCCGAACCACCAATGACTTCGTCAAAGATACTTATTGTCTGAAAAGACACGACACATGTGAGTGAAGCCCATGCATGGTTGAGTGGAACAATACTCAGTAGGGAACTCAAACCACAAAGGAATTACACAAAGTAAACCATAGATAAAATCACTAAGAAATACCCCAAGTAGACTAACAATGAAGCACATGACGAGTAGACTCTAAGATGAATAATCAATAGAGACACTAGAGTCACCTCACACCATGTATAACTTTATTGTATGTAAATATGATTTTAGTATAAATAAATAGTTCCCTCAAGTAGTAACACATGATGTGTCAGTAACACACGAAGTGTAGGAAACACACAGAGTGTTGGTAACACAAGGAGTGTTGGTAGCACACAGAGTGTAGGTAACACATGGAGTGTCGTAAAGACTAGAAGACCCACAGCCTAGTGGGATAGGGGAGTAATGAATTAGTCTTGGTAATACACAATGTCTAGATAAGACACATAGTCTAAGTAAGCACACACTCTTGTTAATACATGTATTCTTGGTAACCAAATAACTTCTAGGTCACATCGAGTTGCAAGATTCCATCCTTAGCATGCTTGCTTTGGGGGAAACTACTCATCGAGCCAATAAGCCATATACAAACTTCCACAGAAACACACTTATAGAATCAAAAAAGGACCATCTATTTGTGAGATTCTCAATGCCAAAAATTATCTCATCACAAAGACACAAGGTTTGAGAGTTATGGGTTTCTTTGGTAAAATGCTTCTCGTTGGGTCTGGGTTCGATCCAACCCCGGAAGACTGACCCGACCCGACCCGTTGGGTCCAGCCCACCGCGACTGGGCCAAGAATGCATTCGGTCTAGTTTGATGGATCAAGCATGAAATGATGAGTTGGATCGGTTCTTCTTCCTGGACATGGAAGCTGGCGCGTCCGCTCCCCATCAACGTAGGGTAGACACCATGTTTGATGCGGTGGTCTGCCACGTGACCACCCCGCTACCATTTCCAGGGGGTCCCATTGCTCGAGTCCAGCTCGACATCGGCCACGTGATGCAGCTTCATTCCAAACACTCCATTACTTGATGATAACCACCTGTTGGATGCTCCTGTCCACTACCCATGACGGTTGCCCCTATTTATTACCACCAGGTGTCTGCACCGCTACACCCCACCACCCGCACAATCGTCAGTAGTGGCTCTCCTTTTGCAGGCCACCACCATCACTGTGGTGGCCTATTTCTTGAAACGTAAAACCCATAACAACTCATTCGTATCATTATTCACTATCATGGGATCAATATCATCATGTCATCAATCCGGGTTCTGATCAGATTCAGAACCTCCCAACAAAACCCTACACAGCTATGGGGGTTCTTTGATGAAGTTCGTAATAACATGGATAAGAATGGAATCAAGAAAACCCTATATAACAGACCTTGTTGTTGTTATATGTACTTGGTCCATTCGAGTTAGCAGTATCACAAAATAACATGATATGAATAATCTCCATGATCTATTATCTTTGATAAAGTATTTTTAACCATCATGAAATAACAATCAAACAACAGCTCAACCTATTTGTGGGTTGGTCCGCATTAAATATTAAAGTTTAGAACAGAGAAAGAATTCAATAATACAATAAAAACCCTACCTGAAAGGATGATCAGTCAGAGGATAGAAACTATCTTTGATGGAGATTCATCCATGAGTGTCCTTGATCCATCCTTCGTTGGCATTCATTGTTCATTGTCACCAGTGAGAGAGCTTAATTCTCCTTTCATAGGGAAACTTCTGGGTTCTTGGGAAATTATCCAATGTTATGAATTCTAATGCTGATTACGACCCCTAATTAATGGTGGAAACAAGATGAAGCATTCTATTGTTTCCACAACACTACGTTGTAGAATCACTGAGTCGCCACATCATAGCATGGCTTCATCTTCATGTAACATTAAAAGAAAAATAAATTAAACCTTTTATGTTTATATTTATTCTTCCATAAAACGTCCAAGAAATATTTTCTCCAATCGTCCCACACATGTTAAAGTTTGGTTTTTCATAACAAATACTCACTTCTCAAAATACAGTGGTGCCCTCAGATTTCAAATATGGGCACTCGGTCAAAAATTACAAAAACATCAAATGATCACTATTTCTAATAAACCTAAAAATTGTTCGAACATTTATTTCGGGCACCGTAGGCCTTGGAATCACATTCCATCTAAGATCCGAGTCTTGAAATAATTACATATAATTTTAAAAGATTTTACATGGAAAATATGGGACATTACAAGGGGTCAAAACTATCCAAATGATGTTGGATTACCATAAAATAAAATGGAAACACCAAATATTGATTTTTGAAATATAAAAACTGACAATACGTCATTACAAGTTACTATTTCATTGGGATTCCTCTAAAACATTTTTAATTGTTTTAAAACACTAAAACATGTGTTTAATGCTAAAAATCATAAAAAAACATCATATTGACATTAAATCATGGGATAAGCACTATTGATTATTTTTGAAATATAATACTTGTTTCCCATCAAAATTCATTATATTTTTAATATTATGTAAATTTCATGAACATCATACTCGATTTAAAAATTTATTAGACTGTTATATACTTATAAAATTTTAGTTTCATTTGTTGAAGGTTATCTTAAATTAGAATGTTTATGTTTTCAAGGGGTTATTCATGATATGTTATTTTTTTATGTTAAAATGCGTTCTATTTGATAGAAAAATGTTATATGAATAGTTCTAAAAATATTCCGGGAAGATTCTCTTTCTCATTTATTTTTTTGTTTTTTTTGTCGGTGAAAGATGTTGGAGATAGGAAGTAGGTTGACCATTCACATCCACAACATTTATTGTAAGGATGTCATGAGGTTTCTAACATTCTATGGTATGATTAAATATTATCAATGATTCTACTGTAATTCTGATTTTTTACATGAATTCACAATTTTTTTCTTTTTTTTCACTTTTATTGGATGATGTGGTTTGGTATATTAGATTAGATGACGTAGAAGTACATGGATGCAACAGAGGTTATTGGATGTATGTATATTAGTGATGGTGTTTTATTGGTCAACATATTTTGAAAGTATATATTTAATGACTAAGTGATAAAGATAATTTTTTCATAATTTTCTATATTTAATTCAATTATTTAATCCCTAAAAATTTAACTAGTTGAGTTATTTACATCAATTTTGGATTTATGATGTGTTTTGGGCTAAAATTTGAAAACTGCTTAATTAGAAAATATTGACAGATTTAATAACTTTGGTAATTCACACATATATTTTAAAATATAAATCTGATTGATATGATTACTTTTTATTGGGGTCATATATTTATTGTCTTTATCTTTTTTATTTAAACATGGATTTAATTCGACCATCCATAGGTTAAAAAAATTCAATCATGGTGGACATTTATTCTGGATGATTGTGTGGAACCCACATCAATGAATTGGTCATAAATCGGTCAAAATGGATCTAATTGGGGTGATTCAGATTGGATTTAAAATAATATTAAATGGGGAGTTTGGATGTTGAATATCATGATGAGTTTTTATAATTATGGCGGCCCATGAATGATAACAATTTGGGGAAGAAAAAAGGAAACATTCCTCTCGAATAAAATCTTAGAATTAATTGTCCATATCTCATAATACACATGGAGGATAAAACTGAATTTTTTTGATTAAAAATAAAACATATTTTATAATATATTTATAGAATACATCATTGCACAATTCGGCCATTACGTTGGCCGAAAAAGGTCAATATTTCAGTGGAAAGAATCTGCATGAAATTTTAAAAGAGTAATTATGATGATATTAAGACTAGAGGATAACACCCACTTGGCCTATATAAGAAGGTGTTCACACATGATGAAGGGAGAATTCAAAACCAACATTGGAGTGGAGACATAGGTACATGCTGCTAACTTAGTAATTTTCTTTTCATCTCTTTTTATTTTTAGTTTATTTATAATGTAATGCATTTTCATATTTTTAATTAAAGTGTTTCCATCTTATTCCATATCCCTTTATCTTCCAACCCTAATATAAATATTTTGTTATCTTCTTATCTTATCTACCGTGACCTCTTATCATCAATAATTAGGGGCTAACCCGAGGCTTGGCCTAGGCGTTTATTTCACGGTGATCTTCATTATTGCACTTTAAATTCAAAATGTTATAAATCTTTTTCTGGTGGAGGCGGGAATATTGCATGAGTGAAGCGGTCGTCCACCATGACACTATTCCCAAATACATTTATTTTCCTTTATTAATTAATTTTTCCTCCCTTCTCTTAGGCACACCCTTCATACGGTGGAGTTGGGGTTGCCATAAGGGATAAAACGGCATAAGGTGGAGCCAGGTCCTTTAGGAATAACATTCTCGGTTGAGGTGTTATCCTATTTGACTATTAGAGGAGATGTGGTTTGGTGTTCCAGACACATACTAAAATCACACACTAAATAAATCATGGGAAATCAATTCATTAATGATGTTTCAACAATTGAATTATCATATTGAATTTAAAACGATTAATAAATAATGAATGAACTCATGTTATACAACCCTAGGACAAAGTTCTTTTTTCTCTAGTTACATTCTATAATTTCATGTTAGTATATGATTTAACATTTAATTAGACTTTTTTATTTCATTTCTTTATTATATGAATTAGAAACATTAAAAAATTATTAGTTTAGGTGATATAGATTAAGTGGGTAAAAATATGAGAAATCTCTTCAAGTCAGACGACCCTGGTCAGCCTCTGTGCTGCATTAAGAGAAAAAATTTTCTTTTGCCATTCCCTATGACATGCATGCATAAAAACTAGCACCGTTTACAAGGAGTTAATCGGTTGTTTACTTTAATTTTTGTGTTTTTAAATTTTAGATAGTTTTCATTATTTTTAAATAAAAATTAAAAAATACTTTTCCATGATGTTTTCAAATTCAAATTATTATGCATGGAATGATTACTCGTAGGTGAAATATCGAGAACCTGAAGTGGATTATAGAGATATAAATGCCTGAGTGGGTAGGATTTGAAATTCTCTGGATGACTTGGGGAGAAAAATGATAATCATGTTTGACTATGTACGTCCACAATGTGAGAAACCCGAGCCTGAACTGGAGCAAGATCTTGATAAAGCTATGGAAGAATTTTCCCCACTAATTTTTGATGTTGAAGAACCTGAGGGGGTAAAAGAGGAAGTTCCTGAAGACCAATTCGAGCTCTCTCAACAATTACTGGAGGAGATAGATGAAATATTATTTTCTACTAATTTACAAGAGGGAAATCATGTGAATTTGGAGAAATTTTGGAGTGCATGGGAATAAATTGAAATACAACATGATTTCCTAATTCCTTAAAATGTAGAAGAGAATCCACCATTATACATATCTCTTACATTGGAAGATGAAGAAACAACAAAATTGGGAAAATTTGAAGAAATAATGGAGAATCCTGACTACCTACCTCTATCATGTGAAGATCGACTCCAAAAGGCACTTATAAATAAAAAATCGATTGAACCAGAAGCAGCTCAGGTATATGATCCTTTCTTGAACTCTTTATTTTCTGATTTCATTCAATCCTTGTATCACCTTGGAGGAAGATGAAGAAGTGAAATTTCACTTGTTTAGGAACACCTGGATCTCCCTGAGTACATTGATCATCTACTTGAGGAATCCCATGAAGAGATAACAGTGGCTATGCCTGAAGAAACAAATCTAGAAGCATCCTACCATAAAAGGGAACGTTTTGAAATTAATATTTCAAATTTAAATTTTGAATATAAATTTGATTATTATTTTCATATAGCACATCTAGAGAAACCACTAGATTTTGAAGAACACATTGCACAAGTTGAAAATCAAGAGGTGGAGGATCCATACTTCATCCTACTCCCACCATGAAATCTATACCACATTGCGAAGGGGGTGGATCTGGTGTACTCTATCTATTGAATTATCTTCCACAATAAGAAAAAATAAAATCTGGGAAGATGAACATGTGGTGGTTCATGTCCAAGAAGATCCAGACACCATCATATTATGGATAACAGCTAGTAATGCCCTCTAGAGGTAGTAAAAGAATCAATGGACCACTTAGGGGATAATACTGAGACTTATCTTTAGTTGTTTTCTAGGAATTTATATTCCAATTTCTTTTCATAGAAGTAGCATAGCATATAGCCCAATACCTCCTATATTTTTGATCTTTAATGACATGACCATTTCACTTAATTGAGTAATTCTATTTTTCAGGTTCATGATGGAAAAAAGGGAACCCCCAAATAGAAGTATAAAGCTTCTCTTCAAAAGAGAGTTCACTTTTAATGTTTAACTTTGCAACTCCTTACAATTTTTTGGCTTTAAAATGGAATTGAATTCCCACACTTGAATTAGGTTTTACTTGAAATATCTAGGAGACATGAGTTTCTTATGAATTTAGTGATGCCATGTTTTAGATTTCAATGTTAATTATATTGAATGAGTAAAATGGATAATTGGATGATTAAAGTGAAGCACGAATATTTAAATGAGGTCTAATGGTTTGATAGAATTAATTCATGCTTTGAATTTTGGAAATTAATGTGAATTAAGTTGTTACTATTAATCATTCCTTGAGTTATTTTCCATTATCATATTCCCATTCCTGAGAGGATTTCTAGACCAAATATTTCCAATTTTATTGTTATCATATTTCTTGAGTGATCTTGTGACATGCCACCTTCTAGAACTTATATTGTAACTTGTCAAAGCTATGAATGTAAAAAACACATTTAAAATTATTGAGGCACTACTTTGGCTAGCCACATATTTACCTGAGACCCACCCTTACATTTATCCTTCGTTATCCCATAGAATCCTTGAATTACCTTATTGGTTTAAGCCACATTACAAGCTGATATTTCCTTACCTACCACCACTTTTAGTATTTTTGCTTGGATTTTTCAATTTTGAGTGTGGGGGAAGGGACTTTCGAGTGCATTCATTAGGATGTGTATCATTTGTGGGTGGTGTGAGGTGTGTGTCATCATTTTGGGTAGTTTATTATTAGATAATTTGGAATGAGTCATCATTTCATTATGATTCTTTCATTTCATCTGGTTCCCCTAAAAAAAAGAGAAAAATTTGAAAATAAAGCGGTGCTTTTCTGGATCTTTAAAAAATTTAAAAAAATAGATGAATTAATCTGTGACTTTCTAGAAATTTAATTAAAAAAGAGGAGGATAACTTGGATGATATCATTCTTTGTAATCATTTATTGTCTCATGTCCCACGTCCTTAAAAGGGAGTGGTGTTGTGTTTCACATTATCAAGGGGATTTGAGTGAGTTCTATTATGTGTTTTCACTTGATTAATCATTCATTGTACTTAATAGTCAAACCTCCTACTTCTGGCATTTAATTATTTCAATCATTTACCCAAAAACCCTAAGTCATAGAGTCACTTGAACCTTTATTGCAAGTCCTCATGATTTTATGTGCTTTTTTTCTTTACAAAGTGGAGAAAGTAGTTCCTTTACATGACCATGAATAAGGAGAATGTTCTCATGATATGAGCATAACTCCACTATTAATTGTATCATGAGTTATGTGAGAAAATATTCAAAAGAGAGGTATCTCATGATTTAGCATGTTTAATAATAATAAATTGAGAAGCTTGAATGAATGAAAGAAGAAGATCCGTAATTTTTCAAAGGGTAAAATTAAAATGCATGAATTGATTGTTTCTTAGAAAAATTGGAAATTAAATTGATATATTTTGTGGAACATGATAATTTTTTGGACATTAATAATAGATTGAATTTATTTCATTGAAATTTAAATTATGGTGACATTAGTGCCCTTTGAATTCCATGTTGAGATTTTATGCTTGAGGACAAGCATAGTTTAAGTATGGGGGAATTGATAGAGATAATAGTTTCATAATTTTATATATTTAATTCAATGATTTAATCCCTAAAATTGAACAATTTGAGTAATTTACTTCAATTTTGGATTTATAATATGTTTTGGGCTAAAATGGGAAAACTTCTTAATTTGGAAATATTGACATATTTTAATCACTTTGGTAATTCATGCATATCTTTTAAAATATAAATCCAATTGATGTGATTAATTTTTTATTGGGTTCAAATATTTATTGTAATAATCATTTGTTTTTAAACTAGGATTTAATTTGACAATCCATGTGTTATAAAAATTCAATCAATGTGGACATTTATTCTGGACGACAGCGTGGACCCCACCTCAATGAGTTGGACATAAATTGGTCAAAATGAATCCAATTGGGGTGATTCAAATTTTATTTGAAATAATAATAAATGGGTAGTTCAGATGTTTAATATCTCGAATATTTTCCATCAATAATGATGCATGTAGATGTTATCAATTTGGGACAGAAAAAAAGAAACATCTCCCTAGAATAAAATCTCACCATTAATTGTCCATATCTCAAAATACACAGGGAGAATAAATCTGAACTTTTTTTATGAAATGTAAAACATATTTCTGAAGATATTTATAGAAGACATCATTGCAAAATTCATCCATTGAATTGGCTGAACATGGTCAATATTTCGGTGGAATGAATCTAGAGGAAAATTTAAAGAGTAATTATGAAGATATTGAGACCGGAGGATAACACCCCCTTGGACGATAAAAGGAGTTCACAAATGATGAAGGGAAAGTTTGACACCAATATTGGAGTGGAGGCCTAGGGGCATGCTGCTAACTTAGGAATTTTCTTTTCTTCTCTTTTTATTTTTAGTTTTCTTTTCTAAGGTAATGCATTTTCATATGTTTAATTCAAGTGTTAACATTTTATTCCATATCCCTTTCTCTACCAACCCTAATATAATTTTATCTTATCTTATTATCCTATCCACTTTCACCTCTTATCTTCAATAATGTGGGGCTAACCCAAAGATTGGCCCTGGGGATGGTTTTCTGGTGATCTTCATTATTGCACTTTAAATTCAAAATGTTTTAAATCTTTTTGTGGTGGAGGCGGGAAAAATGAACGTGTGCAGAAGTCGTCCACCACGACACTATTCCAAAATCCATTTATTTTCCTTGATTAATTAATTTTACCTCCATTATTTTTGGCAAACCCTTCATACGGTGGAGTTGGTGTTTCCATAAGGGATGAAACGACATACGGTGGAGCCGTGTCCTTTAAGAATAACATTCTTGGTTGAGGTGTTATCCTATTTTACTATTGGAGGAGGTGTGGTTTGGTGTGCCTGACGCATACTAAAATCACACACTAAATAAATCAAGGGAAATTAATTCATTAATGAGGTTTCAATAAATGAATTATCAAATTTAATTTAAAACAATAAATAATGAATGAATGAACTCATGTTATCCATCCCTAGGACCAAGTTCTTTCTTCTCTAATTACATTCTGTAATTGCATGGTAGTATAAGTTTTAACATTTAATTATACTTTTAAATTTCATTTAATTATTTGATTAATTATCAACATAAAAAAAAATTATTTTAGGTGATATAGATTAAGTGGGTAAAGAACAGAGAAAGCTCCTCAAGTGAGATGACCTTGGTCAGCCTCTGTGTTGCATTAGGAGAATAAATTGGCTTTTTCCATGCCCTACGATAGGCATGTGTCACTATGCTATGAGTTTACTAAGGAATGGGTTGACTAATGTATGTGTTGACCGAGGTTGTATACATATGACTACATATGTATGAAGGTGTGTGTATAAGGAGTTTAATTTGCATTTTTGTTTTAGTTTGTTACAAGTTGGTGGTTTTAAATTTATATTTTTTTAAATAATATTTTTATAAATATATTTAGCATATATTAATAACAACCATCACTAAATATTTTTATTAAAATATTATTTTGTAGTAGTTATCTTTAACCGGAGTTAAACTATAAGGCCCCGACCATAAACCTTACTTAATATTGATTTAATGAATAATTCACATTGAGGATCTTTTCAGGTTTATTGTTTTAGAGAATTAGGACATAACTATTACATCTCAAAAGATTACAAAGTAGACACTTCTACTAAGTTTCCATAGAATAAAAACTCTTAAAAAGAAACATGTCTAGTTCCATGATTTAGATATCATGAATTTTCCTTGATCCCATCCTTGACCCTATTCAACATTAATTCCTATGAAAAACATTTCAAAAACTTGGGGTGAGCATAAAAAGCTCAGTAAGGGATACACAAAAAATGAAAACTTTTAGTTTTTCAAAACAAAAAGTAAACCATGTATACTTTATCAATGTAATACCTTTCACCTTTATGAAGTTGTAAAAACTCTTTACTGAAAAAAAGACGATTACTTACCCTTCTGTAACCAAAATATTACCATAAAACCCATATAAAGAACACATATCATATAAAGGTAACTTGGTAGATAAACATACATAAGTGGAATAACCATCCGGTCGACTTCCACACATATCACTTAATGGTATAGCCATATGGACGACTTCCATACCCAATGCATTGAAGGTTATAACGTAACCACCCGTCCTGGTATTCACGGCACCACCCATCATATGTTTTATCACGTAACCACCCGTCAAATTTCCAAGTACCATTATAAAATCATAAGACATAAAACAAATATAATGGAAAGAAAAAATTTCCACCCATTGATCACAATATATCACTTAAATATATTGGCATAACAAATACATTATAAAAACCATTTTCAATACCAAATTACATAAAAGATTATATGGTATTTATTTCATTTTAAAAACATTATGTCTTTTTGAGGAAGCCAAAGACCAATCAATACTCGCAGCAGCGGAAAAGGTCGTTGTCACCGCATACGTTAAAAGAAACATTCCTTTTTTTCATTTAGTAAAACTCTTCGTAGAAAAAGATTCATTTTGTATAAAAGTAAATTTAAAAGGGTTTTATACACCATATAAAATAAAGTTGTGTATAAAACGAAATATGCCTCAATGAAAGGGGATTGAGACGAAGTCCCATACCTCGGGTCCGACTTGACTCGATCATTCTTTAACGTCCTGAATAATAAAATTGAGTTAATTTCTACTTACCTAAGAACCTTTTTCAAGTTAATTATTCATTTTATATCACTTATTACCATGTTATAAACATTATGTAATCATTTAAATTAAAATTTTTTGTTTTGTCGATATTTGGTTCTTAAGTCGAAAGTGGACTTCTTACAATTACATGTTGTTCATGTGGTCAAAGGTTCGTTATATCCAGAATGATATTCATGATTTGGATATCATATATATCATATATATCTAGTATATACATGTCTTTAAAATAGTATATAACATTTAGTGGTATGAAATGAAATGCACCATTCATGGAGACGGTAAGCGGTACGTACGCATGAACGCTACTTTCATTTCTATGTCATATTAATGGAATTAAAACTAAATTATAGGTATGTATATTTTAATTCCATAATTATATTCATCAC
Source organism: Viscum album (assembly GCA_963277665.1). Classification (NCBI taxonomy): domain Eukaryota; kingdom Viridiplantae; phylum Streptophyta; class Magnoliopsida; order Santalales; family Viscaceae; genus Viscum; species Viscum album. The sequence continues at coordinate 693,225,048 of OY728157.1, forward strand.
TTAGATGTAACAGACATCATATATATCCATTATATATATATTTTCTTATAATAGTACATTACATTTGGGGATAAGATATGAAATGCACCGTTCATGGAGACAGTAAGTCGTACGTACGCATGAACGCTACTTTCATTTCTATCTCATACTTTAATGGAGTGAAATCATAATGATATAAAGGTATATTATAATTCTAGTATAATAACATATATAATATCACTAAATCCTTCCTTTATACGTCTCACATATGGCATTAACGAATCAAATCACTTTGAGGGGGTGGTAGTCCGCACTTCCTAAAATGAAATTATCGTGTTTACCCACAATGGAAGCCATAATGGTATGCCAAAAATGAAAAATACAGAAGCTTAAGTAAAACATAAACATATTATATATCATATATAAATATAGTTTCATCTTAACGTCCACCTTTGAAGGTGTTATATGAGTGTTGAACAATCATCATTTCGTGAGGCAGAAATTCACCATCCACAGAAACAGTATGTTATTTAACCATTAGATGAAGGTGTGTGTAAGTGTAGATCGAATCCATCTTATAAAAACACCCTAGTATATTTAAGACACTGGATTTGTTACAAAATAAATTAATAAAAAGAGTTTAGGGGTTGGAGAAGAAAAATAAATCAAAAGAACACAAATGAGGACATTACCTTAAAATCAGGTAACTCCCTTTGGTTTGAACCAAAATGGTTTCTTGAAGAACTTCTTGCCTAAGGTAAGGCTTATAGGATGAGGAGAAGGATGTGGAGAGAAAAAATGATCAGAGCTTGGCCGAGCCAAAGGCTTGAGAGGTGTGGGTAAGGTGGTAGAGTTGGGGGCCTTTTATAAGAGAAGAGGATAGGCACTCTTGAAAAGTTTTAAAAGGTTACTTTATTACAAAAAGAGATTCAGTTTTTAAAGGTCCCACAATTATATATTTCGAGGATAAGGTGATAAGAGTTTGAAATCCACCCATACAATAGGTTTTTGACAAGTGTAGGTCTTATATTTTACATTATCTTTTCATTTTATTTAAATCATTAAATAATGAGGTAAGCGCTGCATCATCATGGTGTCATAAATAAATAAATTTATTTAATTTCTAAAAATTATAAAAAAACTATCATGATGTAGGAAATATTTTTAGATTTCTAATTAATATTTATAGTAAAAATTATGACTTGTATAACCCCATTTAAAAATAGTTTTAGTAAAACAACTCATGTTTGTGACATTTTTATTTTAACTTTAAATAAAAAGATATTAATGTCATTTTCCTACCAATGTGGCTCCATGGGGTCCAAAAGTTGACCCATGGATTTTCTTGGTCATCCATGACAAATCCAATAAGTGTAAGACATGTGTCAAGTTCATTTAATATTATTAAAACATTATTTTTACCTTAAATTACACTAATTACCTCTAGTCACGATTAATAAACATAAAAGTTACTATTCACCAAAAAATTATTTTAATCCCATTGAACCACGTTTTACTTCCTAATAAAAACCATGTATGTCAGATTTTTGAAATTTAAAACACAGAAGTGGTAAGGTTTCATTTAAACGAAAAATCAGTTTTTTAAGTACCACATAGTGGTTTCACTATTTATCAAAAATTGAAGTTTTTTAGAAAAATACCAAAACATCACCCTAAGCTATATTTGATATTCCAAATTCAAAAATGATGTCTATTTTACATAATTAAAATCATATAAGTTACATTAAATAATTTAATAATTAATTCCCGCTGTCATGACAAATAGCATGTTTTTATGAAACAATATATATCAAAAGATTGACACTAGTTTAAGTCCAATTTCAAAGTGAAATTAATTCCAACGACCACTATTGGATTAAATAGTAAAAATATATTCTAATTTCACTTGAAAACCAATTAAAAAGATAATCTAATCATATAAATAAATTAGATTAACAAGAGGTTTTGAATTAAAATACAACATTTTTCACTATTCATTAAAAATTGAACTTTATCGGAAAAATACCAAAAATTTACACGAAGTAAATTTTGGTGTCCTGATTCTAAAGAAGAGTTATATTTGGTCCAATATAATGTATAAGAGTGACCAAAAATATATTTAATTAAGGTTCTCCATCAAAAGGTGATAAGTGGACCTTTAGTGAATATTCGAGTATCTATGCCTAAAATTGAATTCTTTTTCTTATTTTAAACCTTTATATTTTATTGGATAAATTTAAAAAACATTAGAAAAACATATATAATCATATTTTAGTTATTTATATTCTTTCCTACCAATACAACGACTACGTGTTAACTACTATTTAAAATAATATTATTATATTACTAGTGTGCAACGTAAGGTTTCAAAGAAACTCATTATTGCGTATCGGGTACGCTATCAAACATATCAACACCTTTAAAGTAAAATTAATATTTAGTTCAAAAATATTAATAAATAGGAAAATGTTTTATTCATTATTTACCTGGGATGTTACATCCTTCCCCCCTTTTGGGAATTGCGTCCTTGCAATTTTATTCACTTATCAAAACAAGTGGGGGTATTTATCCCTCATAGCATTTTCAGATTCCCATGTTGCCCCTTTAACCTTATGGTTTTTCCACAAAACCTTTACCTGGTGAATTACCTAATTTCACAACACTTGCTCTCTTTGGTAAATAATCTGGACTGGTTTTTCTTCATAAGAGAGATTCTCTTCCAACCGAACTACCTCAGGGCTCAAAACATGAGATGGATCTAGCATATACATTCTCAACATCGAATCATGAAAAAAATTGTGTACCTGAGATAAAATCGGATGTAAAGACACTCGGTATGAAACTAATCTAACATTCTCTAGAATTTCATATGGTCCAATTAACCTTGGACCCAACTTTCCTTTCTTACCAAATCGCATCATACTTTTTCATAGTGAATCTTTGAGAAAAACATGGTCACCTACCTTGAAAGATAGACCCTTCCTCTAGTTATCCGCATAACTTTTCTATCTACTCTGAGATGTTCTCATGTGTTTCTGAATCAACTGAACTTTTTCTACCATCTCTTCTACCAATTCTAGTCCCATCAGCTTCCTTTCACCTACTTCATCCCAAAAAGCTGGAGTTCGACACCGCTTCCCATATAATGCCTCAAATGGAGCCATCTGTATACTGGAATGAAAACTGTTATTATATGAAGACTCAACCAAAGAAAGATGTTGGTACCAACTTCCCTGATAATACATAGAGCAAGCATGTAGCATATCCTCGAAGGTCTGGATTGTTCGTTCTCATTGCCCATCTGATTGCGGATGAAAAGCTATACTAATATTTAATTCAGTACCCAATGACTTCTGAAGGCCTTTCTAAAAGTTATAAGTGAATGTAGGATCACAATCAGATACAATGGAAATGGAAACTCCATGCAAACTGAATATCTTTTTACGATACAATTGAGAAAGTTGATCTAGAGAGAAAGTATCTCGAATAAGAAGGAAATGAGCAGATTTTGTCAATCAATCAACAATAACCCAGATTGCATTATTATCTCGAGATGTCCTCGGTAATCCCACAACAAAGTCCATGGATACATTTTTCCATTTCCACTCTGGCACCAGTAAAGGCTGAAGCATCACTTTCGGTAACAGCCGCTCTGCTTTAATCGGCTGACAAGTCGAACACTTTACAGTAAAATCAGAAATATCTCTTTTCATTCCATCCCACCAGTAATACTCCCGCAGATCTCTGTACATCTTAGTACTTCTAGGTTTAACTGAAAATGGGGAACTATGAGCCTCACATAACAACTCATTCTTCAACTGTGAATCACAACGCACACACAATCTCTTCCAAAATCTCAAAACAAAATCATTATCAATGTTGAATTCAGGCAACTTACCCTTCTGAAATAGCTCTACCTTTTTCTGCAACTCACTGTATTGCTTCTGTTCTTGCTTAATTCTTTCTGATTGAGAATATTTCACTGATACCTGAAACAAAATAGAAGGACATACTGCACCAAAAACATCTATGCCAAAGTTCATCAAATCCTTAACCAAAGGATCACGTTCCAAATGCAGCATTGTTAATGAAGCATTAATTTTTCGACTCAAAGAATCAACCACTTTATTTTCTTTTCCCGAATGGTAATGAATTTTACAATCATAATCCTTGATGTTCAATTCTTTCTGAGTGAATATATACTTTAAACTTTTGTGATCAGTATATATTTCACACATTACTCCATACAAATGATTCCTCCAAATTTTTAGAGAAAAAACAACAGCAGCTAATTCTAAGTCATGTGTCAGGTAATTTACCTCATGAGTTTTCAACTAACGTGAAGCATATGCAATTACATGATCATTCTGCATTAGGACACAACCAAGTCCTTTCAATGAAGCATCACTGTAGATAACAAAATCACCATTCCTGGAAGGAAGTGCCAAAACTAGAGCATTCACCAATATTCATTTCAATTCTTGAAAACAATCATCACATTCTTTTGTCCAGATAAACTTATCACCCTTCCGAGTTAACTTAGTCATTGGACTAGATAACTGTGAAATATTTTCAACAAACCTTCGGTAGTAACCTGCGAAACCAAGAAAACTACGGATCTTGATTACATTTGTGGGTCTTGGACATTCTTCAACAACTTTTGTTTTAGAAGGATCAAAAGTTATGCCATTTTTTGAAACAATGTGACCAAGAAAAGAAATTTGTTGTAACCAAAACTCACACTTTCTGAATTTTCCATATAGTTTATATACTTTTATGGTTTTCAAGACAACACTTTAATGACTTTCATGCTCCTATTTACTTTTATAAAACACCAAAATATAATCAATTAACACAACCACCATTTATCACCTGATTGAACTTAGCCATCACTGCAGTAAACTACTAAATTCTGATTCCGACCATCTTTGGTTGCTGATTCGGAAGGTCATTATCTTCTGTATTCCTTCCCATAAAAGCTTCACTATTTCCTTTATGAAAAAACATTCTTAACAAATACATATCTTAGGAGAAGCAACATGGTAATCTATAAATTCTATATCATATCAATCATACCATAAATTAATTTATAATTTAATAATTTTCTAGCTCCAAAAGTTGTCTAAACCGACCTCTGATACCAACTATAAGGCCCCAACCTTAAAACTTACTTAATATGAATTAAATGAATAATTCACATTGAGAATATTTTCAGGTTTAGAGTTTTAGAGAATTAGGACATAACTATTACATCTCAAAAGATTACAAAGTAGACACCTCTACTAAGTTTCTATAGAATAAAAACTCTTAAAAAGAAACATGTCTAGTTCCATGATTTAGATTGCATGAATTTTCCTTGATCCCATCCTTGACCCTATTCCACATTAATTCCTATGAAAAACATTTCAAAAACATGGGGTGAGCATAAAAAGCTCAGTAAGGGATACACAACGAATGAAAACTGTTAGTTTTTCAAAACAACAAGTAAACCATGTATACTTTATCAAAGTAATACCTTTCAGATTTATGAAGTAGTAAAAACTCTTCACTGAATAAAAGAACATTACTTACCCTTTTGTAACCAAAATATTACCATAAAACCCATATAAAGAACACATAACTTATAAAGGTAACATGGGACATAAACATACTTAAGTGGAATAACCATCCGGTCCACTTCCACACATTTCACTTAATGGAATAGCCATACGACAGACTTCCATACCCAATGCATTGGAGGTTATAACGTAACCACCCATCCTGGTATTCACGACACCACCCATTATATGTTTTATCACATAACCACCCGTCAAATGTCCAAGTACCATTATAAAATCATAAGACATAAAACAAATATAATGGAAGGAAAACATTTCCACACTTTGATCACAATATATCACTTAAATGTATTGACATAACAAATACATTATAAAAACCATTTTCAATACCAAAATACATAAAAGATTATATGGTATTTATTTCATTTTAAAAACATTACGGCTTATTGAGGAATCCAAAGACCAAACAATACTCGTGGTGGCAGAGAAGGTCATTATCACCGCGTACGTTAAAAGAAACATTCCTTTTTGTCATTTAGTAAAACTCTTCATAGAAAAAGATTCCTTTTTTATAAAATTAGAAGTCAAAAGGGGTTTATACACCATATAAAAGAATGTTGTGTATAAAATGAAATATGCCTCAATGAAAGGAGATTGAGACGAAGTCCCATACCTCGGGTCCAACTTGACTCGATCGTTCTTTAACGTCCTGAATAATAAAATTAAGTTAATTTATACTTTCTTAAAAACCTTTTTCAAGTTAATTATTCCTTTTATATCACTTATTACCATGTTATAAACATTATGTAATCATTTAAGTTAATAATGTTTGTTTTGTCGATATTTGGTTCTTAAGTCGAAAGTGGACTTCTTAAAATTACATGTTGTTCATATGGTCAATGGTTCATTATATCCAAAATGATATTCATGATTTGGATATCATATATATCATATATATACAATATGTACATGTTTTTACAATATTATATAACATTTAGTTGTAAGAAATGAAATGCACCATTCATGGAGACGGTAAGCCGTACGTACGCATGAACGCTACTTTCATTTCTATGTCATATTAATGGAATTAAAACTAAATGATTGGTATGTATATTTTAATTCCATAATTATATTCATCACATATATATAAGAAAGATCATATATATCCATTATATATATGTACTTATAATAGTACATTACATTTGGGGATAAGAAATGAAATGCACCGTTCATGGAGATGGTAAGTCGTACGTACACATGAACGCTACTTTCATTTCTATCTCATAATTTAATGGAGTGAAATCATAATGATATAAAGGTATATTACAATTATAGTATAATATCATATATAATATCATTAAATCCATCCTTTATACGTCCCATGTATGGCATTAACGAATCAAATCACTTTGAGGGGCGGTAGTCCGCACTTCCTAAAATGAAATTATCGTGTTTACCCACAATGGAATCCATAATGGTATGCCAAAAATGAAAAATAAATAAGCTTTAGTAAAACATAAAAATATTTTATATCATATATAAATATAGTTTCATCTTAATTTCCACCTTTGAAGGTGTTATATGAGTGTTGAACAATCATCATTTCGTGAGGCAGAAATTCACCATCCACAGAAACAGTATGTTATTTAACCATTAGATGATGGTGTGTGTAAGTGTATCTCAAATCCATCTTATAAAAACACCCTAGTATATTTAATACACTGTATTTGTTACAAAAGAAATGAATAAAAAGATTTTAGGGGTTGGAGAAGAAAAATAACACAAAAGAACACAAATGAGGACATTACCTTAAAATCCGGTAACTCCCTTTGGTTTGAACCAAAAGGGTTTCTTGAAGACCTTCCTGCCTAAGGTAAGGCTTCTAGGATGATGAGAGGGATGTGGAGAAAAAACATGATCAGAGCTTGGCCGATCCAAAGGCCTGAGAGGTGTGGGTAAGGTGGTAGAGGTGGGGGTCTTTTATAAGAGGAGAGGATAGGCACTCTTGAAAAGTTTTAAAAGGTTACTTTATTATAAAAAGAGCTTCGGTTTTTAAAGGTCCCACAATTATATATTTCGAGGATAAGGTGATAAGAGTTCGAAATCCACCCATAAAATAGGTTTTTGAAAAGTGTAGGTCTTAGATTTTACATTATCTTTTCATTTTATTTAAATCATTAAATAAGGAGGTAATCGCTGCATCATCATGGTGTCATAAATAAATTAATTTATTTATTTTCTAAAAATTATAAAAAAACTATCATGATGTAGGAAATATTTTTATATTTCTAATTTATATTTATAGTAAAAATTATAACTTGTATAACCCCATTTAAAAATTGTTTTAGTAAAACAACTCATGTTTGTGACATTTTTATTTTAACTTTAAATAAAAAGATATTAATGTCATTTTCCTACCAATGTGGCTCCATGGGGTCCCCAAGTTGACCCATGGATTTTCTTGGTCATCCATGACACATCCAATAAGGGTAATACATGTGTCAAGTTCATTTAATATTATTAAAACATTATTTTTACCTTAAATTACACTAATTACCTCTAGTCAGGATTAATAAACTTAAAAGTTACTATTCACCAAAAAAATTATTTTAACCCCATTGAACCACGTTTTAGATCCTAATGACAACCATGTATGTCGTATTTTTGAAATTCAAAACACAGAAGTGGTAAGGTTTAATTTAAACGAAAAATCAGTTTTTTAAGTACCACTTAGTGGTTTCACTATTCATCAAAAATTGAAGTTTTTTAGAAAAATACCAAAACATCACCCTAAGCTATATTTGATATTCCAAATTCAAAAATGATGTCTATTTTAAAAAATTAAAATCATATAAGTTACATTAATTAATTTAATAATTAATTCCCGCTGTCATGACAAATAGCGTGTTTTTATAAAACAATATATATCAAAAGATTGACACTAGTTTAAGTCCAATTTCAAAGTGAAATTAATTCCAACGACCACTATTGGATTAAATAGTAAAAATATATTCTAATTTCACTTGAAAACCAATTCAAAAGATAATCTAATAATATTAATAAATTAGATGAAAAAGAGGTTTTGAATTAAAATACAACATTTTTCACTATTCATTAAAAATTGAACTTTATCGGAAAAATACCAAAAATTTTCACAAAGTAAATTTTGATGTCCTGATTATAAAGAAGAGTTTTATTTGGTCCAATAGAATTTATAAGAGTGACAAAAAATATATCTAATGAAGGTTCACCATCAAAAGGCAATAAGTGGACCTTTAGTGAATATTCGAGTATCTATGCCTAAAATTGAATTCTTTTTCTTATTTTAAGCCTTTATATTTTATTGGATAAATTTAAAAAAACATTTAAAAAACATATATAATCATATTTTAGTTATTTATATTCTTTCCTACCAATACAACGGCTACGTGTCAACTACTATTTAAAATAATATTATTATATTACTAGTGTGCAACGTAAGGTTTCAGAGAAACTAATTGTCGCGTATCGGGTACGCTATAGAACATAGCAACCCCTTTAAAGTAAAATTAATATTTAATTCGAAAATATTAATAAATAGGAAATTTTTTTATTCATTATTTACCTGGGATGTTACATCCTTCCCCCCTTTTGGGAATTGCGTCCTCGCAATTTTATTCACTTATCAAAACAAGTGGGGGTATTTATCTCTCATAGCATTTTCAGATTCCCATGTTTCCCCTTTAACCTTATGGTTTTTCCACAAAACCTTTACCTGGTGAATTACCTAATTTCACAACACTTGCTCTCTTTGGTAAAGAATCTGGACTGGTTGTTCTTCATAAGAGAGATTCTCTTCCAACCGAACTACCTCAGGGCTCAAAACATGAGATGGATCTAGCATATACTTTCTCAACATCGAATCATGAAAAACATTGTGTACCTGAGATAAAATCGGATGTAAAGCCACTCGGTAAGAAACTAATCCAACTTTCTCTAGAATTTCATATGGTCCAATGAACCTTGGACCCAGCTTTCCTTTCTTACCAAATCGCATCACACTTTTTCATAGTGAAACTTTGAGAAAAACATGTTCACCTACCTTGAAAGATAGATCCTTCCTCCAGTTATCCGCATAACTTTTCTGTCTGCTCTGAGATGTTCTCATGTGTTTCTGAATCAACTAAACTTTTTCTGCCATCTCTTCTACCAATTCTGGTCCCATCAGCTTCCTTTCACCTACTTCATCCCAAAAAGCCGGAGTTCGACACCGGTTCCCATATAATGCCTCAAACGGAGCCATCTTTATACTGGAATGAAAACTGTTATTATATGAATACTCAACCAAAGAAAGATGTTGGTCCCAACTTCCCTGATAATCCATAGAGAAAGCATGTAGCATATCTTCCAAGGTCTGAATTGTTCGTTCTCACTGCCCATCTGATTGAGGATGAAAAGCTGTACTAAAATTTAATTCAGTACCCAATGACTTCTGAAGGCCTTTCCAAAAGTTATAAGTGAACCTGGGATCACGATCAGATACAATGGAAAGGGTAACTCCATGCAACCTGAATATCTCTTTACGATACAATCAAGAAAGTATCTCGAATAGGAAGGAAATGAGAAGATTTAGTCAATCGATCAACAATAACCCAGATTGCATTATTACATCGAGATTTCCTCGGTAATCCCACAACAAAGTCCATGGATACATTTTCCCATTTCCACTCTGGCACTAGTAAAGGCTGAATCATCCCTTTCTGTAACTTCCGCTCTGCTTTAACCTGCTGACAAGTCAAACACTTTACAGTAAAATCAGTAATTTCTCTTTTCATTCCATCCCAACAGTAATACTCCCGCAGATCTTTGTACATCTTAGTACTTCTAGATTGAACTGAAAATGGGGAACTATGAGCGTCACATAACAACTCATTCTTCAACTATGAATCACAAAACACACACAATATCTTCCCAAATATCAAAACAAAATCATTATCAATGTTGCATTCATGCAACTTACCCTTTTGGAACAGCTCTACCTTTTTCTGCAACTCACTGTATTGCTTCTGTGCTTGCTTAATTCTTTCTGATTGAGAATATTTCACTGATACCTGAAACAAAATAGATGGACATACTGCACCAAAAACTTCTATGCCAAAGTTCATCAAATCCTTAACCAAAGGATCATGTTCCAAATGCAACATTGTTAATGAAGCATTACTTTTTCGACTCAAAGAATCAACCACTTTATTTGCTTTTCCCGAATGGTAATGAATTGTACAATCATAACCCTTGATTAATTCTAGCCATCTCCTCTGTCTCATGTTCAATTCTTTCTGAGTGAATATATACTTTAAACTTTTGTGATCAGTATATATTTCACACTTTACTCCATACAAATGATTCCTCTAAATTTTTAGAGCAAAAAATAGCACCTAATTCTAAGTCATGTGTAGGGTAATTTACCTCATGAGTTTTCAACTGACGTGAAGCATATGCAATTAAATGATCATTCTTCATTAGGACACAACCAAGTCCTTTCAATGAAGCATCACTATAGATAACAAACTCACCATTCCTGGATGGAAGTGCCAAAACTGGAGCATTCACCAATATTCATTTCAATTCCTGAAAACAATCATCACATTCTTTTGTCCAGATAAACTTATCACCCTTCCGAGATAACTTAGTCATTGGACTAGATAACTGTGAAAAATTTTCAACAAACCATCGGTAGTAACATGTGAAACCAAGAAAACTACGTATCTCGATTACATTTGTGGGCCTTGGACAATCTTCAACAACTTTTGTTTTAGCAAGATCAAAAGTTCTGCCATTTTTTGAAACAATGTGACCAAGGAAAGAAATTTGTTGTAACCAAAACTCACACTTTCTGAATTTTCCATAAAATTTCTTTTCTTTTAAGTTTTGCAAGACAACACTTAAATGACTTTCATGCTCCTCTTTACTTTTAGAAAACACCAAAATATCATCAATAAACACAACCACCATTTATCACCTGATTCAACTGAGCCGTCACTGCAGTAAACTACTAAATTCTGATTCCGACCATCTTTGGTTGCTGATTCAGAAGGTCATTCTCCTCTGTATTCCTTCCCATAAAAGCTGCACTATTTCCTTTATGAAAAAACATTCTTAACAAATACATATCTTAGGAGAAGCAACATGGTTATCTATAAATTATATATCATTTCAATCTTACCATAAATTAATTTATAATTTAATAATTTTCTAACTCCTAAATTTGTCTAAACCGACCTTTGATACCAACTGTAAGGCCCCGACCTAAAAACATACTTAATATTGAATTAAATGAATAATTCACATTGAGAATATTTTCAGGTTTATAGTTTCAAATAATTAGGACATAACTATTACATCTCAAAAGATTACAAAGTAGACACTTCTACTAAGTTTCTATAGAATAAAAACTCTTAAAATGAAACATGTCTAGTTCCATGATTTAGATAGCATGAATTTTCCTTGATCCCATCCTTGACCCTATTCCACATTAATTCCTGTGAAAAACATTTCAAAAACATGGGGTGAGCATAAAAAGCTCAGTAAGGGATACACAAATAATGAAAACTGTTAGTTTTTCAAAACAAAAAGTAAATCGTGTATACTTTATCAAACTAATACCTTTCACCTTTATGAAGTAGTAAAAACTCTTCACTAAATAAATAAAAATTACTTACCCTTTTGTAACCAAAATATTACCATAAAACCCATATAATGAACACATAACATATAAAGGTAACTTGGGACATAAACCTACTTAAGTGGAATAACTATCCGGTCGACTTCCACACATCCCACTTAATGGAATAGCCATACGGCCGACTTCCATACCCAATGCATTGGAGGTTATAACGTAACCACCTGTCCTGGTTTTCACGGCACCACCCATCATATGTTTTATCACATAACCACAGGTCAAATGTCCAAGTACCATTATAAAATCATAAGACATAAAACAAATATAATGGAAGGAAAACATTTCCACACTTTGATCACAATATATCACTCAAATGTATTGACATAACAAATACATTATAAAAACCATTTTCAATACCAAAATACATAAAAGATTATATGTTATTTATTTCATTTTAAAAACATTACGGCTTATTGAGGAAGCCAAAGACCAAAAAATACTCGCGGCAGCGGAAAAGGTCGTTGTCACCGCGTACGTTAAAAGAAACATTCCTTTTTGTCATTTAGTAAAACTCTTCATAGAAAAAGATTAATTTTCTATAAAATTAAAATTCAAAAGGGGTTTATACACTCTATAATAGAAAGTTGTGTATAAAATGAAATATGCCTCAATGAAAGGATATTGAGATGAAGTCCCATACCTCGGGTCCGACTTGACTCAATCGTTCTTTAACGTCCTGAATAATAAAATTAAGTTAATTTCTACTTGCTTAAGAACCTTTTTCAAGTTAATTATTCCTTTTATATCACTTATTACCATGTTATAAACATTATGTAATCATTTATGTTAGTAATGTTTGTTTTGTCGATATTTGGTTCTTAAGTCGAAAGTGGACTTCTTACAATTACATGTTGTTCATGTGGTCAATGGTTCATTATATCCAAAATGATATCCATGATTTGGATATCATATATATCATATATATCCAGTAGATACATGTTTTTACAATAGTATATAACATTTAGTGGTAAGAAATGAAATGCACCATTCATGGAGACGGTAAACCGTACGTACACATGAACGCTACTTTCATTTCTATGTCATATTAATGGAATTAAAACAGAATGATAGGTATGTATATTTTAATTCCAGAATTATATTAATCACTTATATGTAACAAACATCATATATATCCATCATATATATGTACTTATAATAGTACATTACATTTGGGGATAAGAAATGAAATGCACCGTTCATGGAGACGGTAAGTCATACGTACGGATGAACGCTACTTTCATTTCTATCTCATAATTTAATGGAGTGAAATCATAATGATATAAAGGTATATTATAATTCTAGTATAATATCATATATAATATCATTAAATCCATCCTTTATACGTCGCACGTATGGCATTAACGAATCAAATCACTTTGAGGGGCGGTAGTCTGCACTTCCTAAAATGAAATTATCGTGTTTACCCACAATGGAAACCATAATGGTATGCCAAAAATGAAAAATAAATAATTTTAAGTAAAACATAAACATATTATATATCATGTATAAATATAGTTTCATATTAATTTCCACCTTTGAAGGTGTTATATGAGTGTTGAACAATCATTGTTTCGTGAGGCAGAAATTCGCCATCCACAGAAACAGTATGTTCTTTAACCATTAGATGAAGATGTGTGTAAGTTTAGCTCAAATAATTATTATAAAAACATCCTAGTATATTTACGATTCTTTATTTGTTACAAAAGAAATTAATAAAAGGATTTTAGGGGGTTGGAGAAGCAAAATAAAACAAAAGAACACAAATGAGAACATTACCTTAAAATCGGGTAACTCCCTTCGGTTTGAACCAAAAGGTTTTCTTGAAGAGCTTCCTTCCTAAGGTAAGGATTCTAGGATGATGAGAGGGATGTGGAGAAAAAAAATTATCAGATCTTGGCTGATCCAAAGGCTTGAGAGGTGTGGGTAAGGTGGTAGAGGTGGGGGCCTTTTATAAGAGGAGAGGAGGGGCACTCTCGGAAAGTTTTAAAAGGTTACTTTATTATAAAAAGAGTTTCCGATTTTAAAGGTCCCACTATTATATATTTCTAGTATAAGATGATAAGAGTTAGAAATAAACCCATAAAATAGGTTTTTGAAAAGTTTAGGTATTACATTTTACATTATCTTTTCATTTTATTTAAATCGTTAAATAATGAGGTAATCGCTGCATCATCATGGTGTCATAAATAAATTAATTTATTTAATTACTAAAAATTATAAAAAAAATATCATGACGTAGGAAAGCTTTTTATATTTCTAATGAATATTTATAGTCAAAAATATGACTTGTATAACCCCATTTAAAAATTGTATTAGTAAAATAACTCATGTTTGTGACATTTTTATTTTATCTTTAAATAAAAAGATATTAATGTCATTTTCATACCAATGGGGCTCCATGGGGTCCCCAAGTTGACCCATGGATTGTATTGGTCGGCCATGACACATCCAATAAGGGTAAAACATGTTTCAAGTTCATTTAATATTATTAAAATATTAATTTTACCTTAAATTACACTAATTACTTCTAATCACGATTAATAAACTTAAAAGTTACTATTCACCAAAAAATTATTTTAATCCAATTGAACCACATTTTAATTCCTAATGAAAACCATGTATGTTGTATTTTTTAAATTCAAAACCCAGAAGTGGTAAAGTTTCATTTAAAGGAAAAATCAGTTTTTTAAGTACCACTTAGTGGTTTCACTATTCATCAAAAATTGATGTTTTTCAGAAAAATACCAAAACTTCACCCTAAGCTATATTTGATATTAGAAATTCAGAAATGATGACTATTTTAAAAAATTCAAATCATATAAGTTAAATTAATTAATTTAATAATTAGTTCCCGCTGTTATGACAAATAGCGTGTTTTTATGAAACAATATATATCAAAAGATAGACACTTGTTTAAGTCAAATTTCAAAGTGAAATTAATTCCCACAACCACAATTGGATTAAATGGAAAAAATATATTCTAATTTCAATTTAAAACCAATTAAAAAGATAACCTAATAATATAAATAAATTATATTAAAAATATGTTTTGAATTAAAATACAACATTTTTCACTATTCATTAAAAATTGAACTTTATCGGAAAAATACCAAAAAATTAAACAAAGTAAATTTTGGTGTCCCGATTCTAAATAAGAGTTTTATTTGGTCCAATAGAATATATAAGAGTGACCAAAACTATATTTACTGAAAGTTAACCATCAAAAGGCGATAAGTGGACCTTTAGTGAATATTAGAGTATCTATGCCTAAAATTGAATTTTTTTTCATATTTTAAGCCTTTATCTTTTATTGGATAAATGTAAAAAACATTTAAAAAACATATATAATCATATATTAGTTATTTCTATTCTTTCCCACCAATACAACGGCTATTTTTTAACTACCATTTAAAATAATATTATTATATTACTAGTGTGCAACGTAAGATTTCAAAGAAACTCATTGTTGTGTATCAGGTATGCTATCGAACATAGCAACCCCTTTAAAGTAAAATTAATATTTAATTCACAAATATTAATAAATAGGAAAATGTTTTATTCATTTTTTACATAGGATGTTACATAAACATAACAACCAATGTATATTGAATCAGTATTAATATTCTTTTCAAAAATATTATTTTTAGATTATTTATTAAAATAAGAAACCATCACTAAATTAACCAGGTACTTCCAAAAAATTCATCAAATACTATACATATAAAAGTAGACACTAAATAGTAAAATTCACTGCTAAATTATTTTCAACCATAAAGTACACATCGGGATTTTTAACTGTTGCTACGCTATATAGTATTGGTTTAAACCGTTGTGTATAAAAAAATCCACTAAACTCTCCTTTTTTTATTGTGAGATATCTTTCATGAGGATAAAATTGTGATCATGATTATATGAAGAATTAATATTTATAGGAAATAATTAATGCATTCATATTATAAAAATATAGAAACGTGGGTTTAGTGGAATTTATGAAGAATAATTACAATATTGAAAAGATCATGTCGGGATACCCTGCATGTATTTATGAAAAAATAGTGATTAAAAAGTGACTTTTAATCCATAGGATATAATTTTAAAAAAAAATGTAGGTTTGAAGGTGGAAAAAGAGGTTCCATTATTTCTGCATATTTACAACAATTTTCATCTAGTTATGAATGTGGTTTCTTATGGTAGTTATTGTGAATACCAGATCTGATAATTTTAGTGATTTGAATTAAAATTATTTTTTTTGTTTTATAAATACATGAATTTTGAATAAATAGATTAGTTAATTGATTATACAATTATTATTATTATTATTATTATTCTTTTAGGTCAATTAATATGTATAGAAATGTTGTTTGACCCTAATATTTCTTGAATTAATAATTCCTTAGGAGAAGAATAATTAAACCTAGAAAATGATATTATTCTAATTATATTCTATGTGTTGAAGTTAAAAAATATATATTGTAATATATTTATCTTCTAACGTACTAGAATAAGGAGAATATAAATAATAATAATTATGAGATGCTGGATGAGTTGGTTGTAAAGATCATAGAAGAAGAAGGTGTTGTGTGTACTTGTATTTTCACATGAAAAAGTGGAACTTAAATGATATATCAGGAAATAATATTGATAAAGATATGGAAATAAAAATAATTTGATTGTAGTACTGTGAATTCAAGTCGAATAAGTTCATTAATACTATTCAAGGGAAGAAAAATAGGAAATAATTAGCACATAAAAGATAAAGAAGATATTAATATTAGTGTTAGAAAATACTATTATTAAACCTATAAATTTTACTGGTATATTATGTACCTAATGATATTTACATAAAAACAATATTGGAAGAACAATATACACTATCAAGAAAAATGTTTTTAACAAACAATTGTGTTATCTAGTGGATTTTCCGATCATGGTGGATTTTATTTCACATCAAGCAATATAAACATCTAATTTGGAAGTTAATCAAATATGTAAATGTTGACTTTGTTTGTTTTAGGGCCTATGTGTTTATGTATTTTTATGTTGTAAGAATGAATAATGATGAAAATATATAAAATGATAACCACTCTCCTAAAATCAAGAGAGGAAAAAGAAAATGAAAAAAAATTTAAAAGTTTAAATTTGAATTTAAATGTCACAATCACTAATTAACCCCCAATTAGTGTGACTCATATCTTAATCGATCCCCTCAATAAGTGAGAAATGATGGATGGAAAGAGTTACACAAAGGAATCATACTCAGAAAATGATTCAATATGTGATGAATAATTATCTAAAGTCTCTTTAATGTATTCTACTATTAAAGTTGTTAGTAATGATTCATACTAAACTTTAGGTAATGATTCTGATTTTTATGAATAGAGATGTGATGAATTGTATGTTTTAAATGAAAATTTACATAAATTTGTTTTATGAATTGATGAGTTTTATAGAGAATTTTATTTAATGAATAAAAACATATATAAAAATAATATGAAACCGAATCTTGAAAATTAGAGTGATAAATACACCTTCATTTTCTAATGAGAAGGTTTGTATAGGTTATAGGAGTTTCCAAAATGAGAATGAAAATATTAAAACATAAATTATAAACATGGAATAAACATTATAGACTTTTTTAAGGCAAGGATAAGTATGACAAGATGAGGGATATAGATTATGAAAATAATTAAAACCAAGTTTCGATATAATAATCAAATTCCTATGTTGTATAAGACTCTCACAGTTATAATTATTAATGGTTTTGTATCTAAAGATACAAGTTTTAGTATAAATATGAATGGAAAATATTCTAATGGGTTTTCATTGAGATATACCAAATCTATTGGTCATTTTAATGGTTTTTTATTAGTGAATTAATTTTTAAGTGTACTCATAAGAACATTTCTTAAATATGTTTCTATACCAAATAATCACATAACTAATTCAACTATACCAAAGATATCATGGTTAGAAAAATCATTTTCACCTTGACTGATTATAGTAAATATACCTATTGATTCACAAGGACACATTGAATGTGGACAAAAAATTCTCTATACATAGAACTGGTGACCCATTGAAATTTCATTCTTATAAAAATTTATATGGAGGCTCTATCACTTTTGGATAAAACACAAAAGGAAGAGTTAACAAATTCATTAAATTAGGTATTTTAATATTATTATAATTTGTAATGTTTTTCTGTAATGGCATTCAAACCTAAATTTAAAAGTATTTCATATATTTGTCATGATTTAATTATTCTGAATTTTTAAGATAGAATGTTTTATGTTTTCCAAAATGATTTTGTTTTATTTTACAAAAAAAGTGAAATTAAATTTTATTCTTTATTTCAAGATTAGTAGTCAAAATGTTAAGTGTCTTATTGTTGTAGAATCAAATTAAATTTTATTGAAAAGGAGACTTGGACATGCTATCTTCTATATATTTCAAAAACTATTAAAAATATATGTTTAAAAACTACCAAAATTGAATATAGGTTAATAAATTGTTTTGATTCATGTTTATTGGGAAAACAACATAAAGATATATTCATTTTTATTAATGTAGATTAAACTATAGTTCTTTTTCAAATTAGTTACCTTCATTTATTTATTCCAAAAAATTAAAACTTTTAGTGAAAATAATTATGTTTATATGATAATTATTGATTGTAGTATGTTTATATAGTCTTATTTTATGTATCAGAATTCCTAGGCCTTAGATAAATTTATTATTAATTTTTATATTTGTTAAAATTAAAAAGGAATAATTAAATATACCTTTTAGAAGTGATAAAAGGTGGGAATTTTGTAATCATTAATTTGATCTTTTAAATAAAAGGACTCTTTAAATAATTTTTATACCCCTATATCACTACAAAAAATTCTTATAGAAAGAAAAAATGATTTCTACTCAAAAGGGTTTAAACTATACTAAATTAATTTTATTTACCAAAATATCTTTTTATTTGATTATATTAATACAACTTCTTATATTTTGAATATAGTTTTTATAATTAATTTTATAAAGAATTCCATTTATTAATTTTTTAATGTAATGAAACCTAAAGGTAGTCCCATCGTTTTTTTGTGTTTAATGTTTTTATTTTAAATACTAAGGATAATTTATATAAATTTATGTTTAAAAGTGATAACGGAATTTTTATTTTAAATTTTAATAATAATATATCTTATATTGTGTATAATATTATATATATGGTAATGGGTGAATCTATACATGCTAAATTAAATAAAAATAACTAGAAGCATAATTTATATTTTGATAAATTCTTATAATAATTTATAGTGTATAACATTTTTAAAGATAAAACTCAATAAAATATTTTATATGTTGAGAAGGAGGATACTTATTCTAAATTAGATACTAAAATTTATATAAAAAAATAATGACCATTCTGTTAAAAAAGTAATATGTGATGTTGAACGTCTAATTAAAACTAGGAAATATATTATGGATTATAATGTTAATTCTACTTTTGTTTCTAAAATTGTAACTAATGATGTGTTTAATGATTTTAAAGATTTTAATTGGACTATATTTATGAAATATTAGGATTTAATGGGAATAATATTTTGAAATTAACTAAACCCCTAAAGATGATTAGATTATAGGAGCTAAATGGATGTTTTGAATTTAATTGAACACCTAAAGATAGATAGATTACAAGAGGTTAATGGATATTTTGAAATAAAGTGAACGAATATGATAATATTGTGATTAATAAAGAATGAATTTATGATCAATGATTTTGAAAGGAGAAGGAACATATTTTGAATAATATTTTTCTCATGTTTCTTGAATTTAAATTATTATTATTTTATTTATTCTTTGATATCTTCATGGATTTTAAAATTTTATATGATTTTTAATGTCCTTCTTTAAATGGATTAACTTTTCAAGAATTTTTCATTAATCAACCACCTGGTTTTAAATATAAGATAATTAATAATAATTTTTTAAATGTATTGAAATTATTATATTATGTTAAATAATATCTAAGTGATTAGTACGATACAATATATTTGTTTTTATTGAATAATGGTTTTATGAAAGGAATCATTGATCAATTTTTTTAATTAAGAAAGTTTCTAGTGTTATTTTAATAAAGAAAATATATTTATGAAATTATTTTTGGATCTTCTATGGATTTTATTTGTAATGAATTTTCCAAATTTATGACTTCATAATTTAATTTTATTTTAATGGACAAATTAATATTATTTCAGGGACTTATTATTTTTTTTCGAATAAGTGACGTTCTATGTTGTAATAAAATTAGATATTTAAAACAGTTAGTTAAAAGGATTGGTCTTGCATCATGTAACGATTTTATAACGCTCTTGAGTATTACTTATTAATTAGACGTATATTAATCTGTAAAACATGTATACATTAAACTATAAAGAGAAATGAATGAATATTGACACTACTTGAAAAATTAAATACATGATATTATGTTTAGTGTATGTATGTATGATGGATTTAAATATGATACTAATAAATTATATTAAATTATTTTTAAATAATTAATAGATATATTATATCAACTATACATATTTTTTCTAGAGGGGAAAAAATAAATACTATAATGAATGAATCAAATCACATTTTTAATTACCGAAAATAACACCCCCACACTTCTTCTGCAAAATGTTTTCTGTTGAGTCAATAAGGTTTTCCTTATGACTTTTCCATTCCTTCTTGTTTTGAAAATCACAAACACCTTATCCTTAAGGAAAATCGCTTTTGTAAGGAAAATCGCTTTTGTAAGGAAAATCGCTTTTGTAAGGAAAATCGCTTTTGTAAGGAAAATCGCTTTTATAAGGAAAAATGCTTTCTTAAGGAAAATCGCTTTTATAAGAAAAATTATCCTTATCGTATTTTCATTAATATTTTTCTTAAGTATGAAATTCGGATTCACGTTCTCGGAATCATTAAAACTGATAAAAAGCATTCTGTTTTAGGGTTCGGATTCTGGACAAGAACTATAAGGAAGTTACATTCCGAATTCCAGTTATGAATTCTGACTAAGTTCTATTCCAGATTCAGGATACGAATTCTAATGAAGAATTCCCATTACGAATTCTAATGAAGAATTCTCATTACGAATTCTCATTACGAATTCTGAAGAAGAATTCCCATTACGAATTCTAATGAAGAAATCTCATTACGAATTCTCATTACGAATTCTAATGAAGAATTCCCATTACGAATTCTAATGAAGAAATCTCATTACGAATTCTCATTACGAATTCTGATGATGAATTCTCATTACGAATTCTGATGACGAATTCTCATTCCGAATTCAAATTCCGAATTCACCTATTAAACAGAATCTGGTTATCATTGTTTTATACACTCTGAATTTATTCACTCCGAACTTTCACTCCGAAATTTCTATTCCGAACTTTTATGTTATGGGTTTAAAACGATGTCGTACTTTCTGTTACACTTGTTTTGTTATAAAACGATGTCGTCCATTTTGTTATAAACTAACCGTTGTCTAAGTGACACGTGTACAGGTCCCTCCGAACTTTAAGGAAAATATGACCGTTGGAGGAGGAGCCGACCATACCTATAAATAGGAGCTCATTTGAAAGAGCTCGTGATGGTCAGCGGTTGTGACTTCTGTGCTTACATGCTGTTGAAGTGATTTCTAGAGAGAGAGTCTCTTATTAACTCTCAAAGCTTCGTGCGACTCCGAATGCTGTTGATTACATTCGAGGGCTTCCGGGGATAGGAAGACAGAGGTGCTGACTACCTTAAAGATCGAGGACTTCCTTGCTGAGGAAGACAGAGGTTGCCAACTACCTTGAAGTTGAGGGCTTGCGGGGATAGCAAGACAGAGACACCGATCTTCGTATCGAGGGCTTACCCTGGTGTGGGTAAGACAGACTTGCTTGAAAGTATAAATCAAGGGACCTTTATCCAAGGTTGTTGGATACCCTTCTCTTTGGGTTAAAAGACTATTATCTTGTTACTAGTAGTTTTACTACTTGTTTTTATTCCGCTGTAATTTGTATCTTAAGGAAAGTATAACTTTCTTATACTTCCTTACTTACTCTGATTAGTTTAGATTCTATACGCTTTAAGGTAGAATCTCATATTGTAACTTTTGTTAAGTTTCAATTTCCGGAACCATATTTCCGGAACCTACTTTTGGAATCCCTTTCCAAGTTCAGTTCGGTGTTAGAGGTGTTGTGAATTTACTTAGTTTAACTTTGTTAAACTTAGTCCTTTCCTTTTCTTAAGGAAACTCTAGTTTCTCATAACTAACTTTAAAGGTTCTAAAGGAATTTTTAAAGTATACAATTCACCCCCCCTCTTGTATATTGAGCATCTCATATTATATTTCGATCCTACATTTTCCATCCCTTCCACCATGATTCCATTTACCCCCACACTTTAACTTTATAATTTCATGAAAATACAAAGAGTAAGGTAGTAATGGATAAAAATTCCTTTAAACATGGCTCATCCCTATAAAGTCATTCATTGTCCCTATAAGCTAAATAAGGACTGAACACCACCATGTATCGATCTTAAGTCATTTCCAAGTGATATTGATATGATAACCTAATGGAAGGATTGAAATTGTAGGTAATAATTACCAATAACCTATTTTATTCACAACAACAAACTCTAATTGAAGATCTCAAATGAGTTGTCCAAGCTATAGGATGGAGTTTAGGTGATATACATGGAATTAGTCTTAAGGGTTTTCCTCTTAGAATATTTTTAGAAAGTGGTTCTTGAATAGATAGTGAACCATAGAGAAGACTCAATCCAACCATAACTACAGTTTTTGAGAAAGAGATAGAAAAATTTATATATTGTGGCATCATTTACGCAATCTCTGATAGTCTGTGGGTCATCCCAATTCATGTAGTCCCAAAGAAAATCGACCTGACCACTGTTAAAAATGAAAAAAATAAACTTCTCCCAATGAGAAAACAAAATACCAATATATTGTGTATAGTTTACAGGAAGAAAAATCTAGTTACCTGATTATAACACTATCCCATTAAATTCATAGATTAGTTTCTAAAAGTTTATCTGAAAAGAACACATTACTAATTTTTAGATTTATTTTCAAGATTCTTGTAGGTACAGATCACACTATAAGACTAAGAGAAGACACCATTCACCTATCCTTTTGGAAAATTATCCTATAAAAGGATGACTTTCAGTCTATTCAATTCTCAAGGTACATTTTCATGGTGTATAGTGATTATTTTTTTCATACATTATTGAGGACTTACTGGATGTATTTCTCAATGATTTCATAGTTTTTCGAAATTCATTTGATCATTTATTTGGAAATTTTAAAATTTTTGGATAAACTACATTGAAAAGAACCTTGTCATAAATTTAAAAAAATGTCATTTCATGGTTCAAAAGGGAGTAGTGTTGGGGCACATAATTTCAAAAAATGGATTGTGGTTGATAAATATAATGATTAAGTAATAAATTCCATTCAATATTAATCTTTTGTAAAAAATGTTAGATCTTTTCTAGGGAATACATGATTTTATAGATGATTAATCAAGGATTTTATTAAGACTGATCACCCTCCTTCAAGATTAGTTTTATAGGTTTTTGACTTTAATATTTTTTATTAATATAGGATATAATTTTATGAATTTAAGAACAGGTAGATTACAACACCAATAATGCAACTACTCTACAGGGAGTATCCTTTTGAGTAACTTTTTAATACATCTAACCAAGAAGGGGGATCCATTCTATAAAAAAGAATTTAAATAAATACTCAATTCATATGCTACACATCAAGGAACTTGGATTCCACACAAATAAATCACACAAAAAAAAGAAGGAGTTTCTTACACTAGTATTTTCACTAGATAAATTTATATCATATCTTTTTGGAACTAAAAGTGTTGTTTTTCTAATCATGTAATAATATGGTATTCACTAGAATATTTAGATGATAAAAAAATATTTTGGGAGATGGATGATACTCTTATAAGAGTTCAATTTAGAGATTTAAGATAAAAATGGAACTGAAAATTAAGTGTGTGATCATCTAATTTGACTACCCTACATCGCTAAAGAAAAAATACCAAACCAGAACCAATATAATGTTGAGATTCCTGGAGAACAAATCTATATCATCAACAGTAATTTACTATCATATGCCAACATTTTCAATTATTTGGTTACATCTCAGGTTCCCTATCTTTTAATCTCCCAAAAACAAAAAGAAATATTAATTATGAATCAATATTGTATATTTTGAAGACCCATATCTATTGAAATTTTTTGATGAACAAATAATAGGAATATTATTACATGGAAGTAAAATTGAATCATTTTTTAGTTTGGACATATATTATCTAGTGCAGGCTCTTTGAACCATATTGGAAACCAGAAAAGTTTTATAATCTAGAATTTATTTCCCCTCCTTATTCAATGATTCAAATGAATTTCCTAAAAGATGTGAAAATTTTCAATTTTTTTTTAATATCTCAAAATGATAGGAAATTCCTAAAATAACTATAATTTTTTCTAAATTTTTTTATTTATTGTGTATAGGCTTCATGATAACATTCCGAATGTCATTTGAAAAAAAAATTTATTTTTACTATAGCCTATGTTTCAAAATCTGTGGTAGAAAAAAAGAAACCAGAACTGATGATTCTAAAGTTGTTTGGGGTTTTTTTAGGGATAACATATTCTGTAGGACTGTCGTGCCCCAGGAAATTATAAGTGCTACAGGAATTCATTTATGCTATGTGAAAATAAAATATTTATTGAAAAATTAAGTTTTACATCATAAAATTTCAACACCATTCCATCCCCAAACAAATGGGGAAGATGGAATCTCCAACAAAGAAATCAAAGGCATTCTGGAAAATAACGTTAAAACCAATAGGAAGAATTGGAGAAAAATGTTAGATGATACCTTATTGGGTCATTAAATACCCTATAAGAAACCCATAGAGATGAACCCATATAGATTGATTTATTTGTATAGTTTACACCATCCTATAAATCGGACTACAAGGACTAATGAGTAGTAGGAGAGATGAATTTGAACCAAAATGAAAATTGGAAAGAGAAAATAATACAGTTGACAGAGTTAGAGGAAATTAGTATGGAATATTTCCAAAAATCAATGATCTATAAGGAGAGAATAATGATGTCCCATGATAGGATTATTCAACCAAGAACCTTCAACCCTAGATATCAAGTGATATTATACAAATTCAGACATAAGCTAATTCTAGGTAAACATTGTTCCATATGGATATTCCCCATTACTATTATTCACGCATACCCATTTGGTTCTGTGAAGATGAAAAATGGGAGAGAAAGTAGGTTCTCTATAAATGGTAAGAGTTTGAAGTTGTTCTATGGGACCATATCTCAAGAACCAGTAGAAGCGATCACACTTCTTCACCCTAATTTCTAATAAAGATCTACCAGGTTGAATATTTCCATTACACTTGGTTAAAACCCATAACCGAATATTTTATATACATACCTGAAAAAATAAATTTAAATTCATTGAGGACACAACATAAATTATGTTTGTGTGGGGGGGGAATCATGTTATCTAGGATTTTTAGAAAAAAAATCAAATTATGAGTCGAGACAATGACATTAAACAAAATGATTTATAGGAGGCAACCCTAGTTTTCCCCCTTACTCCAAAATTATAGTTAGTCGTATTTTATCATGTTTGAATAGACCTACACTTTCATTTTTTATATTTATATATTTCATCTCTATTAATTAATATAATTCAAGGATGAAAAGGGAAGATACATAATAGAACTCACATCATGAGAGTTCTACGAAACACAATTGAAGGAATATGACATGCACCACCCCAATGAATAATTATTACTAAAGGTATTTTTATTTTTCATTCAATATCATTTTAATTCCCTAGATTTTTTTTGAATCTTTGTTTATATTTAAACACAAATTGAATATTCATACTTGAATTAATGTATCACTTGAATTTTATAGGAGACATGTGTCTCTTATAAATCATGTGATTCCATGTTTTGGATTTAAATATTAATAATATCAAATGATTAAAATAGAGAATTTAGTTTTTAATGTGAATCATGGATATTGAAATGATGAATCATGATTCTAGGGAATTGATTTATTCATGTAAATGAAATTTCATTACAAATTTTTATTCTTGGAGTTTCTAAAATTAATATAAATTGATTTTTTATTATTAGTTATGTCTTGAGTGATTTTCCAATATCATATTCCCATTCCATGGAGAATTTATTGAACAAATTATTTCTATTTTATGTTAAGAATATTTCTTGAGTAATATTTGACCTGTCACTTCCTAGAGATTTAATTTAAACTTATTAAAAGATATTACTATACAAAACCACATTTAATATGATTTAGGAATATTTTTATAAACCACTTATCCATAAAATACCAATACTACATCAATTCTTCGTTATCCTATAGAAACCATGAATGATCATTATAGGGGTGATCCATGTTTCATGCTATTTTTATCCATTGGTACCATACTATTGGTATTGTCATGATATTTTAATATTGATGTGTGAGGTTAAAGGGAATAATAATGGAAGAGATGATATAAATTTTAATGAAGAAGTTTTGGGGTGATACTTTCTGAAATGATTAAGTTTATTTGATTCATTCATTTTCCATTTTATTATTTTTCCCCTATTGAATATAAAAAAACGATGAAATAAAAAAATTGATTTGGGAAAACCAAAAATCACCATTACTAGACTGTTGTTTTTTTTATATGTGTTTAGGTGATGGATTCAAGATAAATTTCAATCATAACATCGGAAAAAATAAAAAAAATCATGAAAAAAATTCTGGATGGTGAAAAAAACATTCATTATGCATAATATTATCATAAACATACTTTGAGTTTGAGGGAAGTGGGAGTTGCTACATTGAAGAGGATAATTTCATCATACATTTTGATATCATTAATTATACTTGATAGATTATCCTCATCTTTGAACATTTATTTTTAAAGAATCAAATCCTACCAACCATAACCTATAGAGTCATATGATCCTTCATTGAAAATTCCTCATGATTTTATGTTCCTTTTTCTATACAAAGTGTAGAAAGTAGTTAATTTAAATACATATGGATAAGAAACACGTTCTAATGATATGAGCATAACTATACATGAATTTTATAATGAGTGATGAGAGAAAAGAATCAATTATGAGGTATATCATGAATTAACATACTTTATAATAATAAATTGAGGAGTTTGGATGAATTAAAGGAGAAGTTACATCATTTTTTCAGAATAAAAAATTAAAATACATTAATTGAATATCTATTTGACAAATTCGTAATAGAATTGATATTTTATGTAAAATTTAAAAAATTTATTTGACATTGATGGTTGTTTAATTTTTATTTCCTAGAAATTTGAATATTGGAAACATTTGTGCCCTATTATTTTCAATGTTGAGATTTTATTCTAAAGGAAACCCATTATAAAGGTTTGGATAATTTGATAGAACTAATTATTTCAAATAATTTACAATATATTTAATTTTTTTATTCCCAAAAAGTGTTATTTAATGGAAAACTATAACATTTTTTGATTTTAGTTGTATTTTGATATTAAACATAAAAATAATAATTTGGATAAAAATGTTTTTTTTAATTATTTCTAAATTTAGTTGATAAAATATTCAATAATTATATAAATAATAAAATTATTTCATTTTATATTTAATACATCATGGGATTCATTTAATTTTTTTAGACCCAATGTAAAAACCACCATCTCAACTCTCAAAACTTTCTAAAAATTTGTGCCTTAAAAAAGGTTCACAAATCTGGAAATTTTTTATATTGGGATTTTATCTCACGATTGGAATGATAAAATACTCTAAAATTTGGATGATAGATGTGAAAGACATTTTTTAGCTGTTGGAATGATTTTTTCCATGCATAAATATGGCGATTTCATGGCCATTAATGCATGAGAAATAAGAGATATGAAATACGATGTTTCTTCCCTGAAAGAATATATTCTCAACATAAAATAGCCATACCTATGACAACATAGTGTCACATACTCTAAAATTTGGAAGGAAGATGAATAATACATTTATGAACAAATTTTATGCATTAGTCCATGCGTGAATCGACCATTTAATTTTTCTCACATGCAGTATCTTTCAAATAGCAACTCTAGATTATAAAAGGAAGAGAGATCCTCCTTTCCAATGAATTACAATCCATCCCATACCATCCAATCTACTAGCAAGGGAAGCATTGGATGATGTAATCATATGGATTTATTTCTTTTATTTTCATTACATTATAATTTCTCCAATCACCCAAATCATTTATACTTCCCCATTCATGGAGGGGTAGACTCAATGAATTACCAAGAATGGGGGAGTTTGTACCTATGTGCCTTTCTTGATTTCTTATCATTGAAATTAATAATATCATTTCTTTATTAAAAAGTTGGTTTCAATTAATAATTCAGTTTGAAATTCTAAACTCTATATCATTAGGTTTCCATTTTGCTATTTTTAATTTCTTTAATTGATGATCCATATCCCCCACCCAATTAATTTCTGTATAAATTAGAATAAATTAATTTTGGTTGGTGAGTGATTCATATACATTAGTATATGTGTAATATTTTATAGTAGTTAATCCTAGAAAATCTCTGGAAGAGGAGTTCACACAAACCAAGGTTTTCAATTTCTATTGGTTTTATTAAAACATTTGGTTCCAATTAAATTTGAATAATGTGATAGATTTAAGAAGTTTTATTAAATTGGTTTTAAACAAATGAGAATGATGGTGATCAGAGTGGGTTTGGTAAGAACTAGTGTTGTGCTATCATGGTTTCCTTGTTTGGTATATTTTTCATCCACTGACTGGTAAGACATATATTCTTTAAATGAGTCCTTTATATCCTTTGGTCAGATGATTATGATGATAATATTACTTTCTTAAACACCAGGTAGGTTTATTATCTTTCTCATGTGCATAACATTGTTATAAGATTTATTGATTGATTAGGAAAATCCTTGACCATTGTTTTTTATTCACTAATAAACCTATAATACAACATAAAATATTACACATGTTTTATTTTCTATCAATCACTCACAACCCAACCCTAATATATTCAATCGTACACAGACATGAATTGGGTGGAGGGAGATATGAATCATTAACAATATAAATTAAAAATATCAGAATTAAAACCTAATTCTAATACATTCATAATTTAAACCTGAATTATGAATTGAAAAAAAATTTATAATGAATATGGGATCTTATTAATTGAAATCCCAGGAACTCAAAAAAAGAACATAGGTACAACCTCTCTCATTCCCGATCACTCAATGAAAAATACACCTCCATGGATGGGGAAGTTGAGATGATGAAAGAGAGGAGATACATCACAGAGTAAAAAAAATATATGAATGAAAATAAATACTTTTGTTGGAGGAAGTCATCAAAGGCTTCACTCACCGGTCTATTGGATGGTGTAGGACGAGTTAGAATGATTTGGTAAGAAGGATTTCTCCTTTTATACACCGTAATTTCTATTCAAAGTATACTGTGTTTTAGGCCAATTAAATCATCGATTCACACATCGAATTCATCATCAAGGTTTTTAATAAATTAATTTCATGTGACCCCCAAAATTTCAGTGTATTTATATTTTTTTAGTGGTAGTTAGGGTTTTTTTACTTTGAGAATTTATTCTTCCCTAGCAGACTCTCCATATTTCATATCAATAATTTAAAATTAATTAATGGCCATGAATATAGAATATACAAGCATGGAATCCTTCATTAAAGTTGTTAAAACATATATCTCATGTCTACCCTCCAAACTTAATATTATTTTGGACTTCCAATCACAAGATTTGGGACTAACATAAAAAATCACTAGATATGTGAATAGTTTTTAGATCCCAACTTGTGGGCTAGTTTTGTGCCTTGGGATGTTAGATTCAGCTTTGGGTTCATAAGAATGAAATAATTCCCACGATTTATATAATACTAAAGATAAATAGTTTCATAAATTATATAATTATGGAAAATTTTATTGCCAAAATAAAAAAATAATTTAAAATGGTTAAAATTCAAATTAGACAATTTTTCAGATTATGGTCAAAATACCACAAAATTAATATAATTTGATAGTTTCACTTGAAATAACACTTATTTGGGAATAAAAACATTTTTAATTAAATGAATAATTATGGATTATATCAGTTCTATAACATTTTACCACAGTTAAACCATGATTTTTATCAAGCATAAAATCTCAACATTGAAAATCAGAGGGCACCATAAAAAATTGGTGGGTTATCCCTTTGGGGGGGCTATGACCCACCCTTTGTGGTTGTATATGTGTCATTGTAATTGTTACCCTAATTACTTGTAACATTATTTTTACTTATGTTTATATGTATTTAAGAAACTAAAAATTTATTCAAGGGAATATTTTAAAAAATATATTTACTTTTAAAAAAAATTATTATAATTAAAATTTGTTCATATTATATCAACATATTATGTTATTTCCATTCACTAGTTTTGAAAATAAAATTATTTCAAATAGAAGGGGAATTTTTTGTTTTTTTTAAACATTTATATAAATTTGTGATTCTTATTGAAATTTTCAAAAGGGGGAGATAATTAGTACTAATATTGATTAAAGGGGATATTGTATGTATTGGGGTTTGATTGATTGATTATTATAATGTTTATAACATTATAATACCTCAAACATGTATAATAAATTATAATCTCAATATTGGATAATTATAACATATATTAGAATTGTTAAATCATATCATAATTATTCATTATATATTTATGTAAATCTAAAAACATGTTTTTTACTTTGAAAAGGATTTTTCAAATAGAAATTTAATTTTATAAATTAATTTTGACACATATCATGTGGTTGTGAGGTCCTTTATAATGTTACATTTCTAAAAGTCATGTTGGATCTTATAGTTTCTATATTTATATTATTTTTTATAGTAATTTACTCTTTGAAATTATATATTACTTTCTTTTAAGTATTGGTATTTTTTTGATGCATGTGTTTACTATTATTATTTATATGATTACCCATATGGATTATAAAATTATAAAGGAAATTAGTATTCTTAACTAATAAAATGACTCTTAGGGTTTTTATAAATCTGATATTTTCTATGTCTTAACTATTCTAGGTAAACTGAGTCTTATGAATAGTTTTTGAAGTATCTAAATTTTTAATGTCTTTTAAAAATAAATAAATTGGTATGAACTACATAAATAATTATGAATTAATAATATTTTCATAGGTATAAAATCCTATTATAGAGAGAGTCCTATGAGATCTAAGCCTTATGAGATATTTTTTATGAAAAATTTAATTTCTTATAAATTATAAAGACATACCAATTTAGCTATAAAATACTATGAAATTCATTATACTTATTAAAATAAGGTGTTTAGCCTCATGAGGTTTTTTATATATTTAATTAATTTGTTATATTTTCTTGGCCTATTTTCATTTTACCTTGTAGGATATAGTGAGTTTTGAAAAATCATTTAATGATTCCATTTAATTTTAAAAATATAGAAAATTCATACGTGTTATTGATTGTGGAGATTAGCAACAAACAATTAAGAAATTTTCTATAAATTTTAATTAAGGAAACGTGATGAATAATGATAAAAAATGGGAAATATAAATATAATATGAGATTCATTATCTTCAAAAGTGATAAAAGGTCTTCTATGACTTATGTTACATTATTTCATTCTGTGAATGATCTTTAACATGAAATGTTATTTCTGGGGTCATCAAACTATAACAACATAATTCTCTTCATTTTTTATCCTTGTTTGAAATGTGTTTTTTTTAATTTTTTTCTCTATCTATCAGTTTATTATTTTCACTTCCAAATTTTATTTTTTGGTTATACCTACTAAACAGAAGCTATGTTTTCTGTTTTGGGACACTGATTAAAAATCTTTTTGATTTTTTTCATGGTCAATGGAAAGGATGGATTGGAGGTTTTTACCTATTCCTCTAGCTGAACAAAACGCATTTCTATAATGTTTTAAAAAATTATTTAAAAATATAGGTTATTAATGGGTTCCTTTTCTCTCATGGAGAAGAGATATGTGAAGAGTAAATATAGGACAACCTAAAACCAAATTACTATAAAAATAATGTTTTCTTATTTATTTGTTTTTATATTATATTACATTATTCATTCTGATTAATTATTAATTATATGAACATCAAAATGAAATTTATATTTAAATATAATTTAATTAATTTGTCTAAATTTTTAAAATTTCTATCCACCCCCTTCTTGAGAGTCTAATCATCTCATATCTGGCCTAAAATCCTAAAGTGTTAGAACACTATGTTCAAGGAGTTGCTGAGTGAAATATTTAGGACCAATCAATTTAAGTAACAATAAATATTACAAGACATACAAAATTATGATAACATTGAATCCTATATTAAAAAATCTTCTTATCTCCAAGGTCCACATTGTTGTATTGGAAACATGGTTCCTTTAACATTGATGGAGTGATTCTATAAATGGTGGTGTTATCATTTGAATCCAAAAGGATAGGTATTTAATGAAATAATTTATATTATAAGTATATAAGTCGTTAATATACATGAAATATATAAGTATGTTTTATATTAAACAAATAAAGAAAATTTTAATTTTAATATGAAAAAATTATTTCCATTAATGTTCCACTCACCTCAGGATTATATGTTCTTATCATTCTTTGAGGAAATAGAGTAATTTAGAAAAAAAATATAAGGTAACATTTCCCCCACATTATCGTCATATTTATTTTATTTTATGGGAAAATAATTTTCATTATTATTTGTGTTTTAAGCCTCATATGGTTTAGGAGTTTTTTGTTTAGGTTTTCAATGGATTTCCCTACGTATAAGATATTAACAATTCTAGTCTATTCAATAAAGTATTGTGTGAAACTAGATTATCCCATAAATATTAGGGAAGGTACTCCCAGAATGGGGATGGGTTCTTTTTTAGTTTTCTGTTAGGTTTCATACATACTGGATTCATATTTATGGAATGAGAAACTTGAATCTTTAGTCCAAATTTTAAAATAATTTTTGTGTCACCTACATAAATGTCATGATAAATGAAAAACATTAACTACATCACTGAATAAAAATTATATAATTAGAAAATTATGATAAAAATTTATAATTTATAAATAATTTATAAAAATATATAGAATTTCTGTAACTTGTATTTTCCACTTTTTGATGATCTGGTTAACTCTATATTTTCATTTCATGTTTTTCCAAAAAAAACTAAGTGAAAATTCACTCTAGAATTGTTCTACACATAGACCCCAATATTCGAACATCACTATTTAATTTTAATGTTCTAGAATGGATTATCTTGATCACCTTCAATTTTCATAGTTGATCATAATAGAATTTATCTTTAATGAGGATTAACTAATGATTTTCTCTCAATGGATTTAGAGTGGATGAAGAGAGATATTGTTATAGATCCCTATGTCTCTCTCTAAGTATTGAGAAAGTATCTCTCTATATCTTTATCACAACTAGTTTGATCTTCTCTTAAATTAGAAATATTTATTACAAAAATACTTCTGAGAAAAAAGTGTGAAACCAAAATGTTCTACAAAGAATGTTAAACGGAGTAAGATATTTTAAAATCATTAAAAATAATGCTAAAGTTGTTGGATTTTCTGACCTAGTAGAGATTTCAAAAAATAGAGTGCACCTTCATGTTAATGTCCTATTAGAGTATATCTTCATAGTGACTAGAAAAAAATTCCCCATGTTAGATAATACTCCTCAACTTTAATCTTCTCCTCATTAAAACCTTGTTCAATGATGTTATCTTTTTTTATTGATTACATCCTCTTGTTCCCCATTATCATTTAGCCATGGGAGTTTCTCCAGGATTTTTTACTCCTCTTCCTCTATTTCATAGAGATGTATCAACTCTAAGTTAAGTTCTTCAATGTAATTTATAATATGATCCAGATGTTTACCTTCCCAATTTTCCTCACCTTCCAATTGAGTTCCTTCCACTTTATCCTTTATATTATCTCGGTCTTGTTTTTTATCTTCATTTTTTCCCTTTTGAATGCACTATATTTAATTTATTACACCCTTCTGACCTGACCTTGTATCCATAATTTTTGGAATGTTTCAATAGTCTTTTCAACCTTTTGATATTTACCCTTAGACACAATGCATCAACCCGAGTCTCGATTTTCATTTTCCCCTTTCATCCGTGTCTGGATGTGGAGTGATGTCCCTTGGATTCTTTCCAAACTATCAACTAAAAGATAGATATAACTATATTCACATTAATTTACCTCATTTTGAAAATGTACTGGTTTTTGATCATCCTAGCCTTCAAAATAGTTGCCCAAATTTAGCACAGGGTCTTCCTTGATGAGGCTCCACCTGCTCAAGGACTTCACCCTTCCATCATTAACCTTAGATGAATTCTTCATTCCAGGGCACACAACCATTGGGTAGGATGGGGAATTTTAGATGATTGTAATTGGTTGCAAAAAACCTAAAACACAAATCTCTTCACACCCCCCATGTACCATGTCATGAGTCTGATAGGTGAACCTACTCTATAGACCCATAAATTCACATCAGTCCTTTTTCAATAGGATATTGTTGAAAAAAATCTTCTATCAAAAAACTCTTCCTTTAAAAACATTTCCATATGGATCATCCTCCACACTAGTATCAATCATGATATAAAATCATCCAATGGAAACTAATAGGATGGAATGGTCCCCTTTATCACCTTAGAGTCCATAAGAATTTCATATACCTATTTGTGATACACCAAATCCTATTTCAACTGGATGAAGATATCCAGAACCTTTATATCATGTTTACTCTAGATTGGATTTTTTTGAGGGATGACCATTTTCCTTTCCCCATCCATCCAGACCTTCAAATTCTTATCCATAAAAATCACTGGATCATTGATACCAAAACCTTTCCCCTATTCATCCTTTATCTAGAAGTTGTTTTCGAACCCACTCTTACACATAGCATTCAAGTGTCCCATTTTAATTCATGAAGAGAAGAAATCAAACCATGAATAAACCATAAAGTTTTGTTTATATCAGAATTATTCAACTATAAAAATACACATGATGTCGACTGGATATTTTGAAACATCTAGTTTAATGCATATTTTTAGAGAAATGAGGTTTAAAACAAACATTATTATACCATCAGATCACATAAATTGAACTACATAATTACCTAGAATTCATTTAATATAGGTGTTATGAAAAGTGAGAGGAAACTCAATAAATCATAACCAAATCTCTATAGTTGGGGATTCCCACTTCATAATGAAACAATCTGACCATTGAAACTAGAATAAGAAAGATCTTTTATAAATAATGAGGGAACTCGTCTAGGATTGGATCATTTCTCTCTCTGAAACAGAGCTATACCGAATGTTCCTATAGTAATAAAGACTAAAAGTATCTTGATATAGAAACCCCATGAACCAAAATGGAATCTGTCAAAAAAATACACTGAAGTTTTTTGATGCTTGAATCATGTTACTAGTGTCCAACTGAGATGAGATGAATTTTCATTAAATTCAGATATCAAGATCAGTTGAACTAGAAAACCCTCAAATAGGCCTGATACATTAAGACTGATAAAAATGCAATGAAAATGTGTTTTTTTATTAGAAAAGGGTATTAATGAGTGTCAGTCTCTCTTATTGGATGAAAGAGGCCCCCCACTTTAGTGGGTTGGGACCAAAGAAGATTCAATCACCACATCTTGGAAACCATGAAGGAGTGGAGCTTGAAGGAGATCCATAATTAGTATCCCAAAACTAGTTTGATTATGGAAGGAGATTTAATTAGATATTTATTATGGAATATTAAGGGTTTTACAATCACACAAAATCCACTTAATAAAACTATTATTCTTAGTTGATCCCAACTCAAATAAAAATAACAAAAACAACAACAACAACAACAATAATCATCATCATCACAATCATAATCATTATAAATGAAGAAGTCTTTAATAATATAAATAAATTTCATTTATTCTATTTCCACTTTGACTATTATGCTTGGTATACATTCCCTTGTCTATATTTACCAATAAATGAATATGGACTATTTATTTAAAAAATAATTTTCATTGCATTTTTCGTCGTTAAATATAAAAACTTTTTATTATCAGACCTTGAAAAAAAATTAATTATTATCTAACTCACATATTATTTCATATAAATTTGGATTAATCCATTGAAATAAACCAAAA
Organism: Viscum album; assembly: GCA_963277665.1. Classification (NCBI taxonomy): domain Eukaryota; kingdom Viridiplantae; phylum Streptophyta; class Magnoliopsida; order Santalales; family Viscaceae; genus Viscum; species Viscum album. The sequence goes on from OY728157.1 coordinate 693,261,696, forward strand.
ATGAATAAATATTATTTATTATAATTTGTTAATTTGAACACTTGAATGTAATTAGATTACCAATACACATAGTGTGTGTCTTTCTAAGACTCTTTCTAAGTGAAATTTGGTATAACCACTTAAATTCGAAGGATAGAATCTATTTATATGACATGTAACCTATACAGTAAGAAGATAATTACCCAAAAACATCCAAACTATTCTGAAAATTATCATGTAATAGACTCCCTTTATAGAGATATATTAAATCAAGAAGGTTTTACGCAGGTGATATCAACCTATGTGCACAATGTCACATTCATTGAATTTCTAAAAATGAACTCCCCACTAAACAAAATGGCCATGGTTCATCTATGAAATTAAATTAAATCAGAGGGCATAAAATATCAATAACTATTAAGAGAAAAATGGATAAATCATTTATCATATTTTCCATTAACATAATATCACTCCTGACATAACCAACACATATTATCTCACTCTAATCATATTTCATCAAGACATTCATCGATAAATAAAATTACACTTATCATGATATAAAGTAATAATATTCTTAAAATATAATGATCAATAAACTTTACCGCTTGTAGGAACATCCAATGAAACACGGATGTGTGAATTTCTTATTTAGGGTTCTACCCTCTTGAAATCGTATATTTGATATTATCTATGGAACACACCAGGATAAGGTGTCCCAATATCTTATGAGCCACCAACCCCTAATAGTAAGTATCAACGATGTAAAATTAGACAATATCCCTTATAATAATATTCAAGAATGATGTCAGGGAATCTTCTAGTTGACATCATAGTAGTGAATTACATGTCCTTTATGGGAAAAATATATTATTTGGATATTATCACAAATTTCATTAAATTATGAAAACATATAATCCGTAAATATTACATATTAATAGATTAATATTCAATATATACAAACAATATCCACACCTGAATCATTTATTTTTAGTTCAATTGGAAACATGTTAACATAATAATATATTTTATAAGAGTTCCATATCATCTCGCACATTGTTCCTCGCAACTAGAACATTTATTATAAATATCACATATAATATGAACCATCATAAACTGGGAAAAAGAAACAAAATAGTGGATGGGATCAGAGGATAAGTATGGGTAATCAAGAGAAATAAATAAAAAATTAGATTATAAGTGTATTGGAAAGGGATAATAAAATATGTAAACTATACCCTACATATCAGAGATCAACATCTCGATACATGGAATAATGATTTCTTGTTCACAAGACGTGAATCATATGTAAATCCACAAACAAGAGCCATAAATGAATAAGATTACCATAACTCATGTATTTCAATCATACATATAAGCATAGAAAATAATTTCCTTAGTATTGAAGGATTATTTTTGAAACTCTCATAATGGAATGGGATGACTACCCAAACCATTGTAGTATTCATGGTTCACTCTTAATACTATCATAGTAAAAAATGTACCTCTATGAAATGTGTTCACTACCCATTCTTGTCCTATTTATATAGTGAGATATCAATTATTACTCCACTAATTGGAGGGATATATAGCCCCACACATCATGGGTTATATCGTGATGATTGTCGTTGGTTATAACATAACCACCATACTTGGAAATAACATAACCACCTTCACAAAAATTATAAATTTGTGTTCCACAACATCATAAAATATTCATCAACTCATAAAACATAAAAAGAGATTTATTTTATAATGACTTCATTATAATATAAGCTTCATAAAAGACACAGATTTCATAATCATTTCTTTATTTCATGAAATCATAACCTATGGTAAAGGAACTAATTTTCGTAATAATTTTTTCATCATTTTACCCATGTAAGAGTAATAGGTTTCATAAACATAGTGTAATCATAAATATATATATTCTTGAGAAAGAATAAGAATGGTATCAATGAATAAAATCCCCAATAAATCATAAGTAGCATTAAAGGATGTCATCTTAGATGGAAAAATGATTTTGAAAGATCACCTGGAAGGTTTCATTAAGAGAATAAACTTTCTATGAAAGTACATTTCTAAAACTAAAAATTCATAAAATACTTTGGAATTTAATTTCATTGAAAATAACCCTGAATGGTTACAATGGATTCATTTAATATCATTTAAAACATTTATTGAGAAAAATATCATTTCTTCTTTGAAAAATACTTTTTAAAACATAAAATATTTTAAAAATATTTTAATTTGAAAATAACATTAAAAAATATAATGGAATATTTGAAAAAAATATTGGTCATGACGGTGGAAATTAATTTCATGTTTTCCATCGTAAAACAGATTTTCCTTGATCATTTTTTGTAAAATACAAACATATATTATTTGCAAGATGACTTGATTATGTCTCTAAAGTTTTTTTAAAAATGGGTAAAATTTTATTTATTAAATCATTTTATGAATTTTGAAAAATATTTATGAAAATAGTTTTATCAGAAATGGTTTTGGAATAAAAATGATTTTGTACTAAAGAGTGAAATAACGATGATATTTCATAAAAATATTCTTTTAAACTCCGGAAAACATAAAGAGAATAAAAGGAATTAAAAACATGTATTCTCATGAAATATGAAAAGGAAAATTAAATTCATTTGTTTTGTGAGATATACATAATAATATTTAATCATTGGAAGCATAATCATAAAAAATACTGATAAAGTGTGAGATTGTGACATAAAACACTTACCATTTTTTAACTCTAAATCACAATATCAATGAAATATTAACAATAAATCAAAATAATAATATAATTAATGTGCAGATAATCATGATATAAATGTCAGAGGGGAATTCTATACATCTCATAAAATAAAATACTTTCATAACATAACTTATTTGCCAAATAATAACATTTTGGACAAAATACCCTTTACCACTTAGGTATCATTTGAACCATTAACCCCATGAAAGATAGATCATAAAATTGATATTTAAATCCCCATAAATTTACAAACAATGATCATAAAAAAATTCATGGATATTATGTAACACCCCTAAAGCATGTAACATTGAGTATGTGGTTATATCATTACATTGACATAATATCCATGGAATCACATCCTGGATGGTCAATCAATTTTGTATTTTTAGAAAAATTGATCCATTATTGACACATACATTACAATTTAAAATATAAAATTCATGATATTGAATAATTTGAGAACACAATTTTTCTCCTAGATTAACCATACATATCAACCATAATAAGATTCATGTAACCCTATGTAAAAATAAATGATAATAAAGGGATGTGATCATATTATCTATAATGGTATTTATACATAATAATATATAATAAATAATAAATAAGAATTATATAGGGGAAAATATAAAAAACACATGATTTTTAATCCACAACTTTTTAATAATGTGGATCGATAAAAACATGATCAAATAATTCCTTACAAATAATCACAATATCTAGGAAACGTAACCATGGGTGTTATAGAAATTAAATAATCACATGAAAATAAATAACTTATCTCATAATTATGGAATCCATAATAATAGAAATATTAAAATTACCATCGAGGCCTCAGACAATACATCTAAAAAATGGGTGAGGCCTTTTCAAAAACTCAATGTGTTTTGCCTCATGAGTCCTACAGATTAATTGAGGGGATATATCAAGCCCTGAACACCCATTACTATTTCCAATTCAGTCCTCTTGTGAAATGGTTAAGACATAATAATCATTTAATTTTTTATTAAAATGAGAATAAAAAATGTATATAAATTCCCTAATAAGTAAACAAAATCAAAAACCATCTAGAGTAATATTTTGACTGTTATCAAAATTGTAAATCCCCTGTTTAACTCATCATATATCTTTTAATAAAATATATAAGAAAATATTATAAAAAAACAGCAATGAATCATAATACTCAAAAACTTCTTAAACATATGAAAATTCATTGATTTTAACCATTGAAATTTTCATGTGAAAATACCATTATTCACTTTGAAAACAACTTTTATTTAAAATCTATCACAATTATAAAAGAAAACATTTTGTTTCAAAATAACCATGCAAACACTTACATTATGATTCCAAACATTTAGTCATTATTATTGTGGGAAAATATGTGGATTATGTATAAGTTAAAAACATACCTTTTGTACTTTTATTGAAAATTTTTAAAAGAACATTGAATATAAAATATAAAAGTATATCTTTTGTAAAACATAGTTAAATGTGAAAAATGGATCAATAAGAACCTTAAACAATAATAGGATAAGGTATTTTTTTTGAAACAAAATTATATAACACGTACATGTAAGAAAAAGAGAGTTTAAGGGATATTAAAAGGAGAATTTTATTAAAAAGATTATCCTGTCATACCATTTAAGTGACAATTAATAAAATGAAATGATTATTTATATTCACTTTGAATCAAAATACAACATGTGTAAATAAGACATATTATATTCAAATTATTTTCACCAATAATCATAGTATGATATAATCATTTAAGTTGATATTGATCGAAATGAATAGAAATTTGGTTAAGAATTCCATAACCACTTTATTATCTGTCGAATCATATAGCCCATAAAATAAATAATTGTCAAATGAAACATTTAATACAGTTAATAAAATGATATTTATAATATTATTTCTCAAATTCTTTTTGGTACACCACACTCAAGAAATATGTTCGGACTGAGGATAATATCTCATGGGAGTAAAAGTGAGAAATGAAACCATTACCTCATTTTTTCCATTAGTTTTTGTAATTTAACCTACTATATAAATTTTAAAATAATGTTATAAATTAATTATAGAACCGTAATCAATTTTATAATAACTTACATGATACTTATATACCATATAACCACACATTCATTAGTAATATTTCAATATTTTTATGGGTATGGGTGCGTTCTTTTCATGTTTTTACAACTTGATCATCTGTATATAATTAATGATTTTTAGGAAAAATAGATATAAAAATACAGAAAAAATAAATAAATGGTATTAATTCACACCCATAATTGTAAATATCACAATGATTCATTTTTATTTTTGACATGAGGATGATTCATTTGATAAAATGTTAAGTATAAATGTTTAGTTTATTTTGGTAATTTTTTTGATCATCACAAACTTGTTTCATTTTATTTACTATTACATATATATATATTAGTTCCACTACATTAAATAGGTTATAATGTACCTTTAATAGTCCTATTTTACAATAATAATATTTTTTCCCATACTTGAAAGTGGAAATGGAAAACGAAATATCATTATTTTTGGAGTTGGTTAACCACCATAATATTGACAATGAGTTCATTTCTTTGAATAAGAGGAGATAATAAAAGGGATAGATATAATATGTTCCATTAAAATATAAAATTATATTATTCAATTTATTCTATATTAATTATGTCCTGATGTATGAATTGGGTGGGGAGAAGGTAGAATAAGAAACGAAAATAAGTGATGTGGTCTCATAAAATTACCTCTAGAATATCACCTCCCTGAAGGATTTCTTAAAGACCATGTAATTGATTTTTCAGTGAGAAAAATAGTAGATACACATAGGAATAAAGGAAAAGATATTATTTTTTATATATTTTAATATCATCATGTATTTCTAGTAGAAATATGGTGCTAAGGGGTGGTAATTATAATTGAGAATATATGAGTTTAAGTGATTAAATAGTGATAATTTTAAATTTAAAATAAAAACATTTGGATGGAATAAATTCCATATAATTTGATTTATAACGAATATTTTAAATTCTTTTTAAGGTTTATATACATATTAACAACCCATTTAATGTTTTATTTTTTAGTTATTTTAAGATTTTTCTTATTACCATTAACCTGCTGCGTTATTTTACCTATTGGGTGGTTATTTTTTTACGTAGAAAACCTTTTATGAATAAAAATAGAAATAAATATATAACATAATTTTTGAATAATTACTCTAAATATGTAATAAATCATACAAAATTAAATACACATAATTTAAATAATTACATTTAAAACAAAACCCGTAGACTTGATGAAAAAACTAGTTTTTAAGAAGTGAATATTTCAAACAAAAGACTATTTTATATTAACTCTATGCCTAATAATTATCATTGTATGAAAATAAATTAATTTTACAAATATATAATCTATAAATTTCATTTAAAATAATCTGATTATGGAATATTTTAATTTCTTAATAATTAGAAACATTATGTAGCTTAGAACAGTTTTTATAAAAATCCCATTTTTTACCAGAAAATAAACTTATTATAAAATAAAATATAAATTTAATTAAAACTGATTTAAGTAGATAAAATATAAATAATTAATTAGTTTTTTATTAAAAAAAATAAAAACCTAATCGAAATAAAAAAGTTCTTAATTTATTGAAAATAAATGACATGATAAAAAATCAGTATTTTTAATTATTCACTGAAAAAATAATATTTTCATATGATTATTAGAAATTCATATAAAGATAATTTTGAAATTAGGATTCCAAAAATAATTTTTATTTCATAAAATATATCCTCTAAATGTTTCAAAAAATCAATTATATTTATTTTCTCATATAAAATTATAAAAATCACTTTTTGAAGAAAATATTTTTTATATGAATAAAATGAATTTTCTAAAAAATATGTGTTATTTTTCTATGAATAGTTAACTTCTTATTGAATATAATCTTCATCATTTATTCATAATATAATTAAAAATATTTACACCTACCAATTTAATGGCTATTTTATAATGGTTGTGTTCAAATAAAAATATTTTGGGGTTTATTTAAGAGATGTGATTTGAAAAATGTGATATATCAAAAATAGTATTATTTTAATTTTCATGGATGTCACATTGTCCCCTAATTCAATAAAATAATTCCTAGAAATATAAAATCGATATTGGAGGTCATGGAGGTATAAAACCCCTTTTTGAAATCCCACATCATAAAAATTCTTAATAAAACATTCTCATAAAAATAGGGAAGGTTTCACAAACCAAATTCTACATGATGAGGAAAGCGACATAAATCTATTAGATCCATCCTTATTCATGTTGGTGGATATATAATGACCCTGAACCCTGCCTTCAATAGGCCCCGGATTGGCGACTAGCACCAAGGGTATAGAATCACATGTAACATGGAAGGCATTACCCTTCTTATACAACAAGATCGGGAGATAAGATGGTAAGTACCAACAACACCATGAAATAAAGATAATGTAAAGAAAACAAATACCATCCCACAAGCATGTTAAAAGTAAACTGATTCTTTGTAATAGAAAACTCAGAAGTAAAGTTCCAAATGAAATAAAAGCACCAACGACAATGGTCTCGACACCCGAGCTAGTAAGGTTTTTCATGATTCTCAAAGTCCCCATGGAAACCTGAAAGATGTTTTATATATGTAGGGTGATTATATAGGTATACTCAGAAGGGAAACCAATATCTCTCGTGCACATGTGGGGATAAATTCTTATTCCCTGTGAGAAAATAGAGGTAACCAAAACACCTAGCAAGAAAAACTATCCACCCAACCTCACCAAGGCACACTCCCTAAATAATGCAATGCAGGTAAAATAATAGTAACAACACATAGATATTTGGGTACCACACACCTCTTTCCCACTGGTTATTTATAACATCCTATGCATCCATCCTCCCCCATAAATGCCACTTCATCCCCACTGCTACCCCAACAACAACCATTTGGGCCATCCCAACCGCACATTTGTCATACCCGCAATCACCTGGGCTCCCACAACCACATATAACCACACCCAAAGACACCTGGGCAACAACAACCACTACCACGCCTGAAGAAACTTAGACGAGAGAATTCACTACCACCCCAGAAGACCCATAGGCCTCATCCTGAAGAAACTTGGGAAACAAACCTACCAACACACACCTAGGCCAACTCACCACAAAACACTTTGCCTAAAGATTCTTGGGCCATAATGAATCTCAAGTTGTCACAGCCTGCCCTAAGAGTCTTGGGCTACCTTAGAGAGGGAGTAGAAAGGAAATAATAACCAGAAACACATAGGAATGTTTGAAAAATACCCTCCCCCAATAAATGGGGGTGTTCAGAATGATGTGATCAACATGGGTGGATGGAATATAAGAAAAACAAGAAATAAATTTTATACATATAGGTAATCAAGCACTCATCAAAACCAAATAGTCCCAAAACCAACAACAAGCACACACACAACCACTAATACGAATACCCATACATGCACAACCACACAATAACCACAACCAGAGCACAAACTACTTCTGGAAAATAGCTCCCCATTATATCCATTCTTGTTATCATGTTTATGTGATTCAGTTTAAATATTTATTCAATAACTAGAAACTAAGAGACATAACCACAAGACCAAACAAAAACTAAATGAAAACATCCAAGTAGGCATTTAAGCATTCACTCTCAGTTTTATTGGAAATAACAACATCACAATGGGAGATGTTAGATCCCTCAAAGTACTGGAACCAAACCAAGCCCCAACTTACCGAGTCCATAAAATTTACCACCGGATCTATATGGACTGAGATTCACAACCATCTACCTCTCAACCAGATATTCTATTCCTATCTACATCACCCCAGAAAAATTAAATTGAAAAACCATGCATATCACTAGAACATAGCAAGGGTGTTTTCAGATTTATCCAACATTGTTTATTAAGATCCTTCTTTCAGTTTGGTTATCCTGGGTGATCAAACAAGGGTTCTTATTTATCAAGAATCCATTTAATCAACCATGTTTATGAGATTTATCATTTTCAATGATACAGTAATTCAAACAAATGATTATCTAAAAAACATAGCTTCATTAGTGTGCAATAAGAGACCACCAATGGACATGATTTTCATTGGACATGGGCCCATACAATTCACAACCTAAATGATATGGTAAAATGAAACAACATCATCATCTTTCCCACCCCTTCATTCTTTAAAAGTATGTTTATTATCTTTGTTAATGTTGGTTTTATCTATATCCCAAGGGAACATCTTCATACCCACCCCTCATGATGCACAATAATGAGAGACAAAGGAAGAATACCTACGTGGATGATCTAGGATCGAATATTTCTTGTTGTTCTAAGAACAAGGAATGACGAGGATTGTAGGAAGATCTCAAAGGATGAGCAGAAAGGGCTGCAGCACGGGAACACAATTTGTCTTGGGAAACAGTCTTGAGGTGAACATATAGAAACTAAAATAAAGAAGTAAGAGAGGATCGTGACATAAGAAGAGGCTAGATCATAATATTAGGGAGAATATTTTGAAGAACATAGAAGTTGGATCATGGATTGACCATGCAGCTTAGCAGTTTCACATTTTGTAATTAATGAAGATTTAATAATTCCATTTGGAAATGATGAATATTGATCAATGGAAGAGTGTGAGTTGATAGATTAACTTAAAATGGGAAAAACATGTAACATGGGTGAAACTGGAAGAACTGTGACAAGTAGGAACACATGGAAAAGTGTGTGATACCGATAAAGAGGCCATGAATTTGGGTAAATAAAGGGGTAACCAACTCTTAGGGGATTTAAAATATCATTTATGGGATTTAAAACATCCATAAATCACTTTATAAGAGGCATTGAAACACTTTTATGTTAAAAGAGGTGTTATAGGAGGGAGACTGGAAAGTCATAGAGAAACTAGAAATGAATCATCAATGGGTGAGTCACCGCCACCCTCGCACCATCGTCCTGACAATGATGCCCTAGTACTAAGGGCCCATCTTGGCCACTGATGCCCATCGATGCCATAGATGGCCGATTAGTGCCACCGTTCACTCAACCTGAAATTTGGAAAACTCTTCAATGGGTCACTCATTGTCCCCTAAATTCCATGAACATTGAGATTTGGTAATGTAATGGACCAGGAGGATCCATGTCATTAAATCAGATAACTCTCAAACTATTATATCCCAGTATAATTCAAGAGTAAACCTAGTGAAAATAGTGGGGTCTAAAGAACCACCTCGTAATATTCCTATCTGAGAAAAATCACCCTAGGTTTGTTCAAAATCTTGAATAAAACCTCAACATCTAGGGAAAACTCTCTCACATCTACCTTTTAAACAACTATGGAAACACTACCGCTCCTCTCCTCCATGTAACCACACAAACATAGAAAAGGAACACCTTCTAGAAACTTGGATTATAGAGCACATTCCTCATTATCATGGTACTATATTATTTTGGAGGAAGTGACCCATCCAAATGGGTTTAATTGAATCCACATTAATGCGTCTTGATTTGGGATTAGGTCCTCCCCTCCCCATAGTCATGACTTTTCACATATAATAGAGAAAATGGAAATAACTTTTAATTAAATAAGAAGGTTCAAACATAACATCATAATCAAGGAATAATGAAAACACAAGATCAAAACTCAAAATAGCTATGGGAACTAGGAACATATATATGCCTCCTATTACCAGGTACTCTCCTCTAGGCCACCGTGCCCCCACAACACACGAACCAAGGGAATGGTCCACCAATGAGTCACCTTCTCCTTATGATCCTTGATACTCATTGGTCGCTCCATGAGGGTCGCATCATCATCGATATCCAACTCTCCCCCATCGAGGATATAGGAGTAATCAGGAAGATACAGAAAGATCTAAGAGACTAGAATGAAATTGTGGATCCTCTCCAACCGCAGTGGTAATGCTAGCTGATATGCCACATTGCTGACTCGTCCCAACACCTTGAAGGGTTTGATGAACCTGTGAGAAAGCTTACTCCCCCTTCCAAACCTCTGTTGCCCACACTAAGGAGAGACCTTTTGAAACACGTAGTCCCCAAACACCAACTAAAAGGGTATCCTCCTATGATTGACATATTTCTTCTTCTGGACCTAAGCCACCTTCATCCCCTCAGGCATAAGTTGGACCTTCTCTGTTGTGCTATGCACTACCTCCAGTCCAAGAACACTTGCCTCCCCAACATCCATCCAGCACATAAGTTAATGAAACGATCTTCCATAAAAGTATTCAAATGGTTCCACGCCAATGGTAGAGTTACAGTTATTGTTGTAGAAACATTCTTCAAGAAGCAAGCATCATACCCACAATCCTCTGAAATCCATATCCCAAGCCCGTTGAATATCCAAAATCATTTTGATGGTCCGCTCCATCTTCCCATCTGTCAGGGGGTCGAAATTCGTGATAAGGCATAGTTGGGTGCCAAAAAGAATATTTTAATCCCTTCCAGACTCGTGAAGTAAAGCGTGTATCCTGATATGAAACAATGGTTCAAGGAACTCCATTTAGCCACTCAACTTCACCAATGTACTTTTGTGCTAATTATCCACTACGCACGACTCCTTAACTACTAAGAAGTGAGCCGTTTTCATTAATCAGTCCACCACTACCAGATGAAATCTCAAACTACCTCATTCCAGGTAGTCTTGTGATGAATCATTTGATACATCATCCCACATCTACCCAGGGAAGTCTAAGGGCTGCAATAGACTTCCTAGAACATGGTGTTCAGCCTTCACCTTCAGACACACGAGGCACATTTCCACAAACTATGCCACTTCCAATTTTACTTCAGGCTACTAAAACTGGCCTCTCAAGCCCTCATACATCTTGGATACTCCTAGATGTACCACCAGGGATGAGTTATGGAACTCCCCGAGAACTCCCTCTTACATATCCATTGGGACAAATGCTTTCCTCAGAAAAACATTCGATTTTGGATATCCTCTGACCATTCTTCTAGAGCATCACCCTAGCTGATGTGGTCACATGTCACTTCAGCCTCTCTATCTTCCAACTAAGACTCCTCCACCTATTGTACCATATAAGAAATCACACTATCATCTGAAACAAGAATCTTTTATTATCCTCCTCACTCAATCCCAGATGCAAAGCAGCAAACTCCTCCATCACCTTATAAGTATTTAAAGACTCCCAAACTAAATTTTTCTATGACTTCCTTCTCAAGGAATCATTTTCCATGTTCCCCTTTACTGATGTATAAGAGACCTTCAATTAGTTTTCCTAAAGAAACTCCATCCACCACTACTATCACAAGTTCATGTATCACCTAGAGAAGATATACCTCAAGGTTTTGTGATATGTGATGACCAGAAAGTTTTACCCAATGTGGAAATTACATAATAGCTTCGGCATGGACACAATAAAAGTTACAGGTCAAGGGTGGCATAGTTTCATTCAGGAGGGTTTAACTTCCTAGTCCCATAAGAGATCACCCTTGTTGCTGCGTCGGTAGACACCAAAATCCTAGAACGGGCAAATCACAGAACACTTTAAACATTAACCCTTCCTATAGACGCCTCAACACTAGGGAACTCACCATCTTCCCTTTCAGATAACTGAATTATTCATGGCACTACTCAATCCTTACAAAAGCCTATTATTTCTTGTTCAATTCCATCAAAGGTGCCAGAACTCGAGAGAAGTGAGGTACAAACCTCTGATAGTAACAATCCAGACCTTGGAAACTATGACCCTTTGTATCAATCATGGGTTCTACCTAAGAAACAACCACTTCATCCTTTGATGGGTCCACTTATATTCCCTACTAGTTGATACACCCAATTTTTATATACATTCCAACATATATTAGTGAAATTAAGAACATTTTTTCATCAAATACATATAGATTAGTGGACAAATACATTGATTTTGTTGATATTATTTATTTTCAAGTGTGTTATGGCCAAACACAAAAATCAATAGTAGTCTGAGAAAAATTTCAAAATACACGACATGTAAATAACTACACTCCATGTACTTTCATAATCAGACACGAATTGGCCAGATGAATACATGTCCAATTCACCTGAACATAGAATATGTTCCATGTGTGTTGTACCTACAAGTCGTGTACATGATTTTAGATATGATTGGTGATGTTTTCTAGAGACTAAACACCATGTGAGGTTGTGCCAAAACCCATGTATCATTCTACAACCAACCATCAACACCACATTAGTCAAGGACGGTGCAACTGACCCCTAATCGAAGAAAGAGTCTGACAAAAATACGCTGACAAAACTATACGGTGTGTACTTTCAATACAGGTCATGTACTTTTTTTTCTATAAATTGAGTGCTCGACCTATGATTTTAAGAGTAATTGTTCAATATGAAAAGGGGGGTGGTTCTGATATCGTGCTACGATTTCTCCACTTCTCTTCCAATCCACCATTATACCGAAATAACCTTGATGTTTCTGCATTTTCACCATCAGGTATCGAGGGTTCTGTTGTTATATTTTCTTCAATGGGTAACTAAAAACCCCCTATTTTGGGGATGTGGGTGGTGAATGAGTATTGTAATTTGGATTAATTATTATGTTTTTTTTATTATATTTAATTATATTTATTAATCTTCAATAATTTCTCTTTATCACTTAAAATTCTAATCTTGGCCAATGAAAGAATTTTCTGGGACTCAAAAGACGAATAATGATAAATGCCTTCATGATCATTGGAAGTATTTATCGAGTCACAAATAGATTTATCTAAATAAAGGATTGTGGAAAATTGAATACCGAACCAAGGAGTTAGTTTATTTAGTTCTATATAGCATTTACTAGATTAAGGGAACCTTGTCACAATTGAAACCTAGAGTGTTTGGTTATCAGGAACAACACAACCTAATAAGAAGTTTATATAACCTAAATAATCACCATAGCCCCAATATTCTCCTTTTTCTATCAACCAAATTAAAAACCAATTTTATTTTATTTAACGTTAAACATTAATTTTTTTACTTCAGTAATTAAAATAGGTGTCATAATCAAAAACAAAAATCCCACTCTAAATTCAACATCTTTTACTAAGATAATTCCAAATGTAATCAAATTCACACACTAATCTCAATCTCTATGGATCGACCCAACAGTTACGTAATAATATCTAATGGGTGGGTAATATGAATTTGGGACACCAATAACATAACTATGGTGAATCAACAGACCAAATTTTGGTGTTGTTTCTGGGTATCTCTATGTTTTGAGTGTTCAATTTAGTTTCTTTTTAATTAACTTGTTGAAAAAAATTAAAAAAATCCCAAAATATTTATTCTATGTCCAATTCTATTTATCTTTCTTCTTCCACATTTATGCTTGGTGTGTTTAGTGTCATGTTGGTTCGTAGGTGTTCGAGCGGCTAACATACATGTTCTGAAATCACTAATTCATCCGAGCTTCTCTTAATTGATCTATAGATCGAACGCACACTATTAAAGAGACAATGTACCCTCATGGATGAGCAGAACCAAAGAAAATCCCATGGAGCACATAAAATAGGGAGATATAGGTACTTTCCAAGTATCTAGACAGCTATTTGGCATGAATGAAAACTAGAACCCGCAATCTCCACTTGGTCCAAGATATAGCCCACAACAGCTCCAATAGTTCCAACAGGAGCGGATGTGATACCTACAACCAAGTCAGGGGTCATACTTCACCTGTTAGGAGAAGAAATTAATGTCACCTATACACCCTAAAAAAACCTCCATGACTAAATCTCTTGATGTATGGCTTTCCATCTATTCATGGAGGAGGCACGAGCATCTTCTGTCCACTGGCATAGGCCCAACACTTTGAGATCATGTCTTCTATCATGCAGCTGGTCCAAAACATAGTTCAATTTAGAAACCTACCCACTGAGAACCCAAATTACCATATATCCAATTATCTAGATATCTTCAAAACGTTCTGCAAACATAGAGTGTCCTAGGACGCCATTCGTATCCGCCTTTTTTTCTTCTCCCAATAGGATAAGAATAAAGACTAGATAAAAGGTTTTCCGTAATGATATATCCTCACCTGGGAGGGTCTATCCCATGAGCTCCTATCCAAATATTTCCCACCATCGAAGACGGTGACACTACAGAACGAAATACACAACTTCTAGCAGCACAACTCAGAGTCGTTGTAAGAGTCATGGGAGTGTTTCAATGAGATGTTGTGCAAATTCCCACACCACGGCCCGCACTCTAGATGCAGGTACATACCTTCTATCGAGGAATGATGATGAACAAAAATTCTACAGTGGATGCTGCTTCTAGAGGTACATTGATGAAGAAGTCCCCTGAAGAACTTTTTGAACTACTAGAAGACATTTCTGCCAATAGAATCTAGTGGAATTTTGTGTGGGGAAAACAAAAATGAGGTATGAACAATATTGATTCCACCACTACGCTTGCTACCTAGTTGGACATTGTGTCCAAAACGATCAATGCATATATTCTAAAGGTATCATCCCAAGTACATGTAGTGAACCATCCAGCGTACAACAAATGTCATAATAACCAGATCATCGGAGAATGCCTGAGACCTACAGTTAGCCCTTTGATGATCTAGGTGAGCTTTGTTTCATAAAACCGAGGGTCGAACCAGTACCAGAACCCAACATAGCGGGATCACCCGAACATAGACTGGGGCCCACAGTAACAGAATCCTCCTTCCCAGTGACCTCCCCTCAACAGTTAGGCCCATTATCAGAGCCATTACCTAAGATAATATCAGCATCAATAAGGCTCTTACCAGTAGCAAGTGTATCAAAACTCTCACCCGTAGCAGTGGAGGCAGCCACCGCCTCCACTAGCAACACAACGTCCTCAACAGGAGGACACCTATCTCGTGAACAAGTTTATATCTACTGCTAATACCAGATTCCAAAATCACAAGGCTTCCATTTGATGACTGGTGAACCAAATCGGCAAGCTGGAAAACTAGCTCTTGGGGAGGTAGCCCAATATACTACTGGGTAACACTGAGAAGAACCCATGGGAGGAGGACCGTGATACCACACTATAGTTTGGAATGGAGCTAAAACAGAAGGAACAAACAAAACCAGGTGCACCGACACCCCCTGATGGTAAATAATTTCAAGTTATAGACCCTTTATCGTCCAAATAATCAGAAAAAGAGGCCCCACAGGGTAATGGAAAAGAGGATATCAAAACCTTCTATCCTGCCTACCCCTTCTTGGAGAGGATATAGAAGAAAAAGATGGAACATCAGTTCATAATGTTCATGGATGTGTTCTGGAAGTTACACATCAACATTCCATTTGTAGAGAAATATACATAGATTCCCATGTATGCAAAATTCATAAAGGATATCCTCTCCAAAAAAAGATGGAGGATCTGGGAACCATTGAACTAACCAAGGAGTGATCAGCAGTTGTGCATCATTAGATATCTCCCAAACTCCATGATCCATGTAACATCCCTATGCCATGAACTATTAGACCATGTGAGTTTGGGAAGGCCCTCTGCGACTTAGGGGTAAACCTCAACCTCATGCCTTTCAGTGTTTTTTAGAAGCTATGGCTCAACAACCTAAAGGCAACCAAAGTATCTCTTTATCTTTCTAATTGATCCATCAAATATCTCAATGGGATATGGGAGAAAATTCTGATAAATGTAGTTAGTTCAATCCTCCCTGCAGATTTCATCATCCTCGATATGGAGGATGATCAGGAGAAACCTCCCATTTTGTGAAGCCCATTCTTTGCCACTGGGAATGTATTGATCGATGCACACCAGGGGGAGATGATTTTCAGAGTAGGAGACAAAATATTCTCCTACAATGTCCTCAAATCCGTCAAGAAAGAATCATTATAAGAGCCTGAGGGCTGCTATGTAGTGACCATTGTGGATGATCACTTGAGAAGAAAATTATATGATCTTTTATGTTATTCCACCTCAGATAAATTGTTTTTCTGGAAATTCTAGTTGATGATGCACCAGATGAAGTCCTATTCAAAGAAGGATAGGGTGGCCACTACGGGCAATGTGCTATTATTCCAAATATTCCGGAGTGGGAATAGGTACAACCACTTGAACCATAGATTCTAAAGGTGTATGTACTAGAAATGAAGCCTCTTCCGTCTTTTCTATAGTATGAGTATTTGTGATACCATCAGAATTTTCTTGTCATACATAGTGAAGCACTATCAAAGGAGCAGAAGGATGCTTTTCTATAGGTTTTGAATCTATGGAAGTGTGCTATTGGGTAGACTACTGCAGACATGAAGGGCACATGCCCTATCATTTTCACCCACAAGGTGCTACTCAATGAAGGATAAGCCTTCTCGGCAACCAAAACGATGCCTAAACCCTACCTAATGGAAGCGTGAGGAAAAAGGTAACCATGTTTCTGGATGCAAGCATCATATACCCCATCTTAGAAAGTATATGGTTGTGTCCCTTGCATGTGATACCCAAAAAGGGGGTTATCATTGTGATTTCTAAAAATAAGAATGAGCTTATCCAAACATGCATCATCACGGGATGGAGAGTCTATGTTGACTATAGAAAGATGAATGACCCCACGAGGAAGGATCATTGTTCCCTGCCCTTCATGGATCAGATGCTAGAGAGAATATTGGGGCACGAGTTTTAATTCTTCCTCGATAGATATTACAGCTACCTTAGGATTTCTATTTCCCCATAGGATCAAGATAAGAGAACATTTAATTGCCCCTATGGTATGTTTTCATAAAAAATTATATTCTTTGGAATGTGAAAAGCTCCATCCGCCTTCCAGCGATGCATGTTGGCTATCTTCCATGACATGGGGGAACAGATCCTAGAGGTTTTTATGGATGTTTTTTTCTTATTACTGAATATCATTAACCACTTTCTTGTGGAACGTAGAGATGGTACTGGAAATATGTGATAAAAATAACCTAGTTTTGAACTGAGAAAAGTATTATTTCATGGTGTATAGTGGCATCATCCTTGTCTAAAAAATGTTCAAAAAGGGGATAGAGGTGGACCCAAAAAAGATAGTTTTCATTTCATGACTTCCTATTCCGACTTCTGTTAAGGCCATCCGAAGCTTCCTGGGACATGCAGGTTTCTACAGGTGTTATTTCCACAACATCAAGAAGATATCTCAGCCCCTCACCAACCTTATAACCAAGGATTCCATTTTTGAGTTAGATGATCTATGCACCATTTCTTTTAAGCACCTAATGTATCACCTTGTGGAAGCTCCAGGGATGATTTCTACCAACTGGGAGGATCAATTTAAAGCGATGTGTGATGCCAGTGACTACGCAGTGGGAGCAGTTCTGGGCTAGCAGCTTAACCAAATTTTCTAACCAATCTATTATACCATTAAAATGCTCAATAGAAAATAGATGAACTAAACTACCAATGAAAAAGAAATGTTAGAAGTGGTGCTCAGGTTTGATAGGTTATGTTCTTACTTAGTGTTATCCATGTTATTGTTTATACTGACCATGCAGTACTGAAGTACCTACTGAATAAGAAAGATGTGAAGACATTCCTAATTTGATGGGTACTGCTCCTATAAGAATTTGATCTAGAGATCTAAGACAAGAAGGGGAGAAATAATATTGTCTGTGATCATTTCTCCTGACTGGAGCTGCATAATTTGGAGAAGGAGGAAGATAGAGAGATCATGGTGTATTTTTATGATGAAATTTTTTTTTCATTCGAAAAATCACCTGAGACCTTTTATGCTAATATTTCTAATTATTTGGTTATATGTTCCATACAGCCCAACCTCTCCTTTTAGAAGAGGATGAGGATTCTCTCTTATTCAAGAGGTACTTATGGGAAGATCCTCTACTATTCTAATCTTGTGGGGATGCAATGATTTGACGTTGCATCCCAGAAACTAAAGTTAATCGAGTCTTGGAATTTTGTCATGCCTTTCTAGTAGGGGGACAACATGGGCCAGACAGTAGTATAGAAAAGATCTTAGAGACACAATTTTTCTATCCCAACATGCAGAGAGACTCCAAATCCATTGTTTCCCATTACAAATAATGAAAAAGAACAGGTAATGTGGGATATAGAGTTGATATTCCCCAACACCCCATCTTGGAGGACGATATCTTCAATGTATGGGGAATATAATTCATTGGGAAATTTCCCCCATATTTCATGACCATTTACATCCAAGTCAACGTCGACTACATCTCCCAGTTGGTAGAAGTTGCTTCTATAACATAGGACACGACCAATGTAGTTATGGACATTTTAAAGAAAAACATTTTTAGTAGGTTTGGTGTTCCTCATATTCTTATCAACGAAAAAGGTACCCACTTCAAAAACACATTATTGAATGGAGTAATGTTGATTTATGAATTGAAGCATCATATGGAGACACCATATCATCCCCAGTCCAGTGGAAAAGTGGATTTATCCAACCGTGAGCTCAAACAGATTTTGGAGAAAATGTGAACACTTCATGGAAACACCAGTCCAAGAAGCTAGATAATTATTTGTGGTCATACTAGACCAACTTGAAAAGAAAACTAGGGATGTCACCATTCAGCCCCATCTATGGAAAGACATGCCATCTCCTAGTAGAGTTGGAGTGTGAAGCTTAATGGGCCGTCAAGGCCCTGAATTTTGATATGAATGTAGTTGAATAGAAGCATAAGTTCCTACTGTCAGAACATGATGAAATCTGATGGGAGGCTTATGAGAACGCCAAGAGGACAAAGAGAAGGTAAGGGAAATCCACTACCCAATTATTTCACAAAAATATTTACAAACCAGTGATAAGGTACTCCTCTTTAACTTCTATCTTCGATTATTTCCAAAAATATATAAATTCAAGATGCTACGGACCGTTCCGAGTCATATAGATATTCCCCCATGGAGCGGTAGAAATTTCTCGGGAGGATAGTCAACCATTCAAGGTGATTGGACAATGACTAAAGACTTAAAATCACATTGAAGACACGGTGGGAACACACTCTACCATGAATATCAGGTAAGTATAGGTTAGACAGTCGATCCAACGACCTAAAACAAAGGCGCTTCATGGGAGGAAACCTAGAGGATACACATAGTTTAACCCCTATAAACATGGCATGTACTGATTAATTTTTAATTTTATTTGTAATATTATAAATATATAGATAAAATAAGTAATATAAATGGATGATACTGGTATCGATGATAATGTCGCTAGAGTTTATTCGAGTCGTCACTGATTTGAATCCCTATATACCGACATTCGACAATGGATTCCTTATTTTTATACTTGTGTTTTCTTACAAGACATGTGTGGTATTTTTTTTAATATAATTTTTTTTAAATATAATAAAACCCATGATGGGGATGGACCAGTTGACCAGGGTCGTAACCTAGTTCCAAAAGACCCGAGATCAAATCCTAACAACCGTCCAATTTCAATCATTTTTATTTTTAATAAAACACACAATGTGAATTTCAACATACATTGTGTAAGACATGTTTTATTTTATAACTGAAAATATTTTCAAAATGAAAGAATACATGAAGGTGAAGTTGGCAGATTGGCAGAGTCTTAGACCTGGATCCAAAATACCTTGGTTCAAACTTGATTAATCTCTCCACCTCAACCTTTTTATTCAAATTAAAACCACACTCTAGGCATATTTTTTCCCCATATAGTATATTACTTGTACATTAAATATATATAATTAACAAACATGAAAAGTATTATAACCATTACTCAAGTGGTTGAGGGCTGAGGTTCAGAATGGGAGATCTCCAATTCAAATCATGCCCCAAGCACCAGACCAAAGGTTGTACTTAGATTTTTCTAATTTTAGAACCCACGATGTGTATTTCCCGATACATTACATGTATAGGTTTATTTTTGGAAAATTATATATATGTAAATATTTATTTTAAATTAATTATTAATATTAATTAATATATATTTTAATATAATTATTATATTATATACCTACGTAAAACAAATACAACCCGAAATGTATTTTATAGTAAACACCATGTACAATTTCTATAAAAGCCAAAAACACAATGTGACCACACACAATGTCACGTGGATCCCCCCCTTACCATTTTCTTCTCCCTAGAGTTGAATGGACTCCCATCCTCAAATCTTCCATTTTGATCAATTTTTCGATCTGATTTCTTTTCCATTTTGATCCTCAATTTAGGTACACCATTTTTTCCTCCTTATTTCCCAGTTTTCGTAGCATTTAGGTTGTTTTTCAGATCATATGCTAGTTTGTCTCTCGTAGTACAAATGTATAAAATGAATAACACATGTCGTGTACTTTTTTACATGGACACATAGTGGAAAATTCGAAGTTTTAAATTACACAGTTTGTATGTTTGGTACACATCGTGTACCATCCAGAATCATGCTCGTGTACCTCATTCAGATGACCACACACACCATGTTTAGACACACGGCGTGTAAGTTCAGTATATTCCATGTATCCCATTTCTCAAGGATAGCCCATATCCAGCACTCCTCACTACCATATTAACTATGTTCTTACCTACGCTGTGTCGTACCTTCACACAGTGTGTAATGAATTTTTGGATGTACTAGGACAGTGGTTATGTCTTCGAAACAAATGAAGAGGAACCAATTTTCATGTTCACATCGTATATGTAAGGTACATGCCGTGTATCCTTTCCTGGCCAGTGACATTCCCACTTGTCGTGTTAATCTAGAGAACACTGAAGGCTAAACCTCTTACATTGCACGTGGTGTACTTTGGATATACACGTTGTGTTCTTATACTTTTCTGGTTTTCCCACATTTTCTTCTTTCCCTTTTTCTTTTATTGTTTTCTTTCTTCTTCATAATATGGCATATGGAGACCCAGTGCATTGGAAGCGTCCATCCTCTACTACTAATGGCGAGAGGTCCAATTGTTTTCCATATACGACTTCGGCCCATGACGACACCAGCCCCAGACTTCTCAGAGTACTAGCCTCCTTCGCTGGCAATCATGTCACCACTCACCACCTCAGTAGAGGCAGGTCCTTGTACCACTCCTCCACCACTCCATATTGAGCCTCTGAGAACCACCCTTTCTCAAACACCAGTTTCCACTACTCTTGATCCCTCCTTATAGGCGACTGATCCTTCACCGGCTGCCACGTCCAGTGGCCCTTCGCCCACTGAGGCCGCTCTGCCACCAGAGCCAACCCCTAATACTGCCACACCTAGGCTAGGCCTTGTCGTTGCCCCTATACTTGCATAGTGTTTTGAGTCACCGACATGGCTCATGACCATGTCCGACGCTTCTCTCACTACAAGATCCAGTTGAGTAGTAGGTATCTTGAAATCAGCATGCCTCAGCAGCTAGGTATCTATGGGGAGTTAGAGGATCTCCTCAGTCACACGATATTACTCGCAATTTTTAGTTCATCACTCTTATTTTCAAAGATTTATATTAGAGTTTTAGGCATTATTTGTGTTCGATAGGCCCGAGTACTAGGTGAAACATAGTGACACAGTCTCGATGGTCCATTTTTGGCTGGGCAGTCGAAATTTTCCTTTTCCATGCCTAATTTTTTTAAATGGTGTGGCTTCTATCCCCATCCAGTCATCCCACCCCTTATCTCCAC
The DNA here is from genome assembly GCA_963277665.1 of Viscum album. Classification (NCBI taxonomy): domain Eukaryota; kingdom Viridiplantae; phylum Streptophyta; class Magnoliopsida; order Santalales; family Viscaceae; genus Viscum; species Viscum album. The sequence goes on from OY728157.1 coordinate 693,284,104, forward strand.
CCAGACATACCCTGAGATTTTTGAGCTCCTTTCCCTGTGGCAGGATGTTGTTGGGCCCGAAAACCACTACAACCCCACTTCTAAGAAGATTAACCTCATCTTTGACCCTATCATTCGCTTCACCCACCACTTCTTTAGAGACATCATGTTTCCCCACCACGGGGATATTGGAGTTGTGACTGGTTGTGAAATGGAGCTCCTCACCTGTTTCATCTGACAGTACAACACAAACCTCCCCTACCTTGCCGCCTCCTAATTCCACACCATGTTTACTGGCCATCAGGGAAACCTGAATGGTTGGTTCTACGCCACCCACCTTTCCCACCACCACGAAATTTTCGGGCCTTCCCTACCCCACAGCTTATTAGGTTCCCCCAGCAGATAGACTTCTTCATGATTACTCGCATGGGAGTGGTTCGGAATTCTGAGGGCACTTAAGTCTTTTCCCATAACCCACCCCCAACCCCTACCGAGCCTCCTACCCCCGAGGATGCCCCTGCACCTCCTTCCCCACCTCTTCCTATTTCCTCAACATTCCATACTTTCTTTCCCATTCCCCCTCCTGGACCTTCCAAAACCCCTCACCTTTTGCTCCATCGGCTAACCCCCCCCATCACCATTCGCCTAGAAGAGATCGACCACTGCCTGGATCATTTGGATCATTCGCAGGCTACTATCATTCAGTGAAAAACTGCATCTTCTTAGCACCTGGACTTCATTGATTAGATGGTGGTGTTACTAAAAAAATATAATGGGATATCCATTCCACTAGTGGCTCCATATCCTTCTTCACCTTCATCTTCTACAATCCACACTATTGAGGCTTCTGTGGCCATGGACTCTGTCCCCATCTTTCTTATAGGTACCGGCCTATCTATTCTTGCACAACTCTCTATCACGAATGCCCCTTTGGTGACTATAGTACCATAGGTTGAGTTCTCTATTTCTCGAGCTCCTCCATCTGATGATTCCTTCCCACCTGTATTTAACAGTGCCTCCCCTAAGGCTGCACCGTGACTGTGACATTTGAGTTTTCTTCTATATGTATCTATTCTCCATTCCTCTACTGTGATGATGTTCTTTCTTGTAGTTTTCTTTTCCATGGACAGTCACAGGTACACTAGAGAAAATTTTGGACATCTTGAATTCCTACCATGGCATGAGGGGAATATTCATTCGGTCTTCTCCTTATTTTTTTTTTCTCTTGTCCTTCCTCCCCTCCCCTATAGAATTTTTGTCTCCCAATATTCTTTTTACTCTTAGATGTGTACTTGGTGGATCCTATGAAGTATTATGTGTGGGGAAGAGTCTCTCTACCACCTTAGTCTTCTCCATTACTGTCATCTAAGAGACATCATTATTGGACGATATATTTGAAACTGTGAAGAAATTTTGTTCAGTCATATTTATAAATAATAAAGCTTTATGAAGGAATTTTTTAAAGGCTGCATGCTTATTTTGGTTCTTATGTTGTTTAAAATTATTGTTGAAATAGTTTAAATAGAAACTTGTAATCCATGGCTACATACATTGACTAGTCTAATCATTAATATGTATATCATGACCTAATTGTCTATTTATTTTATTTTCCCACTCATAAGAGGTTTTCTAAACCATTATTCATATTGTTTCTAATACCATCGTTCTTGAGTGATTCTTAGGATATACCTGACTACCAAAATTTGAATGTTTTCTTTTCAATACAAGAAGAATTTTTGAAATACATTTAAATGATTGAGGTATTACATTTTTTCCACCCATTTAATCTTGAAACCTACCCTATATAAGATATATGTATTTCCCCTAGAAACCATGAATATCCTTGATAGGTAGCAACATTACAAACTTATTTCCCTTCCTACCCAAATTCTTTTCAACTTTTCATTATTATTCACTTGATTTTTAGCGAGGGAATTGGTAATACATGGAAGATATTTGTTAATGGTCATAAAATTAAGTGTGTGGGAGTGCCTCTTGTTTATTTGGGGATGAAAGGGTTCCAAACCCCTATTCGTGGAATTCTTAAAGTGGTCCCCTATGTTCTAAAAAACAATGTTAAAGACAAGGGGACCTTATATTCACTTGATGTTTATGAACACTACCTGACTAAGGGAGATGGTTGTGATGAACGCATTTGACAGAGCTTGCTGAGGATGCTTTTACATTGAGTTTTATTTTGAATATGATGCTGTGTTATTTAAGGAATTTAGCCTCCGTTTTAATGCATAAGAGTTTATTTTTCATATCTTTTCCTAACAGCCCTTACCCAGAGAGATATCTGAACCTTTTTGAAAATTCATCATGATTTTTGTAATTAAATATTTTTTATGTAGAGAACTAGTTTTCTTGAAAACTTATGGATAGAGTGTATATATCTTAGGTTGAGCATATCTTCGATTAGAAATATATTGAGTGTGGACTGTGTTATTTACTTGTGAGATAGATCATCAAGTGGCATGCTTATTTTTAAATTGTTTACGAAAGTGTTTAAAAGAGAATGAATGTAGTTAATTGAATTATATATGAGTCATGAGTAGAATATCTTATGAATTGAATCTTATTTGTACCTTTTTTAAATTTCCTCATGTGACTGTATCATTTAACTTATGATTAAATGAATACATTCTTTTTAAAATATAGACTCTTTTAATTAGATGTTGAAATTTTCTTGAGGGAAAGAAAAAGACTATGTGTGGGGAAGTTTGATTCACCTGATTTGTGTATAAATTTCAACATATATTATTGAATATAAGAACATGTTTTCATAAAATACCTAAATCTTAGTGAAAAAATACTTTGATTTTGGTGATCTTATTTATTTTCAGGTGTTTTCTGGCCACATAAATAAATTGGGAGAACTTTGAGAATAATTACCAACTACATGGTGTGGACATAACTACACAACATGTACATTCAGATATCGACATGGATCGACCATACAAATACACACCCAAGTCACCATAACATAGATTGCACGTCTTGTGGGTTGTACCTACATAGAGTGTACATGCTTTTAGATACGATTTGTGGCATTTTCCAGAGACTACACACTGTTTGAGGTGGATCCACATAGAATTTATCTTTCACCAATTGACCGTCGACGCCACTAAAGTGAAAGGAGGCACATTTGGGCACCTACTGGAGAAAATTATAACAAAAATGTGTTAACGAAACATCACGGCGTGTCCTTCCCATAGAATTCTTGTACTTTTTTTCTATAAATACAGGGTATTGCATCCTATTTTAGGATTCGTTGTTCAATACTCAAAGGAGGAAGGTTCTGTTACCTTGCTACTGTTACTCCACTACTCCTCCAATTCATCGTTCTACCAAAATAACCTCAATGATTCTGCGATGACCACATCAGTTATCGATGGTTCTATTGTCAAAATTTTTTCATGTTTAACTAAACACCCCATATTTTGGAGATTTGGATGATGAAAAAGTATTATAATTTGGATTAATTACTATGTTTGTGTTTGTTCTATATAACTATTTTTATTATTCTTCAATCATTTGTCTTTATCGGTAAAAAATATGATCCCGACCAAGGGAAGAATTTTCAGGAACTCAAAAGAAGAATAATGATGAATACCTTCATGATCATTGGAATTATTCATCCACTCACAAATGGAATGATGTAAATAAATAATTGTGAAACATTGACTACCAGGACAAGGAGTCATTTTATTTAGTTAAAGACAGATTTTACCAGATCAAGGGAACCTTGTCACAATTAAAACCTAGAGTGTTGGGTTATCATAAACAATACAACCTAATAAAAAGTATGTATAACCTTCATAATCAACATAGCCCCTACACGATCCTTTTTTAATCCACCAAATTTAAAACCACTTTTTTTATTTACCTTGAAACATTAATTTATTTAATATAGTAATCAAAACATGTGTCATAATCAAAAACGAAAATCCCACTCTAAATTCAGCATCTTTGACAAAGTTAAATCCAAATGTAATCTAATTCATGCACTCATATAGTTACTTGTGGATTAACCACACACATACTCAATACTATCTTAATAGTGGGTAATATCAATTTGGGACACTGATAACATAACTTCTGTGAAATGATAGAATAGTGGGACACCACGTGTCCAAGGAAGTGCACCCATCATGTCTAGAACATGCTCTTGGACAACTTCCCGTAGAGATGGTGGTGTCAAAGGAAAACCAAAAATATACTTAGATACTTGGTCTAATCCAACTACGATCTCGAGTAGATCAGGATTTTGTTGATGAAAAATACCACGAACCGTTCCAAATACTCGCGGAAAATAGAGTTCATGATCCCCATGAACACTGTTGGTGCGTTTGTAATGTTAAACAACATGAACACAAACTCCAAGTGCTAATATATGTACCTGAAAGCAGTATTGAGTATGTCACCCTCCATAACCCTCAAACTAGTGATATCCAGACAATAGGTGAATCTTAGAAAACTAATCATCTCCCATAAATAGGTTAAAAAGGTTGGAAATCCTCCCAAGGGGGTAACAATTATTGATCATCACTTGATTTAGTCTCTAGTATTCTATGCATAGATGAAGACCACCATATTATTTCTCTATGAAAAAGCATGGATCACCCCATAGAGACACACTCTAATGGATGAAACCCTTCTTCATCAAGTCATCAACCCGAATCTACAACTCCCGTAACTCAGAAGGCACCATCTGATAAGGAGCTATCGAAATTGTATGGGAAATGGTTGTAAGTCTATCCCATACTAAAGATCGCATCTAGGGTGTAGAGTCACAAACTCTTCGGGGAAGACATAAAGGTACTCACTGGAAATACCTCGGACATCCACCAACTCTGAGTCTTCTGATTCCACCGACATCTCGACTAACAAGGAATGAAGGGTCTCCACACGCCGACTACCCTCGAAGAAACCCTTCTATTCAATGAAAGCCACCTGATGGTTGCCCATATCTTAGAATGAGACACTTATTTTGGAGCAGTCGATAAGATCATACATGGAAAAAATCTTGCTGATTTCAAGGATGGCATCTTATGACCAATTTTTTAGCATAAAGAGATTCCCACTAGACTGATGCATCCCCATCATCAGTCTACAGCCTCGACAAACATGAAACATGCTAGTCATACCACCAACTAACTAACTCAACACCACTGGCATGGAAATTCCCTATACATCTAGACCCCAAGTCATGGGATAGACTATGATTAAAAAAGGAATGTGAAGCTCTTGTATCAATCAAGGCACATGCTAGAGTACGGAATAGACTTTTCGTACCTCGAATGACTTATGAACTTACTAGAACTGTTGCCTTTGAAGCATGAAACTGCCCATGATCGACTCATCTTCCCATAATATATTAGCTGGATCCATGACCATGCCCTGTTTAACGTTTTTGAGGAGTTCCTTAAGGTCGGCCTCCTCCGGCACCGTCTGCCCTCAGTAGAGCGGGAGCCCGCTGCTCCTGCTGTTGGAAGGGCCTGGTTGGGAAATTCTACTACAGAAGTGGGTGATGAACCTACCAACCCCCACCATACTGCAATCAGATAGGGAATTGATTCTGAAGATTCCCATAGCTTCCATAGGTAAAGAAACTCAGACCTATACTAATGGAGAAAGGCCAAGGACCTGGAGATCGGAACTAGCACTACAGAGGCCTGCTCCCTATAGGACCAAACCTAGAAGGCCTGATGGTAGAGGCCTTCTACTAATGGCCTTCCCTTTTTATGAACCCAAATGGATCCCCTCCTATGTCACACCTCCCAACATCAGCATCATGTCCAGTACTTCATCCTTCATCTGAACCTCTATGTACGTCGATATAGAGAAGGTAGTAATACCATACTAAAGATAAAGTCGAAGTGCCTCATCAATTCATATTGACCACAACTAATCATCCTTAAAAATGATTGTGGAAAAAGGATATCCTTGAACTTGATCCCCAAATCCCTCACCAACATACTCCCTTACAAGAGAAAGAGAATCTCCTACCTCTTCTCGGCCTTCGTTGAGGAATAAAGGAACACTGCCTGGAACTCCATTTCAATGTTAGTCCAAAAAACCTCAATTTCCTCCTCCTCCAGATAATACGTCCACCACTAACATGCCTCTCCTCACATATGGCTCACATCAGAGGAACCCAGTACTCTTTTGGGGCCCAAATCAAGCTAAAAACGATCACTATCTCTTCGATCCAGCTCTCTATCTCCATATTCTAGACACTTCTCTTGTACTTTATGAGAGTCTACCGCTGGAAGGTACAAAGAATTTTCTTCCATTGGTCTTCCTTCTCCTCTTGATCATCCCTCCACTGATCAACTAGATCGACCTTCTGGGCCTCGACTTCCTGCACTACTTGTGGACATCGTCCGGGTTCCATAACATAAAATGTAAACAAAGAATTCCAAAGCTCGAGTAGTGTGGAAGATCCTTTTTAAAATTTTCTTAAATACATTATTTATTTTAAATTCCCAAAACACCCAATACACATAAGAACAAATGTAATTATAATGTATGTACCTTTCCTAGGGTCTCTATCCTGCAATTATTTTAGCCTCACATGGTCGTTTAGTAGTCCTTGCATCAGATCTGGGGGCCCCCTAAAATCTAATGTCCTAACCGATCTTCCCTAGACATTTTCAGGAACCAAAATTGCCTAACACAATTTACCTACCAACTCATGAAATAATCACTATTCCTAACCCCGAACTACATCCTATCTCTCAACCATCAGCCTCTGATACCATTCTATCACAACTTACCTTCTCCAAATGAGGGATGTGACAACAAACTTCCAAACCTTTACTTATTCAAGTTAAAGGAGAGATAATGACCCATAAGTCCAACCATCAATAGGCCCCAGAGTGGGGAATTTCACAAAGGGTATAAAATCTCACATAATATGGAAGGAATTACCCTTTTATAGAAAATATTAGGAGGAAATAGGGTATGTACAAGTAAAACAAGAACTAAGGACAATGTAAAGCCAAAAATCTGTACCCACTTTCATGTTCAAAATAAACTGAAACAGAGTACAATAAAACATTGACAGAAAGTACCAAAAGAAAGAAAAGAAACCACAACCACTAACTCGAAACCCAAGTTAGTAAGGTCTGAAATAGTGATCAAAGTTCTCCTGTAAACCTAAATGAAATTTTATATATGTAGGGTGAGTATACAGGTATACTTAGTAGAAAAATAGAAAGAACTTGTGCCCAAGTGGGGATACATTCTAATGCTCCCTGAGAAAATAGAGGTAACCAAAACACTTTGAAATGAAAACTCTCCACCCAACCTAACCAAGGAACACCCCCTAAATAATGAAATCTAGGTAAAATAATAGTAACAACACATCAATATTTGGGTACCCCACACCGCTTTCCCACTGGTTATTTAGAAAATCCTATGCAGAATACCTCCCTCACAAATTCTACTATTGTCCCACTACTGACTCCATCAAGAACTGTATGGACCATCTGAACTGCATGTTTACACCACCCGCAAAGACCTGGGCTTCCACAACCACACATAACTACACCCATAGACACATAGGCCACATCAACCCCCACGATGCCCGAAGTCACCTGGGACGGAACAACCACTGCCACGCCCGAAGACACCTGTGACTCATCCCGATTAAACTTGGGAAACAAACCTACTTACAAACACATATCCCAACTCACCATAAAACACCCTTCCCAAAGAGTCTCAGTCCATAATGAACCTCAAGTTATCACAACCTACCCGAAGAGTCTTGGGATACCTGGGATAGGGAGAAGAAAGGAGCTAATAACAATCCACTCATATAAATGTTGGTAAAACACCCTCCCCATGAAATTGGGGTGTTTGACATGAAAACCTCAACTTGGGTGGGGTTGGTATAATAATCAAAAGAGAACAATTATTTATATATAGGTAATCAAGAACTCATCCCAGACTATTGGTTACGAAACCAACAACCATCCCACACTAAACAACTCATGTTGTTACCCCATCATGCACAATCACACAACAACCACAACGAAAGAACAACCTACTTCTAGAAAACAGTTCCCCATTTTATCCATTCTCATCATCAAGTTCAAATGATTCCATTTTAATATTTTTTCACTACTAGAAAACTGATAGGAATAACCATAATAAAAAACAACAACTGAAAGAAAACAACCAAGAATGCGTTTAATCATTCAATACCGGTTCTATTGTAAATAAATACATCAAAATGGGATCCATGAGATACCTCAAAGTACTAGAACCAAAATAATCCCCAACATACATGGTCCAAAGCATATATTGATGTCTCCATACAACCTTATGATCACAGCCAAAAACCTCTCTACCAGAGATTCTATTCCCCTCTACATCATCCCAAAAACATTAAATAGAAAAACCATGCATATCACCCGAACAGAGCAAGGGAGTTTTCATATTTATCTAATACCATTCATTATGTTCCTTATTTATATTTGGATATCTGGGGTGATCACACCAGGGTTCTTATTTATTTGGCATCCATTTAATCGACCATGTTTTCATGATTTATCTATTTCCATGTTACAATTATTCAATCCCAATATTATACAAAAAAACAGACCTTCATTAATGCACAAGAAGTGACCACCAAAGACCATAATTTTCAGTTGACATGATCCCATTGAATATAAAAACAAAAAAGAGTTTAAAATACTACAACATCACCATCTTTACCACCCCTTCATTCTTTAAAATTCCATTTATTATATTAGTTATGACTGGTTTTGTCTATGTCCTGAGATAACATCATCATAACCACCCCGTATAATTCACAGTAAAGATAGAAAAAGGAAGAAACACTACTTGGATGATCAAGGATTGAAGTTTTCTCATTGAGCCAAGAACAGGGAATGCCTCGACTTGCAGAAAGAACTCCAAGGCTGAGTGGAAAGGCTCCTACATGGTTGCATGATTTGTCTCAGGAGGAAATCTCAAGGAACACTTATAGAGGCAAAAAGTAAGAAGGAAGTGACAATCACAACTTAAGAAGAGTCCAGATCCTAAAATAAGGAATATCATTTCGATGTTCTTAAAAGGAGGATCATGCCTTGACCACATAGCTCAGTGGTTTCACTCATTGGAATTAATTATGATTTAATAATTCTGTTTGTAAATAGTGGATATATACCATAGGATAGATGTGAGTTCATATATTAACTTTAAATAGATAAAAACATGCAACATGGGTTAAACTGTGAAAACTAGGAAATACTAGAACACGCAGCAAAGGCTATAACACTGATTATGAGGCCATGAATTTTGGTAAACTTAGGGTCGCCCGACTCTTAGCGGATATAAAATATCATTTATGGGCTTTAAAATGGCCTTAATCATTTTAAAAGTGGTATTAAAACCCTTTTACATTAAAAGAGGCATTATAAGAGTGAAACTGGAAAGTCCTGGAGAAATTGGAAATGACTCACTGATGGGTGAGTCACCGACACCCAAGCACTGATGCCATGGCACCGATTGCACATCAGTGCCAATGATGCAAATCAATTCCACTGTTCGTTCACCCTGAGATTTGGAAAAATATTCAATGAGTCACTGATGGCCCCAGGAATTCCTCGAACATTAGGATTTGGAAAAGTATTTCACCAGGTGGGTCCGGGTCATTACAGAAAGGAAATTATGAAGGTATAAAAAACTAGGTTTTCGTATAGGTTAAAATTAATGGGATGTGAATTAATGAACATGAAAATAAAATCTAACTATCAAATACTTTTTTTTCCAATGATGGTTTTAATCCCCCAATTATTGTTGATGAGGTACCTGTATGGCCTGGAAACCTTATATGCTTTTGTATATGTACATGATCCAAGTTGAGGATAAGATTATATTTATATAATGTTCTTGGTAGTGGTGATTTCTTAGGGGATGGTATTAGGTATCATATTTAAAATGATCCCTATTTTTTAATCGACTATGTGTTATTGTTTTGTTTCATTCCTACAAAAGAATTTATAAATCATTTGATTTTAACTCTAAAGATCAAATAAATTTATAGTTAGTCTTGAATAGTGTTTATATATGTATTTTATTGAGAATGTTGATTTCAAATGTTAATGTAATATTCTAATTGTTTTAACTAATCAGTAATCAAGAAATGAGTAATATCTTAAAAAAACAAAGTTTTACTAACTACTCTTTTGATAAACTGGGTGATTTTATTTTATTTGGGGGATTTTTTTTAAACTATTTTTAACTGAAATTCTAATGAGGACACATTTAGTGTGACAACCAAGGTAATTATAAAATATTTTTTTTCCATTCTAGTATTAAATAGTCTAATTAATTATAAATGTATAATGAAATAAGTGGTATTTAAAGAAATTATAGAATCAATAAAAATAGAATAGTAACCTCACCTATGAATGTATAAATAAAATTCATTTATCTTATAAGTTAAAATTTTATATATTTATATCATGGAATATGTAAATATTTATTTTGAAAATGATAAATTAAGTGTTGATTTTTTTGAATGTCATGAATATTGAAATAAAATTTTATAATGAATAAAACGATTTAAAAGAAAAAATATTTTCATAAAAAATATTCAGAAATTAATATTTTGTTTTCTTATGATTAGAAGATAATTTTAGGGGAACTTAATTAATTTTTCAATGTGTTATGAAATTATTTATATTTTAAAAATTATTATTTTTCAGATTAAGGATGATTTTAATTAAAATTTAAATTCATCATAATTATAAAATTAGTATCTTAAAATGGTATTTATCTTTAAATTATACACATCAAAAAATATTCATGGTGATTTTTTGGGATTTTTCTAAAATCATTGAATTATAGGTGAATAGTGAAGTGTGGTAATTTACTATATAAGCTAGTTACATGAATTATCAAGTCATAGATGTTTTATGGATGTTGTAAGCTGCTAATATCGAACTATACATCATTATTTTAATTTATATACCTAAAAATATTAAAATATTTATAGTTATGAGTGAAAATAATAAACTAATGAATAAAATAATAAAAAAAACACCCCTCTCCTCCACTGTATATACCACCCCTCACCACCTATTCTCCTTATATCAAAAAACCTTATATCTTGGTTAATTAATTCATAATTTCTATACCACGCCTCACCCTCATGTCCAATATGTTTTGTTCAAAAAAAATCCAACACTAAGGGGGTTAATGAGGTTCTCAACAAAAATAATTCAAGAGGTAAAGTCCTCATTCACGTTTTTATAATTTTCCATCTAATTTATTTTCTTTTCTTATTATCTATTCACCTACCCGAATCCAAGTCTTATGAAAAATCTATTATCTAATATATACTATAATATTATCCTATTTATGTTAAATTTCATCATCAAAATCCCCATCATATTTTTCTATTCTAATAAGTAGAACATCGTTTGGGATGTGTTGATTTAGGGCCATCGTGGATGATACACTTTCGTCTTCCATTATCGCTTTCAAGTCTGGTCATAAAACCTTTATTATGGTTAAATAATATTTTATTATACATATTATAAGTTATATAATGTTCTAGAAAAAATATATAAAAATTAAATTAAATAAAATTATATGAGTTTGTGATGGTCCCAAAAAACCAAAAAAACAAATTAAATCATTTTCATTAATATTTCATCTAATGAATCATCCTAATATTAGGGAAAAAATTATATATGAAAGAATTTCAAATTATTGAAACATGTTAACACCATTAAATTCCACTTCTGGTGGTTTTAATCCATTCCCTAAGAAAATCCATAGGTAAAAAACCATGGAATCCATGCAATAAACTCATCCAAAACAATGAAATTAACAAAATATAATCATTAAATTATTGGAAACAAGTTATAAAAAGATCATATAAGGTATTATAGATATTAACATATTTTTTTATTTACTAATAAAACTATTTAAAACATTTTACCTGATATTTTAACAAGTTTGAATTATATTGAACCTTCGATAAGGGACATTTCATTCAAAATCCACTTTTAAATTTTTTTTACAAAATTAAAAATGAATATTTTTTTATAAAGGAGTTCATGATTTATGATTTTGTTCCAGTTATTGTGTATTGTTTTTTATAATGGGAGGGACCTATATCTACCTCCAATTTTTCTGGTGTGTTTATATTGGGGGTCAACAGTATGGTTACTCCATGTGTAACTACGATGGCTACACCAAAAGGTCGCCATTAGGGTTACATCATAAGGTATCGATGAGAGTTAAATTTTATGTTATTCGTGATGGTAACAAATAATATTGTAGTTTTGGGGGTTAAATTTATATGTAATTAATTCCCCAAGTTACCTAAATAGTTTTTTTCATTTTTTCTAGGTTTTATGGAAATCTCTTATGTTTACGACATATGTATATGATACTTCATAAGTGAAAAGTATGTATTTGAGAAAATGATTTCATATGAATATAAGTATTAATGGACTAAAAAATCCTTCCTTTTATATCCCTTACTAATCATTTTTTCTTATCCTGTGTTTTAAAATGTTTTTGATAGGGTTTATAGATTGGTAAGAGAAAATAAGAATCAAAACTGAATGTTGTGAAGCTTTTTCATGAAAATATTTCATGTTTTAATAAAAACTATATTTTATGGAATAAATGGATGCTTTTATAGTAGTAATTTATAGGTATTATTATTGGTTGATATGTATGAATTATGTCATAATTTTATAAAACTCTAAACTGAAATGATATTTGGGAATGTAAGGATGTGAATTCTAAAATAATTTACCAGATTGGTTAATGTTGATGGTTAGGACCTTAAAGTTGGTACCAGTTTATGGTTGATATAAATTTATGGGTTATAATTATGTTAATAGAATACCAAAATTTATTTTTCCCTTTTATTTATGGGTAAATGATATAGAATTTTTAGATTACCATGTGGCTCCATCAAATATGTGTCTGTTCAGAATGGTTTTCCACAGAAAAACAATGAATATGAAGTATTGAGGCACTGAGAGGATGATATATTTCTAAATCATGAACCAAGAACGGTGGAAATTGGAACTAAGAACGGTGGAAATTGGAACTAAGAAGTTAGTGATAGTAATGGGTTAGTTGATATAGGAAATAAAAGGTGGTGTCATACATGGAATAGAACAACCAACGATACCACACATGAACATGATGGTAGTGGAACATTTTACAGTGAAACACCCTCATTCATTCAGTGGATATTCTAACTTAGTTTTAGCTGAAGGGTGGATTAAATAAATAGAAAGTATATTTTATTTTATGAGTTTTTCAATTAAGAAAATGTTTACTCCTTCCATTTAATGTTTTCCAGGTGAAACTGACTAGTGGATGTCAATGGTCAATAATATCAAGGATAATGAAATTATTTATGACTTGGAATGGGATTAATTAAAGAATATTTTTTTGTGAAAAATATTTTCTTATAGTGGTTCAACATGGTATGGAAAAAAATCATGGAATTGAAACAGAATAAAGAACATTCATTGGTAATGTATGAAGAAAAATTCACCTGATTGGCAAGTTATTCTCTAAATATTATTAGGGATATTGATACTGAAATCAATCAATTTTACTTAGGATTGAAGCCAAGATACCAAAGAGATCTTGCCTCCAGAGAATTAAAAAATTATGAGAAACTTGTTCAATGTGTTGAGAGGGTAGAAGTCAGTTTTTTCAAAGATCACATGTACATTAAATATAATAAGAATAAGAGGTTGAGATAGAATTAAATGGGTAATAGTCAGTAAAGAAAATATAATCGTAAGAATATTAAGATTATATTTTTTTCGGACTATGGTAAAAATAAAATTAGGGAACACATTAAAAAATATGGGATGTTATTTCTATATGTTATGTTTGAACATATGGATGGATATTATAATGGTAATGATCTAAATTTTAATTCTGAAAAGTAGAATATAAAGTGCTTTAAGTTTGGTTATTGGGAAATTATTGAAATACCTACCCATGAAATGATATTAATGATGGAAAGAATAAATATTGTAAGTAGAAAGGTGCAGGGAGATCCTTTGAGAATAATTCTGTTGTTATTTGGGAATCTAAAGAAGGGGTATCAGTTACATTGTCTTTCACTCAAATTTGACTAATGTTTAGTTTAATATGGGGTCAAAAAATTATTTTATTTCTAATATTTTTTTGATGAATTAGAAATTTAACCTTAATAAATGAAACCATAACTTATGTTTAAAACTCTAATGGAAATATTATATAAATAAGTAATTATATAAATCTTACTATTTTTGTCTAGGTAAAGAAATTACCGGAAAATTGTGTTGTTTTCCCTTAGTAATGATTGTGGTCTTTCTGGGTGTGGATTAGATTTCAGTTTACCATTATATGATTGATTATAGAGATAAATAAGTTGTTTTTATGGAATAATTTTAGTTTTCATACAAGAAAGAACCCACAACATTTATAACATATTAAGAGGCTAAAAAACTATTAAAATATGGAAATCAAATTCATCTATCTCATATTATTTGAAATAAGGAAACTTTTTAGACTAATTATGTTTTAGTGGTTTGTGAACACCTAGATGTTTTTACTGATGAATTTATGAGTGTTATAACTGAATATGAAGAAAAATTTACTATTTACATAGTTTAAGACTCTATTCCAATTTTGAAACCCAATTATAAATTAGCTCATTTGGAACTTCTTGAATTGAAAAATTAGTTGCAGGAGTTGCTTTATAAAGGATTAATTTTTCCTAGAACTTTACCATGTTGTGATTTTATTTTCTTCTTTTAAAATAATGATGGTTCCATGAGGATTTCCATTGATTTTAGAGCTTTTAAAATTTTTAATGTTAAGAATAAGTATCTATTGACACACATATATGACTTGTTTGATATGCTCCATAGAAATCAATATTTTTCCAATATTGAATTGAGATCCTGGTACCATCATCTGAATGTATATGAGGATAAAATTATGAAAATATCATTATGAACTAGATATGGACATTAATATTTTGTTCCAATGCCCTTTGGTTTGACAAATGACCCTTATATATATATATAGATTTTATGAATAGAATATTCCATGAATACCTGGATAAGTTTTTTTATTGATGATATTATACTTTTTTTGAATTTTTATGAGGACCATGAAAAAAAATTTAGGCTTTTCCGTAAAACACTCAATGAAATGAAGTTATTTGAGAAATTTAGAAAATATTATTTTTTATTTCAAAAGATTTATTTTTTTCGGAACATTATAAATATGGATGGAATAAAACCTGATCCCAAAAAAACAAATGTGGTTTATGAATGGAAAAGATCTACAAATTTTTATAGTTATTCATAGTTTTCTTGGATAAGTAGGTTATTTATGAAGGTTGGTTAAAAAATTTCATAGTTATCTATCCCTCTATGTATGTTAACAAAAAGGGGGTAAATTTATTTGGAACGAAGACTATCTTGTTTGTTTTTTGGAACTAAAAAGAAGATTGGTGAACGATCAAGTTTTTTCCCTGCTTCCTAGAAATTTGGATTATTTCATCTATACTAATTCTTCATTAATGGGACTTAGTTTATTTTTGTGATGAATAATGACTAGGTAATTTATTATGCTTCAAGAAAACAAAAACAGCATGATTTAAACTAACCCACACAAGACTTGTAATTTGTAGTTGTGGTTTTCAATATAAATATTTGGATACATCATTTTTTTGGATCCAAATAGGAAACATATACACACCATAAAAGTTTAAAGTATATATTTACATTGAGTGAATTTAATAATAGGCATACATGATTTCTAAAAATAATAAAGGATTATTATTACACGATCAATTACTATCATGGAAAATCAAACAAAGTGGTGGATTCCATGAGTTCAAGTCATCATTCTACATAATCCATGTTATGTTTTGAATAAGATCCCTTGATTAATGATTTAATGTATTTTTTCTTGGAATTTTTTGGTGTGGGAAATTCTTCTATTCTATTTCAAGTGAGAGTGATTTCATCTCTATTAGACAAAATATTGCAAGAGAAAAAAGAAGATAATGAGTTACATAGAAAGGTATAATTAGTTAAGGAATATATATTTTTAGAATTTAATATTAATAATGATTGTGTTTTTTAGATTGGAAAGATGTTATTTGTGCCTGGTGATTCACAGTTGAATAAATAGTTATGAAATAAAGCACACAATTCCCCATTTTTAGTTCATCCTGGTTGAACTTAGGTTGATAGAGACCATAAAGAATATTACTGGCGGGATGGAATGAAAGTATATATTGTTATTATTACAATGAAATATTTGAGATGTCAACTGGTAAAAGGAGAGAAAACATTACCATAAAGAATGCTTGATCCATTCCCAATTACAAAGTGGAAATGAAAAAATATGTACCTGGACTTCATTGTGGGACTAACAAAGACTTCTTGAGGTAACACTGCAATTTGGGTTATTTTTTATCAACTAATAAAATATACAAATGTTCTTCCTATTTGAGACACACTTTCTATAGATCATCATTCATGACTGTACCACTAATATATTTTTAGGTTACATAGATTTTTTTTTATCCATTGTGTCTTACTATGATATAAGTTCACTTTTGTTATGGGGAAAGGCCTTTAGATGTTGTTAGGAACTGAATTAAATTTTTGCAAAGACTTTTATCCTCAATATGATCGACAGACCGAGAAATTGATTCAGATATTCAAATACACATTATGTGAGTCTTAAATGGATTACTAGGGTGGTTGGGATCAAAATCATTCTTTAGTTGAGATTTCTTTTAATAATAGTTATCATTCCAATATACAAATTGAACCTTTTGTTGAATTATATGAAAGAAGTTTCAAAATACAAAATTTTAGGATGCATTTGCTGAAATGATGTATATAGGACCATAATTAGTAGATTAAGTTGCGGATAAAGTAAAAATGATCTAGTAACATATGAGGACAGCTTAGAAGATTCATTAAAACTATATAGATAATAAGAGGAATGATTTTTATTTTTAGGTATGTGTAGATGCCGAAAAAGTGTGTAACTCCCAGAGGAAGTTTTGAAATGACAAAGAGAAATCATATTCAAAATCAGAGACCCGATCCGGAGGCCCGGGATGTGGTGCATGAAATAAATGAGGCCTTGTGCGAAATAAATCCATGCACGCGAAGTGTCCCCAGGATGTGCCTAATCAATCCGGTGAGGCGCGCAATTTTGGGCACCCCGGTTCCCTGCGGTGATGCTTTGCACGCTGACGGTTCCTGGCGCGGAAGATTTCACGCGCCACTTGGATTCCGCACCGGCCGAGACCTATAAATAGAAGGCAACCCCAAACGGTTTGGGTTTGCGGAATTCGAAATGGATCCCATACATGCAATTCGGACTACCCCGCGCGCAAGATGACTTCCAGGTAATTCCTTTTTTTCGCGCAACCTTGCCCCGGGGTTCGCCATTGCGCACAAATCCACTGGCTTAAGTGAATTGGCCCACTCCTCCGGGTTCCTCCCTTGCGTGAAATCCTTTCCCCGTGCACGCAATTCCCTTCTGTCCACGCAATCATATGGTCCTATTGGGAGCCATCCCTGTGTTTTGCATGCAAACCCTCTCTTTGCGCGCAGCACCCAGGACCCTTTACCATGACACCCCTTGGCTGCCTCTCTGCACCGGAACCTGATTTCTTCCCTGTCGGGCATGCGCGCCAGGCATTGTTTTTTCATAAGGCCTTCCAGGCTCGTACGAATTTACCTCAAGGTCCCTTGGGAAGTGTTTCCCGTTGCGTTGCCTTGCCTTATGCATCTCTGTATAGGCACGCTAACGGCTATTGCTTCTTCGCATATCCATGCTAACGTGGACCCCCCGATGGTTCGCCCTGTGGCCCCCCTTCAATACGGCATTGCCAATACCTTCCCTCCCAAAATGGTTAGAGGGAATTGGGAATGTAAGATCTAGGGGTGTGGAGCGAACCCACCTCGTCCAAGATGCAGGACGTTAAAATGATAAGCACCTCGTTCTTAACACATGACGTTAAACTGTGGCCCGACCTCGTGCTTCGCATGTAGGGTCCCCCCCAGCTCAGACATTATTTACGCCTCTCTTCTCCACAGTAATGGATTCTTCCTCACATGGAATGAGATCCTCCTTTTTGGGGTGGCGTTTGTCCACGGGGGAAGGGATGCCTCAGAGCGTAATCCCCTAGCCCCTCTTGCGGAAGGTTGAACCCATGCACCTATATACTTCCCCCTGCCATGGCTAGTGGATTCCCTTTCCCACTTTGCATTGTTGCACCACGGGCCTCCATCCTGGAGTAAGCCCTAGCACCAAGGGCCACCAACCACGCTTAAGCCCCTGTTTCCTCTTTGGGCCGCTGAACGCATAAAACCCTTTCCTCTTCTCACGGATGCACCCTTTGCGACGTGATCGGCTAGTCCCTGCTGCCTCTTGTTTCTCACACCAAGAATGACTCACATGGGCTTAGAGCGTGCATCGACCATGACATCCTCTATGGACCGCCTCAGAGCATAATCCCCATCCTAGAGAACTATGTGGACATTGATATGTGCTAATGCATGGTACGTAGGAAGCCTCCAGGAGGTTCAATCCCACCACCCGGTCATTCCGACCACTCCACGTCGGTTCCATGACCACAATGGGCTGCCTCAGAGCGTAAGCCCCATATAAACTCTGGGCAGCCTCAGAGCGTAAGCCCCAAATTCCCTCGTCCCGCATGATATTAAACTGTATGCCCTAAACTATGCAGACATTGATTCCTTGCCATGGGGATACGTAGGAAGCCTCCACGAGGTTCAAGCCCATCGCTCAGTTATTCGGACCCCTTCACGTCGATTCACCAGCACCATTATGGGCCGTTCCAGAGTGTAAGCCCCGTATTCCCCCTCTTGGGATGCCTCAGAGCATAAGCCCCATGTCTCACACTCACGCCTCATCCTGACTTCCCCCTCAAGCCCACGTGCCTTGGGAAGGTCATGCCCCAGTCCAGAGTTCTTACTTCCTCCAGGCTCCAATCCATGCATTCATTCTCACCGGTCGCCTTTTCAGGTGTCCCACCGTACCACCGAACTACACGAACTTTGATTCCCTGCCATGGGGATACGTAAGAAGCCTCTACAAGGTTCAAGCCCATCACTCCATCATCCATCCTAATCCTTACCCGGGCTGCCACATCCCGGTGAGATCATTCCATCCCATCCCACTCCATGGTATCCGGGAAGACACCCACGTGCTAGCCCCAACATCGGTGTTCCCCCTTGGGGGTCCATCAATCTGATCCACTCTTAGTGTTCTGATCAGTCCGATCCATCTCTGCAAGACGTTAAACTCGCGACATACCTCGTGTTAAGCATGGGAAGCTGAGGAAAACCTCCGATGGTACACAATCCCCGTATCTGATGTGGGATGCATCAGGCTTCCGCACCATAGAAAAGCCCTGTGACAAGGGACAGAAGACAGACATGCCAATCCCCAACATCAAGACATGCCAACGACACCCCAACATGACCATTGTCCTCACTGAAGGTTGCTGCCCCGACAAAACCCCTTGGAGCGTCTCGACGGAAGCAACGTAATTTACTGGCGTCCATGTAGATATGGCGTCGGGAACGAGCTTCATGAACCCGTCTTAAATCGGGAGACCCAGACTAGGTGACGGGCTCTGAGGAGGAATCCACCGAAGGAAGAACCGACATCCCATCATCCCGGTTTTGATCAAGGAGCAGACGTCCCTGAACAAGGAATAGATGCCGCCCGCCTTTGGAAAGCGGGAATGCGGGGAAATAAGCTATGCGTCCTCCCATGCGTGGCGGACACGCGTGCGCACCCCGATGTAAAAGCGTCGGAAATAGAAAATGGTGAACCCGACGTGAATCTCTTCTCCTCAATATGGAGACGGGTAGTGTTCGGGGTGTTAGAAGATTATCATGTCACAAATTCCTGGTACCTATTATCGGGACGTGAAACCCGCAAGGGGTTGAGGAATTCAGGATGTTGATCACTCCATTTTGTGACATCGTCAGTGTGGATCCCTCTCGCTGACCATGGAAGACGGAATGACACTGGGCTATTGGTTTTTGATTTTATTTTCCTGTTAGTACTAATGGTTTCATCTCTCTGCTTCCAGGAATCAGATCACTGCATCCGGAGCTCGATCTCCACCTACCCTCCAGCACGGGGGAAGGGGAAGTACTGACACGACTACCCCACATGGTCCCACCTTTCCACAGTCACTCCGGCTCTGATTGCTACGACTGACAGGCGATCAAGCCCCCTCTCCCCTTCAGAAATCATCCAGAGAAGGGTGATCAACGACCTGGTACGTATGTATGATGAGTAAGGGATCATCCCCACCAGGGGCATGGCCCATTTGGATCTAGAGGCGGTTGTGCCTTACCATCTTCATAGCCCCCAAGGGCCACAATGGGAGCCGCCACTCCCCACTCCGACGTTCAACCGCTTCGGGAGCCTATCCCCGGAGCGCCTTGACACATCCCTCCCCTACGCCAATGAGGTGGGGGATGTCCGGGTTTGCTCGATCAGAGACTCGTCCCAAGGGTTAACAGCAAGAACCCCCCCAGCCTGCATCGACGCTGCTGCCCGACTCCCCGGGCCGAGAAGCAGGCAATCTTCGTGCCCGTACCACTAGCTCCAACCCATCTAACCCAATGATAGCATCGAGCGCGAGCGGAAGAGAATGCCCATCCTGGGGCACCAAAATCAGCAACCACTATGGCCCGAGCCACTACTGACTCCTGCTACCAGACCCCCGCACACGTTGAGTAGGGGAAATCACATGCCCGACTGGGATCGAGGCCCCGACCGCCCTACAGGCAGGTTGGGTCGACTCTCCCGGTCGCAGGCACAGGCAATGGCCACCGCGGACCAATCCGTAGTAGTGCCACCCACCATGAAGGCACATTCTGTGCCACTGATCTGGAAAGCCGAAGGCTTCTCCGCGATAACTACGCACCAGGTATGATTTTTTCAAGAACCCACTACACTGGGTATGAGGTCACCCCCTACCACTGGCCGCGAGTACGGAGTCGTTGCATATCCGGTCGCTCACTCACGTGGAGGTCCTCCCCATGTCCCTTTCGACATCTATCCCGGTGCTTTCCACACCCCGGCCTTCAGTCCCCTCTGCCCCAGTGCTATTTCAGCCAGGGGACTCCTTGACGTAAATCATCCTTACCCTGAGGAGCAACCTAGGGGCAGGAAGGCATGGCGTCGCCACCGTAAGAGGAATGTCAGGGGAGTCCGAACAGAAATTAGACCAGTTCGTTTCTCGGACTCTGAGGTGAAGTACGACTCGACGATGGAACCTTCCCTCCAACCCTTTGAGTCGAGGGAAGGGATGGGGACATGGCGCGTCAGTATCATACTCCCCAAATGCGAGATCCGTATGATTCCATCCTCCTTCCGAAGGTATATACAGGAGGACAAGGACTTGGCGTACCCCCAGGGGTCAAACCCGAAGTTACCCCTGGAAGAACCTTCTACCTCAGTCAGGGAGGGTGGGGAACTTTTCTGAGGACCGACGGAATAGTCACAACGTGAAAAACCCTCAGAGATCACCGATGTTTTGACAGGAGGCCCATTCTCTGGCCCATCCTATCGCGACATGGCAGCTAGGGCACTACAACCCTTGGAGGATGACTCAGGGATCGGCGGCCAATCGACCTGTTCTCCATATTCCCCACCGGTCAGCCCACCGGCCCAGCGGCCTGCCTCGGCCCCATTGCCAGTTCCCTATCCATTCTCGGTTGACGATCAGGGGAATCAATGTTCGGACCCAAAACCGGAGTCATGGAGCTTCTGGACCGTCCTCACAGTGGGCCACTTCCCCGAGAAGTTTTGGCCGGTCGCAGGATCAGATTTTGATATGCCAGAGTCACTCACCCCGGGAGAGTTTGAATGTTTCCGCCAGACTCTTCGAGTGACTTACTCTTGACTTCTCCATCAGCTATCACCTTATCCTGGAGTCAATCACATATCGAGGATATCAGTGAGCAGTGCTGTCGGGTCAACCTGGCTGTGCTCCCCGCGGTTCGGCACCCCTAGTCACTTGGCCACCATATGGCCATCCCGCGACAATGCATCCAGGGTTTTCAAGTACTCCGCAATGTTATCGAGTAATCCACCCCCCACGCGCACATCCGCGGATGGGGGAAGTACTCTGCTCTTCTTTTATGTGCAATCCGACGACAGCCCGATTCACTGGACGTCCCTGAGGGAATGTCGTCAAGGGCAGTGGAGGTCAACATGGCTGACCATTCAAATGAGGGAAACGGTGTGGAGCTCCTCGACGGGGACTCATCCCCTAAGGAAAAGCAGCTACTGGTCCCATCTGGGAGGATTACTTGCCAACAGAGGATCCTCCTAGGTCTCCTTATAAACACGGAGACACTAACACTGAGCTGAAACATCAGCAGGGGTAAAGAGCATGTTGGGTCTGTCAAGCTTACAGACCCATCTGCCTCGGTATAGAAGGCATAGAAAGATCCCGAGAATTCCATGCTACGCCAACATCTTGCTGAGAAAACAAGGCTGGTTGATGAGCTCTTGGACGAACGCATTGCAAAGCGGCGGCCTGACTACGGTAACCCTAGGCCAGGACAGCCGGGGAAGCAGCACCTACACCTTGACAAGATTTCCCTGGAAAACCGCGACCATGTTGCATTCTCCAATAGGGGAGAGGCTGGATCCCATGGCAAGAGGGCGCGATATGTTTCGCCAAACCCTCCTGAGCGGCGTAATCACTTGGGGGACCCTGCTCGGTTTCCTCCAGTTTCCCTGAGAGTCGCTCCACCAGCTGCCCCATGAGCTGCTGAGATTGACTACCAGATTGAAGATCCCGACAATGCTCTTGTAGTTAGAGATCCCCATCAAAATAGAAATCCACGTCCGGACGATCTAATGGAAGTACTCATTTCCCGCTTAGAGGCCCTGGAAACTCAGCAGGTGGAAATCCCACCGGACGGCAAGCCGTACCCAACGTGGGTGGATGATATGCCGGCCCCACCAGGATTTGGGAACCCCACTTTATCCCCATTTAACAGGACCAGAGACCTGCCACAACACCTGGCCCACTTCAACTCGAGGTGTGGGCCTATGTTAGGGACTCCGACACAGCAGGAGGTCGCCAAGCTCTGTTGCTTCGTTCAGACACTGGAAGGACCAACATTCGTCTGGTACAGCCAGCTCCCTGTTGGATCTGTGACTAGTTGGGAGGAACTTTGCTGGAAATTCCTCTACCAATTAAGTTCCACAACCTGGAATATGAACATTTCAGACCTATTCAGGTGCAAACAAAGGCCCGATGAGCGGGTCCCGGACTTCGTCGCCTAGTGGAAGGGGCTCACGTACTCCCTTGACATGCCACTAACTCAAGAGGAATTACTGACAATGTGTGTAGGGAACATCAAGGAAGAGTTGGTTCCTTCTATGATCACCCAGAATTACCCCGAAGGGTTCGGAGACTTCTCAGACAAGGCTCAGCGCCTCGAAGAAGCCCTGCAACAGGCCAGTCAGGCACACCCACAGCATCCTGTAATCTCTGCAAGGAGAGACTCCAGTGCCAAGCCCGCTACTGTGGCCCAGATAGAGGTCCCCAGAGAGCTAGAGTTTCTACCAGTAAGACCAGCTTAGCAGCCACATAGGGGTCCACCCCCACGGGCACAGCCTCCGGCCCAGCAGCGACCACCTCAAAACCGGCAGGCGCCTCCGCGTAACGTTCCGACACCACCCAGGCGAGATAATCAGGCTCCGCCTCCTCGGCATACTCCTCTGGCCCCTGGTCATGGTCAGCCTCCAAGAGACCCATTTCTAGATATAAGGAATCATACTTACTCATTTGATGAGGCCGAGGTCCCTGGTTATTTCCATAGTGCCTTGGAGCTGAGGATAGTGCGACTGCCCGAGTGCCGAAAGCCAGAAGAGGCGCGTCTCACTGATCACCCTAACTACTGCCTTTATCACCGGACCCTGGGGAACACCATCCAGCGATGATATGTGTTCATGAACTGGCCTCAAGACCATATTGACAACAACATAGTCAGGTTGGTCCCAGCCCCGACGCAAGTGGAATGTGTCTTTGTGAGATATGATGGCAGCAGTGGAAACAAGGATGTGTGGGAACAAGTTTCCGACCGTGGGTCCCAAAATTATAACAACTTGATGTCCCGTAGGATGGTCGCCCGCACCCATGGTATCATCCGTGCCCGCCTGAGCCATCCATATCCCTCGGAATCTGTGAGGGCCGCTTTGGCATCGTCGTCCCAGCCTACCTCTTCCCAAAAGAGCAATCGGCAACGCAAGAAGAAAGAACGTGCCCTGCCAGTGATGTAATCTTCCCACACGCTTGGAAATTTTATGCCCCCAGATATGGGGATCCTTCCGAGACTCCTTCCGGTAGTGGATGACTCCTCGAGTGGAAGCTCGGGGTATGCTTCGGTTAACATCGTAGAGTTGGTAAATCCCTTTTTGACTCCCGACGATGAGGAATGTCAGGTGGACCTCCCCAATGTCCCTAGTAGTCGCCAATGTCGGCGAAGCCGTGCCTACGTGAATCACCGGGGCACGGAAGTAGTCACCTCTAGTCAAGCTGTGCATGCTACTGAGACCAGGAAACAAGCCTGATACATAGATCAGCACACACGGCCCCCTCACCCGGTGTCAACAGGTTCGCCTCCACCACATTTTGTGTTGCTGGATCAGGGAGAACCACCTCGGCCATGCCGTAACCAGCGCTGCCCTGCCACCGGCCGACTACAACCTTCCGTTCCTAGCATGGTAGCCACCTCCCGGGCTTCGACTAGTGAACAACGAGACGTTCCTAGTACCAGCTAGTCATCGGTACCACCGGTAGGGCCTGTCATGCCTCCAATTGTAGAGCAGCCTCCTTTAAGCATAAGCTCGCATTTGGCTCAAATGTATTATGTTCCGAAGCACCTGGCCAGTATTACAGCAAGGCTTTATATCTTTGATGCCCTTCCCCTGTCATCTAAAATGTGTGAGACACTCACCAAGGCTCTAAGGAGCCTCTTCAGTTTGAGATAGAGGTGGAGGCCGCAGAAGCCTTCCACACCGAGGTGATTGAGAACGCCGAATGTCAGGTGGTTATCTTGTTTTCCGGTGAAAATGAAGACCTTCCCATAGAGGGGCATATTCGCTCACTGTACATCACCGGCCAGTTCAATGGCGTGGAAGTCTGCCGCTGTCTTGTTGACACGGGTTCCGGGATTAACCAAATCCCAACTCGGACGCTGCGGAAGCTGGGCCTGTCTGAGGATGATTTAACTCCCTCTGACCTCAGGATCCAGGGGTATGACAGGACCGAGCTAACACCAATCAGAAATATTCTTTTGAAGACCCAGTTCGGCGGCCTAAGTGCCAATACCGAATTCATGGTCATCTCCCAGGACACCGCCTACAACACGTTGATTTGCAGGTCGTGGCTCCACCTTCACGCAGCAGTCCCCTAATGGTATCACCAGTTCCTCAAATACTCCCTTAAGGGCCAAGTGGGAGTGATCCAAGGAGATGTGTCTCATTTTTCCTCTTGTGAAGCCCGTTATCTGGACGCTGACTATTACAAGAGCAAGGACAAGCAGATCCTGGAAGGTGAGGTTGAGCCCCCCACTGTCACGAGTGATCCCTGGGCAGGTTTGGACGACGTATATGTCTTCCCAATCCATCGATTGGAGGCCACGACCCCTGACATGGGGCAGTGATTTTTTGGTTTTGGGTACCATATGAAGGCATATTTTTGGATCCAAGCAACGGTGGGAAATCACTTTGTACTCTTACACCAACTATGCTCAACTGATCCCCGACCCTCCTACCCCTGTATGATATCAGGAAGTTAGGCTCATGGAAACGACAGTACATCATACATGTCTGTTTCGCCGGGCCAGAATCGACCGGCTCAAGCCAACGTGCCACTACTTCTTTGATGTCATAAAGCATGGCCCCCTAGGCCGAAGGACAAATGGGATTGGATCAACCGCCTTTGTCACCATGGTCTCTACAGTGCACTAGTCTCCTGACGTGACAACCTCTACCGCCCAAGCCGGCATCAGCTTCCCATCAGGGTCTGGCAGCCTCGAAACAACTCCCCTCGTGGATGATCCCTCCACAAGCGGAGAGGAGGACATGGAAGATGCTCCTCCTGCCTTTGAGGAGGGCGTACCCACCATGCTCGACGAGTTAGTACAAGTGAACCGTGGTAGAAAGGTGGACACGAGACCCACATTGGTCAGCACCGCTATGCCCCCCAAGGAACGACAACAGTACATAGACTTCCTCAGAAAACACCGTGATGTGTTCGCCTGGAGTTATGACGAGATGGAAGAACTAGATCCCCAGGTAGCTGTCCACAACCTTGGCCTTCTAGCAAACCATCGCGTGTTCAAACTTCCCTCCAGAAAGATGCACCCCTCTCTTGGTGCCATGGTTGAGGCCGAAGTTGATAAGCTCATCAAGGCCAACTTTGTCAAGGAAGTCCAGTACCCCAAGTGGATATCCAACATTGTTCCAGTCAGGAAGGAGAATGGGAAGATCATGGTCTATATCGACTTCCTCGATCTCAATCGCCACTGTCCGAAGGATGATTTTTCCCTTCCCATGACAGAGTTGTTGATCAATGCCACAACCGGGTTCCAAGCCCTCTCCTTCTTGGATGGGTACTCCAGGTACAACCAGATCCAAATGGCCCCTGGGGATGAAGTGTTCACTGCCTTCAGGGCCCCCCATGGTACTTTCTGCTAATAGGTTATGCCTTTCGGCCTGAAGAATGCGGGTGCCACCTATCAACGGGCTATTCATCGCATATTCATGCCAATCCTCGAGACACTGGTGGAGTGATACATGGACGACCTGGGGGTTAAATCTCGTCAGCACAAGTACCATCTCAGAGACCTTGAGAAAGTGTTCGGATTCCTCTGTTCTTGCCACTTGAAGACGAACTCGTTGAAGTGTGCCTTCGGGGTCACCTCTGAGAAGTTTCTTGGCTTCATTTTTAGGTATCGAGGCATCGAGATCGACCCTGTGAAGATCAAGGCCATTAGTCAGATGCCTCCCCTGAATAATATTCAGGAGCTTCGAGGCCTCCAAGGCCACATATCCTATATATGAAGATTCATTGAGAATCTGGCCGGAAAGTGTAAGACCATTTCTCAGATCATGAAGAAAGGATCCACCTATGAATGGGACGAAGTGTGTCAGACCGCTTTTGAGGAAATCAAGCAGTATCTACTCCAACATCCGATCTTGATTCCATCCATTTCCAAAAAGTCACTGGTCCTTTACGTGACTTCCCTGGAGCGATCCCTCGGCACACTTCTCGCCCATAAGAACAATGAGGGAATAGAGAATAGCCTCTACTACCTCATCCTCATGCTCCTCGACGCGGAAATTAGATATTCTCCCATCGAGAAGAGCTGCTGGGTGCTCGTATTTTCCGGGCAGAAGTTGCGGCACTACTTGCAGCACAACGAGGTACAGCTGGTCTCTCAGGTAGACCCGTTGAAATACATCCTGAACCGACCTATGTTGACTGGCCTATTGGCGCGCTGGGCAGTGATCCTCCAGCAGTTCGACATCAGGTTCGTACCTCAGAAGTCCGTCAAAGGACAGGCATTGGAAGACTTCTTAGCTTCCTACCCAACCTCCTCGAACCAGCCACCAGATCTAGGCTTTCCTGATGAGGTAATCTTCTCAGTCGATCACGCCATCCCATGATGGCAGATGCACATTGACAGTGCCTCCCAGAGCCCCACCGGTAGAAGACTAAACGATCCTGGGCTCAACAGAGTGGGCCTGGGTATCATCTTCATCACCCTGGAGAAAGCTGTTCTGCTGTATTCATTCCTGTCAGAAGGTTGCACCAACAATGAGGGAGAGTATCATGACCTCATCACTGGCCTCGACTTGGCTCTCGAGGTTGATCTACCCCATTTGTATGTAAAAGGAGACTCTGAGCTAGTCATCAAGCAGGTCAATGGTGTCTATGATGTACGAATTCCAGAACTCGTTCCATTGCTAGAGTGCACCCTCCGTCTAATGGCTAAGTTCCCCTCCTGGCCAGAGGTCATTCACATTCACCGGTCGCAGAACAGTTGAGCATATGGTTTGGCCAGCGTAGCTGCATCACTTTCGGAGCCCGAACAGGATGACCTAATTATCCATGTGGCGCACTGGAGAGTCATTTCTCCTATTATTCCGGAAGGCGATCATGGCCCACAAGTGAACCATCTCACTTTTGGTGCCCCTACGTCAGGATCCCCGTAGGCTTTAGGTGCAGTAATCGAGATAGTTCCTGACTGGAGGACACCCCTGGTTGAATATCTCCAACACGACAATCTTCTACCGAACCGATTCAAGCGAGAGAGAATCCGACGTCGCGCGCCACAGTTCACCCTTAAAAGCAGTCCCACCCTTGAGCATCTCCTTTATAGGTGCGGGTTTGATGGTGTTCTCCTCTGTTGCCTTCAAGGAGTCGAGATCCCATAGGTCATACAAGAAGTTCATGCTGGTTCTTATGGCGCCCACCAGGCCGGGTCAAAGTTGTCCCACCAGTTTCAGAGGCTGGAATACTTCTGGCCCTCCATGATCTACGACTGCATCGAGATTGCCAAGAGGTGTCATGTGTTCCATGTTCATGCTAACTTTGTGCATCGGCCACTAGAGCCTCTCCATATTACCATGTATTCACGGCCCTTTGTAGTCTGGGGGTTGGATGTCGTAGGGCCTTACCCGCCGGTGATGGCCCACCAGTGCCGGTTTATTTTGACCACTACGAATTTATTCTCGAAGTGGGCAGAGGCAATCCCACTCAGGGAAGTCAAGGCATGTTCTATCTCTGACTTCATGAGCTCCAATATCATCTATTATTTTAGAGTACCTCATGCTATCCTCACGGATAACATAACCAACTTCCGATTACCCGAGCTAAATAAATTGTACGCCATGAAAAACATTCTCACTAACCACACATCCCGCTATCATGCGCAGGTGAATGGACAGATCGAGGCGTTCAACAAAACCCTCTATAACATTCTGAAAAAGATGGTTGGTCAGAATAGGAGAAGTTGGTCGGACAAGCTCCCCCACACCCTCTGGGATTATTGGACGACGACTCGTAACTCCACCCAGGTGACTCCGTATTCCCTGGTATACGGAGCTGAGGCTTTACTACCCATCAAGATCTAGTTTCCCTCATTGCACACAGCAGTCTACGACCAGAAAACACCATATAGAGTTGCCGAAATCCATCTAGATGAATTGGAAGTGCTAGACGAAAGTAGGATTCACGGTTTACATAACTTGGAAAGGCATCAGAGCAGGATGACTCGAGCTTTCAATAAGAAGGTTTGCCTCCGGTCCTTCTTGTAAGGTGACCTGGTGCTAGATCTTAGAGCACCAATGATTCCCGACAGGAAACCACCCATGTTGGAGCCCAAATGGGAGGGTCCATTCATTGTCCATAAGGTCTATCCCAATGGCACGTATTCCCTGGTGACTATGGATGGTGAGCGCGTATCTCCTCCCACCAATGTCAGGTTCCTCAAGCAGTACTTTTCCTAAACTCCTTGGTCCTGCATGACCTTAAACTGTACGGTCCTGCACAACCCTAAACTGCACCTTGGTCCGAGTTCTAAGACCTAAAACTAAGATCCTTACATAGTCCAACATGACCTTAAACTACATTTTTCCGTACATCTGGGATCCTTGGTCCTGCATGAACTTAAACTGTACGGCCCCGCACGACCCTAAACTACACCTTGGTCCAAGTTCTAAGACCTAAAACTAAGATCCTTACACGGTCCAGCATGACCTTAAACTACATTATGCCCTAAATCTGGGATCCATGGTCCTTCATGACCTTAAACTGTATGGTCCCTCATGACCCTAAACTACACCATGGTCCGAGTTCTAAGACCTAAAACTAAGATCCTTACACGGTCAGGCATGACCTTAAACTACATTTTTTCCTACATCTGGGCTCCTTGGTCCAACATGACCTTAAACTGTATGGTCTCGCAAGACCCTAAACTAAACCTTGGTCCGAGTTCTAAGACCGAAAACTAAGATCCTTACACGGTCCAACATGACCTTAAACTACATTTTCCCCTACATCTAGGCTCCTTGGTCCTGCATGACCTTAAACTGTACGGTCCCACACGACCCTAATCTGCACCTTGTTCCAAGTTCTAAGACCTAAAACTAAGATTTTTACATGGTCTAGCATGACCTTAAACTACATTTTTCCCTACATCTGGGATCCTTGGTCCTGTATGACCTTAAACTGTATGGTCCCGCATGACCCTAAACTGCACCTTGGTCCGAGTTCTAAGACCTAAAACTAAGATCCTTACATGGTCCAGCAAGACCTTAAACTAAATTTTTCCCTACATCTGGGATCCTTGGTGTTGCATGACCTTAAACTGTACGGTCTCTCACAACCGTAAACCGCACCTTGGTCCGAGTTCTAAGACCTAAAACTAAGATCCGTATTTCATCAAACATGACATTAAATTGTGCTTCTAGAACTATGTGTGGATTGATTCCCATATTTATGGGATACGTAGGAACTCTTGAACACTTAGATTTTAGGTTCATCCCCATCCCTTAGGAGATGCCACGATCTCCCTATTGCCTCGGTCTTTTGGCCTACCCTTCCCTCGGGAATCCGCCATCTTTTGGCCGCTCTTAGACTGAGCCCTTAGACCCTTTCCAATGGTCTACTAATGTGTTCAGAGTACTCTGGTCTAGGACCTGGAGTGTCAAATTTGACTTAGACAAGTTTTCATCCACTTATCATGCTTCGTGTTCCCCTTCATTCAGGCCCCACCATCTTTCATACCCGGAGGGACCCCCAAGAATGGCTGGATACAATGCCTAAGGGTTATCCTACCGTCACGGGACAATTCCCTCAAGGGTTTCGGGAAACAAATTGATATGAATCCCATGTTGGAAGTGTTGTCAGCGATTGATGCTCATTTGTTTTCCCATACCTCTAAGCTAACGCGGCATGATGCTGTGTTGCGAAAATGGTCAGCAGTAATCCCCAGTCATCATGATGGCTTCCTCGGGCCCTGAATGTTGGTTACATGATTCAAATTATGTTCCCTCCCACCATGCCAAGGTGGAATCTCGACACTCCTTGTACTAACCCTCAGTACACCCCCACACGTCAGACAGACCAAGCTGTGTAACAGTGTCTATCTAGGCTCCCGCGATCTGAGCGCTAGAGTATGTGCGTGGGTTTCTTCTTTACAGGCTGCGTGAAGCTTGACCCTCATCCCCATGGGGAACAAGGAGTCGCCCAGACATTACGTTTCGGGCCCAGCATACCTGGGAGCTGGCATATCCTGCCCCCCTGATTATTGAACCATCGTAGGCCCCTTTGGCCCGAGGCTCCTCTCTTGGAATCACGAGCGGTGATGGTATGGGATTATGCCCTCATCCACATCAGGTATACATTATCGCATCGTGCATGTACTACCAGGTCCAAGCCATACGACCTTAAATTGTGCAGCCAGGTCCAAGACATACGACCTTAAACTGTGCTGCCAGGTCTAAGCCATATTACCTTAAACTATGGGGCCAGGTCCAAGCCATACGACCTTAAACTGTGCGGCCAGGTCCAAGCCATACGACCTTAAACTGTGCTGCCAGGTCCAAGCCATACAACATTAAACTGTGCGGCGTGGTCGAAGCCATACGACCTTAAACTGTGCTGCCAGGTCCAAGCCATACGACCTTAAACTGTGCTGCCAGGTCCAAGTCATACGACCTTAAACTGTGCTGCCATGTCCAAGCCATAGGACCTTAAACTGTGTTGCCATGTCCAAGCCATAAAACATTAAACTTTGCTACCAGGTCCAAGCCATACGACCTTAAACTGTGCTACCAGGTCCAAGCCATACGACATTAAACTGTGTTGCGAGGTCCACGCCATACGACCTTAAACTGTGCGGCCAGGTCCAACCACATGACCATAAACTGTGATGGTATCATCCCGTTAAGACACTACCTCTCAAGAACTACGTATGTCTTGATTATCATCCTTGTGAGATAGGTAGGAGTGCCTGGGAACTTCCCAATAGGCCCATCATAACTTTTTTTGTTCGGTATCTCGGCCTAAACACGTCCCTAGGGGGCACATAGTAGGTAGGGCTTCACCCCATTCACGTTGGGTTTTGAAACCGCTTTACCGTGTGTCTCTCATTCCCATTATCCTTTTTCCCGAGGCCTAAGACCTAAAACTAAGATCCTTTCCTTCGATTTCCACGACCTAGTCTCTCTTCTGGGATTGTACGGTGTGGTGCGATATTATGTACTCATTCACGTCAGGTTACTCGTCGTGTCGTGCCTATCCCCAGATGAGATGTGTCCCCCATCCCACATGACGGTAAACTATATTTCGTCCAACACGACATTAAACTGTGCTTCTAGAACTACATGTGGCTTGATTCTCATCCTAATTATATACGTAGGAACACCTAGACATTTCATTTTGGGTCCAGCCCTAGGGATTACCAAATCACGTCCCTCTTTATTATCGTCCCCTTGGTTTGACTTCTTGGGAAGTGGTGTAATAGTTACATCTACCTCGAATAATTTAGACATGCCACATAGTAATAATGGGAAGTGGCAGTTCTCTTGCCTGAGATGTCCTGCTTGAAAATTGGGATGATCCATGATCAGGTTGGCGCGTCCGCCTAATGCGCCTCCGCTACGGTTGTGCAATTTCAGGAGTGTTGGACTCTGTTCAAACAAACCACCACTCCACTTTCCACTCTTTGTGTGCCCCTTTATTCGGACCCTCATTTTCATTCATGTTCGATGGGACCCCCTAACAGTATGGATGATAGACCTATGGTCCGCCTATTGTCTTGGGCCAATGTTCTAGAGGATTGGTCATGTTTGATGGGACCCCCTAACAGTATGGATGTTAGAATCTGGTCCTCCTGCTGCCACAATATGGATAATAGACCTTTGGTCTGCCTATTATAGCAATATGGATGATAGACCTATAGTCCGCCTGCTGTCCTGGGCCAACGTTCTGAAAAACTGACCAGCGATATTTGAGTTAAGCCCCATGTTGCAAACATGGTCAATGGTCAACCCTCATTTATTGTCCCCATTCTGGGCCAACACGATATGGATGTTGTGTTTCCACCACGGTTAACAGTTATCCTCCATCGTCAGGCCCTATAGTGTTCCAAATTCGAGTAGCGTGATTCACCATTCCATTCCATCTCCCTATGTTCGGATGGATTTCAATACCCCCATCATTGCTCTTCTTGTGTGTCAGAGCACATTGATAAGGTGATATATCATTCGGTCTGAGGTCTTCTCCTCATAAATCCAGGCCCAATTTCGGGTTCTTGAAGCTTGGTCAATACCCCACAGTTGGATGAAATGATAGCATGATTATCCTTTGCTTCTCGCATTGGGTGTGACCCATAAGAGCTTAGGGGTGAGTTGTTATTCATTTCAGAATTATGGTTGAGCATATTAAACCAAAGGTACAAATAAATGGATTCATCCATGTATTGGATTGATATGATGAGCAGTACAAGAAAGAAGATCATGAGATGGCCAAAAAAAATCCCTTAAGGATCAGCATGCTGAATCGATCTTTCCAGCACTTCTACCCTTTGGATGGTAGCCTCCAATACCACTTCTCTCTCCTTGAAAACTCTCTCCTCATCAGCCGCCACAGAGCGCAGCTCGTCAATCCTAGCTTGTGTCTGCACCCGCTTGGTTCAAAGTACGGTCATCTGGTGACTCGCCTCCATCAATTGTTCCTACGCATCAGCCAACTAGGCTGTCAGTTGCTCCAAAAGCTCAGATCATGTTACAATGAAGGCCTCATTATCTGTCGCCTGCCCTACGAGGTGCTGGACCTCCCGCTCTGCCCTCAGCAATGCTTGGGCGCTCACCAATCTTTCCTGACACTGGGCAACATCGGTGCACCGACTGCTCTCGCGTATCTTCTCGGCCATGTAATCATGGACCGTCAGATGAAGCCGCTAAGAATCAGCCCCTTCAGCGCACAGGAAGCACAGCCAGGTTCGGAGTGATCCCACTACCTCATCCAATCTGACTGGGGCTGTCTGAGAATGCATTGGATACACTTCCACCCTTTGCGTCGTGTCATCCGGCTCTCCTCGGCTGCCTCTGAGTCTGAGTCATCTATCTCTTCAGGTTCAGCGGGTCCGTACGTATGGAACGTGGCCAATAGATTGATAGCAGGATCTGCCTCAGGGATGTTTTCATGAGGAATAGGTTCCTCTACATCCTAGCGACCTACCTCTCTCACCCCAGTAGCGATGGTGCCTCCATCGGCTTCTGGCCTCGCCTCAAGAATAGCGCTGCAGATGTCGCTTCCCCCTGCTCACCAATTGTCAGGGCCGACTCAGTGTAGGGAGCATGTTCTGAATGTGGTGGTATGACCGCCACTGGTCCTCTCACGGATGGCCTGGGCTCCATAGCCTGAGGAGCCTCCAACTTTGAGATCACTGCGCAAGGTGTACGCTGATTAGTTGGGATCTTTTGATACCAAGCACCTGGTGTGAAGCGTGAGACTTACAGGAATCTAGATTGTCGGCCTCCAGAGTTCCGGCCGCTGCAAGAGACACCATGATGGGATACCCCTCTGCCCTTGTCAATTCAATGATGGGCATCGGATCCCCATCCTATCCCATCGGTTCCTCTCCTCCCTCATCTAGTGGGGATGCCCGACCAACAATCAGACGCTCCTGAGTGAGGTAGAGAGATGGTTTGGAAATTGAAAAGGAGAATGGATGAAGAAGGAAAATGAATGAAGATAGAGACAGACCTCAAGTATCTCTGTTATGTCAAGATCAGAGCCGACAATCTCGCCACCCTCTCAGAGACCCCCTTGGTAGGTCTCCCCCTGTGACCCCTAACCTTCGGGTTCCCCTTCTTCTTCATCTTCACCTCCGCCTTTGTCTTTTCTGGTCTCCCCTGCCCCTCTGACTCCTCGTCACTATCGCCTTATCCCGGAGGCATCACTTCCGGATCATGCTCCTGGCCGAGCATCACTTTCACTAGGAAAGGTGGCTCCGCACGCCGACCCCTTTGGTGTGCGTATGTGTCCATGGATATCAGATAAGCATGCCGCTGATGAAATTTTTCCCGGTCGGTAACTCGAACGAGCCCGACCTCTGGCAGGTGGATCCTGTTTTGCATTATCTTATTCCAGATGGGTTCAATGCTCAGTGATTTCCACAGGGTCATCCAGGCCGACCACAGTGCTGGGAGAATTGCATCTTGGGAAGGTTCGAGGATGTGTCTTATCTGCTTCCCAGGTAGCTCCTTGGCCACCTCATGTGCCCCCCCCCCCCTACGGGAAACGAGGTCGCGACGATGCTGTGTGATGTTCCCACTGCTGAAGTCCCGGCCTGCGTAGGCCTCGATGCCTAACGCACCCCCGATTCCCCCTTTCCAGTATCAACTTTCCTTCTCCCCCGTCGCTCGGTTTCCGTGCAAGTAGCCTCGAGTTTCCGGTCTCTCTTGCATAAAATCCCCTCAGGGTACGTGATTGTCCAATGCTTGGCATACTCGGTTTCTAGGCCAGCATCAACCCCAGTGGGAGGAAGAGTAATGACGTCGCCGGAGCTGAAATTGGTAAACATCAACCACATCTGGCGTAGAACATAGATATTCTTCTCCTGCCAAATAGCCGTGAATACCTTCTTTGGCATTCGTTGGAGGCGCCAGAATTTCCTGGCAAATTTGGATGGCACGTAAGGCTCGTAGATCACCTTCCCGTCGATCCGAGCCACGAGCACCCCACCCCAAATGCTTTGAAAATACTCCTACGTTTCCAGAGAGACTCGCCCGTTGTCCACCATCTGGCCGACCGAGGTGGGGAACGGGCTGAAGTGGAAGTTGGTGTGGTTACCAATGCGGATTCTCATGCCCTCCTCATTGACTGTCATCGACGCCACCCCGTCGATGTTGAACAGGGACGGTCACAGGCCATTGCCCAGAGGACGGATGGAATTTGGGAAAGTGTACCCACCGAGAAGAGCCACCACCCATCCATGGAAGATATAAAAGGGACCAAATACTCTCCAAGGAGACCCCCTCGTGAGATGTGTCCCAGGATGGCATACAACATGGCCAAAATGGGGAAACCCAAGTTGAACCGTTTGTTGGTGGCCATGGTGCCCGCCATCACCAGTGTTTCTGGATGGACCCCCATCCTCACGTCCCACACATGAAGGAGCCACCCGCTCTGGAAGGCAGTGAGGAACACGACGTACCGGACATTCAGGTCCTGGTACTCAATGACACTGTAGCCCCATGATTGGTATTGCCCCGCCTCCAGGGTCCTCCAGTATGACCCATCCCTGCTCCTCTGAGTCGCGGTTGGGAACTAGTAACCCTGTCTCGACATCTTGATGGCCGGATCCTTCTCAAGGAACTAGCTGAACCATCCCTTGTAGGCAATGTCCTTCAGGATGTCCTTGACCCCCATCCACTCTTTGTCCAGCTCCAACAGGTGCCACGTCAGCATGAGAATTCGTGACCTGTCTTCCCAGGTGTTCTTTGGAGGAAAGAACTCGTCGTATTGGTAGCCCTCTAGTGGGATTCCTCTGATGCAGTTAACATCCCAAAGACTGATGCCAACTTCCCCATGGTGAAGGTGGAATGTGTTGGTATCAGGAGACCACTGGGTGAATAGCTCCGGCCCGAGCTCAGGTTGACGGTGGAAGTGGAACTGCGATGTCCATACCGCGTCGAACATGCCAATATACCACAGTTCATCCCCGAACTGGTCGCAAGTTTGGCAAACCTAGAATGCCCAGGCCCACTCACTGGTGAAGTTTCCCCTGGACTGCAGGTCCCAATCCTTCAGCCAACCCTTCGTGTCATCCATTACGCTCTGACGGAACATGCTCGCGTAGATGGCCAGACAATTCTCTATGACAGGCTCGTCTCCGGTAATGGTCCCGGTCCTCAGGTTCCTGACATATACGTCCATATGTCTGGTTTCCCTGGAAGGATGGACGTTGTTGGTGATATTGTAGCGGGGAAGCTCGTCCTCTCGGGTCACCCAGGACCGCGGTGTATCCACCTCGAAGCCCGACAGGGGCACCTCCTCCAGGATGCCAAAGTTCCAGAGTGGGTGGTTGTCAGACAGGGGATACATCTTCTAGGCTGGATTCAGCAGATTGAACACAGTCAGGTTGTTGGAGACGATCACCTTGGCACCATAAACCCCCTCGTTCGCCGCCATTTCGGTCCTACGAGCAGTGGCTTCCCCCTCATCAACTCGGTTTGAGGCCATCTCGAGTATCTCGGGAGTTGCACGAAATCAAGATGTAGTTCACAGAATTGGAGAGTGCTGCGTGAAATCTGAAGTGACGACGCGAAATCTTGGATTTGAGCGCGCAATCGGCAAGCTAGGCATGGAATATCCCGAGTAGGCATGCAAGGATGGCCAAAATTCAGAAGGAATTATGGGGTTCCAGAGCATTTTTATGCACAGTTGTGGGAGAAATTTTGCACACGAGAGCAGTAAGCCTATCGTGCGGAAAAGCTTGAGTACGGATTCGGAGCCTGCGCCCCTTTTTTATAAGCGAGGTCAGGGTTCCATTCCATGCAGAAAAATAATTCTGTGTGGATCCGTCATTTTGTGTGCTGCGTTAGTTGTTTGCGTGGTAAGATCCCAAGAGTGGCCCTGCTTAGGCATTTCGACTTTCCCTCGGAATCCGACTGTTGTGACCTCTCGCTGATCAAATTCCATGGGGGGGAATTTTTAGACGCCGAAAAAGTCTGCAACTCCCAGAGGAAGTTTCGAAATGACAAAGCGAAGTCATATTCAGAATCAGAGACCTAGTCCGGAGGCCCAGGAAGTGGTGCGCGAAATAAAGTAGGCCTTGCGTGAAATAAAGTCATGCGCGCAAAGTTTCCCCGGGATGCGTGTCATGATGCCGGTGAGGCATGCAATTTTGCGCGCCTCAGTTCCCCACGGTGAAGCTTTGCGCTCCGACGGTTCTCGGTGTGGAAGATTTCGCACGCCGCCTAGATTCCGCACCGGCCGAGGCCTATAAATAGAAGGCAACCCCCAAACAATTTGAGGTTGCGGAATTCGTAACAGCTCTCGTGTGCGCAATTTGGACTACCCCGCGTGTAATATGACTTCCATGCAATTCCTCTTTTCGCGAAACCTTGCCCCGAGGTTCACCTTTGCGTGCAACTCCACTGGATTAAGTGAATTGTCCCACTCCTCCGGGTTCTTCACTTGCACGCAATCCTTGCCCCATGTGCGCAATTCCCTTCTGTCCATGAAATCCTCTAGTCCTATTGCGTGCCATCCTGGTGTTTTGCATGCAAACCCTCTCTTTGCACGCAATACCCAAGACCCTTTACCTTGAAGCCCCTTGGCTGCCTCTCCATGCCGGCACCTGATGTCTTCCCTGCCGGGCATGCGCGCGATGCGTTGTTTTCCAGTACGGCCTTCCAGGCTCATACGAAGTAACCTCAAGGTCCATTGGGTGGTGTTTCCCGTTGCGTTGCTTTGCCTTATGCTTCTCCGCATAGGCACGCTAATGGATATTTCTTCTTTGCATAGCCATGCTAACGTGGACCCCCCGATGGTTCGCCCTCTGGCCCCCCTTCACTACGGCCTTGTCGATGCCTTCCCTCCCTCAAGGGGTAGAGGGCATTGGTCATGCAATCCCTAGGGGTGTGGAGAGAACCCACCTCGTCCAAGCTGCAGGACGTTAAACTGCTAAGTACCTTGTCCTTAACACATGACGTTAAACTGTGGTCCGACCCCGTTCTTCGCACGCAGGATCCCCCCAGGCTTGGACATTCTTTACAGCTCTCATATCCATGGGAATGTATTCTTCCTCACATGGAATGAGATCCTCCTTGTTGGAGTGGCGTTTGTCCATGGGGGAAGGGCTTCCTCCGAGCGTAAGCCCCTAGACCATCTTGCAGAAGGTTTCACCCATTCACCTTCGTACTTCCCCCCTTCCAAGGCCAGTGGAGTCCCTTTCCCATTGTGCTTTTTCGCACCATGGGCCTCCATCCTGGAGTAAGCCCCGGCACCAAGGGCCGCTAACCATGCGTAAGCCCCTGTTTCCTCTTTGGGCCGCTCAACGCATAAGCCCCTTTCCGCTTCTCATGGACGCACCCTTTGCAACGTGATCGTCTAGTCCCTGCTTCCTCTTGTTTCTCACACCGAGCATGACTCACGTGGGCTTAGAGCGCACATCGACCATGACATCCTCTAAGGGCCACCTCAGAGAATAAGCCCCATCCCCGCGAACTATGTGGACTTTGATCCGTGCTAACGCATGGTACGTAGGAAGCCTCTATGAGGTTCAAGCCCACCACCGGGTCATTCCGACCTCTCCACATCGGTTCCATGACCACCATGGGCCACCTCATGGAGTAAGCCCCATATCCACTCTAGGCCGCCTCAGAGCGTAAGCCCCAAATGCCCTCGTCCTGAATGATGTTAAACTGTATGACCTGAACTACGCAAACATTGATTACCTGACATGGGGATACGTAGGAAGCCTCCACGAGGTTCAAGCCCATCGCTCAGTTGTTCCGACCCCTTTGTGTCGGTTCACCAGCAACATTATGGGTCGTTCGAGAGTGTAAGCCTCGTATTCCCCCTCTTGGGCCACCTCAGAGCGTAAGCCCTATGCCTCACACCCATGTCTCATCCAGACTTCCCCCTCGAGCCCACGTGCCTTGGGAAGCTCATACCCTAGCCCGGAGATCATACTTCCTCCAGGATCCAATCCATGCATTCATTCTCACGGGTCGCCTCTTCAGGTGTCCCACCGTACCACTGAACTACACGAACTTTGATTCCCTGCCATGGGGATATGTAGGAATCCTCCACAAGGTTTAAGGCCGTCACTCCATCATCCATCATGATCCTTACCTGGGCCACCATATCCCAGTGAGATCATGCCATCCCATCCCACTCAAAGGTATCCGGGAAGCCTCCCACGTCGTGGCCCCAACATCGGTGTTCCCCCTAGGGGTTCCTTCAATCTGATACACTCTCAGTGTTCCAATCAGTCCGATCCATCTCCGTAAGACTTTAAACTCGTGACATACCCCGTGTTAAGCATTTGAAGCTGAGGAAATCCCCATATGGTACACAATCCTCGTATCCGATGTGGGATGCTTCGGGCTTCCGCGCCCTCAAGAAGCCCTGTGACAAGGGACAGAAGACAGACATGCCAATCCCCAGCATCAAGACATGCCAACAATACCCCACCGTGACCATTCTCCTCACCGAAGGGTGCTTCCCCGATAAGACCCCTTGGAACGTCTCGACGGAAGCAACCTAATTAACTGGCACCCATGCAGATATGGTTCCGGGAACGAGCTTCACGAACCCGTCTTAAATCTATGAGGGAGACCCGGACTAGGTGACGAGCCCCGAGGAGGAATCCACGGAAGGAAGAACCGACATCCCATCATCCCGGTTTTGATCAAGGAGAAGACATCCCGGAATAAGGAACAGATGCTTCCCGCATTTGGAAAGCGGGAATGCGGGGAAACGAGCCGCGCGTACTCCCATGCGTGACGAACACGCATGCACGCCCCAGCATAAAAGTGTCGGAAATAGTATGTGATCATGTTTTCCTTAAAATATCTCCTTGGAAAAGTGTTATTAATTTGGTATGAAAGGAAATCTATGTGCACAGTTCAATTAACCACATTAAATCCATGAGAAGTTGGACTAGTTTCCTACCAAGTATCTTTGCCTCCGAGCTTATCTCAGGTACATAATTCCTTTCATGTTTCAATGATGGGAATGTTTGTGGAATATTCATCCTTTTAATCTTAGAATTAGTTCAGCTAGAAATAAAACTATTCTTGTGAAGGTATATCTATTGATAATCTTGATCATTCAGAGAAATTATTGAATAATAATGTAATTCACAAGGTTACAGTTCTGTGAATAAACCACATGGTTGAAAAAGTAACATGGTAATCTGAAAATTCAATAAGGGAAACGTATCCTCGCATGTTTAATAAGTGAATAAATATTGTGTGGAATCAATTTTCATAAGGTGGGAAGAATGTAAAAACTAATGTATATATATATTAATTTGTTTGCATTCTAGAATTAAATAGTTAAATTCATTATAAATGTATAATGAAATAAGTTGTATTTACAAAAAATTAAGGAATATATACAAATAAAATAGTAAACTCACCTATGAAATTATAAATATAATTTATGTATCTTATAAGTGAAAATGTGATATATTTATGTCATTAAATAAGCGATTTTTTTAAAAAATTAATAAATTAAATGTTGGTATTTTTGTAATTCATAACTATTTACTTATAATTTTCTAGTTAATATAATGATTTAAAAGAAAATATATTTTATTTAATATATTCATAAATTAATATATTTTTCCTACTATAATAATATAATTTTATGAAAACATAATTAATTTTTCAATGTTTTATAAAATTAGATATAATTTTACAATTGGTATTTTTGAAATAAATTATGAATTCAATTCAAAATTAAATTTACCATATTTAGAATTTTTTTCATAAAATGGAGTTAATTTTAGAATTGTACATGTCAAAAACTAGTGAGGGTGAATTTTTTGGATTTTTATTTAATAATTTAATTTTTGGTGAATAATGAAATACATTAATTTACAAAGGCCATAACTAGGGTCTTTAAGTACGTTCTCAACAAGAAGAAATAAAATGTTAAAATATTCTTTCTTTTTCTTAAATTTTGTTTTTAATTTTAATTCCTTTATTATTCACTCTTCATCTCCCCTTATTCAAGTGTAATTAAAATTGAAGTATCTTATATATACTATAATTTTGTCATGTTTATGGAAAAATTCATCATCATCATACTCTTCATCCTTTACCTTTTATTTTAAAAATGAGGACATCATCTGTGATGTGTCGATTTACATCTATCATCGATGATACACATTTATTTTTCATTATTGCATACAAATATTGTTATAAAACCAATATTATAGTTGAAAAATACTTTATTTTAAATTTTATAATATATTTAATGTTCTGAAACTAACATATAAATATGATAATAAATAAAACGATTTGATTTTGTGATGGTCATAAAAACAAGCCGAAATAAATTATGTCATTTTCATAAATGTTTTATCTAATGAGTCATCCAAATACAAGAAACCACAATGATATAGTGTACGATTAAAAATTATGGAAGCATATCAACAGCATATCATTCCACTTATGGAGTTTTTCATCTATTTGAAAAGAAAATTTATATGGAACTGACCATGGAAACAATGAAATAAACGCACCTGAAACAATGAAAATATTAAAATATTATCAATAAATATGAGGAAAGTTGTTATAAAAAATCATATAAGGTATTATAGGCATTAATATAGTTCTTTAATATTTTAATATCACTCTTTAATAAAATATACAAGAGGTGAAAACATGTTTTAAGTAAGTTGAACCCAATGTAATGGAAGTTTCTTCAAAAATAATCTTTTAAATTTTATTTTTAAAAAATCCAAAAAGTATGTTTTTATGATGAAAGTGTTCATGATTTGTGATTATGTTATAATTCATGGTAATTATTTACTATTAAGGTTGGTACCTATATATCTCTCCAATGAATTGGGTACATTTATCTTAGAGGTAAAACCATATTGTCAGTACATGGGTAACTACAATGGTTACCCCATAAGGTAGTCACGAGGGTTACATCATATGGTAGTCATGAGGGTTAAATTGTAATGTATCTTTTAGGGTTACAAATAATACAGTAGTAATTAGGTTTATAATCATAAGTATATAATTTCCCAAGTTACCAAAATAGTTTATTTATGTTTTATATGTTTTAGAGAAATCTCAAGTTTTCATAAAGTAAGTACATGATAATATATGGGTGAGAAGTATGTCTTTGTGAAATTGATTTCATATGTAAAAAAAATATTCATATAATAATGTTTCATTTATTTTATTCCCTTACTATGTTTTTCCCATCCAATATTTAAAAAAATAAAATTGTTAATGTATGGGTAAGGGAAAAGAATAAGACACTGTGAACATTGTGATTATTTTTTATGAAAAGATTTCATGTTTTATTAAAAAAATTTGTCTTGTTGATGAAATGGATACTATTTCAATAGTAACCACATTGTATTCTTGTTTTATTATAGGTATGAATTATGTACTAAATTTATAATACTCAAAAACAAAAATATATTTGGTTATATAATGAAGTGAACTCTAAAAGAATTTTCTAGATTATTTAATGTTTCATTCCAGGACCATATATTCAGCATGAAGAAATAACCACCTTTAAGAATAATAAGTTAGATTTAGTGATTCCTCATATTTAACTCCTACACGACCTTTAATTCATCCCTTATAATTTCAGAAACAAATCATAAAATTATCCATTGCATTAAATGAATTAGTATAATCGTTGTGGAATTTAATAAAAAAAGGCAAGATAGTGATGGTTTGTAATCTAGATATTGGTGAACTTTGGAATTGACTTATCCAAATGGTGACTCATCCTGATGGTGACTCAATTTGGTAGAATTCCATTTGTTAGTGAGTCATTTGAAAAAACCAAGAGAAATGGTGGAGGTAGGTCTTCTAATTTTAGATCTTATGACAGTAGATCATCTAGTAGCGACTCATATAAACTAAATACTCATTATCGTAAATAAATAATTCTCATAAGTGACTCATTATTTGTAGTGAGTAAAATGGTGGGAGGTAGACTTTGTCGTGTATTTTTTTATTAAAATTTCAAATTTGTTGGGTTTGGTAAAATTCCGATTTTGAATCCTCTCTGGAATTTTGTAAAAATTAACTAACGGTGAGTCATCCCTTACAATAGGTATTGTATGATGTTATATATTATTAATAAATTGAAAATGTTTTACTATATTAACTTATATTATTAAATTAAATCCTAAAATAGTAAAACAATTCGATATATAATTAACATGATTTTTGGTTATTAATAAAACATGGTTATATAAATACAGAATATGGTCATTAGAATGATTACAATAACAAAAATTTCAATCTATGATGGGTTAAAATTTCATTTATTTCATAGTAATAATATTAAATAAATAATTTTTTTATTTCCAAAATACCTTTTTCCCAATTATTGAGATTCATTTTACTTATTATAAGTAAATATACAAACTTAACATTTAGAGTTTCATCCTTTATACAATGTCCACAACAAACTCATCATTTTTTTCAAAAATTAATTCATCCATTTTCCTCAAATATAATTATAAAATATTATATTTCTCTTAATCATATAGGGTTTTTAAAATGTAGATAAATGTTTTCTATAATAACATTCAAATAATGAAATATATTCTATAATCACCATTACATCATGTAGGCTATTGGTAGGTGATGTTCCATTTTCGCTCATTGGTTTTGGGTTCAAGTCTTGTGACCTTTCCAGATGCGAC
Organism: Viscum album; assembly: GCA_963277665.1. NCBI lineage: Eukaryota > Viridiplantae > Streptophyta > Magnoliopsida > Santalales > Viscaceae > Viscum > Viscum album. The sequence continues at coordinate 693,328,632 of OY728157.1, forward strand.
GAGTTGTCCTCGAACCTATAGGTTCTCCTTTATCTAAAACAATATTAATATAATTCTTACATCATTATAAAAATAATGTAAATATATTCATCATTAATTAAATATTTTAACCTCAAATTGCATCTCATACATTTTATTTTTCATTCCCATATTGCATCACTCTTTCATGTAGTATTTAGTAAATCAGTGAAAAACTCCATAGTAATGATCTCACCTACTCAAATAAATGAATATCAAAAAAATTAAATTTTTATTTCTGAAGCACTAAAATGTGTCTTGAGATCCATAAATAGTGACAATTCATTATATTCGTATCAAAATATTTTTGAAAACCAATATGGTTGGAACATGTTATCAAATATGCATAAATAAAATAATCATTGAGGCCTCATCCAAAGTTCAAAATAATTTTATTATAAATGGTTAACCATACAACTCTTCCAAACAATCATGATATAAATATTTAGATATATAGTTTCTGATTATCCAAAATTATCTTTCCATTAATTCTCTAAAACAATAGTTTTAAAGAACAGAAAATTTCAAGGAAAATTTTTTCTTAAATACTTTGGAATTTTACGAGTCTATGGATTCTGACTGCACTTGATTCCGAGGCCCAGTGTTCCTGGAATCAATTTCTGAAGTCTAGATCAGGTATTTCTAGTGAACAAACGAGCGGGTTTCTATATCTTTTAAACCAGTGCTCGGAATTAGAATCTGAGGGCTCCGATGAACTCACAATGCCAGTAATTCCTTAGGGGGACCTTTACCGCGGTTGCGTTTTCATGAGAGGAGAAGTTAAAATTTGTGGATTAAATGAGAAGTGAATATAATTGTGGGACAATTTTATTTTTATATCTAAAGTGGTTATATCCTACATGGGGGAGTTGGGATGGGACCCACAAGCTTCTAACTACCCATGTAAGGATATTTTTTAGGTGGGGCCCACACGAGCCCCAACCTTTCACATTTACATAAATCTCTTATAACTCTTATAAACTCCCATTTGAATTTTAAATGTATAACTTTACCACTTCCCCTCTCTCTCTCTCTCCTTAATTCTTGCCGAAACAAACCTTAATTAATTTATTGAACCACTTCAATTATTTAATTATTTGTTTGAAATTTAAAATTTTAATTCTTGGAACGATTTAATAAAATAAGGACAAGCCTTATTTTATTTGGAGTTTGGAAATTTTGGTGTTGGGGAGAAATTGGGAGAGTTCTTGGGTTTCAAAAAACGGTTCATCTCCTTTTTTGAAGAACACCAACTCTCCGATGAAGAACATCAACTCAAAGACTCCAATTTCTTTATCCTATTATTCCTCCACGACAAAGGAGGAGACACTGACATGGGAACTCCCTAACGAAGACTTGCCTTTTATTCTTTTCTCTGTGACAAAAGGGGAGATGCCGCTTCCTCCTTGAGTGCACTTCGACGTCTACGAATCCTCACCTCGTGACGCCGACGTTCATCATAAATTGTTGAGGTAGGGTGTTTGTTCCAATTTTTATTTGAATAAAAATTGTTTGTTGTTCTTTATGAAACATTTATCATCGTTGGCCTAATGTTACCGCCTAACGCAGAGGGCGCGGGCTGAACAAACATGGCCCGACGACCCTCTGTCGTTTCTTGGTCTTTTTCTGGAATTGGCAACTAGAGGTGTGGAACGAATGGTGCCGTAGCACTATGATGGAAACGTGGAAAAGGAAATAGGCGCCATCGCACAGGTTGTGCGGGAGGAACCGCGGTCCGCTATAGAGGCTGCTTCGGCGGAAGAACCGGTCGGACCATCGGCCGGCCGGGCGGAGGCAAACTGCGGCGCTAGGAGGGCACGGTGCTGAGGAACCGGCCGGCCCATTGGCCGACCGGGAGGAGGTGGACTGCGGTGCCAGGAGGGAGCCGCACTGGAAGACCAGCGGCCCACCCGTGTGGGCCGCGTGCGCCAGAAGACCGGCCGGCCTAGCCGTCTGGTTTGGGGTAGGGCGGCGGCACCGGTGCAGACAGTCGGGGGGCCACCCCCGGACCGCTCGACCTCCAGGCCGAGGCACCGGGTTACGCGCCCCGCGAGGCCGGGCCGAGCCCCCTTCGGGTCGTGCCGCGCCACTTCTGGCTAGACAACGCCCCTCAGCCAGGCCGCACAACTCATTGGGCCGGTCCGACCCCTTTGTTGGGTCGGACCCGCCAAAACTGAGTCGACCCGATCCGTCAGCCCATCGGGCCTAACGGACCGGGCCCGTTATTCACTTAAACGTGAATAATTTAAGGACCGTGCATCCGATCGATGCACCGTCTGCGGCACTAGGACTCTTTTGATGAGATGGTCCTTTTGTGATACTCTAAGTGAGTTTTGGATGATTTTTGATATCAATCTAGTTAGAAACAAGCATATTTCTAACCGGGCCCCTCAAACAAAAAAGCCAATATCTCTCATACCGGGCGTCTGATTGACGCGCCGTCTATCGCATTGTGTTTCTTTTGATGAGAAAGAACTTTGAGATACATCAACTTTGGACTTCGTGATAGTTGATGTATTTACCCCTTGGCTCGTGGAGCGGACCCTGCCGAAATCGAGCGTTCTGTGTGCGGGAAACCTAGAGCTGGCTGCGACTGCGACGACGATGACGACTGTACTTGGATCCTATGTTGGTTCGACAGTGAGGATGACTATACATGGATCCTCCGTGGGTTCGGCAGCGATGAGGAATGTACTTGGATCCTCCGTGGGTTCGCCAGTGATGATGACTGTACTTGGATCCTACATGGGTTCGACAGTGATGGTTACTTTACTTGGAACCTACGTGGGTTCGGCAGTGATGACTTCTGCACTTGGATCCTACGTGGGTTCGACAGAGGAGATGATTTAGAGGATACATCTAATCATCTCCATCCCTCTTCGTGATTATTATACATGTGTGAGATGAGTCTTGATTTTCAATCATTATCATTTGTATGATTGACTACTTTCCTGTGTGGACTAGTTGTGCTTGGGCTTAGAAGTTGGAGCCGTACTGAGATTGATGACTTAGGTATATGTATGGGAATATATCGAAGTAGAGTTGGTTTATACTTCGTGTTTGTATCTTTCCTTTGTGGTTTAACCATTGTGGGTTCTGGGAGACCTTCAAGGATCTCGGGGTCCCTATTGAGTATCATTATACTCACCCCTACACAGGGATTGCCCGCACTACGTTGTGCTGGTTGCAGATGATAGACATCACTGATCGTGGTCGAGGCTTGTGGAGCTGGACAGTATCCGTAGGTGAACCACATAGTGGGACGTACACGGAGCCGATGGACGGACCCAAGGTACCGACGAGTCTATCTGTACCGACACATTAGTTCAGATTCCCGGAGGATGACTCAATGGTTGCTCCTTTAATTTTCAGCTGTTGTACTTTCTTTCTCAGTTGTACTGTACTTTCAGTTGGGTTTGCATACTGGCCCATTTACTTTCCATCACTTACTTTTGTACTCAATTTACTTTTTGTTCACTCCGTCTTGCGTACTCTGTTGCGTTTGTTTACTTATATAAAGGCAATGGCTTCAATTTTAATGGGGTTTACGCCTTTGGTGCCAATCTCTAGCCCCTGGCCTATGGAAGGCGGGCTTGGGGTAGTCACGACATGAGCCCCGAGGAAAGGTCGTTAAAAATTGTTATCAGAGGAGTCGGCTCTACCGTAAAACTTAGGACTCTGATAATTTCTTCTCTATGAAGAAATAATGTTACGATTATGGAGTGTGGTTTTCAGTCCAGGGAGTCCAGTGTTGGTGCGGCGGATGTCGTATCCTTACACCAGGACCCTAACTTCTAATTTTTGACTTAGTGCTCGAAATCATTGATTGCAAGTGTGTTTCAAAATAATTCTTTGTGATTACTTTATGTCAGCTCACCAGGTATAATGTTTGATCGTGGTGCACCTATTTCTTTTCAGGATGGCCCCACGAAGGCAACCAGCTAGGGTTCCGAGCTACGTGCGAGATGGAAGCCCACCAAGCGATGAGGCCTCAGTGCAGGGCCCCATTACAACGGAGGCACTAGTGGTACCACTAACCGTTGGGCCATCGATACCACCAACCCCAATAGCGGAGAGTACACGGAGCTTGAGTGCGTTGCACGAGTTTCAACGACAGAGGCACCCAAGTTCCGCGGAGAGACGGATCCTGAGGCAGCCGAGGATTGGCTAGAGGCTATCGTCATAGTCTTCAGATTAGTAGGGACACAAACTGACCATATGGTGATCCTTGCGGTGATTCTCCTGCACGTAGCAGTAGGTAGATGGTGGATCCTGATGTTCTAGGTGCACGATGAGACATCACTAATTTGGACGGACTTTGAGAGTCTCTTCCACTCGGAGTTTGTCTGGTCACCCTTTGTGTGGTGCACATCTAGGTGTTACTACAGTTGTGGCAGGGAAGCAAGACAGCAGCCCAGTACTCGTCGAGATTTATCAAACTCTCACGCTACTCCACGGACATGGTACAAGACCCATTCTTCCGGGCCCGGACCTTCGAGCAGGGACTGATGCATGAGATCAGGGCTTCGATGGTCTCCCTTAGCATTCTGACGCAGGCATGAGTACTGGAGTGAGCACTTCATGTAGAGAGTTTCCTTGCTGAGCTGATGCCAGCAGCGAGTCCTACCACAGGGCGACACGTAGTGGAGTCTTCTGCAGCTAGCAGTAGATAGATGTTTCAGAGGTCCAAGCGGACCTGGCCATCAGGTGGGCGACCCCATGATTTTGATTCGGATGTGCCGGGAAAACGCAGCAGATCCAATCATACAAGAAGTAGAAATTTCTATGCATGCAGCGGGAAGGGCCAAATGGCTCGTGACGACCCAACTCTCCATGTAGAGGAGCAGCAAACTGTAGAGGGACCTTCCAGGAAGAGGCAGAGGTTCGACCGTGGCGGTCCGTAGGGAGCAGGTGGACGAGGTAGAGGAGCTGGCCGAGCAACAGGTGGTGGAGGATGCTTTGAGGTTCTACCACCACCGCCACCAGGAGGGCCACCCCAACCACAGGGAGCTGGCAGACAGGGGCAACCTCAGCTCCAGGCAGTCGAGGCCTACGATCACAATGCACCTGAGATGATTCGAGGTATTATATGTGTCTACTCCACCCTTGATGCAGTTCTTATAAATACAGGACTGAGTCATTATTTTATTTCCACTACCCCTGTTCGGAGCTCAGAGATTCCGATAGAGCTGTTGGCTCAATCCTTACGGCTAGAGACTCCTACGGGAGATGACCCGATGATTACGCACTGGTACCGGTAGTGTGAGATTATTCTAGGAGGTGAGAGCTTCAACTAGGATCTTATTGTAGCAGCGTCGAGGCCTTACAATTTCATCTTAGGTATAGAATGGTTGTCTACATTACATGCTTAGATTGACTACATTAGGCACAATGTGTGGTGTGCCTGCACAGATGGGAGTAGGTTCACCTTCACCGGTGAGAAGGGAGCCTTTGCAGTGCAGGATGGACTTACGCAGAGGAGAGGGCAGTCGGTCACACATCAGTTGGATAGTCTCATCCTCGGAGTGGTTGATGTGCGGATTCCTAGTTTTCCTGTTGTGGTGGATCAATATGAGGATGTTTTCCCTAATGACATTCCAGGACTACCTCCTCACAGATAGGTAGAATTCTATATTGACCTGTACCCCAGGACAACCCTGATATCTACACCAGCATATCAGATGGCTCCCACTGAGCTTTGTGAGTTGCGGGTACAGCTGGAGGACTTGCAGGGCAAGGGAATCATCCAACCCTGTGTTTCACCCTGGGCTTCTCCAAATTTATTTTACAAGAAGGCGGATGAGAGCTTACGACTATCTGTCGAATACCGTCGCCTGAATCAGGTGACTGTAAAGAACAAGTACCCACTCCTGAGGATAGATAAAATCTTTGATCAGCTCAAGGGAGAACGATGGTTCTCGAAGATAGAACTTAGGTCAGGCTATCATCAGCTCAGAGTTCGAGATGAGGATGTGCAGAAGATGGCCTTCAGGTGTTGGTATGGACACTACGGGTTCTTGGTTATGCCCTTCGGTATAATCAAAGCACCAGCAGTGTTCATTAATGTCATGAACATGGTCTTCCAGCCTTACCTCGATCATTTTTTCATAGTCTTTATCGAAGACATACTGATTTACTTGACTACTGAGGAGGACCATGACTACTACTTGTGGGTTGTACTGGACACACTCCGAGAGCACCAGCATTATGGTAAACTCTCGAAGTGCGAGTTCTAGATTCTAGAGGTTCACTTGTTGGGGCACGTCATCTCAGAGGCTGGAGTTGTTGTGGATACTGTGAAGATCGAGGTAGTACTAGCTTTGGAGCCACCAAAAAGCATGAAAGAGGTTCAGAGTTTCCTAGGTGTGTTTGGGTACTATTGGAGATTTGTGTCAGACTTCTCCAGAGTTGGAACACTGATTTCATCTTTGATAAAAAATGGGAAACCCTTTGTTTGGTTAGATAGATGTCAGCAGAGCTTCCAGGAGATGAGACAGAGATTGACCAGTGCACCCATCTTGAGGCTACCGGAGGAGGGCGTAGGATACATAGTTTACTACGATGCATCAGGGAACAGACTCGTGTGTGTCCTAATGCAGGAGCAGGAAGTGATCACCTATGGTTTATGACAGTTGAGGAAGAACGAGTAGAAATACTCTAAAAATGACCGGGAGTTAGCAGCAGTTGTCGTTGCCTTGAACATATGGAGACACTATCTGATGGGAGAGCACTTTACAGTATACATTGACCACCAGAGTCTCAGGAACATCTTTTCACAGAAGGACCTGAACCTGAGACAACAAATATGGCTCGAGTTTTTTCAAGACTATGACTTTAAGATAGTATATGCTCCTGGGAAGGGGAACGTAGTAGCTGATGCTCTCAGTAAGAGATTGGGCATTCAACTACATGGAGAGGTGACAGAGCTTCTAGCCGCGTTGCAGATATCCATCATGGATAGAGATTGAGCAGCTTTTCTACAGTCACTCCTCCACTAGTTCAGTGGGTCAGAGAGGCACAACCTGGGGACATTGACTGTGAGACACGACGTGCATAGATATCCATAGGATGGGCACCTGATGGATTTTCTGTAGGAGGAGAGCACGACATCCTCTTCAGGGGACGTAAAACAGTACCATTTTCATTACAGGAGGAGGTGCTGAGTGAGTTTCACAATTCCCCTTTGGCGGTACATCCATGAGTAGCGAAGATGTACCGGGATATCAGATGACAGCACTGGTGGCCGGGTATGAAGAAGGCTGTGGAAGAGTTCGTTTCACGATGCCTCACCTGCCAGTAGGTGAAGGTGGAGCACCTAGTACTAGCATGCTTGGTGCAACCCTAACAGGTCCTAGAGAGGAAGTGGGAAGGGATATATAGGGATTTCATGACAGGGCTTCCACGTACTTCTAGAGGGCACGACTCCATTTGGGTGATTGTTGACCAACTCACCAAGTCAGTCCACTTCCTACCTATCAGAGAGCAGGGTTCAATGGAGAGCTTGGGACGCCTCTAAGTTCAGGGGATTGTACGGCCTCATTGTGTTCCATCATCTATTGTCTCCGATCGAGATGCCCACTTTACTTCCCAACTTTGGAAAGGGTTGCAGGAGGCATTTGGGAGGTAGCTACGCCAGAGCACCACCTTTCATCCTCAGAAGGATGGCCAGATGGAGAGGACCATTTAGACACTCGATGACATGCTTCGTGAATGTTTCCTTGACTTTGCTCGCAGTTGGTAGGATCATCTACCCTTGGTGGAGTTTGTGTACGATGACATCTACAACTCCACCATCAAGATATCACCATACGAGGAATTGTAAGACCGACCTTGCAGATCACATCTATGCTGGACTGACGCTGGGGAGTCAGGACTCGTAGGAACAGAGATAGTTCAGGCTACGATGGAGAAGGTGCAAATCATCCAGGAGCAGATGAGGACTGCACAGAGCAGAAAGAAGACCTATGCTGATAGGATACTGAGACCACTGGAGTTCGAGGTGGTGACCACGTTTTCCTATGGGTCTCACCTCGATGTGGATTATAGAGATTTGGACTGTGCGACAAGTTATCTCTGCGCTTCATCAAACCATTCCAGGTCCTCAGTAGGGTAGGCAGGGTGGCTTACTTCATGGCCCTTCCACCTCAGTTGCACCGGGTGCACGACGTCTTCCACGTAACTCACCTGTGGAGATTCGTGCATGACTCGACACATATCATCAATCACGGGGAGCTAGACATCGATGAAGGGGCTAAATTAATGGAGGTCCTGGTGGAGAATGAGGATCGACAGGAGTGAGTCCTACATGGATGGTTGATTCCTCTAGTGTGCATTCTTTGGCAGCATGGGAACCTCCAGGACATCACATGGGAGCGGCAGGCTCATATGCATGCTCATTACCCTCATTTATTTCTATAGATTATCTTGTAGCTTTATGGGGACGTAAATCCCTAAGGTGGGAGTAATGTAAAGACCCAGAAATTTCAAGGAATTGTTTTTCTTAAATACTTTGGAATTTTACGAGTCTGTGGCTTCTAACGACACCTGATTCCGAGGCCCGGTGTGCCCAGAATAAATTTCCGAAGTTTAACTCGGGTATGTTTAGTGAACGAATGAGTGGGTTTTTATATCTTTTGAACTGGTGCTCAGAATTGGAATCTGAGGGCACCGATGAACTCGCAACGCCGGTAATTGCTTAAGGGGACCTTTACCACAGTTGCATTTGCATGAGAGAAGAAGTTAAAATTTGTGGATTAAATGAGAAGTGAATAAAATTTTGGGACAATTTTATTTTTACATCTAAAGTTGTTATATCCTACATGGATGATTTTGGATGGGTCCCACAATCCTCTAACTACCCATGCAAGGATATTTGTGATGTGGGGCCCACACGATCCCCAACCTTTTACATTTTTATAACTCTCCTATGACTATCATAAACTCCCCTTTGAATTTTAAATATGTAACATTACCACTTCCTCTTTCTCTCTCCCTACTTAATTCTTGCCAACACAAACCTTAATTAATTTATTGAACCACATCAATTAATTAATTAAGTTTTTGAAATTTAAATTTTTAATGCCTGGAAAGATTAAATAAAATAAGGATAAGCCTTATTTTATTTGGGGGTTGGCAATTGTGGTATTGTGGATAAATTGGGAGAGCTCTTGGGTTTCGAAGAATAGTTCATCTCCTTTATTGAAGAACGCCAACTCTCCGACAAAGAACATCGACTTGGCGACTCCGGTTTCTTCATCCTCTTCTTCCTCCCTGACAAGGGAGGAGACATCAACACAAGAACTCACCAACGACGACTCGCCTTTTATTCTTCTCTTCGTGATAAGAGGGGAGAAGCCGCTTCCTCCTTGGGCACACTTCGATTTCCACAAATCCCCACCTCGTGACGCCGACGTTCGTCATCAATTGTTGTGGAAGGGTGTTTGTTCCAATTTTTATTTGAATAAAAATTGTTTGTTGTGGTTCTTGAAACCTTTTTCATATTTGGCCTATTATTACCACCTAAAGTGGAGGGCACGGGCCAAACAAACACGGCCTGAAGACCCTCCCTCATTTCTTGGTCTTTTTTGGAATTGGCAACCGGAGGCGGGGAAAGAATAGCGCCATCACACCGTTCCAGAAACGTGTCAAAGGAAACTGGCACCATCGTGCCGTTTGTGCGGGAGGAACTGTGGCCCGATACAAGGGCCGCTTCAGTGGAAGAACCGGTCGGCCTATCGGCCTGCTGGGTAGAGGAAAACCGCGGAGCCAGGAGGGCTCCGCGTTAAGGAACCAGCCAGCCCATCGGCTGGTCGGGCGGAGCGGGTCCGCGGCACTAGGACGGGGCCACGATGGAAGACTGACGGCCCACCCGTACGGGCCACGTGTGCCAGAAGGCCATTTGGTTTGGGGACAGGTGGCACCACTTGATGCCTCTGGTGCGGATAGGCGGCCCCCCCTGGACCACTCGACCTATGGTCCGAGTTACTTGGCCAGCTGTCCGAGCCGCTCGGCCAGCTAGCCGATCCAGCCGGGCCGTGCCGGGCCGGGCTGAGCCCCCTTCGGGCTGGGCCGCACCACTTTGGGCCAGACCACACCCCTCGTCTAGGCCGCGCAACACATTGGGCTGGTCCGACCCCTTTTTAAGGTCGGACCGGCCAAAACCGAGTCGACCAGATCCGTCAGCCCATCAGGCCTAACGGATAGGGCCCATTATTCACTTAAACATGAATAATTTAAGGACCGCGCGTCCGATCGATGCGCCGTCTATGGCACTGGGACTATTTCGAAAATAAGGAACTTTTGTGATACTCTAAGTGAGTGTCAGATGATTTCGGATATCGACCGTGTTAGAAACGAGCATACTTCTAACCGTGCCCCTGGAACGGAAAAGCCAATATCCCTCAGAGCGGACGTCCGATTGATGCACCGTCTGTCGCGTTGAGTTCCTTTTGACAAGAAGGAACTTTGAGATACATAAAATCTGGACATCGTGAAAGTTGATATATCGACCCCTTGACTCGTGGAGCGGACCCTCCCGGAATCGAGCGTGCTGTGTGCGGGAACCCTAGAGCTGGCTACGACTGCGACGACAACGATGACTGTACTTGGATAATACATTGGATCGATAGTGAGGATGACTATACTTGGATCCTTCGTGGGTTCAGCAGCGATGATGACTGTTCTTGGATCCTCCATGGGTTTGGCAGTGATGACTACTGTACTTGGATCCTGAGTGGGTTCGGCAGTGATGGTTACTTTACCTGGATCTGACGTGGGTTTGGCAACGATGACTTCTGTACTTGGATCCTATGTGGGTTCAACAAAGGAGATGATTCAGAGGATACATCTAATAATCACCACCCCTCTTCGTGATTAGTATACATGGGTGAGTTGAGTCCTGATTTTCAATTATTATCATTTGTATGATTGACTTCTTTCCTATGTGGAATGGTTGTGCTTGGGCTCAGAAGTTGGATCCTTACTGAGATTGATGACTTAGGTATATGTATGAGCATATACCTAAGTAGAGTTGGTTGATACTTTGTGTTTGTATCTTTCCTTTGTGGTTTAACCTTTTTGGATTCTGGGAGACCTTCAGGGGTCTCAGGGTCTCTATTATGTATCGTTATACTCACCCCTGTATGGGCATTGCCCGCACTACGTTGTGTTGGTTGTAGATGACGGAAAATACTGATCATGGTCGAGGCTTGTGGATCTGGACAGTAACCGGAGGTAGACCACCTGGAGGGGCGTACATGGATCAGACGGACGAGCCCGTGGTACCGACGAGACTATCTATACCCACCCTTCAGGTCGGATTCCTAGAGGACGACTCGATAGTTGCTGCTTTACTTTTCAGCTATTGTAATTTCTTTCTCAGTTGCACTGTAGCAGCTGGAACTATTCACCTTCAGCCACCAGTTTAGGCTTGGAGTCCTTAAGGCTTTTGGGCCACCAAGGCCTTCAGGTCAGTTGGGCTTTCGGGCCACCTTTAAGGCCCTCGGGCCACCTCAAGGCCTTCAGGCCACATGCAGTTGCCCCAAACACACTAAAAAAGAAGCATCCCCAGATGAGGATTCTGAGAAGGTACACTCACCATAGCAGAATCAAATGGATTGTCAGAATGAAAGGGTATGACTATGCAATCAGAACCAGTATGTGCTTTCATAGGAAGCCTAGCTAGACGACCATGCAAAGGTGGAGAGCTACGATCATGACGCAGATGCTGGGAAGGGGCAGTTCCTTGTAGATAGTTTGGTTGAATTCCCTAAGAACTTTGGGTCATGTAATCTTTTAAGCCTTCATGCCTAGTAATATCTGACCCTATGGTCCTTTTAAGGGTTCCCCCTCATCACATGAAAGGGGGCTTATCACAAATCAATTAAAATGAAGGCCTTCAGGCCATTCAGGCAGTTTACTTTGTGCTTACTCCAGCTGGCGTACTCTGTTGTGTTTTTTTACTTATACAAAGGCAATGCCTTCTATTTTAACGAGGTTTACGCCTTTGGTTCTAGTATCCAACCCCTGGCCTATAGAAGGCAGGCTTGGGGTAGTCACGGCATGAGCCCCGAGGATGGGTCGTGACAATAATAAGTAGATATTAATCATCACACACTAATCATGTGAAAACATTCATCAGGTATTCTCTTGAAAAATGGTATTAATTGGAATTACCATATATCCATTCAGAAAACATGCATGCTTTTTTTTTATCATGTAAAACATATATTATTTTATAATTTCATTAAATCCCAAAGTATTTTCAACTCCATCAATGGTAGTATAAACCATATTGTCAAAAAATCCTTAACCATCTCTAAGGTAATTAGTATTATATAATTTAGTTTATCTATATCAATCATATATTCATACCAATATAATTTTTTCAACACTAGGAACATTTTAAGGATTATATATCCATTAATAATATATTTTTAAAAGGATAAACTTTCCACTGAATCAGTTTTCCTGGTGATTTGTACCATTCAAAATATGCTCTCAAATCCTTAAATAAAAATTATTTCACAACAATCCACATACAATTCTTAATTTTTATAATGATAATTTCACATGGAATGTTTTTTATTTCAAAAAAACACAAGAACAATATTGATTCAATTTTTTCTCTATCAATATCAAAAGCTTCATCATGATCCCATAAATTCTTATATATTATATTCCTTTGACGCTTTGGTAATTTATTTTCTTAGTGTCTCATATTTCTACAGTTGTAGCATTTTACATTGGTAAGATCTTTCATTCCTTTTAAATGATGATCATTGTGGATTTTTTTTCATAGTTTAAGAATACATATTTTTTTATTTTAGCATGTACCTAGGGTTTTCCTTCCAAAAATATAACATGTTAAGAAATCCTTCTTCCCCTTTATCCATTTATCAATTATTTCCCATGATGTCATCTTCTTTTACTACTTCTCCTTGAATCCATAATACATAGATAATTATTTCACTGAATTTTTAATACAAGATACTATTTTATCATATGATGAAAATTTTCAAGATTCTAACACGCATCTAAATATTGGCTTAATCCCATCCATGAAATGATCATGCATACAATTTAGATCATGTGCATCGATGTGATTCAATTTCCTTCCACTAGGTTCTCTTTCTAAATAAAGTAATACACAAGAATAGATCTTAACGTTATAAAAGAAAATGTATAATATCCAAACTACTTAATGAAAATTGAAATTTTTTGTTTAAATAATCTATAAACCATATTATTGGTTTCCTTGAAAGTATTTCCAAACTCTTTCATATGGTTTTGGTATCATATCTGTGTTTTCCTAAATCTAGTTCCTAAATTTTGTACTAATCTTCCTATAATACCATCTATAATACCCTTGACCCTAATAGACTAGAGTCGATGGATACTTTATCAAATTGGAATAATATAAAAGGATCAATTCCAGAAGGATCAAAGAGTTTAATGTTTTCTAAAAACCTGATGCATACTTGATCCTTAAATTATAAGTGAGAAATTAAAATTCATCATTTTGAATCTTTTGAATACCCCATTACTCACCAAGTTTAATCCTTCATATAAACCATAATAAAAATTTTAACATCCTATAGAAAAATAAGAAAATAATAAATGGGTGACCTTAAATACTCGGTAAAGGTATTTATACAATATAAGATATCAAAAAAAGAAATAAAAATTATGGAATGATAAAAAACTAAAACACATGTCATTTAACCAATAACATGATCAAAATATGGTCGAAATAAAAGATGATCAAATAAATATGTATAATTAGTCACTTAATATTGGAAACATATCCATGGATATTATACTAATGTAATAATCACCTGGAAATGAATAAGTAATCTTGTATTGATAGAATACATTATACTAAATATCTAAAATGTGTTGTAGAGCCCTCATCCCAGAAAACAAAAAATAAATGGATAAGGCCCCAACCAAAACCCAATATGGTTTTTCTCATGAGACCTTCCACTTCATAGAGTAGCTATAGAGGGACCAACATATCACTTACTATGTCCAATGCATTCCTTTTATGAAAGGGGTAGACATAATCAATATATATATATATATCTATATATTTGAATTTAAACTAGAACATGAAATGTATATAACTTTTCCCAATTAGTAAACATGATCAAAATCCATCCAGAGTAATATAGTGAAATGTACCGAAACAGTACATCCCCAATCCAACTGATTATAAAATATTTAATAAAATATGGATAATTGTATTATAAGATATCAATCTCAATAAATAATATTCTTAAAAAAATTATTTTACACAAATTATAATACTTTAAATATGACCATTGAGAAGTTTTTAAAAGAAATAATAATTTTCCATATAAAAAAAACTTATTTTCAATATTCTATAAAATTATAAAACAACTATTATTTTAAAAAATAACCATGTAAACATGTAATGTACGTTTAAAAACATTAATGGGGCATTATGGAATAAAAATCGGATCATGTCATATAAGTTTAAGAAACATTCATTCTATATTATTGTTGGAAAAGACTAAAAGAACCTTCTTTAGAAAATTACAAAACATACATTTAGAAACATTTAAAAAAATGTAAAAATGAGTAATTATACCTATAACTCATCATAAGTGAATATTAAAAACATTTTTGGAATTTTTTTTGAAAACATGGGCATGGAAGAGAAAAAAAATATTAAGGGAAACATTAAAAATATATTTCTTTAAAAACAAATTGGAATCATATCTTTTATGTAAATCTAATAATATGAATTGAATATTTATATTTTATGTAAATACATATAAAAACAGAAAATAAAACCTAATATATTCAAAATTCAATCCAAATATGATATTAGAATGACATAATCAAGGAAGAATAAGTTTAACCCAAAGAATGGAAATTGAGATAAGAATTCCCTCAAAGATTTGTAACCAGTCAAATCATATGCCCCATAAATGTAAAAATTATAAATTGAAATGCTTTATACCAAAATTATAATTAGATTGATGATATTATATATAAAATTTTATTATATACAACACAAAAATAATAACTTTTTAATAAGGAATATACCTCACTAAAGTAAAAGCGATACGGGAAACCCTTACCTTACATTTCCCTTTAGTTTTTCATACTTTAACTTCATATATAATGTTTTATATAATTTTATTAATTCACTAAAAAAATCATATTTAAATTAAATTATGTTATTAATTTGTAACATATAACCAAACATTCATTAATAATATTTCATTATTTTCATTATTTTGGGTGAGTTTATTTCATTGTTTCAATATTGTTTCATTTGTAAATATATATGAGTTTTCATATAAATTGGAAATAAAACGACATAACTGAAATGAAATTGTATTAATTTACGTACATATGTTTAAATATTCTCATATATCATTTTTATTTCGTATGTGAGGATGAATCATTCAATAAAATGTTAACGATAAGTGTTTGTTTTATTTTGGATTTTTTTTCTAAACATCATAAACTTATTTCATTTTTAGTTAATATTATGTATATATATTTGTTATAGAACATGAAATAGGTTATATTATACATTTTAAAATATTATCTAATCATAATAATATTTTTATGACTAGCCTTGAAGGCGGTAAGGGAGAAAAGATAAATCATTATTCCCGAAGGTGGTAAACCATAATAATTTTGACAATGGTTTTTATTATTTGAATAAGAGGACTTAATAAAATTTATGAATATAATATATTAAATTAACAAAATAACATTCAATTATTTATATGATTCTTTAGTTTCTATTCCTTGATGCAATAAGTAGGTCAGGGGGTGGTTGAAGTAAAAAAAGAGGGTGGTCTATCAAAATTACCGCAAGAATACCACCTCCATGAATGATCCCTCAAAAAACATGGAATTTTCATTTCAGTGATAACACTAGAAAATGAATTTGGGGAGAGTGGGAAGGAGATATTTTCAAAGATATATAAGGTTCCTCAGGTTTTTTAAGGGTAAAGGAGGTGGGTAGTGGTGGTATTTATTCATGAGGATAGGTGGGTTTAAGTGATTTCATGCTGATAATTTTTAATTAAATCCAACTACATTTTGGTGGAATTAATTCCAATATATATCTTGATATTTAAGGTTTTAAAATATTTATAAGGTCTAAAAAAATGTAAAAAACCAATTTAATGTTGTGTTTTTTATGTATTTTAAGATTTTTCCTTTTAGCTTTGACTCGCTACATTATTTTACATATACTGCATTACCTCTCTTTTTTCCCATGGTAAATTTTTATGACTAAAAATAACAATAACCTAATAAACTAATTTTTACATTAATATTGTAAATATGGAATAAAATTAACCAAATTCAATTAAGAAAATTCGAAAATTATTCCCAAAATGGAACTCATTGACGGAAAGAAAAAACAAGTTTTCATGAACAATATGTATCAAGAAAAATATGATTTTATATTAACTATATAAAAAATAAATAAAATTGTACAAAACCGAGTTAATATTTAATGAAATATAATATATAAATTTATTTTAAAATATTCCTCATTATGGATTAGATAAATTTCATAAAAAGGATAATCATTGTGTAGTTTAAAATAGTTTTTTTAAAATACCTTTTAAAACCCAAAAATAATCTTATTATAAAATAAAATATAAAGATTATTAAAATTAATTATGTTTTTTAAATCTTAATAAATAATACTTTTGTTACACGGAAACATATTTAATACATAAATGGCCTTTTAAATTTATTAATTTATTGAAAATAAATGACATTATTTACAAAAATCATTAAATTTAACTATTCACTAAAAATTAGTCTTTCTAAAAGAATCTCAACAAATAAACCTAAGATAAACTTGACATTGTGAATCTAAAAATAAAGATTATTTTTTAAAATAAATTTTCTAAAAGTTTAAAAAATTATTTTTATTTATTTTCTCATAGAAAACAATAACATTATTTTTTTGGAGAAAAGATATATTTTAGGAATAAAATTAATTTACCATAATTTATGTGTTAATTTCATAATAATAATTTATTTTTTTCTTAATAAGAACATCATATTTCATTCAAAACATAGTGAATATTTTTCATACATTCCAATTTAATGGCTAGTTTAGGATCATTATGATATGATTATAATATTTTGGAGCTCTTTAAAACTATGTTATTTGTGGAAAATAAGTTATCAAACATAGTGTTACTAAAAAATATTTTAATGATAAATTATCCCCTACTTAAATAAATTTAATACACACAATTTAAAATTCATATTGGAAACTATAGTGTTTAAAATACCCTTTTGGAAATATCACATGGTAAAAATGGTTAATAAAACATTTTCTAAAAATGTGGGAATGGAAAATGTGAAGGTCACAAATAAACTATGTTTTATTATAGGATAAAATTATTTGGATGTGTAATAATGGTAAAGAAAAATAAATATAACTATCATTTTATGATTTAGAGTGATAGAGTACATGGTTATTAGAATGTTTACCTTAAAAAACTATAAATATATGATATGTTAAAAGGCCATCGATTTCTTGGTCGTAAATTTAAATGAATAATATTTAGTTCAAAAATCATTTCCATAGAGTTGTGGAATCATTTTAATTACAATAATGAAATATACTTACTTGTCAAGTGGAGTATAATCCTTTAAAAAACTTTCAAAAAAAACTCATCCGTTTTTTCAAAATATAATTCAACATTTATTACTCAAATAAAATTCTAAAATACTATTTCAATTTTAAACATATATGGTTACTAAAATAAAATTATAAATTATTAGTCACAACGTTAAGATAAATAAAAAATTATAATAATCTATAAATCATATCAGTTAGTGGTTGGAAATTTACCCTTATCTCCTTTCAGTTGTAGGTTTATGTCTCAAAACCTTTTTGGATGCGCTAGGTTTTTTTTTCTGACCTACAAGTTTTCTATTTATAAAAATATATTAATATTATTCATAAAAAATTATCAAGCTAACCATAATATATTTAATATAAAAGAAATGTTTTCATCTAAAATGATTCTCATATGTTTCATCTTTCATTCCCATATTACATTATTATTTTATGGAGTATATTGTAAATTAGTGAAATGATCCATAGTAATTTCATCCCTTAGTCCAAGAAATGAATATTCATATAAATGAATTTTTATTCCTGAATAATTAATATGCATAACATGATTCATAATGATTAAAAATTTGATCCTTTTTACTCAAAATATTTTTCAAAATTCAATACAGATGACACAAGTTATCCAATATTCATAATTACATTAATCATTATGACATTATCTAATGTTACACTTATCGCATTTCATAAATTGATATCTATGTTAAAATTAAAAAAGATAAATATCTAAAACATTAAAAAAAATATTTTATTTAATGTACAAAATTATCTTATAATTAATATCACATGAAACATGAATTATTTCTCAATTTCCAGAAACCAAACATGTTAACAACTTCATCATGTATTCTCTTGAAGCATAGAAATACTCTTAATTACAATTAAGCTTTATTTAAAACATGAATTATTTATTATTTCTTAATTAAAAAAATAAAATTGGATATTTCTCTTAAATCTAATAAAATTGTAAACTCCAGAAATTGTATCATAAACTACATTGTCAAAAAATCATTAATCAGCCACATGGATGTCAGTATTATTCAATATACTTTATCTAAATCATTAATCTCTTCATCCAAACATCATTATCTCATCATCATGAAAATATTAAGGCTTATCTTTCCCTCAATCATGTGTTTTAAAAATGTTCAACATTACACTAAATAAATTTTCCTTGAAATTGGTACGATTCAACCTATTGTATCAAATTTTTAAAGAAATATTATTGAAGTAAGTTTCTTATATTATTTATATTTCTTATAAAGATTATTTCAAAAAAACATATTTATTTATTTAAAAACACAAGAAAAATAATAATTCCATTTTGGTTATATCAATAGGAAAATCATGACATTGTTCCCTCAAATTATTTGGGGGTATATTTCTTTGATGCTTTGGGAATTTATTTTCATAGTGTCCCATATTCTTATATTTAAATCATTGCACATTGAAATTTTTTATTTCCCTTTAAAACATGATCATAGTGGGAATTTTTCCAACACTTGAAGAAAACTCCGAATTGTTTTAACCATGTACAAAATTGTTTTCTTCCTTAATTTTAACATATTGTAAAATCCACCTTTAACTGACACACTTTTTCCATATTTTCCCTTATCTTCTACTAATTTTCATTTATGAATTAAAAGACACAATACATAGATAATTATTTCTACAATTTTTTACAACAATATACTACGTAATCATATGATTATAATGTATGGGCGAATAGTTCCCTTAAAAATTTTATCTTAAACCCGCCCTATAATTGATCATTTAAATACTTTGGATAACATAATTCGATGTGGTTACCATCCCTTCAGTTGTGTTTTATTTTAAAATAATATCATACACTATATTAGACCATAACATTATGAAACATAATTTGTGATCTCAAACATTACAAATAAATTGAAATTATAGGTATATATAATCCCAAAATCATGTTTGTTTTCCTTCATTAGTATTTCATAATTCTATTTTGGGGTTTTATTCTATAATATATGTATTATTAAATTATATTCCATGTTTTCTAATAAAATTCCTCCAATACGAGCCTTAATTACATGACCTTAGTAGCCCATAATTGGTGGTTGTTTATTACATTGGCATAGTATATAAAAAACTGTGTCCTAAATGACCAAACAATTTAGTAGTTGTAAAATATTATATACATAATATAAACATACATTATAATTTAAAATATAAAATTAAATATAGATAATTCTTTTAGAACCTATTTATTCTCCTAGAATAACCTTACAAATCAACCATAATAAATTTCTTCGAATCTTGTGTAAAAATAAAACATTAGGGGTGAAATTAGAGGCTTAATAAGGGTAAAAATATTGTATAAGCTATCATAAATAAGAAATAACAAATAACAATGTGTTAATAATTTAAACACAAACAATTTAATAAATAAAATTATCATAATATTGCAGAAATAAAAGAATATCAAATAATTCTATATAAATAATAAAATAAACTAAGAAACTTAAACATCTATATTCTAATAACATAATAATGACATGGAAATAAATAAATAATGTCATAATGATGGAATTTATAATTACATTCACCTGAATCATACTATTGGGGACTCATCCAAGACATATGAAAATAAATGGGCAAGGCCTTAGCCAAAACCCAATCTAGTCTGTCTCGTGATACCTATTGATGCATCGAGGGGATAATGTAAGGAATACTTATCACTTACTATGTAAAATTAGTTACTATTTTTATATGGTGGAAATGTAATCAACACATAAAATTTTATTGAATCTATCATATGAAATTTAAATTACTTTCCCCAATCCAAAAACATAATCACACAACATCTTGAGTAATATTGTGAATGGTATCAACATACTTTATCCCCAATCGAACTGATCAGAAAACATTTATTAAAATATGTTGAATTATATTATAAAATTAAATCCTCAGCGAATCATTATATTTGACAAAGGATTTTGACACATATTAAAATACACTAAATGTTATCATTGAAAAATTCTTGGGGAAATTACCCATTTTCAATTTGAAAAAAACATATTTTTAGAATTATGGAAAACTATAAGACAAAAAAATTTATATGACGATAAAATTTTAAATATGTATAGTATGTTTAAAAAATTTAAGGCATCACAATGGTGGTAAAATCATCTCTTTCCACATAATATAAAAAACAATCCTTCCATTTTTTTTCCAAAAAAATATCAAAGAACATTGTATAGAAAAAATCATAATATACCTTTAATAAAGTTATATAAAAATTAAAAAAAGACTAAAAATATATTTATACATTTATAGTAGAATAATAAAACCTTATTTGGAAATAATTATAGGGAACAAGAACATGTATGAAGAATATATTTTTAAAGGGAACTTTAAGAATGATTTTTTAATATAACTTCATATCAAATCATTGAAGTGAGAATTAATAAAATTAATATATTATGTGTTTTAACTATATATATACATAAACAAAGTGGAAATATTCCATTATATATTAATGACACGGTTTAATAATAATAATACTATGAGATAATCAAGGATGTTGATGTTTTTCCCAAATAATAGAAATTTGGTTAAGAATTCCCTCGACACTTTGTAATCAATCAAATCGTATTATCCAAAAAAGTTATAAAAAATGTAACATTTAAAACCATAAATATTATGAGATCAATTATATGATATATCAAAGTTCAGTATATGAACAACACCTAACAAATAAGTGGTGAATACGAAATATATCTCCTTGAAGTAAAAGTGATATGAAAAATAATTACCTCACGTTTCCCCTTACTTATTAATTATTTAACCTTCTATATAAATAATTAAATAATGTTATTAATTCATCACATAACTTAAATAATATTTATAATTTCTTATATCATACTTTAAAGAAAAATATTACGACACATTCATTAATAATAAATCATTATTTTTATTGTTTCACATGTATTTAATTCATGGTTTTAGGATTCTTAATTTTTATATATTTATGTATTTTTTTGTAAAATAGAAATTTAACTCCAAAAGTGAAATCAGATTGTATTAATGAAATTAAACATTTTTAGATTTTCCCAAATATCATTAACATTTATAAAATTTGGTGATTCATTAAATAAATTGTTAATGATAAATGTTTAGTTTTATTTTTAAATTTCTATGATCATCACAAAATTATTTCATTTTATTTAATATTATTTATATTTATTAGATGAATAACATGAAATATTTTATAATGTTCTTTTTAAAATCATATTAAAAATAATAATATTTTTATGACCATCCTTGATGGTGGTAATAGAATACAAAAAATAATTCTTCCCGGAGACTATTAACCACCATAGGTTTTCTAATGGTTTCATTTCATTGACAATGAAATAGTAATAGAAGGGATATATATAAGATATTTTATTAGAAATATGACATTATAGTATTTAAATTATTATATATTTTTTATTTCTTTATTGTTGAAGGTGGTTATGAGAAGGTAGAAGAAGAAAATTAAATAAGAGATGTGTTTTGAGAAAATATCCTCTTGAATTTCACCTCCTTGAAGGTTCCCATAAGGATCATTGAATTAGTCTTTCAGTGAGACCTGTATATGTTAAAAATTGGGAGATTTGAGAGTATAGGCTTTGGAAGATATATTAGGAGCTTTAATGCTTTTGAGGGTGAAGGGAGTGGTGACGGGTGATATGTATACATTAAGAGTTGTGGGTTTAAGTGATTAAATGCCGATTGTTTTATCTTTCAAATGATTACCACATTTGGTGAAATTGCATCCAAAAAAAATCATTGATTGTTAATGTTTGAAAATCTTGTTAATTTTTTAAAACACATATAACCCTATTTAATGTTTTATTTTTAGGTATTTTATGCTTTTACTTCTTAACATTAACTTGATGCATTATTTTACATATACTGTGGTAAATAATTTTTTACCATAGTTATATTTTATGAATAAAAATGAAAATAAACATATAGCATAATTTAGACCTTATGATTCTAAAAATGGAATTAAGTTTACTCAATTCAATTCCCATAATCTGAAAGATTATATGAAAAACATGCAACTGACTAGAAAACAAGTTTTCAAGTAGTGTGTGTTTCATGACAAAGATGATTTCATATTAACACCATGAATAATAATTATAATTTTAGAAAACTAAATTAATATATATTGATATATAATATATATTTTTAAATTCAAATATTATCCCTTAGTGATTATATTAATTACATAAAAAGGAGAAACATTATGCATTTTAAAATAATTTTCATAAAAATCACTTTTTGAACCCAAAATAAAACTAATTATAAAATCAAATATCAATTTTATTAAAAGAAATAAAATTGGATTATATATAATAAAATAATTATGTTAAATGAAAATATATTTATAAAATAATGGTACTTTTAAATTTATAAATTTATTTATAATAAATGTGATTTTTGTAAAATTTGGTATTTTAACTATTCATTGAGAAAATAATCGTTCATTAGATTATAAAAAGATAATCCTTAGTTAATTTTAAAATTATGATTCTGAAAATAATGTTTTTATTTTAAAATAAATAATATTAAAGAGTTAAAATTTATTTATATTTATTTTCTCATTAAAACTTATAAAAAACAATTTTTGAAGAAAAAAATATATTCTATAAATAAAATGAATTTAATATAAATAATTTTTAAATTTAATAATAATAATAATAATAAATTTAATATGAAATTAATTTTTTCATTTATAGTTAATCTTATTCACACCATCCAATTTAACAGCTTGTTTATAACAGTTATGTTGTTATAATAATCATATTGAGTTTCTTCAAGATGTGTGTTCTGTGAAACACAGGCTATCGAACATACTGTTATTTTAAAATCATGGGGTGTTATATATTATATACACTACATAAAATAAATATAGGTTGAATATGGAATTATTCATATTGAATAATAAAAGTGAGACTGAAATTCATTACCTTATGTCTCGACATTTTTTTACACGTTCGATCCTCTTATATAATAAATATAGTTTTATTATATGTCTATAATATAACCATAATTATATATATGATATGATATAAGATTTACTTATGAAAATTTATTTACCTTTTAATATAATTCCTTATTAAAATCATATCATGGATAATAACAGCATTATTTTTCATGTATAATTTTTTTTATTAATTTTAGTTCTCTTAATTTGATCATTGTTAAATCATCTAGAAAATCATAAACATTATATAATTATATTATATAATCATTATGTCTTTATTTATGTTAATACATAATTGTTAGTTATAGAAAACTAAATACACCATTCATCATGATGGTATGCAATATGTATGTATAAACGTTGTATCCATTTTCACATTGGATTCAAGGAATGAAAGATAAATAATATATTTCCATTATTTAATAATTTTTATGTAATATATATATATATATATATATATATAAATATCATATTTTTATTTCAAACTATCCTTATTTTATTAAATGAAGATAATACATGAATAATGAATCAAATCTCTTCGTTATACGGTATTTCACCGTACACACAAACAATGTTATCGTATTCCCATGAAATAGAAAGAAATAAGGAATATGTTATGTCATTATTCTACAATCATAGTTATATTATAAATATCATATATATATATATATATATATAATAAATCAATAATTATTCACGTCCTTCAGACATGGTGATGGAAAAATAATAACATTGGTCCGTTAGGTAGATGTCCACCATTCACACAAATGATGCTTTTATATTCTATTTTTATAGAAGAAGAGAATGATTTGATTTATTCAAATAACCTTGTAAAAATTTAGTATATGGATGATATTGTGAATATTATATAATAATGCTTTAATATGTATTAATGGATGTGGAGGAAAATGTAAAATAAACTCCTCAGTTTGGGACGTTACCTCTTATTTGGAGAACTTTTTTTTGGGTTTCCCCAAAAGGATTTATATGTTGGATTTAGAGAAAATCTAAAGATTATGAGATAATGTTCTATAATTTAGGATTTTTTTGCATGTATTTTCCTAACTAAACTTTTTTTAATGTTTGAGAAGTATATGAGAGGTGTCCTTTTTATAATTGAGGTGAAGGGCACACATTAAAATTTTCCAAATAAAATGTTTTGACATTGTTTTTTACATTAGAAAAGGCAAAAAAATGGAAAATTATAAAACATATAATAGATACGATCAAAATGTGTCCACAAAATTAGTGATGAATAAATTTATAGTTCATTTTACCCCTTATCTTATTAGTCTAACCACCTTGTAAAACCAGTATCACCTTAACCGCTATAATTAATATTTACTGTTTTTACTATTCATTTTTTGAAAAAGATTAATTTTAAAATATTATATAATTTATCTTACTCGGGATAAAAATATATATTCCATTTTTAAAAATTCCCCACATATAAGTGGAAAATAATAATTTGAAATTTATACTACAGATATGACAAAAAAGCGGTTTTACAATGGGAAAATGACCAAAAGTATAAAATGTTTTCATATCATCAAAAAATATGAAAGTGATTATAATTATTAAATTTAATCATTGGATATATAATTTTAACTAATCATACTTTTAATACAAAATTAATTTTATTAAAAAAAACTAATATAATAAATAAAAATTCTTACTAAAAACCATTATTTTCAATATTCATAAAAAAATTGTCTTCATAATAAATTTACCATTAATGTAATATAATATAATAATTAAATTATGATTTAAAATATTAATTTATTATTTTGAAAATAAATTTACTAAAATTGTCCAAAAATAATTCTAAGATAACTTTTCAAAATGTAACAATACTAGTTTTTTGGAAAAATACATTTTTTATGTATAAAATTAGATTTATTCATATATATATATAATTATAAAAGGATTAATGTTAAGAAATTTATTTTAAAATATAATATATATATTTCATTAAAATGATTCAATAGTTGTTATTTGTTAAATTTATTTTGGGAAAAATCTGTTTCTGCACATAAAACTTGTTTTTTAGAATCAAATATTTCATTTTTCTTCAAATGGTTTTTTATATTAATTTAAAATTAATTTGTCACAAACAATGACTTATATATAACTTTGTGAATAATATATTTTCATAATTTATTTAATATTATATGTAACCACTATCCCAATAGCTGTGAGATAAATATCTTATTAACTAATAATATTTTAATTTTTTCAACGTTATTTTTCTAAATCGGTGTTTTATCAAATGTAAAATAAACTCATTGATGAGTGTAATAAAAGATAAATTTTTTTTTTTATTTTGATGAATAATATTTAAATATTACATTTATTTTTGAAAAAACATAAAATCTCAACGTGTTACATTCTACCCCCCTTAAAAAAAATTCCCTAAAAAATTTTCATTATGGTACTAACAACTAATGATACTTATAACCCACTATATCATTGAGTTGACCTGTAGCTTCCAAAAGAGGGAGGTTATTTCAAAAATCAATTACATTTTCTTGTGGTCTTCTTTTAGAGAACATTATTTATTTGATAAAAAATCTCTCCACCAGTTTTTCCTCATAAGAATGGCTAGGATTAGGTGGTACGCCTTTTGATTTTAGTATATGTGATGGATCAGGTATATATGTCCTCATGAGAGATACATAGAACACATTGTGAACCTGACAGAGTATTGGGGGAATCACTAATATATTGGATTCTATCGCTACTAGATTAGTAATTTCAATGGGACTGATAAACCATGGGATTAGTTTTCCATTATATCATAAGAAAAATTTCATCCTTCGGTTATTCTTCAAAAATTTCAAAATCATAACATAATTTAAGAAATGATGATGATATTTTTTTATTCCAGAATCACTAATTTATCATAAGATCCTTAAAATAATGGTATTAAATTACATTTTTCTATAGTTATTAGAAAAATAGAATTGTTAAAAAAGATTATCCATTAAAATCCAATGTTCATCTTAATCCCTTCCATGAATTTCAAAGCTTATTGATCCATCATCTATCAAAAAAATAAATCCAAAATTTAATAAATAATGTCACTAAATTAAAAAATTCAACCTTACATTTATCAACAAAATATTATAAAGTTTATCATAATTATAACCTTCAAAATATGTGAACACATTATCTATATATTTTGTTGAAACATGTTAATAAAATGAATTAACATAAAACATTAATGGAAACAAGGATACATACTCATTAATTGAATACAACCATTGATTATTGACCAAATTTCATAAATAGAATAATTATTTAAACTCCCTAAATGATTAAAGAAACCACTTTGTCAACAAATAATTAAACTGTTACAAAGTAATCAGTACTATAAAATCTGATTTATCCATATCAATCATTTCTTTTTCCCAAAAATATTTATCTCAACATTAGAAACGTAATAAACGTTTTCTTTCCTATAATCATGTGTTTTTTAGGAAATGTAACATTTCCATTAAATCTCATTCATTGATCATCAATAACATTCAGAATATTATTGAAAATTATTAATTAAAAACAAACACTAAATAATCATAAATTATATCACGATTCAGATAATATAATTCTTAAATTCAATAACATAAATAATTCAATAATTATACTTCATTTTAAAACCATAAACTAGGATTCATCATCTTATTTAATAATACCTATATTATTTCATATCTCATTTGTAACCTCCTCATCATCAACAATAAAACCATTACTTATACCACATTCTTGATCACCTTCAAGAGTTTTCCCCTTGGAAAACAATTTTTATAATGCCCATAATTTCCATAGTTAAAACACTCATCCATTGATAATTACGTATGGAGACCAATATTCCAATTCATTATGTTAAATAACCTTTTCATTTTTCCATAGAAATTAATTTCATTGGGACCATCTTGTATAGACATAAAGAATATTCAGATCCCATTGAGACGTACCCTTGAGTCCTTTTTAAATATTCTCGACATATAAAAAAATAAATCTTCTTTAATATAAAGTCTCAAACACCCAATCAATTAATGAAAATTATTTGTATCTACTTTGGTGAGTTATAGTTTTGGTTAAGGTAAAAATTTTCAATTATATATCAGGATAGTTGAATAGGAATAAGAAGATATTCCTTTACTCTAGTAATCATCACATTTGTTTTCTCATCAACACATTATCATTCACATTAAATGTTAATACAGATCCTTCAGGTTCCAACAATTGAATATAACCAAAAATCAAGGGTGGTTAGTCATATTCGTAGTGGGAAACCCTATAATCATAAAAATAATTTATAAGAAGTTGAAATCATGACACTTTCTTTTCAATCTGTGACACCCAATTCTTATCTTAGGTTATTAAGGGTTATTATACAATCAATTTATGATGGATCATATTGATTCTGTAAATTTAAAAATAAAATCCCCAAGGAGTGTCAAACCAGTTGTATAGAAATTAAAATTTCATATACAAAGTAACTCTTGAGTTATGATTGACATGAATTTTTCTGATTTATTTCTCTTATTTGCATCAATGATAGATCCACATGCACTTGTAGATTCTTGACAGGGATTATATTTCATGGAAGCCACTTGCACGATCATTTAACAATATTCTAGGTCATTTTCTTATTTTTTGAATCATTTATATACTTATCCGTTGATATATCCTTATACATATCATTATATTTATCATTAGTGAACTCACTAAAGTATTATCATACTAGTTTCATAAGGTTAACTAATCCTTTAACTCATAACAATTATAATAAAAACCAAAAATCACAAACAAAACTATTAAATTTAAAGAAATGAAAATTCAATATTCAATTTAATAATCCAATTCATAATCATTTAGTTTTAGTGCCGTTAAAAACCTGGAATCATAAAAAAACTAGTTCATAAGAAGTATACATCGTCACCCACTTAGTTCTTAAGGACTTGAAACCATATTATATATATCACATTTAATACCTATACCAATAAGCTAGGGTAGATAAATATAATAAATTGATAGATCATATTCTCAGTGAGGGTAAACATGAGAAATATTTAAATATAATGTGAGTGTAAGTGTATGAGAATGAGAGCATTGCATATGAATCCATACCCAATATATAAATAAAAAATCTCGTTACATGGCATAATGATTGAGATATCTAAGAAATAAATCATATGGAAATCAAATAGCATGATCCATGAGAGAATGACACTGTTATAATACTCGGAATTTTTTCATACAAAAATGCATAAAAAATAATATAATTAGTATTAAATACTAACATCCAAAACTATAATAGTGGAATGGGTTCACTCCTTAAACCATTATAGTAGTCATGGTTCACTCCCTTGATTGTCAAAGTTTATAGAGTCCCTTACTACAATAGGTTCACTCCCCATCACAATCTTATTTATCTCATGAGATATCAATATTTACAGAAGACATTGGATCAAGATATAGGTCCCAACCATATTTGGTAATAATTTAACGACTATCCTTTCTTATAATGAAACCGTCACCCTTGTTTATATCCTAACCACCATCACATAATTTAAATCATACATATATGTTCCACATGATCAAAAATAATTCATAAAATTATATCCCATGAAAATAAATGGGTTTTATAAACATTTCATTATAACCTAACATATAAAAAAGAAATAGGTTTAATTATCATTTCACCATTTCATTAATGTATAACCCATAGAAAAATAATAATATTTCATAACCATTTTAATATGTTATAACCCATGGAATAGAAATAGTTTTCATAAAAAATATGTCATCATAAGCATAAACTATCTAGGGAAAGAATAAAAATGGTATCCTTGGATTATATCCCTAGTACATAATAAGTATCATTAAAGGATGTTATTTTAGATGGAAAGTTATTTTAAAAGATCACATGGATGATTATTGAGTAAAAGAACTTCTTTTTTAAGTCAATTTTTAAAACTAAAATTCCCTTAATTATTTTGGGAATCCTTTCCTTGGATAATAATCCTAAAAACATTTATAGTAAGCATTAGAAATATTTTAAAACATTTTTGGAGGAAAAAATCATTTATAATTTTTTTTAAATATAAAATAATTTTCTTGTAATAAACCTTGAAAATAGATAAATGAATATTAAAGGAAAAAAATTATAATGACCAGAGAGTTTTTTCAAGTTTTTCATATTAAAACAAAGACTCGTTACGTTTTTAGTAAAATCCAAATAGTTTTTGTTTAAATAAATATATGAAGATTCAATAAAAAAATAAAATCTAATTCATGGTTTAGTAAAATCAATAATAAATTATTTTAATAAAGTTAAAAATATTTTTAAACACGTTTATAGAAAACATAGTTTTGGAAGAAAATGTTTATTTGACCAAATAGTAAAATAAAGATGACTTTCCTTACATTTGTTTTTGATATTTTGAGAACAGAAAGATAGTAAAATAAAGAAAAAAAAATTATTATAATGAATTAACTAGATAATAATAAAATTCATGGGTTTCTTGATAGATAGATCATAATATTTCATCATTGTAAGAATAATCATAAATAATCCTGATAAATACTGAGATTGTAACATAAAACTCTTACCACTTTGATAACATTTAATTATAATATAAAGAAAAGAAAAACATTAAATGAAACATTAAATATAAAGAAAATAAGTATATTTAAGATATAAAATGTAAAATGTTTAGTATATACAAATATTATAAAAAGATAAGCTCATAACATAACTTATTTCCCAAAGAAGAATATTTGAGAAAAAAATGAATTACTGCTATGGTAACTTCTAAACTGTATAACCTATGAAAGGGATATCATAAAATATATATTTAAATAACCATAAATTTAAGTGTAAGTGTCATAATATAAATTCATGGTTATTATATATACTAAATTAGAGAAATACGTGGTGAAAATGGGATGTGTCTCATAGAGAAATAAAAGTGAGGTATAAATCCATTACCTTGAGTCTAAAATTATTTTCAACATGTTCATACATCAAATATTGTAAATATAAAATTATTATACAGAGGGAATATATACAAATATGTATATATCATATGAAATATGAGTTACTTAAGATCGTTTATTACACTTTTATTGATAATTACTGGATAAAATCACATCTCATATAATAACAACTTGGTTTTTTGTGTGTGTTTTAATTTTTTATTTTAATAAATATTAATTTTATCATTGTTAAATAACTAAAAAAATTTAACTATTATATAAGTATCATATAAATTAATTATATATGTATTTATATCATTCAATAAAATATTTATATAGAAAATGATATATACTATTCATGGAGATGGTAGGCTATATGTATGTATGATAGTTGTTTCATTTTTCTTAGGGGATTGGAAAAAAAGAAAGGTGAATAATATATTAACAATATAGATTATTTTCGTCCCATGTATATTTATATATATATTATATATTTTTATTTAAACTTATCCTTATTAACATCCATGTAAAACATACGTGAAGAATATATCACATATCTTCATGAGGTTGTAGTATGTCATATACAAAAATGATGTTATAATATTCCCAGAGAAGGGAATGTAAGAATAAATATGTGATATAATTATTGTATAAGAATAATTATATCATAAATAAATGATATAAATAATAAATAAGTCATTATATCTATTAATTAAGGGTGGTAATGGAAACAAAATAACATCAGTTCAAAAGGTGGTAGTCCACAGTAGACACGAATTATGATTTAGTATCCCATTTAATATAATAGAGGAAGGTTTCATCTAATGAAATTATAATAATAAAATATTATTATATTTAATATAATGATTTTATTATATATTTTTGTTTTAATACTATAATTATAGGGGTGGATGAAGAAATTAATTAAAATTCTCAGTTTGGTGTGTTACCACTTTTTTACAGAACTTCTTTTGTTTTTCACCACGAGGATTAATAGTTATCATTTTTAGAAAAAATATGTTAAATAAGATGATATGAGGTATTTAATAAAGTGATTTGTGTAGGTAATTTAATAACCAAATGGTTTTGGATGTGTAAAATATAGAGGAAAGGGGGTGGCCTTTTATAAGTGAGGCGAGTGGCACACTTTTATTTTTTGAAAAGAAAAAGGTGTACCCATTTTTTTCACATCCCAAAAGACTACAAAATGGATCATTATATATAATATAATTTAAAAGGTCAAAATAACTTTTTATAATGAACATTTGAGAATTTTTTAGGTTATTTTTTCCCTTATCATTTTACTTTATCCCCTAGGTAAACTCATTTTCACCTTAACCATGATAATTAATTTTTACCATTTCTTTATGGAAAGAAAATAATTTGAAGATATGATATAAAATAAAAAATTTTGATTAAAAATATGGTATTAATTTTACCAAATTCCATTCTCATAAGTGGAAAATGGTAATTCAACATTGATCATATATAAGCGACAAGAAAGCTATTTCCCAATGAAATTTTTTTTAAATGTTTAAAAAGGGTTTGTAAAAAAATTAAATACAAAATTGATTCCATTGACATAAATTAGATTAATATATATAATTAAAATACTTTTAACTTTTAATCCATATTACAAAAAATTCAATATTTTTAAATTCATTAAAATAAAAGAAACTTTTTAATAAAAATCAGTACTCTTCACTCTCTATAAAAATATTATATTCATAGAAAATTATAAAAAACATAATATGAGATAATTTTGAAATTTTTATTTCAAAAATTAATATATATTTTCTTAATATATTTAATAAAATTGAAAAAAATAATAATATTAGTGCGTAAAAGGAAAGAAAAATGATTTCTAGAAAAATTTAGATTTTACATAAATTTGATTTACTATTATCTCTTACCTAAAAACAAATCAGATAAATCATAAATTTTTTATTTAATATTTAATATATATATTTCATTAAAAACAATAAATAGAATTTATTTGATTAATTTATTGATGACAAAGTCATTTATGTAGAAAAAAATAGTTTATCAGAAAAAAGTTTTCTTTTATTTTGAAATGGTTTAATTTAAATTTCTAATTAACTGTTCAATTAATAAATTTTTATATATACATGTGTTAATAATAAATTTTTATTACTTTTTTGATACTATTCATAACATTCATTCTAATGGATAAGTGATAACTTTTGGATCGAATATGTAGATGTACATGTATATTAGATGGAACAATACCAGAGGGGGGGGGGGTTAATTGTAGGTTTAAAAACATAGTGTTTAGACACTTAAGAAATTAGTTTAAATGATCTTAAACTAATACAATTCACAACAAAAACAAACAACCAAAACTGTATTGAATATAAAGGTATGATATGATGTAATATTATAATAAAAGTTAAGCAATTGTATTCAAGATGAATACAATAATCAGAGTAATATAATAGTGAAGGATTATACCATAAAGCGTATAGAATTAATCGATACAATATATAACAGTGTGATTGTAATTGAAAAAATTACAAATGAATATGGAATGAAGAAAGGAAAACAATACAATTTCCTTTCTTAAAATAGACAGCAGTGGAAATTTAAAATTATTACAATTCTTTTGACCCAAAGAAAAGGGTTATCCTTTCACCTAGGATAATAGGTATGTCTTACAAACACCTTGGTAAGCCCTCGATATGATGATCGGTACATATGTATTTCTATCCCCTCAATCCCTCGATACTATGATCAGTATTTATATCTTTCTATGCCCACAAGCCCTTGATTTTGTAGGTAATCGGAACCTCTGTATTTTAATCACATGAAATCCCTCGATACGATGATCAGTAGAACCATTTTCCAATCCCCGACAGCCCTCGATCATTATCACCTGATCATTCACACAATTAAAAACAAAGCACTTATTGAAATACAGAAACTAAGAATGAGCCATTCGTGTTTTTTAGTTTCAAGGCTTTCGCACAAAGCAAGAGAGAAGTCACGACGTCTCTCTTTAGAACTTGATTAAAGGAAAGTCTCATAGATGTGTTTTTTTCTTGGATTAAAATGACCTCCGATTTATAGGTCTCAGGTTCCAATGGTCATATTTTCTCTAACGGTCATATTTCTCTGGAAAACTCAAAGGGACTTGGACACCTAGCATTATAATGGTCATATTGAAACAGAAAATACGACATCGTTTTGATTAGTTTAAAACTAACTCTATGACATCATTTTGGTTAAAACAAAAGAAATATGAAGATGATAAACATTAGTACAATTAATATGAAACATGTGTTTTTAAGAAAGGAACAAAACAAGCAAGTAATTAAAGAAAATTATGAGTACTATAAGTATTAATTAGTGTAATGTGTTGATACGATTCAAACGAAGTATGATTCATAAAACTCAGTACGATTAACAGAGTCAATACAATTTCCAGAGTCAGTACGATAATTACAGTCAGTACGATAAACATGGTCAGTACGATCAGCATGACCAGTATGATAAGCATGGTCAGTATGATAAGCATGGTTAGTAGGATCAGCATGGTCAGTACGATCAACATGGTCAGTATGATAAGCATAGTTAGTACGATCAACATGATCAGTATGATCAACATGGTCAGTATGATAAGCATGGTAAAAGACATTTTTGATTTACAAAACAAGATATAAAAGTCAAAAGAGAACATTTGACTCAACAATCTCCCCCTTTTGGAAAGCATAAAACACAAAGTAAAAAAAAGAAAAACTTATCTCCCCTTGGGTTTTTGGAAACTCTTATGAATGTGAAAATGAATAAAACTAACTCCCCCTTAGTTATGAATATTTCTAAGGATTGTATTGGTATATTTTCCTTGATTTAGAAGTATTTTATTAAAATATTTTCCCTCTATAAAACATTCTCCCACTTTTTGGATTACAAAATGAAAGGGGTAATCTTGAGTTTCATGAAAGAGTTGGAGAAAGGAAATATAGGATAAAGGAAAGGGTAACATAAGTCTCATTAAGATAACAAAAGTTTATAGAGTTTATGAAAGGAAAACAAATACAACAAAAGTCATTTGTTTCCTATTTCCTTTTCCTTCTTTATCAACTCATGAATAAAAACTTTCATATTTTTTATTTCCTTCTTATCTTCAGATATAGAATCACCCTAAGATCTGAGAAGCTCTTATTGGTCCGCAAAAACCTGATCTTGATTCTTTATGGTCTCCTCCTGGACTTTGATTACTTCTTCAAGAGTATCAATTATACTTTGTAAATTCTTGTTGTCTTTTGATAACATAGAATTTTGTTTCTTCAATAATACTAATTCATCTTTGAAAGATGAAACCTTCAAAAACTCAGACTGAAAAGCATTCATCCTCTCTTGCAACTCTTTTACTAAATGAATTTCAGCTCCATGAGTTTTTTACAAAAGATTCATCCATTCAACAGTTTATTTGTTATGATTTTTGAAATCAATTCCTAGATCATTTTAAACTATCCTCATGTCTTCAATTGATATTTCATGATCATTCATTGAGCCCTCTGTTTTTTATGACCACTTAGTCATTCTATTGCAGGCCATCTTATGATCAGCCGAACTTTCTGACAGAACTTTCACATGAGCTTCAACTGGAAAAACTCTCTTTGTTAATTCTCTTACAAAGCCAATCTTCTTTCTCTGATTTTCAGTATAGAAATCAATTTTTCCTTCAAGTATGGGAAAATAAGGAATGGTCTTCTCAATTCTCATTAAAACATGAACAATTTAGTCACTCCCCTAGAGAGAGATTGTTTGTTCTGAATTGGTATCCTCATCATACAAATCCAGTTCATTTGATCGTCTTGAGTCTATGACTGGATATTTTTCATTTTTCTTTTTCAACCCCCTTTATTTCTTCTTCCACTTTTTCACTAATAACGGTTGTTTTTTCCATATGAGAAGATTGAGGACGTTGATTATCTTGGGAAATAATTCTTTCTAGAGTATCAAAAGATTTAGCCGGTGCTTGGTCGATATGAGGATCTTGTTTAATACTTTCAATTTGTTTTTGAAAATATTCATCCTTACTCTTCTTTGAACTCTGAAGGAATTCCAAAAGGAAATCTCCTTCCTCTTCATCAACTTCCTGGATTTCTTCCAGAATTTGCTTCCCTTTCTCTTTCCGTGGGAGACTCTGTATGATGGGCTCTTGATATAATTCCTCTATTATTTGAGAACTATCATCCTCAACCATTTTCATGACTTTTTAAACATCAAATTCTTATTCTTTTCTTTTCAAAAGAGTGTTTTCTTCTTTTCAGGCTGAAGGGTATCCTCTACCCTTAACCTCTCAGCAAAATCTTCAGCTGGGTCAAGACCAATCTTCGGATCACCTTTATTTCATTGTTCTCTTTCTTTTCTCCACCTAGCCACAAACTCTTTACTGTCCTTAGTTTTCTTTATTGGCTTTGAACTGGTTTGCAGAATTGACGTTTGAGGAGCACCAACAGATTGATTGTCTTTGACTGGCACAAGTGCCGATGGATTCTGTATTGATTCAGCTTCTAAATCCTTAACAAAAATATTTGAATTCTGATCAAAACCAACATTCATCATCTTCAAATTAACCTTACTTATCCACAAAGGTTTTAGCTCTATCAATTGTCCTTTCGAAGGAATATTACAAAACCTCATGCTCTTGAGAATGAACTTTGTATGAATAGTAGGATACATAATCAAATGAGTTTTGATCGCCCCTGACTTGACATTATTAACTATTTCAAAGATGTATCCCATGAGATTTACCTTTCTCATATTGACAAGATATTTTAGCATGAAGATATCAGAGACTTTCATAGTTTCTCTATCCTCTTTCCTTGGGATAAGAAAACCTTGCATCTAAAGTGTCACGAACCTATTATCTGGAGAAAGATGAGCCACTTTCCTTATCTCTTCATTTATCAAAAACAACTACTTTTCATCACTTTCTTTATTAAATTTACCAACCTCCTATGGTATTTTATGAGATGGACAGAAAGAATCAGCTTCTATTGGAACATTCAGAAAGCGGGATGCTTGTTTTATAGACATTGATATCTTTCTATCATACACATCAAAGTTGATAGTCATATTCTTGTCAAATGAAACAT
This sequence comes from Viscum album, assembly GCA_963277665.1. Lineage (NCBI taxonomy): Eukaryota > Viridiplantae > Streptophyta > Magnoliopsida > Santalales > Viscaceae > Viscum > Viscum album. Next base: position 693,365,422 of record OY728157.1, read on the forward strand.
TTTTTTAGAATTGGCTAACCTCTTTAATAATAAATGGATCATGAGAAACAGGTTTTTCAACACATAGATGCTTCCAGCATTGAAACAAAATAATTATTCTAATTGTAGAATCGTATGAATCAATGAAGTCCTGATAAACCATCCTTTCTCTAAAAAATTCTTTCTCTAAAAAAGTCTTTGAAGACATTTCGGCAGGAGTGTTGGCAGAAGACTGAGACATAAAGGTGAAGCTGATGGAAGATCGTAAAGAGTCTTAAAACAGGGACAAAGCTTCGTCAACAATTGTGAAAAATTGATGTGGGTTTGGGGATGGGAGGGGTATATTTATAGGTGAAAACAGGTGATGGTTGATCTTCTACGGTTGAGATTAGAAGAAAAAGAAACCGATGGATGGGATTTAATTTTTTTAATAAAAACAAAACAAGGTAAGGAATGTATGTACCTACTGGAGATCGTAGGGAAATTTTTGGTTTAAATAGTATTAACATAGTGAAAGAAAACACAAGCGTACGAGGAGAAAGAATACGATCGATTGTCGTGCCGATGGAAGAAAAGTCATTTCCATAGACTGACGTGCTGATGGAAAACAATGTTGTTACTATATACTGACATGCCGATGGAAAACAGAGTCATTACCATAGATTGATGTGCCAATATAAAACAAAGTCGTTACCATATATTGACGTGCCGATGGAAAAAAAAGTTGTTACTATAGATTGACGTGCCGATGGAAAACAATGATGTTACCATAAACTAACGTGCCGATGGAAAACAAAGTCGTTACGATAGACTGACGTGCCGATTGAAAACAAAGTCTTTACCATAGACTGACATGCCGATGGAAAACAAAGTCATTACCATAGAATGATGTGCCGATTTAAAATAAAGTCAATATGGTAATCAAGTAAACAAGACGACAACCAAAAGATAAAAACTATAACTAAACAGTCAATATGATAGACAGAATAAAAAACCAAGAGAATAAACAAATACATATCATAAGAAAATAAGAAACATAATATGTAAAATGTTCTCCCCCTTTTTAATAGGAGTATATTTAATTTAAGGAGATGTGTAAAACATGATGTAGATATGAATAATTAATTTAATGTAATCATTCCTAGAATCTGTTTTATAAACTCAAATCTTTCAAAAGGTAATGGTTTTATAAAAATTTCTGCATGTTGTTCTTGCATTCTGATGAATTTTAAAATAATATCTCCTTTTAGTGTGTGATCCCTAAGAAAGTGATGTATAATATCTATGTGTTTTTCATGAGAGTGATGTGATGGGTTCTTACTAAGAGCTATAACACTAGTATTATCACATGGAATTTGAATTTTGGAAAAAATAAATCCATAGTCAGTTAGTATGTGTTGAATCCACAACACTTGATCACAACAACTTCCAGTTATTTCATATTCAGCTTCAGTAATGGAAAGTGCTACTGAGTGTTGTTTCTTGCAGGACCCAGAAACCAAAGAATCTCTTAATAAATGAAATGTTCTAGACGTACTCTTTCTATCAATTCTACAGCCACCAACGTCAGCATATGGAAAACTTTTTAAAACAAAATCATTTCTAGAAGAGTAATAAAGACCAAAATCCATAGTTCCTTTTAAATACAGAAAAATTATTTTCAAGGATTTTAAATGAGACTCTCTTTGATTAGATTGGTATCTTTCACATAAGCATACGGAAAACATTAAGTCTGGTTGAACGTCTGTCAAGTATTACAATCTTCCTATCATATATCTAATTTTTTTGATCTACTGGTTTCCAAGTTTCATCAAGATCATGTGTATTTGAGGTACCAATTGGAGTGCTAATACTTTTAGTCTTGTCGTAACCATAATTTTTGAGTAAATATTTTATATACTTATATTGAGATATATATGTTCCTTCTGGTTTTTGTGAAATTTAAAAACCTAAAAAGAAGGCTAACTCACCCATCATACTCATTTCAAACTCAGATTTCATTAAGTTGGCAAAAGAATCAGTTAAAGATTGCTCATTTGATCCAAATATAATGTCATCAACATAAATTTTAACAATCAAAAAAAATTTATTTTCCATTTTTTTAAAAAGGGTTGGATATACTATACCTTATCCATAATTGTTTTGTAAAATAAATCTTGTAAGTCTATCATAGCATTCTTTAGGGGCTTGTTTAAGGCCATATAGATCTTTGGTATGTTTAAAAACATGATTATGATGTTTTGAGTCTAGAAAAACTGGGGTTGATTGACAAACACTTCTTCTTGAACAAAACCATTTAGAAAATAACATTTAACATCCATTTGAAATAGTTTGAAATTGAAGTATGATCTAAAGGCTAATAGAATACGAATAGATTCATGTCTAGCTACAGGATCATATGTTTCTTCATATTCTAGACCCTATTGTTGATTATAGCCCTTAGTAACAAGTCTTTCTCTATTTCTTAAAATGATTCCATTTTCATCACATTTGTTTCTGAAAAACCACATTACACCAATTACAATCATTTCTTATGGTCTTTCAACTAAATTCCAAACTTGATTCCTTTCAAATTCATTTAGTTCATCATGTATTTCTTTAATACAATCTTCATCACCTAAGGCCTCACTTGGAATTGTAGGTTCGAATTTTGAAATAATGGAAATATTTTCTATTTCATTTCTTAAGAAATTTTTGGTCCTTATAGGTTGATTTATATCACTAATGATATTATCACTAGGATGATTCCTAAGAAATAATTGATTTGGGTTTTGTAAAACCTATTCATCAACATATGGTAGAAATTATTCTGGGGTAAAAGTTTCAGGAACACTTTCTTGAACATTTTCTTTATTAGAAGAATCTTCTAATAGAGGTTGATAAACATTTTTAGAAAACACATCCGAGGATGTAGTTTGGAGTTGGTTGAAAACAAAAGAATTAGTTTCATCAAATTTAACATGCACTTTTTCTTCAACAGTACAAGTGTTTTTATTGAAAACCTTATATGCCTTAGATGATGTAGAAAAGCTTAGAAAGATTCCTTCATCAGATTTTGGTGCGAATTTGTGTAGATTATATTCAGTATTCAGAATGAATACTTTTCACCCAAAAGCTTTGAAGTATAAAACATTAGGTTTCCATCCAGCCCACAATTCATAAGGTGTTTTATTAAGAAATAGTCTGGTTAAAACATGATTTCTAGTATAACAAGAAGTATTTACAACATCAGCTGAAAAGTGTTTAGCAATTGAGTATTCACTCAACATGGTTCTGGTTATTTCCTGAAGAATAAGATTTCTTCTCTCAACAACACCATTTTTCTGAGGAGTTCTTGGAGCTGAGAAATTGTGAGTAATACCTTTCTTACTAAAAAATGTTTCAAAATATGAATTTTGAAATTCCCCACCATGATCACTATGAATAGTTATCAATGTTAGGTTTTTCTCATTTTTATCTTGGGCTCTAAAGGTTTTGAAATAGGAAAAGGCTTCATATTTCTTTTTTATAAAGTAGACCCATGTAAATCGAGTAAAGTCATCAACTAAAACAAATTCATAGTATTTTTCTCCAATGCTTCCAATTTGTGAAGGACCAAAAAGAATCATATTCATTTGGTGTAATTCATTATAACTTGAAACTTAATTAGTTGATTTAAATCTAGTTTTATGTTGCATTAAAAATTGACAAGGATCACAAAATTTTTAAGAATCATATCTAAGATCTGGTAATCCCTTTACAATTATTTTCTTTGTATGTTTACAAAGGTTTCTTAACATGTAGTACCCTAGTCTTCTATGCCATATACATGATTGGTATTTAGTGCTCTTAGGCAAGGTAGCTATTGGATCCTAAGGTCTTCTATGTTAATAGTGTATATAATATCTTGCCTATGGGTAGAAAGAATGAATTTATCCTTGGAATTGTGAACTAAGAATTTATCGTTTCTGAAATTCACAAGATATCCTTCATCACATAGTTGGCATATGCTGATGATATTGTGCTTATGGAATTTAACAAACAAAACATTTTATATAAGAAATTTCTCAAAAATACAATATTACCCATTCCCAAAAAAATTCCTTGAGCATTATCTCCAAAGGTAACCTTTCCACACTTTGTTTCGATGATCTTTTCAAAGAAATCTTTGTTTCCCGTCATGTGTCGAGAACGACCACTATCCATGTACCAAATGTTCTTATTGGTACACTTCTTATTTTCTTGAAAAAGAAACAATTAGTTTTTTGGAATCCAAACTTGTTTGGATCCAGAATGGTTAGATAGAATAATTTTAGGAATCCACATTTGTTTTACAAAATAGGCTTTATGAAATCCTAAAGACTGGGTTCTATTATGAGTACAATCTCTTTTCTAGTGTCCTCCACATTGAAATTTAGAGAAAAGGGGGGTATTTTGAGGAACAAAATAGTTATTACTAAAAATTGGTTTAGAATGAGTATAACCAACACCAGAATAATTTCTCAAAGGTCTAATTTGAGAATACATTTTATCAATGTTTTACTTGCCATAAGTAAAGTTTGACAAACACTTTTTCAAGGAAAACATTTCTGATTTTATTTTTAAAAATATGTTTTTATCCTCCAAATCATTTGATTTTGACCTAGAGTTAGGCTTGAAAACATTTTTCTTATAAATTACGTTTTCTAGATCCTTAGAAAGTTTATCCTTTCCAGAATTGAATTTCTCAAGGGTTTTTAAAATACTATCAAAATAAAAATTTTTCATATCAAGATAATTAGAATGATATGATACTTCTTTAGTGAAAATTGATATTCGAGAATTTGCTTTATCATTCTTTTTATTGAGTTTAGAATTTTCATTCTCAAGTAATTTAGCAAACCTAGACACTTCTTAAAAGGAATGTAAAGTATTATGTTCTTGATGACGAAGACTCATCATTTGATGATTCATAATATTTATTATCATTATAATTTGAATTCAAGTAAATATTTGTAATAGATTCAGCATTGTGTACCTTAGCCATGAGATAATGATCTTTAATTGGTAGTCTGGATATAAGTCCAATATTCCTTTGTACTGAAGATTCATATTCTGAAGAATTATCTGATGAATCGCTACCACTTGCACTCAAAGTATCATTTTCTTTCAAGACATTCTTTGTCTTTGTCTTGTAATATCTTTTCTTATTTCTTTTAGAATTATTCTCCTTTCTGTATTTTCACTTCAATAAAGGACAATCAGGCCTTATATGTCCTACTTTCTTACATTCATAACAAGTAAACTATGAATCTTTTTTATCCTTCCAAGCTTTAATTTTTTATCTTTATTGCAATTCTTTCCTTACCTATAATCTTGTTCATCTTTCGAGCAAGATTGGCTAACTCATTATCTGAAAGATCACAATCACTTGAATCAGACACAACAACTTCCTTAGCTTTGGATCTTGTTATCCATTCAGGTGTTTTAGATTTAGATGTTGTGGTAAAAGCTACACTTCTGTTTCCATTTTTCATCTTGTTGAAATCGGAATCTCTCTTCATTCTTGTCTCGTGCTATAGAAGAGTTCTAAAGAGTTCATCAAGAGTAATCTGAGAAACTTTTCTATTTTCATCAATAGCTTTCCTTTTTGACTCCCAATCATTCGGAATTATAACAATAATTTTGTCAAATAGTGCTTAATCATGAAGACAATTTTATCCCATAGATTGTATGATGTTGACAGTTGTCATAAATCTTTGTTTCACTTTACATACCAGATCTCCATAAGGAAAAATAAATCCATGATACTCTGCTCGAAGCCTTTATCTTCTTGTTTCTATAACCTTGGATATACTAAAATGTGTGACTTCTAATTTCTTCCAAATACAGTTGGCTACTTCACTAGAAGATATCTAGCTATATATATTCCTAGTCATAGATGATAGCAATGTATTGCGTACCTTGTAATTCAATTGATATTTTTTCTTCTCTTGATTAGTGAAAGTACTGACATCTTTGTCAGAAATTTTGTAACCTCCAGTAAGAATAATAAAATTGTCTACACCAGTATTGATAGAAAATGTCTTCATTTGATATCTCCAGTACTCATAATCATTACCATCAAATATAGGTGGTCCAGTTGGATTTAGATTTTCAATTCACCCAATATTAATTCCTGCCATTTAATGAAATAGAATCTTTTCCACTCCACATGTTAGTGTAGTAAATAGATGAAACAGTAATATAGAATAATAAGAGCTAGTAGTACAAATTAATGGAATCCTCCTCTGATACCTATTGTTGGATCGAATATGTAGATGTATATGTATATTAGATGGAACAATACCTGAGGGGGGGGGGGTGAATTGTAGTTTTAAAAACATTGTGTTTAAACACTAAAGAAATTAGTTTAAATGATCTTAAACTAATACAATTCACAACAAAAACAAAGAACCAAAATTGTATTGAATATAAGGGTATGATATGATGTAATACTATAAGAAAACTAAAGAAATTGTATTCAAGATGAATACAAAAATCAGAGTAATACAATAGTAAAGAATTCTATGATATAGCGTATAGAATCAATCGATACAATATGTAACAGTATGGTTGTAATTGAAACAATTACAAATGAATATGTAATGAAGAAAATAAAACAATACAATTTCCTTTCTTAAAACAAACAGCAGTGGAAATGTAAAAGTATTACAATTCTTTTGACCCAAAGAGAAGGGTTATCCTTTTACCTAGGATAATAGGTCTGTCTTACCAACACCTTGTTAAGCACTCAAAACGATGATTGGTATGTCTGTCTTGATATCCCTGCAAGCCCTCGATACGATGATCGGTACCTCTATCTTGATATCCCTGCAAGCCCTCGATTTTGTTGGTAATCGGCACCTCTGTCTTTCAATCACTTGAAAGCCCTCTATACGATGATCAGTAGCATCGTCTACCTATCCCCGGCAGCCCTCGATTGTTATCACCTGATTGGTCACACAAAGAAAAGAAAACCAATTATTGAAATACAAAAAACTAAGAACGATCCGTTCACGTTTTTTAGTTTCAAGGATTTCGCACGGAGCAGGAGAGAAGTCACAACGTCTCTCTCTAGAACATGATATAAGCAATGTCTCACAGTTGTGTTTTTTTTTCTTGACTTCAAATGACCTCTTATTTATAGGCCTCAGGTTCCAACGGTCATATTTTCTCCAACGGTCATATTTATCTGAAAAACTCAGAGGGACTTGGACACCTGGCATTATAATGGTCATATTGAAACAGAAAACACGACATCGTTTTGACTAGTTTTAAACTAACTCCATGACTTTGTTTTGGTTAAAACAAAAGATATATGAAGATGATAAACATGAGTAAGATTAATACGAAACATGTGTTTTTGATAAAGGAAAAAAACAATAGAGTAATGAAATCAAAGTATGAGTACTATAAGTATTACTTAGTGTAATGTATTGATACGATAAAAACTGAGTATGATTCATAAAACTCAATATGATTAACGGAGTCAATATAATTTCCAGAGTCAGTGTGATAATTATAGTCAGTACGTTAAACATGGTCAGCACGATCAGCATGATCCGTACGATAAGCATGGTCTGTACAAGAAGCATGCTCAGTACGATCAGCATGATCAGTACGATCAACATGGTCAGTACGATAATCATGGTCAGTATGATAAGCATGGTAAAAGACATTTGTGATTTCCAAAACAAGATATAAAAGTCAAAAGAGAACTTTTGACTCAACAATAACTATCAATTACATAATAATATTTTAATTGAATGTCATGTTTCGTTTATACATGGTGTTCTCTATAGTGCAATTTTAACTCTATGTTTCCCATAAAGAAAGATAAAATCAATGTTTCATGTAATGAAAAATATTGAAAATTTTAAAATAATGTAGAAAAAATCAAAAAATCTTTAACTCTTACAAATTTCATCCAAATAAATAATAATGACATGATAAGTAAAATAATTAATGATGAAACATATAATCAAGTACTAAGTATGTAGGTTATAGGGCCCTAACTCCAACAGAATAAAATTTCCACTAGATCCAACATGGAAAAACTCTCATTCCACTATCAATCACATGATAATCATTCCTCTAATGAGGTATATACATCATCAAGGGGGTATCCATGTTTTCTTCATTGGTTACTCCACTGACTACAACCTCACCTCATTGAGAAAGGTCCTTTCACAAATGAAAATTATAATGTGTGTGGTTTCCTCATTTAAGTGAACTAGGATTTTTTGTAATGGACACCATCATAACACCCTTATATGTTGTAATTTTTTTGAAATGATATAACCTTTTTTATATTTCTTATTTCACACAATATTGAATATAGAATTTGGAATATGAAAGCACTATGTTTGGCTTGCATTATACGAAACCCCAAGTTATTATTTTACCCCAAAAACACTTATATTCTATTTATGTACATGAAACACTTTTTTTATTTTGTTAAACACAATTTAGAGTTATTTTGTTAACTTGCATGACATGTAAGACCAAGTTTTACAAAACTGCAACATACTATTAATATTAATGTTAAAATATTTCTATAGTCTTCACCTCACCATTGGAATGGAGTTTATGAATAAGAATAATTAAATTATGAAAATATTGTATACATATTTATATAAATGGAATAATTTGGGGACCAATTAACTTGAAATGATGGTAAAACCTGTTTTAAAAATATTGTAATCCTTTTTATACAAAACAATATTTATGAAATGAAACAATTTTTACCATAATAAATTAACTAAAACACATTTATTGTTAAACAAACTTTACCACATTAAAAACACGCATTCATGAAAGGTCTATGAGATTAATTTAAAATTGATTTATTGAACTCATGTTCATACAATTTGAAAATATGTAATCTATAATTTTAATCATAATAATAATTATAATGTCCAAAAGACAATTTGTGGACATATTTAGGCCATATCCTCCATTTTATATAAACTAGAAAATTAGTAGAGGTACATGATGTAAGGGAGACCACTAAATAGTGTTTACCTTTTATATTTACTAGAATGCCACTCCTCCACCACTATAAAATGGAACTCACACCCCTCACTGCCTCACAGAATTACATAAAATTTAGATAGTAAAAAAACACCCCATTTAATCTAAAAACCTCTCTCTTATAAACATATAGTCTTCACTTTTGTTAGAAATAAAACCTTGATATTTCTTTGGTGCAAACCAAAAGGATTTACCCAACGAAGAGGTAACAACCTTAAACAATCCCTTTAGTTTTATTTTAATTATATACAACATCAATTAGTCCTATTATAGTCTTATATAATAATATATTTATCCCCAATAAAGTTATATGTGGCTATTATAAGTGTGGTACATACACCTACACACACTTCTATTAAATTGGTAACGAGCATTACATTCACGTGTGTGGAAGACTAATACCTTGTGAAAACATGTTGTTAATTTTTTTAATTTACCACCTCTAAAGGTGGAATTTATATGGGATATACAATTTAAATATTAAATATATGATATAATTAATTTCTTAATGATTCTAGAATTATTACATAAAACATACCATCAAGCTTTCCATTATGTGTAATTGTGTTAACATCATTTGTGGATGTGTGGACTACATCCTCCTCAAATAGATGTGACTATTTCACACATTACATGATATATATTAATGATTGTTATGTAATCCTTCCATTTATTTAAAAAAAAATTATTAGATTTTACAAGTAGATGATCTTTAAAGTCGAGTGTCTTGGAAAAAATTTATATAATACAGGAAAACATATAAGATTATTTTAATCCAATTCAAAGTATTCTTGTAATTTTAATCAAAAGTAAAATTACCACATCTCATAACCTGGGGACATGTATCAAAGGATATGATGATCATAAGTCCTGGTAATGGGAAATATGGAAGACAATTTACATTTGAACTTGAGAGATTATTATATGAAGATGATGAAATATAAAAAAGTCACAAGAAGAAGAATATCATTATAATAAGAACATGGATCATATCTTGAAAATATTGATACAAAATGTAATTTATAAATTCAAAATCATATCTCCATGTTCTATCCCCAAGGTGTCATAAAAATTACCAACGTTATTCACCAAGGTATCATAAACTTGTCTTCTCTATAGATTAATTTTTTTAACCAATTCAATGGAAAGATATCATGGTGTAAACTTAATTTTTATTTATTTTATTATGATACATATAGACCATAATCCAACATTTCATAAATAACTCAATGAGAATAAATTAAATGGGTTTTATATAAAAAAATTGGGACATTATGAAAAGTGGTTAAAAGATGATCATTATTAAATTCATAACCCATGGAAATTTAATGAGGGTTTTATGTATGTAAATTCCCAAATAAAATAAATAATTTTATGTATTAATGAATCCACATTTAAATTAAATAAGACTATGTAATCAAATCAAGAAAATAAGAGAATTTCCTGATAAAAAATAGAGAAATTTTGAGATAAAAATTCTACAACATAACAGCTATGCAACATGGTTTTAGAAAAAAAATTAAAAAGAGAGGTGATAAGAGTAACCTATTCATAAAAGACTAATAAAATTGTATAGGTATAGAATAAAATTTAAATAAGAACATGTTATGGAATCATTAAATACATAGCACATATAATAGGATTTGAATGGAAAAGAGACGTTGAGAATTCCCTAACCATGAAGAGTAACTTCTAAAACTCTAGGATTTGGACATGGAGTGATTGAAGAAAATTTTGAGGACTCCATGAAATGTAGAATTATCAGATATTTGAGGATAAATAATTTGGAATGAAGGGAAATGAAGTAATGCCTTGGAATTTATAGTAAAAGGGAGGGAGTTTTTTTTTAAAATTTCAAGGACACTATATCATTGGTATTTTAAAATACATTGGCTTGCCCGTTGTATTTGACCATGGTTTTGACCAGTTGGCACATCATAAAATATTTTTATCCAAATGTGTCTACCAAAATTTTAAATTACATATTACAACATTATGATGTTAAAACACACTGATAACTCAAAAAATGGTATTTTTACTATTCACTTAAACTATTAAATCACATTACCATTCAAGATTCCCAAATTATATTTATACATACTTAAGTGATGTTACAATTCCACTGGTCAGATTACAATTCATAAGTGTAATATTACTATTCATAATTTACTATTCACTTAAAATTATGTTGATCTTATCATACATTAAATTTCATAATGATCACAACTTTATATGTCTTATTTTTCAATAATTTCAAATTATCATTTGTTTAAAGTATGAAAATATTTTAAAATACACTTTTTTCCATATTATTCAATAATATGAAACTTCTTAGAAAAAAGTGTAAATTATTCTTATATTATTTTTGACATTTCAAATTAAAAAATGATGGTTGTTTTACCATATTAAGAAATAAAAATTTTATTTATTCAAATGGATTACACAATGTCAATATGGCCTCTTTACATAGCCCCTTATAATGCCTACATAAGACCTAAGAGTAAGGTGTGCATTGATGATAGAATCTTTGGGCGGCTCAAACAACATTTCCCAAGTGGCGATTTCTATCAACATGAATATATCATATAAGAGATTATGTTCATGCTTTAAATGTTGAATCTCGGCTTGGGTTTTGTCCAGAGCAAATCCCAGTAATGCTAACCCTTCCCAAACTCTGACAGATGGGATTTGTATGACTATATTATACTAGATGAGGTCATTGAATATCCTTCTTATATTAATTAACCATGATCATTTTTATTTATAACCAATAATCATAACATTTAAGGTATAATTTAAAATGTTCATACAAATCAACTTCCATAATTAAAAAATGGTTATATAATGGTGAAAAACCTAATGTATCATTTCAATTATACCCTATTCATTAATAAAAGGATATAGTTTTTTTGAGTACAAAATATAATAACACACAAATTTGGGAAATGAATCTTATTCAAAATTTCAAGTCGTTGCATTCTTCCCCCCTTAAGAAATTTTTTCCTCAAAAATTCAACTCATACATCAAAATAGAAAACATATGGTAATTATTCCTCCTAGACTCCTTTAGTTCCAACATGGCTTCTTCATATCTGTGGTTCCTCCAAAACACTTAAAAAAGGTAGGTAGTCCTATTATATAGAACCTTGTATCTACGATCCAAGATCTCCACCTGTTTCTCCTCATATCTGAGGCCATAATAAAGTTCTACCACCTCTTTATTTAGTAAATATAAAGCATCAGGCATGTAATTCCTCAAGAGGAATACATGGATGACATCATGAACTTGTGCTATATTTGGAGGAAGTTCAAGCTGATAGGCCACTGCTCCTAGGCAATCAAGGATTTCATATGGGAAAATGTTCGTAGGGCCAAGTTTCAATTTCTTCCCAAACCTCATGACTCTCTTACAAGGTGAAATTTGAAGAAATAATTTTTCACCAACCTCAAATTCAAAGTCACTTCAACGGATATCAACATAACCTTTTTTTCTACTCTGAGCAGCCTTATATGTTTTTTTAGATAGCATGATCCATTTCTATCATCTCTTGCACATGATCAGGCCCAATAATCATTATCTCACCTACTTCATTCAAAAAATTAGGATTTGTACATCCCTTCCCACATAGATCTTCATAGGGTGACATTTGAATGCTTGAGTGGGAGTCGTTGTTGTAAGAGAACTCACCTAATGGGATATGTTGATCCCATCCACATTTAAATTCCATTGAGCATGTTCTAAACATATCCTCAAGTGTTTTAATAGTCCTTTCAGATTGTTTATTATTTTTGGGGTACATAAATTCAATTCTACAGTGAGAGCATCTAGAATAATTATCCAAAGTTTTGATGTGAAACTTGGATCATGAACTGATACATTGGAAAGTGGAACTCCATGCAGACTTACCACTTTTTTCACATAAGTCCTAAAAAGTTAATCATTATAGAAATCATCTCAAATCGAGATAAAATGGGCATCCATGGTGATACATTCCACTATAACCCATATCGCACTACTTTCTTTAGATGTTCATGGGAAACTAGTGAAAAACTCTACAGTGATTTTGTCCCACTTCCATGATGGTATGGGTAGTGGTTGTAATTCCCCATTTAGAAGTTGTCACTTTGCCTTTACTTTATAACATACCAGGAACCTTTTAGTGTAGTTATTAATCCCCCTCTTTATATTATCTCACCTATAATGATCATAAAGGTCTCTATACATTTTCCTACTTCCAATATTTTTAAAGAAAATATATCTATGAGCTTTATCCATTAGCTCCTTTATTTCCAAAATATAATATACACATATCCTTGTTAGAAATTTCAGTACACCTTCCTAATCAATATTGAACTCAAAAAACTTCTCATCGTTCACTTACTCAAACTTCTTCTATAACAAAGGATCTTATTTTGGAGCTCTCTTGATCTTATCTTGTAATGGAGGTTGAGAAGTAATTTGGGAAAGGTTTGATGATGTCACCTCCCTTAAAATTCCCATGTCTAGTTTCACCAGGTCTTTGATCAATGAATCTCTTTGATTCATCATCATGGAAAAAAACTACCGGGTCTTTCTTATATAATGAATCATTGACTTTGTTTTCTCTTCTGGGATGATGATGAATTGAAAAATAATAGTCTTTAAAAAGTTCCAACCATATCTGTTGTCTCCTTTTCAATTCCTTTTGTGTGAATATATACATCAATCTTTGATGGTATGTGTTTATATCAAACTTATCCCCATAAGTATAATTCCTCCATATCCTTAGAGAAAAAAAACTACATCCATCTCCATATCATGCATAATATATTTCTGCTCATGAGTCTTCAACTATCGACATTCATATCAATCACCTTGTCATTTTACATGAGGATTCACCCAATCCCTTTCTGAGATTCATCACAAAAAATAACTAATCCTTATCCACATGAGAGCAGAGCTAACATGTGTTCAGTAACCAATCTCTTCTTCATCTCTTGGAAACATTCCACATGGTCCATCATCTAGATAAACATACCACCTTTTTGAGTTAACACGGTTAGTAGATAACAATGGCATGAAAAGTTTGTCACAAACCTCCTATAATATCCCACTAATCTAAGGAAACAATGAATCTTAGTTGTTGTAATAGGATGAGACAACTCCTATACAACCTTTTTCTTTGTAGGGTCCACTATGATTTCTTTATTGGTAACAATGTGCCCCCAGAATGATTTTTTTATCAAAACACACACTTTATGAACTTTTCAAAAAGCCTCTCCTTCCATAGAGTATGAAATATAACCCTTACATGATCCTCAAGCTCCTCGCAAATTTTAGAATATATCGAAAGATCATCAACAAACACTTTCTCAAAATTATAAAGTTAGTCATTAAAAACTCTATTAATCAAATCTATAAAATAGTAGGTGTATTAGTTAGTCTGAAGGGCATAAAAACAAACTCATAATGCCCGTATCTTGATTAAGATATGGTTTTTAGAATATCTTCTTTATTCACCCTCAATTGTTGATAACGAAATCAAATATAAATGTTGGGGAAAAATTTATCCCCATGATGTTGGTAAAATAAGTCATTGATTCATGGAAGAGGTTATTTTTTTCACTATGATCCCATTTAGTTCTCTATATTCAATGTAAACCCACATCAATCCTTCCTTCTTATTCACAGAAAGAACAAGTGATCCACAAGGACACATAATCTTTCGGATAACCCCCTTCTCCCGAAGATCTCGTTATTTCTTCATTAATTCCTCCGAATCCACATATTCCATCTTATATGAGGTCTTCAGTATCAGATGAGATACAAGCCTGATTTCAATGGAGAGCTCTACCTCTTTTTTTGGTGGTGGTCTACGTAACTCCTCCAGAAATACAAAAATGTATTCTTGGTCGATGGGGATGTATTCCATCCTTGTACTCTAATTTCCTTTTTCTTATTCACTAATAAACTACATATAGAAGTCTATGGGAGGTTCTTCTAGAAAATATTAGGTCAAAACATATATCCATAAAAGATAATTGTTGGTTTCCCATTCAATACTAATGAGATTTCATTTCGTCATCATTTGATCTTAGGATTATACTTTGAGAGCCAGTCCACCCCTAGTATAATGTTGAATTACAACATTAGCATGACTACAAGACTTGAAATAATATTATTCTCACTAATGTAAAAAAAAACTAGAGTTTCAATACACTGATGATGCCTAGATAATCCCACCATGAGTCTTGACTAATAACTCTACTTTTATCAATTTCGGGGTTGATTCTAAATCCTTTGCAAACTTAAAGAAAGTAATAGAATACGTGGAACCAGAATCAAACAAAGTACTTTCTATCTTTGAGATAAAAACAAGAGTACATGGAACGATATAATTTTTTTCTTCAACATCCAGAGTTGCAATATCAAAAGAATGACTTTACCCTCCTATCCTTTGGTAAGGCTGGTGGTGATTTCCCTGAACTGCCCTCGAATTTGGATAGTGATTGGAAATGTTTCCATGCTATCCACACTTGAATCATTGTATTTCAGATAGGGACTACCCCATATTCCCATTATCATTAGTGTTTGGATGTTTAGGCATCACCTCACTATGATAATTCCATGTGATATGGTCATCTCTTACACACTTGTAGCACTTCCCACTCCCAAGTGGACAGTTCCCCGAATTCTTATTCCCACACTTATTACACATGGGATGTTGCACTTTCTTACATCCTATTCTCTGATCAAATCTCATCCCTATGTTTGGCTCCATTTATCTCTTGTTTTCATTGGATTTATGAGACCACTGCATCTCACCAAACTTCAATTCAACTTCCACAACACTCCTCACGATCACCTCATAGTTATCATTGTCTCTGTTGGCAATATTTTTCTACAAATTTGGCTTTAGTCCTCCAAATAATCTATCAATAATCCCATTAGGAACTATGAAAAACATTCATGTGTAATGAGAATGTCTTGTAAAGTTCATCTCGTAGCTTCTAACAGATTCATTCTCAATCTGATTCATCTTGTGAAGCTCCTCCATTTTTGTTCTCATCAAATTGGATAAATACTTATTGAAGAAGAACCATGTGAACTCTTACCACTCCATAGATTCGACCTCCACTATTGGACTCATGTTTTCAAAAAGTTCCCACCAATAATCAGCTTGTCCCACTAAGCGTTAAACAGCTAGGATGATCTTCTCTATTCAGAATAGTAGAGCACATAAAATATCCTTTCAATAGAGATGATCAACTATTTAGAAATCAATGGGTCGAGAGATCCACTAAAGGTTACTGGTTGATGAAACATAAGAGAATCAACAAAAAGTTGTTCCTTTCATGGTGAAATCAGTATCTTAACTTGATTCTATTTATTTCCCATAACACGAGTCAGTTGGCTAATAATTCTCATGAACGTTTCCATTCCGGATTACATTGGAGGGACACCATTTCATAGTACATTGTGGTCTGTATTTACATAGTTCCTCCTATTTCCTGCAATTTTCTAAAAGAAAAAACAATTAGTGAGAAACTTATTTCATTAATGAATCATTTATCTATAAATTTTTTTTGTGTCCTAAAACATCATTCTTAAATATGTTAATCTTTAACAATAATTACATTTCACTATAAATTAGTCATAAGGATTTATAAAAATAATGTGATTAACCAAACATATACCCTGGGAGTGTCCATATATGAGTGCATCAAGGCCCTTTTTCGTGCAGTAGTTCCCATTCTATCCTAGATCAATGTGGTGTTTTTAGGATTTACATGTAGATACATCTATGCTAGAGCCACATCCACTAGTTCTTACCTATACAAGGATTTATTTTTTCAGAAACCTCTTACTTAATATTTCACCAAAATACCAAAAAGTTTTTTAACATTTAAAATTTTATATAGGGTTCTTCTTAATGCTTCAATATCCTAATTTCCTTAAATAACTAAACCACCATTTGACAAAAAATATGGAATTCTGCCTTTTTTATATAACTTTTCATTATATTTTACCAACAAAGGATCTTTAAATTATAGTGTCTTGAAAAATAGGTACATAATACATGAAAAAAATAACATTATTTTAATACTCTTGAAATATTTATTGAAATTTTTACCCTATGTACAATTACCGCATCTCACAACTTGGGGGCATATATCAAAGGAAAGGGTGAGCATAAATCTAGGTAAGGGAAAATAGGGAAAATATTTTACATGCGAACTCAAGAGAATACAATAAGAACATGAGGAAATATCATAAACGAATGAGAAGATGAATATCATGATAATAATAAAATAGATAATATCGTTAAAATTTAGGTAAAAATTTAATTTATAAATTAATAATCATATTTACAAGGTCCATCTCCAAGGGGTCAAAAAAATTACCATGGTTATTCACCAAGGTAACATAAAACTATCCATATCTATAGATTAATTTCATTACCCAATGAATTGGAGTGCTATCCAGGAACACCCTTAACATGTATTTATTTTCAGGTGATCCACATAGATCATAATCATACATTTCATAATTTAAACAAAAAGATTAAAATAAATGGGCCTCGTATCAAAATCGCAACGTATTAAAAAGTTATTAAAAACATGATCATTATGTAATTTATAACCCACAGAAAAAGAATAAGGGTTTTATGTATATAAATTACAAAATAAAATATATAATTTTTAATTTTTGATTAATACCCATATAAATGAAATTGTTTTTGGTATTAACATAAAGAAAATAAGTGAATTTATTGAGAAAAAAAGAGAGATAATTTGAGATGAAAATTCTACAGCATAACGACTAAGACTCATGGTTTTATAAAACATTAAAAAGAGAGAAAATATAGGTCACAACTAAATAAAAGAATAATAATATAGTATAGGGACAAAATAAAATGAAAATAATAACATGGTATGGAAACATGAAATACATACCTCATAAAAGAGAACATGAATGGAAAAAATCGACGTTGAGATTTCCCTTACATTGAAGAATAACTTCTAAAACTATAAAATCAAGACCTTTATGGACTGAGTAAAATTTAGAGGTATCCTTATAAGGTAAAACTTTCATATATTCTAGGTTAATTAATTTGAAATTAATGAAAATGAAGTAATGGCTAGATATTTATTGTAAATGTGAGGGAGTTTTTTATTAATTTCAAGGACACCTCATCTGTTGTATTAGAGAATCCATGGGATTTCCCACGGTATTTTCATATGTATTGGGACACTTGGGACACTTCATATAATATTATAATTCAAATGAGTATACCAGAATTTTAAATTATAAATTACATCATTATGATGTCATAAAGCACACAAAAAACTCAAAAACTGTATTTTTACTATTCACCAAATAAATTATAAAAAAACTCATAAATTTACACTGATCTAAAATAGATATTATGAATTCAAAAATGAACACTATTTTATGAAAATAATTCTCTATATATGATAAATTTAATTTTTATGTAAACTCCCTATTTACCTGAAAAAATACTAATATTTAACTAATAATTTCTAAAATAGTTGTGTCATTATGCAATTACATCAAATTTCCATTCAACATGCCAAAATTTTATATATACTTACATAAGTTAGGTTAATATTATATTATTCATATTTCTACTATTATGGGTAATATTACTATAAATAATTTTCTAATCACCAATAATTATGATGATCTTATCAGACTCTAAATTTCATATAGATCCCAAATATATAGGTCTATATTTTAAAATCATTTTACATTATCAATTATTTAAATTATAAAAAATATTTTCAAATAAATCTTTCCCAATGTTCATCAATAATATGATACTTCTTAGAAAAAGACAAAAATTCATCCTATATGAATTTTGACATTTGAAATTCAAAAATGATGGTTATTTTTCCATAATAAGAAAAAATAATTTTATTTATAAAAAAGGATTAGAAAAAGTAACTAATTACTCTTTACATAGACCCTTATAACACCAGCATAAGAGATAAGAGTATAGTATGCAATGGTGGTAGAATCTTGGGGCGGCTTGGACAACATTTCCTGAGTGGTGATTCTATCAACTTGAACTTCTCCCAGAGGTGATTAAGTTCAATATTAACATCTTGAAGTTTCACATGGGCTTGATTCATAGCAATGACCAGTGATACAACCTCCTTCCCAAGCTCTGATATATGGGATTTGTTTGACCTGGGTCTGCTGGATGAGGCCTTCGACTCTTCTTTTGGTATAAATTAACCTTGATTATTTTTATTTATAAACAATAATCATAACATTAAGGGTATAGTTTCTAATGGGCATATAGACTAATGGTCATAATTAACCAATTATTATGTGATAGTCAAAACCCAAAGGTCTAATTTCAATTATACTCACACAATTAATAAATGGATATTTTTTTGTTGAGTACAAAATAAAATAACACTCAAATTAAGGGAAAAAATATTTTTCAAAAGTTTAGGTTGTTAAAATGGTTTTAGTAAAATTATATAATAAATATAAAATGATAATTATATTTAAATGATAATATATCTGTACATATATTTTACTTTTTTACTTTATTTCAATATGATAATAAACGATAATAATTTTTAAGCATTTATACAGCTTACCGTCTCCATGAACGGTGTATTTGATTTAATATATCAATATTTTATTGATTGTTATAAATATTTCTATACTCAATCTATATGATATTTACATCATGTTTTACATTTTGAAAATAATTTAATTATGATCTATGTAATAGGAAAAATAATAACTCATCATAATAGATATAAGAAACAAAGAGGATATTACCTAAAATGTAACATTATAATGAGATTGTTAATAAAAGGGTAATATTTATTTTTAAAAGATAGTCATAAATCCACATTTTTTAAATAGAAAAAATAATGCCCATTTTAAAACTGGGAAAATGGTTGAACCCATTACATGACCTGTATGAAATGCAATCTTAAAAAACAGGAACCAATGCCCATACATGGTCTCAACTACCCAATAAGAAACATAAATAATAACTAGTACCATCCGGAAGTCTCATCACTCCCCCTCAATGTATGAATATGCAGTAGAAACTTCATATTATGATGATTTTCTACCCCTATAAAGAAATGCGCTGTTCTAGAGAAAAACATATTGTAGAGGACTCCTCCACCCCTCTCTGACATGTTGTAGGAGAATCGAATGATAAGTGCCAGAACACCTATTTCTCTCTCGATCCATCCACCCACACTTTTTCTCAAAGAACATGGTGCACATAAAACATGATGAATTGAACAATTAGACAAAAATAACCATGAAAATATCAATAATATAGTTCCCATTTATCCTTCAAACATGTGGATTGTTGCTAGAATGGTGGATTTCAGAACACCCATCCCACTAAAGAGGCTGCCCTCCCGAAAATAACTATAATTAGTAGAACCTCTTTCCAATTGAAATAAGAAAAATCCAGTTCATTTAATGGAAATTTCATCCCATCCAAAATCCAACAAAAATAGAAAAAACTCACAAACATCAATATGAAAACCATTAATTATTCTCCATCCAATGGAGAAAAACTAGAAGCCACTTATATAACCACCGGTTCCTAAAAACAAAGCCTATGAAAATGAATAGTGGATCATACATGTATCTAGTCAACTCCATGAATCACCCACCTTTATAATTCTATCTCATCAAATCATTCCAAACCAGGGCTAACACCACACCTTGGAACCCGTTTTGTCCCATTCCACCTCTGGTACACGAAATCTTCCATCAAAAAACATATACCAATAACCCAGGTGATGAATTTGTTTGGATCAACAGAATATATGAATATCTTTAGAATTTATAACCAATAAAATAAAATAAATTGTTACACAACAACCATCACCACTGAATGTAAGAGGAAGATGAAATGGGATTTATAGTAAGGGATAAAATGAAAAACATGATGATGATGACAAGAAACACTGATAGAAAAAATGGAATAGGGAAAACCTTCAAGAAAGAAACATAGATTCTAACCACCACATTCATCTAAAGAGAAATTAATTTCAAAATAACCAAAACTATACCTTCGCTGATTCTAAAATATACACAAATGGAAACTCAAGATCAATGATGGAAAGGGTTCTCTTTAGCGCACACTGAACACCAAGGCACCAAATCCTTCTACATCATGCCAATAATAGGGTAGTATAAATTAATAATAAAATCATATATGGTATTATATATGATGAAATGTTTTTTAGATATATAATAAACTTTTACTTATTATATAGTAAAATTTAATGTGTATAATGAATGTAAATAGTTAAGGTAAGAGTTTCTCATTTTACTTTTATTTCTATGAAAATTATTCCTTATTCACCAGTAATTTATTTTGTGTGTTGTATATAATATAAAATGATTTTATTCCATGATTTTTGTATTTATATTTATGATTATTTAAAAATCCATTTGATGAACTTTCTTTAATGGGGTTTTTGGATCAAAATTTACCAAATCGATAATGTTATTTTTCTAAATTTTTCTTTTTTGAGATATATTCCATGTCATGAACCTATATATTTCTATGAGGTGTATACACTCCCTATTCACATGTTATATCATGAATATATTTATATTCATGATATTTTAGTTTTGGAATAATGTTACTCGTCAATGAGGATTGTGATTCAATGTTACCCAATTGGTAACATTTTTTACTACATTCTAATTGTTATCAATATTTCTTATAAATATTCATCTGTTGATGAAATATTATTATCCATATCTCCATAAATCACATGATTATTTTCTCCTCTCATTATTGATGATATATTTATGTAATCTCACCATTTTCCACTTGTGGTACTTTTGATAATTAATAAATAACATTAAAGAAAATATAACATTTTTTCTTTTTTTTGGTTAGAAATATATGATCCCCAAAAACCATGTTTTCAAAAAATGTTTTAAAAAATATTATACTATTCTACGATGTTATTTTGAAGACATTCGTACTGATGTTTTAAATTTTTATTTTTTTAAAAAGGAATATTTTTTTGGTTTTCTAATAAAGGAACTTTTTAAAAAAATTTACAGTGAAAAAGGAAGGGTCAACATGATCAGATTCATCCTCCATCACAAACATCCTTTATTTGAATATTACATTTCATATATACAAGATTTATTTTTATGAAAATAATTTTTCAAATAATTTCTTGAATCTATTTTTTAATGTGTTTTTCAATCAAAAGTGTTTTGAATTATTTTATATAGAAGGGTTTAAATGATTTTGAAAGAATCCATTATATGTTTACAATGTTATATTCAAGGAAAAATGTTTTAAAAAAATTATGTTCAAAAAGTGTTTGAAATAATTTTCAGTTCTTCCTTTATATTTTTTCAATTTAACTCTTAAATAAATGGTTTTCAAAAAATTTTCATGATTTCTATATATGTTGTGATGGTTATTCTTAAAGAAAATGGTTTTTAGAATGTTTAATGTTTGAAAAGATATTTTTAAAGAAGAAAGGATTTTTACTCAAGAAGTGTTTTAATAGTTCTTAAAATCTCCCATTATTGTTTTTCAAAAAGTGTATGGAAAGAAATGGATTTAAAATTTATTTAAGGCTTTAAATAGTGATTTTCAATGACAAATTATTTTCAATTAAAAATGTTCTAAGTGGTATTTCAAAATCCATCTCTATCTAAGGTGTAACCCTTTGATATAGTTTATTATATGCTAGGATATGATCCAAGTATACCATTCATATTCATTCTCAAAATTGATTTTTTAATATTATGATGTCTATGAAACCTGTTTCTCTTTCACATGTTATATGTTTGTAAAACAAAATTCTCTTCCCCAGTTTATATGATTTTGAATCACTCTTTTTTTCATGGGTTATAATTGGGGAAATAATTCTGAAACCTTTATCCTTTTCACATGATATTAAATGAAGGAAATTTTATGATACCCAACTCATTTAATGGGATATAATATGATGTTTATCAAACCCATCTATTTTTAAGGGTGATGATATGATGCCAGTTTTATTATCTTTCGAGACATATTTTTATTATTTTCTTATGGAATATGTGGGACCTATTTATCCCTCCTATTATTTGTGTAAATATTTATGTATCATGAGATAATAGTGGGAAACAAGTGGATGGCATTGATCCACAATGGGATACAAGTGTGTTCTAATCTAAAATTGGATGTATGCATGTCCTGAACCAAATTGGGAAATAGGTGTGTCCTAATCCACTATAAGAAGACGAGGAAACCTGATCCACTATGAAAGATGGGGGAACCCAATCTAATATGGGAATAATGGGAAACATGATCCCTTATATGAAAAGAACTTCAACTTGGGATGATAGTTTATCCCTCCTAATTGGTGTAGTCCCCATGAAGTTCCCTAATATCTTTCGGAAATGTGATTTGAATTCTATGGAAGGATTTATTTGCGTCAACCTGATTACATGTTCAAAATCTTATGCATCGACCTATTTCTATGCGCATATATTTATACGAGCGCATGATCCCAAGTCCTTAACTTAATGAGTTAACCTATTTCTATTTACACATGTTCACAATGTCATAAGCTGATTTTTAAACCATAAGTCTATGTTTTATTACAATGTTATGATCTAATGGATGAATATCTTTATTCCCTTATGATTTATATATTATTAACTTCTAATCATAATGTAATGAGTCATGTATATTATCATTAATATATAGGGTATGATATTCAAATGTTATTATAACGATCTTATACCCTTATATCCATCTTATACATATGAATCTCCTTTATTTACTCTTTTTCAGTATCTAGGCACACCCCTTCTTATGTTTCCCTTCCCTTGGTAATGAAAGAAGGTTTTAAGTAGGAGTAATAAAGGGGAAATATCATTATAGGAGATTTTTAAGATCATTCACCAAGCTAAAAGATTATGTTTCCAAGTTCCCATTTCCACTAAACTATTATTATCCACATTCATGTATTATTTTAAAGTTCAAAATATTCACTTAAATTAATTTAATATTAATGTACCTTAATCTTGAGACATTATAGTTGATACAAAAGGGATGGTTTAGTAAAACCCTAGAATATAGGATGAGAAACCTTTAGTGATATAATTAGCGATATTTCAAGGGATTTATCTAAATATAAGAATAAGGTTTATTATATTTAAAATAAGGGATCATAATTTATACATTCTATATGTTATTTTTCGAGGTTTATGTGGTTTTCCACTATAATAAGTGTTTCTCACACTGTGATTTATGGCTTTAGTAAATGGTATGCATCAGATTAAACAGGGATAATGTTGAATTTGATCAAAAATTATAATGTATTTTAAAATAGGATGGTCCTTAGTGTGAAGAATATTATGATCATTCCTAGTTAGTTTTCATGGAACATGATTTACAAAATGTACCTTAACCAACTCCAGAAATCAATACAGAAAATAATGAAGTTGTTCACTGAGTATTCAGGTAATAGAGACCATTAATGAAAGAATATTTTTTCTTATTTTCTATAAGGACTCGGCCTTAAACCTTACTTAATGTTGAATTAAATGAATAATTCACATTGAGGATCCTTATAAGTTTAGAGTTTTATATAATTAGGACATAACTTATAACATCTCAAAAGATTACAAATTAGACACTTCTACATAGTTTCTTTTTTTTACAAAACATGATCTCTTAAAAAAGGTCATGTCTAGTTCCATGTTTAAGACAACATGACTTTTCCTTGATCCCATACATGACCCAATTCCACATTATATCATGTGAAAAACATTTCAAAAAAACTTTGGATGAGAATAAAAAGCACAGTAAGGGATACACAAAGAAGGAAAACTGTTATTTTTTCAAAACAATAAGTAAACCATGAATACTTTACCAAAGTAATACTTTTCACCTTTATGAAGTTGTAAATACTCTTCACTAAATAAAATATCATTACTTAACCTTTTGTAAACCTAATATTACCATAAAAACCATATAAAGAAAACATAACATATAAAGGTAACTTGGGACATAAACATACTAAAATGGAATAACCAAATGGTTGACTTCCATACATATCACTAAATGGAATATCCATACGGCTGACTTCCATACCCAATGCATTGGAGGTTATAATGTAACCACCCATCCTGGTATTCACGGCACCACCCATCATTTGGTTTATCACGTAACCACCCGTCAAATGTCCAAGTACCATTATAAATTCATAACTTATAAAACAATTATAAAGGAAAGAAAAAATTTCCACATTTCAATCACAATATATCACTTAAATATATTGACATAACAAAACCATTATCAAAAACATTTTCAATACAAAAATAAATAAAATATTATACGGTATTTATTTACTTTTATAAACATTACGACTTGTTGAGGAAGCCAAAGATCAAATAATACTCGCGGCGGCGGAAAAAGTTATTGTCACCGCATACATTAAAAGAACATTGATTTTTGTCGTTTAGTAAAATTCTTCATAGAAAAAGATTCCTTTTTTATAAAATTAAAAGTAAAATGTGTTTATACAGTGTATAAAGGAATGTCTTGTATTAAAACAAAATACGCCTCAATGAAAGGAGATTGAGACGAAGTCCCTTACAAAGATGGAAACCTTTGATTAACGATAAATCAATTACATAATTATGTATGACAAAAGAATAAAAAAAATATAAGTTGATATTAAGTGTAAAACAATCAGAGGTAATTCACACATATTCATAGAACGATATATTCATGTAGTACAAGTTTGAACCAATGAATTGAAATTGAGTTAAGAAGTTCCCTTGAAAAAAATTGATAGCGTAACTGTGTCACATTAAAATTAAAGAAATGAGTTTATGAGGGAGGAAATGGTATCTCATAACTTGGACATAAAATTTACATCAATAAGGATATAGTATAACATATCCCAACATAACAATATGTAAATTAAAAGACCCAACAAAAAAGAGTCTCTTAAAAAGAGGAGGGTGAAAGGTTCTCTTACTGATTTGGGTATCTTTCAAAACGTACACCCCATGAAAGAAGGTTCATACAATAAAGATTTAAATACCCATAAATTAAATTATATTACACAAAGAATAGAATAATTGGTAGTACATACACCACAGAAAAGGAAATAGTGGAAAATGTAGCATGAATCTCACAGGAACAAAAAGTGAGATAAAAACCCCTTACCTCTTTGTAATTAATCAATTCATATGACCAAAAGATAATAAGAACAAAATGAATCAGTGAATACCATGAATATAAATAGAATAATGATAATATATATCAAATGGAAGAACAAAATACACCACATGCAATAAATAAGTGGCGAACAATGGAGATCTCATGGAATTAAAAGTGAGATAAGATATCCCCTTACGAAAATTCGGCAGCCTAACGGCGCCACTTAAAACTTCCAAAAATGGATTGAAGATATCAATTTGGGTCTATAATCATATGAACATAAAAATTACAGTAAGATTAATATAGTAGAACATCCCCCAACATAAGAAATTGGAGCTTAAAAGAAGTGACATAAAATAGAGTACTTAAAAAGAAAGAGAGAGGTTGGATCCCTTACCTCATGTCCAACTTGACTCGAACATTCTTTAATCTTCTTAATAATAAACTAGAGATAATTTCTAATTGCTTAAGAACCTTTTTTCAGTTAACAATTCCTATTATATCACTTATAACCATTTTATGAACATTATGTAATTATTTAAGTTAATAACATTCGTTTTGTCGATCATTGGTACTTGAGTCAAAAATAAACTTCTTATAATTACAAGTTGTTCATGTGGTAAAATATCCATTATATCCAGAATTATATTAATGATTTAGATATCATATATATAATATATATTCATTATATAAATTCATTTATAATATTACATAACATTTAGAGGTAAGAAATGAAATGCACCGTTCAAGGAGACGGTAAGCCGTACGTACGCATGAACGCTACTTTCATTTCTATTTCATATTTAATGTAATGAAATAATAATGATATAAAGGTATATTATAATTTCAGTATAATATTATATATATAATATCATTAACACAATCCTTTATACATCCCACATATGGCATTAACGAATCAAATCACTTTGATGGGCGGTAGTCCGCACTTCCTAAAATGAAGATATTGCATTTACCCATAATGGAAACCATAAAGGTATGACATAAATGAAAAATACATCATCATATGGAAAACATAAAAATAATATATATCATATATAAATATAGTTCCATCATAATGGCCACCATTAGAGGTGGTAGGAGAAGATAGAACAATCATCATTTCGTGAGGCAGTAATTCGCCATCCACCAAAATAGTATGTTCTTTAACCATTAGACAGAGGTGTGTGTAATTGTAGATCTAATCCTTCACATAAAAACATCCTAGTATATTTTATATACTGGTTTTGTTACCAAATAAAGTAATAAAAAGATTTTAGTGGGTTGGAGAAGCAAAATAAACAAAATAACATAAGAGATGACATTACCATTAAATTGGATAACTCTTTTTGATTTAAGATCAAAGGCTTCCTTGGAAAGACTTCTTTCCAAAGTGAGGATTCTAAGAGTAACATAGGGGTGTCTAGAGACAATATGAGTAGATTTTGGTCGAGCCAAGGGCTTGAGAGGTGTGGGAAAGGAGGTATAGGTGGGGGCCATTTATAAGAGGGAGGAGGGGCACTCTTGGAAAGTCTTGAAAAGTAACTTTATTATAAAATGATTTTAGGATATAAAAGGTCCCAAAATTATATATTTCTAGGATAAGGTGATAAGGGTCCTAAATCCAACCATAAAATAGTTATTTGAAAAGTTTATGTCTTATATTTTACATTATCTTTTCATTTTAGTTAAATCCTTCATTAATGAGATAATCGTTGCATCATCATGGTGTCATAAATAAATAAATTTATTTAATTTCTAAAAATTATAAAAAAATACTATGAGGTAGGAAATATTTGTATCTTTACAATGAATATTTATGGTCAAATATATGGATTGTATAACCCCATGTAAAAATTGTTTTTGTAAAACCATACATGTTTGTGACATTTTTATTTTGACTTTAAATAAAAAGGAATTAATGTCATTTTACTACCAAAGTGGCTCCATGGGGTCCCCATGTTGACCCATGGATTGTATTGGTCGTCCATGAGTCATCCAATAAGGGTAGGACATGTGTCAAGGACATTTCATATTATTATAACATTATCTTTACCTTAAATTACACTAATTAACTTTAATTGCGATTAATAAAACTTAAAAGTTACTATTCACCAAAAAATTATTTTAATCCCATTGAACGACATTTTACATCCTAATGACAACCATGTATGTCAGATTTTTGAAAATCAAATCACAGAACTGGTAAGGATTCATTTAAACGAAAAATCAGTTTTTTAACTACCACTTAGTGGTCTCACTATTCATAAAAAAATGATGTTTTTCAGAAAAAAACCAAAAATTAACCCTAAGCTATATTTGATATTCTGAATTCAAAAATGATTTAAATATTAAAAAAGTCAAAACATATAAGTTTCATTAATGAATTTAATAATTAATTCCCGCTGTCAAAAAAATAGCATGTTTTTAAGAAACAATATCTATTAAAATATTGACACTAGTTTAAGTCCAATTTCAATGTGAAATTAAATACAATGACCACCATTGGATTAAATGGTAAAAATAAATTCTAATTGAACTTTTAAAAACAATACAAAAGATGAACTAATCATATAAATAAATTATATTAAAAAGAGGTTTTGAATTAAAATATAACATTTTTCACTTATTCATTACAAATGAACTTTGTCGAAAAAATAAAAAAAACATACACAAAGTAAATTTTGATGTCTCAATTCTAAATAAGGATTTTATTTGGTCCAATATAACATATGAAATTGTCAAAAAGTGTATTTAAAAATAGTTTTCCATCAAAAGGTGGTTAATCGACCTTTTAAAGAATATTAGAATATTTACGCTTAAAATTGGATTCATCCACATTTTAAGCCTCTAACATTAATTGGATAAAAGTAAAAAAAATTGACAAACAAATATAATCATTTTGTAGTTAGTTCTGTTCATTACAACCGTTACAACATCTAGGCGTTAACTACCATTTAAAATAATATTATTTTATTATTAGAGTGCAACGTATTATTTCAATGAAACTTGTTGTTGTGTATTGGGTACGCCATCGACATAGTGTTCCCTTTAAAGTAATATTAATATTTTATTCACAAATATGAATAAATATTAAAAAGTAATATTCTTTATTTACCTATGATGTTACATCCTTCCCCCCTTTTGGGAATTGTGTCCTCGCAATTTTAAAATTGGGTTTGGAAACTTCATAGCAATTCCCAAATCGGAACAAGAGTTGGTAAAACTATCACATTAAAATAAATTAAGCAATGTACAAAGGTGTCATGAGTTGAACCATACTAGGATTCCATGAAAACATGGATATGGAAGAAAAAACAAAGGGTCATGTTTCGATGGAGAGTGATAAAAAACATGTTTAGGAGAAGGTTCACCACCATAAAATCACAAACTTGTGATGGGTTAAAAAGTATTTGATTCCCCATTAGGAAAAGTTTATAGAAAACATTTTAGTTTTAAGTTACCTTTCATTGAGGAATTTATTTATGAGCTTATCTAAATCATAAGGAAACATACTTACTTGTCAGGTTTACTTTCAACTTTTACTATATTTCTTACACAATCTCATATTTTCTCCAGAAGACGAGTATTTAGGAAGACATGTTCACATTAAGAGTACTATAATTAACTTCTTGAGAATCACCTAATCCAAAAAAGAGAACTATATATTTCCCATGTCTTTAGACCTTAACCAAAACCAAAACCAAAAAGGTTAGTATAAGATTAGATAATCCCCAAAACGTATAATCCTTTATAAAAAAACAATTCTTAATCTCCAAAATTTGTCAAACAATACTCAAAGTTCAACAAAGACCATTCAATAAACATCTATCCATAAAATTATTCAAAGTAACAAAAACTAAGATTAAAACCCAAATCTTTGATGGATTTAATCACATAGTCTTCCAAGATAAATCTTGACATTTATCTCCAAATAACATCTGCTTCCTTAAAGTCTCATATGGAAAATTATTTAGCCTAATCACATATCATCCATGATAGGTAAATAATTTCCATAGATAAACAAAAATCAACTTACTTTTGATTCATAAAATTATCTAAGTAAAAAGAATTAGTCAAACTAACCAGGGACTTCATGTAGCCCAGGGGTAGGCGATAAATACCAATCACACTTTGGTTATGGGTTCGATTCCCACAGCTTTGTCCGACGCGATGGGTTGTCACACCGTCTGCATGTTGTCATTTTTCCAAAACAATATAACCCTTAAAACATTCCCCAAAAAGTGATTAAAAAATCAAAAATAAACATAACATAATTTATCCTCAATTTTACCTCATGCCTTTCATCTTCCATCATATATTTACCCATAATTACCTCAAAATTAAGGATCATATAAACCCAAATGGTTCTTTATAACTATGTCCACATAATAACATATTACTATTCCTTGAATAAAATTTTTATATACCAAACATCAGGGTTACACATACTTTAAAAATCTTCTAATGTAGCCCAATCATCAAAAGAGAGTTAATACTTTTAATAATTTCACCATCTTAAAATCTACCATAACTCTAGAATCCCTTATATATTGACTTCTTACTCATTCAAAATTCTTCATGATCCATTAACCATTCCTTTCCAACTTATTCTGAAATACTTATTTCCTAAAAAAAATCATGAATCATATCCTAATATTCCAAAATAGGAAAACATATGTTAAGAAATAATCCATACCTTTGATTGGTAATTGTCAGTTCTATCATCCTCAATTGGAACGGCATTAGGTATTGGTAAATCAATATTTGTACGATCTTGGTGATCCCATTCCCGAAACTTCTTCTTAGGACATGTGTTTGCATAATGACCATACACGCCACATTTAAAACATTCAATTGATCCCTCAGAAAGAACTTCTTTTCCTTGAGTCAACTGGATGCTTCCTTTTTCCATGGGAGGTTCTTGCTTTATAACCTTCATTTCCACATCGACAGCATCTTTTTGTCCCTTTGAAACATTTTCCAAGGTGTTTCTTTCCACATCTTTGACACATAGCTTTTTGAACACAGTTACCTTTATTATTATTACCTAAACATCTGTAGGGATTTGTTTCTCGCATATATGATTCCTTATAAAAATCATGAATATTTAAGTGGTCAATCATGACTCAAGATAGTTTTTTGAGGATAAACATAAGATTTCTCATTGCAGCTACCATATCATTCAGTTGCTCACTCAGAAAACTGTCACAGTTTCCTTCACATCCACTGTTACATTGGTGACTGCTAGTTCCAGCCATTTACTAAAACCAAAAAGGTCAGTGTCAGCATATCATTAAAGTCATAATACAATAATAAGGAAGATAAACACTAATATATAGTAATCCAAGTTATCTCAAACTAATTATAACTTACAAAAACAATGATTCCATCTAATATACTACCCATTGTTGTTATACAGAACTTTTCACTTGTGCTTAAACAACACTCTAACCTCTAAAGTTATCTAAGCCGACCTCTGATACCAACTATAAGGACCCGGACTTAAACCTTACCTAATATTGAATTAAATGAATAATTCACATTGAGGATCTTTACAGGTTTATAGATTTAGAGAATTATGACATAAATTATTACATCTCAAATATTACAAAGTAGACACTTCTACATAGTTTCTTTTTTTTACAAAACATGAACACTTAATAAAAAGGTCATGTCTAGTTCCATGATTAAGACAAAATGACTTTTCCTTGATCCCATCCTTGACCCAATTCCACATTATGTCCTATGAAAAAAATTTCAAAAAAACTTGGGATGAGCATAAAAAGCTCAGTAAGGGATACACAATGAAAGAAAACTATTAGTTTTTCAAAACAATAAGTAAACCATGAATACTTTATTAAAGTAATACTTTTCACCTTTATGAAGTAGTAAATACTATTCACTGAATAAAAGATAATTACCTACCCTTTTGTAACCAAAATATTACCATAAACCCCATATAAAGAAAACAAAACATATAAAGGTAACTTGGGACATACACATACTTAAATGGAATAACTAAACGGTCGACTTCCACACATATCACTAAATAGAATAGCCATATGGCTGACTTCCATACCCAATGCATTGGAGGTTATAACATAACCACCTGTCGGGGTATTCATGGCACCACCCGTCAGTTAGTTTATCACCTAACCACCCGTCAAATTTCCAAGTACCATTAAAAATTCATAGCACATAAAACAATTATAAAGGAAAGAAAACATTTCCACATTTAAATCACAATATATCACATAAATATATTGACATAAAAAACCCATTATAAAAACCATTTTCAATACCAAAATACATAAAATAGTATATGATATTTATTTACTTTTAAAAACATTACGGCTTGTTGAGGAAGACAAAGATCAAATAATACTCACATCGGCGGAAAATTTCGTTGTCACCGTGTACATTAAAAGAAACATTCCTTTTTTTCATTTAGTACAACGCTTCATGGAAAAATATTCCTTTTGTATAAAATTTAAACTCAAAGGTGTTTATACAACGTATAAAGGAATGTATTACATTAAAACAAAATATTTCTCAATGAAAGGAGATTGAGACGAAGTCCTTTACAAAGACGGTATCCTTTGATTAAGGATAAATAAATTACATAATTATGTGTGACAAAAGAATACACAAAATATAAGTGGATATTAAGTGTAAAACAATCAGAGGTCATTCACACATATTTATAGAACGACATATTCATGGAGTACAAGTTTAACCCAAATAATTGAAATTGAGTTATGAAGTTCCCTTGCAAAAATTCAATAGCCTAACAGTGTCACTTTAAAATTCAGAACATGAGTTTATGAGAGAGGAAATGGTATATCATAACTTGGAAATAAAATTTACATCAATAAGTATATATAAGAAAATATCCCAACATAACAATATGTAAATTAAAAGACCCAATAAAAAGAAGTCTTTTAAAAAGAGGAGGGTGAAAGGTTCCCTTACTGATTTGGGTAACATTCAAAACGTACACCCCATGAAAGAATTTTCTTACAATGTAGACGTGAATAACCATAAATTAAAGTATATTAAACAAAGAATACAATAATGGGTTGTACATACACCACACAAAAGGAAATAGTGGCAAATGTAGCATGAATCTCAAGGGAACAAAAAGTGAGATAAAACCCCTTACCTCGTTGTAATCAATCAAGTCACATAACCAAAAGATAACAAGAACAAAATGAATCAGAGAATACCATGAATATAAATAGAATCATGATAATATATATTAAATGGAAGAAAAAAATACACCACATGAAATAAATAAGTGGTGAACAATAGAGATCTCATGGAATTAAAAGTGAGATAAGATATCCCCTTAAGAAAATTCGGCAGCCTAACGGCACCACTTAAAACATCCAAAAATGGATTGAAGATATAAATTAGGGTCTCTAATCATATGAACATAAAAATTATAGTAATATGAATACAGTAGAATACCCCCCATCATAAGAAAGACGAGCTTAAAAGAAGTGACATAAAAAGAGTACTTAAAAAAAGAGGTTGGATCCCTTACCCAGTGTCTGACTAGACTCGATCATTCTTTAATATCCTGAATAATAAACTAGAGTTAATTTATACTTTCTTAAGATCCTTTTTCATGTTCATTATTCATTTTATATCACTTATTACCATTTTATGAACATTATGTAAATATTTAAGTTAATAACGATCATTTTTTCGATCATCGGTACTTGAGTCAAAAATAAACTTCTTATAATTTCAAGTTGTTAATGTGGTAAAATATCCATTATATCCAGAATTATATGATTGATGTAGATATTATATATATAATATATATCTATTATATAAATTCATTTATTATATTACATAACATTTAGAGGTATGAAATGAAATGCACCGTTCATGGAGACGGTAAGACGTACGTACACCAGAACGCTACTTTCATTTCTATTTCGTATTTAATGGAATGAAATTATAATGACATAAAAGTATATTATAATTCCTGTATAATATCATATATAAAATATCATTAACCCCATCCTTTATACGTCCCCCATATGTCATTAACGAATCAAATCACTTTGAGGAGGCTTTAGTCCGCACTTCCTAAATTGAAGATATCGCGTTTACCCATAATGGGAACCATAAAGGTATTCCATAAATGAAAAATACATAAGCATATGGAAAACATAAACATAATATATATCAAATATAATTATAGTTCCATCATAATGGCCACCATGAGAGGTGGTAGGAGAAGATAGAAAAATCATCGTTTCATGAGGCAGTAATTCACCATCCACGGAAACAGTATGTTCTTTAACCATTAGACGGAGGTGTGTGTAAATGTAGCTAGAATCCTTCTCATAAAAACATCCTAGTATATAGAAGAAACTTTATTTGTTACTAAATAAAGTAATAAAAGTGTTTAGGGGGTTGGATAAGCAAAATAAAACAAAATAACATAAGAGAAGACATTACCTATAAATCGGATAACTGTTTTTGATTTGAGCTCAAAGGCTTCCTTGGAAAGACTTCTTCCAAAAGTGATGCTTCTAGGAGTAATATAGGGGTGTGGAGAGACAATATGAGCAGAGTTTGGTCAAGAAAATGGCTTGAGAGGTGTGGGTAAGGAGGTATAGGTGGGGGACATTTATAAGAACGAGGAGGGCCACTCTTGGAATGTCTTGAAAAGTAACTTTATTATAAAATGATTTTAGGATATCAAAGGTCCCACAATTATATATTTCTAGGATAAGGTGATAAGGGTCCGAAATCCACCCATCCAATAGGTTTTTGACAAGTGTATGTCTTATATTTTACATTATATTTTCGTTTTATTTAAATCGTTTGTTAATGAGGTAATCGTTGCATCACCATGGTGTCATAAATAAATTAATTTATTTAATTACTAAAAATTATAAAACAAATAATATGATGTAGTAAATCTTTTTAGCTTTACAATGACTATTTATAGTAAAAAATATGACTTGTATAACCCCAAGTAAAAATTGTTTTAGTAAAACCATACATGTTTGTGACATTTTTATTTTTATTTTAAATAAAAATTTATTAATGTCATTTTCCTACCAAAGTGGCTCCATAGGGTCCCCATGTTGACCCATGGATTTTCTTGGTAGGCCATGAGTCATCCAATAAGGGTAGGACATGTGTCAAGGAAATTTCATATTATTATAACATTATCATTACCTTAAATTATAGTAATTCCCTTTAATCGCGATTAATAAAACATAAAAGTTACTATTCATCAAAAAATTATTTTAATCCCATTGAACCACATTTTACATCTTAATGAAAACCATGTATGTTGGATTTTTGAAAATCAAATCACAGAACTGGTAAAGATTCATTTAAATGAAAAATCAGTTTTTTAACTACCACTTAGTGGTTTCACTATTTATAAAAAAATTGATGTTTTTAAGAAAAATACAAAAAATTCACCCTAATATATATTTGATATTCCGAATTAAAAAATGATGTCTATTTTAAAAAATTCAAAACATATAATTTTCATTAATTAATTTAATAATTAATTCCCGACGTCAAAACAAATAGTGTGTTTTTAAGAAACAATATCTATTAAAAGATTGGCTCTAGTTTAAGTCCAATTTAAATGTGAAATTAATTCCAATGACCACCACTGGATTAAATGGTAAAAATATATTCTAATTTCACTTTAAAACCAATTCACAAGATTATCTAATCATATAAATAAATTATACTAAAAATAGTTTTTGAATTAAAATACAACATTTTTCACTTATTCATTAAAAATGAACTTTATCGAAAAAATAAAAAAATCATACAAAAAGTAAATTTTAATGTCCCGACTCTAAATAAAGATTTTATCTGGTCCAATATAACATATGAAATTTTAAAAAAGTGGATTTAAAAAGGGTTCTCCATCAAAAGGCGGTTAATCGACCTTTTAAAGAATATTAGAATATTTACGCTTAAAATTGGATTCATTCGCATTTTAAGCCTCTAACATTTGTTGTATAAAAGTAAAAATATTTGGAAAAAATATATAAATTTTTTTTAGTTAGTTCTGTTCATTCCCCCCAAATAAAATGGCTAGGCGTTAACTACCATTTAAAATAATATTATTTTACTATTAGAGTGCAACGTATGATTTCAAAGAAACTCGTTGTTGTGTATTGGGTACGCCATCGAGCATAGTGTTCCCTTTAAAGTAATATTAATATTTTATTAAAAAATATTAATAAATATGAGAAAGTAATATTCTTTATTTACCTAGGATGTTACATTTTCTTTCAAGAGTGTGGAATGAATAGCATAAGTTAATTTATTATTAGAACAAGAAGATATTTTAACTCTAGATAAGAAGGACCCAAAAAAATTAAATAAAAAGAAAAAAATGATGGATTTGATTAATGAAATGGATTAGAATATTGGATCTCCAAATACATAATTTATGTTTAAATAATTTATTTGTGGAATGAATGGCCATTACAAAAATTTCTTTTCCAAGTGGAATGATCATGACGAGATTAATCTAGTTGGTATGAGTAATGGTTATATTTTTGATGACGAGGAGACTACGAGTTAAATTTGAAAGGAAATAGGTATTATGTTATAATATGATAAATACTTGTTAATGTATTAAATATTGTGTTGAATTATGGATGTTTTTATGTATTCTGATTCAATAATTATTAAATGATAAATATATAATAATTAATTTGTTACGGTTTTTCGTCAAGGATTTACAATAATATGTTGACTGGTTTTTATAGACCAGAAAAGTGAGTTAATGGAATGTTGATATTCAAGTTAAAAGAATTATTAAGTAAATGATAACCCTTAATATGTTTCTAATGATGATATAATGATGTTTTCATATAGATATTCGGTATATGAATAAGTAAATTGGATAGTACTAACTACTTAAGATCTAATTGATGATTTTTTGAAGTGTTTTATGCTATCATTGGTGATGATTACATCATTGTATTATTTAATTCATAAATCCTATACAAATTTTAATAATGAAACACGAATTTTAACAATAAATATTCTTATTAATTTAGATTATTAACATGTTTCAAGACAATTCATAATCAAATTATTCAAATTTTTTATATAAGAAAATCAATAGATAAATTATGATATACTATGTATCAATTCTAAGTTATTTTTGAGAAATTTATTGGCCATATTTCTAAATATTTGGACATAAATATTTATGAAGGGTTACATTGTTAAAAATATATGGAATGATTTATATTTAACATCATATAATGTTCTAGAGATTAAGATTTTATCTCACCCTATAGGTATCAATGAATATTGAATAACTTTTTTATATTTTTTTGTGATAACTAAATATGAATAGAATTACCTTTCAATATATTTGTAGATATCAAGATATACTAATGATTCATGAATAAAAAATTCACCTTTATTTCATCGAATAATAGGTGATGTGGAAATTGATCAAGGTACAAAAAGGGCGAGGTTTCCATGAAATATTGTAAGTATATATTCTCATGAAAATTATTCAACTCTAGGAAAAGGGTTATTGAGGTAGGCTTTTCTCCAATTATCATCATTTTTGTTTATATCAATAACCTATTTTAGGATTCTTTATGTTATGGATTGGTGATTGTTAACTTTTTCTAGATTACTAAATTTCTTATGATCAGTTATCTTTAAGAATATCTATGATTATTGACTCCTTTCTTCCATGTCAATGTTTTAACTTAAAACCTAAGTTCCCCTACACATAAACCTAGTTATGTGTTACTTTGGATAACAATTATGCTTTCTTCTTTCCCTTTTTAAATCCTATTTTTGTGTAAATGTTTACAACGTGGGTTTTAATGAAACTAATTTTCATTTATTTAACAATTGAGGAAAAAAAATAATTTTGAGGCACAAATTATTTTAATGGTCGATAGAATATAACATCCTCATATATTGTGATTTTGTTAAGTAATATAATCATTTAAATAATTTTAATTTCACACAATACGGAATATAGATTTTTTATGTTTAAAAACTATGTTCATATTGCATTATATGCAACACAAAGGTAATATTTCACTCTATGAAAAACATAGATCTACTTGAAGTACACACAATAATATGTTTAGAATGTGTTATAAACATTTCTGTGTTCCTTTGATAAATTTAATCACACTCAAGACCTTGTTTTAGAAAACTACATTGTATTATTAATATTATTATTAAAATATTATTATAGTTTTCAGCTAGCCATTGGAATGGATTTAATGAACAATATAAATTAAAAAAATTACATTAAAAGATTAATTAATAAACTTTTGATAAATTATTTTTATGTTATATATATATATATTATTCAGTCAAATATTTAACATTCATATTTTATGTTCTTTAGACAATAGATAAGAAGAAATCCATTTTTCTGAATAATAATACATATATTTCTAATAGATAAATTTTCCATATTATAATGCTGATCCCATTTTGAAAATATTTTATAAAATTTGATAATTTTTATTTGAAAATTTATCTACCATTTTTGAAGATAAATTTTAAATTTTAATTTTCGTGAATTCTTCGCATCTTTATAAGAAGATACATTTTTTATGAATATTAAAAAATGAACAATTCTAATTCACAAAAGATTTTACATCTAATTATTTTATATAGGTATGTTATATATTAATTTGAAATTAAAATATAATAAGATCAATTATACATCAATTAATATGTTTAATTTAATTATAACCCATTTAACATTTTATTTGGATAAAAAACATTTAAAACTTTGGGATGTTTTCGCTTCGAAATCCCCCTTTCTTAGCATGTTTGCATGATTATTTTTAAAATAATTTTTGTCACTTATGTGTTTATAATTTTGAAAAACAGATGCCATTTTTGAAATAATAATAATTTATTATATCGAATAAGGTCAACCTATTTTTTTACCAAAAATATTATTGGATGCAATTAAAATTATTTATAGTGATAAATTTAAAAATTAATTTAATTAGTTGTCAAACCATAAAATAAGGGTCAAGATACCATAAGAACACGTATAAAATACATAGTATGTAAATATTTAAACTATGACATCCATTTTCTAAAAAAGGATAGTTATTGGAGGAACCTGATATAAGGGAGACCTCTTAACAGTTTTTACCTTTTTATATTTACAATAATGCCACTAATCTTCCACTATAAAAGGGAACTCATCACCCTCACATAGTTAAAAATATTAATAAACATTTTTTCTGAAAACATTATTCCAAATATTATCTTAAATATACTACTTTAAAAATATGATCATTATTTTTGGTATAAATAAATCCATTTTAGTCATTTAGAGCAAACCGAAATGAATTACCCAAAGATTAGGTGACATCCTTCCACATGCTCTCTTGTTTTATATTAACTATACACCCCTCAATTATTCTTATTAAATGATTATATAATTACCAATGTATCCTCAATATACCAATATGATGTTATTATATGGTTTTGACCTACACCTATACACACTTCCATAAAATGGGTAAAAAACTTACCATTCATGTGTACGGAAAACTACAGCCATGCAAAATAACATTGTTCGTTATTCCATTACCACTTCTCATTGTGGTAATTAGCATGTAAATTATATTTGTAAATGATATATATGATATTAATTATGTTTTTATGCTTATTTAATTTTTTTTATAAAACATTCCTCCTTGCTTTCCATTTTGTGTTAATACAATAACTTAGTCTGTGGGCGTGTGGACTACTACCTCCTCAAAGTGATGTTATTTTTTCACACAATACATGGAATGTATTTAGGACGGGTTTAGTATAATTATATTATAAATATATAATAATAATTATACAATAATTTTAATATATATTTATATATACATACATAGATATATTTTATTTACTTTCTTTCAATACAGTAATAAAATGGAAATAATGTTCATAAATAGGTACGACCTACTGTCTCCATGAATGGTGTATCCCATTTCATATTTTTATATTTTATTGATTGTTATAAACGATAATTATATTAAATATTTATATAATTTTAATAACATTTTATATTCTTGAAATAAATAATAAATAACATAAGTAATAGGATCAAGAATATCATGTCAAAACATATTCGAAAAAACAATGCTGATATTACCCAAAACATGACCATAACATGAAATTGTTCATAAAAGGATAATAAAAACTCATAAACAAATAATATATGGTATTATATATTAAAATATAAAGATTTTCAAGATTTATAATGAACTTATACTAATTATACAGGAGTTCTGAATGTGTACTAAGAAAGTTAAGACTTTCAGTACGAGTTTTTTGGTTTCACTTTTATTTCTATGAGACACATGCCTTATTCCATACGAATTTATTTTATTTGGTCTATATACAAACCATGAATTTTTTATATGTTTAGTATAATTATTTTTAAGAGAATTTAAATATATATTTTATGATCTTTTATGCATGATGTTTATGGTTAAAATTTTACTATATCAGAAAAGTAAATTTCTATCAATCTTTGTTCTTTATGATACATGACATCTTATTAACCTATATTTTTATATGAGGTGTTTATAATTTCATTTTAAATTTTATATCATTAATATAATTATTTTAATGATATATTATTCTTCATGTAACATTATTATTTTATAGGGATTAAGATTAAGTGATACTAACGGGGTTATAGTTTATTTCTACAATATAATCATTATTGGCATTGTTTATGATTCTACTTCCATTGATGAAATATTATGGTACATCCATCAATAAATATAAATAATTTAATTATCCTCTATTTATTCATGATATCGTTATGTAAATTTTCAATTTATTCTTTTTTTACAAATGTTAATTAAGAAACCATTATTAAGGAAATATGACTTTATTTATCTTTTTGGTCAGAAATCTATGTTCTTCCAAACCAAAGTTATCA
The DNA here is from genome assembly GCA_963277665.1 of Viscum album. Taxonomy (NCBI): domain Eukaryota; kingdom Viridiplantae; phylum Streptophyta; class Magnoliopsida; order Santalales; family Viscaceae; genus Viscum; species Viscum album. The sequence goes on from OY728157.1 coordinate 693,406,597, forward strand.
AAAAAATATTTCCATAATTGTATAATATTCTAATATTTTTTTTAAAATATTTTATTTTTCATTTTTTAACTTTTTTATAAAATGCTATTCAAAATGGTGTATTTTTTTTTTGTCATTTTTTGATCCAGACACTTTTCTAACGTTTTACAGTGAAAATGGAGTGCTCAACATGTATAGATTTATATCCCATCATGACCATCCTTATATTGAAGATTCCTTTTCACGTTTTCATAATTTATTATTATAAATAAATTACTAATATTTTTTGTATTCATTGTTTTTAATATGTTTTCAAATAAAAAAGTTTTCAAATCTGTAATATGTTCATGAAGTGTTTTAATTGAATTTCCAATATTACTTTATATGTTTTAATGTTATATTCAAGTATTTTTTGAATTGTTTTATTTTTATGAAGTGTTTTAAATTTATTTACAATATTCCTTTATATTTGATAAATTTTACATTCAAATAAATGGTTTCAAATAGTTTTGAAGATTTATTAATAAGTTTTCATGGTTATTTTAAATGAAAATGTTTATAAAAAAGAATATCGTTTTAAAAATAATTTTTTCGTAGAATAAATGATATTTTAAAAAAGAACTATTTTAGTGGTTTTTTATATATTCCATTATAATTTCTTCAAAATTGTTCTCAAATAAATATAGTTTCTAAATATTTCAATATATAAAATGTAATTTTATTAGAATGATTATTTTACTTTAGAAACATTCCAAGTGATCTTTTTAAATACATATCCATATAGGGTGTCATCATATGATATAGTTTATGTTACATAATGGATATTATCCAAGGGTTCCATTCATATTATTTCTCAGAATGGTTTATGTTTTGAAAGTATGATGGTTATGAATCCTATTTCCCTTTCATGATTCCTATATTTTCTAAACCCCAATTCTCTTCTATGAGTTAATTATTTCTAAAACCTAATTATCATGTGTTATGATATGATGAAATTATTATGAAAATTATATAATTTCCATAAGTAATTATATGATTAATTTTTATTATACTTATTTCATTTAATGGGTTAATATATTTGTGAAAATAATTTCTCTTCCATGGGTTATATGAATTTAAAACATCTTTATTATCACAGGTTATAATTTGATGAAGTTATTATAAAACGTAAATAATTCCCATAGGTTATTATATGTTGGCATGTTTATGATACAAATTTTATATCATGGTTTATGATATGATGTTAATTAAACCCCTCAATTTTTATGGGTAATGATATTATTCAAGTTTTGTTATCTTTTAGGACATGTATAAAGTATTTTTTTATATAGAGAGTGATACCTATATATCTCACCATTGAATGGGGTATTGATTTATATCTCATGAGATAATTATGTGAAACAAGTCTATGGTCTTGATCCAGAATGGGAAATACGTTTTTCCTAATCCACATTGGGAAATATGTGTATCCAAATCCAAAATGGGGAACATGTGTGTCCAAATACACTGTGGGAATATGGGGACACCCGATCCACTATGGGTAGATGTGGAAACCCAATCCAGTATTTGAATTATGGGAAACTATATCCCGTATAAGGAAAGAACTATGATTGGGGATGGTGGTGCATCCCGAACAATAGGTGTAGTCCTCATAAAGTTCCCTATAATTTTGTAAATGATCCATGATATCTAGGAAATGATTATATTGTGTGGACATGGTTTCATGTTTATATGTTTATGTGAGGGCCTGATTCCATGTCCTTAACTTAATGAGTTTACCTGTTTCTGCTTACACATGTTCACAATGTTATAAGATGATGTGAGTGACACATGTCTATGTTATATTCCTATATTACACTCTCATGTCTTATGCTCTTGATTCCTTTCTGAGTCATGTTTTATGAACTCCCAATCATTATTTCATAACCCATGTATATGATCGTTGAAATGAAAGGTATAATCTTCAAATTTTATTCTCATGATCTCATACCATTTTTTTCAAGTTTTACTTACATATCTCCTTTATGTAACCTTGCTGATCATTAGATTTAACCCATCCATATACTTCCTTTCCCTAGGGTATTAACAATGGTTTTAAGTAGGAGTAGTAAATGTGAATGATCATTATTGGAAATATTGAATATATTTGACCAACTTATAAGAATTTGTTTTCGAGTTTACAAATACATGAAACTATTAAGATCCTAAAGCAAGTTTTTTTGTAATTTGATTAATAATAATATAAGATGGTGTAATGTCCCTATAGGTTAAGCCTGGGTAATTATAAATTTTATAGTGATACAATAATTAACTATGATTGGTACATCACTACTATGAACCACATCAATCTCATAGAGAATTTTGGGAACCCAAATAGCTTCCACAGATATACTAGAATCCATAATATACTTATACTCTATTGTAGAATCAGTGATAACCAGCTGCATGAAATGTTTCTAGCTCGTAGCTCCTCAGATGAGACAAAAGGAATATCTAAAATGTGACTTTAGATCATTTCAATCTCTCTGGATGCTAGTATTTATGTTACTCCTAATGACTAGCTCTTAATCTTCAACATAGATAAAGAAAATATCCATATTTTACCTCGTATGCTTAAGGATAACCTTAAAAATAGTATAATGATGATAAATATGATATTATCAATATCATCCTACCATGAAAAAATAATAGGATTCATCATGCCTCATATATAGAATGGCATACATGATAGATCATTTCATAGAAGTATGTTGGATCTTAATCGTTATCCCCCTTTCCACTTTTATGTAAGGTCAAATTTTCATGAAATGATTTATATTACGAGACAATAGAAAAAATTACCTATTGTATTGTTCCATATTGAACCTCTTCAGTATCTGGTACATGTATGTACTATGATATAGACTATGTAGCCTCTTCGAGCTATCATACCATATCTCGATCCATGGTATGTACGCTACATCACATAGTCAATACATGTATAACCACTCAACAAGTCCTATCGTAACATCTGTAAATTATAGTATCTAGTTTGAAATTAGTAATATTCCATCAATGTTAATAAAATGAAAAAATACTTCAAAAATATTTTTTATAAACACATGGCTCACATTCTTTATAAATGAAACCAAATTCATTTATTTATTCATCGAACAAAAAATTCCATAACTTGCATGCTTTAATTAATCTATAAATGGATATCTATAATTTTCTTTTCTTTTATTCATTTCCTATAATCACAATCCTCTCAAGTTATATTATATAAGCATCCTCCCAAATATTCTCATTAATGAAATCATATATTACAAATATCTTCCAAATATCATAGTCATGGAATGATATAATGGTATAAAAATCCCTGATGTATTTAAAAATCTAAATTAGTGATAATATTTTGTCACATTCATTGACCTGATGTTTTATAAACCCTTTATACACTAGCCCTGATTTTTAGGTATTTATTTTACATTTAATGTCTATTTTTTCTTGAATACCCCTTTATATCCCATATAATGTACATCCTCTTGTGTACTGATCGGAACCCCAAAATGGATTTCCTAAATGGTATCCATCTTATAATTCATAGATTCTTTTCATTTTGTATCTTCGATCCCTCTAATTCCACTTTATAGGATAAAGAATCATTAATTTAAAAAATAATAAACCACTATCGTCAATTATAAGATAAACATATCTTTTTTGTTCTATTACCACTTTATCACTCATATGTAGTACCTTTTGTTTCAGGAAAAATGTCTTTCACAGATAACTATAGAATCTATTCCTCTCCTACCAACCATTTATCTTGATCATTAACTTAGTGAAGTTAATCTTTTTCACACTATCCTTCTTAAGTATTTCCTCCCAAACAAGAACATGGGATATCTTTTTACAATAACCTTATTATCTAATGAGTTGAATATATAGTATCCTCTGGCTTCCCTAGGATACCCTATAAAGATAAACATCACACCTTGATGTGTTTGGTTTTTTTTGTTATATATAGCCTTACCAAATGTGTCACATCCCCATGAATGAATATGTGACTAAAAAGGTTTCTTTCTACTCCATAACTCAACTTGAATATCATTTAATTCTTCACCAAGTACTTGGTTTATTATATATGAAGTATTATATATATCATATCCCAAAAAATGATAATGTTAGGATTATGTGACACATAATTAAAATAACCCTGTATAGTGTTTTATAGTACCTAATTTCACTAACATCATTCTACTTTGGTGTATAAGGTGGCGTGATTTGAGATAAAATACAACACTATCATAGAATGTTGATAATGTATTGTTTATGGTTCCGATAGATTTTTTTCTTCTATCCATGGTAATTCTCGACTACATTCATTAAAATTTTCAACTTAGTATTAGACTCATTCTTATACATAATAATGTAGATAAAACAATACATACTCAATTCACCAGTAAAAGTAATAATATAGGAAAGTCGGCCTCTGTCTTATACATTAAAAAGACTGTAAACATAATTGTTTATATATTGTAGAATTATTGTCTCCATTTAACCTTGACCATCAAATGGTTGTTTGGTCATTTATCCTTGTAAACAATAATTGAATATTTCAAGATATTTATGCCCAAAAGAGACTAAGTAACCATCATGATAGATATTTTTCAAATGCTTCACGTTTATGTGAAAAATATGGTGATGCCATAGTTTGGTGTCAAATAAGTCATGTAGGTTAATTTAGTTATCATTTTCTCAGATTTGTTATTGGTAATTTAATATCTAAAAATATTATTCAACTTTTCCAAAAAATAATATTTTATTATAATTTATCATGTTATATTTTCAAAAGTAAAAATAAATCAATCCTTGACTAAATCAGAAAATGATATGATGAACTTTGTAACACTAGAAACATAATAAAAACTCATTAAAAATTAAATCTATTTAGAAATGTTTGATGGTAGTCTTTAATGGATATTGAAGAAACCTTTTCTCCATTGTATTCTCATTGATCCACCTAAAGTTTGGAATCATTTCCAAATTTAACTGGTTCATATATTTAGCTAAACATGTGGGAACCAAAAGTAGTATTTATTATCCGAATTGTAGATATTTAAAAATTACAATAAATAGATAAAGCACTTGAATATTTCCCTTACGTCACTAGTTTGGTAAGATTCATCTTCCAGTGGCCCTAGTTACCACATGAAAAACATACCACATCATATTAATTTCCTTACCTTTAGATATTATTATTCACGGAAGGCGGGTGATCTAAAACCATAAAAATGGAATGATTCTTCAGTGTCATTTCCTTTTTCTTCATCTTCATACTCACAATAATGACCACGTGTTTCTCATGAACCATGTATTTTTCAACATGGATAATAAGAGAAATAATTTCCAAAAGAGACATCTTACTATTTCTCAAACAATAATTCAAAATAAAAATGGTGAATCTTTTACGTATTAGTGAAAAAAATGTATTCACAGCATATCTCATTAGGGATCCTAAATCTCAATATATTCAAGTACTCAAGGTATCCAATCATCTTGAATATATGGGGATCAATTGGCACCAACCCTCCAAGCTTGTACATGAACATCACATGGGAGATCACATATGTCTTTGATCTCACCTTTTCTGGATACATATCCCTACTTTAATAAATGATTTTATACATATCTATATCCTGATATCTATATAGAATCTAATTGGATATGGACCATAGCATTAAACATTGGAAATTCATTAGGTTGTCCACATGTTTTATATAGATAGATACTTCTTCCTCATTATCATATTTGTAATATGACTCCAGAAGTGGGGTTTCTGGCATGTATAAGGTACATTAATGGCATTTTACAATTCATAAGCATATATAACATTATGGGAATTTTTTTCGGGTGTTATGATTATCCTTATCTAGTATATATCAAAGTGATATTATCAAAGTGATTTTTTTTCTATATATGAAAATTATGAGCAGATTATTTTCTTATTTAATTACACAAAATAATATTAAATTTCATATTAAATTACATTAATGTCCCATTTTTTTCAAACAAAATCTTCTTGAAAATTAATTTACAAATATATTCATTCTTATATATTATAGTGTAAATAATCCATATTCCCCTTCCTACAACCCACGCGTGGACCAAACAAGATATTTTAAGGGTTTTAATTATCTATAAAATAAAAACTGCATTCAATCATTACTCCTTGATTAATGGAGTGGTCTTCCAAATATTTAAATCCGAAATAATGATTTATTGAACCTTTTCCTCTTAGTTACACCAATTCCTTCATGGTAAGTCAACCCATTATGTGAAAAATGTTAAGACAATGTAAACAATTAAGCTAAATTTTCTAAAATAACTGAAATCAACCAAACTAGGTTTAATCAATCACTTTAAAATATGAGTTCAATTCTACTTAGAAGTAGTGTAAGGATATATTGACTTAATATTTTAGTTGAGGGTTTTGTATCATTATGTACAAAACAAATTTTATCGTTATCACTATTCCTAGTAATAATAAGTAGTTTTTACATAAGTTATTAACATGTTCTAATAAAATATACACATAATTCGGTTATATTTTTTTCTATATTAAATGCTTGTAAATTCATTAATTTGGTCACCGTATAACATCAAAAAATATGAATTGTTGAACCTAAAAATGAAAATGTAATAAAATAAATTTCGGAATGATCATGATATTCTCTAATGGTTAGTCTATCTAGTGAATGTAAATCTAACCCATGGGCCTAGGGAAAACAAAATTAATGTTATCATGGTTCATGTTACAACATTATGCATTCATTCTTATGTATCACATTGATCAGTTTCACCTCAGATCCTGGACTTGGTATGCCTCCTTTAACCTAGGAGATCCAACCATAAGTATTATTTTACTCACAAATATGAAAGTAGAATAAATGGATTGGATAAAGGGGGTTTAAATAAAAGAAACCATGAACATGAAAGACTATACATAATAAAGAGGAGTAGATTCCATTTCATACATGAATTATAAATTAATCATAATAAAATAAATGAAACAAAACATTTATATTGTGCTGGTCTAGTCTCATGATCATAAAAAAGACATGAAATGGAAATAATTTTTAAATATTGTTAATAAATTACAAAGAATCGTTCAATAATTAAGATAATGTTCTATGAATTATTAAACTTATTTGAATTTATCATAATTCCATCCAAGAATCCTTATCCAAACATCAGCCATAATTTTAAGGAAACATAATTTCATTTAAATATATTTAAATACACAACTATAATTAGTGGAAATTGTGTGTACATATCCAAATTATTGGGCATGATACTTATGATATTGGTAAATGTAGAGTGAAATATAATACAGTACCATGATAAAATTTTAGATTTAAAAATCAAAAAAGATATTAGTTTAGCGTACATTGATCTATCATACAACATGGAATGTACTTTCAAATAAATGACACAGGAAATATATATATATATAGGTTTAGTAAAATATTTTATATTTATCCATGAGAAAAATTAAGTACGCTATATGCAGAAAACTTCACATCATGTACTTTGTAAAATAAGATATATTTTCATTTACTTGTGTCCAAATCACATGCATAGGGACTGAGTGAGTTCTTATCCACCAATGACTTAGTTGTATATGATGTTATTTTATTTTTACATGAGTTTTAGACTCATAGTAAGAGATATTGTCAGCCCCCCATGGCATGTATCTAAAACATGACATGCTTGGACCCACACATTCTGATTCATATGAAAATGTGGAAATAAATGTTTTATACAGTGGTTAAACAATTTTTATTTTCACAAACTATGTACCAGTCTATCTAGGTCTAAATGATGTTCCATATTATTTGGATCATAGTTCTGATTTGATAAAATTTATCTCAATGTAGTGATATAAATATGGTATATATAATACATATTGTGTATTTCGGATGTCAATGCCATGTATTCAATTTTTTATAAAAAAATTTGGCACTTATTGAATTTTTTTTGAATTCTTGTTTACTTTTATATCTTACCCATTTACTGGTTACAATTGAAATAACTAATAGTGTAAGTGACAATAATTTTTGGATATTAAATAAAATTGATCTAATGTAAATGAAATAAAAAAGTAAAACAATAAATTAATATAAATTAATTATAAATTAACCATGGGACCATGATGATGACACATGTTATGTTTTAGGTGTTGAAGAAGCACCATTATAGCATGAAAAATACATATTATTAGTCTTAATTTATAAATAATTATGGAAGAACATGAAAAAAATCATGTCCAATGAAAATCATAGGTTACTATACTAGAGATAAATACCAAAATAAGAAGTGGAGGATCATCACAAGTAAATTATAATTAATTTATGAGATGATTTATAATTCCAATTAACAAGTTTAATAATAACACTACCACTCCAGAAAAAAAATAATAAAATTATTTTATTATTTATATAATATATTATCATTAATTGAGCTCTCATACTCATCTATGATATTATTTTATATAATTTTTCGATAGGTTATTAGATCTGACAAAACAATAACATACTATAATTATACGATAATTATGATTATAAAAGTTGTTCCTTTAGTAATAATATAATCATTAAAAAAATATTGATATTATATTTATCATTATATTTTGGTGAATAATATTTACATATTTTTTTATAATTTATAATGAAAATAAATGAGAAATAACATATATTACTCAGTTGATGTAGTAGTTCGCACAACACAAGATTAACATTTTATTTTCTCGACGAATGGGATCGAAATAAAGTAGATTATAATATTTTTAATAATCATAATTATATTATGTATGTATAATTTATTCATAAATTACATTTTGAATCATCAAATAGAGGAGGAGGTGTCAAAATGTATGTCTTCATTGCGTGGAGAAAGTATTCTACACATCCCACGAAAAACTATTTAATTTTTCTTGACAAATAAATGGTAACTATTTCTAATTATTAATCCATTGACAAAAACATTAATTAAAAAATAAATAATTATTTATTTACCTATTTATTAGAAAAATATATTTGGGAAGTTTTGATATAAAATAAATTATTTTATGGAAAAAAGTACTCACATTTTGAAGTTCGACTTTCCCTTGGAAGATTCCTTGGAAATGTGGTAATTAAGAAAATAATTTATAAAAATAATATCAAGTAGAAGTAAAATCTTTATAAAAAATGATAATGTGTATCTGTTTTTGTGGAAACCAAATTTTTAGAGTTTTTTTAAGGGGTTATAATAATCCCCTTTTCTATGATGCGAGAATGAAAGTTTTTGAAAATATCACAACTTAATTTAGTTGTGGAACACGTATAATGTGTCAGTAAGATGTTGAAATGGAAAATAATGGATTGTATGATGTTATAAGGACTGTCATCCCAAAAAAATCACTTTATCACATGTTTAAAATATTTTTTCAAATTCTTTATTCATCATAATTTCAATTTTACTATAATTGATTTTATCATTGTAACTAATTTTTACCAAAGTAATTTATATTTAAGTGCTAAAAATAAAATGGAAATTATTAAATAATTTGAAGATAATGTTGAAAATTATAAAATAAAATTTATTTGATATAATTTTTATTTTTAAGAAAAACCTATTTTATCATTATCCCTTGTAACATGTATTATGCCATTTTTAGAAAAAAAGTTTATTTTAACTCCTAAATATTATTTGTAGGATAAAATTAATGTCGTTTTTAATTTAATGATATCGATTTCTTATTATGAAAAAATATATTTCGTTTGGATTTAAAATAAATCCTAAATATAATTTTTCTACAATAGTATTCAATAGAAATAATATACCAAAAAAATTATCAGAAAATATTTTATAAGTTGTTAAACATAGGTTTTATAAATTAATAATAGAATTGTTTACATATATAATTTTAATTCATAAAATATATATGATCAAGAAATTTTTTTATAGGTTTTTAAGTATTATATAATTATTGATATCGTTATAATTTCTAAAATATAATTTGAAAAATATTTGAAACTATTAACATAATTTTTTTCCTAAAAGATCATAACAATTGACTCAAATAAAATTTGGTAGTTATAAATATGAAAATGAATTTATTTTTTTATAATTAAAATTATAAAATTTAAATAAGTATTTATTTAAATGAAAATATGTTTTTTATTAAAACTTATTCTGGTGAAGAAAATAAATACATAATTTTAAAGTGTTTTTAATATTATTTCATATAAATTTATAAATAATTTAATGTTGACATATTAGTTTATAAATTTAAAAATTACATATTAAAATAAAATTTTAATTGGGATCAATTATATTTAATTAAGGTAAAACACCCTACCTTTTTTAAAATGGTTCTTCAAAAGGAATCCTTTTTTAAATAAAATAATATAGAAAAATATTAATGGATTATTTTATTTTTATTTACTAATTATTATATAATTAGTGTAATTTTAATGTTACACGATTCTTTTTAGTTTGGTGTTATGTTATTTTGGTGTTTCATGTAACACAAGCTATCAAATATAATGTCAGCTTAAAGTTTAAAAATATAATGTTTTTACAGGAATTTCCCATTTATAACTATTAATGAAGTATTTTAAAACATATATAACCCATGATTGAGCCCCATGATGTTGATGTGTTACAAACAATGACCCCTTATGGAAAATGTTGTGCATTTTTTATAAAATTTTATTGTTGACTATAAATATTAAGTTGACTATTTTGTGTAATGGAATTGGAGTACAAAAATTGAAATTATTTAATGTGTATTATTATTTATTCTATGATGATCACTTCGCTTGTGTATTTTCTCACCTACGCATTGATTGAACATGGGAACCTATGTACTTATTTGAAGGACTGGATGAGTTTTACACTAATGTCGATTGATATTACTAGCTAGTTCCCTAGGAGAGGTTCACCTACCCAGGGGTTTACATTGTACTCAATAACCCCAAAGGGTGATGAGAGTAATATTTTGATTTCACTATGGGGACCCTATATATAGTTTAGTAGGGAGAATAGGTCCAGTTTATTACATGTTAGATCTCAATTAATTTCTCATAATAACTTGTTTTTATTAAATGTTTTTATGGTATTCCTTATTCCTTGTGGTATCAACTATCCTTGGTTAATTGTATGAAACCACTATAAATAAATTATTTTATTATACGTTATTAATTTTATTTGTGTCTCTTTGTGTTATATATTTATAGATGTGGACTGGGATATCTTTTAAATCATTTTGAATTGGTTTGAAAAATTGGGTTTCAAAATGAAAATGTTCTATGAATTATGAATTTTTTTTTGAATAATTGTTTTTTAGGAGGAATTGGGTTTTCACTTTTCCACATATTTTATTAATGGTACTCTCCCTATGGTTTTATAAAATTTAATAAATGGTTTTGACTGCACCCTTACGTAACATAAGAGTTGTGAATATTTGATAAAAATAAAAAATATATATTATTTATTATATTTATCCTCAAATGTAAAAATGTAATATTTATATATATTTGAACTGGTCACTATTGATATATATTTTTAAATTAAATTGAATAATAACCTTGATTAAATTTTTTTGGGCATGTTTATCTCTCTCATTGTATACAACAATGGTTGTATGTATCTCTCATGTTTCTTGTAGGTAAACTTTTTGTGCTCATCCATGGATTTCATCTCTTCTATATATATTTGTATGTGGTTTGGACCAATAAAGAGTGGTTTTGGACGGGGTGAGTGATTTTGGGTCACCCATAGGAAATAATTGACATATGGGATGGGATTAATTTTTTTTAAGATGACTATGTACCAGCCCACTTTTCAAGGTGTTTGTTTGTTTTCCATTTCACTATATTTGTATTTTATTATAATTATATTTATTCATTACTATAATATTTAGTTTTTGATATACTATTATTTCTATGAGTTACTCTAATTCATTACTTTTATATTTGATCTATATATATATTGGTGTATACATCTAATTTATGGATGGTTTATAATGGATTTCTAGGAAAAATGATTATAGTTTTTCATGTTAATTTAATGCTAAAATTCATCCCAAGTGAATATTATTGAGACCCACACACTATTTTTTAGCCATTAGGGATCGATAGTTCCATTAGAACTTTGTGGTGGACCGATTCAAGTTATTCATTTGGTCATCCTATGCTAGTTCATTACATAATTATCTGGGATCTATGTTTTTTAAATCAACTGGTTCTTGAAGATCCATCTTATTTTTTTGGAAATTTGGTAATATGTGTATAGGAGTGTTTAATTTGAAGAGTTAGGTGGCGAAAGAGTCTCAAAAGTAAATTACTTCCCAAACATTGAGTTGTTGTGGGGTAATGCGGTTTTAAATTGTAATTTGAATTTGATTATACTAATTCATGATGTGTCTTGATATGATATTATGGAATTTTTGTCTCTATTAATAGTTATGGTTATTTTGGGGGTTACTAGAAGATTTTGGTGAGAAATAGAAGAAAAATTAGAGTTATATGGTTTTCTCATAAGGCTTAGAAACATGTTCCGATATTTTGTAGATTTCATAATAACCTAGAAGAGGTTATTTCATAGTAGACTCATGGTTTTCCAACTTATGTGACCAACCAATGTATATCAAGAATTTTCTACTGCATTTTTTTGGATCCCTAGCATTAAAAATTCAACTGTATGGTTCTTAATATATCTTTGATATTGATTATAAATTTTTTTTAATGAATTGATATTATTGAATAATGTTTTAAATGAAGTGATATGCCATGTTTTTCATATTTTAGGTTAGAAATTATATTAATATATAAAATGGATTTTATTTTATGAAAAAATTGAATTTTTGAACAAATGGTAAGGTTTTAAAGTGATTGGTTTTCCACATTTATTAGAATTGGAATATTGTTTTAATATTAAAAGAAATATTTTATTAAATTTTTATTTTTTAAATTGGGAGTTAAAGTTAAATTATAAGAGTATTTTGGTTTAAGATGAGATGTTTTGGAAGTGGTTTATTAAATTATTACCATTTGAATATAAAATTGAATTGATATAAATGTATTAATATATAATATAGATTTATAAAGTTCAGTTTGGTTTCTCATTTAAATTTATTTCAATGAATTTAATATTCTATTTTATTTGGTAATAATTAGTTCTTGGAATCCATTTTAAATTAGGTAACATAAAGAATTTTTTTAATAAATAATTAAAGTAAGGCACACAAAATAGGGTAGTATTGTTTTAAAAGATTGCATGCCGCCAAAAAAGATGGATGTTTTTTGAAGGGGGTATTGTTTAAAGGAAAAATGGTTTATGGATGCTTTATTATATGTTATGAACAAGGTAAATTTTTCATATATAAAATTTTATATTGTTTTATATTAGGAATTTTCATTCATTTTAAATCTTTGCATCAGTTAGGTTCATGTGTCATGTTATATACTGTGTCTCCTATAATGTTCTTGAGAGTATAGGGAAACTCATCTTCATATTTGATCTTTAGGTTGCATTATTGTGACATTTGGTGTATCTTTTTAAATATTAACTCTTAAAAACCCCAAGAAAGTGTGGTGAATTTAGAACCTAATTTTATTTAGGACTTCTTGGTCCCCTAATCTTCATGTCTATGGTGATCACGATCCTCTTAATAATTTTAAATAGTTTAGATCATTTACAAAAAATGACTATTATTACATTAATTTTATTAGGATATTTTATGTATATCGGTTTGTTATCAATATGTTTAGATAATTATTAGGTTCTTGAGGTGGTTTCTATTTAATGTATCCCTTGGTGTTTTTTGGTTCCTCACTTATGATTTTTTTTGTTATGATGGTTGTCCTTTTCTCAAGGTGTTTGATCCTATTTATTAGAAATCATGTATGGTGTTCTCTATTTACAATTGTTATTGTGTGGGGATAGTAACGGCATGGAGTTCATGTCATGGGTGACTATGCTAGATGTATGACAAACTAATATTATGTAGTGACTGGTTTTAGTCTATATCATTTTTAGGATCTCTATTTGATGATGACTTATGTATGAGGTCCAAGATCACCTCAACCCATTAGTTTTTGAGTATCAATTTCAGTTAATCCATCATTCAATAATATTTCATGTTTTTGGTCGATTTTATTTTAAATTTTACCGATCTGTAATGTGATGTATTTGAGTGACCTGTCTTGATTTTTGTTTTAATGTTTGGTGAGATGTGATTTCCTTGTAGTTGTGATACTGATTCATGGATGTATAGTTGTTTCTTTTATTATGTATTTGGGGTGTTTTCTATCATTGGGGGTTGTTTTATTTTTTTTCACCATTTGATTTTAATTATAAATATTCAGAATACCAATGTTTAGTCTCCATCTTCTAGAGATAAGATCTTATGGGTTATCATTTGGTTTTTTCGTAGATACATTAGATAAGGTTTAAGGATTTTATATGTGGGTTTGAGTTATCTCTCTATTTGTATATTTCCTTTTATCAATAGTCATCTCTTATTTTTCATGATGCCCCACCAATATTATATAGGTAATGGGGTTTTTGGTTTTCCATGTTAATAATTTTTTCTAATGTATTTTTAGTGGAAGAAATTCTCATTATGTAGAGAATTGTGACACACACATTTTATTGTTGTTTTTTATTTTATATTATTTTATAAAATTTTACTTTTTTTTTAAATACCAGGCTGAAACATCATTTTCATTGAATTGTTTATTTATGACATGTTTAGTGTCTATTTTTTTGGGGAAACTATGTGATTTATTCTACATGAGGAGTTCCCTTATTTTATTTTATTTTAACGTTTTTTTTTCTATATGGATAGTCAATAAGGGATTTTAACACAATATATAAATATATTAGAAAATGTATAGATCCTTTGGGGGTTAGAGTATTGTAAAAAAATATGGGAACATTTAGGAAAAATTTTATGAGGAGATTGTGGGTACTACTACAGTTTTTAGAAGTTTCTATGGCACAATTTATTAATTATTTACCAAACCATAATATTAATCCAAAAGAGTGTTATTTTCATATAAAGTGATTTCTACACAATTTTTCCATAATTTATAGAACCATGAATCTTAACATACCATGTTTCATCTATATAATTTTAATAGTAAATTATCTGTTCTCACGCATTTTAATTTATTATAATTCCTATCTCCCCTCCTCCATGGACAACCTACCTATGGATAATGAAGTTGTATCATTTATCTTATGTTATTCATTTTTATGTCATTTCTTCATCAATCTAATGTGAAAAATCCATGGTAATCACTCATTTATCTTTGTTTTCCAATCCTTATTCTCCTGTATTTTAATTATTCTTGGTTTGGGCTCTTCCTTCAAAATATTTGTCCAAATATATAGTTTAGGGTTGGGTTTCAATCCATGGTTGTGGTTTTTAGGTCTTGTAGAAGGAATGTTCTTTCTTGGTTGAGCATTCTCTGTTAATGGTGGCCCATTTTAGAATGGTTCCACTTAATAAAGGGTAGATGTTTTTTGGGTTTCCTTTAAATTCAATTAAATTTATAAGTTAATCATTTTAATTTTCTTATTTTCTTTAAATAAACTTATATGGGAAACTATGATGGATTTCATAGATTTTTTAAGGATAAATATGTTGAAATAAATGTGCAAGTGGATTTCCTTAGATTTGAAAGAATGGGTTCAATGTTCTGTTTCATTAAAGATCTCAAATAGGATTTCGAAAAATTGATTTTTATAATTTATCAAATTTTACATTTTTTGGGTTGTGTTTATAGAGAATTTATAATTTTATATGGATGTTTCTGACACTTTTTAGGGGGCAGTTTCATCCTTCCACTAAGTGGCTGATGCATTGATTTCTGGTAGTCTTGTA
Source organism: Viscum album (assembly GCA_963277665.1). Taxonomy (NCBI): domain Eukaryota; kingdom Viridiplantae; phylum Streptophyta; class Magnoliopsida; order Santalales; family Viscaceae; genus Viscum; species Viscum album. The sequence continues at coordinate 693,422,495 of OY728157.1, forward strand.
TTACAAATTTCTAAAGGCAGACCTCTTATATTAGCTTCATCAATGATGTATCCTCCTTGATGTAAATGTAGTTATTGGTTGCTAGTTTCACCTTCAACTAATTCCACCTAAAATATCTTCTCCATGTTTGGGTATGCCTCATTGGTTAAGTTAATATCATGTAACTCATTCCTAGTTTCATCTCAATGTATCTGTTGATTAATTTTTTTTCTTACATCTTGATAGGGAAGATACCATCATTCAGGGTTAGTTATCACATTGGGAACTTTTGGGAATTTTTGGACTTTAGGTTTACTAGGAACCTATAAGTTCCCCCACTTTTAGTGGGATTCTCATTTGAGGAATCATAGGCATAGAACATAATCCATCATGTTTTTGAAAGTATCTAATTGAATCCTGGGGAGTATGTACTCCAAGAATTACTACCTTAATAATCCAATGTTTATTTAATGGGGTATGGATTTTGGGTCGGTCACATGATTAACATCCTACAGATATGGGAACATGGTTAATGTTTTAGGGGTATAATATGGTCATTTGTTTAATGTACTGTGGGGATATGATGCATGAATCTTTAATGTATTACATAGACTATATGGGCTCACGTATAATGTATTATGCATCTAGGATGGGAGAAGGATCAATGTATTGTGGGTATATGATGGGAAGATGATTGATGTATTGCATATATAGGATGGTTGCAGGTTTAATGTCTTATAAATATAGGATGGGATCTTGTGTAATGTTTTTTTTGGGTTATGAAATGGACATACTATTAAGACGGATAATGTGTTTATGTGTGTCCCCTAGGGGAATGATATCACACTTGACTAATAGTGTGTGTGCCTATAAGGTAATATTTTAGACAATGATAATTGATCATAATGTCCCTTTAATATAGTAGAGGCAAGAGTTTCACATATTTTATAGATGGATCAGAATATCCTATTGAGAAAGATTGATGGGGTGTATCCCTTGGAGGGAATATTTCAAACTAGATTGATGGCTATTGGGATTTAACATAATAGAGCCATCTTATATACAATGTTTAAGAGATATAGATCAAATCCCATGACATTTTATGTCATAGTTTATGGTCATGTGATAAGATATATCTGTGAAGTTTAATGTCTAATGGTAATGATGCTCACATCATAAAAGGAGCATCGATGAGGCATATATTGGGATTTATGTGTGGAATCTTCCATGTGTATAAGGATCACTCTTGGGGAGATGGGGTTTGAATTATTTAGGGAATATGGCCAAGTAGGGGTTTCATCCAACCTTAAGAGTGGATAATGTGAGAATTACGCATGAAATACGCCTTTTGTGGGTACCTAATTACATGGTGAGGTAGTATGGTTTTGTTATTAGGCATGGAAGATTCTTTGGTCTGGTAGTTTTATCCCAAAGGGTGGAGTATCATCCCATGGTGGGGGAGAATATGACATCCCATGATTTTTGTACATGGGGTATCCTATTTTTATCAAACAATGTAAGAGGTTTGGGGTCATTCCATGTGATTAATGCATGGTTCATTCTGTGTTCATCACAAAGGGTAAGGCTATAGTTTTTTTCATGTGCTGATAAAATTCTTACGTATTTTAACATTGTACGACTAGGATGTAGAGTAGGGGAGTTTTAAATATTTCACCTTTGTTGTGGTGGGGATCACTCCTCAAGTGGGGCTGTGTAAACGAGATAGAAATATCCGAAATAAGGACCCTCAATCAAGATTGGATTGAAATTACCCTCAATGATTAATCCTATATGGATTACGGGACCACTTTCCAAATTCCTTTGAGTAAGACTTGTTGTTGGAACTTTCATGGAGGAGTTTCCATTAGGATTTCTGATGTTTGGGTTCCAATGAATAAAATAAATAGGCATTAGTGTACCTATTATTAGAGGAAAAAAAAGTAATAGTGGCCTGGACCACACCTAGGGGAAAGTTTCTAGACACAGGAGTGGGTGGTACTAGTTGCACATGTAACCATTGTACATCTGAATGGGTCATGATTTGGTATAGGGGATCCAACAACATGACTTTCAAAAAGGGTGTCCGTTGAAATGAGGCACCATTGAAAGGCCAGGATGAGGTTCTTCACAAATATCAGTGCCTTTTAAAGGAGGAACTCATGAATACTACGGGATATTTAATGGTTAGGTGTCTCAAGAAAGACTATTCTTCATTAAACAGAGCGACCTTTCCTTTAGGAGAAGTACTAGCTCTCAAATAGTGGTATTTTCAAAGTGTAGGGTCCTTAAAAACCCCCATGTTCTTAGGGTTGATTTATGCTTCCATGAAGTGACTGGTACATTATGAAATTCATATCCACTTTGGTATGAGGTTATCAATAACCCATGGGAGATGGTTTTAAGATGGTTGAATACCTTGGAAAATAAATTTATTCTTTCGTTCATGGAGAACCTGATTATTGATAACTCATAGAATAACATAGAAGTCAAAAGGTTGTGTATCACCAAAATCCATAAGTAACGGGGTATTAAAAGGACCATCCATTGAAAGTGGGTTTAATTTTACAATGTTTTAGGTAATTTCATGAACCTTTATCATCTTCATTAGTTAATGGGGAACTACAATCCTAAATTAATATTTTCATAAGTTTTATTTGTCCCTCTATTCGGTAATGAAAATGGGCTACATGACTTGGTATTGATAGTGAAATAAGGTTATTTTCAAGCCTCCATTTTGTGGGGAACATCAAAAAATGATCCAATTTACAATTTTGGGGACCATTTTCAGTCCAACCATAACAAAGAGAATAAATATATTTATAAAGGAATGATAATGGGTATTGTTTTTTGTGGAATCAAATTTTTGGGATTGGTTTTTATGGGGTTGTGGGAGGCCCCTTTTCTAAGTGGAGAAAATAAAATATCTAAATATTTCATCTTAATATAATGGTGGAACATGTTTCATGTGTCGATAATAATTATAAAGGGAAAATGAAGGATTCTATGATGTGATAAGGTCTATCATCCTAAAAAGTGTCAATTTATCACACGTTTAAAACTTTTTTTAAGTCCTTTTCTATTCAAATATTCACGTTTACCATATTGGATTTTATCATTGTAAATATTTTTAACTTATGTAACTTATCTCTAAGTCAAAAAAATAAGATGGTAATTATTAAATTATTTGGAGATAATTATTAGGAATATGAAATCCATTTTTTAGAAAAACAATTCATGTGTAAAAAAATTAATTATAACATTATCCCTTGTATCAGTTAAAACCTCATTTTTAGAAAAAGTGTATTTTTAAGCCTAGATATTATTTGTACGATAAAATTATAGATGTAATTTTATTTTAATTATATGAATTGGTTTACTATAAAAAATAATTTTTTTGGATTTAAAATTAATCAAAAGAACATGTTTTCCAAAAGAGTATTTAATTCAAATAATAGAGCAAAACATTTATTTTAAAATACTATTTAGGTTTTCAAAAGTGTGTTTTATAACAAAATAATAAAATTTTCTTAAATATATAATTTTAATCTAAAAATATATATATTATCATATATATTTTTTTTATATGTTTTTACATTATATTTACTAATTGATATAGTTATAAACACAATATTTTTAAAAAATTATATTTTTTATTATTAACATAAAAATTTATTATTTCTGAAAGATAGTTAAAGTTAACCCTCATATAATTTCATCATTATAAATTCTAAAATGATGTTTTTTTATCAAATTCGAATTATAAAATTTTAATAACTAGTTATTTAAATGAAAATAATTTTTTTTAATAAAACTTATTTTACTAAAAAAATAACTACAAAATCCTCAAGTATATTTAAAATTATTTCATATAAATTTATAAATAATTTAAGGTTTACAAATTAGTTTAAAAAATCAAAAATTACTTGTTATAATAAATTTTAGTTGGGATTAGTTTTAATTATTAAGGTAAAATACACAACCCTATTTAAATATGGTTCTTCAAAAGGAATCCTTTTGGAAATATAATAGTATATAACAATATTATGGGATTACTAACTTTTTATTGACAAATTATTATATTCTTCATTTAATTTTACGGATTCACTATTATTTTTTGATGGGTGTTGCTGTATTTTGGTGTTTCATTAAACACAAGCTATCAAATATAGTGTCAATTTAAATGATTAAAAATCACATGTCTTTACAAGAATGTCTCATTTGTAAACATTAATAAAGCATTTTAAAACAAATAAATCCCATTTTTAATCCCATTGATATTTATTTGTTGTTACATATCATGACCCCCTTTGGGGAATGTCTTATATTGTTATTAATTTTTTTATGATTATGATGTTGAAATTATCTATTTTGTGTCATGGAATTGGGGTTTAAAAAGGAGAATTATTTAATGTGTATTAGTATTTATCATGTTATGATCACTTGTCATGTGCATTTTATCGCCTATAAATTTATTGATCATGAGAACCTATGTACTTAATAGACGTATTGGATGAGTGTTACAGTAGTGTGGTCTAATCAGACAATTTGGTTCCCTAAGAGGGGTGCACACTCTTAGGGGTTTACATTATAATCAATACACTAAGGAATAATGAGGGTGTTGTTTTGATTTCACTAGTGTGCTCTTGTATATAGTGTTCCATTGATATTGGGTCATTTTTTTTTCATGTTATATCATAGTGTTTTTCCAATGATACCTTGTTTTTATTGAGGTTTTCATAGGGGATTCGATATTCTTTATTGTATACACTACCCTTGATCTATTGTATGTCACAAATATTAATAATTTAGTTTATAATACATTATACATTACTTTAGTGTCTATTTTTTGTAATATATTTACAGATATGAATTATGATTTTTCAAAATCAATTTTAAAATGGATTGAAAATTTTGGATTGAAAAGGATAATGTACTATCAATTATGAAAAGTGTGTTTGAATAATCATTTTGGAAGGTATAATTTGTTTTGGAATTGTATTCAATGATTTAATAAATGATCCTCTCCCCATAAATTTAACACATTTTATAAATGGTTCTAAATCCCCATATGCTTAACCAAAGAGAGGGGAATGTTTTATAAATAAAATAGGACATATTATTTAGTTTAATTATCCTCAATTGTGGAAAATATACTTTATATATATATATATATATTAGTTACTACTGATACATCTTTTTAATTGAAATGGAATAAACTCCCTGATGCAAATTTTTTGGGAATCTTTATCTCACTCCTTGAATACAAAAATGTTGTATGTATCTCTCATGTTTATTTTAGGTACACTATTTGTGTTTATCTGTGTATTTGGTCTCCCATATAGATATTAATGTATTGGTGGGACCATTTAGTAGAGGATTGAGACTTGGTGAGTGATTGTGGATCAAATATAGCCTATGATAGTGCCCTAGTATTGGATTTATTTTTTAGGAAACTTATGTTCCAACCCATTTTTTAGGTGTTGGTTTGCTTCCAAGTCCACTATATTTTTATTTAATAACAACTCTATTTATTTAATTTGATATTATATAGTTTTTAATCTTCTATTATTTCAATAACATACTCTAATTAATTAATTTTATATTGGATCTATTTTTTTATTGGTGTATACATCTAATTTATGGATCGTTTATGCTAAATTTATAGGAGGGGTCTTTATGGTATTCCTTATTCATATAATGCAGAAATTCATCCTAAGTGAACATTATAGAGACACACACACTATTTTACATCCATTGGGGATTGGGAATTCCCATCTGGACTGGTGGCATAATGATTCGAATGATTTAGTGGGTCATCATGGACTGGTTCATTACATAAATATATGGGAATCAAGTTTTTAAAATTAACAGTTTGTTTAAGATCCATATTTTTATTTTGTAAGTTATGTAATATGTATATAAGAGTTTCAAAACTAAATAGGTAGATGTGGAGAGAGTTCAAAATGGACATTATTTATATAAGCCTGGAGTTACCATGGTCTGTTAGGGTTTTAAATTGGAATTTGAATTTATTATACTTATTCATGATGTGTTTTGATATTATATTATAGTATTTTTATCCCCATTGAGCGTAATGGTTTTTTTGAGACACCACAAGATTTTGGGGTGAAAATAGAAGAAATAATCCAAGCTACATTGTTTTCTTATAGGTTTTGGAAGAATATTTGCACCTTATATAGATTGGTTTTCCAAACTGGAAGTGGTTGTTTCACAGTTGGCACATTTCTTTCCAACCATTGTTACCAAACCATGTACCCCTCCAATTTTCCAAAAAAAATTCATTGGATCCCTAACTTTAAAAATTCACCCTTATGGTTCTTACTATTGTTTTTTTGTTGATGACATGAGTTTTATGATGAATTAATCATATTGATGATGTTTTAAATGATGTTTTACACTATGTTTTTTAAATTTTGGATTTGAAATGATTTTTTTAAATAAAATATATTTGTTTTATGAAAAAAGTGTATTTTGAAGCACATGTTATGTTTTAAAGTGATTGTTTTATCACTTTTATTTGAATTGGATAATTGTTTTAATATTAAATGAAATATTTTATGAAAATTATATTTTTTAAACCAAGTGTTAAATATCCTTTACAAATGGAATTTGGTTTGACATGAAATGTTCTAGAAGTGGTTGATTTAATTATAACATTTTGAAAATAAAATAGAATTGTTATAATTTTTTTAAATAACATACTACTTTTTGAAGTTAAATTGTATTTCAATTTTAAATTAATTTCAAGTCATTTAATCAAGTATTATATTTGGGTAAAAAGGGGTCTGGGAATCCATTTTAAGTATGGAAATATACATATTTTTTTATTGATATAATTATATTAAAGCACATAAAATGGGGTAGGACTATTTTCAATGTTTTTTTACTTTTAAAATCATGAGAAATTTTAAGGGGTTTTTAAGTAAAATAAATGTTTTAAAGAAGTTTAATTATATGTTAGGAGAATGGTAAATTTTTCATATTTAAAATTTTTCCTTATTTTCTATTGGGTCTATTTATTTAGTTGAAAAGTATGTATATGTTAGGTTCATGTTTCATATTATAGATTTTGTCACAAATAAAGTTCTTAAGAGGAGATTGAAAATCACCATAAGGATAAAATTGTAGGATAAATTCTATTGTCATTTGGTGTATCTTTTTCAACAATTAACACTTAACAACTCTCTAAAATGAGTGTTAATTTTAGACCCTCATTTGATTTTATAATTTTTATACCACTACTCTTATTTTATATTGTGATAAAGATCCACTTAATAATGTTAAGTTATTATGTTGATTTAAAAAAAACCATGAGTTAGATTACTTGAATTTTCTAAGGATATTTTTATTTATAGTGGTTTGTTATTAAAGGGTTTAAAGAATTTTGATGTTCTTTTTGTGGTCTCTATTTAATTAATCCCTTGGGTTTTTTTTCCTCTCTTATGATGTTTGCGTTATGATGGTTCTTATTTTGTGAGGGCTTATGATCATGTTTCTTAGCGACTATGTATAGTGTTTTCTATGGACAAGTTTTATTAGGCTGGAGTTGTAATGTCCTAGAGTTGGTGAATTAAGTGACTAGGATTGACATATGAACAATTGAGATTATGCAGTGACTAATATTAGTATAGATAACTTTTGAAATCTCTATAAGATTGTGAATTAAGTATGAGGTCCTATATCACCCCCAATATTTTTTGTGGGCCAATGTTATCTATCATACCATTTTTTATTATGTCGTATTTTTCTGTTTATGTGTATTTAAAATTTTATTAATATGGGATGTGATGGATTTGGGTGACCTTTGTTTTTATTTGAATGTTTAGTGAGATAGGATTCATTGCGGTTGTGAGACTGATTCTTATATGGATGGTTGTTGTTTCTCCTTGGTTTTTGGTGGTTTTTCTATTCTTAGGGAGTGTTTTCCAGTTTTATCTCCATTTTATTTTAATTATAAGTAGTTGGAAAACCAATGTTAAGTCTCTATCTTCTAGAGATATGTTCTTATAGGTTATGAGATATTTTGTTCTTAGATACATTTGATGAGGTCTATGTACTTTATCTGTGGGTTTGAGATAGTTGGGTATCTGTATAGTGACTTGTTCTCAATGGTAATATTTAATTTTTTTTGGCACCCCAAAAATTATATAGGTAATGAGGTTTTTCCTTTTCCTTTTTCTTACATTTTTCAATGAATTTTTAATGTTTAATATTTTCATAGTTGGTATAATTGTGACCCTCATATGTCTTTACTATTTTTATTTTATATGATTTTAAGAAATTTTTTATATTTTAAAATAATTTAGGTTTAAACATATTTTTTTAGAAATATTTATTTATTACATTAATAGTGTGAATTGTTTATGGGAAACTATGTGATTAATCCAACATAAGGTATTTACTAATTTTCTTTTGTTTTACATGGTTGTTCTATATGGGTAGTTAACAGAGGATTCTAATACATGATGAATATAGTGGAAAATGTACATATTATTTAGGGCATGGAGTATTGGAAAAAAACATGTGAAGATTTAGGAGAAACTGTTTGTGGAAATTGTGGGTATTATAAGAGTATTTGTACTGTATATAGCACAGTTTATGAACGATTTACCGAAACTTGTGAAAAATCCATAAGAGTGTTATTATCTATTCAAGTAATTTCTATAAGTTTTTAAAATATTTTTTAAATCCAAAAATATTAACCTACCTTGTTTCCTATATATATTTTAAATAGTACATTATCCATTTTCCATCATCTAAATTTAAGGGTTTTTGTCTCTCCATATATCCCTACTCAACCTACCTAAGGAGAATAAAGTGGGTCATGTTCCTATTACCTTATTCATTTTTATGTCCTTTATTCATTTATTTCAATTGTAAAATCCAAGGTAACGCCTCCATTATCCTTTATTTACAATCCATCATCTCTATTGTTTTAATTTTTCATGTTTTGGGCTATTCCATCAAACATTTTTTACAAGGATATAGGTTGTGTTTGGGTTTTAATTCCAGGTTTTGGTTACAAGGAATTATAGAGGAAATGTTATTCATGGTTTATCATTATCTATTAAAGCTAGAACTTTTTATCTTGTTTCTAGATAATCAAGGCTAGGTGTTTTGTGGGTTTCCTTTAAATTACATAACATTCAATGATTTGTAGTTTTAAATTTTTTGTTTTATTAAAATAAAATTAAATGTGATAGTATTGATGGATTTTAAAAAATTATTAAAAGATGAATCAGTTAACATAAATGTGATAAATGTTTTTCCTTGGTTTTGAATTAATGGTTTGAATGATATTTTTTTATAATATTCCTAATAGGATATTTCAAATTTAATTTTATTATTAAAGGCATTTGAAATTATTTGTGTTGGGTCTATATAGAATTTATTTTTTACTAGTATGTTTATGACACTTTTTTTTGGATGGAAATGTTTCAAAAACTTTTTTTGGGGTGGATTTCCATTCTTCCACCAGGTTGATAACACATTTCTTTTCTATATCCCTCTATTTCCACATTCTAAATGTAGGAATCTTGCATCGTTTTCATTAGTGATGTCTCCTCCCTGATTGAAATGGGATGATGGGATTCCAATTCCTCCTTCCATTTATTACACCTTAGATCTCTTTTCCTAGTATGGGTCTCCCTCATAGATTAAGTTATGTTCACGAAACTCATTCTAGGGGTCGTCTCAATGTGGATGCTAATTAATTTTTCTTATTCAATCTCGATAGGGTAGAAACCATCAATACAGGTGTGTAGTTACATTGGGATCCTTTGGAAATTTCTGGACATTATGTATACTGGGAACCTATAACATTCTCCTCTTTTCAAAGGAATCTCATATGATAAATAATAGCCATATAACCTATGACATCCTATGTTAGACATGATCCAAATGAATTATGGGGAGTATGTACTCCAAGGATTCATACCTCAAGAATCAAATATTTATTGAATGGGGTACCGATTTTGGATCGTCCATAGGCTTAACATCCTACGGATATGGTAACATGGTGAAAGTCTTATGGGTAGATGATGGGAAAATGTTAAATGACCTATATGGATTGGGTGCGTGAATTTTTAATGTATTATAGGTCCATGATTAGAATATGTGTAATGCCTTATGAATCTAGGATGGGTGAAGGTTCAATGTGTTGATAGTATAGGATGGGCAGAGGTTTAATATATTATGAGTATCAGATGGGTGCAGGTTTAATGTATTTTAGGGAAAATATTGATATAGGTATAATGTTTTATGGGGATAGGATTAGGACGTCCTATTGAGATGGATAGAGTGGTTTTGTGTGTCCCCATGGGGAATGATATCACACAAGATTAACATAGTCTTTCCCTGTGATGAAATATTTCACACCAAGATGATGGATCATAATGTCATATAGAGACAGTAGTGGAATGAGTGTAACATCTTGTAAAGATGGTTCAAAATTTCCTGTTGAGACATATCGATGGGGTGTGTTCCTAGGATGGAATGTTTCCCACTAGGACTATGGCTACTGGGATAGAACCTTAGGGAGGAAATATATGTTCCATATTTAACAAAAAAGGATCAAATCCCACCTTGTTTGAGGTCACAGTTTATAATCATGTGATAAGACTGATCCATGTACATTAACATCATCAGTTAAGGACTCTCACATCTCTAATGGAGTTTAGATGAGGCATAGTATGTGGTTTATGCAAGGAATCTACCATATGGAAGAGGATCACTCTTGGGGAGATGGTGTGTGGATTATTCTTGAATGCTGGCCTCGTAGGGGATTCATCCCACCTAGAGAAAAGATAGTGTGAGTATTAAGCATAGAAACTACCTATTTTGGGTACCTCATCCCCTTTTAAGGTAGTATGGTGATGTTATTATATGTGGAATCTTCTCTTGTGTGGTAGTTTCATCTCCAAGGGAGGATTGTCTTCCCATAGTGGGGAAGAAGAGGACATCACATGGTTTTTGTACTTGGGGTTTCCTATTTTTATCACATAGGGTAAGTGGTTTGGGGTCATCCCATGTGTTTCATACATGGATGATCACGTGTTCATCACATAGTGTAAGGCTATAGTCTTACATCATGTGATGAGAAAATTTTCATAGAGTTAACATTGTATGACTAGACTATATAGATGGGTAGTTTTACATATTTCAGCTCAGATGTGGAGGGGTTCACTTCTCAAGGGGGATCATGTCAAGGGGAGAGGATGATGTGAAATAAGGACCCTAAACCATGATAAGATTTTAATTATCCTCAAATATTCCACCTTGGCTGATTATGTGGCCACTTTATATGTGCCTCTAGGAAGGACATGGTGTTGCAACTCTCATGGAGGAGTGGCCATCAGAAGGGCCAATGTTTGGGTGCCTATGATTAAAAGAAATAAGAATTATGGTACCTATTCAAGGAAGAAACATGTATGACAGAGGCCCATACCACACATATAGTTAAGTTGATAGACACACGAGTGGGTGGTTCGGGACGCATGGGTATTCAGGGTGCAGGTGAACCAATCGTAATTCGTTATGGGGCCACAGACACAAGAATTTTGTAAAGGGGTTCGGTTGAAATGAGGCACCCTAGAGAGGCATGGAGGAGGTGATTCAAAAACAGTAGAGAATTTTAAGTAGGGACTCATGAATCCTTTGGGATATTCCATGTTCATGGGTTTAACAAAGGACTGTTCTTCATGAGAAAGAGTGATCTTACCTCAGGGTAATGTTATGTCTCTCAAATAGTGGACATCGAAAAGGGTAGGTTTCTCAAAAAAACCCTAAGTGCATAAGCGAGATTTATTCTTCCGTAAAGGGAATGGGACATCAATAAATGCATCTCCACATTGGGTTGACGTTCTTAAGAACCCCTGGGAGGTGGTTTCAAGAAGGATGGATACCATGGGAAATCAATCTATTCTTTTGTTCATCGAGTTATTGAGTATTTATAACTCAAATATTTTAACAGAATTGAAAAGGTTTTGTCACACCAAAATTAATACATAAGGGGGTATTTAATGGATCATCAACTGTAGGGGGTTTAGTTTTTCAATTTTTAGGTCATTTCATGAACTGTTAATAACTTGATGAATGTTTGGGAATCTATGGGTCAAAATTCCATTATGTATATGTTATCTTCAACCCTATGATTGGTCGAGAAAATGGTCTCCATGAATTGGGATTGACATTGAAATAAGGTTATTGTTAAGCCTCAATGAGGCAGGGACCTTCGGAATCCAATCCCATTCACAATGGATGGGAACTTCCAGACTCTAGTCCCCTAGATATATATTTGGGACATTTTTTCCTAGTTTCTCTATGAACCAGTCATAACTTACTCATCCACTCTCATGACACAGTAATGTTAGGATAAAAAATACCCCCTCAAAATTATAGCCAACGGTGGAAGGAGGGTTGGATTTTACGGGAAAATCACTGATAATTAGACCTTCATGATCACTTTTTAATTTAAATCCTCAATGATAGGGAACCTCAAACCAACCACAAACATACATCTATAAATATTACTTTTTGAACCCATCCTTTTTGAGATAACCTCCATGACCCGAAAAGTTTTTAGGAGAACATTGTGAACTAGTCTTAGAAAAACATCCATGTATCTAGAAAAATATATGTCAATGTTTCCAACACTACTTTTAATCATCCGGAATAGATTTATATGAACATAATGATTAGGGAGAGTATATGGAGTTCCTTGGATCTTGACTGACTCACTACACTTCTGACAAAAGATCATCTAGAAAACACACATTGAAATAGGATGTTGTTTTATGTATTTTGGATGAGGGAAAATGTATTCATCCCGGGCGTGAACATAGATGGTTTTTTCCTACTAGATCTGGACATCACAAGGAATATACAAGAGGCATTGGTATAATAGAGGACATATCCAGAATGATCATTCATCTCTCCATGAAGAAACTATATGAGACCATGTCACCAACAATAATGGGAGGAGGTGGAGGCAAATAAATACCCCCACGCTACAAGTGGATTTTCATAGAGGTTATGGGGTACCTACTTAAGGGATGGATAGACAACTGTGACCTAGGACAAGAAGGAAATTTTTTAGGGGAATGGGATTTGGATTATTTTGAATGTTCATCATGCCATGAGATTTATTTCGAGATCAGGAAGCAGGGATTTATAATGATTCAAGTGGATTTTAGTTCCATGTTAAACATATCTTGGATATTTTGTCAGAGATTCTGAGTATGTGACCTCCAAGTACCAATAATTTTTATCTACAACTTGGGGAAGATTAGATCATCTTATGGGATCATTACCATTTTGTAGGGATCCTGGTTCAATGAGTGATGTATGATTAATTCCTCCCAATGGAGAATGTGTCTGAGGGCATGGAGAATTTTCAAACCTTTCAAAGTTAATTACTATGTTTGGTGAAAGGGAAGAATGAGCAAAAATCAGAGATTAAGTACATACCAATAAAACAGTGGTTTAGCTACTTCGAAAACAAACTGGTGGAACGACTACCCAGGAGGCCACGTACAAGCCTGAGGGAATTCTAGAGGGTTAATGATCACTCTTACAAGAGGATTATTGAGGTGAGAAAGTGGAAATTGTTGGGTACTATGAGATTCTTGAAGATCATGTGGTCAGAATAGATAGTTTTATCACTATACTAATCTATGTATGGATGCTCTAAGTGTGGGATGTGCACATGAGGGTGTGACCAATCAGTTTCATCATGGATGTAATGCTAGCGATGGGGAAGTGCATCAACCATGATACTTTGGTGTTGGAGAATCTATAAAAGGTTCTCCACCATATCTAAAATGGTTAGTATATGCTTCATGTGTGTGGTAGCATCCACTTTCTGTTCAACTATGTAGATAGACACACAAGAGATAGCAATACCTGAATTCTATATCTCTTCCATATATGAACTTCTATCTAGCGATTCTAAATATTTTTGGGAGTCATCCGCACAAATTAGGCTCTATAGACACAATAGTGATGATTGGGTTAAGGTATCACTTTATATTCAAATTGTTCCCCTTTCCTTGGGGATGATTTTCGATGATGGAATAGGAACCACCATGAAATTTTTGTAGCCCGAGGCCTTATGAGGTAGGGGACTAGTGGTGAGGCTTGACTATTAGGTGATTTGTGAGTCATAAAACCCCTACTAGTTCACAAGGATGTTATCATGCCAATTCTGGTTGACTATGAAGGTGTAAATAGATGTGTTCTATCTGTTCCACCCTTTGGTTCTGATGTAAATATGAAGCATGTTCACACATGAATATGGGAAATGGTGGAACTCTTTACAACCGCCTATGGGCTCAACCAAAAATATTTAGATATTTGGGAGTTCACATATCACATGGAGATACTGAGGCACTAAACCACTTATAATGATGATGAAGATTCCTAAAAAACATGGGGCCATGGTAAATATTCACTAGGAGCATTCAAAGGAGGAGGTTTTAGCTTGGTGGGTAGGGTTTTGGCAGTTGTAGAACTGGAAATTCCAGGACTAGCATAGGTAGTGGCCACAGGGAGAGGAGGGTCATCTACCTCAAAAATCCTGTGAATGCATTCTTGGGAGTAAGGAAAATCATTAGGGGTGGTTCCAAGGATTTTTTCCGTGTTCTAAGTATGTTTCTATACCATAATGATATTCCTAGTGAATCAGTCATTCCAATGATTAGGATATTTGGGAGCTCTATAGACAATTCAACAACCTCCATGTATTGTGGAAAATCTAAACATATATGCGATATTCCAACTACTTTGGGTCATTCCAAGGATAGGTTATTAATTCCTTAGCATGATGAGGGTGTAATAAAAGAGATATTTGGAGGATTTTTTACACTTTTGGGCCACTTTTTGTTCGCTGACCACCCATGTGAAGGTTATTATGGGGATAACCTCCTATTCAGATCTCTGGTCCAGTGAGTTAGAATCTTCCACACCACTATAAGAAGAGTTAGACAAATCCTATGGGAATGAATCCTACTATAAATATCTTAATAAAGGGTTACCTTCCATCTACAAGTTTAATACACATACCCAATATTCATTGGAAACTACCAAACCCCTAGAGAATTATCAAAAATTTTATTTACTTGTGTGGGGATTGGTAGGCATGGAAGACTGGGAGGTTCTTGAAGATCCTTGGGAAGAGGGTGTGGGAACCTAAACCCTTAAAGGCATGATCATTGATCCCCTCCTTGATATTGTGGTCATGATAGGTCAATGGTTAGCTAGAGCGATTCTTGTGACTGAGTTGGTGGTCGCGGGGGGGAATTCCATCAATAGGGGTATTTTTTGTGAACCATTATAATATCCTCACTCAACTATAAAATTCAGGTAATCCAAATACCCCTTTCACCAATTCCTCTCTTATTTTTCTAGAATACATTTTATTATATCATGATTAAATAGATGTTCAAACCATTTATGGGGCTCAACTGCAGTCAACAAAATCTGATTTAGGGGTTCATGATATATACGTAGTGACAATGGGTGCTTTGCTCCCAATGTAAATGGATGGTAAGGCCATAGTGGTCATACCTAGCATGGCCCAAACCAACGAGGCTCAAGACACAACTACCACAATCCCACCTCCATTGGCTAGGTGGAGATGATATGTCCCTAATGGGAAATCTAATATGGGAGACCATTTCATAATGTACACATACATTCACACTCATCCATCTACATGCAGAGGTGAAGAGGAATAGAAATAAAAGATTAAATAACTTGAGAATAAACCATTCATGTAAAACATCAAGGGATTATATGAGTATGAAATTGTTAATTGAAAATTTAAAGGGGATAAATATATTCCGAACCAGAAATATGTTCCAACAATAAAAAACTATAATAGTAAATCATGAGAGAGCCTACCACTAAATCTCCATGCTCCAACCACCATATACGGTTAAATGTACTATGTATCCCTATGCTCTTCTAAAATATCTTCCAAACTATATATCTATTTTTTCAGGTTTTATTATGGAGTGAAATGAGTTTCTATTATCGAGATACAATTTAAACTTCTCCCAAAAACTCCCAATGGATCCCCTATCTGTATCTTAGTACAGAACTACTTTCCAAATGTCAGTGGTCATCGAGGTTTTCTTGCCCAGTGACTATTAAGGACACTCATTGGTCAAGAGAATGGGAGGTTGTTCTCATATCACCCTTATGAGGGAAACTATTCCCTATTCAGAAATACTCTTATAGATTTAAGATATGTTTGTTTATCCCCTTACAATCCTGATATTGGACCAGTTACATTTAAAAAATGATTCATTGATCAATTCTCTCATTCAACAAAGGGAGTCTCATTTATGGAATGAGGGGTGTGTGGTCTCATTAATGAATCCATCTATATGTATTTGAGGTTCTCCATATATCATGTTAACAGTGAATATCCACTTCATGTGATAAATCTATATGAAAAAACACTTCATAATGTACTACCATGTTAAGAGGTAGTTAATATATTTAGGAGGGTATTGATCCATTTGTGAGATGACCTATAAATCCTTGTTATTGCAAGAATCAAAACCCACACCGTTCGTTAATCCTATGAAGTTTAGAATCACGTGGAAAGGATATATGGGTGGGTAATTAGACAAAAAAATATTTGAGATTGGGTCTCACATAGATGTCACACATATCCTAGTTATGGAAGGAATCAGAGTCATTGTAATTCCATTTGTTTCACTTGGGACTAGTCATAGTGTATACTAATTTAATTTTGGGGTGTTTATACCTTACCATTATTTTAGGCTTACAAACTGAGATTACCTTAATGACAAGATATTCAAGACCCCAAAAGAGGTGTTCATTATGTCCCCCTAAGACCACATGATCTATGCTCCGTGTTAGAAATAATGGGACACATATGATCAGTTTGATGGTGTATATTTATGAGAATTTAATACCGGGACAGTCCAAGGTGTTTTTGGTATAATGCTTGGGCCTTGAAAAGGTTTCCTACGTATCCCAAATATGGTGAGAATCATAGTTCTCTTAGTTCATTCATATTGGGGATTATACACAAAGGTTTCCCTTGTAACCCTAGGGTGTATAGTTAAAATAACAAGATTAGTGTGACCCTCTAATCCCATGTGAGGTATGATCATTGTGAGAAAATAGGGTAAGCTTGTGATCAATCTCATTACTCTTTGTAAGGGACTTAGATACTTGGATCACACTGGGTAATCAATATGGAGCTCAAAACTTAAGGAACATTTGATTACATATCCGAAATATGGAAGGAATTGGAGTCATCATAGTTCCTTCTATATTGGGGATTACACACTGAGGTTTCCCTTCAGTCCAAGCCTACCAATCCAGAGGGTGTATCATGACCAAGTCGACTTTTCCAAGGGATATTACATGACCTAGTTGGCTTATCCTAGAAGTTTTTTCTTGACCTATCGTGAAAAATACAGAAAGTTTTTCAAGTGTCAGAATGACATGGCTCAAGGGATGTCAGATGTCCTGGCTAACAACCCCGGGGGTCATCACAATACTTGGTCGACAAATATAGTGGATGTCATGGGTCTCATTGGACCTATCGAGAGGGTATTGAAAGACTTAGAAGACATGCCAAAATGCGGTAGAAAGACTTGAATGATATGAGATAATTAAATTATATGATAGAGGTGATGTATCTGAAGGACATCAAATGGTTGAGGTGATATACCCATATTGTTTCACAAGACTAAGGTGGTGCATCAATGGGGTCGCATGACATGTTTCGACATGTCTGGAGGACTACGTCTGTGATAAGTAACATGCAGAAGGAATATTATGTGATTTATGCAATGTGTCCTTGTGTTATTACATGTCCTTTTATGACTCATGTGAAGCACATGAGGATGCAGAGAATGTATTTTATTTTAACTCCCCCACTTTTTATCTTGGTTATGGACCTTGTATTGTGAGTTCCTTACAATTGTTTAGTGTTAGTTTATTTTATGTATATCCTGATCCAGTGGACTAGCAGGATATTATTTTCATATCCAACTAGAGATAATTCATTTGATATTTGAACGATCATGTGAATTGAATTATTCCATTCACACAACTACTCTAGCTACCTTCTATTATGCTACCTAAAGGAAAGTAATTCAGTTATGTGTTTGGTTTCTCACATATGTCTACTTTGATATTTGTGACTTCTACCCTTATGATTTTCCTTTGCATAGTAGCTATCCATTTTTCATGATGGGGGGGGGGAATTTATAGGCCTCTCCAACTTGGGTATTTTCTTGTTTTCATGACATATCTAGTGCAGATCCTGGATGGAGTCAGATAAGGGTTCTAGCAAGATGTGGTTTCACGAGTCTCTATTGTAGGCCATTCCATGTGAACCACCTAATTTTTTGAATATATGATTCTCTTCTATCAACACTCCTCTTGTTGGATTATATCCAATTAATTGGGACTTGTTTGATCATGAAAAATTTTCCAAGGACTTTTCGTATCGTGGGGTTGAAATTTCTGAGGGCCTTGCTAAGATCCAAGGTTCCTTTTGAAAGGAATTTACGATATAAAGATTTTTTGGGGGTCCTGTGAGATCATATTGTGGACTTCAAGGGTGCATCAAAATTATTTAAGAGACCACATGTACCTTCTTTATCTCCCCAATTTTACATCCATTTTATTATGTGACAACGTTTTTGATTCATGATATATTACATAAGTAATTTCATGGACAATTACTAAATTCTATAGTGATGTGTCAGTTGACAGATATGGGTTAAGAATGTACAACGTTTTCTGGACATACCAGAGGCTTTCTATGTGATGATGCTAAGATGTCAAAGGGATTTCATGAGATGAGGAAAACATGAAGTCAAGGTCTCATGGTGTTTCATTGGTCACCAAAGGTATGCCACATTCCCTTTAGTGACCACGCCCACCTATCACTTCTTCCCTTTTATCTCCTTAGTTTTTTGAGATAATTTTGGGGAAATTACGCGAATTTTCATGAGTAATGTCATCAAAATCTACTCTATTTTTGGATGATGCCTTACATGGACAATATCTTTCTTCTCAGAGTGTGCATGATTTTTTTGAAAAAATATGTCCCTATGTCCCTTAGAGCATCGATGAAAGAGTGCATGGTTTTCTGATGATACCTGAGACATGTTGTCAAGGACTTGTGGTGTATCTCGGTTCTCTAAAGGCTTGTCATGTATCTTTCAACAACTATGATAAGCTCTAACATTATCTTATTTATCTATTATGTTTTCTCTTACAAAGGTCCATAGGTCTTGTGAGTATTCTTGGATATTATCAAGATATTTTATTCATCCTAATGATGATATGGAGTGTGGGCTCTTTGACCACTGTGGGTATTTTCCTTTGGTTATATTTATCCATTATTAACAAAGGATTTCATATGTTTTTTCAAGAACATTTCCAATGAAAAGTCATGTTGCTCAGCGAAGCCCATTCAGTTGTCACCATGATGCCATTGGGTTTCTAGAGAACATTCACAATATTAGGAAGGCTCATTGAAGGGGAATTCATGAGATTTGTTGTAGGTTATGCGCTACATGTGGATTCTTCATGTGACCTTGATATGACCATGTGATCAGGAGTCCCATGGAGGCTCATGCGATTCGTAAGTCTTGAATCCTCTAATTTAGTGGGGATGGTTATTCCCAAATCCAGATATTCATTTCTTTTTGAATTTTCTAATGATATTTTTGATGGTGAAAAAAAATCCCCAATCCCTTGGGAGCGATGTCTGTATGGAAAATGACTTAGTTCTCGGGAAAACTAATGCATTAGGGAGTCTTTGGCAGTGTCATGAACCGATTTCATAGAATATGTTTGGACTACTAAGAGATGGTTGGAATTTTTGGAGACAGCTTATATATATGGGTTGGGTGGAGGAGAATTCATTCATCATGTCACCCCATTCCAGAGAGTTATCATTTCCCCCTCCATCACATGATTGTGTCACAATCATTGACAGCGATTCTCATTCGCAATTCTGTTACTCAAGTCTATTTTTCCGAGATCTCTTTTTTGAGACTAGTTCTTACTCTAACGCTTGTCTGAACCAACCAGAAAATATATCATGCTAATTTTTCAATGTTTAGCAATGAGTGTTGTGTTTTCCTTTAGGATTACGTGGGAGTTCTTGGCCCATTCATTCTATTTCTTGTGACTCGCGTGACCATGTTAAGGTCATGAAATTGCGTGTCTTAAAGGGGTCATGAGGTTATCGAGATTCATTATAGGGGTTAATGAATCCCATGAGTTCTGTAGAGGTCAAATGATTTATGAACTACTCATGTGGTATGAAAATCACTTATTATGTCATGTGATGTTCCTGATGCTGTTGGATCGTGTCATTCTTCGACAAAATATAGTTTATTTTCCTAAATGTTACACTTAATTTTTTTCATATGGATTCTAGTTACCATAAAGATTCATCCACTATGGAAAATAAATGGGAAATTATTTCTAGGAATTTAAACGTTGATCCACGATATCACATTTATCATGATAATGAGTCCTTTAAAAGATTTATTTCCCCTGACTTGCTAAATTAACCCTTATCTCATAAAAATTATAGGTTTGGGTTTGGTTGACAAGATGATGATACCATTACCCTTACAAACATTATCCTTCCATCCCACTGGTTTTCTGGTTCCCTTGACTGCATTTAGAAAATAATTGTTAAGGATGGTTGGCTGGTTATAGTTCAATCCCATGGTTTGTCTAACCCATTGGCTATCTCTCCTCTAGGTCCGAACAACCATGAATTTTCCCAGAAACCAATTTCTCAAATCTAATCGATTATATTTTCCTATTTTTTGAATAATAAAATTAGAATGTGGTATTTGAAATGGGATATTTGTCCTAGTGGAAATTTCTCTGACGAGTGGGTGTGTCAATATTAGTTTAGACAAATCTTCTTGGAGTTCATTGATGTCCTATACAACGTTCACCTTGATGAAGCCGTATGGATCCCCCAATTCATCATCTATCGCCAACCCTACCTTCTTTGAGAGATGATCCTTCATTTTTTCTCTAATACCAACACATTTCACTTATCCCATGGTCAAGTGGGCATCATCCTACAGGATATATATCAGTTGGGTGGGATTCCACCACTTATAGAAATGTATGACGAATTGCTCCTTAATGCAGATGTTTGGCCTGATCTCAGTAGACTCATTTTTTGGAAAGATATAGGCTTATTATTGTAAGGGTGAAATAATGGAAATGGACGACAATGTGCACACTTATTTAATTCAAGGATTTGGTGAATATTTTCATCTACAGTATTGGAGTTAGACTAGCTGTTATTCACCCCAATAGTTTCCCCTCCTAGCATGTATGTTATCGCGATGGATCATATTAGGCCATATTAGAGGCTATAGATTTTACCTCATGGGGATATTGTGTGAATTATAAGATAACTCCAAACCATATACTGAATTGTTTCATATCTAGGTTCATTAATGGGTTTCTCTTTCTCGCCGGGGACACACTTTCAGGATCCATGTTAGCACACTAGTGATGGAAGCATGACTCATTAAAGGGTGTATCCATAACATGGAGGTACCAACTCTTTCAGACTTCTATCAGATTATCAGTCCTATTCAATATGGTAGCACCCATTACAATATCATTTTTCCTCTTAAGTTTCTATATGGTGGGATAAGAGGTAATTTCTAGTGTCACAAATATTACAATGCTTCTAGGATCCTAACCTCCATATCCCATCCAAGATTGTTGTACATTTGGGGGATCAAGGTCATGTCCCTAAATTTTACTGAGTTTTAGGGAACACTATTCCATCTGGACTACTTTTACTTTGATAATTTCTCTAAACTATGAGTTCAAACTTTGTTGATGACAATGGTTCTCTCGACGAATGATCATATATAATATACCTTCAGGATGGGTTTCTAATAGCCGAATTGGATGAGTCGATCATCTGTGAACCATACACACAACATTGTTTCCCATGATAGTTTGGATATGTATATAGGGTCTCCCATATTCTATTATTTAGTGTTCTAGGGGGGAGATATCCTGAGGTTATCCACTAATTTAAGAGGATTCTGACACATGAAGACACCAAGTCTAATATTATGCTTCCACCCGATGATTCTTCTTCTTCATTCCTCAACACATATTATGCCCTAGATTGGGTAAAACATTATACCAATGGTATGTTGGCTCAGGTTGTCTATCACATGGATAGGAATTTTGAGTCATCGAATCAATTGTTATAGGAAATAATGGACTTGATCAATGATCAGTATGATACATTGAGAAAGTGACCTCTTTTATGTGATGACCACTCAGACGGTGAAAATGTTTCATTAAAGAGGACAATCTTATAAAAAATGTTATGGATGATGTCCCTATAGAGATAAGAGCATATGAGGTGTCTTCCCTTATTTCATTACTAATATAACTGGAATTTCATGCTTATTAACATCTACCTCGTTGGCTGCAGATGATCAATCACATCATAGACTAACCTAGGAAGGGATTTACACATTTATTATAGATACCCCATTGGAAATATTATGAAAAAATAGTAACTGACTTCACTATTTATTTTGTGACCTAGGGGAAGATGTATTATACCAACAACATTTGCATAATATCATATTACAAATCATCTTGAACTGAAGAAATTTGGTCATTAATGAAAGGTATTTATATGATCTCATGAATGATGTGTCCCTTTCCAAGTAAATGAGGGATATAATAGATGAATTGGAGTGGGGAATCCAATTTTCATCTAAAATTCAATCTAAAATGCATGCTTGGACCATGCCGATATATAGATATGAGGAGATGACTTCTTATCTATATCCCAACCATTCAATATCATCATCTTCATTGGCTACCACTCAGTGGAGGGTGGACGATTTTACTACTTCGGTTGATGCTCTTCGTCCTAGGGTAGAAGAGGAAAGAGTGAGAAGAGGGGAAGATAAATTCTCAATTGATGCCTCCCCCTATGTACATATAGATCATTCTAGTGTATCCAATCATTTTGTAACATGAATAACCTTTTGAACTGCACTTCATTCCCATTTTATTCTTTTCATAATTTTTGATAAAGCGTTAGAGAGGATCTGATGTGTGGTGATCCCTCCATCATTTACATAATATTAGTGGTTGAAATTTCTGAATTCACTATAATTATACCAAACATGCCATGACTCATCCCCTGGGGCCCATCCTATGACTACCCTAATCCCACCTCTTAAAGTCCATGGGTTGGTGACTAGTGCCAAAGGTATTATTCGATAAGTTGGATGCATTTTCTTGAGTACCTATACACACGCACAGACACATCCCAACCCAAAATGATAAAAAGTGAAAACTAATTCCACTAAGACAAGAATTGAGAGTAACATTACAAAACTGAAAGTAAAGGGGCTAGAATACAAGCCCATAAAATGATAATTACAATCTCCTAATGTCTGTCTCTGGAAAGGCCTACCTAAATGGTAGGTGAAGAGGGTGCCACATAATGTTGTATTAGTACACCTCGAATGTTGGATCTCACTAGGAACCCCCTGGTCATGGACCACTATGGTCTCTGTTGAAGCATCTATAGTCCACACAGGACATGACACATGCAGGTGGAGCCCGTGCAGGGGTGACTAAAAAAATACTCAGTAAGGGCCCTAAAACACAAATGCAATACCATAAAGGAAAGTATGCACAAAATAGACTTCAAAAGAGTTACATGAAGTATATCCCCTAATAAGTATTGTCAAGAGAGACTCATTAGAGTCATCTCACACAGGTATAAGTCTAAAGAATAAAAAGAAATACTATAAGTTGAAACATTGAACACATTTCAATCTTGAGGAACTCATCATCGATAAGTCACTTGGGACTAATTGGGATTCTAGACCTGCTTGTCACATAGGCCTTCTGGGGATCCGAGACCTGCTCATCCCTTGGGCTTAACTAGGTAGAAAGTCATGATCATCACATCGGCCTATGGGGATCCTAGACCCGCTCACCAGTTTGGCCTTATGGGGCTCATAGACATGCTTGCCAATTCGTCCTCTTGAGGAACCTAAAACCACTCATCACTATGTTCTTGTCAAATCCAACCACATTATTACTTCTCATAGCATGCTTGATTATGAGAGAATCTACTCCTCAAACCATTTTTCATGTCTCAAATTACCCGAACACCCACATAGAGTATATCTAAAGGACCTCCTCATTGTGAGGGTCCCATTGCAGCAAACAAATAATCAATTAGATGTACAATTTAAAATTTATGTGATTTTGAGTGAAAGGGGGTCGGTTGGGTCTGAGTCTGGTCTGATGTAGTCGGACCGACCTGAACTGATCCGACCCAGGGTCTGCCAACCGGACCCGAGTCCACCGACTGACCCAATCTTCTGACCTAAACTGGTCCACCGACTCAACCATGTCTCTCTGGTCGACACGACCCACCTGTCCCACCCAACCTACTAGAGTAGGCTGGTCCAATCCACCCGAGACGCAGCCGGTGCTATGTCCCACCTACAGCTATTGTTGTGGGTCACCACTACTATACATCTGGACCGCAACCTCTAGCTATCTGATGTTGATTGGATGTCGCATCAATCTACACCACTATCGTCCATTGCTTGCGGCCCCTATCTATATCTCACAGCTTAGTGGTGGGCCTCCTTTGCTGCCACAGTGCACCACTGCTCTACACCGCCTCCCGCACAAGGCCACCTGCATTCTGATAGATTCTTATGCGGGCCGTTGAACATATTATGATGGCCCATTATTCAATATGTAAGGTGTTTGGGAGTCCTCAGATCGTTATCACACCTATTGCAGGCTTCAATAAGTCTTTCCGTAAATCTGGGGGTCTGATTATGCCTGGATCCTTTCGGTAATGTACAATGCATCTAAGTGGATCCATTGGTGAAGAACGAAAGATAAGGGATAATAAAAAAACCAAAAGCACTAGAGGGACAGCCATTGAACATGTTCGTTCGACCTTCGTTCATCTTGTTTGAATGAAAGGTAAAAGAATAAACACCATGCTTCTAACCTTTAATTCCCCACAATAGACAATCCATCCCGCATTAATGAATGATACAAGGGTTGACTAGTTAGTGGGTTGATCTATCATCATTGATTGGAAGGAGATAAAATGGAAACAAAATCACATTGAACAAAAACCATACCTTGAGGTTGGATCATTCGATGGCGATGATCGGAGTTAAACGGTTTTCATCTACCGTTTCATCAATCCACAATCCATCATTAGTGGAAATTCATTATCCATTGCTCACCAACATAATTCCTACAATGGTGAAGAGTGGTTCCAGGGTCACGCCTACGGTCATGTATCTTTGTTAACCAATAAAATGAGGTAAATTCATTTCATTGTCATCAATTATTCTAAGTTTATGCGTCATTACGCTGTTTCATTTATGAAATCAATAGCGTTTCTGTTACGCTTCTGTTTCAGTGCCACAATGTTGTTTGATTTATTAAATGAAATATTTTTCTCAATGTTGTGTCACTATAACAAAATTTGAATAAAATGAACTTTGGTAATTTGATTTTATTTTTCTTTGAAATGCAACAAAATTAATATTTACCCTCAACCCACACCGGTTGAGGTTTGGTTTTTTCATAAGTTATGTTAATGTTACAGATGCAACGGTGCACTCATATTTATAATCAAGGAAACCCTTTAAGGGCTTCCAGATCCATGAACACATGTAATTTTAAATATCTTAAAAAAATTCCATTCATTTTTTCTAAGATTGTTAGGCCTCGAGATCATGTGCCGCCTCAGCGCGTGGTCTTGAAATAATCCCATATACTTTTTGAAAAAATTACATATAATTTCAAGGACATTAAATTCTCCCCAGCTTAGTGATATACATCATCGGAAGGAAAAATGAGGGCTAAACAAAAAATGAGGATATTGAGAAAGAAATTGAGCCTCCATATCCCATGTGGTATTTTTGAGATTCATGTGTTGTCATCCAAAGCGCACTAGAGGAATCGACCGCCCACGGAGGACCCACTCTTTTCGACCCTCAACCTCTATCAAGAACTCCATGAACATCTCCCCATCGTCAATGTACAACTCTACAGATTCTATGATGTGTTATGGCTTGTTTACTTACCACATCAATGGTGACACATGGAAGAAAATATGCACCTTTTTCATTAGTGGTGGAAGAGATAGGCGATATTCCACTTCACCAACTCTGCTCCGAATCAATAATGGGATGATGAATCACAAAGACATCATTTTTCCCTAACAAATATCCACAATACCTATCATGGTGCGACACAAAGTAACACATGGTATACCTCCTCAAACTCTAAGGGCCTTAGTATCCTATTAACATAATATTTATTTACACTTTTTACAGTCATAATTTAAGACTGGATGATCTAAACCTTCTCAGTGGTAGCCCGTACTAAATCAGAACCCATGAGTGTTGACTCTCCTAGGTCTGTCTAGAATAATAGAGATATGTGTGGTCTCCTATATATTTCCTTGAATAGTTCCATAACAATGGTGGAGTGGTAGCTGTTTTTGTATGTGAACTCCCCCAGTGGTAGGTGATCCTCCCAACTACGACTGATGTCCAAGATACAATCACGATGCAGGTCCTCTAAAACCTAGATAGTACCTGATGGCTTCCCATCCATTGGGGGATGAAAATCCATGCTCAATTGGAGCTGAATCATGAATTCTTCCTATAATCCCTTAACTTTCTAATAAGTGAGGAAGTGGGAAATGAACTCTTCCACCACCTTTAATTCCCTGGCCACTAGTACCAACATCAGAGATCATGGTACATCTTTTCTACCCTTGTATTCATCACCAAGGTAGAGGTGTGGTACTTCATTAGTACCTCCTCTTTCAATGCCACTGGTATAATGGTTCTTCCTATAAAATGGATGACACACTCCAAATATATTTAATATCCATCAAGGGCTTGACCTGTAAATAACTGAGCACATCAGGTATCACAGTCGACATCCCCAAGCTATGTATCACTAAATCACTATAAGATTGGGGGTGTGATATCTATCAAATAAATATAGGTTGTTCCATATCCATCCATGAAGGGCATCTGAATCAAAACTAATTGCTCTGATGCCTCACTCAACAACTACAACCTGGTTCCACTTTTGAGCACATGTGCCACCACGTTCCCATTCCTTGGAGTATAGACTATCCTGAAGTCATAGTCCATGAGGAACTCTAGCCACCAATGTTGCCTCATGTTCAGCTCAATTTGGGAGAAATATCTATCTGAGACTTTTTTTGGTCAGATTAAATGGTAAACTAATCACCCATCATGTAGTGTCACCACATCTTCAAAGAGAAGTCCACCACTACTCTCTCAAGATCAATGGTCATGTGGTTCTTCTCATTCTACCTCATCTGTCAGAAATCATAGGCAATCACTGCTTAACCCAACATCATAAAACAACCAAGTCTGGTATCTGATGCATCGTAGAATATTTCATACCCAACATCCTCCTCTTAAAGCCTTGAGATAGGGGAACTCGTTAGCCTCTACCTAAACTCCTAGAAACTCTACTGGAACTTCTCCATTGACATGAAGGTATTTCCTTTCTATTTAAAAGTTGATAAGAGTGATTATACCCTGGGAAATTTTGGCACAAACCTCCGATAGTACTCTTCCAATCACATGAAACTCCTCACCTCAGTCACACTATTGGGTGGCTCATAAGCAAGAACTGCCTCTATATTTACTGAATTCACTACCACTCTAGCCTTTGAGATGACATGCCTGAGAAATTGGAAATCTTGAATCTATAAATAATACTTTCAGAACTTCCAAAAAAGATGGTTCTCTTGGTGTGTGTTCAAGACTATCCTTAGGTGTGTCACATGCTCCTCCTCAGATGTTGAGTACACCATGATATCATCAATGAAGACCATGATGAACCGATCAAATTAATGTTGAAATATACTATTCAGGAGTCCATGAACTCTTATAGAGAATTGGTAACACCAAATGGCATCACCAAGAACTCATAGTGGACATACCGATATCTAAAGGATATATTAGGTAGATTCTCATCTCGTACATGTTGGTGATGATAGTGAGACATGAGGTACATATTCTACAACCACCTCTCTCCCTTCAGGTGATCGAAGAGGTTATCAATTCTTGGAAGTTGATATTTGATCCACAAAGTCACCAAATTCAGGTGCTGATAGTCCACACACATCCTCAAACCACCATCTTATTTCTTTGAAAACATAATTGGGGCCGCTAAATGTGAAACAAGAGATTCATGATGCCCTTCCTATAAAGGTCCATTATATTTACTTGCAACTCATGATCCTCTGTAGGAGCCATATTATATGACGGTGTAGATATCAGTGTCATCCTTGGGTAATGATTCATGCAGATGATGACCTTCCTTTGGGGAGGTAATTTTGGAACATCCTCAGGGATGATTCCCTCGTACTCATCCACCACTATAGGAAATTTAGGACACCTCTCGTCCACCACTATAGTAAACTTTTAATCTATGAAATATATACATCTTTGAAATGATATTGGTTGTATCCCAAGAAAGATCTTCATCGATCCTTTTCAGGTGCATAGCCAATCCCATTTCTAAAATTGAATTCTCTATATGTTATCCTCATGAATCCAGAACATGATCTTAGATAGATTTCCATCAAGATGGTTCTCCTGAAGAAAATCTAGGACCACCCTCAAGATCTCTACAGTCCCCTTATATGATGAAGAGTATATGAATATGTCTTCAATGAAGATAAGAAATGGGTGCAAGCAAAGCTAGATTATATAGTTCAGCATTTCCATAAACATGGTGGGTTAGTTCATTGCACTAAATGGATTCACCAGGAACTCATAGAGACTATAGGGGTATCAGGATGATATCATTGCAATATATACCTCATGAACTCACAACAAGTGGTAGTCAAACCTATGATAGATCTTCAAGAATCGTCTCAAACCTCACAACTGCTCAAGGAGGTTGTAAATCCTTGGTAGGGGAACTATTTCTTCATCATGGACTAGTTTAGGTGAAGATAATCTACATATAACTGTAATATTATGTTTTCCATTATCATGAAAAACACTAGGGATTCAAATGGAAATGCACTATGTCTTATAAAACCCCCCTCTTGTAGGTCCTATAAATAGAACCAAAACTCTCGGAGCTGGGTAGGGGCCATTTAGAATTCCATAGAAGATAATGTAGTGGTCCTGGAATGCATGTCAATACAAAACTCTATATCCATCCACTAAGATAGTCCTGGAACATCCTTGGGGAAGAAATTAATAAAATCCTAGATAAATAATGTAATCTAAATTTCTAAAGATCATACTGCAACAAGGTTTACACTCTCCAACTAATGGGTAATGGGATGCAGACTCCTTCTTGCAAAACCCTCTCATCCCACCATTATATCTCTCTCGCACATAAATAAGAATATTATCTCATTAGTGCAAAGGAATCTGACTTATCTTTTGTGATATTAAATCTCATCTTTGACCATGAAAAAAAAATCCATTCCCAAGATGACATCATAGGTTTCCATTGTGATTTTAAAAAGGTCCCAGGAGAACCTATATACATTAAGTGAAATATCACACTACCGAAAGATAAAATATATAAAATATGTGTCCCCCATAAAAACCTCAAGACAAAGCTATTGGTATAAAGCATTGAAAGGGAGATCCCTATCTTACACCATGATTAAATAGAATAAGTAATGACTAGAATTTTTCCTAAATAAAACAATACCATTAGTATATTAAACATATATATTTACCTTAATCAACTCATTTCTCTCTAGGACATACACCTCCATAGCCTGATGTTATCCATATCCCAAAACACTAACTCCCTATGCCAGACATTGGAAACCTGGCTTTGGTTGTGGAAAGATATCATAGCATCCTCCACCACCCACAACTCCTCCTCCTTGAGCTCCACATGCTCCTCTTCTATATCTTTATCCCCAGGGGCCACCCATACCATTAATGGGATATCATATATCACAACACAACCTCTATCATGGTGGAATATTCGTTGTCTATCTTATATCCATAGCATGTCTTGTTGGAAATCACACAACATTTGGTCTATCCTATAAAATGAATATAACCTCCCCTATTAGGGATTCCTTGGCCATCTAGTTGGTCCCTATGAAACATGACCACATGCCTAAGTCTGGTCACATAGAGTTCATTCTCACTGAGATCCTACTAACTATCATCTTCACTATTGTAGATGAATTCTTTCTACAATTCCCACAACCAGCTCCAGGCACATGGAATCCCTCTAACATGAATCTATCTATCAAAAATGACTTCTCCAACATTTCATCATTGATGGGAATGCACAATGGTACTACACTAGCACATATATCTCTATGGAGACCCATCACAAACATCAAAACCTTGATGTAGGCATCCAGAATCATGTCAAAGGATTTCTGTGTAATGTTTTTGAAACTCAAATAATAATCTTCAAATTTTATCCCCCATTTTTGTAGCCCTTAAATCACATGAATTTGAAAAAATTGAAATTATTAGGGGTAGTACTCCTCACTGGAAAACTACAAGAAGCCGGTACATGTGAGTGTCATATCTTCAGGCATTTGGGAAATTAGATTCCACTAGTCCCCAACTACTCCATGGAAAAGGCTAACTCTCATTGTAACCATCTGATAAATAATTTTCTAAATAAACCTAATGAAATTGATCACCAACTCTGTCATATTATATTACTCTGGGGGATCTAGCACACCATGGAACCTTAGTGGCCTCTAGCACATGTACTCATAGATTTCACTAATCCTACACAAATCCTCAGGTTGCTTTGCTTGTATGGCATACTACTAAATAGGTGTGGGTGCATCTACCAATCATCATGTTGTAAGGATCTCATAAGATAGCCCCTAAAATGATTCATCATTACTCATTAAATCATTTCAATATCTCGAACTGGTAAGCTAGATGGTTGTCTTTGGGAAGGCATCCTCAAAATTTAATCAAGGCATACTGTTGTCATATCATTATATATAAATATATATATATAGTGAGGAGATGAATGAAGAAACAAAATCAAGATAGTAAATACTTTAAGATTCAGGAGCAATTTATCCCCACATATAATGTCTTAGTTGGATGAGTTGACAAGATGGTAGGTAGGGTCCTAGTGAATATATATACCAGCCGCCACTCCCATACTGGGGTCCTTGGCCTAAAAGTCATACTCAATACAATTTAAAACTATTTCACTAAACACTAACCAAATAATCCTAAAGGAACTTGTCAAAACAACATCCCAATGAATGAACTACTTCGATACCACTTTTTCACGACCCAGCCCAATAAGGCTAAAGCCCAATTACCCCAATCGCGCATCCATAAACTAGTGGGTGGTGACACGTGCGGAAAGGCCTAACAAATATGGGAGTTCATTGCCTAATGTACCTATATTAACACACCCATCCATCTCTTGGAATAAATTTATTAGAATAAAAATTAAATAACAAAAATCTATTAAATAAACCATGCTTGTAAAACCTTAAGGGAGGAAAATAGCACAACTGTTTAAACAAAAAAGAAAAAGATGAAAAATAAATTCCCAAACAAAAATTTGTCCCAACATAATATAAATAATAATGTCTAGAGAGACCATATATTACCCCCGATATGTGATGACATGAACCAGGTATCCCTATGCTCCTCTATAATCACCACCGACCTATCTATCTTCCTCCCAAGACACGACACATACAGGAAAATCCCATGACTAGGTGACTATCATAATACCCAATAGGACCCCCTGAAATATTAGGGGGGTATTAAGATACATGATAGAAATAGACTTATCAACCCATATCAAGAGATTAACAACATCAAAAAACATGGATATATATATACACATATTTTCAAAAAAAAAATCCCAAATGAGAGACAAAGGGGATCTCCATCTTAAATCCCTTCCTAAGAAATACTTATCATTAGTTTCTTAAGGTCCATCAAAAATTCCTTATATATTGTTTGTATGTTCATAGATGTAACCATGTGAAGGGAAAATAACTTTCCCCTATGACGCATAGTCGAGGGGGCACAATCACTTAGAAGAGGACACATTTCCCAGTGTGTCAGGGGGATCTACTCATTTTAAAAAGGACCCATTCTCTATCTGATGGGTGGTGAAACATGGTGAATGGAGTACCCATTATCTAATTACATTGGGGTTTTAATAATTATATGGATAATCCTCACCCTAATTCCATATGGGTTACACCTTAGTAGATATATGACATGCACCCAAATTCCATAGGGTGTACCACATGTTAGATAACAGACCTACACCTTAATTTCATAGGGGATACCACTATGAAGATAGTGGGACCAGACTATAATGTAATTAGCGGTTTCACTTAGGAGATATAGGAATTTTACCCTAATTTTAAATAGGGTTACCAATCAGTAGATAGAGTAATTTCACCGTAGTCTGTTAGGGGGTACCACTCTAATGATCTTGCTTGATCACTGCCGTCATCGAGTGCCACCTAAATAAGAATCATGATCCTAAAAACTCACATAATATAAAAAAAGTGACAACCAAGTTTACCATTTTGTTATAAATGAAAAAAACTCAGGATAGGATACTCACAGGCCAATATCTATGTCCAAACAAAGGTGATAATAGGGGTGGAAGGTTCCTAAAAATAAGAAGGGGTAGACAACATGTACGGGGACCCATAATGCTTGTGGTCATGCTATTCCGAATGATCATGTTACTTCCGGTAAACAAATTACTTCCTATATATCCTTATATAGAATGTAAGGGGACTACACAATATTCCTCATGCATTAAGGGTCCTTCCCATGATCTTGGCCTAGTACATGTAATGTTTCCCTTGTACATGTAATATGGTACACAATGTGTCCTACCACATGTTGTCCCACCAATTTCCATCAATTAACTTCCATGTATATTGATCTTGTGTTGATACACGACATGTTCCTTGCCATTCCCATGCTCATGTACTCCAGAATTGCATGCTAATATTCCAGAACATGGGTCACATGGTGTGTGGGTGTCCTATATAACACGTGATATTTATAATTATTCGAATCTCTGGCTACCATAGTCAAGTCCCTACATGACATGTGTTCTTCATACTACACATCATGTACTAAATTTTTTTGTAGAATCCTTGATCAGATTCTGGCATTCTATGTCCATTCCCACAACTTTGAATGTCACCTCCAAGCCACCAAAAACTATAGAAATAGTATTTTTTGTGTTTTTTTATATCCTTTCATTAGATATACATCAAATTTACAATTCACTAGTATGAATCTGTACGAACACCATTGCATATGGAACCTCAATCTATTAAAAATTGACTGATTGACTTTCCAATCCAAATTGGAATCATTTGAAACCATAAAATACTCCAGATTCAAACATATTTTGCCAAAATTTCTATCACATGAAGATCCATCTCAGATATGGGGGGGGATCCAATCTAGCACGATTTTTCTCGACAATGTCAATCATGGCCCTATGGTTCAATGATGACTAACATAAAAACTAGAGGGAAAATCACAAGAAACAGATGTCAAAAAAAAATTAGCCACACATTAATGGCCAATGGATATATATTGTGATGCCTAAAGTGAGAAGAACTAAATGATAATTTTAAAATCAGTACATTGGTGTATGAAAAGTTCTCTAATTGATAAGGGTCAAATAAAAATATGATCATACTCAATATATTTAATAAATTGTGGAATAATCCAAAAATTAATGATCCCTTCCTGAAATTGGATAATTTTTTGATGAATAACATGGTCTCCAATCAATGGGTAAAGTTATTTCATTCTCAGTGCATCAATTCGGCTAGATTGGTTGTTTCGTCATCTTCTTACTTTTATTCTCCTATAAGAGCGTGATATAAACACTTCCCAGTAATTCAAAGGTTATAAGGCAAAACATGGAAGTCTTTAATAAGGGGGAATTTATAGACAATTTATGTTTAGCTTAAATTCCTAAATTAAATAAATTAAATATTTAATTAACCAACTGAACATAGTGAATTCGTCATTTTATCCGAATGCCCCACATTGACCTAATTTAGTTCTCTCCTATGGTAAAAATCACATTTTGAATTCAAAAATGGTCTTGGATTCATGATTTGATACTGTGTTAAACATTTATTCTATTTTCATTAATAAATGATGCATTCATGATATAAAATATATTTAATATTTTAATAAAAATAATTCCATGCACACTAGGCCTCAGAATCATGTGACCTCTTAGTGCCTGGATCTGAAAATATTTCTAGATTTATTTTTATATATTAAAATGAATAAATAGGGTCTCCATATGACTAAATATGGAGGTTACACAAAAATAGAAAATTGAGACCATCCCCTCGATAGAGGGGGCCAAGATAGAGACCACGATAGTTCTAGAGGAGGTGTATATAGTGGTGTAGCCTATCATAAAGGTGCCACAAGATGTGATTTCTGGTATTGAATCCTCAATGGAGGGGGGGAAATTTTTTCTAGCTACGGGAGTGATTAGGGAGGCTTAATTAGATGTGCCTTCCCCCAAACACCCATTAGTAGTAGATATGGGAGATAAAGTCTCAATGTATGTTGTTGTGATTGTTCCTCCAAAAAAATTGATTTAAGAGGATACATTGTTTGATCTTTCCCCATAGGTCCCATATGAGGTATTTGGGTCTTCCGTTTTTGGTGAGGGGTGGTAGAGGATATATTCACTATATATATGGATTTTTCAACCTAATTACATGCCCATGGATGATCTATCCATAAATGCCTTGGTGGTATTTCATTTATATGATCCTATATTGCCCGATGAATTTTAGAATTCTGCCTTCGATGCATCCAAGTAGAAACATGTCATTATTAATAAAGTGTAATGTTATGTGAAGAACATAACCACTCATAACTCGAGGAATGACCTTAAAAATTAGGGTGGATCTCCCAAAAATTATCAAGTCATCCCAGAGATCAGTGGGGTGGGGTCTAGTACCCATCACACACGAGGATGAGAATTATTCATCGAGCATGTGTGTGTCGAGTGGAAAGAGCCCATGATCGTCTGTTACATGCATAAAGATGAGTATACCAAAGTTATTTAGATAAAATAAGGTGGTATTTCCCATTTATAGGGGTTGGTGCTGGAGTAGGAAATCATCATCATTACTCAAGATGAGATCAATGACCATCATAGGGCCCAGTTAGGGGTAGGTGAGGATATGTTGGTTTTGGCGGTATCCCTAGTGGCCGAGTTCAATGATCAGAAGAATGAGATGTTGACCAGCGATGAATGTTTCTTCCAAATTAAAAAGAAGAGTTCAATTACCTAGTAATGTGGCAGAAGACTCTGGAGGCTTCTCCGCACAGTCAGACCATGCTTAAACCTTTGAACAATGTGGTAAGTCCTTAATTAATCTTCTAAAGTAGAGGCTCTAATATATGGATGACCCTCCAAAACAATAGTTTATTTGTTTTGAATTATTGTATACATGGAAATATGCATTTCGACAAATCATGAAACCATAATTCACTAACATTAAAAAGGTAACCAATGATCAACCCCTAACTCACGTGAGTCGCACTTGATGTTTGAAACAAGTTAAAACAATATGGATTGTCATTTATATGATATTTTCGATCAAATTATGGACCTGTAATGTCTAAATTTTTTGATTGACCACTTGTAGTGTCTTTGTCTAGGGGGGATGATTGGAGAGTTGGGATATTTGGACATTTTACTTGACATTCCAATCCGTGTTGGTGCACGAATTGGGTAATTATACTGAATTTGAATTCTAATCAAACCAAGTAGAATAGATATTGTGAATCTAGATGCCCATGATTGGTAACATGATGCGATTAACATGATGAAAGAAGATGAATGTTGATCATGGCCAAAACACATCATTCATTATCATTCAACCAATTTTGGGGATAAATAAATGAGGGTCGTCCATTTAACATGTTAGAAACATGGGATCTATCTCAATTTTTTTTACAAAGTCCTCTAGGTGATGTTTCCATGACGGTAGGTGACCCAGTATAGAATGGGACCACACCATCAATGAAGCTTGTTTAGACATGGATATGGATGAGTATCCAAAAAATGGACATTCATAACATGGGTATTTAGTTATAGAATGTTAAAATAAAGTTTAAACTTCTTGGAATTATACCAATATGTCTTTTGAAATATTTTTTCATCATATAATTTTGAATAAAATTAAAACTTTATGTCCTAGTTGAGAATCACCTCGAATTGTATTTGATGGTTGAATAAAATGATTGATGTGGTAGATAACTAAGACCAGAAAAATGTGTTTCTCATAAAGGGCTCTATTATACTTTACAGCTTAATGACATTCAATGAGGATGATAGACGTGATGTTTAAAGTAATGCGGTGATGATTTTGGATATGCTGTTCAACATCTAATGATGAGGGAACTGAACATTCATTTTAACATCATATGATGGAATTGATTGATCACATATTTTATCGTCATGCGATTAAGACATTGAGTCATAATGTTTAACATCTTTTTTCCAGGATATGATCTTATAGTTAAATGTTGTGTGATTGGGACATGTGAACCAATGTGTTTTACACCCACCCAGCCATGGTGGTGGGGGTTAAGATGGTAGTATAATGGGGGTACTCCCTAGATATTTTTATATGTTAATGGAGTTTTATGAAACCTTACACCATGAAAATTAACTTGGAGATGAGTCACACCAATTTTATGGTCATGATTCTTAGGATAATGGTTTGTTTGTCTTAAATGGGATATGTGTGGCATAGGGAAGAGGTAGATTGATGTGAATGAGGACCCTAGGGTTCCCTACCTCGTAGAATATTTTGGTGTCATTATTCAAACATTTTAATGTGTTCATGGTTAGAAAATAAATATTAGTTTATGGTCATAGAGCTTGGTCCAAAGGGTGATCATCCCAAAAGGATATTTGTAGTGCATTGGAGTGACATCCCAATGTGAATTGGGGACCAAGAAGACCAGACACCATACAAGAAATTCCCAAGGAGACTTGCACATAGTTTAATGTCACAGTTAAATGAATTGGACTCCAAGTTTACGGTCATATATCTCAAACTATGGGATCATATTGTAAGTTCACTATGTTTGGATTATACGCTTTTAGTTTAAGGCTATAGACTTCAGACAATGGGATCTTTGTTTAAGGTTATAGGGTTCAAATCATGGGAACCCTAATGTCTGGCATAACATGAAAGATTAATTACCTGACATGAGAGGAGGTATGAGGGAGGCCATACTCAATGAAAAACATATGGTACAGGTTTCAAATAGTGTTTTATTTTGATTCTTGGGTAGAGGATCCTAGGTTAATTTAAATGCAATTGGACCATGAGATATTAGGTTATGGTCACAATGTTTAGAAAACATTCAAATAAATTATGTTTATAATGATTGGATGTTGTTTTTCTATTTCTCAATTGAATATTCATGATATGAGAGAAAATTTTCTTGATGTAAAAGGTGGGGACTAGGAGGTCACGTGATAATATATAAAACATTCATAGGACACCAGGAACAAAGTTTATA
Organism: Viscum album; assembly: GCA_963277665.1. Lineage (NCBI taxonomy): Eukaryota > Viridiplantae > Streptophyta > Magnoliopsida > Santalales > Viscaceae > Viscum > Viscum album. The sequence continues at coordinate 693,460,192 of OY728157.1, forward strand.
GTAATGAGTCTAAGACCATTGGGAACTCATTCATCTCAATTTTTTTTAATAAAACTCCCTCGCTGATCCAAGCATAATGAGAGAAATTATCTACGTGAGAAAAAAATCAGTATGGTGTTATCATTATTAATAGGGGAGTACACAACAAGAGGTGGAAGTGACTGAAAAATCTTGTTAAGGTGATTGTGACTTTCAAGACCTACATAGAAGAAGGGGAGTAACCAAAAGATAAGGAAAAAATATTGACCATGTTTGGATCAAATGTTTTGTAACTATATCTATTAAAGATGGGGGGAAAATACTAGATCGACAGTTAACCAATTTCGAAATATGAGATCTACTATTAATTACTGAGGATACATTGCGGCATGTTCCTTGGATGGTTTGTGATGAAATATCGGATAAGTAATTTATCATTAGAGAGATCATTTAGATCTAGATTATTATGGTTATCCAAATCATAGGATGTGAAAAGCAAAAAAATTGAAGTGGGGAAAATCCTAGAGGGAAAATTTGGTTATTTCAGAGCTATTTTTCCACACACTCTAACACACTGGATAAATGTGCTGGGATGAGATAATCAAGAGTGGACCAGAAGGAAAATAACCTATGTTGAGCCTTTGGTTTCACTAGGTGCATGATGAATAAACTATGCATCACTAAATATACCATGAGCATGGGAATAAACCCATGCATAGTTTTGCGATTCGGCCTGGTAAGAGACAGATGTAGATGGAGGTATTTACCCTCATGTAATAAAACTGAATCATCCCATATTAGGATATGATGTGTCTTAATTTTATAATGGGTATTTCTTGACATCCCATACTTATCATTAGAGGAATAATTATTTCATATGAGGTAATTTTTATTCTATAGATCGTATGTCAAGATTAAATAAACATAAGATCCCAGTTCCTTCTGATTGCCTCTCCAAAATAGAGAAGTAAAGTGGAGATCTCTATTATATACTATAGAAAATGGTACCCCGTGAAAATGAAAAATATATTTCATGTTGATACTTCCCAAAGCATAAAATTTGGTTATATCATGAATGTATATAATGTGAACTAATTTGGTCGGAATTTATATAACAACATATATTATATTAATCTTTTTATGGGTACTATGGATACCAACCTTGAATTATATATAAATATCTCCAGAGTACATTGGGAATTAAGAAACCCCCCATCACACACTCTCTCACTAGTAAAGGCACAACATACTAGTTTTGGAAACATAGGTGAGTCCCAATTTCCACATACTTAAACATTAAATTGTTTCACATGAAGAATCATATCAACAAGTTAAGAGTTCAACATAACATGTGTCAAAAAAACCTTATACACTTCCTCTTAGTCGCCCAAATGAAACTCTACAAAAATATCCCTCACCTTCCACTGTTCTATTGATCCTTTCATGACATGGTTGAGAATATTCCAACTCATTTCTGAAAAAATAGAATTCTCCTTCCTCGATGGGTAGGAAATGTTGAAATAAAAATATTAAAGGAAATATAACAAATGCCTTTAATGGAGGTTCATATATTTTTGAGAGAAGATATAAATCAATCTCTTATGGTCGAGAAACAGGATAAACCATTCTATAAAAAATAATACCATGAACACTTAAGTGAATGCATCAAAGATATGCTCTTATGGTCATTAGTAGTATAATTATTCTCTTTCTTTCAAATATGATGATAACCATAGGATACCATGTGATCACCCTACATAAGAATGAAACCCAACCCCAAACATGATACATAAAAAAATACCACATTTCTCTTCCTGACCTTTGGAAGATTAATCCCCAACATATAAGTCAAAAATACATTTAATCCTAAACAAATAACTCAGAAATTAATCATCCCAAATTAACTTCACCCCCTTCATAGTGAGAGAGGATCTCAGAGAAGTTATATTTCAGAAGTAATATATAAACCTGTGATAATACCCCTTTAAACTCAGAATATCCAAATCTCCAAAACATTCCATAGTTTCCCCATATCATATTATCCTTCACCTTCTTAGGAACAACTAAAACACCATGTTTTTAAAACATGTTTCCTACGAACATTACTTATTGAATCGAGAAATAAAATTTTGAATTCATTTCATATATTCAATGATTTACCATCATTTCTAGAACTACACTAAGATAATGTACATGATTCTCCTTAGAATATGAGTATTTTGGGAAGTCGTCCATAAAAAAAACCATAAACATATCACATACTCGTGGAAGATTTTGTTCATTAAATCCATAAAGGCTGTAGGATTATTGTTCTGGATAAAGGGCATAAAAGGATACTCAAAGTGATAATACCTAATCTTTATTGAAGTTTTCTAAATGTGAAATCAATTTATTTTCAATTGGTGATAACTATATATTATATCAACATTCGAGAACCACTTCACCCTTTTCAACTGGTCCAACATCTCATGAATACATGAAAAAAATACTAATTCTTTACCGTAACACAGTTGAGTTTTTGATTACCAAAAAAACAGTGAAGTTTTCCATAAAAATTCATTATAAGTAGAAAAGGATCCACCCAAGGTGTCCCACTTAATAGAATGAATACTTTTTATAACAGACTTTACAACTGAGTCTTCAACTCTTTTTTAAATGATTCCATATTTTAAGAAGGAATATATACTATCTAATTTACATCCACTAAATCTATAGAAAAATCAACCTCTTCAATTGATGAGAAACTAGTGATTTAGAAGCTCCCATGTCGGAAAACATTTTGAATACTAGATAGATTTCATCAATCAATGATTCTTGACCCATAACAAAATAAAACCATAGTACACTAGAACACCCTTAGACGGGAGTCGTGAATCAGGGTGTAAATAGTTTATTTAAATAAAACGAGTCTTTTCCCAAAATTGGTAGGAACCTGAAAAACATGTCTAACGGAATTATTTAATTATTTGACACCTATAAGGAGAAAAAGAAACAAAAGACAACAATTTTACATGGTTCACTACTAAAGTATAGTCTAAAAATTATACACTAAAACTACATCAATCATAACAAAAATATTCTATGATTCACTTGTTCTGTGGATAACATTTTTTACAATATGGTCACTCCATTCTAGGAAAATATAATTTACCTGACTTTTATGGATAACACACTACCTCCCTTAGATCACATCTATTGACACCCCTAGCTCACTACCTTCGGTGTAGTCTTACTTGGTTTATCGAATTTATGGTTACTTCAATATATGGAGTATATATGTCTTTATCCCTGATAAGGGAAAGACTCTATGTGCATTGAAGTCTATAATTAATGCACTTTTATGATCCAATAAACCAAAAAAATGTTAAAAAACTACTAGTCATGAAACTCTTTCACATGCATGAAACATTTGAGATTTCATACCAATTTTTAACTAGCATGAAAGTTTTTCACATGAGTGAAACTTCTTCAATTGTGAAAAAAATTTCACTAGCGTGTAAATTTATACTTATACACAACCACTCAGTTATATTTTATACAAAACACTAATTTTTACAACTCTGATGCATCCAACGTTGATGAGAGAAACTATAGTACACAATACTCCTTAGTAAATAAGAGGTTTGGGATCTTAATTGAGACTCTCTCCAAAAGTCTAGACGTACCCAAATATTTATATATGTTTCTGGACCAACACAGTAAACTATTACATAGAATCCACCTCACATGAATCATCTATGTTTTTTGTACTTCAACATTTAAACATCTTCTTTTTTATGCATCCTTATCTATATTTAATGGGTGCGTGAAACTATGATGTTGTTGTAATTTCTCTTCTTATGTGAAATAAATTCTATATCCAAATTTTGATGTTATAGACCTGAATAATCTCTTGAGAACAACCCCAGAATCCACCTTTACCTTCATACTCTACATTTGTAGTTGTGTTCAACTCTGACATTCATGAAACTTCATGTCTTGCACAAAACACATTCCTTGGAAAAATTGTTATTTTATAGACTTGAATATTCCCTTGTGATCAAATCTAAAAGCATAATTTACCCTTTAATTAAACAATCATATTTTTGTGATGAATATATCTTTTTCCAAAAAAACAACAACTTTCTCTATCCTCCCATTTTGGGACCCTACAAAATTAGAATCACTGGAAAATAGTTCCACCTTCAACACTAAAATCTCATTCCCCATAAGATACAAATTATTTTGAACTTATTTGATCACCCTAGTAATGATTTATAATAAACACAATATACAATACATTTATGATTGTGAAAATCATTGTTTTTAATAATCTGTCCCTTTTTATTTGTTATTAGTATGAAGATAAATTCAATATTGCACCAACCTCAATAAAAAACCTAATAAGGAATAAAATAACCCATCTATCACTATAATTCTAGGTGATAAATGATCAGTGTTGAAAAAAAGAGTGTAAAATAGATTTTAATTCCTTGAGAGAACAACAAAAAATCCTGTAAACCATAAATTCATTAAACTTTACATATCCCCCATTTGGAAATAAACCTAATGAAATTAAATTTGTACTATTAGTGCTAAAATAACTCCCATGGGATATTATCTCCACTGAAAACCTGCATCACATCTTCAAATAAAATAAAACATTAAATACAAAAAATGGAGGGGAAAAATAACCTCCTCAATTAGGGGGAGGTGGCCAAAAATTGATGTTGAACAAAAGTATCTTGAACATTGGTTCTACCAAAGGCTTAGTCAGGATTTAAACCAATTGATCATTATTTTCATCATGATCTATTTTAATCACATTGTGATCATGTTTTTCTTTGATAAAGTGATATTTAATCACAACTTGTTTTGATCCACTGTTTTGAATTATGTTTTTTATATGATCAATTCCACTCTTTTCATCATAGTGAAAAACCATTGACTATCTCAAATCATCATCAATATCATTTAATTGTTTCTTTATAAAAAAATATGAGTTAATGACTTTTTCATAGAGTTATACTCTTCTTCATCCATACTAGGGAAAATACTTTCATGTTTCTTGTTCATATAGCCAATACATTAGTTTATAATTAAGAATTTAACCCAAATCCTGGTATTTATATTCTCTATATCTCAACTCTAATATAAATCATAAAATTTTAATAATTTATTATATCATCCTGCTGAAAATTACAATCCAAAATTGAGATTACCGTGAAAATATCTCATGATTCTTTTAACAGCTGCTAGATGCTCTACCTTTGAATCATTTTGAAATCGAGCCACTAAAAATGTTTCAAAGATGATATATGGTTGTGTTGTATTCAGATATAATAAGCTTCCAATTAAACCCAAATATTATTTAGGATCAAAAGATTTCACATCCTCATGCTTTCCATGTTTTGTCCAAACCACAATCAGAAGTGAAATTGGTTTGCAACAATTCATTTTGAATTTCTTCAGAATATCTCTCAAATAATCTTCCTAAAAAATGAAAGTGTATTTTATATATTGGACCACTTGCATCCCCAAAATGTATTTGAGTTCACCAATCATTGACACTTTATATTCTGATTTCATGTGTCTAGAAAGTTTCATTCACTATTCCATGTTTGCTTCCACCAAATATAATATCATCCATGTACACAAGGACTATAAATTGATATTCTTGATAATGATTCACATAGAGATTATATTTGAAACCTCATATATTAAATTATATTTACATCATATAAGCATCCATTCAAGAGTACCACTCTCATGGTTCCTCCTTCAGACTATATAGGGCCTTATTTAACAAGGAAACCATTGTTTCATCATTTCCAATATAATTTTGATTTTCTAGACTTTTAATAAGATCCTGTATCAAATTATTTTTTCAAAAATATATATTATTTTTTTTTTGAATATTTTTTTCATTCCAAATATTATATGGTGTCATGTTATCTATTATACAAAACCCAATTCTATTTTCATTGTTTACCAAAACTTGAACAACCTCTGTCCAACCATGTTTAAAAAGAGAGTCCTAAAGCAGAATATTTATAGCCATTTTATTCACCTGTATATATCTGCATTTAATGGAACCATTTGTTTAAGTGTTCTCAATAATGAAACCTTATTAATTAACCATTTTTTCATGGTAATTTTTAATTTCAATAGATTTGTATTCAGTTCCACTGTTAGATCTTAATATCTTGAGTATGTGGCCAGTTTCATTCCCATCTCTTTGATGATATATCTTCAAATAAGCATGCAATTTTCTTTTATTATGCATGAACATAACACAATATATTCTACTATTATCATAAATAAAAATAATTAATTACATATGTCCAAATGTAATATACACATTTATTGGACCACACATATCTTTGTGGGTGATATCAAGTGGAATGATGTCCTCTTTTTCTTTAGCATATATGAAATATAGACCATCCTTCCTTTAGTAAAAGAATCACATGCCTTCTATTTCTCACTCTTAAAAAATGGAATGTGAAAAATATAATTTCTCTCAGATATGTGTTAAATTATCTATTGATTATTACGACCCAACATCTAGTACTATAAGTCATTTTATTTTTCTATTGTTAATAAAAAAGTGTTTTCTTTACTATGTGCCTCGTATAAATTACCTTTTTTCATACATCCTCTAATGAGAGAATTACATATAATTCCTTTTATAGTTTCCCCTTTTGATTAAATTTTACAGCCAGTCTTGAGTCATATATTTTACTCACACTGTGAATATTATGATATAAGTCATCCACATAGGGAACTTCTCTCTTCATTGACTCATTACTTTCAAATTCTATATTTCCACATCCTTTGATCATTAAAGAACCGATGTTTCCAAATATCAATATTAAATTGAATATATTTTTTATTATTTTAAAATAAATTTGAATTTCATTTCATGTGTGAAAATAATCAACGACAAGAATCCAGATGCTGTTGTTCATTTTAACTTTGAAAGAGATTTATTCCAGGTTAGTTTTCATGATCTTATTCTTTTACATCCATGGGATAACTAATTATGTATATTAAAATTAAGTCATATCCAATATATTTTCCACATTAATATGTTCATCATACTCATATTCTTCTTGTGGAGGCAAATAACATTTTACAAGGGGAATTCTACTCAGTTAAATAGTACTGAATTGTCTTAGAGTTCTGTAGATATGGTTTCCATGTTTTCCATTACATTAATGAATATATTAATTAAAAAATAAATAACAATTAAAAATATATACATAGAAATAATTTCATCCATATGATGAAGGATATGGTCTCATTTTTTTTACTTGTATTTTCTTCCCCATTCATATAGCTCCTTGTATCTCCATAGTAAAATAATATATGGCCTAGAAAGAAAAAAAAAACTGACATTTACTAAGAGGAAATATCATATCACTAAATTCATACACATATTCCATTATTTTTAAAGGTATTTTACCTTTCATCCTATCTAGATACGTGAGGATTATTTATATCTCTCTTCATTATTTGGTCTTATGCTATTTATGTTATGAAATTATGTGCCTTAATGATACATCTATCATTTTTTTTCTTCCCTTTACTTTTTTTCTCCAGGTTTCCAAACATTTATTTTTCTATATCTTATACAATTCCAATTTTTACCACAAATATAGATATTTTATCATTCATTACATTATCTACTTCTTTAGAATCATGTTTCGATCTTTTTAAATACTCTAAATCTAATAATTTTACAATAATTAATTTAATTTTTAATTATCTTGATTTTATTTTAGTTTATAGTTCACTAGTTAATGTAATGACTTCTATTTTTTGTGTCTCATCTATATTAGACTTTTCGTAATTTATTTATCTATGTACATTAATGAATTTTTTCAAATCTTCAATATAGATTTCAAACTCTATAATATCTTTTATGCTTTCATGAGGTCTTAAATGATGGTCTCCCACTCCTTCCACTCGATCAGTATTTGAATAAATACAATCCACATAATATGATGATTTATTCAAAATGGATCCTATATGTTTGTTTTCCTTTTTTTGAATGTAAAAATCATCAAGATCAACCTCAAGTTCCACCTTGATATCAAAAACAACATTCAACTAGTTATCTTCATCTTTTATAGGTTTTACCATTTCCACTGTAGCCATCATAGATGCTTCAGTATTAGGTTCAGACTCTGATTCTACATCCTATAAAAGGACACTATCATCTTTTTCTTATTTATTTAAAAATATCAATCTCTATGATTTCTTTTTTAATTTTTGTATCCCATTTTAGGTAACCTCTTATAAGGCTTCTTCAAGATTTATTCTTCACTCTATATATCATAAAATTTCATTGGACATTGATTTGAAATTTTCTGTACTTTACCACACTGAAATAAATCCAAGGGAATATTTTCTTCAAATATCCATTTTACTCTCATTAATTTTCTAAAAACAAATTAATCAAATTAGTCATCCACAATATATATATCACCATTAGCTTTAGAGATGTAATTTTTTTTCTATATTTTAATTAAATATCATTGTTTTCTTAATTTTTGTGTCTTCTGGGTTTAATCTCATTTCATAATCCACGAGACATCTTAGTAGATCATCAATGGGAATCTGAGACATATCCTTTTTTACATGGATGAATATTTGGATTGTATAGAGGTGTAATACTTCTCATGATTTTCATTAACAATGTTTATATCCTTAATTTCATTACCAAGTCCTCAAATTTCCCCAAAAACTTATTTGGTTAAGTTAAAAAAATCTATTCCCATTTTTATATGAATTCATCTTCACATCGACAAACTAATTTTTCAAAATATGGAGTTTTACATCCTTCACTTTTCTATCACTTTATATATATTTTCTAGTTTTCCCCACTTGAACTTATCTATAGAGATACTCATCTCCTTAAAATATATTTGATAAGATAGAGATGCACTAATGGAATTTTTAGATTTGAATCTACATCATGAATTTTCCTATCTATTTAAGTCATAGAAAGACCTATGACATCATTGATATTTATCCCTTGAACTATGGTATAGAGAACTTTCAACCCCAGAGATTGTTGATGATATCTCATTATATTATTCCAAATCAGGATGCTGATTATATCAAAGAGGGAAACTCCCATTACCTTTATTAAATTAACCATGAAGAAAGTATAGTATAGATTTAACACCTTTATCTTTTACCATCATAACACTTCTAGGACTATATAACACCCTCATAGGGGATGGGTGAATCAGGGTGTCAAAATTTTCTTTAAATGAGACAGATCTTGTCCCCAAGTTGGTAGGAACCTATTAAACTTGCCTAATGGAATATTGAAATTATCAAACACCCATATTTAGAAAAAAAAATCCAAACAACTTTACATGGATCACATCTAAGGGCTCACCCAAAGAGCATATGCTGATAGAATGTTGGTCATAACAAAAATCCACTAAACATAACTAGTTTATATGGATTATAATAACTTATACATGATCACTAAATTCCAAGAACACATATATTAAAATTATTTTTTAAACATAACACTTCCTCTCTCATATCACTTCAATTTAAATACCCTTTCTCACAATATTGGTTGTATTCTTACTTAGTTTATCATCTTGATGGTCACTTTAATAGATTGAGAACATATTCTATTTTACCTAATTTTCATAAGAATTATCTTACACCATATTACTTAATTGATGCACTTTTATTCATAGGTCAACGAAACCATGTGGAAAAAATTACTAGTCATGTGACTCTTGAACTTGTGCACGAATTTTGAACTTGCAAGCGTCTTTTGAACATGTTCCTAACTTTTGAACTTGTCTGAAACTTTTGAACTTGTATGATATTTTTTCACTTGCTCCCATATTTTTAAATTGAATTAAAATTTTCAATTGAAAACATGTTTATAAATTTATGAGACACCTCATTTATATTCATTGAAAAAATATAAATCTGCCAACTCTATTGTGCACAACATGGATGTGGGAAACTATGTAGCACACAACTCTTTTTTGAAGCATAGGTATCAACTCTTCATTGAGAATATCTTCTGTAGAATGGAGGTACCTTACTATTTATAGACACTGGTATCCCTACACACAACTCTCTTTTATTGTATCCCCCTAACATAAAAAATCCGACTTCACTAATGTTCAATGTTTTTCATTTACATTTTCATAAAACTATATGTTTATTTCATGTCTTCATGGAATTCTAATGTTTGTTCACTTTCATATCTTGTGGGAAATACTTTCTTGAGAATAATATTGATTCCATTGACCTAAATATTCTCTTGAACACAACTCCCAAACATTCCTTTCCCTTGAACATAAATATTCTTAGTTATATTCATTGAACAAATCAAATTTTTACAACTCTGGTGTGTGAAATATTGATGTGAGAATCAATACAACATGGAACACTATCTCAAAGAAGAGGTTTTGGGTATTAAATGAGAGTATATTATGTATTATATAGGTATATTCATATTTATAGACACTTGTATCCCTTCACACAGGTCTCTTTTATGTTACCCCTCTCGCACGCAACATCTTAGTTCACTTAAAATCAATTTTTTTCATTGAATTTTTCACACAAATCTATCTATATTTCAAAGGTTCATACAAATCTAATGTTTGTGAAATTTCACATCCAATTTGAAATAATTTCCTGAGTCAAATTTTGATGTAATGGATATAAATATTCTATTGCACACGACTTTAGATGCATCTTTTTCACTTGAACACAACTATTTTACTTGTGTGAACATCTAATGTTCTCACAACTTCATATCATTCACGTAACACTTTTCTTAGCTGAATTTTGATGTGATAAAACCTATAATTATCTTATGATCAAATATAGAATCCACATTTACCATTTTTCTCAAATATTATATTTTTTAAACAATATTTACTTTTCTAAAAATGCCTTTCTCTATCCTCTAAATTTTAGAGCCCAAAAATTTGGAAAACACTATAAAATTGTACCACCTTCAACACTGATGTCCCCTACACCATAAGATCACTTTTAATGTGATGTCCTTTTATCATCATTATGATTATTGATAGAAGAAATATATAAAATCATTTTCTAGAAATAGAAATTCTTGCTTCCAGCATAAAAAGTGATATTACATTACCAAACTCCAGAAAATATGCTCTGGATCTGCTCGACCTCAGTTAAAATTCTCCCTAAAAGATACGAAATGCCCCATAAATTGTATTAAAGCAGAACCATCTAAGATAATAGTCAATGCATTCATTATTAGAATTAATTAAATCCATCCTAAAAATGAAATCAATTGGTTTCATGTCAAGAATTAGAAAATTCCAGGTAAGATTGGTTTATGATTAAGAGATGACATAGGGAGGACAACAAAGACCACTCTCTCTCTTCATTTTATGGGTCACAGTAATATCCCTCACATAAGAAAAAATTTCCATAGGAATATTTAGTAGGTTCATGATACCAGTTTATATAAATGAGTGAAATGGGAAAATATCAAATAATATAGCTACTATAAATGAAACTAGAGTAATGGCTCCTTTTGCAGTATTTGGTCTTGTATCAGCTTCCCATAGATACTCTTCCACTATGTGATGAAGCATTATTATGAATTTCTATAGATAGAACAATTTTTTTCACAAATTATATTATTTTACCATAGTGATTTTAGGAACTGATGAGGGCGTACCACTACATGGAGATTAAAATAAAAAGAATAATTTCTATACCTATCAAGAACAACCATAAAAACTATAGTACTTTGGTTTCTCAGTATAAACTGATCAAATTTACAAACCATTCCAAACTAAAATAAAGTAAAAGGTCTTCTACAAGGAACTCCATGAGGTCTAGATGATGCATGCTCTTGAGAACCACCACGAGACTCACCATACCTCCTCTTTAATTTAAAGGATCTCAATGAAATTCCACTTAGAGAAAAAAGAACTCCCATCAACTTTAACATACCATCCAGATAAATATTAAGCATTAGCACCCTATCGAGCATATTATCATAATAAATGAGATTTGGTAATAAAAAATGATAATGAATATCATTTATAAGACCCATATTGAACCATTGATCCTTCATATTCTCATTTGATATATTCTTAGGTAAAACCTATACATGCTAGGAAATGAAGTTTACATACTCATTTGTGGTCCTATTTTCATTTTAGAGGCTTAAAAACTCTATATCCATAACAAGTAATATATATTCTTGATAGAAAATGTCTGGTAAAAGAAATATTAAATCCTTCTAATCCAAACCCTCATGATTCTTTATAATTACCATCTAATCCCACTATATCATTCTAGGTATTTTATGCTTTTAAGTAGAACACTTTATCTTAATTAAGGCAAGAGTTTTCTATAAATAAAAACAAAATTCTATATTTATCAAAAAATTCCAATAATCTTGAGGATCATTAAAATATTTTGAATTATACTAGACTCTAGGGATAAAAATACTGAGCATGATTCTAGGATTCATACCCATGAGGTTTTGTAATTGGATCCTGAATGTTAATGGGTGCATGTTCTTATCCAAAAGCTTATATATAATGAAAAAACCTCAATAAGATTTTGGACCATAGAAGCATTCAATCGATGTGGTTCACTATCAGCTTCTTCTTGGAGAATATCCAAATGTATTATTGATGGAATGATATAAAAAATATTATCAGAAAACATTTAAAACATCAGAAACGATACACAGTTCAGGAACTCAAACAAAGGCTACATAATTCCATCAAGTAGAGTATTACAATTGAGATTTCATCTTACCCAGAACAAAATTAGAGAAAATACTATAATCAGAAAAAATTATTCTTTAAAACACATATCCCAAACACCCATGGTGACTTAAGGCTCATTACGGTGAGATTGTTTGAGCTAATTCTTCACAACAACCTCCTATGTCCCCTCAAGAATTCCAAACATCATACTAACATCAAGGAAAAATGATTATCTTCCCTTTGATAAAAAATTATTATGAACCATAATAGATACTCTAATACCCCGACACCTAATTTGGATCTAAGATATCTTAAATATCAATACCAACCCCCACAGGTTGGCTACAAGAACCTATCATTAAAGAAAATGAAGAGGGAAATAATTTTACACATTACAGTTGAAGAAAAAAGATAGATGTATGTATGGTAAAAACTCCCATAAAGTAAAATGTACTATAAAAAATTGGTAAAAATCCAAAGGAGTATGTTATAAAGAACCAAAGATAAAGATAAAAAATCCCAAATGAAACTATAATATCTACAAGGAAAAAGTCTTAGAAACCCTTTATAACAAGTTTGTAGTGGCTCCACCGATCACCATCCCCGCTCTACGGTCCAAATGATCCAGAACATCTACCACCTCTTTGTGGAATATTCCATTTTATATGACTTTGAATAAGAATGTATACAAATTCCCAATGTAAAAGGTAGGGTGTCAACTAGAAATACAATAAGGGTCTTACTAAGTGTTCCAAAATCAATACTATAATAGTTTACTATCTATGATAATGGTTAAAATAAATCAAGACATGGAATCATATTTTAAATAAAAACATGGTTTCATTCATAAAGATGGTAGACATATCAATGAAACACTCAAATAGTGTTAAATGAACATTTTATATAAAATATTTCGTATAAATCACTTGAAAAGAATAAAAAATTTCAATAAGAAATGACAAAAATAATCATGTATCAAATCATAAGAAATATCAATTTACTAAATCACCATGTTAAGTTAGTTTATCAGATAAAAGGTTACTCATACATCTAAAAATTATCTCAACCCTAGTAAGGCATGCACACACATATACACCCCCAGAAGGGGAACCCGTCATGGGAATTTTACACCCTAATAGGAGAAAAAAACAAGGAAAGTCATGTGTTAGTAATTTTAGTTCCATATTTCATTGTTAATCCATCTCTAAGGATTCAATATCATAGTTTCGATGTCCTAATTACCACTAACAAATCAGAATAACTTGTTCTTTGAACAATCGATCCACAAAATTAGAAATCAATCATTTTAAAAACTTTTAAAATGAAATTTCCCAATTTCATTTTTCAACGTGCATTCTCATTTCAAAACAAAATCATATGGTTTAATAATTTAATTTTATTCCAAATCACTTAGTAATATAATCAATTTTCTCAATATCATCCTCTATTAATATCATCAAAATTATTTCCAATAAAAACCATTATTTTTCTTAAATCCACCCAATAATTTCAATTTAATTGAAATTTAGGTTTTTTCAAATTTATATACCCATTTTAATTCAATGATCAAATAATGTCATATATATGTCTTTAAATAATTAAAAAAACTCATTTCAATTTTATTAATAAATTCATGGTTTCAATGATAGTGTAACAAATTATGGAACCACCTACCATTAAATAAATGATCTATAAATCAAAACTCCGAAAGAGATTATCCAATGAAGAATGATGGTGTGGAAGATTAGGGAACACAACCTAGAATCAAGATGCAATGAAACCGAGTTTAGATCATTAAATTTAATTATGATATATCAGACTCTATATAAGAAAGAACGATATACTATATAAAACCACCGGAGATAATATAAACTAACCAAGAATGATGAACCGTTATAGAAATGATGATTAGTAACTGAATAAATAGTATTAAAGGATCATAGGTCTCTAAAATATCCTAGGGAAGAATCTAGGATGAGGTGGGAAGGATTCATGGACAAATGAAATGAAAATAACTTGTATGGTAGACTAAAAACCATAACTCATAAGAATTACAACGAATGTAATCCCATTACACATCATGAAATCCATGAAGGTTGAAAACACCGAGAAAAAATCACTTTTTTTTATAAAAATATGACATTTCCCTTACATGTTGGGAATTAAAGGCACATATCATGTAACCTTTCACACCTTTTAAATCTTCATGAAATGTTCATAGTGTTAAATAAACATTATATAAACTGCAATCACCATGTTTCATCACCCAACAGATAGCGAAAACCCCATTTTTTTAATAGATAAACACCAAAGAACACTAATCATTCATCAAACATGTGGATAACACCAAAAATCGGTTAGCGCATTTATTCTCAAACTCCATTAATTAAAAAAAAACATAAACCCATGAACATTATGTCATTTTATCAATAAAATTTTCTCCAACCCTAAAAATCCCACTATCAAAACAAAACAAGGGTGAAAAAAATGAATAAAGGAATATTTGAAAAGATTAACAAGATGTAACAATTTTAAAAATTGATTGACAGAGAAAAACATTGATGAATCCATGAATTGGGAAATGGTAATAACTATTATAATTAACCAAACTAGAATACTATCTAAACTAGTACCTGATATAATTATCCAATAACCAGAAGAGTGTTCCCAATCACCATGGGTCTTTGACAAGAACCTCAACATCAACAAATAACTTGTTTTTAATGATTTTCCATAAAAATATTACAATAACAGAGTTGAAAATTGAAATACCATAATATATATAAATCAATACATACAACTCCAAGTACAAAAATATATTAGGAAAACTAATAGTAAAACATTACAACCAAAACTTGCCTCCTAGTGGTCCATGACCACCCACCTTGTCCCAATTCACCAACCCTTTTTCACCTTAACGTGATCCCCCAAAGGAATATGAAATCATGAACACATTCTATATGATCCTAAAGGGATTAAACCAAGAAAAGAAACAATCAAGGTGTGATATAAAGAGAATAATACGATTCCACCAAATTTTATATGCAGTTAAATCATAAGGTAACTTCAATATGATAAAATATGAGTCTAAATATGTGAATATGAGGATTAGTTTATGTTCCAAAAAAAATCCATCAAGGTAACATTTAAATATTTTAGGGTTGTTTGACATTCTTGAAAAAGTATGTTTCTATGGTGATTTTTTATGTTCCAATGATATTGTTGACATTGTATTTTGAAAATGATCCATGAAAAGCGAATGGATTTTATAGTAGTGTTATAGAAAATTATAAACACAATGTTACTCTTTTCCCTAGTATTTCCAAATTTTTTGTGGTCCAAAATTTATATGATATATAGAATAAACAAATATGGTTTCTAATTAAATAATTTTAAAAATATGTCAAAGGAATTACTTTTAGGAATACTGGGTTTTGAAAAGGGTGTTTCATGAAGTTCTATATTATTTCTAATCAAATATGATTTGACGGTAATCTCTATGACTATCAGAAGCTTTGAAAATAGGAAATTCTGATCATTCACTGCAAATATAGGGAGAATCATGAAAGAAATGGGGGAGCATTGTGAAATGATGATGATGTGGATGGAGGCTTCAAGATTCTGAGGAAATACCAATAAATAGGCCTCCACTCATTTCAAAAAATTATATAGACATAATATAATTTCTTAAGGGTTCAGATTCATAAAAGTAGTTCATACAAAAATGATCTCAAAGAAAGGATTTTTTTAAAGGTTATAAACTCAAAAAAAAAATTATTGAGAATTAATAATGTGTTGATGTTCATAAAGGCATTAAAATATGACCAAAAGTTGTGAGCTTGGTGAAGGCTTGTTTAGCTTCATGAAATTGTTGATCATTGAAAAAACATGGTTATTTAGGATGGATATTTGAGAATTGTGTAATAGGTATTCTTCATAAAGGAATTGAGAATTGAGAATGTTTTTAAAAATGTTTTCCTTGTAAACCTATGGTAATGTCATTTTCATCGACTAGATTATAGTGTGACTTTAATAGAGCACATATCTACATCTCAGAATTATTCATTATTGATAATGAAGGTACCTAAATGCCCATAAACTGAGTGTGAATTTTTTCTAGAGTAGTGAGAAAAGTAAAAGGAATAAAGTTATCTTTTCCACCAGCAGTCTTCCATAGAAAGAGAGCTAGGTATTGACCCTTGGGAAGTGGTGATTCATCTAAAAACATTTTAAAGGTAGTGAGCTGGGGAATAGAAGTTATCTAGATCAAACCCAATATTTTGGTAGCGTTCCTTAATGTATTTGGTACATTGACACATAATCATTGTATTATTTTTTTACAAAGCCTTATCATGGTGAGCCATGTAAAACTCTTTTTCCTCATGCATTTTTTAATTTCTATTCATAAAATTCTATAGGAGGAGGAGAGAAGAGTTTTTTGTTTATCAATTAAATAAGATTTTAAGGGAATTTTTTTTTAATATTTCATACCCTAATTCACCCCTCCCCACTTAGGGTATTTAAAATAGTTGGGATAATTGTCTAAAAATATAGTTTTAAACATTTAAAATTATTTATTAAACTGAACCTATAAAATTTTTAATTTCACCATTTAAAAAATAATCATTTTCTGGAAAATATTTGAAAACAATTTTAAATGATAATGTCAGATAATTTAGAAAATATGGGATTATGAACATGTTATGGAAAGATGAACAAGATTCAATATAATATATTCATGGTTTATAATAACAATACCTAAATCATGAAATTAAAATTTGATCCCAAACAGTGACAAAAAACTCTATCATGTATCGAGGGTTATGTATATATATTTCATGGGAACAACCTTGGTACAATTGTTATTCCACATCATAATAGATAATCAAATAACGACATGAATAATTGTTGGTCTTACATATAGTTTCATGGGTCATAATAAAACCAGTTACATGCACACATACTTTTGTAGCTGCACATCCATAGATTGAACAAATCATGTTCTCTATGGATCCACTAGAAGGGTGTGAGTCTTCTAGTGAAGAAAATATCTAGGTAATCCCATATAACTATCTAGGTTCCCATGAATAGTCAAAATAATTGAGTTAGATAATTGAGTTATAAGGATCTATAGGGATCATTATCAAACAAGATAAATTCCCTCAATTTCACATCTCACTGTCAACCTCGAACTCCCTCAAAGTAAATAATCCCTTTTTCAACACCCAAAAATGGGAAGTACAATAATAATGTTAAATTATGGGATTACTACAAAAAAGGATCATAAAAAAGTTCCAATAGGGCCATAAAAAATAATCTAGTCAATTCAAATCCTTTTAAATAATTCAACATTTTAAAATAGTAATCATACCCTCTTCTTTTCACATTTCATTATAAAAATTAAAAATTGGTCTTTTAAATATTCATTTATTTCAATGTAACCCTAAATTATTAAAATGTTGTATTATAATTTTAAATGGATTGAATACATTTCAAAACACTTGTTTAGACCCTCATTCAATATGGATAAATCATTTATTTAAAATAACCAATGAAAACCATTCTAAAAAATGTGAAAATCATTAAAACTTATTTCTTGGTCATTTAATAACAACAAGTAGTTTAAAATATTTATAAAAGATAAAATAGTTCAATTCATTAAATTTTAATCAAGGAAGTTCATTTTATAAGTCAACACATGGGCTAAAGACCTCATTTCCTCCAAAACATCCTCTAGTAGTTATTCAAAAGAAAATCAAAATAAAAATAGAATTAAAAATATCACAAAAAGTTGAGAAAGAACAATATTATAGCCATTAAATTCATAGAATTCTCAATTCAATGAGAAATAGGTAAAAGATGATTTTATGAAGAATTTCAAGGATTACTTCCATATAACATGTGTTAAAAATTAATAAAAAAATGAATCTATGAATTATCAAAAAATAATGAGTTACAATATGAAGGAAAATCATAGAAACACATACTAGGAATAATAGGAATCTAATCATAATGAATCTGACATGTGTCTCCTCTGATGGTTGTCACAAAATCTATGAACATATATCTCAAAAGAATAAAGAGGAGATCCAAGATCTATAATTCCAAATAAATCAACCAAGACCCAAAAACAATTTAAGGAAAACATAACCTTTATGATTATATATGAAGGATAACAAGGTATATCCATGACTAAGAAGAATAAAAATCCCCAAAAGAGATCTTATTCCCTTATATTGGTGATTAATCCACTAAGAGATGTGGTTTAAGGAGCCAAAAAGCCTCTGTAGGGCTCCCAAATTACTAAGAATGAGATTAGGATCGAGTTTGAGTAGTTTAGGGTTATTTAGGGAGGTATCATGATTTGAAATAAAAATTTTGGGGCATTAATTACTATCATCATAGTTTCCTAGGTTTAGTCACTCAGTTAGTACTAACAGTGTGCTGAACTATACACCCAAAATAGTGCCACTATAATTGTTGCACTGTTTTCTTACATGGTTAGTTTAACCATGCACCAACTGTGTAACCCCCTTCTCTCTAGTTTACACACTTTGTAAAACCTGGCTCAAATTTTGCGACAAACTATTCACGGTCCCATAAACATTCAAAAAATTCTATAAAATTACTAGAGACAACCCAAGAAGAGATCCCATCAGTTTTTTCTGAAATATATTGGTTAAAACTCCTAAAAAAAGTATTGGGATGTCACAACATCACCACCATAGGACTTTCCATCCCCAAAAAGAATCCAACAGATAGAACATGATTACACAAGAATAAATCCATCACTCATCTTATGAGGTGGAAGGTTTGTGGCCTAGAAGAGGGAATCACCCAATGGGTATCAATAAACACACAACTCAATGTTCAAAAGACCAAGATTATAACATGTCTCTTAACTAGAGAAAAAACTGAATACCTAGAATAGGTATACCCACCTTGTTAAGGCTCACCAAAATGGTGTAGCATAAGAAAAGAACAACCCTTATACCAAAAAAAAGATACTTCACCCACTCACTAAGGAGAAATTTATAAGATCAATAATCATAAAAAATTTAGTGAAACAACAGGGATTTATACAATGGGTATGTACTCAACTGTATCATAGGATTTTCAAAACAAATCCACATACCTCGATGAGATCATTAAATCAAAATCCAACACCACAGAGTACCTGGTCTATCAAAAATAAATATAATCATATTTATCTAAATAAGTTTCCATTTACTATCCATGTCAATGAAAAATATTAGAAACATTCAGGTCAGTGAACATCAGGTCACTATACCCTCACAAGGAAGATCATTCAACATATCCAAATTGGGCTCTAACCATCAAGTCAAGACATGAGGAACACCAAGGAACAACAATAAAGATATCTAAAAAAGGAAACCCTTATTTTTAGCATAATCCATAAATAAACATGACAAAGATCCACAAGATATCATTCAAAAGGATCCAAAAAATGTTTCCAGAAACAAAAAATCCATAAGAAAGGAAAATTCAAATAGTTTCCACTTCCAGATCAAGAATAAAAAGTTGGATCAACATTTACCATTGAAAACTAGAGGCTCATCCACTATGTGAAAATATTTACTCGAACGCCTATGGTTAGACCCTGTTATCCTAAAGCATATGTTTCCTCTTAGTTATGAGTTTATGTTCTTGATTTAGGTTTCTCTTTCTAGTTTTTCTTCTTACAAAACCTACTATGGTGACCTATAAAACAAAACCTTCCACATAAAACAAGATATTTCAAACAAAACCATTTAGGATAAAAAAGTAATCCACATTATAAATGCATGATATTACACTTTTTTACTTGATATGACTTCCATTTATCAGCCTTGAAATATGAACTAATATCTTTGTGTCACTTCACTAGATTATCATCATATATAAAATCCATATCAAGCATATCCTAATACTAAATTGAAATGAATGTTGTTATGGATATAACAAGGTCTAAGTGAGGAACTATTATAAAATAGATATCCTTACTGAATTCAGTATGAATAAAGCATGATATGAAACATAATAAATATGATAATTTCATGGAATAATATGGAACCCATAACTCATATTGATCGAACCCATGATCTTGATAAAATTCACCTTCTTCACACATGGTGATGAAAATGAATAAAGACAGACTTGAAGGTTTCCCAAAACAATGATTCATACATAATAAGGGTAATCACAACTACTTCAAGACACCTCACTACCTCATGAAAACCTTTTTCCCCTTCATAAGAAGATGGATAATGATTTTTTAATTCAATGATGGTGTTCTAATTCTGAAAATTAATAGGTCATACCACTCAATATAGAGTCTACGTAGAGTCTTTGACAAGGGATTACACTTCTAGAAAATGTGAATAACTACTTTGAGACCAGACTGTTGGGCTAGCATTCTTTCATTCATGAACTACTTTCTGGGAGGCATTTATAAACATAAAAAATCATAGGCATATCAACTCAAGCATCTAATAACTCTCAAATATATCACAAACCCATTAAAATAAGGTCACAACCCACTTTTAAAAAATCATCATTGATTTTAAAATACGAATTATTTTCCCATTTATATAACATTACTCATTCCATTAAAATTGATAATTCATGCTATAAATAAATCACATATCATAAAACACCCATTACCAAAACTTGATAATTATCCAGTGGTTTCAAAATCATTAATACCATTTTTTAGTTATCAAAACCATTTCCTTTTAAATCCATTAAAAACCAAATTTTGTTCTTAAAAATTGTTTCTATCACATCACATTATAGTATTTTATAATTATTTTCCAAATCTAAGAATTTCATAAAATTCAATTTTTGGTAATTAAAAACATTTATCAATGAAAATACAAAAACGTTTTTAAGACACAATATAGTTTCTCAAAGGATTTAAAATCATTAATAAAGGAATAAATATGAAATAACCACACACGATCATGAAAATAACCATATCCATAACCCAGATAACCAATATCACATTGGTGAAGTCAGTTGTGTGAAAATAGATATGAATTTATGTTAAGAGACAATCTAAAAATGAAAATTTCTTGGTCGTATGGGATGTTCAACCGTACACCAACCACACAATAATTCAGGGTTTTATTTCAAGATCAATCACATAGATTCCAAATTGTTTACCAGACCATGAAAACATGGTTCAACTATGGTCATCCTTCCATTCTAGTTCAGAAATAATAAGGTATTCCCTAAATAAAAATCATCTCCATGGTAATATAAATATAATGTATCATCATAAAACCAATAAATAAAAATAAATAATCAAGTGGTAACATCCTTGGTAACTCAAGTCTCAGCATGAAGGGGAGGTGATCAAGAACCCACCCATGGACTACCTCTAGAGTAACAAACATATGCTTAGTCTCTATTGACCCATGACCCACTCCATATATCATAAGTATTTCAAAGTCAGGTAAACCTCATTATGTAAATATTCTCTTTCATAACATTTTTAATGAACCACCATTGAATAAAATCTAAACTAGTACCCATACCGATTTGCCACAAACCTGATGTGTGTTCCAAATATACATAGGCAAGCGACTAGCACCTAAGCATCAAAAAATAATATTTGGGAATGATTTCTCCCAAAAAATATTACAATAATAGAATGGAATGTGAAAACATCATCAGATATATAAATCAATATATAAACATAAAAGTAAAAAGACACATAAATAAAACTAAAAGCAGAATATAAAAAATTAATCTCATATCTTGCTGGTAAATGACCACCCAACATGTCCCAAGTCCCCTGCCCTTGGTCACCCTAATAGAACCCCATAAAGGGATTCGAAATAAAGAACACATGATATAAAATCATAATGTTTTGTAAACACCAAAAGGTACAATCCAGGTATGGTGTGATGATCCTAGTTGGATTTGACCAAATATTCTATGCAGTTAGTTAATAAGATCTCTAAAATATACTTAAATAAGAGTATAAATAAGATATTATGGGTATTATTATAAATATATAGTTTTAAACATATAAAAATAATTTATTAAACTAAAACACCAAATATTCCATTTCACCATTAAAAAGCTAAAAATTTTCTTAAATCCCATTGAAAACCATTTCACAACCAAATGTCATAGAGTTATGAAAATATTAGAACATGCACCTATAGTGGATAGATGAAAAAGATTCAATACAATCAAATAAAGGTTCATACTAAAAATAAATGAATCTTTCAAGGAAGCTCCATTTCCCAATAGTGAAAATAATTTTTCATTTGTCGAGTGTCAAATATATGTATGTCAGGGGTATAAACTAGGTACAATAGTAATTCCACCTTATAATAGCTAATCAAATTAATACAAAAATAATTTTTGGGTTTAACTCTACTATCATAGGTCTCAATCAAACTAGTTCCATGAAAAAACCCTTTTATACAACACGTCCATATCATGAAAATTTCACATTTATTATGGATCCACAGGAAGAGTTTGAGTCCTCGAGTGAACCATAATTCTAGGTTATTGCTTCTGACTATCCATGTTCTTGTAACTTGGAGAAATAGGTGAGTAAGACAATCAAATTACTAGGATCACATGGGGATTTTTATCAATAATGGGAAATGGACATAGTATCACATATCACTCTCACCCCACAAACTCCATTAAGGTAAATAATCTCTTTTTCATCACAAAATAATGGTATGTACAAGAATAAATTTATATTAATGGATTATTACAAGAGAGGGTCATCATAAATTTCTAACCTGCCCATCAAGATTCATCAATTCAATTCAAATCCTTTTAAATAATATGATATTCATAAATCGTAATCATACCCACTTATTTTCACAATTCATCATAAAAATTCCCAACATGCCTTTAAAATAATGAATTATTTAAAATAAATCCTAATGTTATCAAAGGGCATGTTATAAGTTTAAAAGGATTAAATACATTTCAAAACAAGAGTTTACACCCTCTTTATATACAGATAAATATTTTATTTCAAATAAAATAAGAACATAAATTTCAAAACAAGGTTAATATCATTCGAAGTGGTTTCCTAGTCATTTAAAAAATTATACCATTTTTAACTATTTAGAAAACATCAAATAGTTTAATTCATTTAATTCAAATCTAGAAAGTTGAACTTAAAATTCAACACCAGGACCAAAGATATCAATTAAACCAAAACATCCTTTTATATATCTAGAAAAATAAATCAAAATAGACATGTCAATAAAAATTTCACAAAAAGAATATAATGATCAATATAATATCCATCAAATTGATATCATGTTCAATTCAAGGGTAAATCGGTCTAATAAGATTTTATAATGATTTTTAAGGATAACATTCATAGAACATGCATTAAAAATTAAGAAAACATATATCTATGAATTTTTAAGAATTAATTAATCATGTTATGAAGTAAATTAATAGAAATACCTTCTTATAAAATAATAAATTCAACCATAATGAATCCTAGATTGGTCACCTCTTATGGAGATCACCGAATCTAGGAAGAAAATTTTCAAAATAAGCTAGAGTAGTTACTAGATCTACAATTCCACATAAATATACAAATAACCCACAAAATGAAAGTCCATAATAACTATTAGGAAGAAGGAATCAAGAGAAGAAGTTAGATCCATGATTAAGAATCAAATAACTCACCAAAATAAATGATCTACTCTTATATTGGAGCTTTGATCTACGAATAGATGATTTTTGGGGAGCAAAAAAACTGTAAGTGGGATCCCAAAATCCTAATTATTATATTACGATATATTGGGATGTGTTTAGAGTTACATTGGGGGTTATTGAGAATTCAATTAATTTTTTGAGATCCTTCATTACCATCATCACAGTTTTCTATGTTAAGTCGCATGGTTTGTACTAACAGTGTGCCCAACTGTGTTCCCAAAACAGATCTACTAGAAGGGTTTCATTGTTTGGATACACATTTAGTTTAACCATGTTCCATCCGTTTTACCCCCTTTTTTTCAAGGTTCACACTTTATCAAAATGTTCTCAAACCGAGTGAAACCATGGACTAAGCAAGAACCCTTCAAAATGGTCCAGAAAACATCAGGAAAGAACCCAAAAATAGATCCAATAATTGGGTACTCAAATATTTGGCTCAAAACAAATAAAAACGAGTAACAATATGTTAACAACTCCCCATTATAGGACTTTCTATCCCCTAAAATCATACATTCTGAAAGATAGAACCTGATGATATAAGAATAAATCCATCACTCATCTTGTGAGTTGGATGGTCCATAGTCTAGAAGAGAGACACACCCAATGGTAATAATGATACACACAACTCGATGATAAATACTCCAAGATTATCACTTGTGTGCAAATAAAAGAAAGAACTTGATACCTAGAATAGGTCTCCCCATCATGCGAAGACTCACCAAAATGGTGTATCATAAGAAGAGAACATCCCTTAGACCAATAGAGCACACATTACACACTAAATAAGGAGAAACGTATAAGATCATGAAATGCAAGAAAATTAATTATCAAACAATTATTTATAACAAGTGTAAGTACTCAATAGTAACATAGGATTTTTAAAACTGAGCCTCATAGCTCTATGAGATCATCAAATCAAATTCCAACCCCAATAGGTTTCTGATATACCAAAAATCCACATCATCCTAGTTACCTAAGTATGTTTCCATGATCTGTCCCTTCCCAATAAGAAATAGATCAAAAATATAGGTCAGTGCACAACAGGGAACTACACTCTCACATGTAAGATCATTCGGTATATCAAAATTTAGCTCTAACCGTCATGTAAAATCACGAGGAACAACAAAAAAGTTCTCAAGATATGGAATCAATTATTATATGTGCAATACATAGATGAACACAACCATGGTCAATAATATATCATTCAAGAAGATTCTAAACCAAAATGTTTCTAGAAATTGAAAATCCACTAGAAGGACAAACACAAATAGTTTCCACTTCCACATCAAAAAAAATAATGTCTGATCAAAATTTACCAATGAAAACTAGAAGATCCTCCACTACTTGAAAAGCATAAATCCAAATCCAATGGATGGATCCACATTATCCCAATTCTTAACATCCATATTTTCAAGAGCTAATGTTGTTGAATAAGGTTTCTCTTTCTACTTTTCCAACTTACAAAACATTTTAAGGTGAACTAAATGAACACGCCTTCCACAAACCATTGGATATTTCCAAGACAAAAGTGTAGGATGGCCAAGTGTTAAGAACTGGAACCACATGATATTACACTTATTTTCAGGAGAAGACTTTCCTATATCGAACACAAAATAGTAATTCTTCCCTTTGTGTTGTTTCAGTAGATCTTATTCTGTCGTGAAAACATTTTCAATAATTTCATGATAATAAATTGAACCAACTATATTCATGGTGGTTACATGGTTTGGGTGAAGAACTTTTCTAAAATAGATAACCTTATTAAATTATTCACGAAAAATACCTAGTATGAAACATGTCAAACATGAGAATTTATTTTCATAATCTCCAACCCATAGATCATTTTGACAAAAACCCATGAATTTAGTAACATTACCCTTTTCCACTTCCTTAAAATACTACCAATGAATGGAAATTGGTTTGAAGGATTCCCATGACATTGATTCACATGTACCATAGGTAATACCAACTTCTCACCACTCTTGGATAAATCCTTAAAATATTGATTTGTTAAAATTTACAACTATAGATTCAAGAGTCCTGAGATATTAAAATATTTCATCAATTAATTGAATCCACTGTACTACCTCAAGTGAACCTTATCCACGTTTATTAGATAGTGGATAAAAATTTATGAATTCAAGGATGGGGTTGAAAGGATGGAAATTAATTTTATCCACCACATGATATAAAATTTGGGTACAGTTGATGAAAAGGGATTCCACTAATGTAAAACGTGGAGAAATACCCTGAGGACTGGACCATTGGAACAATATTCTATTATTCTTGAAGGACTTTCTGGGAGGCATTTCTAAACATCAAAAACATAGTTATATCAACTCGAGTATCAAAGAACACCCAAATGGGGCACAAAATCCTTTAGAAAAAATGTCAAAACCCACTTTTATCAATGAATAATTGATTTCAAAACACAATAGATTTCATAATTTATTAAACATTACTCTTTACTTTAAAAATGATAAACCCTACTAGAAATGAATCACTGTGAAAAAACATTTTCCAGTACTTGAAAATTATTCCATGGTTTCAAAATCATAAATACAATTTTCCATTAATCCAAACCATTTACATTTAAATCCATTACAAGCTAAAAAAATTTATTAATGAATTTTTTTATCACAACACATTACAATATTATATAATTATTTTTCCCCACCATGTATTTCATAAAAGTTGATTTTTCTTAATAGAAAAAAATTATCAAAGAAAAAACATAATATTTTTTAATATACAATTTGGTTTCCACAATGGATTTAAAATCATCAAAAAGGGATTAATGATAACACATCCACACTATCTCATGAAACAACCCACATCAATACCCCACCTAACAAAACTCATAAAAGTGAAGTAAATAGTAAAACATAGATTAGGTTTTAAGTTTAGAACCAAAATAGATCTAAAAAGGATTGTTCATATGGGATGGTAAACCACACACCAAACTCAGAACTATTCATGGTTGGATTTCCAGATTAGTTGTAATGATTTCTCATTGATTACCAGGATATGAAAACATGGTGTGACTGTGCTAATTCTTCAATTATAGTTAAAAATTCATAATATACTCTCCAAATCAATGATAGTATCCTTGGTAAGGTAAATATATTTTTTTCATTTGAAAACCAATAAGTCAAAAGAAAGGCTGAAGTACCAACATCCCTAGCAACTCAAGTCTCTTTATAAAGGGGGGGGGGGGTGACAAGAACCATTTCACAGATTACCTCTTGAGTCCCAAAACATTATTAATCTACTTTATACCATGAATAAAAAATAACTTATGGATTTAAAATTTATGAAATTATATTTAATTAGATACTTCCTCCCTTACAATTTGTACTAAACCAACCTAGAATACCATCTAAAAAAGCACCCATGCTAATTTTCCACTAACCTAAAGAGCATTCCTTGTCTCCATGGGTCCATAAAAAGCACTTGGTCATAAATAAATAACACTTGGAAGTTACTTATCCCTAAAAATATTACAATAATGGAGTGAAATTTAGAAACATAATCAGATATATAAATCCATACATACACTTAAAACTACAAAGAGACAATAAAAAATTTTAAAGTGGAACATAATAACCAAAACTCATCATCTAGTAGTCCAAATCCACCCACCATGTCCTAAGTATTCCATCGGTGGTCACCCTAACACGATTCCAAAAATGAAGACCAAATCATGAACACCTACAATAAGTTCATAAACAGCCACAAACAGCAAAAAGAACATGAAATGTTTGATCTGAAGAGAAAAGTAGGATTCCACCAATAATTCTATGTAGTAACTTTATATGGTAACTCAAATATTCTAAAATAGGAGTACAAATAACACAGTATGGGAATTATTTTTAAAATATAGATTTAAAAATTTAAAAATTTTTATAAAAATAAACCTATAAAACAATCCATTTCACCATTTAAAAAGATAAAAATTTTAAAAATCATTGAAAACCATTTCCCGCAATAAAGTTTGATAATCTTGAAAAGTTGAAAAAATGGACATATTATGGAAAGATGAACAAGATTCAATACAACAGAGTCATGTTTTGAAATAAAAATAAATAAATCAGACAAGGTAACTCTGGTTCCAAATTGTGACAAAAAAGATGTCATTTAGCTGGTGTCAAGTATATGGATGTCATGGGTACATCCTGGGTATGATATAGATCCACCTCAAAATAAACAATAAAATTCCAACATGAATAATTATTAGGTCTACATTGCACAGGTCTAATGAAAACCAGTTCCATGCACACCTACTTTCCCAGCCACATGTTCATTGCATGAACCTTTCATGTTCTCCATAGATCCAATAAAAGTTTGTGATGCTGATATGGAAGAATATATCTAGTTCATTCCATCAAACTATCCAGGTTCCCATGACTAGTAAAAAGAGGGGAGTGAGATAATTGAGTTACGAGGATCATAAAAGGATGCCTATCTAACATTGGAAATGGCCCTAATATTACATCTCACTCTCACCCCTAAACACCATAAAAATAAATAATCCATTTTTTATCAACCAATAATGAGATGTATAAGAAGAATGTTACATTAAGTGATTATTACATGGGAGGATCATCATAATTTACCAACCAGGCCATCATTAATCATCAATTAAATTCAAATGATATTAAATAATTCAACATTCAGAAAGGGTAATCATATTTACATAATCATACAATTCAACATAAAAATGTCAAAAGGCCTTGAAAATAGTCTTTTATTTCAATGAAACCCTAATGTATTAAAAAAATATATTAAAATGGTTGAATTTATTTCAAAACTTGGTTTTACACACTCTTTCTCTATGAAGAAATAATTTATTTCAAATAACCCAAGAACCCCAATTTCAAAACAAGTGTAAAGTCATTCAAAGATGGTTCTTGGTCATTTAATAAATTAAATCATTTTAAACTATTTAGAAAACTTAAAATAGTTCAATTAAATTAATTCAAACCAAAGAAGTTTATTTTATAAATCAATACATGGGTCAAAGCCCTCAATTCTCCTAAAACATTTTTTAAAAGATCTTTAAAAATAAATCAAAATAAACATGGAATTAAAAATTACCCAAACTGTGAAAAAGATCAATATTATATACATTAAATTCTTGTAATGTTCAATTCAGTGGTAAATTAGTCAAATAAAATTTTATGGGGAATTTCAAGGAAAGTTTTAATAGAACATGCGTTAAAAATTAATACAACTTGTATATATGAGTTATTAAGAAACAAAGAATAAAAATATTAAGGAAAATCATCGAAAAAATCAGTTTGAATATTAGGAATCCAACTATAATGAATCTTAGATGTGTTTCCACTAGTGGCGACCATTGTATCATGGAAGATAAAACTCAAAATTTTAGAGAAGTGATCATAGATTTACAATTCCACAAAAATCAACCAAGATCTATCAAAATTCATGGCCCTCATACCCTCTAATTATAAGGAATCAAGAGAATAATGGAGATCTAATATTAAGAAGAATGGAACACACCGAGAGAGAATATCCCTACATTGATTGGTGATTTGGTATGCCAACAGATGAGGTTTGGGGAGCCGAAAAGAATCTAGAGGGATCCTAAAAGCGTAAGGATCTGATTATGATAGAGTGGGAGGTGTTTAGTGTTAATTTAGGGGATTTCATGATTTTTGTGGATATTTTTGTGGAATTAATTATAGTCATCATGGTCTCTTGGTTTGAATCTCACTATTAGAACTAAATTTGTGTATAACCACGTCCCCATAATAGAGCCACTTTAAATGTTTTACGGTTTGAAAACACAGTTTAACTATGCCCCAATATTAAATAGGCCTACAACCTTCAAAACAGGTCTAGAAAACCACCAAAAACAATCCACAAATAGATCCAATAATTAAATAATAATATTTCTGGGTATAAACACATGAGCTTTGTAATAGAATGTTACAAAAATTGTTACAAGAAACTATATCTTTACGGATTTAACATTGGTATTACCTATCCATATCTTAATAACTATAAACATGATCCCAAATATAAAAATGTATCAAATATAATATTGTTGATTGATATTAATCCTACATTTAACCTAGTTGTGGGTAGTCAATAAAATGTAACCTAATAACCTCTAATGTGGTCAGTAATCAACAAAAAAGATTTAAATTATCAATGAGTAATATAAGTGATGGAGCAAAATGTAGGAAACAGAACATAGAACATTGTTCTCCACATGATATGAAAAATCCACCAAATAAACAGGATATATAATCCCCAACACTTACTCAAGCTACCATATGATACAATTTATTTGTACATGAAAAACAACACTATCATTTCATTGATTGAAGTGGAATACCCTTATATGTTTGAAGTAGCACAAGAAACATGCTCCAACAACTTTATACAACTACCATCATGACTAGCCTATTGAGTACCCAAAAATTTTCAATAACTTATTATTTTTATCCTAAAACTTGATATAAAAATAATAATTCATTATATCAACAACTAGAATATTATCATACATGTTACCATAAATATTGTATCTACCTCAAACATTTGCATCATTCCTAGAAATAAGAATCATGTAGTAGTTAGTCTAAACACTGTATAAACTGAAACTATGAAGATAGACTCCTTGAATATATTTCACCTATAGTGGCCCTTAGTGAGTATCTAACATCGATGACCAATATTGGAAAAAATAATGGATTTGGAAAAAATGAATTTAAAATATAATATACACAAAAGTATATAGTGATAACCAAAAAAACAATAAAACATTGTGAACCATAACCTGGAACAAACCAAAAAAATAAACATATGAAAAAAATGCCAACAATAGCTAGACATGCATTTTGAATGATACACAGATTTTCTGTATGCTTCGGTGGATTCATAAATTCCCTAGATTCATTCACTATAACCTACATAAATGGAATACATTTTGGAAAAAAAATATATGGTGCTTCTAAAAATATTTACTAAACTACAATTTTAATTGTATAAATCTTTAAAAAAATACATATTATTAAATCTTTCAGAAAAATAAACATATTTCATACTGCATAGAGTATGAATTACATATAAAATTAGTCAATGAAATAAAAAATTATTTTCCCACAAGAGGATATATATGGTATTAAAATTAAAAATAATTTTAACATGTTTGAAAGTAAATAATAATATTTAGGATAATACAAAAATTAATGGAAATATCAAAAATAAAATAATAATATGATGGAAGTAATTATATGGTCCATTGAAAATGAAATTTATCGAAACCTAATAAATATCACATCATGTGGAATTTATGTACATGATATTTAAAAAATATTTTCATAAAATAAATAATTAATTAAAATATTCAAAGTGGGAAAGACAATAAGGTATACGATTTCAAAAAATAGGCTTAATCCAAGAACTTATTACATTGGTTCAAATGGGGTTGTAAACACAAAGCCTATAAATTAAGTCGAAATATAATTTATATTTCTAAATATCACTAATAATTTTACCAAATCAAACTATCAATAAAATTTCAAATGTTTTTAAATAAAAAAAATTATCTACTTTAATAAGAAACAAAAATAAGTCCAAATTTGTATGTTGGGATATAGCTACATTGTAAAAAATAGTTTCATAAAATTATAGAAAAATAAATTTCTACATCTTCTAGGGAATAGTGGCACAGAAACACTATTACAACATGTAAGAGAAGAAAACCAAATGCCACATCCATAGTTCAAACCCATGGAATATTTCAATCATCCAAGAAAAAACACAAAATTAAAAAAACTAAACAATGGAAACTGATTTAAATGAAATTAATTTATTTCCATATATGATTCATTGAGTGATTAAAAATATATCATCATAAATGCAGTTGATAACTGAAAATAATGGGTACAAAAAAAATATTTAAATAATAATGGGTACAATTATACTGGTAAATAAAAATGATAAATATTATGTAATGGATCTTATGTTCTCATGCAGTTAAGTTGTTGACCTTAATAATTTATTTTAGTCTTGATATTGTGCCCACAAGACGTATTCCACTTTAGAGTATTTTTTGTATCCATTATTTAACTAGATCTAAAATGAAAAATGAATATTCTATAATTTGACTAGAGAAAAGAGCATGATGATAATCCGAAGCTAATTCAATATAAATTATTAGTAGATAGGTCATTAATATATATTGTAAAAACAACCCAAGATCATAATATTTTATTTTGATTAAAAATGAATTACCATACATTTTGATGTAATTCACAAATGGTTTCATCTTCTACTATGTCACATTATAAATAACATTTAATACTATTTAACATATAATGTAATTTATAATATAAATAGGCATTTATATAACCATATTCAAAAGTAAAGATTGACGCATAAATTTAGACAACATGATTTATCGCATTCACACTAGACATTTATTTATCTATTCTAAAAATCCAGTTTCTATGGTTTTTATATTTTTTTAATAATTCTTAAAAAATTTCTTTGTAAGGCCTTACATATATATTCTAATTAAATTTTTATTAATAATTCAATGATAAAAAAATACTTATCCTTCAAAATATCTTTTGATGAATTATATTTTCTTAATTAATACTGGGTTTTGATTTATATAAATAATAATATTAATATTTCTGAATTAATAAATAAATTTAATGAAATAAGAATCGCATTTATTAGAATAATGTCTCATAAGTGCACAAAAATTAGAATAAAATTATTTCAATTCTCATAATGGTTGTATCTCTACTATTCTGTGAATTTAAAAGTCTATTTATACATTAAATTATATTTCACATATGAAATTGGTTCTTTTCAATTTGTAATGATTTCTTATATAGTATTTTTTTAATTTTTTCTTCTAATACTTTTTCAAAGATGGAATATCCTTATGTGTGTATGTTTTTTCTCTTTTTTAGCACTGAAATGACATTAGTTTTTAGTGTTACCAATTTAGATAATATTACCAATTTTTCTTTTTAATAAAGAAAAAAAATCAACCATACACTATATTTGGTCATGATTTAGTAAAATAAAGGAAATGATATCTTAATTAATAAATGAAAATTGAAGAAAATAAATTATTTTCATTTCTCTTCATTTTGTTTGGATGTGATATTTTGTAAAAGAAAAGAAAATATTGTAATTTCTCTCTATCTTTTTTGTTGACAGTTTTGAAAAAAAAAATAAAAGAAATGTTTTTAAAATATGAAAAAAACCCTTATTAAAAAATATTTTTTTCAAATACTAAATTATTCCAAATAAAAAAATATGGTTTTAAATTGTATATTTGATTTTCATATAAATTTATATATTAATAAATATATTTATTTATATATAATTTTATAAATATGAATTCATAAAATTATATATATATATTTATAAAATAAATTTATAGTCATATAAATATATATTTTCAATATATTAGAAATATATTTATATATAAATTTACAAAAATACATATATAAATAAATATTTAAATATTTTTTTAAAAAATATATTAGAAATTTTTAACTGATTATTAATTTAAATGGGTTTGGTGAATGTTCTTAAAAAATATAGTTTTCGTTATTTAATAATTCAAAATAATATTATATTATAACTTTAATTTTAATCATTCATTTTTTATATCATTTCAATTAAATATAAATTTAATTTTGAAAAATATATTAGCAATGATTTATTTTTTAATATTATATCATGTAAATTTTATATACAATAATTTTTTTGAATTAATCCTTATTTTTCATGTCACCAAAATAAGAAAAACATAATTAATTTGAAATATTTATTCATTCAAAATAATTATTAATTAATAATTATTAGTTCAAAATAAATATTAATTCAAAATTATTAACTCAAAATTATTAGTAAATGATTAATATAAATAATGAATTCAATATAATTAAAATTACATATAATGCTAATAAACTATAATCGATATTAACAATAATGAAAATTAACTATAATAAAAATTATTTATAGTTTTATATAATTGTTTTTTTTATTACTTAAAAAATAAATTTAATGTTATCAAAAAATTACCTAAAAATTACGATTTAAAAATTATTTATATACACATGAAAAAAATAATTTTTATTATTAATAATCAAAAAACATAATAATTTATTTAAATATTAATTT
This sequence comes from Viscum album, assembly GCA_963277665.1. Taxonomy (NCBI): domain Eukaryota; kingdom Viridiplantae; phylum Streptophyta; class Magnoliopsida; order Santalales; family Viscaceae; genus Viscum; species Viscum album. Next base: position 693,494,805 of record OY728157.1, read on the forward strand.
AATAAAATATTAAATAAAATAAAACATGTATTTGGGCATGGTGGGAAATTTAAAAAATATCCAACCCCCGGCTCATTTCCTCCCAAATCACCACGATTTTGAGGTGATTGTAAAACCACATTCGAGGTAAATTCATTTATCTTCCTTCTATCATATATAATTTATTTATGTGAATCGTTATCTCACAAAATAGTGGAAGTCACTTCCCATCGATCAGTTTCATTTCCCCCCCCCCCAAATTACCTATTCCTAACAAGGTGTTGTAGTTTATGATTATGAATGTATTTTCCATTAAAATAAAACCATTTACATCATCACATATATAGATAACACTTATGTGACTACTTTTGTACCTCACAAAGGTAAATAAATTATTTCAACTTGATTTTTGAATATGCCTAATCTTGTAATATTTTTTGAACTATATTTGAAAAAATATGCATACTTTCCATAATTATTTTCAATGCTTGTTAGATTTTTTATTTAGGGCCTTGTGGTATGAAAAACCAATATCTTGATTTCATGGATATTACATACATCTTACATGGAGTTTAGTCTCATGAATAGAATGCTTCCCAGATTTTATTATTACATTTGTATTATGAACATCACAAGATTATTCAACTTATTTTAGAATAGTAATAAAATATTCTTAAGAATTATTTTATAATATTATATTCTACACGTTTCTCTAAAGTGATCAAATCTATTCTTATTGTACACGTTAAAATTCATCTCCTTCTTTATAACATTAATTATTTCATAGGTTTCTCTCTTCATCACATATACACTCCCCCTTAATTCATGCCTTATTTTTCATCAAGAGAAGGACATATCAAACTAAATAATCATTGGCCTTATGACTGTAAACTTCACAACTCCAATGTTTTTCATTAATCTGTTTTTATTTGAAGATGAATGTATTTTATATTTAATGGATTTATTTTTATTTTCAAAAAATATTGGTATTATATTGATATAATTTTTGGTAAATAATTTTTAGGTCATTTTCCTTAATACAATTTTATACAATGATTTGTTTTTAGAAATCTTATTAAGCTATGATTTCCAAAAAACAATTATTAATCATAACATTTTCTATAAAATATTTTTAATTAATTTTACATTGATTTTAAAAAATGATAACTTATTTTTAATGAAAAAATAAATATCACCATATTGTGGTGATTCATCCATAAACTCAATTGAATTATAAAGATGATATTTATTTTCCATCAAATTATTTATAATATCAAGTAACCATCACTAGATTTCATTATATTGTTTCATTATAATGCCATAATTTCATCTGAATATTTGATAATATTATCCTCGAAAACACCCTTAACATTGATAATTCAATGTTATATTTAAATTCTATCTTATGTAACTTGAATTATTTTTTCTTAATATTATATTTAAAATTCTTATGTATCTTGATTTACATCATGGGTTTTGTATTTTTATTACAAAAAGATCTATGTTGAGCCTTCATCATGATCCCTTTATATCTATTTTATTCTTCTTCCTCAATAACAATGGATCCATAATTTTTTAAAAGTATAACTCCATGAATGACTCATATAATCTATATAATTTAAAATGATATTGTTTTCCCTTAGTTCCTTGAATTAAGATTCACTATAGAAACTTGGATTTGTACCCCCTCCTCTAGGTTCCAAGATTTGGGCAATCCATTAAACACCCAACCTCATTCCCTCTTCTAGGCTCCCAAATTCAAACCATTATGAAAGGTACCTAGAAACCTCAATCCAAATTTATATAAACTATTTTTAATTATTATAGTACAAAACAACTCAAATCAATATTGAAAATAATGTAGATAGACCATTTTTAAGGGAATAACACATTTAATGGGGTTTGACATCGTGATGCCAAATTTTTTAATGGGGCCTCATATAACATTATAGAATACTAAATAGACCACCCATTTTCAAATTTTCTGTACTTTTAGTCATTCCCATCTAATAATATCTATTAATTGTTAGATCTACGATAACGTAAATTGGAGTCACAATTTTCTTAAGAGCATACATCTCAATTTCCCATTCATTATGTTCACTAACAAGGGTAAGAAATAATCCATTGAACCTAGTGACACAAAATATTTTTTCTATAAACATTTTACCAATGTTAAAAACCCAAAAAACATTTCTCCATCAGGATTCATCCATGGACTCAAGATGTAGATGATAGAGGTTTTCTGATTACATTCATATGCCCATCAAATCATAAGTTCCCTTCATAACATTTAATAATATAGTTATTGTAAAGAACATTATTTTATATGAATTTTTTTAATTATATGGAGTTATTTTGATACTACAAAGTCAGACGACACATGATTTAGAGGTATCGAGTGCCCATAATAATCCATCGATGTTTTTTAAGCAATAGTTAGCGTGCGTAAGTAGTTTTCATGAAAAAGAATAATAACTCTTAAACAGTTTCCCCAATCAAAAATATGAAATCACTATTGTGTTTAATATGGCGGGATAACCCTATGTGCGACATAAGTTTAAACAACGCATACCTCCAATGGGAAAACCCGAAAATGGCATAACCATTAAAAAAATATTTAAATTATTTCAATTAATTTTTCAAATTCTTATAAAACACAAACAGTAGATAGGATTACAAATCCAAGACAACCATTGAAATCATGAAGGTATTCCTTCATTATATTGATACTAACATTGGCCGGCGTGAGCCACCAGTAAAAGTTAGTTTTTGGCCGTAAATAAAATAATTAATTGACAATTATTTTATTCTAAAATCTATAACAACTAAAAGGTAACATGGATTGAAAATATGAGAGTACCATTGAGTTTTTTGGGACGTGTTTCAATTTGGAAAAGCCTAACATAGACCAGTGTGGGTAAAGTGTGAATTTTAATAATTTGCGGAACTTTTTTATGCACGTTTAGTAAATGCGTGAGCGGTGTTTTCTAACTTATGAACTGATGCTCAGATTAAAAATCTAAGGGAACTGTTGAATTCACAACACATGGATTCATTTAAGGGATGGTTTACTTTGATTGTAGTAGGTATGGAAAAATTTTATGTTTTGGGACATTTTAAAGAATAATAAAACTAACTTAGTTAATTTTTATTTTCATACTTTCCCTCTAATGGACAAAAGACAATGTGGGACCAGCAGTGAGTCAATATAATAAATGGAACAACCATTCAAACATAAGTAACAGAATCATTGGGGAATTAGGAAGGTTCCTAATTAATGATTCCCCATCAATTTCCAACGTCATTACTTACCCTCCCCCTCTCTTTTTTATATGGAGTTTGGGAAGAGCTGTCAGCACTGCTTCTCCAAGAAACGAAGTGCTTACAAACAATCAAAACACATAAACCTTGGGGGATGGATCCAGTTCTAGTGATCAGTGTAGAGTGAAACTGAAACCTCGGATAAAAAATCAACGATCATGCAACGTTGTTGGAGGATAGATGTCGTGATTGTGAACACCGACCCACTTCCTCAACTGTGGGAGTTTCTCCATCATTCTTAAGGTAGGGGTTTGATACTTTTTTAATCCATGTGAATTTCATTAACCCTATAATCCTACCTCATGATTACAAGCTAACATGGAGGGAGTGGAGAAAACGAACCCAACTCGATCCCTTAGCTAGATTGATACCCTCGCGCGCTCTGTGGATGACCGTTGGAGTGGCGGAACGAACCGGCTATGAAGTAGGTGGCGTGCTGACGCACACTGCAAGAGGAGGCTGCAACACTAAGCAATGGATGTCATTGGAGTGTTCTACACCAGCCGGCCATGGAAGAGGTGTGGCGCGCCATCATGCACCACCGGCGAGCGACAGGTCTCGGCTAGTCAGCCACAGAAAGAGGAGAAGGCGACTGACACATTGACCAGCCGTGGAACAAGAGACGGCGTGCCCAGTGCACCGTTGACAAGCAGGGAGGTGGCACGACCAGCGTGCTTCCTGTGAGCAGAGGGCTGCAGTCGAAGCTGTGATGAAGGAAGAACCTATGCTAACCTAGAGGGTTATGCGATGATCGGGAATCACCCACGTGGCATTGCCATTATTTCCAATGCTTTTGTCTGGGCGCGCGCGTCCGTCCACTTGGGCCAGACAGGCGCTACTTTCTTTCTGTTTCCCTGCATTCCCGCTTTCCAAAGGCCGGCGGAATCCGCTCCTTATTCAGGGACGTCTGCTCCTTGATCGAAACTGGGATGATGGGATGTCGGTTCTTTTTTCTGTGGATTCCTCCTCAGAACTCGTCACCTAGTCCGGGTCTCCCACATAGATTTAATATGTTCTTGAAACTCTTCCTAGTGCCATGTTTCCATTGACGCCGATTAAATACACAGCTTTTGTCAGGACATTCTAAAGGGTCTGGTCAGGGCAGAAACCTTCAGTTAGGGGAGTAGTCATGTCGAGGCATCAGTAACGTGTCTGAATGCTGGAGAATTAGAGTGTCTGTCTTTTGTCCCTTATTATAGGGCTTCTCGAGGGCATGGAAGCTCGAGGCATCCCACATCGAGCGTGGGAAATCATATTCCATAGGCGTGTATATGAGGTTTTTCTAATCATTGTATGTTTAACACAGGGTATACCGCAGGTTTAACGTCCAGTGGAGATGGATCAGCCAGATCAGAACACTAGCTGGAGTGGATTGGATTGAGGAATTTCCCCTTGAGGGGGGGGGGGCGCCTATATCAGGGCCGGCCCATGGGCAGCTTCCCGAACGCTGTGGAGGGGAGTGGAGTGGCATGATATCACCAAGATGTGGTGGCCTGGGTGAGATTCAGGATGGATGATAGATGGATGAATGAAGTGGAGGGGGAATGAAATGGGATTATCGCAAGGGTGATAGTGAAGTTGGTGTTGAGCCTCAAAGAGACCTCCTACGTATCCCCGTGGTAGGGAATCAAAGTCCACATAGTTCGGGATGGTGCCGGTGAACCGATGTGAAGGTGGACCTTGGTCAGATGGTTGATGGGCTCAAACCTCAGGGAGGCTTCCTACGTACCATGCCTTAGCACGGATCAAAGTCCCCGTAGTTCAGGATGGTGCGCCGGAGGACCGACACGAATGAGGACCTTTGTCTAGATAGTGTGGGGATAACACACTGTGCTACCCATGTATTAGGGAACTAACGTGAAGAGGGTCAGAGTGACCAACAAATGATGGGCTTGAACCCTTGGGAGGCTTCCTACATACCATGCCTTGACATGGATCAAAGACCTCGTAGTTCAAATGGCTTCATCGGCGAACCGACGTGAAGGTGAACCCGGGGGTCCACTAGTAGTGGGATTGAACATCGTGAGGCTTCCTACATTCCATTCCTTGTCATGGATCAATGACCTCGTAGTTTGGTATGGTCACAATGGCTTATCGCTGGGCCGGATTGCAGTTTAACGTCATCCGGGACATGGGTGTAACCTGACGTGAATAAACGACGGGTGGTGGGCTTGAACCTCATGGAGGATTCCTACGTACAATGCCTTGACATGGATCAAATACCTCGAAGTTCTATTTGTTGTACAATTTAATTTCATGCGGGACACCATACAGTTTAACATCATGCTGGATGGGGGAATACAGTTTAACATCATGCTAGACGTGGTATTGTCATGGGCAATGCTTACTCTAAGCCCACGTGAGTCATGCTCGGTTTGAGAAACGAGAGACATCAGAGACCTGACAATCACATCGCGAAGGGTGCATCCGTGAGAAATGAAGAGGGGCTTACGCGTTAGGCGGCCCATGGTGCTAGGACTTCCTCTGGGATGGAGGCCAAAAGAGCGGCACATCACAGCGGTAGAGGTATTTGGGACCAGAGATGGAAGGTGCCTCTTTCCCTATTGCGCCCTCCACTGGCCTTGGCAGTGGGGAAGTACAGAGGTGTACATGTGATACCTTCCACAAGAGGGGATAGAGGGATTACACCAAGGTGGTTTCCCTTCTCCCATGGACATACGCCACTCCGATAAGGAGGATATCATCCCCTTTGGAGGTCTGATTCCATCTCTGTAGAGATGAGCGGTGTAAAGAATGTCCGCGCTGGGGGACCCTGCGTGCGAGGCACGGGGTCGGGTCACATTTTAACGTCATGTGTTGAGGACGAGGTTCTGGGTAGTTTAACATACTTCAGCTCGAACGAGGTGGGTTTACTCCGCACCCCTAGGACTTACATAACTGGTACCCTATGTCCCTTGGGGGAGGCAAGGTACCGGCAAAGCCATGGTGAAGGGGGGCCTTAGAGCGAACCATCAAGGGGTCCACATTTGTGTGGCTATGCGAAGAAGAAATAGTCGTTAGCATGCTTATGAAAAGAATAATTAGGAGATGCAACACTAAGAGTGGTGTTGTCCATGGGAATTTGAAGACACATCGGGAAAACCTGGAGGGTTTCACAGAAAAAGGAATTTCCAAGAAAAGGAGTATGCTTTGCGAAGTGGAGTGCCTTGGCCTTAGCATAAGGCAGGGGTGTGAATGGGAGGTGCTTCGCGAAGTGGAATAGTGTTCACGGAGCACGGCCTCATGAAGGCGAGGTGCTTCGCGAAGCAAGGTGCTATGAAGTAGTGTGCTTCGTGATGTACAGTGACCCTGCCTTGGCATGTGGATGAGTAGTATCGGATGGGGGTTTCGCGAAGAATAAACCCTCCACGACTACCCAAGATCCCTTTGGAATCCCCTTCCTTTGCGAATTCCTTTAGGCTTCGCAAAGGGCATCCCTCTCGAAAGAGGGGCTCAAAACAAGACAAGGCGGAGGCCTCTCATGAAGTAAAAGTACCTCACGGAGCTCATGATTACCAGAGCGAAGGGTGCTTCGCGATTTGGGATCTGAGAAGCCAAAAGGTCGGATTTTCCATCCTTTGGACTCAGGGGGAGCCTAGTATTCATAGGCAAGGGGCGCCGCAAATCAGAGCTCACGCGGCGCGAAGGGGGCTGTGGTGCTTCGCGGCGGGCCCACGAACGTCACGACGTTCGTGGAGCTTTCTCGCCTCCTTTGCATCGCGGAGGGCTTGCGAACATCAGGGAGTTCGTGGATCATTCCATCCTCCTTTACTTCATGGTGGCCATTTTGCTCGGAGGAGCTCTACGTCGGTGATTCGCGAGGCAGCGTGCGGCCATCTATTCCATCTTCCCTTAACGTTCAATGTTTTGGCACCAACAAATGCACCCCCTCAGACTTGGAGGCATGGAGGGATCAAGGGTCTAAGTCTGAGGGAAAATCTCCAAACTTATTGGTGGTATTCGATGCGGACTCACGAAGGGGCGCACGGGGATGACAATGGACGCGCGTTTCGGATGCGTCGTGCTGCTCCACGCGGGCGGGATGCACCGCGAAGCTCCGGGTTCACCGCCTATAAATAGGGGGGATGACCTCTCTTTTGACCTCTCACGGATTTTTTCCTTTTTCCCTCTCGACTTTGCGAAGCTCCTTGTACACCGCGTCTACTCTCCGTGAATCGAGCTTCGCGGCGAACCGCGAGTCTCTGACTCCACGACCACGCCAAGTAAAAACGTGTTTGCTGGCCTAGGCCAGGTTCCGCGGCTTGGTTTTGCGCCCGATCTTCGCGAGAGCTCTTCGTGAGCAACCTTCGCGACCTGACAGAAGATTTTTTTCAGTTATAAAACCGAAATGGCCCATCGAGAAGCTGTGTTGGGGGTGTGCTTGTAGATGCCGCCCGGAGGGATGAGATGGCCAATGGTTTGGGACTTGGAGAGATGGTCCTAAGTCACTCAGACCATAATTCTTTGACAGAACTGATATCAGAGAGTTAGAAGAACTATCCACAGTGCATGAAGCTTAACTTGTATGGATTCGGGCTGAAGGATGATGTCTTCATTCCTGAGGTGAGTAGGGACGAAACAGCTTGCTGGTTCAGAAGCACACCGTGCTAGCGCCAGTGGTTCAGGGTGGCCGATGGTCATGCGTGTCACTACCGACTGTCTTTAAAACCATGTGAACAATATTGATGGGAAGCCACTACAACCGGAGAGATTTCCTCCTTTGTGCAGCACCATGATGAAGGCGGCTTTGCAAGATTCGAAGAAGGGGTGGTCCGATGAGTGGGACCTGCTCCACGGCAGCAACTTCACCAATGACTGGGCATGGGCCTACTGGGTAGGCGCCTCATGCGAGGAGTTTGTGGCCGAGTTGAGGAGAGTGGGTTTGTATGAGGTGGAATGGGCCTCCCAATTACACATTTACCAACCGAAACAACTAATGCTGGAGTAGCTGAGCAGATGGTCGTCTAGGACCAATACTTTTCACCTGTACCATGGGGAGGTGGGCATCAGTTTGTGGGATGTCCATCAGATTTCGGGGGTCCCGATCTTGGGGTCCATGTATGATGAGTTCCTCCCCGTCATGAGTGCATGGGAGGATATGGAGCAGATGTCGTGACTGGCGTCGGTACTGATGGTAGTGGTCCCTGGAGAGGACAAGGAGGTAGTGAGAGATGTCCACTTTAAGAAGTGGTTTGAGCGGTTCCTGAACATCCCGGAAAATCGAGAGTTCCCTCCGAGGCCTCGAACTTGTCCAAAGGCGGCTCAACGGGGAAAGGAGCACTCGTATTGGAGGGTCATGGAGGATAGCCAATGGAAGACTTCGGGTTTCAGTTTCAGCACTGAACAACAGCTGATAGTCTGGCTGGCGGAGTTCATCGTGGCCCTTATCTGCGGTGGGATCCTACCGGTGAGGGATACCAACAATGGGGTGCGACCCAGCTCGTTCATCATGGCATCTATGCTGGCCATGGGGAAGCAGGTCAATTTGGGGATTCCAATGCTCACCAAGTTGTACGGATGTTGCGGAACATTAGCGAGGGCAAGAAGCCTCCAATAATATGTGGGACCTTCCACCTTCTGTATGGGTGGATTGCGGCGCACATAAGGGGGATTTATGAGTATCCAAACCCTATCTCGCCGCTGGGATCAAACTTCCACCCCTCCATTATGAATGTGGCCGGGAGCTTCCCATTCAAACTAACCGTACTAATGGTACTGAATCAGGTGTGGAGGGCGGATGAGTTTAACTTCCACCCGTTTCCATTGCCGATGGGGGTACATACCGATGACGAGCAGGGAATGGAAGAGAACCAGGCTTATCTCCTGTCCTTTCGAGGAAGATGTTTGGTGGCACGAGTGGATCGTGAGCCGTTCTTTGAACTGTACACCACGCATCGGTTTGTGAGGCAGTTCTGGTGCCTCCAGTGGCTGACCCCGTAGGTCTACTGGGTGGTGCGTCAAAAGGATCACTCGTGTGTGATGAGGCAGTTGTGGCTCATGTTCACACAAGAAGAGGGGAAGATGCGAATTGCATTGCCTCCATCCACCACCACTTTCGGATTGGTGAGGGAGTATGCCATCGATTGGGAGGCCACTTATCTGGGGGAGATGATGAGGCAGCCAACCATTCAGGTTGGTGACGGCGGGCCTCCCCTATCCCGAGGTCGGGTTCGGAGGGTAGCAAGGGCCTCTTGCAGTGGCGGGGCTTCCGTGGCGGCGAGACCTGCACCGACCGAGGGTGTGGCAGCAGCGACGGATCCGGTGATTCCAGAAGAGCAGGGCCATCCAGAGGCACGACCACCGAGGGGATTCTGTAGGATATCCACTCAGGATTCAGGGAAGCGACTACATCATATCGACATGCCAGAGGATGCCGTCTTCTAGGAAGCCTGGGACATTTGGGATGTCAACCAGCAACACCTCAGTCTTCTTGAGATGTGGGAACTTCTGAACCGTCATGGGATGGTTTTGCCAGGTATAGGCCTCGTCCGAGCTGGTTTCACAGTGTCTCTGGCGGAGGCGGAGCAATATCTGGGTGAGCTGGAGGACTAAGTTCACTCCAGTGGTGTTCCACGCCCAATGACAGATCGGGTGAGGGTAATGTTGGATCGGACGGTTCCTTGAAAGGTGTCTGCCGCCGATCTGGGGGAGCGCTACCCCCTACTAGAAGAATCAGAGGAATCATCTCAGGGGGATGAGGCTAGTGGAGGGATCCCATTGGAGGAGGGTGAATTCGGAGATCAAGACTCATATTCTGATGATTTCGTCGAGGCTCTCGAGGTAGCATTCCGAGATTCTTTCCTCATGGTTTGTTCTCAGGACATCACTGATTTCTTACCAACATTTGAAACATGCAGGAGGAACTTGTACGCAGGCCTCGCTCTCACCCCTTGGCGGGTGATGATGCAGGACCTTCAGATCCCGCGCCTATGGCTATGTCCCGTTCTGTGTCTGGTGGGGCTAGAGCACCCGAGGTGTCTCCTCCAGAATCTCCAGACCTTCCAACAGTATACAGAGGGCCATGCCTCGGGTTCCTATCAACATTGACTCAGGAGCAGCACTAGGAGTTCGATCTCTGTGAGTTTCCCCTACTAGATTCATTGTTGTCATTTGTAGATCATGCCGACTAACATTCATGTCCCTCTCTATCGTACAGTTCTCCAATTGGAATGGGTTGCCGCAGCAAGGCTAGTCAGGATGTCTGGTGGCACCCCTCCTAGGGCCATGCCGGTGATGGTAAAGATAGTTCCCCCACCTACCCAAGTTGCAGCACACACTATCATTGGTGGGACCACCAGTAGGGTTGTGCTTGAGGTTATTGAGGTACAGTCCAATGATGAGGATCAATCGGCCAACCCAAGTCTCGTCACGCCTGCTACGGCGCCAGATGTCACGCCAGATTCAACACCAGATGCAGATCCTATCGTGGACTTCCTGCGGGTGTATCCTGCATGTGATCCTGCAAATCACGTGGATTGGGATAAAACATCCTCCAATGGAAAAGACAACAGCATAGTCCACCTCCGATCTTGGGAGCTAATCTCTCACTTCATCAAGGACACCCCCAAGCGCTATGTATGAACGAAATGGACAGACATTGCTCGCGGCTGCGCGAACTGTAAGTTGGGGGGGTGGATGCCCAACGTCCTCATGCGCTCATCCGAGATCTCATGGCCGAGAAGATCTGAGAGTATGATCACGAGCTCAGCATGGGCTGGCAGCGGAGGAAGGTGACAAACATCAAAAAGCTCCAGGAGGCTAAAAGTGAGGTCCAACAGTTGTAGGCCCGGGTAGATGAGCACTCAGCCTCTTTTAAAACACAATCTGAGCTGATCTCATGGTTGAAGGCCCAGATGGTAGAGGCAGAAGAGCATATGAGGAATGCTTCTGGAAAGATGGCTGCCATTCAGGCTGGCATAGAGAGGGCCCGAGCCAAGGTTGAAAAATTGTGCCCCACCGCTGCTGATGAGGAGCGGGAGGTGAGTCAGCAGCAGCAATTCCTGGATGCCACAAGTCGAAGTGTGGCGGAGCTGCAACACTCTTTTCACGGGGTCGATCCATCCATGGGGGGAGTCGACCCCCAGGTACTGTAACAATTACAAACCTTTTAATGGTACTTTCGTACTTCATCTTTCTTCTCTCTTTCAATGTCATAACATGCACGATTTCCACGTTTTGCATTGGTTCATTACATCCCTACAATTTTTGTAGGACGTCCGACAACAATCCCTTAAGCTCACATGGGTTAGGCCTGATTTGAGAAACAAGAGATAGTTGCCTCATTGTCCCACCCAACATAAGAGTAGAAACCAGGCTTCAGGCGTTCAAGGTTTGGATAACTAGTCTGGATTTCTGACAAATGGGAGAGACCTGGCAGGAGAAAGAAGTTCTCAAAACAGCCGATTTACCGTTTCTTTAGTGTGCTCTTATGCACGAACGGTGCAATGCCAGTGGTGCTGAAATCGGTCTGAACAGATGGAAATGGGATGTGTGAATCACGATACCCAAGATTCGGAACACTGTGGGGATGGTGTGACAATAACGGACAAACGTTAACCATGGTGGAGAAATGGTATCCTTACTGCGTTAGCCTAAAATGGGGACAATAAATGACGGTTGACCGTTGAACATGTTCGAAACATAGGACTATGTCACAAATTTTGTTGATCAATCCTTCTGGACGTTGGCCCACGACAGTAGGTAGACCCTAGGTCGAGCATCTATACTGTTAGGGGGTCCTTCCAAACATGACCAGTCTCCTGGAACATTGGCCCAGGATAGTAGGTGAGCCGATGTGTCATGAGACCAGGCCGTTAGGGGGTACCTTCAGACATGAAAGGGTACGAGGGTCCGAATAATGGGTACGCAAAGTGTGGAATATGGAGTGATGGTTTGTCCAAACAGAATCCAACACTCATGTAATTACACCACCGTAGTTGGTGTACACCATATGGGCACATCGGTTTGATCATGGATCATTACTTTTTTGGGACAGGGCCTCTCTGGCGAGGGGGTCTGTCGCTTCCCAATGGGATCTTGGGGCATCCTAAACCTATTTGGGGTAGAGTCATTGTCACATGGTCCACTACGAGGGGTTCGGCCAGGGGGCCGGAAAGGGGAAGGATAGGATTAATGATTCCTATGGGCTGGACCCTAGGAAAAATACCAGGGTGTCTCTACATATCCCATGAAGGTGGGAATCAAGCCACACGGAGTTCTGAAATAACAGTGTAATCATATACCAATGCTGGTAGGTGAAATCCCCTCTAATAGAGGCTCTGGTGCATCCCATGATTAACACGGGGCATCCTGAAATTGTTCAGGGTAGAACCGTAGTTTAGTGTCGTGCGTTGAGGACATATGGACCCCTGTAGTTTAACGTCATATGATAGGACGTGGAGTGAAAGAGAAGGGACCAGGGAGCATATGGTGTGGCAGTTATGAAACTAACGTGAATGAGGACTTGGAGTCCAAATCAAACCACCTACCCCTGGAGGAAACTCTCCAGGTAGAGGGACCAAGAGTGAGGATTAGGCTGGGCTCGAAGCAGATTGGTCGGGAGTTCCTACATAGCCCATGAGGATGGGAATCAAGCCATACATATTTTTGAAGGGACGATGAAAAGCCTTGTTGTGTTGGTACACATCCTTCCAAAACTACTAATCCCACCTGAGTCATGCTCGGTGTGGGAAACAAGAAGTAGTGGTGGGACTTTCCTGAAACAGAAAGGGGAAGGTTAGGGTGAAGGGACACTCGGTAAATACCGGTTCCATAATACTAATGTGACCATGTGGCACACCTAGATGCGCGATGAGATAGAGCCGAGTATGTTGGAATTCCACTTGAACATGAGGAAGTGGAAATGTGTGAATCATGACGCTCGAGATTTGGATCATAATGATGGGGGCATGACGATAGAGGATAACTGTTATCCATGGAAGAAACATAGCATCCATATCGTGTTAGCCTAGAATAGGGACAAACAAATGAGGGTCGACCGTTGACCATGTTCGAAACACGGGACCATATCACAAATGTTGTCAGAGATCTGTTGGGACGTTGGCCCGAAATGATTGGAGGGCCCTTAGGTCCATCATACATGGAGATCCTTGAGCCTAGTATCCATGTCGTCCGAGGGTCCTTTTGGATGTGGAAGAGGATGAGGATCCAAATAGCGATCCCACGAAGCTTGGTCATTGGACGAGGGGAATGTCCCTATGTAAATCCCACTCTTCAGGATCTTTTTCAAAACGCATCTGAACATGACAACTAGGATTATTAGATAGAGGGAGCAGATTCCTTTCCCATAGGTAGGTCATAGTTTAGGGTCGTAGAATTCGGACCATCTGGGGAGTGCTCGACTTGAGGGACCGAACATGACAGTTAGGATGGTCCTGCGGGGAAGTTCTTGGGCGCTCCTACGTATCCCATGAGGATGGTAATCAATCCATACGTAGTTCTGAATGGTGGCATTGTAAGATACCAGTGCTAGGGGAAAAGTGGAAGTGCGGGTGTGGCCCTTTCACTAATAGAAGCGGAATTTGATAAATCGTGTTTATCCTTTAAGGCGAGTGGTTTTATTTTGTGAAGCGACAGGTCTAGGGTTGCAAGACCTGGCGCCGCCACAAGAATCAAGCTGTGATAGAAGTTGAAAAATGGCATGGCATGTGACCAATACCAAACATGATGTCCTCTACAACGAGGTCATCACAATGTAGTGTCGTTTTTCATCGTGCGGCTAGGACGATAATGTCACAGTTTAGGGTCGTATGATAGGACCAAGCATGCATTCTAACATCATGAAACACAGATGTAGGAGATATGATTCTAGGTGGGGAATGTGTATGGTGTCGTGCGACATAACTGACGTGAATGAGGACATGATCCCTCATCACACCATGCAGTCCCGTAGTCAGGGTCCCGAAGGAAGGATGTTGAGCTCAAGCTGAACCCAAAGACAGGAGGTCTGGGAGTTCCTACGTATCCCATGAGGATGGGAATCAAGCCAGACATAGTTCTTGGGATATCTTAGTTTTTGGTCTTTAGATCTCGGACCAAGGGTGGATGACAACTTTCCAGGTAAGCACAGACATCGGCCCGATCCCTAAGCCCATGTGAGTTTAACTCGGGGTGGGAAACAAGTGGGGAAGATCCTTATCACAATACCCGAAACATCCAACTAGGGGGAGTTGGTGAAGAGCCCCGAAGGACACCTTTGACATGACTTTGTTACCCCAATGCGCAGACGTGCACGAAGGATTAGTATCAAGAGTTATGAAACTCTAATTGGACATGATGAGAATGGAGAAGGATGTGAATCGTGTAACCGACATTTTGGGCTTAATGGGGTTGTCATGGAGATAGAGTATAACTGTTAACCATGGTCGAAAAACAGTCTCTATGTCACGTTATCCTGAGGTGGGTACAACGAACGAGCATCAACCGCTGACCATATTCGCAACGCGAGATTTTTATCGATTTGTTGTCTGAAACCCTTATGGTCGTTGGCCCGTAATAGTAGAAGATCTCTTGGGTGTTGTATTCAGGCTGTTCTTGGGGGTCCCTCCGGGTGTGAAAGATGATCGAAGCCCTGATGAAGGGGATACACAAAGCCTGGAAAGAGGGTGCGGCCGTGTCCAAGTAAAGTATGAAATTCCATGTAATAAACCGGAGTACCCTTAGGCACATTGGTGAACCGTGCGAAAGGTTCGACGGAACAGCTCGGGGAGGAGAAGTACATGGCGTGGTCATTACAAGACCGACATGAACGAGGACATAATCCCACACCACACCATATAATCCCCTCATGGAGGAAGTGTAGGCCAAGGGGCCAAGGTGGGATGGATGTTTTCAGAAGATGGGGCTGGACCCGAAGCTTAGACATTTGAGTGGTCCTACATATCACATAAGGATGGGAATCAAGCCACACATAGTTCTGAAGGGATACCCAGGGGGAAGAATATCCTAACAAGGATGTGTACAGCGCGATAAGTAATGAGGACATAATCCTACACCATACCACACAGTTCTGTAGGCAAGAATCTGGGCCAGGGGGCCCAAAAGGCCAAGGGGCCTGAGGGTAGGCCTCGGTGAGGGAGGCCTGAGGCTGGACTTCGGTCAGGATGGCCTGACTAACTTGTAGTTTAACGACTTGCAGCAGGGACGGGGGCTGAGGGGCCTGAGGTTAGGCATTGGTCAGGAAGGCCTGACCAATTTCCACTTTAACGTCTTGCAATGAGGATGGGGAAAAAGATAACTGTATCTTGTCCGGGGATGTGTACGGTATGGAATGTAACCTGACGTGAAAGAGGACTTAATTCTACACCACGTCGTAAATCCCTTATAAGAGAATCGGGGTCGTAGGCCTGACCACTGGCTCCACCCGGAGGGAAGTTTGTCACTTCAGTATGGGGCATAACGAATCACTGCACTTGATGTTTGGGACATCTCGGTGCGAACCCGAAGATCCATGACACTGTTGACCATGTTCGAAACACAGCGTCCCTATAGTGACCCGATATGGGAGAAAGAAATGAGCGTCGGCCGTTGACCAAATTCACAACGTGGTACTTGTATTGGTTTGTCGCTCGAAAACCCACGGGGGTGTTGGCCCGTATCGGTAGGAGAGCCCTTGGGATTGGTATTCAGGCCGTTCTTGGGTGTCCCTAGGGGTGGGAAAATTGATGGAATCGTAGTCAAGGAGTGCGTGAAGCATAGTTGTATCCATCCACGAAAGAGGCGAACATCTCTGGGGGGGATGTACAGTCGGGTCGAGGCTTTTTCGATGTGAGTTGGAGAAAAAGTGTGCATCCTGCCATATGTCTTGACCTGAAGGGAATATTTTTGGATTTTGGGCTAGTCCAACAGAAGAAATGTCCGGGCGTTCCTACATATCCCATTAGGATGGGAATCAAGCCATACATAGTTCTTGAAGGCCATGCAGTTTAACGTCATGTGGTGAGGACATGGGAGGATAGAAGAACGGGAGTGGGAACATGGTGCGACCCTCATAATCCTTGTATGAGCGGGGCTAAGAAAGCCTACTCCTCATCATGCAAGGATACTCCAAGGAAACTACACCCATGGGGGACAGTGAAAGAGAAGATCTCAAGCTTGGCTCAAGAAGAGGCGTCTGATCATTCCTACATATCCCATTAGGATGGGAATCAAGCTATATGTAGTTCATGAAGTGCAGTTTAAGGTCATGCTGGATGAGAGATTCATCTCATTTGGGGATATGTACGGTATGCTGGGTAACCCGACGTGAATGAGGATGTATCCCACACCACACCGTACAATCCCATAAGAGAGCCCGAGTCGACGAAGGCCAAGGGGCCTGAGGCTGAGACTCGGTCAGGAAGGCCTAACTGGCTTGCAGTTTAACGTCTTACAGTAAGGAAGGGGGCCAGGGGCCCGAAGAGGCCAAAGGGCACGAGGATGAACCTCGGTTAGGAAGGCATGACTGGCTTGTAGTTTAACGTCTTGCAGTGAGGACGGGGGAGATATTAGTTTAAGGTCATAGAGCTCGGACCATTTTGCAGTTTATCATCATGCAGGACGGCGGTGCAGTTTAGGGTCATGCAGGACCGTAACATGAGGTTTAGGGTTGTGCGGGATCGTACAGTTTAAGGTCGTGTAGGACCATACAGTTTAAGGTCGTGTAGGAGCATACAGTTTAAGGTCGTGTAGGACCATAGAGTTTAAGGTCGTGTAAGACCATACAGTTTACGTTCGTGTAGGACCAAACAGTTTAAGGTCTTGTAGGACCATACAGTTTAAGTTTGTGTCGGACTATACAGTTTAAGGTCATGTAGGACCATACAGTTTATGGTCGTCTAGGACCATACAGTTTAAGGTCGTGTATGACCATACAGTTTAAGGTCGTGTAGGACCATACATTTTAAGGTCGTGTAAGACCATATAGTTTAATGTCATGTAAGACCCTGGGGCTCAGGAAAAGTATTGCTTGAGGAACTTAGCATTGGTGGGAGGAGTTATGCGCTCACCATCCGTGGTCAGCAAGGAGTATGCACCATTGGGGTAAACCATATGGAAGATCTAATGTCCTTCCAATTTGGGCTCTAGCTTGGGCGGTTTCTTATCGGAGATCATTGGCGCTCGTAGGGACAACACTAGGTCGCCCTGCAGAAAAGAGTGAAGGTGAAACATCTTGTTGAAGGCTCTAGCTATCTTATTTTGAGGCCTTTCCAATTGTGCAGGGCACAAAGCCTGTTCTCATCCAGTGCTTCCAATTCAGCTAGGCGGATTTCAGCCACCTTATCTGGCGCCTGCTAGTCATAGACTGTAGTGCGTAACGATGGCAGCTAGATCTCAATTGGTAGGATAGCCTCATCCCCATAAACCAGGGAATATGGGGTCACCTGGGTGGAATTGCGAGTCATCGTCCGATAAGCCCAGAGGGCATTCGGGAGCTTGTCCGGCCAACATTTCTTATCCTGACAAACTATTTTCTGCATAATGTTAGAGAGAGTTTTGTTGAACACCTTGATCTGTCCATTTGCCTATGCATGATAACGAGAGGTATACTTCAAACGTATATTTTACTTGGCATACAATTTCTTCCGCTCGGTTGCTCGGATGTTTGTGCCATTATCAGTGAGGACAGCGTGAGGCACCCCAAATCGGTGGATGATATTGGAGCTCACAAAGTTAATGATGTAACGGTCCTTAACCTCTTTGAGTGAAACTGCCTCTACCCACTTGGAGAAGAAATATATATTAGTTTGGATGAACCTACACTGGCGAGATGTCGCCTGTGGATATGGCCCCATTACTTCGAGTCCCCACACCGAAAATGTCCAAGAATACTTGGTGGAATGGAGAGGCTCCGGCTGCCGATGCTGGATGTTGGCATGAACATGGGACACGTGGAATCTCGTGGAAAACTCGATAAAATCATGGATCATAGAGGGCCAGAAGTACCCCAACCTCCAGATTTGATGGGACAGCTTTGGCCCAGCTCGGTGGGAACCACAGGAATTGGCGTGAAACTCTTGCATAACCTGAAAAATGTCAACTCCTTGAATGCAATGGAGGAGAACGCCATCGAAGCTATTCTTATAGAGTATCTTCTCAAGACTGGGACCGCTCTAGAGGGTAAATTGTAGCGTGCGGCGTCGGATTCTCTCACACTCGGCCCGGTTGTCTGGGAGGCAACCATTTTGGAGATACTCGAAAAAAGGTTCCCTCCAGTCGGGAGTGGCCTCAACCATTGTGTATGAAGAACCTAGGACCCCTGACGTAGAAGGTCCGGCGGTGAGATGACTTACCCGTAGGCCATCATTTTCCAATGGGGTGACGGTGGCAATGACTCTCTCGTGTGACACATGTATGATCAAATCATCTTGCTCGGGTTCTGCGAGTGACACAGCTAAGCTAGCCAAGGCATCTGCTCCACCGTTCTGTGACTGGGGGACATGGGTAACCATTGGTCGAGAAGATAACTAGGCCATTAGATGGAGGGTGCACTCCATCAATGGCACAAGCCCCGGCTTCGTGATGACATAGTCACCATTGACCTTCGTGATTACCAGCTTAGAGTATCCTTTCACTTGTAGATGGGGAACATTGATCTCGAGGGCCAAATAGAGGCCGGTGATGAGAGCCCAGTACTCTGCCTCGTTTTTGGTACATCCTTCTGAAAATTGGAATGAATATGGTAGGAAGGCTTGCACTTGGGGGATGATGATGATACCTAGACCCACTCCGTTGAGCTTAGGATCGTTGAGCCTCCTATCGGTGGGGCTCCGAGAGGCACCATCGATGTGCATTTACCAACATGAGACGGCATGATCGACTGAGAGGATCACCTCATTAGGAAAATCCAAGGCTAGGGATTGATCCGCGGAGGTTGGATGGGAAGCTAAAAATACTTTTAATGTTTGCCCCTTGATATCCTTCTGAGGCACAAACCTGATGTCAAACTGCAAGAGGATCACCGCCCACCGTGCTAGTCGACCAATCAACATGGGGCGGTTCAGGATGTACTTCAGTGGGACTACCCGAGAGACCAATTGTACCTCATGGTGCTGCAGGTAATGCCGCAAATTCTATACGGCCAACAGGAGTGCAAGGAAGCTCTTTTCGATAGGAGAGTATCAGATCTCCGTATCGAAAAGCATGCGTTTTAGATAGTAGAGACTGTTCTCCAAACCCTCGTTGTTCTTCTGGGTGAGAAGTGCACCGAGGGACCATTCCAGGGCGGTCACATAAAGGACCAGTAGCTTTCTGGAGATGGGTGGCATCAAGACTAGGGGTTGAATCAGATACTGCTTTATTTCCTCGAGGGCAGTCCAACACTCTTCATCCCACTCATAGGCGGTGCCTTTCTTCATGATCCGGGAAAAGGGATTACTCTTTCCGGCTAGATTCGCAATGAATCGGCGTATATAGGCTAAGTGGACTTGGAGACCTCGAAGTTCCCGAATATTGCTCGGGGGAGGCATTTGGATGATGTCCTTGATCTTCTCTGAGTCGATCTCAATGCCCTGGTATGTAACATCAAATCCAAGAAACTTCTCGGATGTGACCTCAAAGGCACACTTTAATGGGTTCATCTCTAGGTGGCAGGAATAGAGGAAACCAACCACTTTCTCAAGGTCTTGGAGATGGCCCTGGCACTGGTGAGATTTGACCACTAGATCATCCGCGTAGCATTCCACCAGCGTCCTGAGAATCGTCTTGAATATGCGATGCATGGCCCACTGATAAGTGGGACCTACATTTTTCAGGCTGAAGGGCATAACCTGGTAACAAAAGGTACCTTGGGGAGTCCTGAAGGTAGTGGACTCCTCGTCCTCGGGGGCCATCCGGATTTGGTTGTACCCGGAATACCCATCGATGAAAGAGAGGGCATGGAACCCGTCCATGGAATCAATCAATAACTCAGTCACCGGGAGGGGAAAGTCATCCTTTGGGCAGTGGCGATTGAGATCGTGGAAGTCGATGCAGACTCTGATCTGCCCGTTCTTCTTCATGACTGGCACAATGTTGGAAAGACACTTGGGGTACTAGACTTCCTTGATGAAGTTGTCATTCATTATCTTGTCAACTTTGGCCTCAACCATGGCACCGTGAGAAGGGTTCATCTTTCTGGGAGGATGCTTAAACCCACGATGGTTTTTCGGGAGGCCTAGGCAGTGAACGACTACCTGAGGATCTAGTCTTGGCATCTCGCCATAACTCCAGGCATACACATCACGGTGTTGTTTGAGAAATTCTACATACCGCTGCTTCTTCTCGGGGGACATGGCTGCACTGATCAATGTGGGTCTCAGATTTGCCTCTCTACCAAGGTTCAACTGTACCAATTCATCAACCATGGTAGAGACGCCTTCCTCAAAGGTGGGGGGAGAAACCTCTAGATCTTCCTCTTCACACGGGCAGGGATTTCCCGCAAGGGGAGATGCTTTTGAGCTATCAATCCCTGACGAGAAGCTGGTGCCGGCTTGGCCGGCAGTGGTCATCATATCAGGAGACCCATGCACCGCTGAGACCATAGCAATGAAGGCGATCGATCTTATCACATCTGGACTTCGGGCTAAGGGACCACGTTTGATGAAATCAAAGTAGTGGTGACGCGTCAGCCTGAGTCGGTTGATTCTAGCTTGGTGGAAGAGACACGTATGATGTACTTCCATTGTCATAAGCCTAACATTATGATACCACACAGGGGAAGGAGGCTCCGGGATCACCTGAGCCTAGTTGGTGTAGGATGAGGTGATTTTCTGTCATCGCTTGGACATGGTAACATTCCTTCCTTTCGTACCTGAAACAACAATACACTGACCCATGTCGAGGGTCGTGGCCTCCAATCGATGGATCGAGAATATGTCGGAATCATCCAGGCTTTCCCAGGGATCACTTGTGACCGGGGTGGGTTCATCCTCACTTGCTAGGATTTTCTTATCCTTGCTCTTGTAATAGTCGGCGTCCAGATAGAGAGCTTCACAAGAGGTGAAAAGATACACATCTCATTAGAGCACACCTACTCGTCCATTGAGGGTGTATTTGAGGCATTGGTGATACGACAAAGGGACCGCTGCATGCAGATGGAGCCATGTCCTTCCCATCAATGCATTGTAGGTGGTGTCCTGGGAGACAACCATGAACTCAGTACTGGCGATTAGGCCACCGAACTGGGTCTACCGGTGGATCTTGCCGACTGCGGATTGCTTGGTCCTGTCGTATCCCTAGATTCTAAGGTCAGTGGGAGTTCAATCATCTTCAAACAAACCCAGATTTTGTAGTTTCCGAGTCGGGATTAGGTTGATCCCAGAACTCATGCCAACGAGGTAGCGGCGGACTTCCATGCCATTGAATTGGCCAGTGACATACAGTGGGTAAATATGCCCCTGTATGGGAGGGTCTTCATCATCACCAGAGAACAAGATAACTGCCTGGAATTCGATGTTCTCAATTGCCTCATTGTGGAAGGCTTCCGCAGCTGCTACCTCCATATCAAACTGAAGGGGGCTCCTTAGGGCCTCAGCAATTGCTTCATGCATTTCAGATGATAAGTCAAGGGCCTCAAGGATAGAAATCCTTGCTGGAATGTCGGTCAGGTGCTTCAGCACATCATACTTTTTTTCCAAGTGCGAGCCTTTGCTTACAGGAGGTCGTTCTGTAGTTGGAGGAATAGCGGGTCCTACTGGTTGAACTGGTGGATAGCTTGTACTGGGTACATCCTGCTACCTACTAGTTAAATCCTGTAGAGTAGCCTCCGAATTAGTATCGGTCAACAGAGATTGGCTTGTAGCCGGGAAAGACTGACCGTGATACGGACGAGGCAGCTCTGCCTGATCTAGCAGCACAAAAAGCGGTGGAGGTAGATATAAGGGCCTCATATGAGGTTGCGCATGCTGAGCTCCACGTTGAGCCTGCTGTCTGGTTTCAGTAGCATGCATGGCCTGACTAAAATCCCCTATTGATTTACCTCAACAACCTGTGTGGTTGCGGTTACGCTGACGTTGATGTCGGCTGGGGACGTTGGGGGGGGGGTTCACTTGGATTTCCCCCTCATCGGGAGCCATATAGGGCTTTACCAGCTCCACGATGTTAATCGAAGCGTACCTCTGGCTGTATCTCGATGAATCATCCACCACTGGGTGGATTCTGGGAGGAATCCCTATTTCAAGGGGCATAAAGTCACCAGGAGTGTGGGATGACGACGACAGTGGTGGAGCGTGTTGCTTCTTCTCCCGCCGTCACTACTTGTCCTTTTGGGAAGAGGTCGGTTGTGATGACGATGCAGAGGTACTGCCTACTTCCTCCGAAGGATCCATCTAATTCAGGCATGCCTAAATGATACCATGGTCACGGGCGATGGTTTTTCAAACCATCCAGTCGTCGTATTTCTGGGACCCACAGATGGGGACCTTTTGCTATGCGCCTTCTCTGTCGCTACAGATCTATAACCTTACGAAGACACCCGCTACTTGTGTCGGTGCTGGGCCCAACTTGACTATGTTTTTGTCGACCTAGTCTTGAAGATAGTCTTTAAACAGATATCATTACTTGAGGGTGTGTCCCGGGATCCGATGATAGGGACAGTAGTTGGGGTGCTCAGTGAGATTCGCCACTGCCGGCCTTCTTCACTAAGGTAAGCACACAATCCTTTGCTCTAGAGAACTTCGAAAGTATCCAAGGACCCGATTCTTGTTGAATGAGTAATTCTGGTGCCTTTTTTCCGGATAGGGGGCCCTGGGAGCCTGGCCCTGACGAGGGGCCGGAGCGGCCTTCCAAGGATGCGGTGCCTGATAGTCTCTCCTAGGTGGTGGTGGCGTATTGCGTAGGGGAAGCTGTCGATTTTGAGGTGGTCGCTGCTGGGAAGGAGCCTATGCTTGAGGTGGAGGAACTCTGTGGGGTTGTAGGGCTGGTGTTTCTGGTAGTAATTCCAGCTGCCTGGGGGCTTCTATTTGGGCCACCGTAGCGAGTTCGTCTTAGGCATCCCTCCTAGCCAGGATCATAGTGGGCAGCAGACGTGCCTCACTAGCCTGTTGCAGAGCTTCCTCGATGTGCTGAGCCTTATCTGAGATATTGCGAAACCCTCCAGGGTAGTTCTGGGTGATCAGGGAATGATCCAGCTCCGTTTTAATGTTCCCTACACACATCTTCGGTAATTGCTCCTGATTCAGTGGCATATCGAGGGAGTATGTAAGTCCCTTCCATCGGGCTATGAAGTCTGTGACTCACCCATCAGGCCTTTGTATTAACTTGAAAAGGTCTGCGATGATGGTATTTCATGTTGTAGAGCTGAACTGGTATTGGAACTGCCGGCAGAGACCCTCCCAGCCGGTCACCGTTCCGATAGAGAGCTGGTTGTAGCAGATGAATGCAGGGCCCTCCAATGTCTTCATGAAAAATCAGATCTTGGCAGCTTCTTGCTGGGCTGGGGTCCCCAGCATGGGGCCACACCTGGAAGAAAATTGGGCCAAGTGCTGCAGCGGGTCCCCTGTCCTGTTGAAGGGCGAGAAAGTAGGGTTCCCAAAACCCGGGGGTGCCGGCATATTATCCACCCACACGGGATATGGCTTTCCATTCGGTGGGACTGCCACCTGCGGCATTTCCAACACTTCGAGGCAGGCGATGAGTGACGCTATAAGATCATCCGGGTGGGGGTCCCTGTCTTGACGGGGATCCCTAATCACAAGTGCGTTTCCGGGTTATTTGACATGGTAGATGGCTTCAGCAGCTCATCGAGTGACTGGAAGAATGGCCTGTGGGGCGGCTGGGGAAACCCAGGCTAGATTCCTCAAATTTCCCCATCGTTCAGGAGGGTTTGGTGAGACGTATCGCACCCTCTTTCCGTGAGTTCCGGCTTCTGCCCTATTTGGAGAAGTAGCGTGATCAGGGTTGACCAATGGCATCTAGCCAGGGAAAATTCTTCCTACCCCTGCTGCCCCTGCTTGGGATTACCATAGTCGGGTCGCCGCTCTGTAGAACACTCAGATAAGAGTTCGTCAACCACCCTCTTCTGCTCAGCAAGCTATTGGCACAACGCGACCTTCTCAGGGTATTAGTCTATCTTATGTACATAGGCGGATGAGTCGGAGTTCTTGATGGTTCCAACATTCTCCTTACCCTTACCGGCATTTTGACTAAGTACCAGTGACTCGGTGGATACAGGGAGGCCTATAAGGTTCCTCTGCTGACGGGTAACCCTCCCTGATGGGTCCAACAGTGGCGGTACACCCTCAGGGGGTAAGTCTCCATTGAGAAATTCAAGCTCGTCCTCCTTGTCCACTACGTCAGCCATGTAGACTGCGACCCTCCTTGGGGGCATGTCCTCAATGTCGCCTAACGGATCGTGCTGCTTCCAGATAGGACTAAAGAGTAGGGAGGCATAACGTCCCTAGCCACGGACATACACATGGGGGTAGCATTCCTGATGATTCTGTGGAGTAATTTGAGACTCTGAATGCATTTCTGTTGAAGGGTGCTCTGTTGGACTGGTGACTCAGGGCGCTGGGCGACAGGGAGTGCGTCAAATCGATCAGGTGGAATTTGTTGCTGATTTTCTCAAAGTGATATCGTCTCCTGGGGTTAACTACCCGCTCATAAAAAAGGCGGAAGTGCATCGCCCATGGGGTTTGGTGGAAGCACCCTACTTCTTCCAGGGTAAGGACTCTGGCGCGCAAAAGTTCGGCGTGGCCGTCGGCCAGAACTTCTCCGAGAAGTGATCCGCTATGAGAATGTTCCAGAAGATCATGGGCTTGGACTCAGGGTCTGGCCCCGTATTTCCCCACTCGTCAACTGGAGGCGGCAGAGGAACCAGTAATGGTACCTAGGCAGACCGTTGAGACAGTAAACTGGGTGGTGGAGAATACAGCGAACATGCTGACTGGCCGGTGAATTCCAGGCCATTCTCTGAAGAGTGAGGTGACCTGACCACAATGTCACGATATGGTGGGCTGATAGCCACAGCTTTTGGCACATGAATTGCGGTCACCGGCGATGGGTCACACAATTTCTCTACTATATTTGGCCCCCAAAATAGCTCTTTGTGATCTCTGGTAGAGGTATAGGGCGCTTCTGGTGACGAAAGTGGTGATTTCACGTTCGGGACTTGCGGGATTTCCACAATTTCCTTCTCCTGGATGTACTTGCGGAGAAAGGCGGGAATCCGGTGGACTTCGCATTCTGGAAGAATGGGACTGAAACGCCTTGTTCCTTCCCTAGTCCTTGACCTAGAGGAGCGGGGAGAAGGTCTCATCACTGAGTCACATTCTATTTCGGAATCCGAGAAATGGGATGGTTTTACCTCCACTCGGGCCTTCCCAGGACTCTTCTTGTGGTGGCGACGACCCACTCTCTTGCCCCTAGATGGCTCTTCAGGACAAGGTTTATTCTTAAAATTTAGTCTTGGAGAGGTGATGGCGCCATGGCGAAGAGGACCCCTGCTTGAGATAGCCAGGGTGCGAGGGGAACTAGGGAAATTGTCGAAGGGTGCATGGGGAGGATCTCCATGGACAACACCCATGTGGGCATAACCCCTGTTGGAACCGACAGGAGCATGGGGAGGACCTCCATGCTTGGTGCAGGTGGAGGGAGGCTGACCTTCACCCCTCGGGTTGCCGGGGTGAGGATGAACTTCTCCAGTAGTAGAGAGGATGTAGGAAGGACCCCCACATTGGAGAGGGACCGGATGGGTAGTGCCTTCACATCGACGGTCAGGGGACTGGAGGAGGAACTCCATACCCAGTGTGGTGGGCGCGAGAGAGTCCTCCATGCCAAGCATCACTACCACAGGGCAAGTCTTCCTTTGGAATGGGGGTAGCACGAGGCATACCTCCATGACGAGCTTCAGAGCAGGGAAGGCCCACACTCTGTGGAATGGTTGTACGGGGAGGCCCTCCGTACAGGGTGACACCACCGCGAATTGGTTCAAGGCGATCACCACTCAGGCCTGAAACCCTAAGAGCCATCCCAACCTGCCCATGGGGTGGTTGGGGCCTCGGTCCAGGTTGGGTGAAGGAGTGCCCCTGATTAGTGTATGCAGGGACTCCATGATGCACGTCAGCGGTTGCTCGGGCCACAGTAGATGTTGACGTCAACACTCCTTGATGAGCGTCCTTAGCTCAGGCCCGACGCTGACGTCGAGTAAGACGAGCTGGCATAGGTGGTGCAGGGGCATAGCCTACCTGCTCCTCTGGCGAAGCGGTATGGCAGCACTGGCATGGAAGGATAGGAGCTTTTTCCTGTAGTCCTTGAATAGGGACTCTAACCGGGATGAGCCGGACATCACCCGCCTCATTAGCGTAAGGCGAGGAGTCGTCAAGGCGTTCCAGGGATAGGCTCCTAAAATGATTGAATGTTGGGGTGGGGATCAGGGGCTCCCTGCACATCCTTTGTGGTCGGCGTTGACGGCGGGTCCTGGATGCCTCCAGGTCCAGGCGGGCCATATCCCGAGTTGGGATGACCCCTTCCTCCTCATACCTATGTACAAGGTTGTTGGTCACCCTTCGTTGGATGATCTCTGATGGGGAGAGGGGACGTGGGCATCCCGCATTCACTGATGTAGAGGCCGTCGTGACGGTAGTGGTGCCACATGGATCGTCTGTGCTAGTATTTCCCCCGCCCCTGTATAGGAGTGTGGGAGGTGATCATGTCTCCATAGCAGCAACCTCGTTTCTTGGGAAGCAGGGTCATTAACACGTCAGTACTGCGAGGAAAAGGATTGAAAACTAGTGCCCCAGCTTCATTCCGTCTTCTGTGGTCTGTGAGAGGAATCCACACCAACACGCTGATGAATGGAATGCCCCACATTCTACTACCCCAACTTCTAGTGAGTTTCACGCCAGGCCCGCTATTTTCTTAGCCGGACCCGATGCCTGATATCTGGATCCGATGACACGTCATTCTATTGATGTCTCGAACGGTACTAATCTCCATATTGAGGAGAATAATTTCACGTCGGGTTCACCATTTCTTTTTCTGACGCTTTCGCCGGGGCACGCATGCCCGTCCTCTTGGGCACGATAGGCGCAGCTTTCTTTGTGTTTCCCCGCATTCCCGATTTCCAAAGGCGGGCGGCATATGCTCCTTATTTAGGGACGTCTTCTCCTTGATCAAAATCATAATAATGGGATGTCAGTTCTTCCTTCCGTGTATTCCTCCTCGGAACTCGTCACCTAGTATGGGTCTCCCTCGTTGATTTAATACGTTGTTTGTGAAACGCTTCCCAGTGCCAAGTTTCCATGGACCCCGGTTAATTACAATACTTCTGTCAGGACATTCCAAAGGGTCAGGTCAGGGAAGCAACCTTCAGTCAGGCGAGTAGTCACGTCGAGGCATCAGTAACGTGTCTGAACATTGGGTAATTGGTGTTTCTGTCTTTTGTCCCTTATTATAGGGCATCTCGAGGGCGTGGAAGCCCGAGGCATCCCACATCGAGTGTGGGGAATAATATTTCATAGGCATGTATCTGAGGTTTTCCTCAGCTTCCTATGTTTAACACAGGGGACGCCACAAGTTTAATATCGAGCAGAGACGGATCAGCCTGATCAGAACACTATTTGGAGTAGACTAGATTGAAAAATTTCCCCTCGGGGGGGGGGGGGGGGACGCTGATATCGGGGACGGCCCGTGGGCGTCTTCCCAGACATTGTGAAGTGGAGTGGAGTGGCATGATCTCACCAGGATGTGGCGGCCCAGGTGAGAATTAGTATGGATGATATATGGATGAATTAAGTGGAGGGGGAATGAAATGGTATTATCGTAAGGGAGACAGTGAAGTTGGTCTTGAGCCTCTAAGAGACATCCTGTGTATCCCCGTGGCAGGGAATCTAAGTCCACGTAGTTTGGGATGGTTCTGGTGAACCGACGTGAAGGTGGACCTTGGTCTGATGGTTGCTGGGATCGAACCTTAGGGAAGCTTCCTACATACCATGATTTAGCACGGATCAAAGTCCCCGTAGTTCAGTTTGGTGCGCCGGAGGACCGGCGCGAATGAGGACCTTGGTCCAGATAGTGTGGGGCTAACACACTTGTTGGGTCGGAAAAAACGGGGAAAAGATGGCAAGAGGGGGGGTGAATTGCCTTTTAAAAAAAGATTGACAAATTAAAATCAAAGTGAAAGATGCAGCGGAAATAAAGAGGCAATCACACAAGAAATTGATAACGGAGTTCGGCCAAAACCCGGCCTACGTCTCCGCTCCCAACTCAACCGTTGAGAGATTCCTACCGCTTGCTTTTCAATGGTTTTAGAAAGAAACCCACTAGGCTTTGAGGTAGCACTAGGACCTATTACAGCTTGCTTTTATTGGTTTAGCAAGAACCCACTTGCTTTTAATTGGTTTAGCAAGAACCCACTATCCTTCTTACAGGTGAAGGATAGCTCACCTATGTCTCAAGTTATTTAAAGGAAAGCTTGGAAACCTTTTCACACCTTAGTGGTGATGTGAAACCCAAAGGAAAGAGGGGATGAGAAAAGTTTGGGGTTTGTAGGCACAAACCCAATTTTAAGCTCAAAAAATATAAAACAAGAAAAACCGTATTTGAGGAAGTCTTGGGCGCCTTTGATTGATTGGAGATGTTTAAGGCCGCTTCCAAGCTTCTTGGGTGGAGCTCCTTGGATGTGGAAGTTGTTGGAGCAAGGTGGGTTCCTTTGAAGGAAGTCCGCCGGAGGTACGCCAAAGATGGAAAATGTGTACGGTGGCTTTGTATATGATCCGGTTGGTGTCCGGGGCTTCCTTGGCCTTTATTTATAGGCATGGAACCCTTGGGGAGGCTTCGGAGCCGTTGGAGAGGCTTAAAGAGCCGTTGGGAGCCAATAGAAGGTTGACTGGTCAAACCCAACGGCTAGTTTGACTGGGCTACCGGCTGGCCGGTGCAGGGCCACCGGCTGGCCGGTGCCTTGGCAGAGGAGGAGAATTCTGGTCCAGGCTCCACCGGCTGACCGGTGCCAGAGCCACCGGCTGGCCGGTGGCAAGACAGTAGCAAACACTATTGACTGGATGCCACCGGCTGGCCGGTGGTCAAGCCACCGGCTGACCGGTGGAGCCTGGCAGTGCGCAATGCCTCTGCCAGGTCCACCGGCTGGCCGGTGCTATCACACCGGTTGGCCGGTGGACTGAAATTCAGTCCACTCCATGTGCTTCATGGCCCATTTCCTTGGCAAACTTGTGCCTATAAAACAACAACACTTAAAACAATGTTAAACACATATGAAAGTGATTGTGATCATGAAAATCAAAGAGTGTGGGGTACAACAATCTCCCCCTATTTTGATGATCACAATCACTTATCTAAGCAATGTAAAAACTTAAATGAAGGCATGCTTTAAATGATAAATTGAAAATAAATACTAAGCATGAGAGAAAAGATTCTCCCCCAATCAATCAAGAAATTTCTCCCCCTTTGTGATTATCAAAATAGAATGGGGCATAAAACTTGATTGAGGGAATAACTTTGAAAAACAAGATATGAGATTTGAAAATCAATTGAATTTTTGGAAATTGAAATGAAAATTTGAATAACAGTTTGAATTGAAAGTTTTGAATCAAAAACCAATTGAAATTTGAAATTTGAATTGAAAGTTTTGAATCAAAAGTTTGAAATGAGAGTTTTGAATGAAAAATTCGAATTGAATATTTTGAAATGAAAATTTTGATACCAAGTGTTGAAATTGAAGGTTTGAATCGAAAATTTTGAATTGAAAATTTGAAATGAGAATTTTGAATGAAAATTTTTAATTCACAAAAAGGCTTAAAAGAACCTAACTCCCCCTAAATAAAGACAATAAATCACCGGGGATAGGAAACAAATTTTGGCCCGGAGAGACTCGCAAGAAGGGATTTTTCAATCCATACTTGTCTCATGGCGGGTCTTCTCCTATAAAATTCGTCCGAAAAGTAAAAAGATTTGGGTTGACCGTACCGGGCGTTTTTGCAATCACACTCATAAATGAGGTTCCCGGGTTTTTTACAATAATTGCAAAATTTAAAACTAGAGCTCCCCCTTACAAAAACAGTGGGTGCATGGGAGGAGGAGGCTATATTGGTGTAGCCTAGCCCTTGGGTGGTTCGGGAAATTCGTTGGGAACCTAGGAGATTGTTCAAATTTTGTTCCCCTTGGGTGAACTTTGCTAGGGTCTCTCTAAGGTCCTTGATGGTTGATTCCAAAGAATCAACATTGGGGAAATTTTGGATTTTTAGGGACATCTCCTCCTTCTCTTTGAGAAGTTGTTCTTTTTCGGAGGAGAGTTTTTTGAAATTCTTTTTTAAAGCAACAAATTTTGAAGAGAGTTCATGAAAACCATTTTCAAGTTGGTCTCTAGCATGTTGGAGTTCTTCATATGATAAATGATTTAAAGAATTGGAATTTGAAGAACAAGAGGAGGAGTCGGATGATGTTACCTCATGGAATTCCATTAGGCATTTTGTACCTTGGTCGCTCGAGGAGGAGGAGGAGGAGGATGAGGAGGTGTCACTCCATGTGGCCTTGAGGACCTTTTTCTTTCCTTTTTCCTTTTGCGTGGCCCGTTTCTTGTTGAGTGGGAAATCTGGCTTGTAATGGCCCTTTTCGCCGCACCCGTAGCATTTTACCTTGGGCTCGGATCTTGCGGTGGGTTCTTGCTTTCGCGCCTTGCGAGATTTCTTCTTCTTCTTGTGCTTCTTCATGAATTTGTGCATTTGGCGGGCGAGATTCTACATTTCCGAGTCGCCGCTTGATGATGAAGAGGATGAAGATGATGATGAGGAGGAGGAGCTTACTTCTTTTTGTACCTTGAGGGCAATGTTCTTTGGTGTCTTGATTGGTGTGCCCTCCTTTTGAGCTTGCCTCCTCATCGTGATCTCATAAGTCATGAGAGATCTGATGAGCTCCTCTACCGGCATATTTTTGACGTCCTTAGCTTCTTGGATCGCCGTCACCTTTGGTTCCCATGAGCTCGGAAGGACCCATAGGATCTTCTTGACCATTGTTTCTGCAGAAATGTCATCTCCAAGAGATTTTCTACCATTGCACACATCAGTAAATCGAGTAAACATTTCAGAAATTGATTCATTTGGGTGCATGGAAAAAGACTCAAAATCCTGACGGTACATATCCAATCGAGTATCCTTTACTTTGTTGGTCCCCTCATGGGTAACCTCCAAAAGTTTCCATATTTCATGTGCGGAGGTGCATGTGGAAACTCGATTGAACTCATTTCGGTCAAGGCCGCAATGAAAGGCATTCATGGCTTTGCCATCAAGCTCAAAATTTCTAATGTCGGCTTGGGTCCATTTGGATTCGTCGGGGGTAGACAAAGTGTAACCTTGCATGACAATTTTATAAATGGGATATCCTATGCTTCTAAGAAAGGTAGTCATGCGGGTTTTCCAATAAGTGTAGTCGGTCCCATCAAAAAATGGAGCACGACCCAATGAGAGGCCCTCGGGGGCGAAAGAGGTTGATGCCATCTTAATGGATCTTAAATTTGAAACCGGGTTAGGGTATTACTCAAATTTCTCCTCTGATACCAATTGTTGGGTCGGAAAAAACGGGGAAAAGATGGCAAGAGGGGGGGTGAATTGACTTTTAAAAAAAGATTGACAAATTAAAATCAAAGTGAAAGATGCAGCGGAAATAAAGAGGCAGTCACACAAGAAATTGATAACGGAGTTCGGCCAAAACCCGGCCTACGTCTCCGCTCCCAACTCAACCGTTGAGAGATTCCTACCGCTTGCTTTTCAATGGTTTTAGAAAGAAACCCACTAGGCTTTGAGGTAGCACTATGACCTATTACAGCTTGCTTTTATTGGTTTAGCAAGAACCCACTTGCTTTTAATTGGTTTAGCAAGAACCCACTATCCTTCTTATAGGTGAAGGATAGCTCACCTATGTCTCAAGCTATTTAAAGGAAAGCTTGGCAACCTTTTCACACCTTAGTGGTGATGTGAAACCCAAAGGAAAGAGGGGATGAGAAAAGTTTGGGGTTTGTAGGCACAAACCCAATTTTAAGCTCAAAAAATATAAAACAAGAAAAACCGTATTTGAGGAATTCTTGGGCGCCTTTGATTGATTGGAGATGTTTAAGGCCGCTTCCAAGCTTCTTGGGTGGAGCTCCTTGGATGTGGAAGTAGTTGGAGCAAGGTGGGTTCCTTTGAAGGAAGTCCGCCGGAGGTACGCCAAAGATGGAAAATGTGTACGGTGGCTTTGTATATGATCCGGTTGGTGTCCGGGGCTTCCTTGGCCTTTATTTATAGGAATGGAACCCTTGGGGAGGCTTCGGAGCCGTTGGAGAGGCTTAAAGAGCCGTTGGGAGACAATAGAAGGTTGACTGGTCAAACCCAACGGCTAGTTTGACTGGGCTACCGGCTGGCCGGTGCAGGGCCACCGGCTGGCCGGTGCCTTGGCAGAGGAGGAGAATTCTGGTCCAGGCTCCACCGGCTGACCGGTGCCAGAGCCACCGGCTGGCCGGTGGCAAGACAGTAGCAAACACTATTGACTGGATGCCACCGGCTGGCCGGTGGTCAAGCCACCGGCTGACCGGTGGAGCCTGGTAGTGGGCAATGCCTCTGCCAGGTCCACCGGCTGGCCGGTGCTATCACACCGGTTGGCCGGTGGACTGAAATTCAGTCCACTCCATGTGCTTCATGGCCCATTTCCTTGGCAAACTTGTGCCTATAAAACAACAACACTTAAAACAATGTTAAACACATATGAAAGTGATTGTGATCATGAAAATCAAAGAGTGTGGGGTACAACAACACTGAGCTACCCAGGTATTGGTGAACTGACGTGAAGTGGGTCGGAGTGACCAACGGTTGATGGGCGTGATCCTCTAGGAGGCTTCCTACGTACCATGCGTTGACATGGATCAAAGACCTCATAGTTCAAATGGCTTCATCAGTGAACCGACGTGAAGGTGATCTCGGGGGTCCACTAGTGGTGGGCTTGAACCTTGTGAGACTTCCTACGTACCATGACTTGAAATGGATCAAAGACCTCATAGTTCGGGGTGGTTACAATGACTTATCGCTGGGCCGGAATGCAGTTTAATGTCATGCGGGACGGGGGTGTAACCTAACGTGAATAAACAACGAGCGGTGGGATTGAACCTCATGGAGGCTTCCTACGTACCATGCCTTGACATGGATCAAAGACCTCGTAGTTCATATGGTTTTACAGTTTAATGTCATGTGGGACAACATATAGTTTAACGTCGTGCTGGACAAGGGCATACAGTTTAACGTCATGCTGGATGTGGTATTGTCATGGCCAATGCTTACTCTAAGCCCACATGAGTCGTGCTCAGTGTGAGAAACAAGAGACAGCAGTGACCTGACGATCACGTCGCAAAGGGTGCATCCGTGAGAAACAAAGAGGGGCTTACATGTTAGGTGGCCAATGGTGCTGGGACTTACTCCGGGATGGAGGCCCAAAGTACGGAAAAGCGCAGAGGGAGAGGGATTTGGGACCAAATATGGAAGGTTCCTCGTTCCCTGTCACGCCCTCCACTGGCCTTGGCAGTGGGAAAGTACGGAGGTGTCTGGGTGCTACCTTCCGCAAGAGGGGCTAGGGGGCTTACACCAAGGTGGTTTCCCTTCTCCTGTGGAAATACACCACTTTGATAAAGAGGATATAATCCCCGGTGGAGGGGTGATCCCATCTCTGTGGAGATGAGAAACGTAAAGAATGTCCAAGCTGGGGGGACCCTGCGTGCGAGGCATGGGGTCGGGTTACAGTTTAACGTCATGTGTTGAGGATGAGGTGATTGTCAGTTGAACGTCCTGCAGCTCGGATGATGTGGGTTTACTCCGCACCCCTAGGACTTACATAACTGGCACCCTCTGCCCCTTGGGGGAGGGAATGTACGGGCAAAGATTTGGTGAAGGGGGGCCGCAGAGCGAACCATCGAGGGGTCCACGTTAGCGTGGCTATGAGAAGAAGAAATAGCCATTAGCGTGCCTATGGGAAGAAGCATTAGGTGAAGAAACGCTATGAGTGGTGTTGTCCATGGGACTTTGAAGTCACATCGTGCAAACTTTGAGGGTTGCACGGAAAGAGGAATTTCCAAGAAAATGAGTATGCTTCGTAAAGTGGAGTTCCTTGGACTTAGCATGGTGCAGGGGTGTGAATGAGAGGTTCTTCATGAAGTGGAATAGTGTTCGCAGAGCATGACCTCGTGAAGGAAAGGTGCCTTGCGATGTAAGGTGCTATGAATTAGTGTGCTTCGCGATGTAAAATGACCCTACCTTTTCATGTGGATCACTAGTAAAAGATGGGGGGTTTCGTGAAGCATAAACGCTCCGTGGCTGCCCGGGATCCCTTGGGAATCCACTTCCTTCGCGAATGCCTTTAGGCTTCAGGAAGGGCATCCCTCTCGGAAGAGGGGATAAAAAGGAGACAAGGAGGAGGCCTCTCGCAAAGAAAAAATACCTCATGGAGCTCATGATTCCCGGAGCGAAGGTTGCTTCACGATTTGGAAGCTGAGAAGCCGAAAGGTTGGATTGTCCATCCTCTGGACTCAGGGGAAGCCCAGTATTTATAGTCAAGGGGAACCATGAATCAGAGCTCACACAGTGCAAATGGGCCTGTAGTGATTCGCAGTGGGCTCATGAACATCAGGGTGTTCATGGATCATTCCCGCCTCCTTTGCTTTGCGGCGGGAATGTAAATGTCAGGGCGTTCGCGGAGCATTCCTGCCTCCTTTGCTTCGCGGTGGCCGCGTTGCTCCAATAAGATCTGTGTCAGGGCTTCGCAAGGTAGCGTGCAGGATTATTTTCCTTCTCTCCTTCGCGTTCAATATTTTAGCGCCAACAGCCATTTCTCAAATCCGAACGGCTTTAGGGTTGTTGGGGATATTGGGGGGAAACGCCTCCCCCCATTCCAGTTTGGGAAAACTGCGAGCCACCCCATTGTGGGATGCACCTCTCGCAGTCAGGCCGCCCCCTTGCGGGCTGCCCCTCTCATGGTTGTTCCAACTCAGTGCATGTCATGCCACATGCAGTTAGGCCGCCTTTTGCGGGCCTCCCCTTGTGGGCTACCCCCTTGTGGGCCGCCCTTCTTTCGGCCATACCAACCACTTGTTGGCCTCACCACACGTAGTTGGGCCACCCTTTGTGGGTCGTCCCTTGTGGGCCACCCCCTTGAGGGTCAGGCCAAGCCTGCCGCAGCCCATCCCAGAGTTGGTGGGGCTGGGTCGGTATGAACGGGTCGGACCGGACCCAGGACCAATCAGACCCAGAAACACTTAAAGGGCTATATCATTAGAACCAGACATCCGTTTGATGAACCATCTACGGTGTTGGGATATTTGTATAGATAATTCATTTGTATATACTCCAATTGAGTTTCAGAGCTAGATGGAGTATGTCCCGGTTGCATCAAACACGAATCCAACCGGGACTGCAGAACTAAAACGCTTAAAACTCACAGACCGAGCATCCGATTGATGCACTGTCTGTGGCATTGGAACCCTTACAACATAGCGGTCCTTTGGGATACTCCATTGTGGAGCTTAGAGGATTTCAAGGTATGACCAATATCTTTAGGGGAATATTCTACAGAACTCGAGCGCACCATGTCCAATGAATCTTGTGGCAGGCTGTAACATGAAGTAATAACATCAATCATGTGTGGGTCAGCATCTATCGATCCTATGTGGGTCCTCTAATATCATATTCTATGTGGGTTATCACTCAATGACCCTATGAGGGTCAGCGCATACTGATCCTATATGGTTCAGATCCTATGTGGGTCAGTGGGGGTAAGTACCTATCGATCCTGTGTGGGTTAGCAATAGTGCCTCTTAATATAATAATATGATCTAGCTGCCGACTAATCATCTGTACTTCTGTACATAAGTTATACCTTGTGTGATATGAGTCTCTAAACATCTTGGTGTTAATATTGTGGTGTTACCTGTGAGGAATATCACACATCGTGGTGTTACATGTGTGGTACTTCTATCTTTGTGGTGTTACATATGTGGTGATTCTGTCTTTGTGGTGTTACCTGTGTGGCCCTTCAATCTTTGTGGTGTTACCTTTGTGGTAGTTCTACCTTCATGGTGAACCTGTGTGGTACTTCTATCTTCATGGAATTATCTTAGTGGTACTTTTTTCTTTGTGGGGTTACCTATGTGGTACTTCTACCTTTGTGGAGTTATCTTTGTGGTGTTACCTGTGTGGTACTTATACCTTCATGGTGTTATATTTGTGGTGATACATTTGTGGTACATCTATCTTCGTTGTGTTACCTATGTAGTACTTCTACATTCATGGTGCTACCTTGGTGGTGTTACCTTCGTGGTGTTATCATCATGGTGTTACTTGTGTGGTACTTCTATCTTCATGGTGTTTCCTATATGGTACTTCTACCTTCATGGTGCTATCTTCGTGGTGTTACATGTGTGGTACTTCAATATTCATGTGTTACCTTTGTGGTAATTCTATCTTCGTGGGGTTATCTGTATTTTACTTCTACCATCGTGGTCTTACCATTGTGTTATTCTTCCCTTGTTTATGATACGGGTTTTTCTTGATAACTTAGGTATATGTATGGGCATAAACCTAAGTAGTGTTGAAGTCTTTTTCTTCGTGATTTGAGATTGAGGTCTTTCTTTGTGATATTTCTTTATGGAACTATGTGGGACCTATAGTGGTCTCAGGATACCTACTGGGTATCATTATACTCACCCCTCCACAAGCTATGCCTGCACCTTATTCTATCTTTTGTAGACGACATACCACTTTGACCGAGGCTGATGGAGTTTGGACCGGACGATACTCAGAGGTGGAAAATTATGCATGACCTGATGCAGGGACTACTTATTGTGTGCTATACTTACCCTTTAGGTAGGATCCTTGGTGGACTATTCAGGAGTTGTTGTTCCCTTTTCAATTGTATTGTACCTTTCAATTGTACTTGTTCTTTTATTGTTGGGCTTGTATTCCAGCCCCTTTACTTTCAGCACACTTTTTACTATAGTAGTTTACT
The DNA here is from genome assembly GCA_963277665.1 of Viscum album. Taxonomy (NCBI): domain Eukaryota; kingdom Viridiplantae; phylum Streptophyta; class Magnoliopsida; order Santalales; family Viscaceae; genus Viscum; species Viscum album. Next base: position 693,532,056 of record OY728157.1, read on the forward strand.
TAGTGGTTGATTCTTGTTATGTTCTTAGACTATTTTCCTTTACTGGTTAAAATGCAATGCATTTTCGTTTTAGGGATATACTTTTTCGGTGCTAGTCGCCAGCCCCTGGCCTATGGAATACGGGCTTGGGGAAGTCATGGAACGAGCCCTGAGGGACGGGTTGTGACAAAGTGGTATCACAATAGTTGGTTGTACCGAAGAACTGGGACTATGATATTTTCAATGTGGCAATAGTGTTAAGTGTTATGAATGATGTTCTTAGTTCGGGGAGTCGAGTATTGGGGTAACAACTAACGTATCCAAACACCAGAACCCTACAATTTGATTTCTAACTCGGTGCATGAAAAAATTTATTGTGTGTGTTTTAGAAATGTTTTTCCATTGGTTTTATTGGAGTCAGCTCACCTGGTATAACGTAATGATCATGGCACATCTGTTCCTTATCAGGATGTCACCACATAGATAGAAAACTAGGATTCCTAAGAGAGTACATGATGATGGCCCACCGAGCGATGAGGCCTCAGTGTTGGGCCCTCTTAAGGTGTTAGCACCTTCACGTGGTGTACCAGATATATCATTTCCCATTGGTCATCAGTTACAACCGGCAGTACTGGTAGAGGACACGTGTTGGCTTAATGTATTAAATGTGATTCAGCATCAGATACCCCTCAGGATTCGAGGAGATCCTGACTCACAGGTGGCTAAGGATTGGCTGGAGGAGGTGTCAGAGTTTCAATCTGGCCAGGGAACCATTTGATCACACGTTGATCCTAGTAGAGAGCCTTCTACGTGGATTAGTAGGACAATAACAAGGTTTAGATTACCCTGATCTTGTGAAGAGGTGACTTTTTGTGGACCATCTTGAGAACCTTTCTTCAGAGAAGGGGGTCTCATTCCATAATGAGCTAAGGGATGAGTGTCCCCTATAGATTATACAGCTTCAGTTGGACGACATGTAGGTAGCTGAGTATTCATCGAGGCATACCATCCATACCAGGTACTTGATGAATATAGTACGGTCAGTGCTTCAGGGCTCAGACCTCCGATTGAGGTGTGTTAGGGAAATATGAGACAACATTATTCCTCTATAAATTCCTACTTATGTTATGGTTCTAGAGAGAAACATTGTGGTTGAATATTCTTTGGTGGAGAAGATGAAACCAATGGATGATAACAGTGGAAAATCCATAAACTGATGCCAGTCTTAGAGACATGGGTATGTAAAATGTTTTGGGAAGAGGAAGTGATAGGGACAGATGAATCTGCAAGGCGGTAAACATGGATGTGGGCTAGGAGAGAAGAATGAGGTGGTATACATTTTTGCATGTTACAACCACCACCTCAATGTGGTCCCCACTAGGCTCAGGGAGTAGGAGGACTGGGGAAGGGAGTAGCTAAATGCAGTCAAGGAGTGTAACCCAAGGGCCCAATGATTGATTAGAGGTATGATCTGTGTCTACTAGTAGTTGTCATCTTAATAGACATAGTAACTAACCATTCCTTCTTTCCACAAATCTTGTTTAAGGCCTAGAGTTTCTGATTTAAACATTTACTTGACACATAAATCTAGAGATACATTTGGTAGCATACTCGATAATCACACCTATGATGGTGGTGTGATCTAACCCTTAAGGAGAGAGTTTTAGTAGGAACCTCTTGTTGGCAGTGTCGAGGCCTTGTGACGTTAGTTTGGGTTTGGATTGGACCTCCATGGTTCATACTCAGATTTACCATATAAAGAAAAAAATTCTGGTTGATCTAAAACATTGTAATGGGGTTTTCCTTGGTCGGCAAAAAAGGATTCCGAGATAGAACAAGATAAAATCGTGTATAAAGGGGTGCATCCAATCACTCTTGAGTCAGCCAACCCTAACCTTTTGGAAACTAGAGTTTTGGGTTTTCAGTTCCCAACAGGATTGGAAGAGTTTGGGGATATCTTTTCCAAATATGTTTCTAGGATTACCACCCCTAAGGGGTAGGGAATTCTGTTTTGGATGGGTACTTCTATAGTTTTGAACCAGACTTCTCCAGGGTAGTGGCACCCACAACAACTTTGATGAAGAAGGGGGAGCCTTATCTATGAATGGAGAAGGGTAAACAGAGTTTTCTGGAGCTGAAACAGTGATGATTTCTAGAGTTAATCTAGAACTATGACTCCGAGATAGTCTGTACTACTAGGAAATGGAATGTGGAAGCAGACGCATTCAGCCGAAGGTCTGGTATATAGGTGCTGAGTGAGGCATCAGAGTATATAGTTGCGCTGTGGATATCCTTCATGGATAAAGAAGAATAAGCTTACCTATAGTTTATGATTGTTACTCCCCCAATTCTTCATCGAATTCCGGAGGCACAGCTTATGACGCTGACTGTGAAGCCCAAAATTCTTAGATATTCTTAGTATGGTCTCTTGATGGATTTTCTGAAGGTGGGGAGAACATCATCATCTTTAGAGGATGCACCATGGTTATAGTGATGCTTCAGGCGGAGGTGTTGAGGGAGATCCATAAATTCCATTTAACGGTACATCCTGGAGTGGCGAAGATGTAATAGGGCCTCCAATGTTAGTACTGGTGGCTAGGGATGAAGGAAGACATGGTAGAATTTTTATCATGATGCCTCACCTTTTAGAAAGTGAAGACTGCATAGAGCGAGCCGAAGTCTTGTGGTGATAGGAGGTGGAGACCTTTGGAGTTCGAGGACGGAGACTATATCTTCCTACTAGTCTAACCATGACGATGTTTGTGGATATTTGGACGAGGTTTTAAGATATAATCGAGATTTATCGGACCATTTATGATACTTCGGACGATTGAAAAGGTAAAATTCAACTTGTATCTTCCACCGTAGTTGGAGAGGGTGCATGTTGTCTTCTACATATCTCAGATGAGAAGATACGTGTATGACTCATCTCTCATCATCATCCACAACGATCTGTACTTTGATGACGAGGCAATGTTTTTGGAGGTTCCTGTAGAGATTTAGGATCGACTGGGGCAGGTCCTTCGTGGGAGGTCAATACCTCTAGTGCGCATTCTCTAGGAGCAGAAGAACATCTAGGAGGGAACATGGGAGTGGGAGGCTCAAATTCATGCTCAGTACACCCATTTGTTACCTTAGTCTATGTTATGGATTTCAGAGAAAAAAAGACCTAATGTGGGGAAAATGTAATGACCCAAATTTTCCATAATTTTTTTAATTATGTGAAATTATTTTGAGACTGTGAAATTTGACAGCGCGTGATTCTGAGGCCCAGGATTCCTATAATGATCCTTCAATGTTTTTAAGATTTTATTAGCACAGGTAAGTAGTTTTCCTAAAAAGTGGAATAACACACAACTGGTTTCATGGATCATAAATCTAAGAGAACCGTTGCATTCAAGATAGAAGGTTTACCCTAGGCGTGACAAAATTTTAGTTGCTGCAGGCCTCCAGTGGAAAAACCAAAAAATGGCATAACCATAAAAAAAATAATTAAATAAAATTATTTTATTTTTCAAATTCTTATAACTTGTGAACGGTAATTCGAATTGAAATTACCAAACCACCACTGAACTCATTTGAGTATGATTTCCTTTGACTGATACTAACATTGTCTGGGGTGGGCCACTAGTGAAGGTTAGTTTTTGGCCATAAATAAAAAATTAAGTGACAATTATTTTATTGTAAAATCTATAACTACTAAACAGTACCTCGAATTTAAAATCTGAGAGTACCATTGAGTTTTTTGGGATGTGTTTCTATTAGGAAAAGCCTAACCTCGACCAACGCATGTTGAGGGTAGATTTTAATAATTTTATGAACTTTTTTAGTCAGGTTTAATAAATGTCGTGTGTAATTTTCTAACATTATAACCAATGCTCGGATTAAAAATCTGAGGGCACCGTTGAATCCACTGTGTCAGGATTTTCTTAAGGAGGCATTACTTTGACTATAGTATGTCTGGAAAAAATGTTGTGTTTTTGACTTTTTAATGAATTATAAACATAACTAAGTTAATTTATATTTTCTTTCTTTCCCTCCAATAGACAAATGGCAATGAGGGACAAGTGGTATGTCAAGCCCAAAAATGTCATGACCATTCAAACCTAATTAATGACTTTGTTGGGTAATTAGGAAGGTTCCTAATTAATGAACCCCTATTAATTCCCAATTTACATACTTACCCTCACCCTATCCTATTTATGTGGAGCTTGAGGAGTGGTGCCAGCAGTGCTTCATCAAGCTACAAAGTGATGACATTGTCTGGAGACGCCTAACCCATGGAGGATAGTTCCAGTTATGGCGAGCGGTGATGAGCGACACTGGAACCCAAAACGGAATATCGATGATCAAGAGACGTCGTTGGAGGATAGCTGTAGGCACAATGAATACCAAGCCACATTGTCATCCTTGGGTGTTTCTCCATCATTCTTGTGGAAGGGGTTTGATTATTTTTTGAATTCCCATGAATTTCATTGAACCCTTCAATCCTCCCTATTGATAATGAACTAATGACAAGGGAGCAGGCTTAAAGAACCCAAACAGAACACTATACTACTTTTCTACCCCTATGTACTCTGTGGAAGATGGTTGGCATGAAAACACTAATAGAGTATGAAAGAGGTGGCACACTGATGCTTGCCACAAGAGGAGTCCGCTGCACTAAGCCACAACGGTCATCAAAGTAGTTGGCACTGACCGGCCATGGAGGAGGTGAGAAATGCCACTGATGAGCTAGGGACCACAGCTCATATGCCGAGGTGGTTGGAGAAGGAAGATGAGACATCGACTAGTTGCATAAGGGGAGATGGTGGGACCATCGCTCCTCCGGTGACCAGAGGGCAGTGGCCAAAGCCGCAGCGGAGGCAGAACCTGCGCATACACAATGGGATTCATGGCGCCCATGTGGCATCGCTATTTCACAAAGATAAATGGCCTTTGGTCCATTCAAGATACTAGGGGTAAAATCCTCTCCCCTTTCCAGTTTCGGAAAATTTTGGGTCTCCCCCTTGCGGGTCGTGCCTCTTGCGGTCTAGCCTCCACCTTAAGGGTTGCGCCTCTCGCTGTCGGGTCACCCCCTTGCAGGACGCACCTCCTGCGGCCACACCGGATCTCAACCAAGTGGACCGAGCCTACCATGGTCTAGTTCAGATCGGTTCGGGCCGGGTCGGACTGGACTCGGGCCCCACTAGACCCATTAACACTTAAAGGTCCATATCGTGAGAATGAGAAGACCATTTGAAAAATAGTCTGCGGTGTTGTGATCCTTTGATCGAGATGGTCCTTTGGGTATACTATACTTTAGTTTTGGAGATAGATGGAGAATGGTTGGGCTGGATCGAACCAAAATCCAACCAGGCCCTCAGAACTAAAATACTTATAACTCACAGACTGGGCGCCTGATTGACGTATCGTCTGTCACGTTGGAACCCTTAAAACATAACAGTACTTTGGTTTACATATTTTGGAATCTTATAATTAGTCATGGCATGACCGATATTGCGAGGGGAAGATTCTATGGAACTCAAGTGCACTGGGTGCATGGAATCCTGTGTCAGGATATAATGTGAAGGAAGAACATCAATCCTATGTGGGTCAGCATCTATTGATCCTATGGGGGTCAGATACTATCAAATATTTGTGGTTTAACGATCAGTGATCCTCTATGGGTCAGCACATACCAATCATATGTGGTTCAGATCCTATGTGGGTCAATGACGGTTAGTACCTATCGATTCCATGTGGGTCAGCAACAGTTCATCTTAACAGACTAAGATTGTCTAGCTTACAAATAAGCATGTGTACTTATATACTTATGTTATACCGCGTCTGAGATGAGTCTTTATCCTTTTTGGTGTTAACTTCATGGTATTACCTATGTGGTACTTTTACATTCATGGTGTTACCTATGTGGTACTTTTATCTTTGTGGTGTTACATGTGTGGTCCGTCAATCTTGATGGTGTTACCAGTATGGTACTTCTAACTTCGTGGTGTTACTTGTGTGGTACTTCTACCTTCGTGGTGTTTCCTCTTTGGTAATTCTATCTTTATGAAGTTACCTATGTGGTACTTCTATCTTCGTGGTGTTAGCTATGTGGTACTTCTACCTTTGTGGTGTTATCTTCATGGTGTTACCTATGTCGTACTTCTATCTTTGTGGTGATATGTGTGTGGTACTTCTATCTTCGTGATGTTACCTATGTGGTACTTTTACCTTCATGGTGTAACCTTCATGGTGTTACCATCATGGTGTTATCTTCATGGTGTTACCTGTTTGGTACTAATATCTTCGTGGTGTTGCCTATGTGGTACTTCTACCTTCGTGGTGATTTCTTCATGGGGTTACCTGTGTGGTACTTCTATCTTCATGTGTTAACTGTGTGGTACTTCTATCTTCGTGGTGTTTTCTATGTGGTACTTCTACAAATGTGGTGTTAACTTTGTGGTATTCTTCCCTCATGTATGAGATGGGTATGTCTTGATAACTTAGGTATATGTATGATCATATAACTAAGTAGTGTTGATTTCTATTGCTTTGTGCTTTGTGATTGAGGTATTGATTTGTGGTATTTCCTTTTTGGAACTCTAGGAGACCAACGAGGGTCTTAGTGTCCCTACTGAGTATCATTATACTCACCCCTGCACAGCCTATGCCCACACCTTATTCTGTCTTGTGCAGATGAAAAACAACATTGACCAAGGCTGAGGGAGCTGAGAATGAATGGTACTCATAGGTGGGCCATTTGGCTTGATGTGACGCAGGGACTAATGATCATGAGTTGTACCTACCCTTCAGGTAGGATCCGCGGTGGATGATCCAAGAGCAGTTTTTCTCTTTTCAGTTGTATTGTACCTTTTAGTTGTACTTGTACTTTTACAGTTGGGCTTGTTTTCTAGCCCCTTTACTTTCTACACACTTTTTACTATATAATTTTACATAGTGGTGGATTCTTGTTGTGTTCTTGTACTATATTTATTTACAAGTTAAACGGAAATTCATTCCCATTTTAGGGATATGCCTTTTCATCTTTAGTCACTAGCCCCTGGCCTATGAAATGCGGTCTTTGGTAATCATGGCACAGGCCCCGAGGGATGGGTCATGACAGTTATTATCCATATTTGAATCGGTGAATATGGTATAATAAATTATTTATCCTCATGGTAATGATAAATTATTATTACAGATTTAGTGGGATAACTTCAGGCTCATGATACTAATTTTTATGACTTTAAACATATTTTAATATTTCTCATGGACTCTATAAGGAACAATTTTTCTGCTTAATGAAAAATATATATAATTATCCACACTAATTCTATAATTCTAAACCAATAAAGTTATTATCATATATAATTCCCTCAAAAAACTATTTCTAGGTACCATTAACTAAAAAACCATTCCATTTGACCATAAAAAATTCCAAAATGGTCATAGATGTATAAACATAAAAGAAAATCTAGTTTCCATTCTTGGATGTCCATAAAATGATCCATTTTGGAAATTATTTCATGACCATAAATGTTTTGAAATAAAAATTTATGATATAAAAAACTACAAGGGTTTATATTACATTCAAAGGGAGACATAAGAATCTATTTTCCTGGGCTCAATCCCAAATCCACAAAACTTATGAAATCTTTGGATTGTGATACATTCTAAATTTCATTGTTGTGTGAATTTAAAGAATAATTTTTTTAATTAATGGTGGATAATATATAGAATGTTTTTCATATATATATATATAACCTATTATACATACAATATTTTTAAAATTTTCTGTTAGAACTATTTTTTCTAAAGATACATGGCCTTTTGAATGGATTGATTTTGGAATGTTTAAAATAAATATAATTGTGATGTATTGAAACCATGTCCATTCCAAATAAGAAGAAAAGGTAAATATATTGTAACGAAAAACATTTTATAATGGCGGATGTACATAATGAGTAACTAAATTTTGTACTAGTAACATTATCAACGAGTAATAATAACAATGAATTTTATTAAAGGATACATATGATTAATTAGGGGGATACATAAGTGTAATATTGTTTGGTTTTAGTTCTCACTGGGGTTAAAATGGTAATGGTTTGATAGATCTGAGAATCTATTGGTATCCATGTCTGATTAGAAGAAAATAAATTATGAATAGATGGAAGTGAAATAGAATTAACTGCCTAAATATAAAATTTGAACTGTTTTTCTATCGTCAAATGAAAAATTATAAACCATATAGAAAATTTTATTTTTTTCATGGCTGTGTTTCTTCCTTTGTTTATCTTTTTTTTGTGTATTCAAGAAGGCTTAATTAGATAAAAGAAATTTAGAGGATTAATTTTGAGATTTTTTTCCAACATTGGATTTTTAAATCATGTGTCATTAATTTTGGAACATTATAAACTTCTTCCACAAATGTGGTTCCATAAGAATATTTTGGAAACATGTTAGTTTCAATAGCACATGTAGTATCAAAGATTTTCTTTGAAAGAGATTATAGTGAGATTATTTCATAAGAAATTTCCCATTTTTTTGGGATTTCACTTCCTCAGATGTAATTTTTTGAGAATAAGGTAGGGTTTATGAAGGAAAATTTAATAGATTAAATTTTTTATTCATGAAGATTTAAATTAATGATTATCTATTTAAAGGGTATCTAGAGTTTATTTTTTAAAGGTTTATTCTCGAATCAATTTAAATGTATGTTAAGAGAATTAAATATTTTAGAATAATATATAGAAGTATTCCATCAATAAAATCATCTATGAATATAGATATATTTTTAACAATAGTTTGATAGTTAAAACAAAATATGGACTCCACAATAAACTCGAAATGAAGGACATTCTGATATAAAATTTTAAAATAAAGAGTGTGGGATTAATCCAATGACTCCATTCACGCTTCCTTAAGTTCATCACTATATTTCAAAAATAGTTGAATAAAATGGAAAATTCTAAAAATTGAATTAATGAGTACACGTGTTGAGGTGTTACTCAGTTAACTGGAGTGGATCTAGAGAAAGAACAAAAAAAAAACACTTTTCACCGATGTTTAACTGAAACCATATAATCTATTAATTTTAAACAGTATATACCCATGATTTCAAGGGATTCATATAAAATGATAAATTATTCATACAATATATGAAGCAAAATCATCGACTAATGGAATGAGAAATCAATTTATGCCCATGGTCCCTCTGAAACGTCATATTGTTTATTGAATGTGGATAAAAGAAATTGAGCAAAGATATATGGTGGGAATAAGAAGTTGTATAGAATTTATGGGGAGTTCGTGTTGGTATAGGTGATGTAGATGAACCTATTTTCTTAGTGTTGGAATAGATCACTAGTGTGGGGGGTAGTAGGTGGCGATGAATTTATGAGAATGTAGGCACAAGGAAGACACATATATTAGGGAGTTATTTTTATTTATTTATAGTTTCTCACTTATTTTTCTCATTTTAATATTTATTTTTCTTACAAACAACTCTAATAAAATTTATTTAAAATATAATTTTAATTGTATTTATAATATAATTTTTATTGAATCAAATATTTATTTATTTGAAATGTTTTCAATATTTATTGTAATGAATCATAACTATGAAAATTTTGTAACAAAAAATATATATCATTATAAAAAAATAATTTGGAAGATATAATTTTACCAAAATTATTAATGTTGAATATATAAATAATAATTGATACTTATATTATAAAACTAATACAAAACATACTATCGAATCTAGTAACATCTGATGATGAACATAAAATATATATGTAACTATCATATTTGAAATAAATAATTATAAATAAAGTTTATAAAAGTATTAAGTTATGAGTAAAGATAAAAAAATAGCTGATTAAGATTGTTATTTTTTATACAGGACGTTAGTGCATGTATATAGAAGAGTTGTAAAAGGTATGTGTCATTTTTAACTATTATCAATTACATGAGACATTTTTTTGAAATTTCACAGCATCATATATTATTTATATTGTGACTACTTATTGATTTAATTTAATTAAAATTATATCTTTCATTTCAGGAAAGTTTAAAATTTATTCCATTATAAACCTCTTATTTTATTATGATTCATAAGTTAACATAACTATAAGGGTTTCTTTTTCAATATCAACTTTAAATCAGGATGACTTTTTAATGATTATCTATTAGGGGAATTTTAATGCTCTATAGTTTTACAAACCCTACAATTTTCTTATTATCTGATTATTTTTTTGGTTTTCTATGTTTTATTGCTATTTTATTTTCCCTAGAAGCTCATTATTTACCTGTTGTAAAGAGACCGACCCAACCTATTTTTTTCAGGAATCCACATATTTTCTTATATTATTCATTGGACACTTCTATGAATGTCCTTATATAAGCCTCAAAAATTTATTAAGGTCTTTTTATACTAACATTACAATATTTAAAAGTTTTAACAACTTTTTTAATATTTAAAATATGGGTCATTATCATCTATGTGTTAAAAATATACCTTTTAACATTTTCCTTCTGAACACATCATTCTTCCATCATTGAATTTTTCTATGAAACATAAAATCTAAATATTCATGTTTTATAAAAGAAATTAATGTTATCATAGTTTTATAAAATATTACTATTTATATAATCTCTTTCCAAATGTCAAACAATGTATTTTATTTCCAATGAAAGTTTCCTAATTCCCCTAAATATCAATTTCACCAAATTCAACATCCTTTTAAATATTTTATACCTGGCCAAGGATATACCTTAAATTATAAAATTATACTAATTTCTTTTTATTTATTATTAATTTTTTCAAATTAAATTTTCAATAGTTTTTTTGCAATAAATGGAATGATCCATCATAACTTTTTTCTTACCTAGCATTACAAAATGTATACAAATGTTCTTTTATCCAATAAACTTCCACAATGAATGATATATAATTCTCCTCTTTGATTTATGGGTGTTCATCTAAATTTAATACATATATTTAGGGGATAAAATTTTGACTTAAATATATACCCTTTTTATCTATATGGTGTAAATACTATATTTTTCATCATTTTAATAAAACGTTATTTACCAAAAATATTATTCAATATATTTGGATTGTCATTTTTTCTATGGGTTTATAATTTTATGATTAAACATTTTAATTATGAATTATTTATGAGTTTTTTTAATTGTGTGATTCATGAAGATGATGATTCCCTATTCTATTTTCTCTAGCACATTTTTTGGTTTCATAATGTCATGAAATAATATCTTATATTTATTATATAATGTTTCTAAACTCATTTGATTCATTTCTTATGTCATGTTGATTGTTATTCTATTACTCGTGATACATGACCAATTATTTATTGCATATCATATTATTTTATTTATATCTAGGTAAAATGATTATATTCTCATATTATGATCATTGAATATTATAAATTATTATGACTTATGTTTACCACTAGAGAGTTCTTGATGTTTCTTATTTTCTTGTATTTTTATTTTTCGAGGTTATAAAGAAGAATATTATAGAGACATAGTATTTTTATACAAAGTAATTTCATCTTTTTATATTTATATTCAATGAATTACACAAATAAATTATTATAGACCATAATAGTTTACAGTATTTGATGAATTGATACATAATATTACTATTTGTTGAAATATCTTCAACATCTGGCATAACGATCTTCACATTTTTACTCTTAAAAAATATACCATACTTAAAACATTTCTTCATAACGTAGGGAAATGAAACCTATTAAATTGTAATCTAAAATGTGCATTAAGGTTAAATAAGAGAGATTTAAACTTATAATGAGAATATGTGTTTTTGAAGATGATAATAACATTTCAAAACATTAGCATGCATATAAAGGATCATAATATTGAGTTATGAAATAAATATTGAAATTTCATAAGACATAAGTCATAAAGAAATAAAATAACATAACATAGGAGAGTAATTAAATGTAATAAGACATAGAGTTTTTTTATAAACATAATAATATAAAATCATTTCCATAGTTGTTGATTCTCAACAAAATGGTTAGTAGAATGGATTCACACCGCAAATGATCATAGTAGTAAAGATTCACTCCCAAGATCATCATTGTGGGAAAAGTCCCTTAATAATCTGATTTCACTCCCATTTATAGTATTTTTTATCTAATGGGTTATAAATATTTACCCAATACATTAGAGAGAGATATAGGTCCCACAAATATCATAATGAGATCCATATTTATGAGTGAAAAAAATCATAAAACATTAATCAAATAAAATCCTAAGAAATGAAATGGTTTTTATAAAAATATCATCATATCAAAAAATATTTAAAAAAGAAATGTATCAAAACCATTTCTTCATTTCATCGTAGATTAACCCATGGAAAAAAGAAACCAGTTTCATAATATTTTTATCATGGTAAAACTCATTTAAGGGTAGTGGAATTTATAAACATATTTTCATCAAAAAACATTTACAGAAAGAATGATAATTTTATCTTAGGTGAATAACCCCAGTAATGTATAATATACATAAAAATAAGTCATTTTATATATAAAAATATTTTAATGACAAATTACATGGAAAATTTCATGAGTAAGGTAATTTTTCATTACAAAAAATTTAAAAACTAATAAATAATTAAATATTTTAGAAATAATGTTCCTTGAAAATAATTTTTTAATCATATAAAAAATTATGTAATAAAATTTTGAGTCATGATAGTATAAAATTTTATACATTTAATACAGGTTAAAATACTGATTCAATTCATATTTTTGGTAAAATACATACAAGAATTGATTGGAAAATAAAAATAAGATTCCTTTCAAAATAGTTTGAAAAAATTAAAACATTGGTAAAATTTTCATTAATAAATAAATTTGATAATTTTTAAAAAATTTCTGAAACATATTTTTATGGAAATTTGTTTTGTAATAAAAAGGTTTTTCGTACGAAGAAAATAATAAAGATGTTTTCTCAAAAAAAAAATTGAACTCTTCAGTATATAAAGAGAGGAAAATTAATGGAAGAAATATATTATTTAGATGTAAATATTTTATTAGAAAATAAATATGTTTCTTGATACATAGATCATAAAATACTATCATTGTATTCATAATCAGGAGTAAACCTGATAAAAGATGAGATTATAACATGAAACCCTTATCACATTGGTATCTTTGAATCTTATGCCCTGTGAAAAAATACTATTAACTGAAACATGAGAAATAATGGAAAAAATACATTCATGATATTATTTTTTAAAGGGGTTTTATATACACTTCATAAAAGAAGATAGTTGTATAACATAAACAAATGTATCTAGAAGAAAAATTGAAACAAAAATCCCTTACCTCATGTCACGACATCCATCATAAATGTTAAAACATTATATATAATAAAAATTATTTTATTATAAAAATGTTACAAAATCATAAAAATAATTATAATATCATATAAAATCCTCTTATAAGGCTTTAATTCTAATTTATTAATAGTTCTGTTATAAGATCATTACTTCAGGGTGCTAACAGCTTCGTTTTCCAGAGAGTTTATGTTCAGTAGATTTGGTTCTTGTACTCTTATCATCATTAGAAAACCATCATATATTTAAATATGAAATTATTATCATATATTTCTATTATATAAATATTCATATTAGTTGACAATAGATACAAATAAAATTTTTAAATGCACCATTCATAGAGATGGTCGGCTGTACTTAGGCAAAAATGATGTTTCTTTCTTTTGATAGATGAAACAAAAGAAAAGTAACTAATTGTTAAACTTTAGAGAAAAATTATTATTTCAAAAATATAATATATTTTCATTAACATAATCTACATTAAATTCCATGTAATGAATTTGTGATAACGAATCACATCACATTGTGAGAAGGTATTCCACTATACACACGAGCGCCGTTAGCGTATCCCCCCCAAATAAAAACTAAAAGGGTATATGTGATATTATATTTTAAGAATTGAAATTATGTTACAAATATCATAGAAATAAACTGAATTCGTCATTATACCCAACCATGATAAGTGGTTATGGGAAATAAATTATGTTTGTTTGTGATGGGCTAGTTCACTGTACACAAGTTCAAAGGTTTAATTTCCCATTAGAGGGATATGTACAAGGATATAAGTCATGAAGTTAACATAAAAATATATATGTATATAAAATTTATGGAATTTATTATACCATAATTGTCTAATTATATTTTTTGCAGTTGGAAGAAGAAATAAAATGAAAATTCATAGTTAAGGGATATACCATTTCATTGGGGAACTCATTTTGGTTTCAATCTAAAGCCTTCATAGGAGGGTTTAATAATCAAAATAATGCCTATAATACATAATTATTGAATTTAAGAAGCTTTTTGGGTATTTAATGGCCTATCCAAAAAGATATTGGAGTGTGTAGATGAGAGTAGTAGAGAGGTACTTATATTAGTTGGTAAACAAACTTACTTGGAAACTACTTGGAATTATCGTAGAAGTATCTAAAATTAAAAAGTATTTCCCATGGAGAATATTCTAAATGAAACTAGATAAAATCATTAGAATTATAATATGTATTTTTATTCCATTAAATTTGAATTATACATGTTTTGGGTCATTTTTTAACCTTATCATTTTAGTTTAACCTCCGGGAAAACCCATTTTTACATTATTTGCACTAAGTAATTTTTTTATTTATACAATTAATTATGATCATATATTAAGTTGAAGATGATAGATAATGTAATATATTGTAATTAAAATTATCTAATACATTTTACAAATTTTAATTCATTGAATTTCAAAAACTAATTTTAAAACATAACCCGTAGATGCGATGAAAACACGGGTTTTTGTGAATTGTAATTTTCAAGAACCAGAGAATTTTATAATAACTACATATCAAATAATAATCATTATATGAATCTAAATTGAAATATATTTATATATAATATATACATTTCATTTAAAGAATCAATAATTATGGATTATTTTAATTAATTAAAATGTGGATACATTATTCACATTAATATAGTTTTTCGAAAATAACTCAATTTTTAAACCGAACAATAAACTTATACTAAATTATAATAAAAGGTTTATTGAAAAGAAATTTATTAGATTAAATATAAATAAAACATACTTATGTTACTTTATAACATATTTTTGGATTTTTAATTACTTAATTTATTATACATAACTGATAGTTTTACAAAAATCCATAATTTTCACTATTCACTAAAAAAATGTGTAACACCCCAACCTTCTATGGTACGCTTCTCTTTGAATAATGTGATAGCGTGTGTTGTACGAAAAATCGAGTTCTAACACACCACAACCAATCAAACTAGCCGTCATGAATAGTAATACCTACTTTTCGAAATTATATATATTTTATATTTCAAAATAGACTTCATTTTTGGATTCGGAATATCGAAATTATCCTAAGTTGAATTTTTGGTATTTTTCGGAGAACGTCCAATTTTTATAAAAAGTGAAAAATAATTAAAAACAACTTTTTAATCAAAATAATTTATAATGATAAATTATACTATTGAGTGGTTTTAAGGTATAATTATAATATATTTTTACCATTTAATCCAATGGTGTTCATTAGAATTAATTTTACTTTGAAATTGGACATAAACAATTGTCAATCTTTTGATATATATTGTTTCTTAAAAACACGCTATTTGTTGTGACAGCGGAAATTAATTATAAAATTAATTAACGCAACTTATATGTTTGGAATTTTTTAAAATAGGTATCATTTTTTAATTCGGAATATCAATTATAGCTTAGGGTGAAATTTTGGCATTGTTCTGAAAAACTTCAATTTTTGATGAATAGTGAAACCACTAAGTGGTAGTTAAAAAACTGAATTTTTCATAAAACATAATTTTAACACTTCTGTGAGTGGAATCTCAAAAATCCGAGAGACGCGGTTAATATCAAATAGTAAAATGTGGTTCAATGAGATGAAAATAATTTTTGGTGAATTGTAACTTTTTTACTTTTATTTACCATGGTTAAAAGTAAATAGGGTAATTAAGGGTAAAAATGATATTAATATTACCCTAACATATATCCAAATTCTATTGGACAAGTGTATCTCGACCAAAAACAACCTTAGGAATAAAATATTATCATTTAGGTCCACTTGGATTAGATTAGGACATTTATTATTATTTAATTCAAAGAAGAGTTAAGAGAGTTAAAATCAAATTTTATTTACTAAAACATTTTTAATATTGGGTTATACATAAGATAAATTCTATTGTAAATATTCATTAGAAAGGTAAAAATACTTCCTACATAATTATATTTTATTTATAATTTTTAGACATTAAATAATTTAATTTATATATGACATAATGATGATGCAGTAATTACCATAATAGTGAAAAATTAAAATAATTGATATTATAAATACCCAAATAAATATAATTTGAGACCTTTTATGAATTAATCTAATTTTATAGGTTAATATGACATGTTAGTATTGACTTAATTAACTTATTTTGAATTAATAATTCTGTTATGATTTTCAAAAAAATCAATTATTGAATAGTGTCAAAATTGACATAAAAGAGTTTTTGAAAAACATATTATATTATTAATTGATATTAAATACTTAAAAAACTACTGATCGGCCAAGGAACTTATATCATGATAGGTGTATTATTAATGGACCTATTGGGGGTCTCTTAGATGTATATTGTATGTTTATTAACTATATAATATAAAAATACAAATTGACATGGTAAATGTCAAACTAATTAACTAAGAGTTAAAACTAAACGATAAGGTTAATATAATGACCCAAACCTATCTAAATTATATTGGTTGAGTGGTTTTAGACCCATCCTCACCTTAAAATTTAAATAATACACTTTGGAGCCATTATAAACCTAATATGAATTTAATATAAAATAATATTTCTAGCTTTTCCAAAGGTTCCCCTCACCACTCTTATAAAAGGGCACTCCCCCTTCTCATTAATTAACACCTTAAAAAACTTTTGGTTCGGCCAAACCCATCACAAATGCTCTCTAAACTTCCCTCAATACAACCTAGAGGCCTCAGTTTGATCAGAAAGCCAACCTATGGTGCCCTTTTTATCAAATCAAAAAGAAGAACCCGAAGAAGAGGTAATGTTTTCACCACAGTTTTTCAAATTCATTTCTTCTTCAACTTATTCTTTCTTTGTTATTCCCATTATAAAATAATGAATCCAGTTTCTACTATATACTTTAATATTATTATAAATATGGTACAACCATATTCAGTATTCTATCCATCCTTTGAATGACATGTCACGATACTTGCGTATGTACGGCTTACCGTCTCCACGTCGTGGTGTAATTGTTATTCAATATATTATTATTTTGATGGGTATAATAATGATTTTTAATTCTTGTAAATAATAAATATAACATGATAATGATTCTGTGTATATTATATACCATCCAATTATATATTATTTTAATATTAAAAATAATGATATTATCGCTCGTGCGTACGTACGGACTACCGTCTCCACGAACGTGATTAGATTCATTCTCCATCGTATCCATTCATGTATAATTATCATTTGATTATTTAAAAATAATGTTCAAGGACATGATATCATTCTGTATATGAATAATATAAAACCTATCCATGATAAAAATGTCTCACGTAACAAAACATATAAAAGAAAATGAGTAAGTTAACACCCGAAACAATGATAATACAAAGATATTATTAACAAATCAATGTTAAAAGATCATATATGATATCATATTAATGTATATGATTCTTGAATAATTTAATAACAATTATTTCACCATTATATAGGAGGATAACCTACCCTCAACCAAGGAAAAGTAAACGGTAAGGGTTTATTTAACAATCTCTTCATTATCCGAGGTTGTTTATACGTAATAATCAACTAGGATTTCATTATCATCCACATCAATGTTTCTTAAAAATGAATTTCAAAACATTTTTACTATTTAATAGAATATGGGTTAAAGTCATTTATACCCTTGTTTGACATTTTATAAGAGGTTTATAAAGGAATCTTTCCGTTGTTTTCCAAATAAGGTGATTTTTAACCTTTATGACAGAATTAAGGTAAGAATGTTTTTTAACTTATACAGTGGGTGCGTCTATTTTCCGCCATTATAAAATTGTCGAATCTTCCTTTACAGGATTATAATAATATTTTAAAATAAAATGGTTTTTATAAATATATTACTCTTAAATAATTTCAAAATAGAAAGAGATATTTTTCTAAAAAGAGTTTTGATTTCATCTATGTCAACATCCTTTGATGGATTTTACGCTTATTTGAAGTTGATTTATTATGATACAAAACTTCTATATTGTATTGAATGTTTTGTGATATGTTTGACTGTGGATGTGTTATTTTTATTCCATTCATGGTTTATGGCTAAAGTATTTACATTTTGTATGCTAGTATTAATACGAATGTTTATGTTATGTTTAGAACTTTTCATATGGGAATGCATTGGACTTAATATGTGATGGGTGGAGCCCGATATAGCTCCTCGATGCATCGGTAGGTCTCACGAGACAAACTAGTGTCTTGGAACAAGGCCTTGACAAAATATTATTTGTAGTATTAGAACGAGGCCTTGGCTATGTGGTTATGATAGTCTGGCATTATGCATTCTATCATTATGAAAGTGGTTAGTGATATTGCATGTGATTATTCGATTAGTAGAATATCCATGTGAATAAGTAAATGGAATTATTTCATTTTATTTTTTCCATACTATGTTGAAGTTCAAGTTTAAAAGGCTTTTTTTTAGTTATACATTTCCTTAAATGTTTATTCTTATTTATGAAAGTTTCCGCTATATTGTTATCCTTACTGGGCATTTGACCTCACCTCTTTTCTATGTTTTATTTTTTTCCAGGATGTGAAGAAGTAAATTACGAATGACCTGTAGGGATAGTATGAGGGGATAAGAGTGTGGAATATGGAGACTATGTTGTTGTAGTTTTCATTTTTATGATCTAATGTAAAACTTTATGAATATATCTAGTGTTTCCAAGGCTACTAAACTAATCGGTCTTTCGAGACTTGATCATTCTTGTGATCATGCCAATGTTATATAATAATGCATCGACTCTGGGTAACTGGGGTCGGGGAGTTACAGTTGGTATCAGAGGAAGTTCAGTACAAACCTTGGAAGCTATATTTAGATAAACTCTGATTGGAGGACATAGATTTAAGATGGACTTTGAGGATTAGTATAGAAGAAATTCCTAGAATTTTGGTATTGTAGAGATTTTGTGAGTTTTACGAGCAATACATCCCTGTCTGGATACGAGAAGGTAGAGGCGGCTCTGGCATAGATGTACCTAGGGGTAAAACCCAAAAACACTAATTTGAGATAGACTCAAATGGGAATGGGTTCACGAAAACAGGCCTTGCTGCACTCTTGGTTACGGCACTCCCAGGTCATATTCTTAGGATAACTCTCATTTTCTTTACAAATAATTATGAAAGGTTTATGAGTATATAATTACTCAATGAAAACATTTTTATGATTATGTATTATATCCATAAATAGTTCAATTTATGTTAAGTGTTTTATAAGTATGGAATTATGTATTTTGATTCATAAACTGATCTAGTTTATGCCATTGTTTAGAAATGGCGCCTAGTGGAAGAAATGGAAACTGTATCAATGGACGCACTCCATGTAGGGATTTCCCTCCTACTCATGATAATTATAGTGGAGCTAGGGATGCAACTGGTGCCGATCAGCTAATCACCATACTGGGACAACTCACTCAGGTTATGAATAATAACCTTACCCGTATGGTGCACCCTGATCTGCAGCGTGGAGGATCAATGTTAGATCGCTTCCTGAGGCAACAACCACCAATGTTCAATGTGTGTACAAATCCCTTAGTAGCTGAGCAATGGATAAATTCCCTAGAGAAAATATTTCAGGCTTTGGGGAGTAGTGAAAGGGAAAAAGATATCATGGCAGTTTACCACCTCACTGGAGATGCTGATCAATGGTGTTCATTGATTCAAAACCCAAAGGAAGATGATGAAGTATAAAATATGGAATGGAGGGTGCTCAAAAATCTTTTTTTAGAAAAATACTTTCCTCGTGACCATCGAGCAGATATGGAAAGACAATTTCTGAGTCTGAGACAAAAGGAGGATGAGAATGTCGCAAAGTATGAGGCTAACATTACAAGGTTATCAAGGTATACTAGAGATTATATACCTAAACAAAGAAGTAAGATTGATTTTTTATATGATGTGTTAAAACACTTCTCTGACGAGCATTAGTCTCACAATCCTTCTGATCGTACGAAGACATTGTCTCATGTGCTATCAAGACCGAAAAGGAATTCTATAAGTCTTATGACTTTAAAGCAAAGCAAGAGAAGAAGAGATCTGCCGATCAATCCGTGAATGGAAATAAGGGGAAGAAGGGAAAGTTTGAATATCAATCCTATGGTAAATGTGGGAATATACACCCCGGTACGTGCATGATGGGAATGGGTATCTGTTACAAGTGTGGTGAAAAAGGCCACCAAGCTCGTGATTGCAATGGGAAGAAAGAAGCTACCAATGTTTAGTGATACAATTGCAGGAAGATGGGACATTATGCAAATGAGTTTCCTAAGCATCAGGGGAACTTACCTCAGAAAAGGACAAGGGATCAAGGCCAAGCTTATGCTATCACTACTGCTGAGGTAGAAGCTCCAAAAGACATGGTGGAAGGTAATTTAACGGTTTCCTCAAGTTTAGAAAATGTATTATATGATTATGGATCATCGTATTGTTTCATATCTTCCCAGTTTGCTAAATAAATTAGATATTTCCAATTTGATTTAACAAGGGAGTTGTTAGTCAATGCTTTTAAGGGAAGTATCATTGCAACAAAGTTTTGTGAATCAGTCCCCATTAGAGCACATAAATGTTCTTTATCTGCTGATCTCATCATCATACCTATGATTGAGTTTGATATAATCCTCGGTATGGACTAGATTTTGGACCATGATGCAATGATTTATTGTAAGAAGAAGGAGGTTATGATTTTTGATGATGATGATAAGGAACACCTTATATTTAGAGCAGAATCGTCACCACCTAATTCTTATTTATATACACCCCCAGTAGCTCAACTAAATTCAATTATTGGGGAGGAAGAGAATGAAATGACTGTGGGTGAGGAAAGGAATTTTCAAATAAAGGATTTACCTGTTGTGAAAGGATATGTATATGTATTTCCGGAAGATTTACCTGGACATCCTCCAGAACGGGAAGTTGAGTTTTCCATTGATTTAATTCCTGGATCAAGGCCTATATTGAAGACCCCTTATAGAATGGCCACTTTGGAATTAGTCAAACTAAAGAAACAACTAGAGGAATTGAGTAATAAGGGATTTATTCACCCTAGTGTTTCTCCATGGGGAGCCCCTGTTCTTTTTGTTAAAAAGAAAGACTGATCTATGAGGTTACGTATCGACTACAGGGAGACCAATGCTATAACAATAATGAAAAAGTATCCCCTACCTCGCATTGATGATTTATTTGACCAACTGCATGGAGCTCAATACTTTTCAAAGATTGAACTTCGATCTAGATACCATCAGTTTTGTGTGAAGAAGGAAGACATTTCGAAGACAGCATTTCGAACCAGGTACGAGCATTACGAGTTTACAGTAATGCCTTTTGGATTGACTAATGCACCCTCTGTATTCATGGATCTGATGAATAGAGTTTTCAAGGGATATCTCAAAGAATTTGTGGTGGTATTTATTGATGATATATTTGTATACTCTAAAAGCTACAAAGATCATGAAAATAACTTGCGCATTATCCTGAATACTATGAGAAGACAAGAATTATATGGGAAGTTTAGCAATTGTGAATTCTGGCTTCAGGAGATTTCTTTTCATGGACATATTGTATCTAAAGATGGAATCTCTGTTTATCCTTCTAAGTACAAGGCAATCCCAGAATGGCCAGCACCTACGTTTATAACTGAGGTACGCAGTTTTATTGGTTTAGCAGGTTATAATCGACGTTTCGTCCAGAATTTTTCCCGGTTGGCTAACCCATTAAAAAATCTTACACGTAAAGGGGTTAAATTTGTTTGGACAAAAGAGTGTGAATAATGTTTAGAAGAACTGAAGAGAAGATTAGTCAATGCTCTTATATTGAATCTACCATCGGGGAATGATGGGTTCGTTATTTATAGCGATGTATCGAAGAAAATACTTGGTTGTGTCCTTATGCAGAATGATAGGGTTATTTCCTATTCATCACGATAGTTAAAAATTAATGAGAAAAACTATCCTACTCATGATCTTGAGTTAGCAGCTGTGATCTTTAATTTGAAGATATAGAGGCACTATCTCTGTGGTGAAATATGTGAGATTTAACTGATCACAAGAGTTTGAAGTATATTTTCTCACAAAAATAACTCAACATGAGGCAAAGGAGATGGCTTGAATTACTCAAGGATTATGATTGTACGATACTCTACCACCCAGGGAAAGCAAACATGGTGGCAGATGCTTTGAGCAGAAAAGACCATGGAGTTTTGAAAGTGATGAGAATTGAAAGGGATCCAATTTTCATGGATCTTGTGAAGATGGACATGTGAATAACTAGGGAAGGTGAAACATCAATGCTTTTTCAAATGGTTGCCAAACCATATTTACTACAAAGGATTAAGAGTTCTCAGACCGATGATGAAGAATTTCAAAAGAAGATTAAAGCTGTGAATGATGGGAGATTGAGAGACTTTGTGTATGAAGAAGGAATTTTGAAATTCGGGAAGAGACTCTGTGTTCCCGATATACCTGATCTAAAAAGTGAATTGCTTTATGATGCTCATAGTTCCAATTTCTCAATACACCATGGGAGCACCAAAATGTATAGAGATTTGAAGGAACATTTTTGGTGGGAAAACATGATGAGAGATATTGCTTATTTTGTGTCATGATGTATGGTTTGTCAACAAGTGAAAGCTGGAAGGCAACAACCTGGAGGAGTAATGCAACCTCTTCCCATACTAGATTGGAAATGGGACAATATTACGATAGACTTTTTCATGGGGCTCCCAAAGACTCCTAGAAGGAATGATGCAATATGGGTTATTATTGACCGTCTTACTAAGTCAGCACATTTTCATTCTATAAGAGAAGATCTACCACTGGAACATCTAGGAAGACTATATATTAATGAAGTTGTGAGACTTCATGGAGTACCCCTATCGATTGTTTCTGATCGTGATCTCCGTTTTACTTCAAGATTCTGGAAGAGTATTCAAAAATCCCTAGATAATGAACTTCATTTGAGCACTGCCTACCATCCTCAGATAGATGGACAATCATAATAGACTATTCAAACCCTAGAAGACATGTTGACATCTTGCTCACTTGACTTTCAGGGTATGTGGGATCAATATTTACCTTTGGTAGAATTTTCCAATAACAATAGATTCCATTCAAGTATTCAGATGGCACCATATGAAGCGTTATACGGAAAGAGATGTCACACACCAACCTGTTGGGATGACACTGATGAAAGAAAACTTTTAGGTCCAGTACTGGTGGAGGAAACAATGGAAAAGGTGAAGGTAATCCAAAATCACATCAAAGCAGCTCAATGTAGGCAGAAGAGCTATGCCGATAATCGAAGGAGGGATTTGGAATTTCAAGTCGGTGATCATGTTTTCTTGAAGGTATCTTCATGGAAGGGAGTCATAAGTATTGTTAAGAAAGGTAAATTTAGTCCCAGGTATATCGGACCTTTCGAGATTCTAGAACGAATTGGGGATGTAGCTTACCGATTGGCAATGCTGCCAAGTCTCTCCAAAGTTCACGATGTGTCCCGCATATCATTATTGAGGAAATACATTCCTGACCCAACGCATGTACTCACCAATGTGGAATTAGAACTAGAACCTGATCTATCTTATTGCGAAGATCCCGTCATGATTCTTGATACGAGAGAACAAGTGCTGAGAAATCGGACGACGCATCTGGTAAAAGTTTTGTGGACAAACCATAAGATGGAAGAGGCAACGTGGGAACCCGAGGAACTTATGATGAAGAACCACTCGAGTCTTTTTCTGTGGAAGTATTCTAGAAATTTTGAGGTTGAAATTATTTGAAGGAGGGTAGAATGTAACACCCCAAGCTTCTACGGTACGCTTCTCTTTGAATAATGTGATAGCGTGTGTTGTACGCAACATCGAGTTCTAACACACCACAACCAATCAAACTAGCCATTATGAAAAGTAATACATACCTTTTGAAATTATATATATTTTATATTTCAAAATGGACTTCATTTTTGGATTCTTAATATCGAAATTATCCTATGTTAAATTTTTGGTATTTTTCTAAGAACATCAAATTTTTATGAATAGTGAAAAATACTTAAAAACAACATTTTTAATCAAAATAATTTATAGTGATAAATTATACTATTTAGAGGTTTTAAAGTATAATTAGAATATAATTATACCATTTTATCCAATGGTGTTCATTAGAATTAATTTCACTTTGAAATTGACCATAAACAATTGTCTATCTTTTGATATATATTATTTCTTAAAAACACGCTATTTGTTGTGACAGCGGGAATTAATTATAAAATTAATTAATGCAACTTATATGTTTGGAATTTTTTAAAATATAAATCATTTTTGAATTCGGAATATCAATTTTATCTTAGGGTGAAATTTTGGCATTGTTCTGAAAAACATCAATTTTTGATGAATAGTGAACCCACTAAGTGGTAGTTAAAAAACTGAATTTTTCATAAAACTTAATTCTACCACTTCTGTGAGTGGGATTTTGAAAATCCGAGAGACATAGTTAATATCAAGTAGTAAAATGTGGTTCAATGAGATGAAAATAATTTTTGGTGAATAATAACTTTTTACTTTTATTTACCACGGTTAAAAGTAAATAGTGTAATTAAGGGTAAAAATGATATTAATATTACCCTAACACATGTCCAAATTATTTTGGACAAGTGTATCTCGAACAAAAACAACCTTAGGAATAAAATATTATCATTTAGGTCCACTTGGATTAGATTAGGACATTTATTATTATTTAATTCAAAGAAGAGTTAAGAGAGTTAAAATCAAATTTTTATTTACTAAAACATTTTTAATATAGGGTTATACAAATGATAAATTCGATTGTAAATATTCATTAAAAAGGTAAAACGATTTACTACATAATTATATTTTATTTATAATTTTTAGACATTATATAATTTAATTTATTTATGACACAATGATGATGCAGTAATGACCATAATAGTAAAAAATTAAAATAATTGATATTATAAATACCAAAATAAATATAATTTGAGACTTTTTATGAATTAAACTAATTTTATAGGTTAATATTACATGTTATTATAGTCTTAATTAACTTTTTTCTAAGTAATAATTCTGTTTTGATTTTCACAAAAATAAATTATTGAATAGTGTCAAAATTGACATAAAAGAGTTTTTAAAACAAATATTATATTATTAATTGATATTACATTCCTAAAAATCTATGGATCATCCAAGAGACTTATTTCATGATAGGTCTATCATTAATGGTTTACTTGGGGGTCTCTTTGATGTATATATAATGTTTATTAACTATATAATATAAAAATACAACGTGACATGGTAAATGTCAAACTAATTAACTGAGAGTTAAAACTAAAAGATATGGTTAATATAATGACCCAAACATGTCTAAATTCTATTGGTTGAGTGGTTTTCGACCATTCCCCATATTAAAATTAAAATAATATACTTTTAAGCCATTTTAAACTGAAGATTAATTTATTATAAAATAATATTTCTAGCTTTTCCAAAGGTGCCCCTCACCCCTTTAATAAAAGGGAACTCCCCCTTCTCATTAATTAACACCTTCAAAGCCTTTTGGTTCGGCCAAACCCAGTGAAAATACTCTCTCAACGTCCCTAAATACAACCTAGAGGCGTTAGTTTGATCAGAAAGTCAACCTAAAGAGCCCTTTTGATCAAATCAAAAGGAAGAACCCGAAGAAGAGGTAATGTTTTCACCACCCTTTTTCAAATTAATTTCTTCAACAACTTCTTCTTTCTTTGTTATTCCCATTATAAAATAATAAATCCAGTATCTCCTACATACTGTAATGTTATTATAAATATGTTACATCCATATTCAGTATTCTATTCATCCATTGAATGACATGTCACCATACGTGCGTACGTATGGCTTACCGTCTCCACGTCAGGGTGTAATTGTTATTCAATATATTATTAGTTGGATGGGTATAATAATGATTTGTAATTCATGTAAATAATAAATATAACATGATAATGATTCATTTTATATGATATATCATCCAATTATATATTATTTTAATATCAAAAGAATGATATTGTCGCTTGTGCGTACGTACGGACTACCGTCTCCACGAATGCGATGAGATTCATTATCCATCGTATCAATTCAAGTATAATTATCATTTTA
Organism: Viscum album; assembly: GCA_963277665.1. NCBI lineage: Eukaryota > Viridiplantae > Streptophyta > Magnoliopsida > Santalales > Viscaceae > Viscum > Viscum album. The sequence continues at coordinate 693,558,583 of OY728157.1, forward strand.
TTATTTAAAAATAATATTTAAGGACTAGATATCATTCTGTATATGAATAAGATACAACCTATCCATGATAAACATGGCTTATGTAACAAAACATATAAAATAAAATGAGTAAGTTAACACCCGAAACAACGATAATACTAAGATATTATTAACAAATCAATGTTAAAAGATCATATATGATATCATATTAATGTATATGATTATTGAATAATTCAATAACAATTATTTAACCATTATACAGGAGGTTAAACTACCCTTAACCAAGGAAAAGTACAGGGTAAGGGTTTATTTTGCAATCTCTTCATTATCCGAGGATGTTTATAAGTAATAATCTACTGGAATTTCTTTATCATCCACATCCATGTTTCTTAAAAATATATTTAAAAACATTTTTACTATTTACATGAATATGGGTTAAAGTCATTTATACCCTTGTTTTACTTTTTATAAGAGGTTTATAAAGGAATATTTCTGTCATTTTCCTAACAAGGTGCTTTTTGACCTTTTCAACAGAATTAAGGTAAGAATGTTTTTCTAACTTATATGGTGGGTGCGGCTATTTTCCACCTTTATAAAATTGTAGAATCTTCCCTTACAAGATTATAAGAATATTTTCAAATAAAATGTTTTATTTTATAAATATATTACTCATAAATTATTTCAAAATAGAAAGAGATATTTCTCTAAAAAGTGTTTTGATTTCATCTATGTCAACATCCTTTTATGGATTTTACGCTTAGTTGAAGTTGATTTATTATGATACAAAACTTCTATATTGTATTGAAGGTTTTGTGATATGTTTGACTATGGATGTTTTATTTTTATTCCATTAATGGTTTGTGGATGAAGTATTTAAATTTCGTATGCTAGTTTTAATACGAATGTTTATGTTATGTTTAGACCTTTTCATATGGCAATGTATTGGACATAATATGTGATGGGTGGAGACCGCTATAGCTCCTCGATGCATCGGTAGATCTCATGAGACAAAATAGTGTCTTGGAACAAGGGCTTGAAAAAATCTTATTTGTAGTCTCGGCACGAGGCCTTGGCTATGTGGTTATGATAGTCTGGAATTATGCATTCCATCATTATTAAAGTGGTTACTGATATTTCATGTGATTATTCGATTAGTAGAATATCCATGTGAATAAGTAAATGGCATTATTTCATTTTATTTTTTCCATACTATGTTGAAGTTAAAGTTTAAAAGGCTTTTGTTTTAGTTATACATTGCCTTAAATGTTTATTCTTATTTATGATAGTTTCCTCTATATTGTTATGCTTACTGGGCATTTGAGCTCACCCCTTTTATATGTTTTATTTCTCCCAGGATGTAAAGAAGTAAATTATGAATGACCTGCAGGGATAGTATGAGGGGATAAGAGTGTGGAATATGAAGACTATGTGGTTTTAGTTTTCTTTTTTATGATGTAATGTAAAACATTATGAATATATCTAGTGTTTCCAAGGCTACTAAACTAATCGGTCTTTCGAGATTTGATCATTCTTGTGATCATCCCAATGTTATCTAATAATACACCAACTCTAGGTAACTGGGGTCGAGGTGTTACAAAATTTATTTTTAAAAAAATTTGAAAATTTAATTTGGATTTTAATATTTTTAAAATAATGGTAATTTTATAAAATATATTTTCACAAATTATAATCAATTTAGTATAGAAAAATTAAAAAAAATAACCTTTTTGAAGAAAACATATTTTAATGAATATATTTACTTTTCAAAAAATATTGATTATTTACTATGTATTTATAAATAATTTTATTTTCAGTATGAAATTTAAATATTTCATAGTATTATTAATAATATTCAGACATGTGGATTTAATTCCTAGGTTATAGTGGCCTTATTTAAAGTAATATTATTAATAGTTTATCATTGTTTTTTAAATCACATTATTGCTTGTAACCCAAGATATCGAAGAAATTAAATTCATTTGAAAAAAAATCATAAATTATTGGGGTGTTAAATTCAACCCCCCTTAAAATAATTTACCCTTGAAATTCATCACTCTACTCAAAAAAATTAGGATACTTCTACCTCGTAATCTTCTCATGTTTCGACAAAACTTCTTCAAATTGGTGGTTTCTCCACAATTCATTGGCCAAGTGAGTGTTATTGTTTCATAGAAATATATATTTATGATATAACTTCTCTTCTATTTTTTTACATAAAAAAGATAATTCTACAATGGCACAACATCTATGTTTAGTGCATATGCAGGAAAATCTATGTACTTCAACAAGAAAAATACATGTAACTCATAGTGAACTTGAGATAGGTTTGGTCGAAGTGATAATTGATAAGATACAAACCCGATCTGATCAGTAATTTCAATGGGACCGATATACTTATGGAAATTTTTTTCAATAGTTCTTCCATGGAGAAATTCATAGAAATTCCTTCTAAACAACTTCAAATTATAGATCACATTGATGATTGATAGTAAAAAAATTTCAACTTTGTATTATGCTTACATGTATTTGAATCAATATAAAAATCACTCCCATCACATTAGATTTATCAGGTTCCAATATATTGCTTTATGAAAATTCATACCATCATTCTGGAGCAATATACTTATTTCCATAGAGGGGATTCATAAAGAGCCATATGAATTCTCTACTGGATGTTATTATTATAGGAAAACTAAACATGGGGAAGGTGTTGATCCCATGCACAACATAATTCCATTGAATAAGATATTATAATATCATCTACGGTTGTAATTTCTCTCTAAAATTAACCATAAATTTAAGGATGATACATAGTTTTAAAACTAAAATTCTTATAAATATCTTACTGAATACATCTCCAAAACATCAAGGTAAACATCATATCCCCATCAGATATAATTGAATGTTGTACCCCTGAAACCTTACCTCTTAATTAATGTATATTCTTAGAAGATAATCGAGATATAAATATTCTCTAATATCAACATATTGTTCAGACTTCATAATTGGATCAACTACAACGCAGAATTACCTCAACATCAAAGATAATATAATACCTAAATGTTATTAGTACATCTATTAATCTACACACAAATAATAAAATAATTCCTCCATAATGAACATTATCACTAAAACATATATAAAAACAAAGTGTTTTATTTCAATAAAATTTACTTAAAACATCTATAATATTGATAAACTCCCATAACATAAAACCAAAAATGGGATGCTAATGACTATGAACTTATGATCAAACATAAATTCATAAACCCATGATGGTATCCATAACTCTTAATTTAATCTCAAATGAATACATATATAATTTGAAAATTAACAAAAACCTTAGATGGTTCAAGATTCCTATAACTAAATTACTATTACTGAAATACTTAAATATAATAATTCATGAATCCAAAAACATACACAATTAAATACTTTCACTTCATATGTTGGAATAGAATATGTATTTCCATGTCCTAGGTGTTAACCCTTATTTTATATCATCAACATAGTTAATTACCAAGTTCCCCATAAATAATACATTAAAATCGTTGACAACTTTTCACTCAATGACCTTATTTTCAACACCAATAACATCTTCCCCTCTATTTGAGAAATTATAATAGGTTATTCTTCCCATCTTTTTGTCATGTAGAAAGACTAATATTCATTTCTATTTGTTTATTGACACATGAACGTTAATTAAAGTATATCTACCTTTTATTAAATGCTATTGTGATCTCATTTAAGTTAATTTTATTGATAATATATCATGATAGTTGACTATTCATAATCAAAATGACTATCTATCAAGTCATAATAAAAGTTATCTTCTCATAGTCACATATTTTTTCATCAAATTTAGTGTCAACAAAATTTCTTCTACTTTCATCCATCTATACTAAAATAATCATATTATGAGCCATAATAATCATAGTGGGGAACCACATTGTCCTGAAAAATCACTTATTATATGCCTAATTCATGATTCCTTCTTTTAAATATATGAAACATTAGCTTTATCTTTAGTCATTCATATTCATAATCTATTCGAGTCCATCATGATGGTTTGTAAAAACTTTGTTAATTTCTAAAGAGTATCCCTCAGGAGTTTCAAACTAGGTGTGTAGAAAGGATCATTGTCATTCACAAGTAAACAATTGAGTCTAGATCAATGTTCCCTTGTTAGAGTTATTACCCCAAATAACCTCTTTAAAAGAGAAATATCTAATTGCATTATCAAAATAGTGATGTAATTTCTTGGAAAACAATCACTCTATCATTTTAAGAAAAATCTAGGAAATTTTCTTGTACTTTTAATCATAATTTTAGTTATCCTTACACATGTCCTTTGGGATCACATTAAATTTTTATCATACCAATTTCCAGAGGGTAAATACACTTATAATTTGATACAAACTATAGTGACACTAGATTCTCATACATATATACTTATTCTTTTTGTATAAATATTCAATACAGTAAAAAATAGATGGCTGCAGACCATAATATTTCAGTGTCTTTAGATACTTGGAACAAAATATTTTAATTTTATTAAACATATTCAAAATATCCCATAATTATATTACAACTTTTTAATTTTAAGTAGAACACACTACTTAAAACCTTTATTCGTTTCCTAGGGGAAGGAAATATAAGAAAGGGGGAGCTCATATTATCTCTAAGGGAAACAAAAGAAGATATCAACATAACATGATCATAATGATAAGATAACATGCGATAAAAATTACAAAACCATAACCAACATATAAAATATCATAATCAATAGTAATATTATAATGTTAAGTAGTTTATAATACATGGATCATATGAAAAACAAATAATAATATCCATGAGAGAATAAAATTATCATAAGAAATAAAATTTTGAAATATTGATAATCAAGGAAAATCATTTCTATAGTAGTCAAGGATCACATCCAAGGAAATCAAAGGGGATTGCGATCACTCCCCAAACCATAAAAGTAGTAAATGATTACTTCAAAAAACATCAAAGTGGATAAAGTCCCTTACTAAATCAAGTTCACTCCTCATTCAATCTTGTTTATCTTAGCAGATAAAAATCTTTACCCAATGCATTAGAATGATATGTAGGTCCCACATATTTCATAATTAAAACCATATTTAGGTTCTCCATAATATCATAATAAAAATTATTATTTAAGAACCCATGAGAAAAAATTGGTTTCATTAACATTTAATCATATCATAAGCTATGGAAATGATATAGGTTTCATAATCATTTCGTTATTTCATCAAAGGAATACCCTTGGAAGAAAGGATAATTTTATAATAATTTCATCATGGTATTACCTAGGGAATAGAAATGGGTTTAATTAACATATTTTCATAATAAATCATTTTGATAAAAATTAAAAATGTTATCATGGGATTATATCCCTAACAAAAAATATGTTGTATAAAATTAATTCAATTTATATGGAAAATTATCTCGAAAGATAAATCACTTGGATTGTTCCTTGGAGAAGAAAAAGTTACTTTTAAAAACATGTTTTAAAACAAGAAAAATCCAGAAATATTTTTTAAAACCTTTTCATAGAAAATAAAAATGATAATTTAAAAAATTATAAGTTCATGATGGTAGAAAATTATGATCTGATCATGCACATTGGAAGTTTGTTTTTTCAAATTTATGATAATTTCTAAATGAGCCATGATCAAAAAAATATTATAAGATTCCTTTCATAAACTCTTATAAAAAGTAGCATATGGATGAAATTTCATTAATAAATAATTGTTATAATGATAAAAATATTTTTTAGAACATTTTTAGAAAACATGGATTGTTAAGAAATAGGGGTTACATAAGAAGATAAAAATAAATAAAATTTTTCTTACAAAAAAAATTTCAAAATATTAAGTAAATAAAGAGAATAAAATGAAGGAAAAAATTATATTCTCTGTAAATAACTATATATGAATAAAATAAATTTTTTTAGATATATATCATAATATTTGTTTATTAGATTAATAATCATGAGAAATCACGATAAACGATGAGACTATAACAAAAACCCTTACAACATGGATAGATTATAATCATAATCCACATGAAATAATGAAGTTAAATAAAATTATAATATCATGGGAATAAATATTTTCATGATATTACATTTTAAATTGGATATATATATAGATAATAAAATAATATTGGTTCATAACATTACATATGTCTCAAAGAAGAAAAATAATGAAAAATTCCCTTATCTTAAGTCTCGATTTCTTTCATAAAAGTTAAAAAAAATCATTTATAATATACAAATTATTATACGTACATTAAATAATAATACACATAATTATAATATTATATACGTTCCCCAATTATTTTTCAAATCTGATTTTTAATAATTCAATTATAAAGTTATCATTTCTGGGTGTTAACAATTTAATTTTTCAACAAAGTTTTGGTTTAATTTTCCTGGTTCTATTACATTAATTATATTTACATAATATAAATAATTTTAAGTATGAAAATAATATCATTTATTCTTAGTATATAAATAATTATATTTATTCACAAAATTTAGTGATATAATGTTTAAATACACAATTCATAGAGAATGTAGGTCATACATATACATCAATATCATTTCGATATTTTAATAGATGAAATGAAGTAATAGTAAAAAATTATTAACCTATATAGAAACATATTGATTTAATATATATAACATATTTTAATTAAAAAAATTAATTCTTTACATGAAAATCATTAGTGGGAACAAATCACATCGCTTTGTGAGGTTGTTTTCCACTGTACACATGAGTGACGTCAGTATATCCCCCACAAAAAGAAAACTAAAATGGTTATATGCGATACTACATTTAAATAAGTGATATTATATTAAAATTATTCATTAAATATGTCAAATCCATCATTATTACATTTCTTGAGACGTGGGGATGGAAAATGTATTATGTTGTTCTTCAAGGAAGTGGTCCGCCATAAACATGATCAATGATTTCATTTCCCATTTGAATTATTTGAAAATGGATATAGTTCATTACATTAATATAACAAATTATAAGTATATTTAATATATTGATATTATTACATGACCATGATTCTATAATAACTGATGTATTTGTAAGAAGAAATAAAATTAAAAAACATTTTTAAGGAATATACATGTTCTTCAGGGAACTCCTTTAGGTTTACACCTAATTCCTTCTTATGAGAGATTCTTAATTAGAATAAGGATTATATGAAGTGATAATTGAAGTGAAGAAGTTTTTGGGGTTGGTCTTTTCTAATCCAAAATTTTCTAGGAGTGTGTAGTGGAGAGTATATGGCAGTTCCTTTTACAGGCTGGGAAAGGATCTCACATAGAAACTATATAGAAATTTCCCAAAGAAATCCAAAATGATAAAGTATTTTCCATTAATGAATCTTCAAAATGGAAATATATTAATAATTTAAAAGGATAATATATATCTATACCTATAAAAAGTATTTTAATAGGTTTTGGGTCATTTTTAATCCTTTCCTTTTTATTTTAACCCCCAAGTAAACCCATTTTTACCTAAACTACAGTAATTAATTTTAACTATTATCACTATTCATTATAGTAAAAAAATTACCTTATTATTTAATATAAATTATTATAATTAAAAATGTTTAATTTATTATATCTAATTAATTTCAAAAAAGTGAATAAATTAAATTGAAACCAAAACTCACAGGCATGATGAAAAAGATGGTTTTCAAGAAGTGTATTTTTCAAGAATAAGATGATTTTATATTTACTATATGCCTAATAGTAATCATTATATGACTATCAAAAAAACATTATTGGTATATATTATAAACATTTAATTTGAAAAACTCACTGTGGGTCATTTTAATTAATTAAAATGGGAAAACATTAGGCACTTTACAATAATTTTTATAAAACCATATTTTAAACAAATTATAAAAATATACAAAAATACAATAAAAATTTAAGTAACAAGTAATTCATTAGATTAAATAAAAATAAATAATAATTTTGTGACTATAAAACAAAATATGAAATTAAAAGTACATAAATTATTGAAAGTAAATGACAATTTTACATAAATCGGTGTTTTTCACTATTCACTAAAAAATAAATATTTTATGAAACATATATAAATTTAACCATAAGAAAATGTCAATTTTATTATTTAAAAAACAATTTTAATTTATTTAAATACATTTTATATAATACTTATAACTTTATTATAATAAAAATCAATAAAAATAAATTTTGAAGCTAACATATTTGGAATGAATACAATTTCTTTACTAAAAATTGAATGATTATTTACTAAGAATTTATAAAAAAATTTATATTGATTTTAAAATTTACATATTTCATAAAATATATTATACTTTAAATACCAACTTATTTAATGGATAGGTTGTAATGGTCATATTTAATATAATAATATTAATAATTTGTCTTGGTATACTAAAACTCGATATTGTGTGTAACACATGCTTTCAAAGAAATTTAATATATTTGAAACATATAAATTCAAAAAATACTATGCGTGTTCTATGTAAAACTATGAGAAGTATAGAAGTGATCAAGTGTAGATAAATTATGGAATAATTTTAACAAGTTCTTTAAAATATTTTTATATATATATTCATCAAAGAAAAAAAAACTTTCATTCTTGGGATTGTGAGATTACTTTAATATGTGAGGTTTCATGATGTAATTTTTTTTTAAAATAAACTTATGTTTATCTTGGTTTTATATATTCTGTATCTTATTTGGGTTTAATTATTATTTGTGATTATTTTAGTAATTTTTATGATTAATATAATAGAAATTTAGTGAAATATCTAAGGAAAAGTCTATGGTATAAGTCTAAGTGTATAATAATATACTAATGTTTTTAAGAAGTTTTGAGTATATGAATTGTTTAGAAATTTTACATCTACCCAAATACTAGAAAGTTCATGCAGTTATGGAATAGATCCACCTTGATCTAATCACCATGATAAGGTCTTGTTGAGTATCATCACAATCTTCACACGAAGCATGATGATAGGGCCTAAGACTATAGACCTAGATAGAAAATCTGGTGGGATGTGGTTCAGTAAATCTAATTAAATTTATCAGACATTTCAAAAGATTATGTGAAGGAATTTTTTTAAGGATTGTTAGAGAACCCAACCTTACCAAACCTATATTGATCCGAGAGTGATATTGGATGAGCTAAAAATAAATGTGATCATTTTAATTAGTAAAAATGTTTCGGTTTATTTTTATAATTTAATTTAATATAAATAATATTTGATGTAAATTATTCATCACTCACAATGACAACTTTTGGTTTTAGTAATTGTTGAAACCCAAAGGAATCAAATTTAAAAATTATTTTGTGGAATATATATATATATTATTAATGAGGAACCTAATGGGATATGTTTTGGAGTTATGAATCTAGTATATATAATAAATAATCCATCATGAGTTATGAATAATAATTTGAACTTATTTTAGTATCCAAGTGCACTAAATAAGAGGAATATGGAGTCTCACAGATGTTATAGTGACTTAGATGATTAATGAAGGAAGATTTTATATCATTTATATAAAAAATATGGGGAGTGGAACCTAGGTAAATGTATGAATTTAACTTTAAGAGGATTGATCTACGGTAATGAATGTTATCAAGAAACGTTTTTCTGAAAAAAAAAAGTTATTATTGTTAACACGATAGAGAAAAACAATTTATTTCATAAGGTTCTAATAGTAGTTTGATGTTTAAGATGTTCCAAATTTAGGAACTACAGAATCCATTGTATAAATCCAAGGAATTATGATCAAAATTAATTCCAAAAACTTCTTCGAACATTGACATAAAGAAAAACTTATAGAAATACTACCATTTAAGTGGATATTGATAATTTTGTGGTTATACCTATTGTTAACTCTAGATTTGTAGATGTTGCGTTTTCCCCAACTATTAGCTATTGAAAAATAAATAAAAATTATTAATTTTATAATATTAATAAACATGTTTTATGAATATCCTTAAGGGTTTATGGTATTATGCTTCACCCAATTCTTATTAATTCCCTTTTAATATAAATTTGATGTGATTTTTGAAGTGGATTTTTATCTTCATATGGACACTAAATTAAGAAAAAAAAATACATAAATCACATTTCCAACTAAACTATGATCATATATCAGTGAGTTAATGATCATGATATCTCTTTCAAAAATAATTATGTTATGGGATTTATAATACCTAATAATAAGGTATTCTTTGCTCAAATGATTTGAGAAAAAGAAAATAATAGGATTGACCAATTATGAGGATAGAAGATACATTTCCTTTGTTTTAATGGTTGATATAAATCTATAAATTATATCATGATTTACTTATAGATATTTAAATTGTAAATTGAGAATAATAATTTCTAGGATTTCATTTATTTATGAGGGATAACGTAATTCACAAATATTTAAATATATAAATTTTATTTAAATAAAAACTTTGTCAATAGCATGATTCACATGTAACACAAAAATAAAACATGAAACTACATTTTATTCAGTAATTAATAATATAATTTAAGAATAATAAATCCTTTGTTAAATTAATGTATTTTAATCAGTAAGAAACTCATAAAAAATGATTAGGAACACACAATTTTTGATAACAATATTTTTTAGGAAAAACATTTTTCATTATATATATTATTTTTATTTAAAAGATAAATTTATAAACTAAAGAATTCTAGTTTTTGAAAATGAAATTAATATTTTATTTCATCATTTTAAAATTATCTTTCGGTGGAGCTTTTAATTTTTTTTAATTTAAGGAATTTCTTAGGGAAATAGTAAAAAATAAATATTTTTCAAATATCATTATCTTTATTGCCTTATAATAATACAAGAATGACATAAAATCATTTCTAAAAATGTTTATATATAAAATATTTATTTACAAGTGAAAATTAACCATTTTAAAATCTTATATTGAATTTTTATTTCTCATGTTTAATGTTTTGGAAACCTATGTAATATTTAACTCCAAAAACCCTTTTGGTTAGATCATAGTAAAAAAATAACTATCATATATAAATTATATATAAAAAATTGATTTTATTTTACATTTAAAAAATTTCATATTATCTAATGTGTTGAATTTTATATTTATACATTAAATTATGATTACTAAAATTAAAGTTAATGATGAGGATAATTATTAAAGGGTTGGTTTCAACGAAATGATTTATTAATGGTGTCTAATTTTTATGTAAAAAATTAAAAATAAATAATATATATAATTAATTTGATATAATTTATACAGATGAATACAAATATATTACCATATCTTTTAATTCAAATTAATGATCTAAAATATTAAAAATAATTAACAGTGAAAACAAAATTTTTCTACAAAATGGTATTTTTAATATATTAAATGTTTAGATTGAAAATTTAATTACCTATTATTTAGAGATTTAATTATATTATATGGATATTAAATTTTTTTTATACCAAAAAATTAGTAAGGGTAACATTTTACTTTTTTTAAATTATCAATTACTTGGGTAAAAACTAGTTACCAAAGTAAAAAGCGGAAATAGTAATATGTGAAAACCTTGTGGTAAAATAATTGGAACATGATTAAAACATGAGTTAATATTAATGGAAGAAAATATATTTACCTTATATCACACTAAAATCAATTTTCCAAACATTTTATCCATTTAATCTTGAATTACATCATGTCATCATTGAAAAATTAATGATTATTTTAAAAAATTACATTTTCTACACTTATATAAGAGGATCACATCCACAGAATTTATAAACCATTAAAAAGAATTATATATATTAAAAATGAATTCTAGTCTCTCAAAAATATACTACCCACTTCCTAAAATCTTTATCCTTTCTAATACAGAAGGATAAGGGGCATTAATATGTCACATAAAAGAGAATAGTCAAAAGGAAAAAATGTTCTCAAAAGAGCACTTGTATTTATTTATCTATTATACCACCCCAAACACATTCTATCCATGAATTAATTATGACATGAATATTAAAAATATTATGAAATTTTATTATACCAATGTAATATTTATTTTTTAAAATCCTCCAAACCATCAAAAAAATGAAAATTTCACTTGTGTTATATACTAATTACTTCCTTCATAAGCAACATGATCCATTTTTCTTAACGTCCTAACTAGGTTGGTAAAAATTATTTATTTAATGAATTAAATTAAATGAAAAATTATTAATATTTTTAAAACAAAAAAAATTACTACCTTCTTTACCTCGGTGTAAATGAATGTGTCACCTGTGTGTAAATGTAGACTTCTACATGTACAAAAGTGATGTATTTTGATTTTAATATTGTAATTTGTTATAAGTAAAATGATCCTAAACTTTATCAAAAAAATTTCAAACAATTAATTATTATCATCAAAACTATTATATAATAATATTCTGAAAAAATAATAACTTTCTTAACCAAACTCACACATAGATCATATTTTTTCGTAGTCTGGGTTGGTCTAACCACCTACTTAAACAATGATATAATTATATACTAGATAAATATAGAAACAAAACTACTCATTTTATTTTATATTAATATAATATACTGTTTTTAATGGTTCTATAAATAATATATTAATATTTAAATTATTATTAATACCACTCTTTTTCATTAAAAATTTATTGAAACGTGCACTTCATCAACTTCGTCATCACAAATCATAACCAAAATACTTATGAAATGAAATAAAAAAATTATAAATAATTATAGAACATAAAATATTTTACAAATAATATATCATAATGATAGATTTTGATTATATAAACTTGAATCGATGGAGATGCTATGAAATTAGTACAAAAAACAATCGAAACTGATAACATTTGACGATGAAAATAATATATAAATAATTAATATATTGGTAATAAATGATTATAAATGATATTTATAAAATTTCTACATATAATTTTATGGATATTAAATATGTTATTAATATCTTTTTATTTTTATATAGGATGTTAGAGCATGTTTGGTAAAGTGATATTAAAGAAAATATCTATTTGTCTCTATTTTCAATTCCATGAGAGACATGTTAGATATTGTACATAATAATTTATTTTTTGTGGGGTAATATATACCCTATTTACTAAAATAATATTGAATTTATTTCATTTAATGATATTTTAATATCAATTTCTTTGTAACTATATTTTTTTCCATTGATTCTTATGATATATTTAACATAAGGGTTTCTTGTTTACAATCAATTTAAAGTAGGGATTTTTAAATTGGTGTAATTCATTTGAAGAACTTTGATGTTCTTTATTTCTAAAATACCCCATAATTTTATTATCCAATTATTTATTTGGGGGTTTTATATTTTTATACTATTTCATTTTCCCCAATGGATCATTTTTTCCCATCATAAAGAAACTGGAACTAAACCTTCTATTTAGTTTGGGATCCTCTTCATCCATGATTTTATTTATTCGTTGCTTGTATAAATGTCCTAATATAGTAATAAATAATTCATTAATGTCACTTTCTAATATATTGACCATATTTAAATGTTTTAAATAAATGTTTATTGATTTCTAGAATTGTTGTTTTCATCAATGTGTTAAAAGCATCTATTTTAACATATTCCATGTTAACTCATATTTCCAGCATATTTTTATTTTTCAGTTAATATCCCTATCTAAATTTTATTTTTTGATAAAATAATTTATTATTCAGATAATTTCATAATATATATATATATTTATATAAATGTTTTCAAAAAATTAATAATATTTCTTACTTCCAAAGTTATTTCTCTAGTGAACCTAAAAAATAATTTTCTTCTATGAAAATATTCCCTAAACTATTTTATGCCAGATAAATGTTATTCATCATATGATATGACCCAATTTATTTCTATAGATGTATTGTGTAATTTTATTTTTGATAAAATGAATGATCCATCACTACTATTGTCTTTCTGAACCATCAACTTCATTTAATGATGATTTTTTTCATTTCCATTAATTTGTGAACACTCTGTATTTCTATCCTTCAATTGATGGGGTTTCACCGAAATTTCATAAATATATTGATTAAGGGAAAATATTGACTAAACTATATACGATTTTTACTTATATGGTTTAAATTCACTCTCTTTTTATGAAGCTCTACGGGAGCCATTTGATATGATGGAATAAAAATTTGTGTCATCCTATGGTGTAGATCAATGCAGGAGTCAATTTCTCAATGAGGAAGTAAACCTAGAACATCCCTGGTGAAGACGTCCTCATACTACATTACCACTCGTAGAATCCAGTAACTCAAAACATCCACTACACCAAGTCTTTGGTTATCCAATTTATTATTATTCATCTTTTATGTCCTATAAATGGGTTCATATTATGTTACCTAGGTTTACCTCTCACTAAAAAAAGAGAACTTTTGTCCCCCACTACAGACACACCACACCCTTCACCTAAAACAATCAATATGGGAATGAAATATAGATAACCAATCAATACCGAAAATGAGTTTGAAATTCCTTTACACTACTACCAGGATATACTAACAAAAACTCTTACCCCCAAGAGTTAGGTCACACTATTAGAAAAAGTGTTTGATCACCGGGTCTTCTCCAGAAAGAGTATCTGAGCATATGGGTTGATCCAAAAGTTCAAATGGAATCTCTAAGTCTCATAAAAGGTGTGTGGTGAGAAAGGAATCACTAGAACTTATTTATATACGTAATTTATCTACGGTTGAAAATATATAGATCATACCTCGTATCCTTCCTAAAGCCTCTTGGTTGTAATCTTTGACTGCCTAAAGCTGTCCACGCCCCCTCCTCTGGCTCCCTTAGCCTTGAAGGGACCACCTGGGGGAAGTGGTGGTAGCAATTAAAAAGGCTGAACACCTCATACCCCTCTCATAGTTCCTTGTACATGTCTTCCACTATGAAAACATATATGCCCCTATCATTGCCTATACCTAAGTGGATCATCCATAGTCTCTTTGTCAGTTGTATGGGGGGTCAGAAAATCTCTTGTTAGATGTCCTGTGTAGTCACATAAGTAGAACCACCTCTATCAACGATGACTAGACCCATCCTGCTAAACCTAAACTGTAGATACTATGTTTTGCGACCGCCTCCTCAAACATCTCACCCATCTAGGTTTCTAATACTGGCATCGACTACCTAATTTTGGGGTCCTTTCTCTTTCTTTCCCACTACTGACAACCACCAGTTGTATCTTCTCAGTAAAGAATCTATCAACCACCAAATATCATTATATCTCTCCACCATAGATAGAAATGCAAAGTGGGATAAAAATGGCTTAGATGTCTCTATGAATGCCTTTTTTTTAATGTATGATCCCTCAATAACTGTTCTTGAACCATACACATCGATTACTTGGAGATATTGGTAAACCGTGATGAATTCCCAACTGCTTTAATACTACCCTACCAGAGTTGTAGAAGATCTTAGATATGTATATATCTCAGTGTTGTTGATGAGAAATCCTCTTTAAAAAGTAACTCAATCTCTATCCATGAAAGAGTCAACTAATCATAAGACTCAGACTCCAACCCAACCATTTCCCTATTGACTCATGATGAATGATCTCCTTCGGGACAACTCTTTGATCTACTATTGTCCTAACTAGATAGAAAAATCAGTTCACTGCCACAAGTCATTCCCCATTAACCTATGAGTCAGGATCACTCTAAAAAATGAGGGGTCTTTATCACTAAAACTCATGATTTTTTCTCATCGCACTCACCTTATCTGATGGTACTACTAGTACCACATAATTCTATACAATTAGTGGTATGGCTGGTTCACCACATAGAAGAAACATCTCAAGAACTAGTCCATGTATTGGTTCCTCATCACTAAGGGGATAATCCTCATGATCATCATACTGAATCTTAGCCTCAATATTTCACAGATACATCCTAGAATAAACATTATATACCACATTAAATGAGTATATCTGGAGAACTAACTCAAGAAGGACATGGATATCTCAACCCATTCGTATATTATGTGTGAACCATTATGGTCCCTACTACAAGTGTTCTCATGTAATAAGTCAAAAATTAGGTAATCAGAGTCATGGTGTATAGGTATCTTATCCACCACACCAACCCTATATTCCCTAGCCTAAAAGCTGAACTCAAAACATTTACCTCTATTTCCCCAAACCAATCTCACAAACTCTCTTTCCTAAAGTTTAATTAACCTGTTTGGATACCACTCTTCCACGACTCTTCCCAAAGGGGATTGTGCATAAAATCCTAGAGACACCCTCCAATAGGCAATGGGCTGGTGACTAGAACTAATAAGGCATATCACTGACATGGAAGGCCTTACCCCGAGTACCTTTACACACACACACCCATCTATAATAATATGAAACTATGAAAAGAAAAAAAATTGTAAAACCATGAATGCATACATCTAATAAAAATACTAGAGTATAAAGGAAGTAAAAGGAACTAAATAGGGACAAATAAAATCCCACAATAAAACGTTTGAAAACAAAACTGCAACCAAAAATTAAGTAGTGGGACTACTTTCTGAAATCCATAGGAACACACATCAATATATTCAATCTCACTAGGCACCATCTGGTCCTGGTTCACCTGGGACTCTATCAAAATTTCGATCATCTAAACTAGAAATGGCACATGAGTTAAAATCCAATTCTTGGGTGGGTATAACAATACTCATAGGGACACCCCAAAACCATAAAGTATACAAAGAGTAGAAATTATTTTACTCCACAAAGTTATATTTCTATAGAATATATATTGAGAATATCTAGATATTCTCAACAAAGAAACACACTCAAGAGGTACGTCAAAACCATAGTATACCAACCTCAGATTTTAGATCAAAGATCCCATAAAGCACTCATCTTGGATAACAGAATCTGGAGTGAAATAGTACTAATGATGTCCGTTTAAGAGTTACTTCTCATCGATGATTTTCATAATAAGAACATGCAGATATGCTGATGTGAATAAGATACACCGATAAGGATCTCTACCAAGGGCATGGGGTGATACCAAAAATTGAATCACGATTAAACCATTGTGTTAAGGATCGATGTCCACATTGCGTTGTTCACAATAATACCAAGAACTACACCTAGGTCATGAAGATGAATAAAATATATCACTATGGAACTCATAGAGGGATTCCAATGACACTATGAAATAATTACCACTAAAGGGATTGTAGTCATTGGAGTAAGAGATGATTCCATACCAAAAATCATGGAATGAATAGTGGATCCTACCCTAATTAAACATGTCTATGATACAGAGGAAATTTACTCCATGTTATGTATAAAATAGTACACAATATATAGTAGGAGTCACATATTGTGTCCCTTGACCATGGGTCCTTCCCATGAAAATGGATCTTTTCATCAAGCCTCATGCTTTAGTACTATACGGCATATAGGATGCATGTTTAGTCTAATCATGTGCCAAAAAATGGGTTAACCAATGTACTTTTTCCTGAGTACTAGTATACGGCTTAACATTTGAACTCATTCCCACCTTTATCCATGTAGTCAGTCTGTGTACTCCACCCCGTATGTGTATACTTTTCTAAGTAGAGGTCGAGTTCACCTGAGAGGTACCACACACAACATGTGACATGTGTCACCAGACATTTTTTATATAACTCCCATTGTAAACCATATCACCACATAGGGTGGTCCCCCAAAATTTGTGTATATATAGATTACATGTTGTGTTGTTCGGGATTTTGTAAAATTCTATATCTTCTCCCAGGTTTGATCTGGTGCCTCCAGCCTTCGATCAGGAAGTTGTTTCACCACAAGATCAAAGATCCCAACACATTCAAGACCCTCCACCATAGATACCCATTTTTTCAGTAGATATTCTAGTAATATAGATTAAATCATCATTCCTTATTTTTTTAAGAATGAAGAAGGACATGAAATCGTGTATCCTCCATCTTCTAAATAACATTGTCTTTGTCATGAAGCTTTTTTCTATCATTACAATACTAGATGTATTATTTAAAATAATTAATCCAATAAATGGTTTCATAATGATTGATATATTAGGATTTTTTGTGTTACGAAAAAAATGAATAACTCCTATATTGAACATAGGATTAAGGAAGAAAAATATAAGATTATATAGGAGGAACAGTCATTGATAAGTGTTTTCTAAATCTAGGTTTTTTATATTAGATATTAAATTGAAATAAATCAAATCACAATGATATTCTCCAACCAAAACTGTATAAAATAACCCATCCCATATGAAAATCAAACAGATGATCAATCTATTTGTTGATAGATTTTTGTTCATCATTGAAATAAATATCATGGGAGAATGAAATCAAAACACTTTACCTACCTTAGTTTGGATTGTTCAATGATGAATAATGAAGTTTCTATGTGTTTGTTTCCAAGATCCTTCAGGTATGATGGGAATTAATCTTCCATCCGTGATATCATCATCGTTCGCCTAATAGAATTCGCTATTAGTCTCTCCAAGGGTTCTCTAATGTCTCTAGGGTTATGCGGTTGACACTAAAAGTGTGAAATAAAAATCTATTTAATTCATTTTCAATCCTTTCATGAAAAAATTGAAAAAAATATTTATTTAAAATATTTTATTCATTTTTTTGGTCACAATGACTTTTACACAAACATCCCATGCCAACTAATTTTATTTTGTGCCTAGGCTAAAACCCTTATAATGAACTCATTGGTGCCCTTATATTTCAGATCTAGGCTCCCATTTAGATTTTATTCCACTTTATCAGGAAAACTATTTTTTTGTTCTATCTAATATGTTGAATATATTTCTAAAAAAATTGGGCACATGGAACCACAAAATCTCACTCCAACTCTTGGCCAAGTCTTGAACATAATCTAGATAATATCCATAAAAATTTAACAAAAAATATGATACATTACATAATTATCTCAAGTGAGAGTTATTTTCCTTGAATTTTACTGAATATATTTGGAAACACATTTAGTATCCTTGGGTTCATCATGTTAAGGTAATTGATTAAATTATGATTCATCTATTTATGAGGTTCCATTTAAAAATGATATAAAAACCCACATTCATTCCATAAGTTCATTATAATATGATAAATGATTGATTTCAAGTGGCACATGTAAGTATGGATAAATGGTGGATGGGGTCCTATATATTCCCAAAATTCATAGATAAAAATTTTATATCTCACGAGACATGTATATGTGGTTAAATTAAAATTAAACATAACAATGGGTGAAGGTGTGTGACTCACGAAGGTATTTTCCCTCTACTAAATTATTTCCTACCATTATATAGTTTCTGCATATTATGATCTTATGGGTGATGTTTATTAAATAATGTTTCAAAACACTTTTGATTCAGTTATTATGGTATGAAAATCCTTATTAGATGACTCATGATTTGTGATCTATGATTTTTTGGTATGGTTTTGTTGAATTGTATACATTTAACTTGATTATACCCATATTCTCATATTATTCACATTTAAGATCTTAAATTGTATTTGATTATGTATATCATTACTGAAAGTTTGATCTCACCCTTTTTATTTTAAATATTTTTCCCTAGGATTTGATGATGTGTATGACATTTGATAAGTCTACAATAGAGTCCTGTGTGGCACAATTATGGAGAAATGTTAAAAAGTGTTGTAAAATATGTTTTGTATAATGATTTTTCTCATAGAAACTATATCTTATGTTATTGGGATTGAGAGAATATTGTGAGATGTAATGTTTAAATTATGGAAATAATGTAATATCAATATATTTTTAAATTAGTTTTATATAAAAACCATTTTTATATGAATTTTAGGAATGATTTCTCACCCAAAAATCCATTATATATTATGTTATTGGGGATACAATTACATTAAACACACACACACACATGACACACACATAGCCCCGAAAGGCAAGTCATACCCCACAAGCGATAACCCACCCATCTGGCCTTTAATTATTCAATACATTGTCTGAAGGTATAGCAGGTATGAAGACCATTATATAGACCAAAGCACCACGATCAGGCCCAAAGGCTTAGTACAGTTTTATTCCAACATCATGTCTGTGTCATTGTATTTTTGTGTCATGACGACATCACCGCCTACCTGCGTCATATATGCATCACAGCCTGCATGAGGAAATTCACTACCACCCGGATTTGAACTCAGATCTGGTGGAGAATCACGAAGCACCTGTATCACTAAGCCACACCCCAGTAATCCTATAATGTGATGGAAAACAGATTCTTACCCAAGATATTTGTAACTGACCCTGCGATTTATATTATTTTTATGAAATATATCATCAATCCATAATTCCATCAATGAAAGAGTACCTAATGTCAATATTATTTAAACATGAATACCATTCCATATTCTCTTACATATTGATAATCCTTTGATTTTAACACCTAATCATCAGTGGGGATGAGACCACAAGCCTAAATTGTTTTCAATATATGACAATATCCATGCTATTTGAGTTAAGGATTATGAAGAATCCACATAATAAGAATTATTTTATCTAGGTTTGATATAATTACACTTTCTAGGGTTTAATGATTTATATCTTCTATGATAAATAATTCACCACTAGAAGTATACATGAAATATTCAATATCTCTTACCCAATTAATATCGGTACAACCATTAATATATATTGATTTGTTTTAATCATACCTCATTCTATAATCTATATTTTTTTATATTAGTTATGATCAATTTTAGTTCAATGAAATGTAACTCTTTATGGCTTTTATGAAATCATGTAAAAAATATAAAAAAAAAACAAAAAATTTAGTTTTGAAATAATAAAGTAGAGTAGGCCACCAATGATACTTCAAAACTGAATTTCATTCACACTAATTTCCTATTTATCTGGGAAGAACTTATTACTATTTTATATAGGAGTGGAAACCTCTCATGACTCTTCCCTTATATACATTTCATGTGAATTATTGGAAAATAATTCTTGTGATAGATAAAATATTATTTATTAACAAAATTAATCCCCAAATAGAATTTAATCTCATAAATTAATTAAAATGTCAACAATTATCCTCATTTTTCTAGAAATATCCTCATAGGCTTCTTATTTGGTATTAAGAAAAATTATATCATCGACATATAAAATCATATTGAGTGAGTTTTTTCATATCCATTGATATAAATAATTGAATGCACTTTTTATTTTATGAATTTCATTCTCTTTAAGTTATTAAACAACTTTAAATATGATACATGATGTTCTTGTCTAATCCCATAGAGTTTATTTTCCATCATTCACACTAGAGAACCATCACTCACTATGAAAAAAACATCCATTTATTCATTGTTGACCTATTACTCAAGTTAAACATTAATTAAAGTAGACGTAATTTTTTAATCATTGTAGATACATTGATTAAAACTAACAAGAATGATATCCATTTTTTATAACCTTGTGTCTTCGGAAAAAATCACATAAAGTTCAACTACCCTCATTTTAAGAGTATACGTTTAGAAAAAGAAGATATTTTTTCCATTACATTTTCCATTTCTCATTTATATTATCTAGAAAAAACCCACTTTTCCATGATTATAATTTTATCATTTGGATGTGACATGAATTCTCATGTTCCAATACTCTCAATTTCTTTCAGGTATTCTTCTATTATTGAAATATTATTCTTGTGTTGTTAGGTATATTCCTCACAATTAGTTTTAAACTACTAAATGAGGCTAGTGGGCTTAGAAATTACAAAAATTATTTGGGTTTATACCCCTTTTCTACTATCTAAAAAATAAGAGTAACATTTTTTCAATTACATAAGAAGATAGAACCTCCTTGGTTCAAGCCTTCCTCGATACTATAATTTTCATATTCATCATGAGAAGTATCATAATCTAAATGTATATCCAAAATTACCTCATACTTCCCCATTATCTATTCAAGGGATTCTTCAACGTAATCATCAATGGGAAATGATGTTTTTAGGAATTGTTTTAGGATTCTCACATTAAATATCCCAAAAATAATTTTCAAACTCTTATTAAAACACTAGTAACTTCTTAGACTAGGTCTATTCTACATAATTAGGTCTCTATCTACCATATAATTTGACTTTCATAAATATTCATCATTAATCTTGATAAATAGTATTCTACTGAATATATTCATGTTCTTCATACCAGAATTATTCATGAATCATAACTCATGTGTGGTTTTGGCTAAATAAGGATTGATTATGAAGAAGTACAAAATGTTAACATTTGTGTTTGTATTATGTCTCCAAAACGATTTCTATTTCCTATACTCTATTGTAACTATACGTCCAAAATACCCCAGTATTCAATTATTTACTTAAAATCTCTATTTTTTGGGGTTTTTATTGAGTGACATATTCAATCTTATCATTCTATTCTCAAAATATTTCTATAATATGTATTTATTTATTCAGATACTTTATCAGGTTGAAATATTTTAATGGTGTGTTGTATTTGATTCTAATTAATTATTTTAATGTTTTTATGTTTATCGATATCATATGATTTACTCATCAAAAAATAGACACATTACATATAACAAAAATTACCAAAAAAGTTCAAAAAATACTAATCTTTACTTTTTTTACTTAAATCTCGTCAATACACACACATTTGAGTAATCAAAATCAAGGGGATTGATTTTATTTATTTCTAATAGATTATAACTCTTGTCCACCATTTTTATTTTGTGACACATTACACATGTATTGATTTTTTCATGCGTTAGATTTAGTAGATTTCATAAAATATAATATTTGATATGTTTATGCATAATAATTTTCCCCAAATAACCAAGTATCCAATTTTAAAGTAGGTTTTCTTATTTTATTCACATGAATCATGAATTTTGACATTCATAAATTTAGAACAATTATCAATTTGTTAATTTCCACATCAACATAATCATTAAATTCATTAAATTATTGGAGACATTATCATACTTTTAAAATATGACATCATTCCCATTATGAAAATTATAAGAAGAATTTGGGAGAATATGTCTCAATCTAATAATAAAAGAAACATTATTATATTTCTTTTTACCATTTTTTTTAATCTGATGCCTTGAAAACCATGTAATACATCATCCCCAAAATAGGAAAAACGTATATCATAAATTTGGTTATATATTAATAATTTTTTTATTTTTCTTGTGTGATGAGAAAACATTATCATATATTAATGTATTTTCCTTTTTATATCCTTGCATTCCAAATACACTAATATTTTATTATATTGATCATTCATATTCTTAAAATATTTGGAATATTTTTTTTACTATATACTATAGTATCATGGTATGAACTTTCTCATAAGTGTGTTTTGGAAAATCACAACTCAAATAAGTCTCTTTAAAAGATACAAATGAATTTTGTACCTAATTTTCTTTAATGTTTTCTGGGAAAGCCTTTAAAATTTTCAAATTAATAACCGAAAATTTAGTAACTATATGTAATTAATGTTGTGAGGGATTGTACCAAAAAAAATATTCCTTATTCCAATAGACTATAAAACCTTAATATCATTTATAAAAGTGAAATATCGTCTGATAAAAAATTGATTCTTTGAAATAATATCATTTTCATTCATTCTGATTTTATATCTAATGATATAATTCAGTATTCCCATTATTGGAGTACTTATCCATTACATTTAACAATAACATGTCCTAGAAAATATAGGATTCCCACACCTCTTTTAGTATTTAATTTTCAGTGTCACACCCGTTTTTTTTAGTCTTCTTATTTATTTTATTTCTCTTGGCGTCGGGTGTTTTTGCGTAAGTGCGAGTGAGTCCCGGTTTAAAATTTTTAATGTTGGGATGTGTTTATGGTTTGGGTTGGTGCGCGGACACCGTAAGTTTACGACGCGCAATCCACTTGGGCATGCGTAGCCACTTGCAGTCCACTTCGGTACCGTACGGTGCGCGAATACCGTACGGTCATCCAGTTTTAGCGTTATGTTTTTATGTGGTAGCGTTGTATACATATATATGCATGTGTAAATGTGTTCATATGTGAATATATATATATATATACATATATGTTTATAAATAAATATGTTTTAACGTTGTATGATTATGTGTATATATGTTTATATATATATATATGTGTTTATATATGTTATATATATATGTTCGTATACACACACACACACACAGTTATATATATATATATGTATATATATTTATCAATGTTTGTATAAGTTGGTTTATATATGTTTATATATATATATTTTTATACATAAATATATGTTCATTATTATAATTATTGGTTTTATTAATGTTTATTAAGTTGTTATTATTATTATTATTAATATTCTTGTCATTTAGTCGTGTGGGCGGTTTCGCGCCGGTGCGCGATCACCGCATTGCTAGCGGTGACCGTGCGTTTGCCCTACGTTTTTAAAAATTAATGTTTTTATGTTGAAATTTTATTATTATTAAAGTTGTGGTTATTATTTTTTTTTATTAAAGAGGTTGATGATTTTAATGACATTAGTATGAGTTATTAGTGTTTTATTACTATCTTAATTATTGTATTAAATTCTGGTATATTATTATTATTATTATTATTATTATTATTATTATGTTTTATCTTATATATATATATATGTGTAAAACCCTAGGTTTTCCCCCTCCCCCTTTTTTTTCTTCCCACGGGTAGTCCCCATCCCGTCTCACCCCGCGTCCCTCGCTTCCCCCTTCGTCGCGCCGCGCGACCGACCACCGCCGCCCCCTGCTTCCCGCCGCCGGCGCCCCCTCGCCCGGCCTCTCTTCCACCTTGTCCCGTGCCGCACCCCCCCTGGTGTCCGACTCCCCTACCTCCGGCCTGCAACCTCGCCGCACCGGCTTCCTCCGACAGCCGACTGCCGGCTCCCTCCGGCACCCCCACCTGCAACCCGCACCCAGCCTCCCTCCGTCTTCGGCGCACCCTGCTGCTCCACCGGTCCGGCGCTCCGCCTCACCGCTGCCCGCACCCGACTCGCCCCGATCCGGCGTGCTCCCCCTCCAGCGGCGACCCCCCCTATCCGACATCTCCCCCGTTCCCCCTCGCCCAGGCGGCGTTGCCCGCGCGACCCCCTGACCTCCGGCCTCTCCTGCGCTCTCTTCCAGCGCCGACCTCTGGCAACTGCGGTCTCCCGCTCCGGTGCCCTCCGCCGTGCCGTCCCGGCTTCCCGATCCGCCGCCCTCCGCGCTGTAAGTTTTTATTTATTTATTTTATTTTATTTTATTATTCTTATGTTAATCTTATTTCTATAAAATGTTTATTATTATCATATTAATAATGTTATTATTATTCTATTATTTTTATGTCATTATTATTTTTATGATTTATATTATTATTATCATTATTGTTATTATTGATATATTATTATTATGCGAATTATATTATTATTGTTATTATTAATATTATTATTATTATTAATATTAATATTATTATTATTATTATATTTATTATCATATTATTATTATTATTATCATTATTATAATTATTATTATGTTATTATTATTAATACTATATTATTATTATTATTATTATTATTATTATTATGAATATACTTATTATTGTTTTAATTATTATTATATTATGTTGTTATTTTTATTATTATATTATGTTATTACTATTATCTTATCATTTTTATTATTATTATATTATTATATTATAATTATGCTAAATTGTCATTATTATTATATCATTAATATTATTATTAGTGTTGAACCTGTTCAACGGTTTTTTGTTTTAGGACCTGTTTGACGGCGCAGTTCGATGCGCCATTTTTCGCAACGGGAGTCTTGGGCCGTGTCATTCGTCATTCCGATTCGAGGTAGGTCTCCCTATGCACTTGCCTCTAAATTAAGAATTTACTTATTCCTTGTCCTTTTATTGAATTTCAGTAAATCTAAGAAAACTAATATTAAGTAGTTTTTATATTGTGGTGATTTGCTGATAATGCAAACTGTTTAATTCTGGAATTTCATTAAATAAAATGTTTTCTTGGTTTCAATTGTGGGATTTCATAGTAATGTCGCTAAATGGTTCTTCCTGAGTAACTAAAGACATGTTGAATTGGGTTTTGAAAAGTTTTTGGCATGTGTAAATTAGTAAATGTACTGTTTGTGGAAAATAGTGTTTTCTTATAACCTTGATTAGAGAAAACATCGTGTGACCCTTTGAAATTGTTTTTGGGAACTTTACGTGTGGTTCTTGGTTGACTAAAGATGTTTTCCCTTGTTGTGTTATTAAAAATAGTGTTTTCTAGGTTGTGGAAGTTGTTTATGTTCTTGTTTGAGTGTTTCCAAAAAGGGGTTTTTTGCGAAATGATTAGGTAATGGCATTATATTTTCAGAAGGGTATTTTTGACGTGCGTGAGTTTTGAAATATTGTTTGGGCGTGGAAATGGTGACTTTTGTGTGCGATATCTTGTTTGGCCTGCGATATGAGGAAGAAATATACTATGTGAATGTGAAGCTTGTTTGAGCACACGGGGAAACCCTAGGTATCTAGGTGGGCGGACTAGAACTAGTGCGCTAGTGAGCCGGATGGGTGTCGTCCCTGTTTCACTTAGCTGGATTGACGATTGCAACACTAACTAAACATATGATATCTGAGGGTCGTGGCCTTCTAAGCCACGTGTTCTGAGGGTCGTGGCCTTCTAAGCCACGTTTTCTGAGGGTCGTGGCCTTCTAAGCCACGTTTCACCGAGACACGAGGTTCTAGGGTCCCACGCGAGCTAGATGAACCTTAGGGGATTTACCCATAGTGCTCTACCATCTCTGGCGTGGTGCCTTCCGTCGGCATACGGGGGACCACTTGGGTGTGAGTGTGTGCGTGTGTGAGTATGTGTGTGTGTGTGTGAGTGTGTGAGTGTGTGTGTGTGCCCATGGTTATTGCTGATAACTTCTGTTTTATTTTTACTTGCACTTGGTTTTCCTTGCCTGTTTTCTTTCAGTCATATTTCACAGCCTATACTGTTAGACTTTGAGGAAAAAAAATGGTTTTTAAATGAAAATGATTTATGCGCTTTGGGTTAGATTTGAAAATGTAACACTTTGCTTTTAAAATGAGTTTAAAACTAATGAAATGGAACTAACTTTTGAAAAGGAATAAGGGAAATGTCTCGTGTTTGATTTTCAAGTGAAACATTGTAAAAGCATACTTTTATACATTGTAGTTCAAACCTGGAATAGGTAGATTCTTTATTTACTGGCAGTGCTTTGGGATTTGTTGTTGGGCTCACCTACTGAGTACTTTTGTGCTCACGCCTATCTTTTACCACTTTAGTTGCAGGTTCCTTGTGTTCAGGGTTTCCTGACTTGAGTCGCTCAGTGATGGGGCGACGTTGGTTTGTAGTTGGGTGGTGACCCGTGAGGTCACGTGGAGGTATGTCGTGGTTTAGTTTTGTTATGTCTTTAGTGTTTGCCCGTTTGTTTAGTTTACTTTCGTTCTTTTGATCCTGTTTTTAGTTTGGGCTAAAATCGTTCCCAACGATTGAAACTTTTAATGCCCGGCACTTGTTGCCATCCCGGGGGGATCGGGAACGCCCCTCGGGACTTGCCGCGGACCGGCTCGGGTGACCGGTTCAGGGTCGACCCGGGCTGGTTCGTGACAAAATGGTATCAGAGGTGGTTCTTGTTATTTGGGTTGTCCGGTAGAAGGAGATTAGGACTGTCGGAACTCGAGGGGTAGGTACGGGAAGAGCGTCACGAACTCTTGCTCGCACTGATCTTCGAGTTACTAGGGGTAGTTCGGGAATTGTGTCCTTGCCTTTTTTGGTTTGTCTTGGATTGAGAGATGATAATGGAGGAAAGCTGACGTTACATCGTGATTTCACATGGAGTAGTGACCCATGTGAAGTCCGAGTACATGGTTTGAATTCCTCCTAGTGGTCGACGCTGACTTGGGACATGGCCCACACTAGTGCAAAAACACTTTTTCGCGTCGGTTTTTTTTAATTTTTAACATCGGTTATAAACCGACGTCTTTATAGGCGACGTTAAAAATAGCGTTTTCGCGTCGGTTCATAGAAACCGACGCGAAAAATAATTCGCTTATGAGCTTCGGCGTCGGTTTTTTATAAAACCGACGCCGAAGCTACATTTAGACATTATTTTCCGCGTCGGTTCATTAAAAAACCGACGCGGAAACTATAGTCGAAGAGGTTTTCCGCGTCGGTTTTTCTAAAAACCGACGCGGAAAACCGCATTCAACCGGATTTTCCGCGTCGGTTCCTCTAAAAACCGACGCGGAAAACCGCTTTCAACCGGATTTTCCGTGTCGGTTCTTATAAAAACCGACGCGGAAAACCGCTTTCAACCGGATTTTCCGCGTCGGTTTTTCTAAATTCCGACGCGGAAAACCCTTTCGGCGTCGGTTTTTAAAAAAACCGACGCCGTAAATAATTTTTTTTAAAAAATATTCGGCGTCGGTTTTTAAAATAACCGACGCCGTAAATTTTTTTTTTTTAAATAAAATACATATATTTTCTCCTCCAAACTTATCGGAACCCTGAAAAAAAATAACGAAGTATACAAAAACAATTAAACAGCTTTAACAGAAGTACTTCAGAAAACTCAAAGTAAAGCAGAATTAAAATACACGTACCTCCATGGTGCATTTTCTTAATCTAACCATACTCAGTATCAATCATTGTAAGTTTCCTCCCATAGATAGCACCAATCCTGTCAAAACAGTAATGAAACTAAGGAGATGTGAGTGAAAAAATCAATCCAAGTTATTAGTGTAATGAATAAACATTAAATGAAAATGTGTAATTTATTTGAATCATTCATTTTTCCACAAAGTAAATTACCAAAATGAAATGTTACGACTCCTGATCAAAATTCCAGGAACACTCAGCCGATGCAACCTCTTCCTCACCTCCCCCACTGAAGATGTTGGGGGTGTCTTTTCACCATAGGATCCCCACCACCCCCAACCTCAGGTTTTTATATTTTCTCTGTATAGACGTGCATTACCCATTCACTATTGTTATTTGTTTAAGTTATGGAATAACAGATAAATAAGTTTGAGTGCAAAAAATAGGTTAGAAAATTGAAATCAAATGCAGATTGAAGAGACATAAAGAAACATACCTTAAAAATTGACGCCTTCTATTTTATCTTTGTGCAAACCCACTAAGCGTTGTTTCAGGTATTATGTGATATGCTTCTCGGCAATCATTTTTCGATATTTATTTGCATAAAAAATAAAAAGGCCTAGAAGATATTGCTGTGCATTCAAGGGAGACAATTTTTAGTGTTTGTGAATGTTATTTCGCTATACGAATCTCTATGTTCATGATCCAAGTACCACCCTACAGATTTGTCACTGTACAGACAAATGATTTTAAGAAATAACAATGAAAAGAAATATAATAACTAATTCTGAATTAAAATACACGTACCTGAAATATACGACATGCTTATTGTTGGTTATTGTTGAAGGATTCATTTGATTATTAGTAGATTCAATAAAACAGTTTTTGCAGAGGCACTTGAGAAAACTCAGTAAAGCAGAATTAAAATACACGTACCTGAAATATATGACATGCTCATTGTTTGTTATTGTTGAAGCATTCATTTGATTATTAGTAGGTTCAAACACCTAATATATCATAAGAGTTAGTTTTTTAAACCCATATATAATATTATTTATAAATATTAGTATACATACCTCAAATCTTAATCAGACTTAACAAATAGTCCGCAAAAGTAGATTGAATATGAATCATATCAGATTGAGAATATGACTGTGAATCATTGAATACCTACAATAATATTGAATGATATGAAATTAATAAATAGAATAAAGTGGATGAAAATATATAAAAAAGTTAATACAACTAACCTTATGAAAATCAGTAGTTTCCCCAGTTGTGATTATCTCGTACATAAATCGTAGAATATAATAACCACATTCAACGCTTCCATTTTGACGATGAAACTGCAGTTATAAAACATTTAACTAATAATGAAACCCAATATATAACAAAAATATAAAAACTAATTACCTGTACTTCCACATATTTGATTTTCGTTGGTTTCTTTTCATTTGTAAAATGTTTCCATGAACTGCATTTTTTTATATAAGAACTAATAAAACTTGTGTAAACAATTAAAATTAAACATAACAAACTTCTAAAAATAAAAAAAACAACTTACCTGTTTAATAAGTTGGAAAACGGTTTACGCACTTTTCCTAATAAAGAGCAAAACCAATATAAGGTGCATTCATTTGGGCAAAATACACCTAACATCCAATGCCCCCTATAATACAAAAAATTCATAATTAATGACATTATAATGATCATGAGTTCAAAATTATGTTGATATTCTTACTTATCAAGAAATGGCAAAAACCAGCACTGAATCTCTGTTTGTGATAATCTCTCGGATATATATTGAACTCTTTCATCATTTTTCACATGTTTGACTTCCAAGGAAATGTACTCTGGATCTATAAAGCTGTAAATGCTTGCAGTTTCATTTTGTAAAAGAATCCTGTATAGATACCTAATTTAAAAAGAAAACATAGTTAGTCAATGACATAACAATATTTTAGTAAAGAAATAGCAATTCAGACGTCAATTTACTTACATGGAAAACAACTGCACCACATTCAGCCCGATCTCTTCAAAATTAACTAAATTCATGATATCTTCTTTCAATATTCTCAATTTATAATTTCTTCCACATATATCGGACGTCATCCGAAACTCATAGATAAAATTCAAGGAAGAAGAGCACTGAGATAATCTTTTCAACCCAGAAGAAATATCAGAAGTATCTACAGCCGACTGTTTCTGAACATTTTGCTTCATTTGTACAGTTTCTTTTGCTTTCAGATATTCCTATATAAGTTAAATGTCAGAAAACATTATAAGTAATTTGGAATCATTTCTAATTACTAGTTAAAAAAACTCATACCTCATGTGAAATATAACGAAAAAGTGCAGTTGGCCAAAGTAAAAAATGGCCCATGCATTCCCCAACACTGGTGATCTCCGCAGTAGGAAATGGTAGTAGAGCAGTAGGATCTATAATAACAAGTACTGATACTCTAACCTGACCCATCTGCATAGGCTGATGATGTACCGAGTCCCCCAAAAAATACACTTGTCCTAACGCAACAATATGTACATGAGGATCTCCCGCAAACAACTCACAATATAAGGTTCGATCCGATGGAGGAGGTGGAGGCTCAAAGTTAGCAGGTGGGGCAGGGTAGTCAGGGTGAGCAGGCTGAGAAGTCAGAAAAATGAAAAGGGTATATTAGTGTTTAAAATTTATAACATAGAAAAATTGATTAAAAATTAAATAAAATAATATACCTCAAATGGTTGCGCAGACGGGGCAGGGTAAACAGATGAGGCAGGGTAGTCCGGGTGAGTTGGCTGAGAATGTTGAAAAATGAAAAAGTTATATCAGTGTTTATAATTTATAAAATAGACAAATTGATGACATTAAATAATATACCTCGGAAGGCTGCCCAGACGGTGTTGGGTAAGCATATGAGGCATGATAGTCTGAGTGAGTAGGCTGAGAATGTTGAAAAATGAAAAAGTTATATCAGTGTTTATAATTTATAGAAAAGAAAAATTGTTAACAGTAAATAATATACCTCGGAAGGATGAGCAGACTGTGACTGTCTTGACAAGTGTTCTAATAAAGCCTTCTGTACTGCTGCTTGAATTTGATCACCCATAGACCGTTTCATATCATGCAGCTCTTCTTTTAAGGATTCAATTTCCGGGTCTCTTGGTTGCTTACTCTTACCAAAAACCTTCCGAATACTAACACCCGCCTGATATCCTCTAACACGGCCGGGGTGTTCAGTCTTTCCCAAAGCAGTGGCTAGGATATCCATCCTACACTCAGGGATAAAATAGCCCTGTGTCTCTTTCTCCTGAAGTTCATCCTGAAATGAAAAATAAAAAATTTATATTAGTGTTTATAAATTATAAAAAAGGAAAATTGTTAACAAAGAATTAATATTTACTTACAATTCTATCAGCCACTTGATGAGCTTCGTCTGTAAGATATTGTTCATTTTTTCTTCTTCTTGCTCGTTTCCATTTCTCATGGCGAGTGGGAGGAGATGGAGGACCATACTGGACCTCTTCTGAACCACTACTTGATCGAGCTCTTAATGCTTCAAATTTTTCTTCAATAATTTTCTTCTCCAAATACGAGTATCCTCCACGTGATAAAGTATGAGGGTATACGTTTTTCAACTGGGTCTCCTGATGAGATCTTCTGGAGGCCTGTTACATAAAAATAAACACATAAGTAATAAGGAAAATATAGCATAAATTTTAAAATATAAAACAATTACAATACCTGAAATTTCTCTTCCTGACGACTGTCAACAAATCGCTTCCATGTTTCTTCATCTATATATGGATACTTAAGACATGGGCTTTCAAACCTTCTCTTTCCAAAAACATAATCTTTCGTCAGTTTGTTTTTAAAATCTCTCCATCGAACCGCCGCTAAAGAGAGATGTCTTTTCCTAATTTCTTTGGTTTCCTCAAAATTGAATGTCATCTGTAATTGAAAAAATAAAATATGTCATTTAAACTATATAATATTAAAAAAATGAGATAAAATAAATAAATAAAGATATTTTACCGTCACGGCCTCCCAAAGCTGTTGCTTCGCCGTCCTGTCCACTGACTTCCAATCAGGATATAAAATACTAATCCTGCAACGGCTCTGCATCGCTATATAACTGACAAACTGAACTGCATTTGGGCCAACTGCATTATTATTATCATCAAAACGGATGTGTAATTTGTTATCATCACGAGCGAGTGATAGTTTTGGTAAACGTGTAATACCACGTTTACCAACTAGAGAACTTGATTTTTCAGTAGTAACTGGAGAAGTCTCCTCCGCCGAGGACGCATCAGTAGTCCTGCAATTTTTTTTAATAAATTAACAGTTTTATTTCATTAAATATGTATATTACTGAATATTTAATAATATGTCAAAATAGATATACCTCGGTAACTGCTCATCTCTATCTGTATTTGACATTGCTACTAGAAAGTGTAATGAAATTTTGGGTACCTGCATATCATTAGAAAACTGAATAATTAGAAACAAGGAAATGAAAAATAAATATGTAAAAATAGAGGCATGCATTTGTAAGTTTTTAAAATAGACACAAAATATAAATATTTACCAGAAAAATTAGGAGACTAATTTAGTGTTTTCCCACGTCCCTTCATCATGATCGGTACGTACTGCATGCACTATGTCTGTCTTATATTCATTGTAATCCTCTGAAAATTGCATAATAGATGAATAACGCTCATGTAAATCACTAGCATCATCAGAATCATCATCATCACCCAAATGATATCTTTTCCCTTGCAAAACAACTGACCACTGATCATTCGACGGATCAATGACATAAAATACTTGTTTTGCATGTGTCTCCAAGATAAATGGTTCCTCATTGTGATTAAATCTTTTCAAATCAACCAGTTTAAACCCATATTCATCATGTTTCACGCCACTATTACTATCAACCCAATTGCACTTAAAAATAGTGACTCGAAATTTAATATAATCAATTTCCCATATGTCTTCAATAACTCCAAAATATGATGTTGATGCAGAAATTGGGTTTTTATCTTTGGCACTCGAAAAATGCACTGCTTCAGCGAATACCATCACACCACTATTCTGAACGGTACTCTTGTCATCCAGGTTTTTTGTGTAAAATGTGTAGCCATTGATATCAAAACCAGACCAAGTGATCACATTAAAAGATGGTCCCCCTGATAACCACTTCAATGTTTCTGATACAGATATATCTGAGGTGACTTTATCTTTAAACCATGAAACAAATGTCTTCTTATGCTCAATCATCAACCACTTTTCATTTCTTTTCTGATATCGTAACTTTAATTCAGCAATATGTGAGGATATATATGGTTGAACCTCATCTGTGTTGTTCAAAATGTATAAATGTGCTTGCATCACTTCATCACGTGGAATGAACTTTACCTTTAAGCCTCGAACCCCTCTACCTTCTCTGTCAACTGTCATATGTCGAGATAGAGGGAGACCAATATGCTCCACTTCATTCAAATAATCAGTACAGAACTCAATCACCTCTTCTGATACATATTTTTAAATAATAGAGGCCTCTGGTCGATAAGGATTTTTAACATATCCTTTCAAAATTTTCATATATCTTTCAAAAGGATACATCCATCTTAAATAAACAGGCCCACACATTCTTATCTCACGCACCAAATGAACCAATAGATGAACCATTATATCAAAAAATGTGGGTGGGAAATACATTTCTAGTTGAAAAAGAATAAGAGTTGCTTCATTCTCCAACAAATCTATCAAATTTGGATCAACGACTTTGCTACAAATGGATTTAAAGAAATTACATAACCTGATGATTGTC
Source organism: Viscum album (assembly GCA_963277665.1). Classification (NCBI taxonomy): domain Eukaryota; kingdom Viridiplantae; phylum Streptophyta; class Magnoliopsida; order Santalales; family Viscaceae; genus Viscum; species Viscum album. The sequence continues at coordinate 693,593,130 of OY728157.1, forward strand.
TTCCTGACAGCTTTCGGTAATATACCATGCACTGCTACTGGTAGAATTTGTTGCATTAACACATGACAATCATGTGATTTCATACCTATTAATTTACAATCCTTCAATGACACAAAATTATTCACATTTGAAGAAAAACCGCTGGGTACTTTAATACCATGAAGACACTGACAAAAATTCATCTTTTCAATCTTGCTTAATGTGTTACAAGCCGGAGGTAAATATGTTCTTTTTCCTTTCACAGCGGGAGCTAACTCCAAACGTATTCGCATTAACATCAAGTCCAATCTAGCATGTAATCCATCTTTTGTCTTTCCTTTTATGTCTAACAAAGTTCCATTCAAACTATCACATATGTTTTTCTCAACATGCATAACATCAATGTTATGTTTTATCTCTAAAAATCTCCAATAAGGTAGTTTGAAAAAAATAGACTGCTTCTTCCAGATATGTTTTTGTAAACCAGAACTTTTTCTCTTTCCAAATGTTGAATCAATATCTTTCACTCTGTCATAATATTCTTCAGCTGACAATGGTTGAGGGGGGAGGTTGTATTCTTGTAAACCGTTAAATGCTTTTCTCAATCTACGATAAGGATGATCAATTCGCAAAAATCTTCGATGTCCCATGTACACTGTCTTTCTTCCATTCTGCAATTGATAATATGAAGTTTGTTCTTCACAAATTGGACATGCTTTATGTCCCTTAACACTATATCCAGATAAGTTTCCATACGCAGGAAAGTCGTTTATAGTGAACATTATCATAGCACGCAAAAGAAAATACTCTTTCTTGTATGCATCGAAAACTGTAACACCTTTCTCCCATAGCAGTTTTAAATCCTCAATCAATGGTGTAAGATACACATCAATATCATTTCCTGGTTGTTTTGGTCCAGAAATCATCAAGCTCATCATAACATATTTTTTCTTCATACATAGATGTGGGGACAAGTTGTAAAGTACCAGCAAAACAGGCCATGAACTATGTTGGCTACTGAGGCTCCGATATGGATTCATTCCATCAGTACACAATCCCATTCTGAGATTTCTAACTTCACTTCCAAAATCATGAAATTTTTTATCAAAACTCTTCCACTGTGGTGAATCGGCAGGGTGACGTAAGTTACCATCAGAAATGCGCTCATCTGAATGCCATCTTAACCTTTTTGCATCATTTGAATTTGCAAATAGACGCTTCAAACGAGGAATAATTGGAAGGTACCAAAATGCTTTAGATGGAGTTTTGATTTTGGTACCTAAAAATAAACCAGAATTGAATTATCAGAATTGTTTGAAAAAAATATTGGATGATATCATTGGAAAGTAAAAAAATTGATTTTTCATAACGTTACATGACATCACCTGAAAATGAATCTGAGTTGACTTTCTCATCCATCTTATAGCGCGATGTTCCACATGTAGGACAACTTGATAAATGTTCATTTTCTTTCCTATATATTACACAATCATTGGGGCAAGCATGTATCTTTTTATACCCCAATCCCATTGGGCATAATATTTTCTTCGCCTCATAATTGGAATCTGGAAGCCCATTGCCTTCTGGAAGAAGCTCTTTTAAAAGCTCAAGTAAACTGGAGAAACTTTTATCACTCCACCCATTTTTTGCTTTTAAGTTAACTAATCTCAAAACTGCTGATAACACTGTATATTTACTGCAACTTGGGAATAATGGTTTCTCAGAATCTCCATACAATCGTTCAACTGTTGGTGTTTTTTCGATGGTTTCAACACCTAAATCATGAATTAATTCTTCAATACGATCCTCTGCCTCATTATGAATATCGTCATCAACATTGGATGTTGAATTTTCAGTTCTTTCACCATGCAAGATCCAACGTGTATAATTAAGGCTAAAACCATAACAAATGAGATGATCTTTGATTTCTCTGAAGTTTAACTTTCTCATATTTACACACTTCACACATGGACAGAAAATCAAATCAATATTTTGATTATGCCGTTTAGCAAATTCCAAAAAATTGTCAACTCCTCTTTCATATTCACTAGTAGTTCTTCGTAGATAAATCCAATTATGATCCATTAATACCTGATATCACAATATAATTGATGAATATATTAAAACATAAAAACATTTAAATATCTATCAGATAAATTGTAAACAAAAACATATTCCATAAAAACTATTGATAATCAGATAAAAGACATCAAATATGAAACATGTTTACAAATATAGTAAACAGTTAATTTTAATATTATATACATGTGTGTTATATTGAAATACAAGGACAAAATGGTTAAATCAAAGGTTTCATTTTTTGAAAATAAAGTTTCATGATATAAATATTATATGAATGACATACAAGATAATATGATTTCTCACTATGACTACTATTGATCACACTATATTTATTTTTTTATTCATTTGATGTAACATGAATGAATCATGGAAAAATTAATGTGAAAAATAGTGCAATAACTATCCTTATTTAAAACAATGTGTATTAAGAGACATGATACAATTTTTGGTGACTATGATAACTCAACTCCCTCAATCCATGAGTTTTATAATAGGGAACTATGAACATATAAATTCATTATGGAGGGATAAAAATTCCATTGCATATTGTAGGTGACAACTTACACCCCCATCCATGGGTCTATTGCAGCAAAACATGTCAAGGAATGGATCAACATGAAGAGAAATATATTATCCATCCATGAAAGATTAGATCATGAGAATGTTTTATTTGCAGCCTATGACTTAGAGGGAGAAGTAAATCATTTCATGACTATTATTTAGAGGGAGAGAAAGATGAATAAATATAATCAATGGAATGAGATTAGTTTAAGAGGACATTTATTAAAAATGCATGAATTTAACTCCACATATGAAAGTGGAAAGGTATTTTTGAACATTAATAGAGGGATAATGATTATATTATTATCTACGAAGATTACAATACATTATGATTCTAGTCGTATTATGGACATTGCAAGAAAAATTATTTATTATATAATGGCATGAAAATAATTATTCAAATTTTTTTAACATAATAGATAGTGGTAATTATTCATGTCTTAGTTAAATGATAAGAACCAAAAAGAATTGAGGAATTTGGCATGGTAAATCTCAAGAAGTAATGAAATAACAATAAACTACATGCAAAAATGTGAGTGAATTAATTTAACACAATAAAATTATTTTTTTGAAGAATAATTTATTAAAATGGAAATGGAATTAAAAATATAGTACTTCATAATGTAATGAAAGATCATTTTAAACAGGAATAATGATAATATAAACAAAAAATTTGAAGTTCAACCCGAATTGAGATGTTAAATCCAAACTGCGACCGGTATAATTACTTCCAAAAACAAACAATATCAAATCTACACCAACAATGATAATACAAACAAAAAATAATGATAAATTACAACTAAAATCTAACCAATAATCAAAATCACGCAAAATAGGGTTATTGATAAAGAAATAAACAATGGGATATGAAACAAGAGATAAATAGGAAGAACACATACCCAAAATCGTGCAGACGACAAAAAACCTTCAACAATGGCCGTTCATGATCGCAAATCAAGTTCGAAGGTCGTCGGGAGTCCGAAGCGCCACAGCGGAACTCGATTTCGACGGACGAACAAAATGAGGGTTTCTGACCGTGAATATTTTTAAAAGACTTTTCGCGTCGGTTTTCATTAAAACCGACGCGAAATATATTTTTTTTATGAGTTTCGGCGTCGGTTTTCATGAAAACCGACGCCGAAACATTTTAAAAATTTATTTTCCGCGTCGGTTATCAGGAAAACCGACGCGGAAAATATAGTCGAAGAGGTTTTCCGTGTCGGTTTTTCTAAAAACCGACGCGGAAAACCTGTTCGACCGGATTTTCCGCGTCGGTTTTGAGAAAAACCGACGCGGAAAACCTCTTCGACCGGATTTTCCGCGTCGGTTTTTCTAAAAACCGACGCGGAAAACCAATTATAACAGGATTTTCCGCGTCGGTTCTCAGGAAAACCGACGCGGAAAATATGGATACTAATATTTTCCGCGTCGGTTTTCTTAAAAACCGACGCGAAAAATAAACACATAATTATTTTTGGCGTCGGTTTTACACAAAACCGACGCCAAAAATTCCCCGCATATACTATTCGCGTCGGTTTTTAAAGAACCGACGTTATTACGACGATGTTAAAGCCCGTATTTCCACTAGTGCCACTACCATGTCGCCAGGTTGAGCGTGACTACTAGTCCCTCATTTCAGTGATTGATGCAATCTTGGTTGCTGCTTTTGTTTTGGTCTGTGTAAGTACTTTGTTTGAAATGAAAAAGGGTTTTTGAAAATTGGACTGGTTTCTTTTAAAGGACTTTAAATATATGAAATGGGTTTTAAAACTGAAATCTCTTGATTTGGAAAATCTATTGTTTGCTTGGAATTGGTTAAGAATGATTTGGGGTGAAACCTCGGTTCCTCTTCATGAACGTTTTCACATGTGTGAGAATGCATGGAAAGTGTATGTCGGTGCGAGTATGAATGGAAAGTGGATAAAGACATGTGCAACGGTTCATGAGATCACCTGGGTGTGTATTTGAAATTAAAGGCTTGTCTTTGTTTTCTAAATTGGTTTTAAATGGGAAACAGTTTTGGAAAGTTTTGGTTTGAAAGTGGATTGGTTTTTGGAAAGTGATCTAGAAAAAGGGTGGTTTTGAAATAAAAAATGAAAAGGGGATTTTAAAGAAAGAGATTTTATTTTCGGTTGTGTTGTATTTGTTTGGTCCTTGTGTTGACTGTTTTTGATGAAGGCGCTTTTATTGATGTTGCTTCGGTTTGATGTTGGTTTTGGCCTTGTGTTCTATATGTCGCTCAGAAAATGCCGCCCAAAAAGGTCTCTAAGGATTCAGATAGGTCATGCCCAGTTTTTGGTCCTCCTCAGACATTGCCTTTTCTCCATGGTGATCAGGGTCCGTTAGAAGCAGTGAAATGGCTTGAGGAAGTGGAACGTGTCTTTAGAATTTTGGGAACTCCCGATAGTGTTAAGGTCCGTGCAATTATGGGGTTGTTTGAGGGTCCAGCTCTGGACCAATGGAAGAGGGTTACCCCATCATCAACGCAAGGTCAAATGACGTGGGATGTCTTTAAAACTGTTTTCATCCAATGGTTTGTACCTGAGGAAGTGAAGCTGGAGAAAAGAGGGAGCTAGTGCATATTCAACAAGGCCAACGGACGGTGAAGGCATATGTTGACCATTTCAAGGAACTAATTTCCTTTTCTCCAGATGTAGTGTCGCATGAGCTCATGAATGTCTCTCTTTTCACTGGGGGTCTTCATCCAGAGATCAAGGAGCGAGTCCTCCCTTCTAAAGACCTTTGTTTCGAGAAGCTGGTGGAGGAAGCTTTCTTGGCTGAGTTAGTTTCCGGTGTGCGGGTGGTTAATACTTCAGCGTCCCCTGTTGTTGTTCGTAAGAGTTTCCACTCTGGTGAGGAAAAGGCGCCAGGTATACCTGTTCCTAACGAGTTATCCCCTTTGGTCCCAGCTTCTAGTTCATTAGATCATTCGATGGTATGCTTTCAGTGTGGTCGTTTTGGGCATTTAAAGCCGTCTTGTTGCAACCCTCCGAAGACGTGTCATCGATGCGGTTGTCTGCGGCATCTGGAGAAGTTTTGCAGGAAGCGCCGCTTAAAGAGGACGCCATGATGGGAGAACGTCAGTACCTGACTGTGAGGCAGAAGATGCTTCAGCCACCAGAGCCCCAACCACAGGTCTTGGGGTGAAGCTCACTCACAGTCAGGAGTCCCCAGGGGTATGAAGCCTTGGTCCAGGTTTTGCGTCCCGTGTTAGCAGTGGAACAATCAAGATCTTTTGGTACGTGTTTTTCTGCTGTTAAGTTTTGACGTTGTTGTATGTTCATTGTTTTACCATTGGGTTATCATGGACTTGTTCTATTATAATCCAAGTAGTATGGGTTATGTAAATGTGTTGTTTTTCTCTAAAGTGACGATGGACTTGTTCGATGATAAACCTAAGCGGACTTGTCGTGGGAATGTAATATTCTAAATCGGGTGTCCTTCCTAAAAGTATGTTCGAATCTCGTGTGGGTTGACCTCGTTTTAGTAATGTTGTCGATGTGGTTATGTTTTGTGGAATTCGGTGGATCATGTCTCCAGTTTGATGTTGGTTAAATGTTTTTCTATGGTTTTTCCCTGGTATTGAAGGTTGTTGACTCTGGTCGAGGATTTAATGTCTAGACGGAGGTGTGGTTTTAATTGTTCTATAAGAGTTGGTTTGAATTGGTTGGGAGTTCCCGCGTCGACCCCCCCCCCCTTTCCTAGGGTTTTCTATTTAGATGGTCAACTTTTCTTCACTAGTTAAGTTCTTGTGGTGGGGAGAACCCCTTCGTGTTCTCCCCTCAATCTCGGACCCCAGTTTTCTCTTGAATCGGTCGGGTGTGACCTGTGCTGAGTAGGGTCATCCCCGAGATTCTCAGTTCTCTCGGGTTCCTTTAGTTCCGTTGGGGCATGGACTTAAATCTTGATCGACTTTTGGCCTTGTGACTTTCTCGGGGCAGAAAGTGTCTGTGGTGGAGAGAATTGTCACACCCGTTTTTTTAGTCTTCTTATTTATTTTATTTCTCTTGGCGTCGGGTGTTTTTGCGTAAGTGCGAGTGAGTCCCGGTTTAAAATTTTTAATGTTGGGATGTGTTTATGGTTTGGGTTGGTGCGTGGACACCGTAAGTTTACAACGCGCAATCCACTTGGGCATGCGTAGCCACTTGCAGTCCACTTGGGTACCGTACGGTGCGCGAATACCGTACGGTCATCCAGTTTTAGCGTTATGTTTTTATGTGGTAGCGTTGTATACATATATATGCATGTGTAAATGTGTTCATATGTGAATATATATATATACATATATGTTTATAAATAAATATGTTTTAACGTTGTATGATTATGTGTATATATGTTTATATATATATATATGTGTTTATATATGTTATATATATATGTTCGTATACACACACACACAGTTATATATATATATATGTATATATATTTATCAATGTTTGTATAAGTTGGTTTATATATGTTTATATATATATATATTTATACATAAATATATGTTCATTATTATAATTATTGGTTTTATTAATGTTTATTAAGTTGTTATTATTATTATTGTTATTATTCTTGTCATTTAGTCGTGTGGGCGGTTTCGCGCCGGTGCGCGATCACCGCATTGCTAGCGGTGACCGTGCGTTTGCCCTACGTTTTTAAAAATTAATGTTTTTATGTTGAAATTTTATTATTATTAAAGTTGTGGTTATTATTTTTTTTATTAAAGAGGTTGATGATTTTAATGACATTAGTATGAGTTATTAGTGTTTTATTACTATCTTAATTATTGTATTAAATTCTGGTATATTATTATTATTATTATTATTATTATTATTATTATGTTTTATCTTATATATATATATATATATGTGTAAAACCCTAGGTTTTCCCCCTCCCCACTTTTTTTTCTTCCCACGGGCAGTCCCCATCCCGTCTCACCCCGCGTGCCTCGCTTCCCCCTTCGTCGCGTCGCGCGACCGACCACCGCCGCCCCCTGCTTCCCGCCGCCGGCGCCCCCTCGCCCGGCCTCTCTTCCACCTTGTCCCGTGCCGCACCCCCCTGCTGTCCGACTCCCCTACCTTCGGCCTGCAACCTCGCCGCGCCGGCTTCCTCCGCCAGCCGACCGCCGGCTCCCTCCGGCACCCCACCTGCATCCCGCACCCAGCCTCCCTCCGTCTTCGGCGCACCCTGCTGCTCCACCGGTCCGGCGCTCCGCCTCACCGCTGCCCGCACCCGACTCGCCCCGATCCGGCGTGCTCCCCCTCCAGCGGAGACCCCCCCTATCCGACATCTCCCCTGTTCCCCCTCGCCCAGGCGGCGTTGCCCGCGCGACCCCCTGACCTCCGGCCTCTCCTGCGCTCTCTTCCAGTGCCGACCTCCGGCAACTGCGGTCTCCCGCTCCGGTGCCCTCCGCCGTGCCGTCCCGGCTTCCCGATCCGCCGCCCTCCGCGCTGTAAGTTGTTATTTATTTATTTTATTTTATTTTATTATTCTTATGTTAATCTTATTTCTATAAAATTTTTATTATTATCATATTAATAATGTTATTATTATTCTATTATTTTTATGTCATTATTATTTTTATGATTTATATTATTATTATCATTATTGTTATTATTGATATATTATTATTATGCGAATTATATTATTATTGTTATTATTAATATTATTATTATTATTAATATTATTATTACTATTATTATTATATTTATTATCATATTATTATTATTATTATCATTATTATAATTATTATTATGTTATTATTATTAATACTATATTATTATTATTATTATTACTATTATGAATATACTTATTATTGTTTTAATTATTATTATATTATGTTGTTATTTTTATTATTATATTATGTTATTACTATTATCTTATCATTTTTATTATTATTATATTATTATATTATAATTATGCTAAATTGTCATTATTATTATATCATTAATATTATTATTAGTGTTGAACCTGTTCAACGGTCTTTTGTTTTAGGACCTGTTTGACGGCGCAGTTCGATGCGCCATTTTTCGCAATGGGAGTCTTGGGCTGTGTCATTCGTCATTCCGATTTGAGGTAGGTCTCCCTATGTACTTGCCTCTAAATTAAGAATTTACTTATTCCTTGTCCTTTTATTAAATTTCAGTAAATCTAAGAAAAATAATATTAAGTAGTTTTTATATTGTGGTGATTTGCTGATAATGCAAACTGTTTAATTCTGGCATTTCATTAAATAAAATGTTTTCTTGGTTTCAATTGTGGGATTTCATATTAATGTCGCTAAATGGTTCTTCCTGAGTAACGAAAGACATGTTGAATTGGGTTTTGAAAAGTTTTTGGCATGTGTAAATTAGTAAATGTACTGTTTATGGAAAATAGTGTTTTCTTATAACCTTGATTAGAGAAAACGTCGTGTGACCCTTTGAAATTGTTTTTGGGAACTTTACGTGTGGTTCTTGGTTGACGAAAGATGTTTTCCCTTGTTGTGTTATTAAAAATAATGTTTTCTAGGTTGTGGAAGTTGTTTATGTTCTTGTTTGAGTGTTTCCAAAAAGGGGTTTTTGCGAAATGATTAGGTAATGGCATTATATTTTCAGAAGGGTATTTTTGACGTGCGTGAGTTTTGAAATATTGTTTGGGCAGGGAAATGGTGACTTTTGTGTGCGATATCTTTTTTGGCCTGCGATATGAGGAAGAAATATACTATGTGAATGTGAAGCTTGTTTGAGAACACGGGGAAACCCTGGGTATCTAGGTGGGCGGACTAGAACTAGTGCGCTAGTGAGCCGGATGGGTGTCTTCCCTGTTTCACTTAGCTGGATTGACGATTGCAACACTAACTAAACATATGATATCTGAGGGTCGTGGCCTTCTAAGCCACGTGTTCTGAGGGTCGTGGCCTTCTAAGCCACGTTTTCTGAGGGTCGTGGCCTTCTAAGCCACGTTTCACCGAGACACGAGGTTCTAGGGTCCCACGCGAGCTAGATGAACCTTAGGGGATTTACCCATAGTGCTCTACCATCTCTGGTGTGGTGCCTTCCGTCGGCATACGGGGGACCACTTGGGTGTGAGTGTGTGCGTGTGTGAGTATGTGTGTGTGTGTGTGAGTGTGTGAGTGTGTGTGTGTGTGCCCATGGTTATTGCTGATAACTTCTGTTTTATTTTTACTTGCACTTGGTTTTCCTTACCTGTTTTCTTTCAGTCATATTTCATAGCCTATACTGTTAGACTTTGAGGAAAAAAAATGGTTTTTAAATGAAAATGATTTATGCGCTTTGGGTTAGATTTGAAAATGTAACACTTTGCTTTTTAGAATGAGTTTAAAACTAATGAAATGGAACTAACTTTTGAAAAGGAATAAGGGAAATGTCTCGTGTTTGATTTTCAAGTGAAACATTGTAAAAGCATACTTTTATACATTGTAGTTCAAACCTGGAATAGGTAGATTCTTTATTTACTGGCAGTGCTTTGGGATTTGTTGTTGGGCTCACCTACTGAGTACTTTTGTGCTCACGCCTATCTTTTACCACTTCAGTTGCAGGTTCCTTGTGTTCAGGTTTTCCTGACTTGAGTCACTCAGTGATGGGGCGACGTTGGTTTGTAGTTGGGTGGTGACCCGCGAGGTCACGTGGAGGTATGTCATGGTTTAGTTTTGTTATGCCTTTAGTGTTTGCCCGTTTGTTTAGTTTACTTTCGTTCTTTTGATCCTGTTTTTAGTTTGGGCTAAAATCGTTCCCAACGATTGAAACTTTTAATGCCCGTCACTTGTTTCCATCCCGGGGGGATCGGGAACGCCCCTCGGGACTTGCCGCGGACCGGCTCGGGTGACCGGTTCAGGGTCGACCCGGGCTGGTTCGTGACATTCAGTACCACCATCACTCTAGATAATAGGTGTGCTCTCCCTTTTTAGTTTTTTAATAACCTTAATATTTCTAATTTCTTATGTTATACTATTTCAATTTGAAGATATGTTTATAAATAATTGTTTTGGACCATATAATAATGACCATGATTCCTATTATCATTACCAACTTTCTATGTGATTTTAGTTCTTTAACTAAATTTGTTCATTGAATTTTCAATCTCCATGGCTTTGGATTTTCACTAGGAATTCATGGTTTCAATTATCTTTTCTACAAGATCTTATATAATTTCATTAAACTCAATAATTATAACAACCTATGTGATTTTATAAAAATTAATTCATTAATTTTTTATATATTTTTTGAAAATATTTTATTTTTCAATAGAGTGAAAATACTAATCTTTATTGAAAATTTGTTTTATTTTCAATTATATACAAAGTAAAATTATATGTTTTATATGTTTTCAGATATAATTAGTTAATTTTGATTAAAAAAAATCCTATTATAGTTTTTAAATGAATTTAACAATTGAATTTTGTATATGAAAATTTTATATTAAAAATGGAATATTTATAAAAATACATTTTTATTATGTTTTTCTTTTTTAATTTGAAGTTAAATTATATGAAATTTTTTTAGTTTTGATAAATATATCTTAGATTCGGAATATTTTGGTCAAAATTTGGTAAATATGTACCTATCATTTTTAGGTTATTTTTAATAACATCCTTAAATTTTTTTGTCTTCAATGGTAAAGGGTGAATTGGGTAATTAATGTTAGAATTAAAATGATAAGGACTAAAATGTGATCCTAACTATTGACATAGTTTTATTGGATTATTATATATCAAAAATAATAATCCAAATGTATTATATATATCCTTTTTCAATTTTTATGTGATTATAACCTTTATAATATTTTATATAAAGAAAATTAAATAAATGTTATACTCTTGTTTTGAATAACAATAATATTTTTAACAAGGGGATAACTAGAAGATGTTTTTAGTTAAAAATAGTCTTTAAGAAGATAATGTTTATATATTTATCAATATTTATTATTTTAGAAGCATTTTTGAGTAAAAATAATTTTTTTAATTGATTACACAACATTAACACAATAATTATTCAAATAAAAGAAAAATAAAATCAATGATATTTGAAATATGAAAATTATTTTGATATGAATTAACTAATGTGATAAAAAAAATTATATAGATAACTATAACATTTTATCGATATAGTTATTTATTATATTCAAATTACTTTGCTGTGTTCAGGTTATAAATGTCAATTTAATTGAATTATTCTAAAATTGATATTGTTTATATTTTATGAAAATAATATATTATTAAATGATATACAATTAATATAAGTCCTATATTTGTCCAAGTTATTATGATATGTTTTATAATGACATCCATTGTCCTTTTATGGGACATTTTACTAGTTATAATAAATATTTTTACATTCAAATCAGAAAAATTGATGTTATTATAGTAATTGTCAAAATGGTTTGAAAAGGGCTAAAACCTGATGAAAAGAGATAAAATGTTATGAAAACTTGTCCAAATTTTAAGGGATTAAATTATTTAAATTAATAACCATCTTAACGTTGAATATTATATTTTTTGTCCTTTTTACATCACAATTAGTTTATATTCATTTCATCTTTCAAGATATTTCAAGAGTACCCCTTCGCTAACTTATAAAAGGAAGTAATTTATTCTCATTTATTCACAATTAATAACCCATTTAGTTCATCCAATATCTCATAAAATACCATAATAACTTTATTATACACATAATAGGATCTGAATTTTAGGATGAATACCAATCATGGGTGATTTGAGGTGTTAATCAAATGAGGCTTTCCAATGAAGAGGTATAGTTTTTAATAGTATGTTTTAATATTATTTCTTCTTCCACCTCCTTAAAATATAATAAAACCATTATAAAAAAATAAATCCAATATAATCTATAAAAAAATCTGATATTTTTTTTATTAAAAATCATTTAACCACCACTAACCTCTATCAAATTGGATATGAATTCATCATTTTTTTACGGTGGACTACAACCTAGTGAATTGATGTAATGAATTTTCCATCATTGTCTCTAATGGATGGAAATAATTATGGATTTAAGATATATATATATGATATTAATGAAGTATTTATCATTTTTAATGATAATATAACACAAATTTTCTTATCATTCCATCAACTAGAAAATGATAACATTGTTCATGCCAACATTTGGATTAACTCCTCAACAAAGTCTTGAGATTCAATTTTCATTACTATATCCCATGAATTAAATATATAAAAACAATTAGAGAAATAATAGTTTTTTTGAAGTGATGATCATTATGGAAAGTTAAAGTAATATTTACCTTGTAATGTTCTACCCTCCTCATTACCTTAAAAAGTGAAGAGTGTGCTACTATCCATATGTGACATCCTCAAGATACTAAAATTTATAAATAAATTCCAAGGACCTCATATAATAATTGGGGAATGATTTTTTACATTAAAGATAAAATAGAAAAACCAATATAACCATAATAACCAATCCTATATATGATTCATGAATAATGAAATATAGTCCAAAATAAGACCAAACCTAATGATAATATCAAATTACAAGAAAAAAAGGTGACTTAAACAAAGGAACCAATGAAAGACAAAACATAAATATAAAAAATAAAAAATCAAAAAATTATTCATGTTCCAAATCCACATGCCTTGAAAAAGGTATTAAGAATCATCACTGAATATCTTGGATTCCTTACATTTACTTCTGTACTGATATATGACACCTAAAAATGAAAAATATTTCCCATGTATGGGTGATTTTAAACTTAGTATGATTTTCCCAATGACATCCCAACTCATACTACTTGGAAAAAACATGATAGAGAATTTATAGAAAATAGTTTAAAACAATTTAATATATTTTATAACAAAACAAAAAATTATTTCCTTGGAAATTAGTAAACAATACATTAAAACCTTTCTATAATTCATTTGGAATACCCATTTCATAACAACTCACATCTACACATCCCCACATGCATGGGAAGGAGAAAGTTCCATAATCACGAGTGATATCTTTTTGATCTACCATGTCATCATAAGGAAAAAATACCATCTTTTATTACTCATTTTTTCCTGAGAACCAAGTTTAATTTAACCAAGCCCTTGCAAAATGAGACATGAACACACACAAACATGTATTCCTGAAAACCATGCCAAAATAATTTCTCATAATCCATTAATTTCATTATAAAAATTCAAAAAACAATTTTCTGTCATCAAAACCAAAACATAATTTTAAAATCTTCATTTTGAATTCATGAACTGATCCCCCAAAAAATTCAATTTCCACAATTTTCCCTGAAACTGTCAGTAACGAGGTTTCCATCAAATCACACAATGGTTTTAAAATAATTGAATATAATTTAACCAATTTGAAACAAATACTTGATCATTTAATCACATGATAATGAGAATGAATCCACCAACCTCTTAATGTTCGGAAAGAATTAATAATGATACCAAAATCTAAATAACCATAATTATATCTTATATAATCAAATATAGATATTTTTTCATTAAAAATGTTCAATAATATATCATCTGAAAAGCCAAAAATGAGTCTGGATCTATTCCCAGAAGATTATATCTAACGTTCAAATTGAGTGGATGAGAATATATCTAAGGGAAATGATAAATAATGACCACTTACTAGTGAATCTATATCTCCAATGAACTATATATCACCTTTAATTTTCTCCATAATCATAAGGAATAAACCCTCAAGCCTTGGGAGGAAAAGAAATTCATGTTTTGTCAAGATTAGGGGAAATTGTTCCTAAGGGGATAATCACAATTATTGCCGTAATTTACATATTTAAAACTTCTTGATGTAGGGTTATGATTAATGGATAGAAAAATAATATGCTAATAGGTAATGCGCTATTATATCAAGCCGCTATTCACAAGGATACCTTGAATAGTTATTCAAACTGTGCATTAACCATGTGTTTCCTCACTATCTCAAAGTGCACCATTTCTTCTGGGCATCTCCACTGTTTGGATAAACCATGCTCCAACCATAAACCTAACCAGTTCTCATTGTTTTCCCTTTTATGGTTTTCTAGAGTTTTTGTTTCACTTTCATCTAACCATTTGAAAATTGTGTATCTCCAGAAAAGACTCAAAATCATGACAAAAATTGTTTTAATCTCTAGAATCATCAATCAAACAACATATATACTAAAGATAGATAAATCATGGGTCACGTACATGAAATAGGGGGTTCTAGATTACCCTCACAATTAGTATTTCCATCCCTAGAAAGTAGAAAATGTCAATTCCAAGGAATTTTTTAAACCATTCCTCCAATATTTCATTTTCCCCATCCCACATATCATCCTGAATTTTTCCATGATTCCATAAAACTCACACTAGACTGATGTTTTTCCTGTGAAATACATTCTTTTATCTATTTACAATCCATACCAACACATGAAACATCATAATATCCAGCACTAGGTCAATGATTTCTAATCATTTCTCATGGTTATAATTAGAATAATACATCTTCAATTATGATAAATTAAATATATTATGCATTGTACTGAACCTTGCTGGTGAAACCATCTTAGGAGCCACCTCACCATTAAGTTCAAGTATTTTAAAAGGGCCAACACAATGAAGATATGTCTTTACCAATATACCAAAACACTGATTCAAAATCCTTGGATAGATTTAAAAGAACACATGATCAATTTCCACAAATTAAAATGGTTATCAACAATTATCCAAATATGATTTCCGATGTCTCTATGCCATGTCCATTGTCATTCTGAACAAATACATCTTTTTCATTTTATCTTATACAAGGTTGTGTCCAACCAGTGAAGTATCACCTATTTCGACCCAACAATATAGGGAACGATAAGATAACCCATAAAATTATTTGAAAGGAGTTATATGTAACAAGTCATGATAACTGCTATTATATGATAACTCCACCAATGATATGTGCACTTCCCATAAGCCACAAAAATCTATCACACAATCACTAATAATATACTCAAAAATTTGAATTATTTTTACCTATTTCCCATTCATTTTAGGATGATAAACCATTCTTATAGTCAACTGAGTCCCAAAGGAATTCTATAAGGACTTCCAAAAACAATACATAAACCCAGGGTCTCTATCTAATAAAATAGAGATTTGAATTCCATGTCACTTCACAAATTATTGGATATATATTTCAAAACATTACTCCACTATATGGGATTTGTTAATAGAGATAAAATTACTCGACTTCATGGGTTGATTCACAATTATCCATATGGGATAATGTTTCTAAACCATCATAGGATATCAATAATAAGATCCATGGACATCTCCTGCAATTTCCAGACCAGAATTGGTAAAAGTTTCATTATTCCCATACATTTTTTGTGTTCTTCCTTTACCTACAAATAGGTGAGACATCTCAAAATAGACTCTTACACCTACCTTTTTATAAAAACCAACAAAAAACATTCTTTCATGTCTTTATTTATCTTTTTAATTATTAGATGAATAACCCACTTTGAATGTTGGTAGGCCCTATGAATTTTTTCAGGACAAACCCAATGTACTATTATCATATCTCTAAAATGAAAAAACAAAACTCTATAAAATATTAAATCCCCCAATATTCTCACCAACATTGAGAGTTGACTTTATAGAAAAAAATTTCGAATCATACATCTGATCCTCTATCATATGTTTAACCAAATCTAGAAAAATGAAAGTGGGGAGAAAACTACAACATCACCCTTGTCAATACAATCCAGGTTCTTGTCTATTATAACTCATATCAACTTCCATTGATTTAAATATTCTTTATCTAACTTAATATATTAATTCTTTATTAATTATTCCATCACTGAATTTCCTTTACTTGGTATATATATGAACTCAAAGTCAAACATTTGAACATATTCCATTTATCTTCTTTTCATTTTATTCAAACATATTTGTGGGAAAAATTATTATGATTTGTAAATACAATAAATTTCTCACCAAAAATATAATGATGCCAGGTCTACAAAGCATGAACTATAGTAGTTAATTATGTATCATGTGTTGGGTAGTTATCCTCATGCAATAATACCTTCCATAATCCATAAGAAACAATATCATTTCTTTTAATGAAAAAACATCCCCACCCCAATCCTAATGCATCATAATAGACTAAATATACATGTCTAAATTCTTATGATGTGGGGATAGGTGTTGAGGTAGGTATAACCGTAAACTTTTTAAGGGAAATATTACATTTCTATTTCCATTGTAAAGAAACACCATTCCAGATAAAACCTATCATTGGTGATGAAAAACATGAAAAGTAATTGACAAAATTTCTAGTATCTCAGAAACCAATAGAATATATGTATCTCAAAGAAATTATTATGTGGTTTCTAATAAATACAAGATTATATATTTTTTGGATCCATATAAAATATTTTTTAAAAAATTACAAGGCCAAGGAAAAATACAACATTTATCCACAAATAAAAAATTATTGACTTGGATACAAAAAATTCTCCCACAATATACCCAAGAAAATTTCCAAGTGTTTCTTAAGATCTAACTTTTTACTTGAACACAATAGTATATCATCCAAAAAATTAACATAAATCATTAAGATACCTTTAAAATATAAGATTAATCCATTCCACAATGATGGTTAGTGCACTTTTTTGAATAAAAGGCATAACAAAAAACTCATAATGTCCACATTTTCTTTTAAAACCTCTCTTTGAAACATCCTTCTTATGAACCCACAGTTTGGGATATCTCAAATTTAATTCAATTTTGGAGAACCATTGGGCTCCAATAAATTGATAAAATATTTAATCAATGAGTTTAATAGAATAATTATTCTTTGTCATAACCTGGTTAAAATTACGATAATATATACAGAATCTAATTTTTCCATATTCATTATTCTCAAAAAGAAGCAGTGTTTCCCATGAAGTTTCTCTTGGTAAAGTGAACTCTTTATGTTCCAAATCTAGCAAATAATCCTTAAATTTCAAAAATTATATTTTTTATATCATATAAAATGAAGGTGATACCATACTAGACCCCAATATGATATCAATAATAAAATCCACATCTCTTTTGCATGGAATCCATGAGAAATCATCAAGAAAAACATCAAGAAACAACTCCAATATGTTTGAATAATTATCATTCTGGATATATTCTATAGATACCATGTAAACTATTTTAAACTAATAACATATAGTTCCAGCCAATGGTAAAAAAGGGCCTACTTTTCCTGAATTCGAGACCCAATCTATTTTAAAGAGCTGGGTAGCACCATAAGAGCATAAGAAATTCACTTATCATCTATAAAAATAAATATAGTCCCATAGTTTCTCATTCAATCACATAACACAATTAGGTCATTAACATCCATATATATCACAACGAAATCACATGCCATCATAGATGCATAAATCATTATTGAACACATGGCTAATTTTAAGGCTCAATGGTCTCATTGTCCCAATGGTGTTATTAGTTTCAAAATAGCAGCCATTATCCCTATATATAAACACATAAGTTTAATGACATGAGAATAAATAAAATAATGAGATGCACTTATATCAAAAAATTATTACATAATGGTAGACTTAAGAAAATTACCTATCACTACCAAAAGCCTCAATTGATCATCTATAATAAATTTCTAAACATCATTCAATTTCTTACTCACTGAACATTGTTCATTAATACCAGGTTGATATTACAATGGTTGAGAAGTCATGGTATTCATAGAATTATCATTACATTCTAAATTTTACTGATGAGAGATATTCTGCTGCACTCATCCCAAAAAAGAATAAGATTCTAGGAAATCATGGTATATTTTCTCTACACCTGACCTTGGATCACTATGATAATAGTGATAAAGGTGTCCCATATAATAATTATGACATGATCTTGGTGGCGTCATACAATATTTATTCATATGGTCAAAATAACTTCATTGAAAACTTATTTTCATATTTTTTTGTGGAAGATGGTTGACTGGCCCCAAAGTCTAATTCAAGATATTCCACCCGATTCTGAATATGTGTTCCTCCTCTGTTTTTTTTTCGTAATTGGAGCTCACACTAGTTCCCATATGAATAAATATGATTCCTCCATCCATGTTTACTATTATTCCTCTTTCTTCTATCATCACAATATATACCATATATATATAATATATTATAAATATCATGGGAATATTAGAGTGAATTTCTATTTTTAACCTCGACACAAAATGTCATGCCTTTAGGGATGCAATTTTGGAAACTAATGGCGAAAGGAGAACTAAATTCATCAATTAAGTTGCATACTCTATTACTATGTGATTCTCCTACATCAAATTTAATAATTCCATAATTCATTAAATTATGAATGTGAGGGGACATAAGTTTTTTTTTGGAAAATCATTAATATCATCCAATGCAATATATTTTTCTAATTTAGTTTGAAATTATAAATCCCACAATTAGTGTGCCAGATCCTACAACATATATGTTACCAAAATAACATTATTCTAATATTGTATTCTAATGAAATCAAAGGTTAAAATTTTCTTATTTAGCCACACTACTAATTGTTTCCTCTCTAAATCATCTCAAATTATGGGTGGAATATTCTTTTGGAACTGAATGCAATGATCCACTTGTCATGGTTCATCCTTTATGCTCCATCTATCCACTTTCCGAAAATCTTATACAATTTTCTAAACCAACTATTGGTTTACGTGTGGCTTACCTGAAACCACATTCTCAGTAGCCTCCTCCAGTTGGTATCTACGATTCCTACCTAGTACCATTGTCTTTAAGAAAAAAGAACTCCAATCAATCTCAATTACTAGAAATTAAAGGCTTAGAAATTTAAAATTTACCACATCTCATATATCACAACAAGGATTAAAAAAACTCAAAAATTTCCACTTTTAAACCCTTTTACGAAAATTCCTACATGATTTTGAAAATCAATATATTTTCAAATTTTTTCAAGAATGCACACTTTTTCACCAAATCATTGATCTCCACTAAAAATTATTTTTTCTCTCATAGTGGAATTTCATTACTATAAATTCTTATTATGCTCTTCTCATTAGATAAACCCATGATGATGAAGTGGAAAATCCTATAAGTATCTCAAAACACTCATGTACATAACTCCATATTAATATGACTCTCAACATAAATTGGTTATCAATGACTTTTTATACTCTACATTGAATTATCTAACATTCCTACTAATTGATACAAACTCAAATCAGTTACTAAACAAGTAATACCTAAGGATTTAACAAATTATTCCATTTTTGACATCATACCCTTTCTCATTGGTTTGAGAAGTGAAAAATGTGTAACTATTCTTAGGTGACATCATCAATACACTAAAGGGTAAAAATAAATGAAAAGGTCCTAATAAAACAATTTGGGGATGATTTTACCTTAATTGATAAAACAACTAAACCAATATAACCACAATAACCAAACCTCTATAAGATACTTGAAGACTAAAATACAAGCCAAGACATGATCAAAACAAATGAAAATATCATAGTACAAGCAGTAAAAATGTGACATGACCAAAGGAGCCAACATATGAAATAAATCAAAGACACAAAAAAATCACACCACCTACTCCATGCTCCAAATCCACATGCCCATCCCCATGTATCAAAAATCATCTCTAATAAATTAGGATACCTTACCTTTACCTAGGTGTCCATAGAAGAAATATATAAATGAATAAAAGTTATTAAAAAGGGTGAGTCTAAACTGAGTAGGATTTTTCCCAATGACATCCCAACTCAAACCACAAGGATAAAACTTATTAGAACAATTATATAAAATTGAATTAAAAAATTTCAACAGTTTATATCAAAATTAAAAAAAATTTCCATATAAATTAATAAAAATATATTTTAAAATATTTCTCAATTTCATTTGGCGTACACATTAAATAGTTTTAGACATCCACACATCCTCTCAATAATTCTCTGGTGATAGTTCCAAAATAAATATAATTCTCCCATAAATCTGACAAGTTATCATTGAGTAACAAATACAATGTTCTATTATGCATGTGGAACTGAGAACCATGTCATATTTCAACCAGGCATCATTAAATTCCAAATGAACACACACCACTACGTAATCCCAAAAAGAAAACCAAACCCATTTCATATAAATCATTCATTTATTCAAAACATTTTAATAAAAAAATTTCTTGATTAAATACCAAACCATACTTTTCAAATCATCATTTTAAAATCATTAACCAAAAAAACTTTCTAAATGACCATCCAATTTCAAAAAAATTACAAGAAACATCACTAAATAGGTTTTCATCAAAACATACATCCGTTTTACAAAACAATAATGAAATTAAATCAATTTAAAAACAATATTTCAAAATAAAAACAAGATCTAATGATAAAGAAGGAAATAATTGTCTAACATTGGTGAAAATCAAGAATAAAAAACATCATAAAAACCCTCAACAACCCACCATTAATCTTCTAGATCTGAACTTATATATTGTACCCTTCAACCAAGTCAAAAAGATATCATAAATTAAACGAAGAAAAAATCCTAGATTTACCCCCATCAGATTAGATCTACGGTTCCAAGAGAATGGATAAGAAGATATCTACATAAATTGGAAAAGAAAGAGTTGTTATTAATGAATCTAGATCTCCAAGAAACATTGGATAACCAAAAAACTATTCCTATTTCCAAGGGAATCACATTTCAAGCCTTGGGAGGAAAACATTATTATAATGGATTCAATATGAGAAATTGTGTTCTTGAGGGTATAAACCGAAATAGATCCACAATCTTCAGATCTAAAATTTCATAGTGCATGGTTAGGTTGCTTGGTTAGAAAATATGTGCACTAATCATGCATGATCTACTATCTAAAACCACACTTGGCATGGGTGGATTTTACATTTACACCTACCATGTGTTTCCTCATAGTCTCAAAGTGCATAGCTTCTATTGGAATCCATATGGTATGGTCAAACCATGTTGTAATTATGCACCAATATAGTGATCATTGTTTTAACATGTGCAGTTTCATAGAGGCCTTTTATGTTTTCGGCTAACCATTTTCAATCCTTTCACTTAAAAAAATTCTTCCAAAGAAATCAAAAACTCCTTAAAAACTGCCAAAAAATTACTTGAATATTAAACATATATAAAATACATAAATCAAGAGTCATGTTACCGAATCTTTGGGCATTTCACACCTTATTTCCCAAATAATTATTGAAAAAATTAAATTTTACTCATGTGTACATATGACCTTCCATATCCTTTATTGTATCACAGTTCATTATTCATAACCATATTTATTTTTTGGATTTAAAAGTATAATTAGTGTTTAAAAATGATAATTATGATAGGATTATTATTTTCTAGATGAGAGAATAATGACCACTTTGACCATAGCAAACGTACCAAATCTATTTTGTACTTATTAAATGAATTTGGTTAATACATGCCATGTAGACATAAATAAATAATTAATTACACATAAAATATAAATAAGTGATTTAAAATTAATAATAATCTTTAAAAGGATATTAATCAACTAAATAATTAATGTTATTTTATAATTAAAGATCATAAAGAACATATGTGATGAGTCAGAATCAAGGTAGGTGACTTTCTCTTAAAAATGCTCATTTAAAGATTCTCTTTCAACACATTTTCTCCTATGTCCATATTTTTAAAATTATTTAATAGGTGTTTTATTGTGTAAATAAAGATATTTAAATTACATTTTATATCTCTTCCAAATTTCATTCAAATGTTTTCAAAAATAATTTTTAGGGAATTTTTTTACCTCCATTACAAAAAGAAAAAATGATATTTTATTTTAATGTATATGGTGACAATGAATTATACCACCACCATAATCATTATTTTATGATTGTATTACTTTATAAGAATCCATGTTTTATACAAAATAAATCTTTTCTCTTTATTGTAGAAATTTAATTTTTGCAAAATAAATTAAAGAAAAAATAATATGTGAATATCCAAGAAATATTTTTTATTCATTAAAAGAATGTTCATATAAGGAAAATTTTTATTTATTATGTTATGGTTCTTTGGAATTATTTATGAAAATCGTTGGTTTCTTTATAAATTGGAGATGGTGGGCCCATTATAGCACTCCAATTCATTGGAAAAATGGTTGAAGTTAATTGATCAGGTTTATCCTAAGAGATTATGAGAATATACTATGTAGGTTAATCCATGTATAGTCATGACATTTATATCAAGTGTAACTATGATTGTTACTCCAATTATAATTGTGATGGTTATTCCATGTGTAACCATGATGATTGCTCCATATGTAAGAGTACTGTGAAATTGATTCCCATTTTTACCATCATGATTTATCTATTATTTCTATATGTTTTGGGGTTATATTATTATTTTACAATGTAAATTAAATTATATACTTAACTGTATGATTGAAAATTAAAACATTGTTAAAATATTATTTTGTGTTTTTATTGATTTTAATGAAACCATTATGTTTTTTTCCATTGAATATTTTACATAAAATACTTTATAAAAGTATTTGGGTGGAGAAGTTGTTTTTTTGGGTAATAAAATGTTTATTTTGAGTCCCAAATTTATTTTGATAAAGGAAATTTCCTATAAGTATTCATGGAATAATAGTTTTTTTCTTTATTTTTATATACCTTATTAATATTTTTTTGTTCAAACTATGTTATAAAATGTTTTTTTCATAGGTTTTATGGATGGGAAAGTGAAAAGAAGAATTCAAGTTGAAGTTTAGGAATATTCATCATCAATAGAAAATAATTTTCATTTAATTATTTTATTACAGTGAAAGTAGATACTGATCATAAGTCTATACTTCTATATATATGGGGTTTATATGTATGATTTATAAAATAAATCTATAAAACTGTAAATATAAACGATCCTAGGGAATTTAAGAAATTGAATTCTTGTTTAAAGTCATTATAATATGAATTCTTATAGGTTGGGTACTTCTAGTTGGAAACAGAGTAAGGTTTAGATAACTTTAGAAGTTTAGATAATGTCATTCAATTAAAATAAATGATTTTACATTATGGTTAGATGAAAATTATATATTATTTGAATATTAACATTTTTCTTTACCTAAATTATATCTATCCATAATGGTTTTCTAATGGGAAAATAGGTAAGGTGAAGTAGTAAGGCACTAAGAGAATAATGTACTTATGAATTAGCAACCGAAAATGGTTGAAATTGAAACTGTGTAGTTTGTTAAAGATATTTATCTGCTAAAATAGGTTATAAATGGTGGTGGTATCCATGTTAGAGTATAACTAGATCAACCACATAAGAAAATGTCAATATTGGGACATTTTATAAGGAAACACCCTCCTGCATTCAGTGGATCTTATGACACAATTGATGATAAGGGTGGAATAAAGACTTAGAAAAAATATTCGATATTATGGGATGTTTGGATCATAAAAAGTAATGTATTTATAATTACTTATTTGAAGTTCAATCCATCCATTGGTGGTTAATTGTAAATAATATCAGGGAAATAGATGAGATTGATTCCTCAGAATGAGATTAATTTAAGAATATTTTCCTTAAAAAATATTTCCCAATGGTTGTTTTACCAAGTATAGAAAATAAATTATCAGAATTGAAATAAAAGTAGAATGATTTAGTGGCCATTTATGAAACAAATTTCACCTGATATGAATATTAAAAACCAAATTATATATGCGATCTTGATATAAAAATTAATTAGGTCTACTGAGTATTGAAGCGAAGATATTGAAGGGCACTAGATTCCCGTGAATTCAAAATTTGTGAGAACTTATGTGATGCATAGAGAAGATATAAATAGATTCTTATGATGATCAGGTGTACATAGACAACTTGTATTAAAATTGTTCTAGGTGGAAGGAAATAATAAAGAATGGATTGAATAAATCTGATGCTAAGAAAATTAAGCTATTAGTTTATGACAGTTTTGGTAAAAACTGTCATAGAGAATGCATTTTGACTTCTCATATGTTCTTTCATTATGGTAATATTGGGATTATAAAACTTAATTTCAATTAAATATATCTTGTTATTGGTATTTCCAATTTTAATAAATAGCAACTAAAATCTTTAAAATGTAACAAGATGGGTCTTTATATATAAGAGAGTCTGAATTAGAACCCAAATAATAGGAAACATGTAGGTTGTAAGAAGAAAGGTTTGGTGAAATCATTTATAACTAATTTTGAAAATATTGGGTTATTAAATGACGTGTAATTATGTACATTTCTTATTTATCCAGATAAAACTAATAAATTATTTAATTCAATATCTATATGTTCTTTCATTTATAAAGAAAATTCATAGTAAATTGAAAATTCAACATTAATAAATGAGGAAACAACTTATACTAAAAACACATAGGGGTTATTAATGAAAAATATATATTATTTGAATCTTCAAATTATTGTATGCGGAAATATATTACATGTTAACCTTATTATCTTTCCCCTAGTAGAGCCAGATGTTATTTGGGTAATTGATTTTACATCTGATTACGGTGATATGATAAATTAAAGAGCTAAAGAAGTTGTATTTAGAAAAAGTTTTACTTTTTATATAAGAATGAACACATACATTTGAAAACATATTAACAATCCATGAAACATTTAAAATATTTAATTATATTTTTCTTTTATATATTTTGGTGAATAAGGGAACTCTGTAGACTAATGGCGTATGAGTATTAAAAGAATACCTGGATTTGTTTCCTGATGAATTGTTTGGTGTTATACCTGGTTGGTAAGATTAATTTACTGTTAACTTATCTTTTGATTATAATAAAAATTTAAAACCTCTATTTTGAATGGCTTCTATAGGACCTCTAGAATTAAAAAATCAAATGTTGGATTTTTTTATAAATGTTTCATTCATCCAAGAATGTCACCATATCATGCACCATTTTTATTTATTAAAATAAAGATGATTCCATGAGTATTTGTAAAAAATATATTCCTTTGAATGACATCAATATCAAAAACAATTATCATTTTACTCCTATCAATGATTTTTTAGATCAACCCTAGGGAGATAGGAATTTTTTGAATGTTGACCTTTGGTATGAAAACTATTAGAAGAAGGTAAAAGAGGATGAGTTTCCAAATACAGTTCTTCATACTAGATACATATAGTCTGATTTTGTGGTTACTCAATTTTGGTTGAAAAATTATCCTACTGTATTTATCAATCTTATGAATATAGTCTTCTATGGAAATTTTAATAAGTCAACAATTTTTTTAATGATGATATATGGAATTATTCAAAAATTTATGATCATGAAAAACACCATAGGACTTTTCATTAAACCCTGAAATAAAAGAAAAAATTTATAAAATTTATCAACTGCAATTTATTATTATAGAGGATTTTATTTCTTAATACACAACATATATAAATATAGAATAAATATTGATCCTTCCAAAAATAAAGTTGTTGATAAATATCCATTATTGAAAAAAGATACTGAGATTTATAATTATCTTGGGTTAGAAGTTTATTACATGTCGATTTTCAAAAAAATATCATTGTTATCTAGATAATTAAAAAATTAAACATGAAAAGAATATAAATTCCTATAAAATAAATAACTTGATGACTATTTTTAATCATTAAATATTATATTGGTGAATTCTATTGTTTTCACCCATCCCTTAAAATATAGTGAATATTTCATCTTCAGTGATGCTCCATTAAAGGGACTTAGTTGTGTCATGGTGCAAAATGATCACGTAATTACTTATACCTCATAAAAATTAATATATCATGAGTTAAATTATCCTACACTTGATCTGTAATTATCCATTGGGGTATTTTTTTTTAAAAATCATTCATTAGTTATTTGTTTCCAATTTTAAAATATATGTTGATAAAAACAGTTTTAACTATATATTAACGTAGAAATATTTGAATGTGAGATAGAGGATGTTTCCATAATTGATAAAGGATTGTGAATGAACATTTTATTATCACCCTGTAAAAGAAAAAAAATTATTTGATTCTTTGAGATAGAAAATCAATTCTACATTAACCATATTGTATTTAGAATATGAACCTTTAGTAAATTATTTAATAAATTTTGGACTATAACTTTTTTATTTGAAAACATTATATATTTTGTTTAATGTTTCAGTAAAATATTCTATATCAGAATGAATTAAACATGATTAGAAGGAAAACCGTGGGTTCCTGAAAAAGTTATGACTGGTTAATAAGGGTATGTTTCCGGAATTTAACATTAATAGAGATTAATTTTCATTATTTTTAAAGAGATTATGTGTTCTTTATGATTCCCATTTGAAGATATAATTATTTAGTGAAGCTCATTCTTCCCCTTTTTTCATTCATCCTAGAAGTACTAATTTGTATTTAGTACTTTGGGAGTAACACATGTGGGATAAAATGAATAGAGATATTACTAACTTTACTATGAAATGTTTGAATTTTAATTAGGTTGATGTTGAATGACAATTACAAAAGGGGTTTCTTTGAAATTTTTATATTCCATAGTAGAAAAGGGAAAATGTAAAAATGTATTTTTTTGGTGGGATTTCCAATTAATTCTCATGGTAATAATGCGATTTAAGAAAATTTTCATCAGTTAATTAAATATATTAATTTCTTTCCCATTTTAGAAACTATGTCATTAGATAAAATTTCTCTACTCTATCTCAAGGTTATAGTTAGGTCACATGGTGTCTCTCACTACATTATATCTGACCATGATCTCAAGTTCACATCTAATATTTTGACAGGCCTTCAGAAGTTGTTGGGTATTAAAATAAAATTTAGTACAAATTTTCATTCACAATATGATGGGAAGTATAAAAAACTAATTCAAAATTTAGAGAATATGATTCATTATTTTTTAAGGGATTACCAGGTTATTTTGGATCAAAATCATTCATTTTATTAGTTTTCTTATAATAACTTTTTTCATTCCACTATACAGATTGTGCCATTTGAGAAATTATATGAAATTAGTTGTTGATCACTAGTGTTTTGGGTTTCAGTAGGTTCAAATAAGTTGATGTGATTGAAAATATTATATAAAATGGTTTACAATGTGAAGTTAATTCAATTATATATTAGGAAAACTCAGAGTAAGAACAAATGTTTTTTCTAAATAACTGGAAAAAAGATATTTATTTCGATGTAGGTGATTGACATTTTAGTAAACTTTTCTCTATAGAAATGTGTTATTAATTTTGGTAAAAATTAGAAGATATTGAATTTGTTTATTAGACTGTAAGAAATCCTATAGAAATTTGTATTAGTTATTTATCATATAGCCTTGACATTGATTTTATCCTAGGTACACATTGTTAATAATGGTATGATGTTAAGAATATATGTGCTAACTTCATCTTGGGTTTTTATCCCATATGTAATTCAGTTATAAGATGACCTTTCTAATGAGGAATAGACTGTACATATTCTTGACCATATTGATTACGTATTACATAACAATTCCATTCACAAAGTAATGATTTTTTGACGAAACTATACAGTTGAATAATTAACACAGGAATCTGAAAAATCTATAAGAGAAAGATATTCCAGCTTATTTAATAAGTACATAAAATTGAAAGGAAGAAAATTCCAATAGGTGGTTATAATTTAAAAATATTGGTAATGTTACAATAAATAATTCATGGTTTAGATATTTTTTATTTATGTTCATTATAAAAATATTAGTTAATCTTTCAGTCAAAAGTAAAAAAACATTATTTATAGTCGAATTTTTTTCAGGAATTATATGGTTTTATTTAAACTCTTGATTTCAAAATTATATAATTTAAATTTTAAATAATGAACTTAATTTTTTAATACATGATGTCTAAATTACCTCAAAAAATATTTTAAGAAGTTTTTTGAAAATATAGATTTTTCAATAAATATTAAAAATTATATTTTTTTTAATGTATTTATAAAGACAAATTTTTTTTGATTAGTTTTAAAATTTCATTAGTTATTTTTATTAAAAAAATCATGATATAGTTTTTGAAAATTATTTAATATTTGATTTTAGTGTAAAACATTTTATACATAAAAAGTGATTACATCTAAAAAACAATTTTTTATTGTGTTCATCCAGTTTAATTTTAAATTAAATTATGAAACAATTATATATTGAATTTTTAAAAATTTATTACCTATTTGGATTCAATGCGATAATT
The DNA here is from genome assembly GCA_963277665.1 of Viscum album. Classification (NCBI taxonomy): domain Eukaryota; kingdom Viridiplantae; phylum Streptophyta; class Magnoliopsida; order Santalales; family Viscaceae; genus Viscum; species Viscum album. The sequence goes on from OY728157.1 coordinate 693,621,977, forward strand.
TTTTTAAATATTAACCTCTTATTTCTTTTTAATATGAATAGTAATGTTATTAATTTTCATGACCATGATCAAGGGTAAATCTGGTGATTAAGGATAGAATTAAAATGATATTGAGTATTGAATGGACCTAATACTTGACTTAATTTTATTTTATTAATATTTAACATCAATAATCATCCATATATTGAATATTTTTAATTTTTTTCAATTTTTATGTTATTATATACCATACAAAATTTTATGTAAGGAAAAGAATATAATGTCAAACTTTATTTAATGACTATAATAATTTCTATATGGGTATAACAAGAGGATATGTTTATTTATAAATATTTTTTTAATATATAAATTATTTAGCTACATAATTGTAATTTATTTTTAGTTTTTAGTGAAGATGTAATTATCCTAAATGCTTACACAATGCTGACATTGTAATAATTCAATTAATGGAAAATAAAATAAATGATATTAAAAATATTAAAATTAGTATATTGTGATATAAATAATGTTATTAAGAAATTATATAATTATAACATTATAGAGTTATGGTAATTTATTATTAGAATTATTATGTTTTTTTGGGTCGTAAAAATCAAATAAAATGAATAGTTTTAAAATTGAGATAATTGGTATTTTATGAAAATAATATTTTATCAAATGAAATAAAATTCATAAAAATACTATCTTTATACATGTGGTTATTGTATGGTTTTAAACATCCATCATGGTCTATTTATTGTCCACATAAAAATTTATATTAATTATCTTGACCTTTACAGAGTAAAGAACATAGTTATAATGATAATTTTCAAAAGGGTTAAAACAATTTAAAACAAAAATATAATGGTAAAAATGAAATCCAAAAAATCATAAATTTTATTTTATAATATTATTTCAACTCTTAATCATATTAAACTTAAATCTGTTAAATTTTAACTCATTTGGACATACAAATTAATTTATCATACTTTAATATTTTATGAAATTGGATGAGTTAAGCTCCCCTCTCTTATAAAAGGAAACTCATTATTATCATTTAAAAAAATCAAACAAAATAATTGAATATATACAAAAATACATTCCTAACATAATGAAACCCATTTTATAGGTCACTTTTGAGAATATTTTCAACCTTTTATGTCCTAATGTTTTAATCAAATGATTCATTCCAAAGAAAATGTACGGTTTTTAACCGCATGTTTATTTTTATTTCTTTTTCCACATCCTTAAAATATTATTAAAACATTACAAAATAAAAAAACCAGAATAATTAATATATTTATATGTTATTATGATAATTTAATAACCTCTATCCATCTCCAACCTCTATCAAATTGGAAAGGACTTCATCGCACATGTGTATGATGTATTTCCACCTAATGAACCAATATAAAACAATTTCCATCACAATCACTCGTGGATGGTTATAAATTATATATTTATGTTATATATATGATATTAATAACATATTTATGATTATGGAAAGAAAATATAACTCATATTTTCTTTCCTTTCCATACTCTGGAAAATTATAGTGTCATTCATGCATACTTGTGGACTACAACCTTCACAAAGGAATATGATTATTATTTTCATTGCTACATCATATGGATGAAATTTAAAAGAATAAGTAAAGAAATAGTATGATACTTGTGTTATTATGATCATTATATTAAGATAAAATTATACTTAACTTCTTTCCATATTGATCATTCAAAAAATGAAAATGCCACACATGCATATGTTCGACCTACCATCTCCATGATTGTAACATATTTCTTTATTCATAATAATGTATAATGGTTGGATTTAAATGTTTATATTATTTTTCACCATGATTATAATTTTATGATTATTATTCTGTATATTATATAAAGAAGACCTCTTTGACCATAGTCAACCTATGAAATCCATTTTTGACTTACAAAATGAATATCATAATATAACATCTGACACTAAATTAAATGATTAAGTAAACTTATAATAGATCATAATATGTTATATAATTGGAATAATAAATTAAAAATGATCTAATGAAAATAAAATAATTATCATAGATTTATTATTTTAGAAGATAAAGAATATATGTATTGATTTAGACTCTAATTAAGGGACTTTTGTTTAAATATCCACTTCTAAATTTTCACATTCAATGATTTTTATTCCATGTACATGTTTTTACAGTTTTTTACTGATGATTTAGTATGAAAATTAAATATTTATAAAAGAAATTTTTTGTATCTTTTTTACATTCATTTATATTTTTTTAAAAGGAATATTTTTAATGATTATATAGTCATTCTTTTGAAAAAGACAAAAATAATATTCTATTTTCATGTATAATATGAGGAATACATGTCCTGACACCATAAAAATTATTTAAAATATCAATTCCTTTATAAGATTCAATTTTTTTAAAATGAGAACCATATTTCCCGTTATATTTTTAGTTTTATATTTTGATGTTTTTTTAAATAAAATGGATATATCCATATCTAAAAATGATTTCTTATGGATGAAAAAAATTATTTTATGATGCATGATTTTATGTATTATATTATGGTTCAAGGGAATGGATTATGATGACTAGTGGTTAAAATATTAAAAAAGTTATGGTGATTACATTTTAGTTCTCTAATTAATAGGTTAAAGTGATGTATTTAAACAACTTTGTTTCTCCTAAGATATTATTGGAATATACTATGATGGTTATTTAAATTATAACTATGATGGTTATTTCAAGGGTAAATACAATGGTTACTACATGTATAACCATGATTTTCTTCCATGTGAAACCATTATGGACCCTTAATAAGATATAATAATATGAATATTATGTATAAAGTTACCAATATGATTTATTTATTCCTTATAGAAGTTATTATAGAATTATTATTATTTTTACAAGGTTAAGAAAATTATATACTACTTCATATGGTTGAACAGTATAAATTTTTTAAAATGTAATTTTTAGTTTATCATGATTTGAAAGATAGAATTATAAATTTTAACATAAATTTAATATTTAAAATGAAATATTTTTTGAAACATTTTGATATATAAGTTGATATTTTTTTTGTGTGAAAATGTTTATTTTGAGCCTAATGTTTATTTTGAAAAAGAAATAATTATGTAAGTATACACAGAATAATAGTTTCTTTATATCTTTTTCTATCTATTACTATGCTTTGTGTGCTCATCCAACATTTAAAAAAACAATGTGTTTAAGGATGGATAATGGGAAACTATAATTCATGTTAAAATTCATGAATATTTTTCATGAAAAGAAAACTTATTAATTTTAAAAGTATTATTTTATAAGAAAATTGGATACTGATTACAAGTGTCCACATTATAAGACATGGGGTTTTTTATATAAGAGTTGTTGAATAACTCTATAAAAATTAAAACCTAAACTATCTTTGGAAATGAGAGAATGTAATTTCATGTTTAAATACACCATATTATGTATTGTTTAAGGTAGATGCATAACTATAATATTTGTGTTCATAATCTTAATAATATTTTATCTTTAGTTAGAAATTTTAATGAGATCTGTTATCTTACATTTATACAAAATATCTGTATCTATCTTTTATTATCTTTTTCAATCATGGCGAGAATTCATTATTTAATAATTTTATCTCTTTAATGTCTTTTTGTCTAATTGGCATCAGAAAGTATCTTATAAAAACACCATGAGATCCACTCTAAGTTAAAATCCCATTATTAGTTACTCATCCTATAATTTTTATTTATTGATCCCTTATTTTTCTCTACTCAATGGGACTTTCAGATAATATTATTTTTCAAATAATATATTCTTTCATTAACCATATGATTCTTATTGTTCCTTTTCAATTTCCTCATCAAATTTTATGGATTTATGTTATCAGACAACATTTTTGTTTTCATGGTTTTTTATTTTCCTTTACCTTGAATAATTTTTCATGATTATATCTTTTATCCATCTTGATACACAATAATTATCTTCTATATTGACCACACATCCTCTATTCATCATGTTTTGTAAGTAAATATACTGGAAATTGGAAATTATTTTCATAATTAAATAATTTATGTTGAATCATTCCTCTATATTTTAATTTTATATATTGTATTCCCAAGGAGAGTAAATATATAAATTCATTAAACACTATGAAATCATATTTGAAATTTATTTATTTCTCAAGATACTTCTTGATATACCATTATTTTATCCTTATAGAGGATTTCATGTAGCATCCTTTTATATTTTTACTTTTCACCTTAAAGAAGATCCTCTTCTCATCTCATGGGAAGTTTAAAAATTATTGAGTTTCTCAATGGTCCAATAACCAAATTTTTTATCTATAGTGGTTGAAATCATAATATAAAATTTGATTTAGAGGATTATCATCATATTGTTCCTGATAATTCTATCTCATTGAGATTTTGTGAATTTTTTTAAATTAATTTAATATTTCCCTATTTTTCATTTCAAGAAAAACAAAAAATTGTATTTCACTAATCTAAAAATTCCGTTCACGTTGAACCAGCTTGGTATATGTTACAGACAACACTAACAAGGAATATGTTACACAAATCAATAAGTTTATTATATATGACATGCAAGATTATCCTTCCTCGATGGCTTGCATAACATGTAAGACTGTGTGTTACCAAATGATAATATATTTTTAAATATATTATTATAATGGTCTATAACACATCCATTAATTTTTTGGATATGAATAATATTAACCAATTTATGAAAATATATTGTTTAAACAAATTTAATATGAATTCATAGGTTACCAACTATTTAAAAATGAATATGAAAATTGACTGAATATAAAAAAATTATTATTATCATCATGATAATATTTTAAACTAGTGAATTAAATTAATTTAATAGTTAAGTTATATTAACGTACTTCATATGTTATATATTAAATAATTTTTTTGATATTCATCAAATATAATTAATAGGCATAAGATAATAAAAAACCCTGTTTTATGCATAAAAAGCTATTTTTCTCTAAAGGGAGGTTTTATTAATTCCTTTTAATGGAGAAAAAATTTTAAATAAAATTTTAGGAAATTTTATAGATTTATATGTCAAAATAAAATTATTATTTTTAAGAGATACATAAAAATGAATTTATGATAAATTTTAGGTATTTTTCCATATGGTTTTATTTTTTAATGAATAGCTAAAAATATTGGATTTTAATTAAAAAATTAGTATACATAAAAATTATTTATAATGATAAATTATATTTTAATTAGATTAATTCTATAGTTCTAAAATATCTTTATCAATTAATGAATATTTTTTAACTAGAATCAATTTGACATTGAAATTGGATATAAAAATATATCAACATTTTTATGGATGAAATTTTTGTTTTTTTTGGATATGGTTCAAGGTTTTAGGGTTGGTTTGAAGATATAAGGAATGTTTTTGTGGATGGAACCGACAATCTTAAGACTACATGTGGAACAAGGTACTAAGTGGTAGTATACCGAGTACCTAATGTGAAGGATAGGGGACCAGGGAACCAAAATGTAACCCTAGGTACCAAATGGACCTAGAATTATATCATAGTTTCTTAAAACTATTTTTTTAATATGGTAATTTTTGTGTCCCCTATAATCTATTTATTTAACCCCATTTTGGGGCGTCCCATGAATCATCCCTCTCATCTATTTGAGAGGTTCCCAAACATATCTTCTTCATCTCTTCTACAAAATCCTTCTTAACTCATGATAAATGGGGATTCTATGGATTTTTTAAGTAAAAATCCAAGGCAAACCTCCCTCCCCTTCTTATATCCCCTCTTTTATTATTTTTCACTAATTTCATAGATGTATATAGGTCTCTTGAATTGATATTTCACCAAATTCATGGTTAGAACTATTCTAATGATTGGGATACTTCTTATTATGATTAAAAAAGTCACAGGTGGTTGATTAATAATCTATTTCATAGTTCCATAATGAAATATATTATCATAATGAATGTCAATAAATAAGCTAAGTTTCTATCCAACCCTACACTAGACCCAATCTATGATAATACAGGAGAGGCGTTCTTGATCCACTTGGGCTGACGACTAGCATTGGGCATCGAAGACATCATAGAGGGAATAATTTAAAATAAATAAAAAAGGATAATAACTAAAATAGATCACCCAAAAAACGAAATAAAAATGGATAATAATAAATACATAAAAAATATAAAAATACAACTGAAAGAAACTAAAAAACTAAAGAAAGGAAAAAATACAAACCACAACTGACACGATCTCTATGTGTCATTATGGTCACCACCATCCATTAGACCGACATAGTCTTAGGCAAAACAAACTTGGAAACAAAACCTATAAAACAACATGAGTCTATAAATGTTGAGTGGAACAAGAAGGGTGTGTGCATAAATACCTCAATATGTAAGCCCCACAGAGTCCATGAATTTAATTTCTAGAAAAAGTTACATAAAAATTAGTTTAAAATACATTTTAGAAAATATGTTTTATAATTTCAATAGCCCAAAACGGATTTCCCAATAAAAAAACAGGTCAATATCCTCTTTTCCAAAAGGATTCTATTTTTTGAAAAAACAACTTACCAACCCAAAAGAAAAATAAGGATCCAAAATTGTGAAAAAATGGGTAATGATGGAAAAGAAGAAATAGAACCAGAATTTACAACAAAATAATTAAGGTAAAAAATGTATAGAATAATAAAAAAAACATGCATATAGAAATAATGTGAATTTTCTAAAAATATCAAGAATAAATAGATATACAAACTCAGTTTAGACTCACCGAACAGCATTTGGTGAAACTATATAGTCAATAACCAACATGCCACTATAAACAATCTAATCAAGCGGAACGTCCCATATAGCCTATTATCTAATCGAGGGGGTACAAATTCATATAACTGGGGTCAATAAGAAACTGTGATTCAACCCACATGATAATTCCTATGAATCCCATGATAATATTACACAATAAATAAGGAGGTCCCCACATGAATGGATCAAGCCCATAACCCACATTTACCATGCCTTCTAATCCCAAACACCAACACCACATATGTGATGCCCCTCTCTTTGGAGGATCAACCATAGAGGTTACAATCTCACAACATGCCACACAAAAGTTCCAATCGGGCCTCCATAAAACATGATCTTTCAAGACATTTTACAAACCACTTTAAATTACCAACAGCACCAACATATCAACTTACATTAAAAAAATTCCCATGAAACATATATGGTACCTACCAAGACAATAACATTTTAAATCCAATTCCTTATGTAAACAATTTCCACAACATAATCACAACATGGAGCATGATTGAAATCTTCCAAATGGATATTTGTCTCATTTAGGAAAAAAACCACCCTTTGATATGCCAAAGATGCCAAAATTTTGGAAACGCATTTGAAACCACCATTTAGAACCATTTGGAAACCAATAATCCATTTATCAAAAATTTATATTTTAAAATAACCATTGAAAGAAGAGGTTAAGGGAAAGGGAGAGGAGGTGACAGAAGTGTTGGAAAATGAGTTTCAAAAGGTACATTTAATAAAAGATTCCTGTATCATTTGTGTTCCAAAACATTTGTATACCACATTAACATGTATATGTTCCCACATCCAACAACACACATTCAAAAATGAATAAAATTCCAAAATTTCTAATTTATAAATAAAACGATATTATCAATCCATTACAAGTGTACAAACATAAACACAAAACGAAGAAGTCACCAAAATTCACCCAAAAAACATCAAATTCAAGAACAAACCCAAGTACCATAACTTTACCATGGACAAACCAAATTCATGAAATACCCAAATTCATTTAAAAGGGATAATTGACATTTTTTTCAAACACCTTTAATACATATATACATTGGTAAATATAATAAAACCCTTTAAAACCTTATTTAGACCAATTTCCTATCAATAAAATAACAAAGAAATATAATAACACATCACAAGATATATTATAAATTTTTTAAGCATTAATTGAATGTTCAAGCATCAATGGAAGGTGACAGATAGAAAAGGGATGGAAACCCCAACCTCAATTGGATGAATCATGCCCCCTTTGAAGAAATACACTAGAAAGACACTCCTACTAATAATAAAACCCTAATAAAGAAACCAAAAAATTTATCTCCACCCTAGGTATCCAAATTATCCAAACAAGGCCACTAGGGTTGGAGAAGAAAGGTAAAATGGATGAAAAGCAACGAAGAAAGTGAGTGGAGCCCACAAAGTTCAATCTGAGTGAAGAATCCGTATGAATGCACTGTGAAATCCACATAGAGGATCTCAGAGGAGCCAAAAATATCGATGGGAGGTGTCTAGGTTATGGGGTTATAATGGGGAAATCCAAGGGAAACCCCCAAATTTGAAAAAGGATAAATTTCCAGAATACTCTACTTTGGGTGGGTTTCATGGTCAGCTCGCACGGTTAAACAAACTGTAAGAAAACTGTGAAATTCTTAACCTTCAGAGCTATACGGGTGGAAAACATAGACCGCATGATTAGTTTAGCCATGTGAACTGATCGTGTAACCTATGAACAGATAGGATATATGGTTAAACTAATTGGACCTCATAACCGTGGTACCTGAAAAGAGTCCCAAAACATCACCCTTTTCACCCCCAAACACCTCTAACCTAAGAGGTTAAACCAAAAAAAATTAAATCCCATTGATAAGTGACATTTGGGGTGTCAAAAAATCATCAATATTCCATTTTTTCTCTACACCATTCACAATAAACATTAATAAGGGGAAAACCACCCAAAACATCCAAAAATCAATTAAATACTCACTGAAAACTCAACCCAAACCTCAAAATAAATTATGAATAATCTATATGAAATTATATATATAAGAAATAAATGAAAATTGATGTTGGAATGTGTCAATTTTTCTTCACCATAAAACATTTCTACCCCCATAAAATCACCAAACAAAATAAGAAACAAAACTCAAACCCATAAAAAAATGAGGTCGAATGAAACCACGAACTTTAGGGCCACCCTTGGTTGTACAAGTCACACCTGACTAGTTCCATAGAAAACCGAAACAAAAAAAATATGGGGAGAGGATAAAGGTTCTACCCACCACAAAGGTCAAACCACTCCATGGTACTGATAACGGATCTCCCAACATGAACAAATTCCCCCCGACACTGGGGAAACCCATAGAGGGTGCTCACAACAAACAAAGGGCCCATGCATGATCCATAATTTTCTAAAGAAACAAACATCTCATATGTGAGAATGAAATAATTTCTATATCAAACCTTGATCCATAATATAGTTCATTATTTAGATAAGACACACGTGTCATCACACCGAACACATCAAGAAACCAAAACTGATCTATAAGGATAAACATTTAAAAAACTATATCCATAAAACAAAACCACAAATTTACAAAGAAAATAGAACAAACAATCCCATTACAATAAAGAAAAAAACAAAAATTAATACAACTAAAAAATAGGACTTCAACATTTCCATTATAACGTTAGATTCCTAAATATTGGCCACAACCCCACATCAATAGAATACTAACTACGTGAAAGCTTCACTATGGAGCCAATGGTTAGCGCCCTTATAAGTAAATCATCTACTACCCCAATGTCATATTCTAATATCCTCTGATAAAGACTTCCCCTTCAGACCACGCATATTTTATAATTTCTCCAGATGACCCAAGTGGCCACATTAAGGACATACCTTCATAGGATAATGATAATATAGCTTCGAATACCCAAAATAGCCACATTGAAGCATAAGAATGAATGTTATGATAATTGAGAAGTCATAATCATTGAAAGATACTCCTTAAGAATATCCTCCCATATCACACACCTCTCTCTAGGTGGGGATCCTTCACGGGTGGAAGGAGAAACCATATTTCTAACTACATGTGCTATGGAAACCAATTCAGCTAAGAACCATTCATCCACTAGATTACCAAATAGAACATCACTAGATGAGAGGTATTTCACCTTGATCTCTAGAAGGGGACCATAAATAAAAAGGCAGTCTTTAAAATATCATGCACTACTACCTATGAATAAATGGAAACTGTCATCTTGAAGTGGTCAACATAGGCCTCCACCATATGTTGACCATTTTGACCATTCATGATCTCTTCCACTTACATCTAATTCACCTAATAATGATTAATCCATCATAAAAAGCGTCTTTAAACACGACCCAATTAATTCCTACATGATACTATTCCAATAAGATCACCTTCCATCAATCCAAAGGTATACCCCAAAATGAGTATAAAATTGCATGAACTCTCATAGATTCTTTAGTTCCTACTGACCAAAAGATATATTAAACATTATAAATCTACTATGATAACACTAATGAGCCACAATCACAGTGAGAGATAGGAAAAAATGAGATTAACTCAACTATATTAGTACACTAAGATCTCAAGAAGGGTGAAAAGAAAAAAGAGTCTCACTAGAAACATTGGGAACCATTCCAGGAGTATACTCTGAGAAGAAGGAAAACAAAAAATTGAAATTGACATCATCCAAAGCTCTACCAAATAGAACTCTTCATGTAAAATCAACAGGTTTAGGATCGAAAAATCACAAAAAAATAAAAAATTACCTTTTAGAACCCCATCAGTCCCATTCAACTTACAAAATTACATGTCCCCAAGGCCACTTTCCAAGTACCAAAATCTGCTTTTCCAAATCAACTCACACATCAAGCCCAATTTTATAAACCCAACCATACCCCAAAACATTTTATTCTGTGAAACCCTCTTTTCATGAAAACCATTTTCATCTCAAAATCGACCCACACCAATAAAATAAAACCAACACAAAACTTATAAAAACATCTTTTATTGGTAACTAGTGAGCCTACAATACATGGCCACATGGTTTATCATACCATGTCTTACGAGAGTAATAATCAATTGGAGTATCTTGAACCATGTACGCGGGCACTAAATGGGTCACTAATCTACATAATCCCATAGTGAAACACTGGTCTATATCCATATTCATTTTTATCTACTCACCCAAAACCAAAATAAAAACTCAAAACCAAGAATAATGCTAGAAACTCAATGTTCATAATCACAAATAGTTCACGATTCTCTTCCCACACCTACCTCCCATGTATCTATAGATCAAATCATCAAACTACATGAAACCCTAAATAATAAAGGGCAGTATTGATACTATTTTATAATGAACCAAGATAGCTTCCATCCAACCTGACATCCGACCTTATCTTAAACATGGCCTGAAAGGCATTCCCAATCCTCACATGATGGTGACTAGCTAAAATTATGGTATACATAATAAAGGGAATGATTTTACCTCATTATGTAACTAAGATGAAAAATAAAATTGGGAATACAAAAAAAAGAATAAAATTGGATTAAAATAAATACAAAAACAATTTCCAAATACAAATGAATGAAACTGTATATTAATGAAAGACTAAAACAGAACCAAATATGACACAACCTCAATGTGACATATTGTTCAACAATAAACACATGTCCAATATTTTTTAGGAAACCTGATCCATAAATATGAACCTGAAAATATAAGGCCCCAGCCTTAAACCTTACTTAATCTTGAGTTATTACAAGATTACACATTGAGGATCTTTCCAGGTTTAGAGTTTTAGAGAATTAGATCATAAAACTGGCATTAAAGTCCACATTTAAACAAAGTGGTTATATAAAAGATAGTATTAATTTTTCCCATCGACGGAAAAATATTTAAAATAAAACATAGAATCCTTCTTGACACTTCCTTGACACTATCATCATATCATGTACCATTACCTCGACCTGGGAAAAACATTTCAAAAACTTGGGATGAGCATAAAAAGCTCAGTAAGGGTTATAAAAAATATGGAAAGGACACATGGGTACATATATACATAAGGATGAAATCATAATTTACCCATAAAACATAAGCACTTCAACATACCTCATCAAATCATGAATAAATCATAGAAATCAAAAGACATAAAGTTATCTTGAGGAATTCATAACATTCTTACGTAGGGAGTAACCCTCTTTGTTACATTTGGAATACCCATCACTGTATATTCCCTAAATCGCTTCGGAGAAAACTTAACGTTTAACTCCTTTGAATTACCCAATGCATTGGAGAGCTATATCGGGCTCACCCGCCATTAGTTTATCATGGAACCACCCATCTTCATAACATTTCCCAAGAACCATAACATAATCGTATCACATAAAACATGCATAAAGGAAACATAACATTTCCAGTTTTCAATCACAAGATATCAATAAAATAAATTGATATAAAAACATTATGAAAACCATTTTCAATACCAAAATAAATGAAAAGTAAAACATGGTATTTATTTTTTCATTCAAAAAATGTTATGGCCTGTAGAGGAAGCCAAAACTCAAATAATGGTTATGGCAGCAGAGAAGTCATTATCACCGCATACGTAAGATAAAAAAATTCCCTTTTGTCATTTAGTAAAATGATTCCTATAAAAAATATTCATTTTCGATAAAATTAAAAGTCAAAGGGGTTTATACACCGTAAAAAATAAGGATGTGTATAAAACAAAATATGCCTCAATGAAAGGAGATTGAGATGGATTCCCTTACCTCGTGTCCGACTTGACTCGATCATTTTTTAACCTCCTGAATAATAAACATGAGTTAATTTCTACTTGATTAAGAATCTTTTTCAAGCTCATTCTTCCTTTTATATCACTTATTACCATTTCATGAACACTATGTAATTATTTAGGATAATAATGGTTGTTTTGTCGACCCTGGGAACTTGAGTAAAAAATAATCTTCTTGTAATTACAAGTTCTTCATGGGGTAAAATATCTATTATATCCAGAATGATATTCATGATGTAGATGCCATATATATCACATATATCCAGTATATACATGCATTTATAATATTAAATAATCATTTAGAGGTAAGATATTAAATTCACTGTTCATGGAGACAGTATGTCGTACATACGCATGAACGATACTTTCATTTCTATGTCATATTAATGATATTAAAACTAAATGAGAGATATGTATATTTTAATTAAAGAATTATATTTATCATTTATATGTAACATACATCATATATATCTATTATACTTATAATAGTACATTACATTTGGGGATAAGAAATGAAATGCACCGTTCATGGAGACGGTAAGCCGTACGTACGCATGAACGCTACTTTCATTTCTATCAAATAATTTAATTGAAAGAAATAATAATTATATAAAGGTATATTATAATTCCAATATAATATCATATATAATATCATTAAATCTATCCTTTATTCATACTACATATGGTATTAACGAATCAAATCACTTTGAGGGGGCGGTAGTCCGCACTTCAAAAAATGAAGATATCACATTTACCCATAATGGAAACCGTAAAGGTATGCCATAAATGAAAAATACAGAAGCTTAAGTAAAACATAAACATATTATATATCAAATATAAATATATTTACATCTTAATGTCCACCTTGGAAGGTGTTATATGAGTGTTCAACAATCATCATTTCGTGAGGCAGAAATTCACTATCAACAGAAACAGTATATTCTTTAACCATTATATGTAGGTGTGTGTAAGTGTAGCTCGAATAAATCTTATAAAAACATCCTAGTAAATTTATAATACTGGTTCTGTTACAAAATAAATGAAAAAAAAAGAGTTTAGGTGGTTGGATAAGAAAAATAAAACATAAGAACACGAGAGAAAACACTACCTTTAAAACGGGTAACTCTTTTTTGATTTGAGCTCAAAGGCTTCCTTGGGAAGACTTCTGTCCAATGTGAGGATTCTAGAAGTAATATAGGTATGTGGAGAGACAAAATGGGAAGGGTTTGGCCAAGCCAAAGGCTTGAGAGGTGTGGGTAAGGTGGTAGAGGTGGGGGTCTTTTATAATAGGAGAGGAGGGGCACTCTTGGGAAGTTATAAAAGGTCACTTCATTATAAAATTCTTTTCAGATTTAAAAGGTCCCAAAAATATATATTTCAAGTATAAGGTGATAAGAGTTCTAAATCCACCCATAAAATAGGTTTTTGACATGTTTAGGTCTTATATTTTACATTATCTTTTCATTTTATTTAAATCGTTAAATAATGAGGTAATCGCTGCATCATCATGGTGTCATAAATAATTTAATTTATTTAATGTCTAAAAATTATAAACAAAATATCATGATGTAGGAAATCTTTTTATATTTCTAATTAATATTTATAGTCCAAAATATGACTTGTATATACCCATTTAAAAAAAATTTTAGTAAAACAACTCATGTTTGTGACATTTTAATTTTAACTTTAAATAAAAAGTTTTTAATGTCATTTTCCTACCAAAGTGGCTCCATGGTGTCCCCAAGTTGACCCATGGATTGTCTTTGTCGGCCAAGACACATCCAATAAGGGTAGGACACGTGTCAAGGTAATTTCATATTATTAAAACATTATTTTTACATTAAATTATACTAATTACCTCTGATCGCGATTAAAAACTTAAAAGTTACTATTCACCAAAAAAATTATTTTAATCCCATTGAGCCACATTTTAATTCCTAATGAAAACCATGTATGTCGGATTTTTGAAATTCAAAACGCAGAGGTGGAAAAATTTCATTTAAACGAAAAATCAGTTTTTTTTAAGTACCACTTATTGGTTCCACTATTCATCAAAAATTGAAGCTTTTCAAAAAAAACAATAACATCACCCAAAGCTATATTTGATATTCTGAATTAAAAAATTATTTCTATTTTACAAAATTCGAAACATATAAGTCATATTAATTAATTTAATAATTAATTCCCGTTGTCAGAGCAAATATCGGGTTTTTATGAAACAATAAGTATCAAAAGATTGACACTAGTTTAAGTCCAATTTCAAAGTGAAATTAATTTCAAAGACCACTATTGGATTAAATTGTAAAAATATATTCTAATTTCACTTTAAAACCAATTCAAAAGACAATCTAATCATATAAATAAATTAGATTAATATAAGTTTTTTAATTAAAATACAACATTTTTCACTATTCATTAAAAAATGAACTTTATCCGAAAAATACCAAAATTTTACACAAATTAAATATTGATTTACCGATTCTAAAGAAAAACTTTATTTTGTCCAATAGAATGTATAAGAGTGAACAAAAATATATTTATAGAAGTTTCGCCATTAAAATGCAATAACTCGACCTTTAGTGAATGTTAGAGTATATATGCCTAAAATTTAATTATTTTCGTATTTTAAGCCTTTATCTTTTATTGGATAAATGTAAAAACATTTAAAAACATATATAATAATATTTTAGTTATTTATATTCATTCCCGCCAATACAACGGCTACGTGTCAACTACAATTTAAAATAATATTATTTTATTACTAGTGTGCAACTTAAGATTTCAAAGAAACTCTTTGTTGCGTATCAGGTATGCTATCAAACAGAGAAACCCCTTTAAAGTAAAATTAGTATTTAATTCGTAAATATTAATAAATATGAAAATACATTATTCTTTATTTACCTGGGATGTTACAGAAAGTGCACTAGATTCTACCCAAACAAAGTTGCAAAAGTAGGGTGTGATTTTTAACATCCTATTCGGTAATCACTAATGAGTCCATCAATTTCATTTCCTAAAATACTTTAGAAACACTAGTTTGAAATACATTTTGAAAAAATGTTTTATCATTTAAATAAATCCACATATATTTCCCATTTTAAAATAGTCCACTACACTTTCCTCTTTTCAAAATGGATTCCATTTTAAGAAAAATAATTTATCAAACCAACACCAAAATATGAATCCATAAAGGTGATCAACAAGAGATATGATGTAACCAAATGAAATAGAATAAGTAGGTACAAGCTTACAATATATGTAAAACATGTTAATTAAAAGAAAATAAAACATAAATAGTGAAATAATGAGAATTAAAAAAAAATATCTAGAACAAAACCATAGACATACACATTTCAGACTCACCTACAGGTGTATGGTGTAGCTCCATAGTCAATATTCAACTGGATGCTCTAAATTAGCCAATATAGAGGCATGTCTCACTTGACCTCTCAGCTAATTCAGTTTGTACCAACCTGTCTAATTAGGGTTGATCAGAAACCATCACTCAACCCTATAGATGATTCCTAGTAATCCTATGATAATAATACACATTGTATAGGGAGCTCCTCACCTACATGGATGAACCTAATAATCTAAATACATAATGATTGCCTATAAAAAACGTATACAAGACCTATGTGATGACCCTCTACATAGAGGATCAACCATAGAGGTGCTCGCCTCACAACAAGACAGACGTAAGTTCCAACCAGGCATTCATAGCACATGATATTTCAAACCATTTTTCTATCCATTGAAAATTACCAACCAAGCCTACATATCATGTCACTTTAAAACCAACTTCCGAAAAACCATAAAAGGTACCAAACAAGAATTTAACATTTCATATCCATTTAAATTTCTAAATGATTTCAAAAACATAATGAGAATGTAGAGCATGCTCAAAAGGATCCAAATGGGCCTTTTTCTCATTTAGAAACCCAACCACACTTTCAAATACCAAACGAGCCAAACATTAAGAAGAAAATTTTAAGACACCATTTAGAACCTTTTGGAAACTGAGAAAACAGTTATGAAAAATTTAATTGTTAAATTAACAATTAAATTAGGACAATAATGGAATGTGTGAGGAGGATGGAGAAGTGTTGGAAAATGAGGTTCAAGAGGTACATTTTATAAAAGATCCCATTATAATATTTTTACCATCTGTATTATCCCAGCATTAAATTATATATGTTCACATATACAATGTGACACTTTTTAAAATGCATCAAATTCCAACAGTTCCAAATTATAAATCACAAGTGCCTATTTATAAATTACAAGATTTCAAGCATAAATAAAAAACCAAGAAGTCACGAAAATTAACCCACACATCACCCAATTCATGAACAAACCCGTGTAACATAACATAAACAATGAAAAAAACACATGATATACCAAAATTCATTTAAAAGGGCCAATTGAATTTTTATAAAACACCTCCCATACATATATACACAGTTGTATTTAAAAAAACCCTTCTAAAATAAACTCTCACTAATTTTATATCATGTAGAGATCAAAAACATTATACTAATAGATAATAATAAAAAATTTAGAAATTTTAAATCATTAATGGAAAGATTAATCATATAAAGAGTGTGTTAGAATGGAAATGGATTGAAACACCTACTTCAAGAGGAAGAATCATTTCACCTTCAACGAAATCCACCCGAAAGACATTCCAACCATGGAATGCAACACTATGAAAGAAAAAACCTGAATATCATGCCACCTTAGGTATCCAAATAATCCCAACATGGACATATAGTTAGAGGAGAAACAAAAATTAGAATAAAACAAAAGTATAAATGTAGGGGATCCCTAACCTTTTAGCCTATGTGAAGAATCACCAAGAAACCACCTTGAAGTCCACTTAGAGGATCGTAAAGGAAATAAAAAGATATATGGTTAGAATCCAGGACAACGGTATTAAATGGGATATCCATGGGAAGAACCCCCAATTAAAAAAAAGGAATATTGTCAAAAATACCATTATTCGTTTCTATTACATGGTTAGCTCATGTGTTTAAACAAACATGCATAATTCAAGAAATTACCCACCATCATGATTTTCTTGGGATATACACTTAGGGAACATGTTTAGTTTACATTTTCACCATAACCATCTAACCTGTTCATAATTAGGATTAATGGTTACATTAATTGTTCACTTTAATCACGAGACCTATAAAATTTCCCAAAACATCACCCTTTTTACCCCAAATCTCCTCTAACCCAAGGGGACAAACCATACAAGTAAGACATCACATATATAAGTGAAAATAGGGGTGTAAATAAACCCCTCCATTATATTTACAATCTCTATCATTCACACAAACCATGAATTAGAAAATAACTACCCAAAACCTCTAAAACTCAAATAAATACTCATTGGGACCTTGACCCGACCCTCAAAAAACAGTATCAAATATCGAAAATATAATAAATTAAAAACAATGAATAATAGGGTTTGAAAATTAGTTTATTATGGGTTTCTTGATTATATAACATGAATTAGGTTATCCTATGTCTGATAAAATTATTTCTTTTAATTTGTTTGGGGATGAAAAAATTCTAGTGGTATTTTTCCTATGTTTGTGTTAGGGATTATTTAAGCTCTCTTTATAGAAGATTTCTCATAATGGGGAATTTATTATATATTGTTTTGGATAAGGTTTTAGGGGTTTTTATTTTTCATTTTCATTATAAGAGAAGGTTCGTCGAGGTGAATGAAATGGTAGGATGTTCCAAAAAAAATGAAATTTCCTAGGTCTTTCTTTGGGTTTATCTACAACAGTTTTCCCCAAAATAATTTATAAAATTATTCTTATCTCTTAAATATAGAAAGTAGTTATCTTCAATTAATTCATTAGTTATATATTCAGATTATTTATTTACAAATATACCCTTTAATACATGGTTTACAATATCAAATTACATTCTTTGGCTTTATATCCTGGTTTAAATAAGTAGTGATAAATTAATTTATTCTATAATGTGTTTTATGGACTGATTGGACCTTTTTATTTTTTATATAATCTCTAAGATTTTTAGACTTGTTATATATATGTTAATATATATATATATATATATCAAACTAATAGCCTTTATTTCACTTTTTTTAATTATAAAATTTAGTTTAGAGAACATTTTTCATATTAAATTAATTGGTAGTGAATAACATGGAATTTTATAAATTTTGAATGACACTATTGAAGTAAATATTTGTACACTAGTTTTAAATATTTTTTGTGGGATTAGAACCCTTTTAAATATATATGGTAAGAAAATATTATTCTATATATGTATAAGTATGATGAAATTGATTCATCTTTATTATTAAATAATCACTATTGAGAGGTTGGAACATCACACATAACTTAAAATATGCCCCCATGAACCCTTGATGGCATTTAATTATTATGTTAATTACCATTTATGTGATGTAAGTTAAAAACATGTGTATTTTGACAAAATTTAGAAGATTATAATTCCTTCTTATGTTATTAACATTTATTATTGAGGGAGTCAATTCCTCCCTCTTAAAACTATATGAATTATAAGTAAACTATCCATGCATAACTTCAGTTAAGGTATGAATTAGTGGAGATTTAATCGTTGGGTTGATTTCAAGTTGAAGGAACGTTGTGAAACATAACCATAATTGTTTTTACTAATTGGGTCTAAGCACAAACCAGGTACTTTTTTTGAAAAACTTCACATTCCTCTTTAAATGAAGACCTAGAGTCATTTTTGATGTTATACAAAAAAAATATTCACCATATCATGATATTATAAAATACATTCCTTCCTAAAATATATTTTAAAGTGCAATATTCAAAATTATGGTGTTCAAAGTAATGTTATTAATAACATTGAAACCCAGATGAATGTTTTATTTAATGTAAAATCCATGTTTGAGAACCTATAATGACTGGAATATAAGTTCAAAATACGTATAACAATTTAAAATCTTACTCCATCATTATCTATTTGTCATAGATTTATCAGGTATGTTTTGGCCATAACCAAAACTATTCATTATTTATCACAATTTTCTCGCTAATATACACCATAAAAAACTTATGATAATTTTAGGGCTTTGTTAAGTAATGTATTAGTTCAAAAATAAATTTATTATCACACATAAATTAATATTGATTTTACATATCTTTAACATATTATAAGAATAATTATGATTTCTAAACCATTGTATGATTAAACTAATTATTTATTACCTATTTTGAATCCATATTGTAATGTACCTGGATTACACCTGATTATGTTACAATTGTGTAAAATTGAAATTCACCTTGTTTTATGATAACTAATATGGAATAATCAATCATGTGAACTTTTAAAATATTGAGAGTATTAATTGTTATGATGGAATTGTCTCCCAAACATGACTTCTTCTTTGAGATATCAAGAATGTAATTTTTTATTGTACTGATCTTGTTGATTAGTATACATAGTATGTTTTCTTTAATAATTACTACCACTTCTATAGAAAATGAACATGTTTGTAGGGGAATATTGAAGGTGAATAAATTATATGAAGTAATATTAAAATGTAATATTTTTCTATCCTTAAATGTGAATACATCATCCCCCTATCCATGAGATGGGTCATGGCCCAAGATTTTTATACACCATACCCTTTCTATTGGATGGGTCTTTGGGACATGAAATTCAAAATGAAAAAAAAACTATTATCTCTTTTTGGGGTTGGAATTGGATAATTGTATTAAATTTTAGGCATTAAAATGATGTAGGTCTATCATATATGGATCCTCTTAGTATATAATGTTATATATCATTAATTTATGATTCAATACATGCATTAATATGTATAGATTTTATACACTGATTGATAAACACATTTTTTATTGTCATATTTTTTACCTATGAAACTCAACAGATTATTCTAAATAACCCAACATATTTTATCTCATATATGTTTGAACATTGATGTTTTTCTATATAAAATTATATGGTCACACCCAATATGTACACTTGAGTGGATGTGTAGTCTTATGGTTTTTTATACATACATATATGTGATATTAGATGTTTTAATGGGTTTTTATAACTATAAATGATTTATTTCAGTAAAAATCATATTCCACAAAGTGTTTGAGCTGGAGATTGGAGATCAATATTGTCACATATAATTTTTTACCCAATGCCTATCTATAATTTTTATTTCTATATGGGGATGTGTATTTAGATTCCATTATGTTATTTCCATTCATAAAGTATTATTTTCCATTACATGTAATTTTTAAAACATATCACATAAATCCCTATCCAAATTCACTTCGAGACCCACAATTATGATTTCAATACCATGAGTATTAAGGAGTTATCTTTATGTAGAAATGAACTTTTATGGTTTAGTTGAGGTATCTAGGAAAGGGTCGTTAGAAAATGGTATCAGAGTCTGATAAAAATATCAAATACATTAGGTCAACATCTGTATCATGGAAATAAAAATTCCGTTATTCAAGATCCTTATCATGGTAATCCAAAATTCTTATGTCAATTTTTTTATGGAAATTCAAATGCCTTGAGTTGAGATCCTCCACATGGAAATCCAAATGACATGATTCTATATTCTTCTTTAAATGATGAAAATGTCAGTGAACAAGATCCTCCTAATTTAAATTAGAAAACATTAATTTTATATCTAGCTAATTGAAATTTAAAATCCTTGAGTTGTAATCCTCCTAATGGAAATGCCATGTCCTTGGCATGAGATTCTCCTCTAAAAAGATAAAAATTCGATAGTCATGATCCTTTATACATAAATACGAAATCATTGAGTCAAGGTAAATTTATTGGAAAAAAATCTTCTATTCAGGATATTCCTCTTGGTTAGCCAAAAAATGTGGTTTGGTTCTCATATTGGAGCCACAAATCCTTGGTTTGAGACCATAATTTTGGTGAACATCCTCTCATTAATGATTTAACTCTAGAAGGCTACCATTTCGTCAAGTAGTAAACCTATATACCCTATATTAACTAAGAATTATATTTCTTTATACTAATCAAATTAAATTCTAATTGGTTGAATTTTTTTTCCACAAAAAATCCATGACACACAATTTTCTATAAAATCCAATATATTGTCCTCATTATGATAAAATAAGTTATGTATGGTAGGAAAAGTGTCTCTACACATAAATAAGTTCCAAATGGTAACTCTATGTTCTAAATGAATACTCATTCACTAGGGGATAGGTACTCTTTAAAAATACATTTTTTGATATGGTGATATGGTGGTGAGAAACTCCCTCTAGAAGTAGCTTATGTACATCATCCATTATAGGTGAAAAGGCTTTTTGAAATCGTAAAACCCATTTTTATGGGACTTATAGAAATATTATTTCCGTTGAAAAAAAAACTACTATGGGGGAACCTAGAATCTAAGGGCATACTTCATTTTATAAGATTATATTTTATTTTCTTTTAAGGCCACAAGTGAGAATTAGTTAAATAGGAATGTTTTTTCAGAGTTATATTTCAATAAATGTGTTTTTCCAAAGACCATGAGCATTCTAAGGTAGATTCTTGATATGTGATCTCAACTGTATGCCCCCACCTCACATGGATAAGCTTTTATTCTCAAACCACATGTATCTAGAGTAACATATTGTTCCCCATGTTCTTTTTCTTGTGACCTATGACATCACATTACCAAGCCATATTCCTCATATTGGACCTCTCATCCCACATTATCAACATAGAGGAAGCACAAAAAATTATCCTCATTCGAAAATTCAATCTAATTCCCATTTCTATATTGTAATTCCTAGATGGAACACTCCCATCATTATAAACCTTACATTTAATTTCCTACAATGTGCACCGAGATGATGTTGTGCATGAATTTCAACCATTCATTGAATCCAATCCTATGTGTTTGAGGTGGTTACCACCCATTCTTGGGTTCTCAAGATGAGGATTTCCTGTAAAAGGATACATTGACCTCCTGTATCAATATAGAATCAATATTTATATAAATTGTGGCCACAATGATCTATATAATACACTCAGGCCTTCCAATAGATCCTTTAGGTCATTTTTGAGATAGAATTGATGGAGAGGGGATAAAATATTTCACTTATCCCCAAAAGATTAAACTTGTACCCTGGGTAATAAACCACTAGAGTATTGATACGTACATTCCAAAATACCTGAGGTCCAGTAGATGGTCATCAAGATTCTTGAGTGTTGAGATACCTGAATGACATGAAACATGGACATGGTGACATTTGAGAATTGTGAAACCTGTACATTGGGACACTTGAACTTTGGGACACTAGAGTATAAATTCTTCCAAGCCTCCTACCTGAGTACCACTTCATTCATTCCTCCTACATCGTTGAATCCTTTTAAAGACCTACATATTTGGAACCAATTCACAATGTTCATCTACCTCAGAACCCATTCAATTACGTGTCTTTATTTGTCACCCACTCACCCAAGTCACCTACCTGGGTGCCCATTTTACATGTTCACCTACCGTAGAACCCATTCACCCAGGTTTTCTACTTGGATTCCTAGTATATTATTCTACAGAGACTCCTCCACTGTAACCCTGATTGAGATTAGTGATGGGATATAGTCTTATTTCTTCACTATGATCCCTATTAATCTTCTAATATCTTCTATGAAACATTCGGGGTCATAATGTGAAATTTTATGCACTTGTCAAACATGTTTTTTTTGTGAAAATTACTATCTTCCAAATCATGAAATAAGATAACACCTTGAGGTAAGATACACTTCTTCTCCCTGATAACAACTTCTTATGAGTTTCTTATCATTGTTTCCTTTTATTCCTTGAGTTGAGATTCTCTTCTTGGTTACTTCAAATACCTTGATTTGAGATGCTCCTCTTAGTTTATAAAATTAATTATGATAGAATATGTATATTGATAAACCAATAGGGTATCTCATGTATATCTCTAATACTTACCCAATTATAGGTACCTTTCTCTAAGTATTCTTTACTATGTGATATTGAACTATATGGAATAGTCATGTCACAAAACCTATAACTATGAAACTTTATTATGTGAGATAGGATTCCTATTCTAGAATGATACATCGGAAGCCTCATAGAGGTCTAGTATATGCACCATTACTATCCTTCTTCATCCCAAACATGATGATCTCTCTTATATGATGAGAATAGGATTCCATATGTGATGAATTTAAGATGAATAAAACTTACCCATACATTGATCATAATAATACAAAAGTGATAAAAAATATACCATATGTGATGAGAATTAAATGAACAATCATTCCCTATGTGATAAGAATAATATGACCCATATCACCTTTTTATGCACTGAAAATAATATTCCCTTATTACATGACATGAGAAATATTGATCCACATTTTGTACTAAATTTAATCCCATATACTCATATATCCTTATATGAAATGCATAAAACTCCATGCATCCGAACATGAGGAATATACAATAGCATAAAAAGATACTAATCCTCTATGTATAACTATAAACTACTTGGAAGCAGTCATATATGTATACAATTAAAATGCAACACTATCTTCATTAACACCAAATTGTAAATGGTATGATGTGACCCAATAAATGAAACCTAAATATTTGGGTTATGATTTCCATCATATGGATACATTTGAAGATCCTTTCTGGGGGACAATCCCATTTCCATAAACTTCTTATCTCCTCTCATAGGATACCAATTCCTTTATAAATAATTATAAATTCTTGATAACCTTCCCATATAGATTTAAGCTATAAAATGAATAAAAATAGTATAAATGAGTGATAAAATAATTCCCAAGAGGAGTGTTCTCATTAATAAATATTATCAGTTAATAAATTTCACTTAAGTTGACCAATATTTTTAATTTGGATGATTAATAGATATATCATAAAAAAATATGACAATTTTGGACATGGAAATATGACCCCTTAAGGGATGATTCAACCAACCATAATCTCATATAACAAAATGTTTCATTGTTAGCACCAAAATTGATTGAGATTCAACACTCTTTTTGAAAGTGAGAGAGCTGTGTGAGACTCGAAACAACCAAAATGGACCCACAGGGAGAAGAATCCATAAAAATCACTATGTTTGATGTAATTATTATTTTTGTACTGATAATTCATAATATTATGTATATTAATTGAAAAATATAACGATATAGCTATGTAAAATGTAAATTCAACTTTTTGTATGACAACTACTATGGAAAAAAGACAAAAAAACATACTTTTACTTTTTTTGATTGTATTAAAAGTTATGATGGAATTGTATCCCAAATATGACTACTTATTTGAAATTTTAAGCACCACGGTCTTTATTTTAGAGAGGATTTTGATTTATATATATAGTATAGTGTCCCTGATAATGGATAATTATTTAATAGAAAAAATGTATTCTAGTAGGGGTATATTCTATAGTGTATATTTTTGTCTGGTACATTGCATGGGGTGAGTTATTATCCCATGAACAAGTACCCCTTCCTATTTTACATAGCATGGGATATGGATTTTATGTTCTATAAACCTTCCCATTTCCATTGGATAGGTATTTGGACCCTGACATGGTATGTTCATATATTATAACTATCTCCTTTTGAGGGTGTCATTGTGGTATAGTCCCAGATTCTAAGTGTTAATCTAAAGTAGGTACATCTAGTATGGATCCTTCTCATATAGGGATTCATATTTTATAGTTTTTTAAAAAATTTTAGATAGATTATAATGTACTTATTCAATAAATTGACAGATAATTTCATGTTAAGTTATTATTATTTATATCTAAGTAAATGTGTTGAATAATCTAAATATCACATCTAAGTATATGGTATATATATCTGCGTGTGTGTGTGTGTTTTGGAACATTGGTGGTTTCCTTATAATAATTATATGCTCACACCCTACATGTGACCTCTAGTATACATATTATATCACAGTACATTGAATAAGAACTTCAAATTATTTGGAGTTATTCATATGTTTTATTATTATTATACGTGATTGACGTGATTAAGAGTCATGTTCCTCTATGTGAAAGATCTAGAAACTAAATATCATGGTTGAAACATAGACTTGTGAACTTGATACTAGCTAGTATTATTTATTTACACCCATTGATGTTTATTTGTGTTACATGGGATTATTTACATTCATATATAATTTTTTCCCTTACTTTTAATTATTTAATCCTTATTACATAAATCTCTACCAAAATTCACATTGAGACCCGTGAAGCCAGTTTTTAGTCCCAGTGAATTAGGGAGTTCTTCTAGGGAAGTTATATCCATGATCAGTACATTTCACACAATCATGTCAAGGTCATTAAAAATAATATTTTTTTGTTAGTGCTAGTTTAACTAAGTATAAATTTGAAAAATTTCGTATTTTTTATAATTAAAAAAATCCATGAAGGATGTTATATTTTATTTGATAATGATGTCAAGAAACGTGGAAAATAAGAATGATCAATAATTGAATGATTGGATCAAAAAAATATTTTATTCAATTTTATTTATCATTTTTTTAATATTTTTGTGATGATTTTTTCAATTTTATCTTTATTTTAAATACTTGATAAGTGGATATTATTTTATGAAAAAAATTATCCAATGGTAACATCTATTCTAGAAATGAAATATCCATGTTAAATATAGATTCATAGTTTGGATAATTATTCATAGGGACATTCCTAATAACAATCATATTTAGTGAAAATGAACAAAAATGGGTTCAATATTTCTCTATTGTGTGTCCTCCAAAATAGAGTCTGATATTCATCATATTTTGGGAGGTGGGTGGGAATATAACACCTAGCATATCTTTGGTAATTTTTTTGGCATCCCTATATTTTTTAATGTCCTTGGTTAGTTCTCAATTTCATGTTAATATAATATAAATGTTAGTTTTTCTAATGTATACACTCTTTGTTTCATATTTTGTAAATGATCTTGAGTTCTCTGTGAAGCTCATTATGAATCAACACATACAAGTAATTGTATCCAATATAATCTTATCAAAATGAAGATGTTTTCATTGATTTGTGCAATTGATTAATTTTAATCATCTAGTTATTATCCTCTACATATACGAAACTTTATTTAAATTGTTATGGTGATACTGATTGATGGATAAATTTAAGTGCATGTCCTAGTGGTGAAATAGAATATACAAAGATATAACATCAAATTTAATTCAAATGGTTCACGTACTGAAAATATCATTTGAGATGGTTATATAAGGTAACATATGTGGGGTTTTTCTATTATGGACTTCAATTAATTATATGGGGATGGTAATCCCCTCATATTAGAATCAAATACCATGCTTAGTGGGTTACACCACTATACACATTGTAATTTCTGTGTCACTTATGTGAAATCCAACTTCTCTCCCCTTAAATTATTATTGAAGGATTTTATTCCATCCAAAGGTATATGGATAAATTTTTTATTCCTACAATAAAATTTTTAGTTAGGATACATATATTTTAAATGCATGGTGTTATGGTAAATAAGATGCATTCCTAAAAAATTCTAAATGACACATATATGCCACTTTATATTTATTCAATGTTATTGGTTCCCTTATTATGTATTGTAAAAAATATATCTAAATATTTTACTTCATGATATATCACATCAATCCCCCATGATCTCCATTTTGATGGTTTTACAATTTAATAAATATATTAATATGTAGTTTTTTTGTGATTCTATTCGGATATATTTTCATGTAAATGTGACAGATTCATAGTCAGTTAAACTATTCCAAATGATGGCCATAAAAATTAAATATATAGAATAATTTATACAATAATAGTGTTTATGGAATTTATAATATTGAAAATTAGTAATTTAATTATTAATATCATAAACAATTAAAAGGACATCATAAATGGTTATAATTTAAAAGTAATCAATAGAGTGACTCAAACTATTAGCCACATAAAGGTGTATCTAAATTTTAAAACATGTAATACTAATAGAGGATTGATCATTGATATCAAGAGTTCCTTTTACTTTTATAATTACAAAAGTAAAATGTATATGGTAGTTTGGTTGAAGAAATTTTGATGAATATTATATTTAAAGATGATGAGATTAAATATTAAAAAGAAATTCACAAGGATCAAGAATAAATGATATCGAAATGAATAATTCGTTAAAATGTAATTATTTATATATAAATAAATTCATATATTTATGTATAGAATGAGTTTTTGTGAGAAAATTAAAAGTTAAACGAACAATAGGAAAAAGGATTCATATAAAATTGGGGTCAGAATATTTTAATTGTAAAAAAAAATTGATACTAGATTAAAGGATTAAATTGATAATATTATAGAAGATTATAAACTAGAAAATAAATAGGAAATTAATATGTATATCATTAAATATTTTTAAATTTTGGAGGATTACGATCATATAAGATTGAGGATATTTACAATGGTTTTGAAAAGTTCATATTCATTAAATAATTCAATGTGTTGAAATTATAAGTAGTGGAGGGAGAATAATAATATATTTTATTAGATCATGAGTTAATTTATACATCATAATTAATTTAATAACTATGTTTATTAATTCTCATAATTGATAATTCAATGTTAATGAAATGAAGGAGAATGATTTTTCTTGATGTGTATAATTTCGGTTCTGGGATGAATTAAATTATTTCAATTCTCTTATCATGTGGAACATGATGATGTAAGGTTTAACTTAATAACTAGAAACAAATAACTATTTTTATAGGATCCAAATATACTTTATTACTTTATCATTAATTAGTTTTAGGAGTTATTATTTTAATTTTGTACAATATCAGAGAAAAAATTCATGTATTTTTAACTAAAATTGAATGAATGTTTCAATTTTCTTTTTTATTTTAATCATGAAGAATTTAATGAATATTTATTATATGGTAAAGTATAAATTATTATTTACATTCACTAAAATGAGATAGAAATTCAATAATTCATGTTTTTTATTCCCTCAATATATATATATTTGAATAATTTTGGGTTGGTGATTCCCTATTTTTTAATTTATTGAATATGATTTTAAAATTTTGTAAAAAGGGTAAAATTTTTAAGAATAATTAACATATTATTTATATTCTATTATATTAAAATATTTTCATGTAATTTATTCATGAAAATCCGTCAAATGTTTAGAAATACAGAATTCATTAACATGGAAGAAATTAATTGAAGTCGCATATTTTTTTCATATTCAATTAATAATATTAAAATAATTTAAAAAATATTAAAATAGATTTAATTATGTGTGAGTGGGGGTTTTATATATTATATGTATTTTATCCTGCAATCTTTGATCATAATGATACAAGTTCAATAAAATTGTGTTCCATTTAATTGTAAACACATAAAATAATGATGATATAGTTAAGAATGATATCGGTGGAAACATTTGGAAAACCATATTCAAAATTATTTTATTACCTAAAACAAGAGTAATTTTCTGATTTAGTAACTAGTATACATAAATTTAATCTTCAAACTTGAGAAATGATACATATAAATTGGATTAATTTGATATTTATCTAAATGATTAAAATCATGGTTATACATGGATAATTTGTTGAATTATAGATTTTTTTAATAGAGAATAGAAAGAAGTAAATAAACAATTACAAAATCATGAAATTACCTTAGTAATTACCAATGGAATGTAATACATCCCTCATCCTATCATAATAATCACAATTGGTGAATGAAATAGGTTAATGGGGGTGTAAATGTGTTATAGTTATTTTTAATTAAAAGCATTTTTCAGTTCTTTAATTATCATTACTGCACATTCCATGTCCATGTTATAATTCATGTAAATACTGATTAGATATAATAAAAAATTAAGTATTAAAAAATTTTATAATTTATTCCATATATAAATTAAATTTAAGAAAATGTGTGAAAATAAAATTTAATCATAAAAATATCTTGATCTAGTCTTATGTATGATATTGAATAATGATTTATTAAAATTAATAACTGAATATTGAATTGAAAATGTAAATATCTAGAATTAAATGTAAAAAAATGAAATTGATATACTTGAGAAATTATCATTATTATTATAGGATTATAATATTTAAAAGAATAATTATCTAATGATATGAAAATTCATAATTTATCTATGTTTATTGGAATTTTCATTTAAGATTATCCCCTATAATGTTATGATTTCAAGAGAGTAGTTTTATTTGTTTCTTGTGTAAATGAAAAATATCTAGTGAATGGGATTTGAAATCCAAAAAGTGTACACAAATTTTAATTATTAATTATAATCATACATGAGTTTATATTATTAATTTATTGGGATAGTAATATTTAGGAAGGTTTATAATATTTTGAAGCCATAGATAAAAATTCATTATGTGTGGAAATTAAAACATATCATTATTGTCAATAAATATTTGAGTTATAGTCATCCTATAAAATGAATGGTGTAACTAAATGAAGATGATAAAGATATTATTGACATTGTTGTATGAGAAGAAACCAATATGTGTCATCATAAAGCATGTCATAGAATTTTATAATATTGAAAAATAATTTGAATAAAAATTCAGTTAAAGATAAAATTAATTGAACCTACTAGAAAAATTATTTCATCCATTTAAAATTAAATATTTTTACTAAATAAGAACTAGTAGAATAAACTATTTTATATTTTTGATTATATTGAATATAAAATAATAGTGATATTTTGATATTATAAAAATAAATGTGAGAATGATATTTAAATTTAAGTTGATATGAAAAATTGATGTGTTTATATTTTATATTTCATATTTGACTTCTTCCCAACCATTACATAGTATTGAAAAATGATTAATTAAAATACAAAGTTTAAGTTAAATAATATAGAAGTGGATAAATGATCAATGATATGTAAGAATTCAGCGAAAAATTATCATCAAATATGATTAATAATTTATGATTTATTTGAATATTCATGCACAAAAATTAGGGTCTATTTAGGAATTAGTTGAATTGGATGATGTTTTGGGAACGTTTCTTGAATCTTGGAAGCTGATTTTTATATATTTCAAAAACCATCATCATGTTAGAATATAAAAAAGTGTTTTTTATGTTATTTTGGTTAAAAATTAATGCAATGATCCCATAATTATTTTTTTTGTAAAAAAATATTAGAAGGGATGTTGCAGACCAATATAGTTTGATCAACTCATTGTGTCTGAATATCATGTATAAAATGAGAGTTATTTTGTAAAAATAGTAACATTAACATGTTATATATAAAATTTTAGTATTTAGAATATGTATATTAACACATGGTATTTACTATTAACACATGGTGTTGAACATTTTGGTTAAATTTTTATTATATCAAAATGCAGTGATTTTCATGAAATGTATAATAAACAGGTATATGTTTTTATAGGATTTTATTACAAGAGAACAACATATTTATTTGATATTTACAACCTATGGTATTAAAATATTCAATAAAATTTAAAAAATTTAAAAATCACTCAAATATATGATTCTAGTGGTAATATAGAATAGAAATTTTGTACATTCCACAACAATTTTATGGTCAGATGTGATTTGATTGTTAACAATAAAAAAGTTGGTAAATATATAGTTTTAATATGAAGAAATATACATTTAATTAATTATGTTAAATTAGGATATTGTGGGACAAATTGTGGGGGGGGAGTACAATGTAGATTTTATAGGTTACATATCCAATTCACCCAAAAAAAGGAAATAATAGTACTATTTTGACTAATTAAGGGAGAATATTGAGACACGATGATCTTAGTTTTTTTATTAATTTCATTAGGAATTTGATTTTTATTATTTATTTTATTTAAAGTGTGGATTATTTCACAAAGTTTAAGTAATAAATTCATTTTTATTTTGTTGATCTTAAATTATTTTAGTCATTTATTCTATTCTATAATTTTTGGTTCACTCATCCATTACCTATAATATACTATGTGTTCTAAAACGCATAGATGTGAGAATGTTTGATGTAAATTATTATGTGAGACATTTATAAAGTTAAATGTTATAATTTATCGATTAGTTTATGTATCATAGTGTTGTGATGGAAATATCTTTATTTAATTCAGTAATAAATCATTATGATATGTATTTAATAATTAATGACACCAAACATGGTAATGAAAAATAATTCATGAGAGTTAACTGGATTGATCTTATAAATATGTTCTCATTTTTACTGAAATTTATATATTTATTTCTTTTTATTAGTTATAATAATGATATTAATGTGGTATTAAATTAATTATAGGACAAATTTTAATAATAATAATAATTATTATTATAAAAATTAATTTGATTGATTTGACGAGTGAGTTTGAATAATACTCTTTAAATAAAAAATACATGGTCATGAATTCATATTTATTCATTCTTATTATTTATAATTGTTTAATAACCACTGTTAAAATTAAAATTCTTGTTTATAATATAATTTTCATGAGCATGAACCTAGATTTCTTATTCTTCATGGGGTTAAATAGGTGCTTAGGGTATACTACTCCAATTTTTTAAATCTTTAGGGCAATTTATTATATTTATAATTATTTTGAGTAAAAATAAAATTCAATCACTTATTACATATTTATAATTAAATTTATACAATATGTAATTATTATATCATGGAATTCAATAATATTTTCACATTACATTACAAAAGAAATTAGGGAATATCTCTTTTAATTCATTAAAAAAATACACGAGTTCAAAAAAAAATCTCCCACTGATACTGATGAATGAATTTTTCTGAAATTTCAGTCTTTCATCTACCACTATGAATATAAAAATAGATTATAAATACTAGGTCACATTCACCTCCTCAATGTTTATGACATACTCAATTGCGTGGAAATATAAAAATCCAGGGTGGTATATGGTTCTATTGTAAAATTAATTCTTCTCTAAATACATTATTTATGTAACTAAAAAGATAATAACATATTATCACTTAATTTTATGATGAGATCAATGAAAATTAAATGAAAAATATATTAGTTAAAACCCAATTAAAACCCAAGTTTAGAGACTTATTTTCTAAAACTATGTTTTAGGTGCTTGGAAAGAATATCACTTACATTTATATATTTCAGATACCAGTGATAAACTTAGATGAGTTGATCCCATAATCATAGAACTTGATGTTAAATTTCAACATCAATAAATAAGTATTAGTACTTTATGGAGATACCTTTCGATTTTATTTATGTGATATGTCTTACATTTATGAAATGAATTAAAATATAGAATAAAAGAGTCATAAAAACTTGGAGGAATCTTAAGTGTAACCAAAAATGGATTAGAGAGCACTCTAGATAATTCCTCAGAATATGTGTAGTAAAAATTCCTACAGTATACCCATTATATCAAATGCACCACTGCATACATGGGAAATAACCTTACCCTATCAACTAACGGATAAGAATATAATAATAAATTTGTCTCCAATATTTGAAAAGTGTATTATTTAATAAATCAATCCCCATATATAAAGTAATAAAGTTCCACCATATTCATATTGATCCATGTATAACATATATTAACTTGAGCATGGACCTGAAAAACAAATTGTCATCTTAAGAAAGGAACTTCGGTAATTCCTCGACCTGGTTAACTATGTATCTGATTCGAGACACAACATGAATATAAGAATACATATATTATAGTTAGTAAAATCAAGGTAATGATGGAATGAAATGTTGCGGGAATACAATACTTATAGTATCATCATAATCAATTAAAGATAAATAAATTATTCAACCATATCTAATAATATAAAAGAGTATTATGTGATTATAGTATAAAAAAATTAACAACCACTAGGATATAAAAAATGTACTTATGTTGGTCATATGGTTTTAAAATAGTTCATAATTAACTAATAAACAGATCATATATATTACAATAAAATCAAAAATAAAATTTAATTGAGACCCAATACTATGTGATTATCATTGCCACGGACCTATCACCAAATCTTTGTTTATATTCTCATGCCTACTCACATTAACTATGATATATTAATTTACTTGAATGAAAACTATAAGATCATCACACACACTGTGGTTCATGATTTGTATAAGGCCCCATCCTTAAACATTACTTAATCTTGAGTTATTACAAGATTACACATTGAGGATCTTTTCGGGTTTAGAGTTTTAGAGAATTAGATCATAAAACTTTCATTACATTCCACATATAAACTAAGTGGTTACATAAAGATAGTATTCTTCATTCCCATCAATGGAAACACATTTAAAATAAAACATGGATTATTTCTTGACACATCCTTGACTCTATCATCTTATCATGTACCTTTCCCTTGACCTGTGAAAAACATTTCAAAAACTTGGGATGATCATAAAAACTCAGTATGGGTTATAAAAAAAATGGAAAGGAAACATGAGTTCATATATACATAAGAATGAAATCATACATTACCCATAAAACATAGGCACTTTAACATACCTCATAAAATCATGAATAAATCATAGAAATCATAAGACATAAAGGTAACTTGAGGCATTCATAACATTCTTACGTAGGGAGTAACCCTCTTGGTTACGTTTGGAATACCCATCACAGTATATTCCCTAAATCTCTTCGGAGAAACCTTAACATTTCACTCCTTCGCGTTACCCAATGCATTGGAGAGCTATATCGGGCTCACCCGCCCTTAGTTTATCACGGAACCACCCGTCTTCATAATAATGCCCAAGAACCATAACATAATCGTATCACATAAAACATGCATAAATGAAACATAACATTTCCAAATTTCAATCACAAGATATCAATACAACACAAAAAAACATTGTGAAAACCATTTTCAATACCAAAATAAAAGAAAAGTAAAACATGGTATTTATTTTTCTTTTAAAAACAAGGTATGGCTTGTAGAGGAAGCCAAAACTCAAATAACGGTCACGACGGCGGAGAAGTCGTTGTCGCCACATACGTATGACAAAAACATTCCCTTTTTTCATTTAGTAAACGCTTCGTATAAAAAAGATTCCTTTTGAATAAATGTAAAAGTCAAAGGGTTTTATACACCGTATAAAAGAAAGTTGTGTATAAAATAAAATATGCCTCAAAGAAAGGAGATTGAGACGAAGTCCCATACCTCGTATCCGACTTGACCCGATCGTTCTTTAATCTCCTGAATAATAAACATGAGTTAATATCTACTTGCTTATGAATCTTTTTCAAGTTCATTATTCCTCTAATACCATGTTATGAACATCTTGTAATCAGTTAAGTTAATAATGTTCATTTTGTCGGTATTTGGTTCTTAAGTCAAAAATAGACTTCTTACACTTACATGTTTTTAATTTGGTCAAAGGTTCATTATATCCAGAATGATATTAATTATTTGGATAACATATAAATCATATATATTCAGCATATACATGTATTTATAATATTACATCACATTTAGAGGTAAGAAATGAAATGCACCATTCATGGAGACGGTAAGCCGTACGTACGCATGAACGCTACTTCCATTTCTATTTCGTATTTTTTTTGGAATGGAATCATAATGATATAATGGTATATTATAATTCCAGTATAATATCATATATAATATCATAGTTCCATCCTTTATATGTCCCACATATGGTATTTAACGAATCAAATCACTTTGAGGGGGCGGTAGTCCGCACTTCCTAAAATGAAGATATCGTGTTCACCCATAATGGAAACCATAAAGGTATGCCCAAAATGAAAAAAACATAAGCTTAAAGAAAACACAAACATATTATATATCATATATAAAAATAGTGACATCATAATGGTCACCTTTGAAGGTGTTAAATGAGTGTTGAACAATCATCGTTTCGGGAGGCAGAATTTCGCCATCCACGGAAACCGTATGTTCTTTAACCATTTGATGTAGTTTTGTGAGAGTGTAGATCATATAAATCTTATAACAACATACTAGTATATTGAAGATACTGGTGTTGTTACAAAGTAAGTAAATAAAAAGAGATTAGGGGGTTGGAGAAGCAAAATAAAACAAATGAACATGAGAGAATGAATTACCTTTAAAAGTGTAACTCCTTTTGAGTTGAGCCTAAAGGCTTCTTTTGAAAGGATTATTCCAAAAGGGAATCATCTAGGATGAGGAGAGGGATGTGGAGAGAGTAAATGGTCAGGGTTTGGCCGAGCCAAAGGCTTGAGAAGTGTGTGAAATGAGGTAGAGGTGGGGGCCTTTTATAAGAGGAGAGGAGGGGCACTTTTGGAAAGTAAAAAAATATTACTTTATTTGAAAATGTGTTTCGGTTTAAAAAGGTACCACATTGATATAATTCGTGGCTAAGGTGATAAGGGTTCGAAATCCACTCATCCAATAGGTTTTGGCCATGTGTAGTTCATATATTTTACATTATCTTTCCATTTTATTTAAATCGTCAAATAATGATGTCATCGCTGCATCATTATTATGTCGTAAATAATTTAATATATTTAATGTCTAAAAATCATAAAAAAATACTATGATGTAGGAAATCTTTTTATCTTTCCAATGACTATTTATAATCAAAAATATGATCTTTATAACCCCATGTAAAAATTGTTTTTGTAAAACATTTCTTGTTTGTGTCATTTTTACTTTAACATTTAATAAAAGTTATTTATGTCATTTCCAGACCAAAGTGTCTCCATGGGGTCCCCAAGTTTAACCATGGCTTTTCTTGGTCTCCGATGACACAACCAATAAGGTTGGGACATGTTTCTAGGTCATTTCCTATTATTAAAGCATTATTTATACCTTAAACTACCCTAATTACCACTAATCGCGATTAAGAACTTAATAAGTTACTATTCACCAAAAATTATTATAATCTCATTGAACCACATTTTACTTATTAATGACAACCATGTATGTCGGATTTTCAAAATTCAATACACATTAGTGGTAAACTTTTATTTAACTGAAAAATCATTTTTCTTGATTACCACTTAGTGGTTTCACTATTCATCAAAAATTGATGTTTTTCAGAAAACTACAAAAAATTCACCCTAAGCTATATTTGATATTCCGAATTCAAAAATGAAGTCTATTTTACAAAATTCAAATCATATAAGTCACATTAATTAATTTAATAATTAATTCCCGCTGCCAGAGCAAAAAAGCGTGTTTTTACAAAACAATAAGTATCAGAAGATTGACACCAGTTTAAGTCTAATTTCAAAGTGAAATTGATTCCAATGACCAACATTGGATAAAATGGTAAAAATATATTCTAATTTCACTTCAAAAACAATTCAAAACATAATCTAATCATATAAATAAATTAGGTTAAAAAGCAGTTTTGATGTAAAATGCAGTATTTTTCACTATTCAATAAAAAAATGAATATTGTCAGAAAAATACCAAAAATTCACACAAGGTAAATTTTGATGTCCCAATAATAAATAATAAGTTTATTTTGACAAACATAGTTTATAAAATTGTCAAAATATAGATTCAAAAATGGTTTTCCATCAAAAGGCAGTAAAACAATCTTTTAAGAATATTAGTGTATTTCATGCATAAGATTGTATTTATTTTCATTTTAAGCCTCTATAACACTATCTTAATCATTAATAAACATAGATAAAAATATATATTATTCATTACTTACTTGGGATGTTACAATTTGTTTGGGATCCTAAAACATAGTAGGACATAACTTATAATTTCGTTAATAATAAACTTATATAAGTAAATGTATATAATAAATGATATATAATACATAAACAATTTATTTCATTAACCTATTTTTCCACCACATTCCCAAGAATATACCTCATTTGTCGAATCATGCTTACTAAAACTAGTGTAGTAATGGTTTGATGCTCCTATAGTAATTATGATTAGAAAATCATGTTTGAATGAGTAATCTATTCTAATAAATATATATTTGGTACTTATCTATCACTATAATATAACAATAATGAATTTGGTATCATATATTGAATGATATATTGCTTGATAATAATCCCAAGGTTTAATGATCTATCACTAAACAAAAATATAAGGGTAAATGATGTATAAAATAACTACAAAAGAAAGGTGAGTAAAATATCTCCATTATAAGGAATACATGGGAATAATATGTCTCATAGAAATGACTATGATGAACAATGGGAAGGTAAATAATTAATTAAATGTGAGATAGATATCGTCATCTAACCAATACAAGGGGGAAAATGTATCACCATATATATAACTATTGATAAATAATATATCACAATTACAAAAAAACATCAGTTAAAAATATAACAATATCAAAAAACTAAATGTGATCAATATATCAATAAATAATCCAAGGATAACTAATGTATCGCCACGTAAATACTCATGGTTGAATATGACATCACTATATAAGAACTCATAAGTAGATAATATACCATCATATACATACATTTGTGTGAATGATATATAACTCTGTAATAACCACGTGTGAATGATATATCATTGACATAACATCATGGTGAATGAGGCATCACCATTATAACCAAGAGTTAATGATATATCAATAAGATATATAAGAAACTTTAATGATGAATAATCCTTTAAATTTAAAAATATAATCGACATATCATTAATATAATGCATAGAGGTGAATGATTTATCAAAATTATTATAAACTAGGAGAAAAATACATGATCTAAGGAGAATAAGGTATCACCCAATACTAACAAAGTATGAAAAATATATAAAAAATAATATAAAAAATATTGAATTATATAGAACCTATAATATAATTGAGGTTATTGATACATTATATATAACGAAAAAGGTATCACTAATAGTATGATTTTTTAATTTAGTATCTCTTTCCCACAAAAAAATATTTATAAGATCAAGAATAGATATGTAAATACTGAGGACATCCTCTTGATGTTTGTTATATATCCATCTTTTTTTCAGTTGTGATCACCCATTTACAATTCCAAAAATTCATCAAGACTTTAGTATAATCATTATATCACAACAATAAAATATTTATTTATGAAATCACAATAAATTCACTACATTTCCCTACTGAACCCTTTTCCTCAGCTATAACCCCTCATACATTTTGTAGAATACATCACGATATTCTTACACCTATCCAATGGATATCATCAATGACTAAATCTGAATAATCATGAACTATATAAACTATATAGGCCCTGCACATCTAAGGATTGTCCCGTCATTATAACAACCGCCTCTTAGGTTTTATAGACCCTTAATCCATGATACATAACCCCTATAAAGCTCTTCAGGTTGAGTTTTACATTCATAACCATGCTACAAAACACCCTTAGTAGGTAGGTACTCATTACCCACATGATTAGAATTAATCATTTACGTAAGCATAATCTCATCTCACAAGTCATCATCACTTTGGGACTTCATCAACAATGATCTTTTCAAGACCAACACACACTCTAACAAATATGGTGAACAAAACATGAAGACCCTAACTCATTAAGAAAACCACTATATAATTCACTCTCTAATCCATCTTTTCCTCTCACGTTCACTCACATACTCCAAAATAAAAAACCATAGGTTATTATTTTTTGGATAAACAATATACAAAATCTCACATGATTTATTAAATAAATAGTTACAATTATCACCCATTACTTATTCCCTAGGTCAACATCATATACAAATACATAATCCTTCCTTTTTTTACTAGGTTAAATGATTCTTATTTTAACCCCATGTATGTTCTGATTAAACTCAATCCAATGCTCAGAGATGGAATGCATAAACATCGGTATACATGTGTAAAATCCTAACATTAAAAGGATTCAGTATAATCCTTAAAAGACATTGGCTCTTCCATAAAACTTGGAATATAGAAATGGTTCTGTGTTGATTCGATCACACTCAGATTTTTCCATTATAGTTTACTCAATATAATAAACTATATGTAAATATATAATATTATATTCTATCTACCATAAAAAAAATTCACCCCCACTATATCCATTCTTGAACATTCCATAGAATCTCTTAAAAGTATAAACAATTCAATATCTAAATCTAAGATCCCCTATATCTTTGAATCATAGAAATAAAATAATTATATAATGTTAAAAATTAATCACAAAAACAATTTCTCTAATCAGACAAAATATTTATAATCCCAATAAATCTTATAAGGAACTCCAATTTCCAAAAAAATAACTTTTTAGGGTGTCTCAATTACTAATGACATGAATTTAGAAAACATTTATCCAAATATATAATTTCTTATATAAATTCATTGAAATATTTCATGTATAATAACTTAATTCTAATAAAAAAACCATCAACATAGCTCTTATGAAACCATGTGTCCATGTATATTCATCATCCCTCTTCCTTCTCAGGGTATAAAAATAAATATCTGATCATTACTTTAAATACCATGACCCTAGTATCACAAAACTGGTGGTTACTTTATTATATTAACATAAGTTATAAATGATCTCATCCCAAAATAAAAAATTGTTTATTAGTCTTGGTATACTAGATATAAACATGAATGTCACATTACATTGGAAAACCAAAAAATAGAATCATAGTTAAAGTAAATATTTTTCATCCGTGAACTCATTCAAAAATTCATTCTTTATAGCCTAGTGAAAGGAAAAAATATGTCTTGAGATAAAATTCATATAAATGGTTTTTTCATATAAAAGCTGTCATAATTTGATATGGAATAATCAATATGAAAGGTTAAATAATTAATAACAAACTCTATTTAATCAATTACATTGGAATTAAAAATACTATAATAGGAATAAATAATGATAAAATAATTCCATAAACACATGAGATAGAAAATAATCCATGTATCACATAAATATTCAAAAAAATTTATGAAAATAAATAACTAATATCATAATTATGTAATGAATAATTCATTCCATCCTAAACTCATAGTCAAGGACTCGTGTTGTGACATCTTTAATAAATTGGCAAGGCCTTATCCAAATACCCAATATTTTTTTTCTTATGAGACCACCCAATTCATCAAGGTTCTATAAAAAGGCACTGCCATACCATAATATATCTAATCTATTCATCATATGAAGGAGATAATAAATATTCAATAAATGAACCATATAAATATTCATATTGAAAAACTAGATTACATAATGATTATATTCCCACTATCAAACTGATCATAAACCATCTAGAGAAATAATAATTATGGTATCATTAAAACATATCCCAAGTGGACTATAATTATAATAAATTTTCATTGCCATTAAAGAATAAAAATTACAAGAAAAGAGTATTAAATACATTATTGAAGAAGATACCCTTTTCATTTTCAAATAAACTTTTAAAAAGTAAAAAAAATAAAAATTATTAATAGAAACATTTCCACATAAATTGATCATGCAATCATGTAAATGAGTATTAAATGTAATGAGGACTCATGATGGAGGAAAATTCACTTCTTCTAGAGTCTTTTAAAAAAATATTTCATTCAGATATATGGTGAAAATTCAAAAAGTACCTTGTTCGGAAAATGAAAATAATATATACTTTAGTTTTTTTTAAAAATACTATCATAAGTAAAAATGTGTTTAATAAATAATTGTATAATATTGAAAATATTATTGAAAATATAATTGAAAATATTTTAATTAAAATATGGATATTTAAGAAAAATATTATCGATCAAGTAGAAAAACAATGTCATTTTTCCTTAAAAATTATTTTGGTATATTGAGTACATAAATAGTGTAATTGAAAGGAAAATTATAATTTATAGAAGTAAAACATGGAGAATAAAATAGTTTTTGTTTAAGATATATATATCAAATAATTCATTCATCCGAGACTTAAATATAAATAATCCCACATAATTATGATATTGAGAAATAAACACTTTCTACTTTGGTAACCTTTGTATCGAATCCCCCGTGAAAAATATAAATTATAATGACAAATTAAATAAAATATATTTTAATATATTAAAGATATAGCATATCATGTGGTAATTATACATGCCTCATAAAAATAAATAGGATCATAATACCATATATATGTATTAATAGAGATAATTTTTTGATGAAATATATTACAAAGATCATGCCTTCGATATGATAATTAATCAATGAATTGATTATGTCAATAAAATTTAAATTAAAATAAAACAATTTTAAATTAAATTTAATAATATCAAAAGACATTACATTCAATATCTTATAATATCAAATAAAATGAGGATGCAATATAACCCAATCAAAAGAAATTATGTTATGAAACCCCTTGACTCGTGTCAATATTTAATGTGTGATCATTATATTCTTTAATAATAACCATATTGTAATTATTTAATTTCTTATGAATCTATATTTTTATTATTATTATTTAGTTTAATATAATGTTATTTTTAATTAATTAATCAATTAAGTTCACATTGGATGTTTTGATGATATTTTGTTCATATGTCCAAATTGACATTGGTGTTTTTACTATGGAAAACGTTTTTATTGGTCCAAAATATACATAATAATAATAATGAAATAAATATAATTTTTATGAATCAATTACAATTAAAAAAATAATTAAATACGGTTATGAACAATTAACTATGTTATAATCATGGAGATGGTAATTCATACCTATGGAACAGTAAAATATAAATTTTCAATGATTGTGGGTGAAAGAATATAAGTATTATTTCAACATAAATAATGATTATTATAACATTAATATCAATTTTTTAAATACACTTATATAAAGTTTTCATGTGATGTGGTTATGAAAAATGAATCGCATCACTTCGTGGAGGTGGTAGTCAACTCATACGCAAAGATGATGTTGTAATTTTTCAATGAATTGAAAATTAAAAATATATATAATATATTATATTCCCAGAATTATTAATATGTATTTAATATTATATATATATATAGTTAAATCATCATCAAAACCAGCCATGTGGTGTGTTTATAGAAAATGAATTGCATTGGTTCGTGAGATAGTAGCTTATCATACACACAAATTATGGGTTTTTCCCATTTTATGGAAGAGGATATGGATATAGGTTAAGAAATAAAAATTATAAAATATAATTATATGTTAAATACTAATTTTTTTTTTATTAATACAAAATTGAATGTGAAGAAAAAGTATAAAAGATATTTTGGTGAAGACAATTACCATCCCTTAGAAAACCTTATTTTAATCTCTTATTAAGGACCCTATAGTTGGTCTTATGGGAATACCATAAGATATATAACACAAATAATGATTTAGGGAAGATATTTTGGTAGTGTTTTTGTGAAAGGTTTTTTTAATAACTTTGTAGATGTTAGGGGAGGGGTGTCCATTTAAAATTTAGTTGAGTGACACACTTTTTATTTTTCAATGTTTTTAAAATACGGTCATGTTAATTTTTGTGAAAAATGATAAAAACAGGACCATTAAGAAAATTTAAATGAGTTACATTATAAACATGGTCATATAATAAAAATTAAACAAATTTTTAAGTCATATTAACCCTTATAGTTTTAGTTTATCCCACACTAACCCTTTTTAAAAATTACCACGATAACAATGTTTTTACTATTTATTGGTAAATATAGTTAATATAAAAGTAGAATTGAAACATAAATAGATCATATATTATATTCTTAAACAAATAAAAACATCTTGGATGAAGTTCTGATTTTTAGGAATCTTAAATAATTTAATAAAATAATATTTATTATAAAGTAAAATTATTGTCATTTTTGACACTATTATTTTTATTTGACATTAAATACATAAAGAAAAAGATTAATTTAGAATATAAAACTCTCACAATCAAAAAATATGATATAATTATCTAAAAACTGTGTGACACAATAAATAACTCAAATTATATTATATTTAGTATTTTTAAAATTAATATATTTATTTTTCTGTTAATTAATAAAATATTTTGTTGGAGCTATGTAAGAATTTTAGGTACTATAAAATTAATAAAAATTATTAATAAATTAAAATCATGAAAATAATATTTTTATTCTGAAAATATCTATTAAAATTCATTCACAACTTTTTTTTTGCACTTTGTGAACACATAAAAATATTAAAAGTTATAGGGTGACATTCTATATTTATCTCGTACTCGATTATTAAAGAGGTCAAAATCACTAAAAAATGAAAGAAATGTCATATATTATAATTTTTGGTATATAAGGATTAAATATAATCATACAATAAAATTAATTCACATGTTATGGTCATTTTTTAATCTTTATATTGTTATTTTTAACCATAGTTACCTAATTTACCCTTACATTGTTTGTAATTATTTACTATAGTTATTATTCATAATGACTAAAAATAAAACAGTTTTGTCTAAAAAATATGTAATTCATGATAGAAAATATTCATTTCATTGTTCAGGATTCAACTCAAATAAGTTCAAGAATTTAGTTTAAAATTACACTCTCAAAGCACTATTTTACATTACCTCTCTTACTATTGATTTTCTTTATATATATTTAAATTCATATATATTGATATATAATCTATAAATTTCATTTAAATCATTCCACATTAAAGTTTATTTTAATTTACTCAAAAATAAAAAGAATTTTGCACTTAAAAATAGTTATGAAAAAATGTGTTTTAAGTATAAAAATAGATTAATGCCAAAATAAAAAATCTTTCAATTTAAAATAAAATTCATTATATTATTATAAAAAAAATATATCATATATGACTTTATCACCAATTAATAAAATATAATTTCACTTTATATTCCCAGATTTCAAAAAATAAATGATAGTTTACAAAATTTGATATTTTCCACTATTCGATAAAAACAAATTTTTTTCAGAAAAATATGGAAATTTAATAGTAATATAGTTTTTATATGATCAATTTAAAAATGATATATTTTCTAGGATGTAATATTAATTTTTTCGGAAATTATTTATATTATCTGTGTGAAAAAATTTTAAAAATAATATTTTTTGAAAAAAACCTATTGTTGAAGCATAAAAAATTTACTACGAATTGTGCTATTATTATATACTAATTAACAAATTGATTTTTATTTATTAGGACCCATTTATATATATATATATTGTGGTTAATCTTATTTTTACTGGGGAATTCAACGACCTTGTTATAATGGTCATTTAAATAATATATTTCTAGGGGTGGTTTAAGCTCAGTATTATGTGTAGTAT
The DNA here is from genome assembly GCA_963277665.1 of Viscum album. Taxonomy (NCBI): domain Eukaryota; kingdom Viridiplantae; phylum Streptophyta; class Magnoliopsida; order Santalales; family Viscaceae; genus Viscum; species Viscum album. The sequence continues at coordinate 693,666,951 of OY728157.1, forward strand.
AAGAAACAAAACATAATTTTGTTATTTCAAAATGTTATGGTGTTAAATTATCCCATCCTTTAAAAATTGGATCCTCACAATTTGAATTTGAACTCAGAAATCAATGGTTTGACATTTTAAAATTCATTTTTGGAATACCCTAATTGTAAAAGGGTTAATGAAACTTCCTCAAAAAATAAGGAAAGGAAAATATTAAGGTCATCTAGAATAATGAAAAACTATGTTTCAAAATTAGAGAACATTAGAGGAAAGTATAAATTTGGACGTGAAAAATAATAATAATTCCCAAGGAGTAATAGCGAGTGATTGAGATCATGGTTGAGATAAATTTAATGACTCTAATGCCATAAATCTATTTAGTGTGAAAAAAAATAATACATCAAAAATGAAGGTAAGTTTATAATTTTTTTATTTCAATATAATTTTCCTAAATTTTAGGGATTTTATTATAATCAAGATAGAGAACACCATAAAATAAACTAACATGAAATATTTTGTTCATTATCACAATTTCAACCATTGGTTATTCTTCGATCGATTTCAACTTCATTTATTACTCTAGGAAATCAAAACTCAATATGAATTTGATTCCTACCCAAATCTCTAATCGTATGATCCATAAAATATTGAAAAGTTATTCTATAAATCATTAATTATTTTCCAAAACTAAAATAGTTTCCAAAAGTTATCTAATATAATACATTAATCTCTAAGATAACAATAGTAACACCATAATTTAAATATAAAATATTCTATAAGTAATTATCTTTAAATCCCTTACAAAATATATATAAACAAAAAAAATTATAAATTATAAATATTGTCAATATATTATAAAATTCAATCCAATAATAATCCCTCAAAAAATATAAAGTTACTCTTAATTTCACATAAAAAATATTTGAATACCTTGGTAAGCATAAAATAACAGTGAAAATATATATTCTTACAAAATCAACCATATCACAATTTCTTAAAAAAATCATATAATATCAAATATATTCCTTTTATTTCATAATATAGTAAACTCCATTTCATTATATCCAAATAACTAATAATTTTAGTGGTCACCATTACTATATAATTTTCTTTATCAATAATAACCGTCTTTTTATGCCAACTAGACATTATTTCTTTTTCAATAGGCACATATTATTAGGTATCTCTCCCTATAAGAAGTTTTTTCAATAAAATATTACCTTAACATTAAATAAATTTTCTAGTTTATTAGTACTAGTCAACATATTATTTCATATCATTAAAAACTACTTCATAATCATCCATATATGTTTCACAATTTGTATAACAAAAATATCATTTATGTGACACTTCTAAAACATTATTCTAAAATCCAAATACATAAATACTTAAATACTACCACTTAAATGATTTTGAACGCATATGTATTTCCTTGTTCTAGGAGGTAACCCTTGAATTAAGGAATTAACTATGATAGTTCCCATGTTCCCCACAAAAATTACATATAACTCATTAAATAATATTTTCCAAATTTATTTTCTTTCTACATCAAAAAAATTATCCCCTTCCTTTGAGAAATTCCCTAAGGGGTCTGTTTCCACAGACCTGATATGAATGAAAATGTTTTCTTATTTCTTTCATGTTCTCTACTATATTATCTATTAGAAAAATATATCATTCACTTTATTAATTATATGTCCAAGAGTTGGTTTATGAGTAGGTTAGAAATCATATAATGTGGTAACTTATTAGGCATAATCATAGCATATTTCTCTCTAGTCATCATTCAGTATGGTTAATAATAATCACTATATTTTCCATTAAAATAACTATTAACCTGATTCCTCATAGATATACCCATTTAATAAAATAAAAAACAATAGTATGAGAAATAATAATCATAATGGGGAACCATATATTTTGTTGTAGGATATATAAATCAGGAAACCATCTTTTCAATCTAGGAAACCTTATGTTTAACCTAGGTCATTTTTTTTCATCATCTATCCAAAACAATCTTAATGGTTGATAAATAAAACGGTAACTAACCAAAAATTATTCACAAGGATTTTCAATGAACGTATGTAGTAAGGTAACACTCATCATGAACTGCAATAATGGACAAGATATACTTATCCAACTCGTTTTGGGGCTATTACTTCTAGATGAATCGGTGCTAAAACCACCCTTACTTTACTCTCCCGGCGCCGCCTCCTAGTTTCACCCCGGTCAGGCGCCGCTTCCTCCCCTTATTTGTTTGTGGCTCGCGGCGGGAACTTCCTTGGCTCGGTCGCCATGACGGTGCGCTTGATTCAGCCTTCTTTCACGGCGGCGCAGGCGTCGAACGACCGAGTCCCAGAGTCCGCGGGTTGAGGGAGTCTTCCGTTCGTGGTCACAAGTATCTGGTGAGGGGCGTGGCTTCCAGGGGGTCTGAAGGTTGGTGGCGCTAGGTTTCGGAACTAGATCTGGTGTTTACTGGGTCCTTTTCCGGTTTTGTGCGTTTTTTTGTGTTTTCTTTCCTTCCTTACTGCTTCTGGTTCCGGATGGGTGAATATGTGTTACCGTTTCATGGCTGGATCGGGTGGTTTCTTGCCACAGTTTTTGATGTTCATGTGTCTCCGTGAGCATGGGATGATTCTATTCCTCTTGGTTTTGAGGATGATGGTTTTGATTGTGTGGAAGTTTCCGTATGTTGTGGTGTTCTTTCATCGTGATGGACGCTGAAGGTATGTGATGTTGGTGGCAACGACGATCGATGGTAGATGACGACGGTCGACGGTGGCCGACGACGGTCGCCGGTGATAGTGTTGACGGGAGCCGGGAATCTCTTCGGTGTCCCGGTGTAAGTGGTTTTCCGGTCGCATCGGGGGCGTATCCCGAGGCTGACAAGGCGGTGGCAGGTGATCCCGGGTTTCGAGGCGGCGCGTGGGCTCGTTGCTCGAGGAGTTACGCGGTTCCTTTTGTTTGGTGGTTTTTGAATTTTGAAATGGTTGATTGTATCCTTGGGTCCCGGCAACCCCTATAAACCGGATTTCTGATAATGAAAAAAATGATTTTCGGCATATAGGTTTTTATTTCTATGAAAACCACATAATTTATACCTTACTAAAAAAGTTAGTATTTTATATTATATATAGAGTTATCAATAAAGATATTCATATAGTTATATTTTCAAACTTATGTTTTCCAAGATCTGGTTTCTATTATTTCTACTAAATTTTATATAATAGCAACTCAAATGAACCTAACCCTAGAAGCCCATTGTAGGTGCTTACATTATTAAATTCGCATAAGATACATATTATCCCATCCCAAAGGATTTAATAATTTAGTAGTCTTGGTAAACTTGATATGTACTTTAATCATGCACTACATTTGAAAACATTAAAATAAAATCACATTGAATGTAAATATTCAGTATCCATGGATTCACTCACGGATTTATTATTTATATTATAGGTAAATTCAAATAAATAAGGGGATATATTAAATGATTTTTAATAGTTATTTGTAGCATAACTTATCTTTATTAAATAAGGAATAGTTAATATGGAAAGGTAAATGACAGAAAAAATATTCCATTTAATCAATTACATGAGCACAAAGAAGAATAAAAATAAATAAATGATGATCAAGTAATTCTATATTCACACATGATTGAAAAATATCCAAGAATATCATAAAAACTAATATAATCACATCGACATTGACAACAAATTTTTTAATGATGCAATGAATAATCCTAGACTTCATAAACTTATCATCAAGTCCCCGAACTAGGACATCTTAAATAAATAGGTAATGCCTCGACCCAATATCCAAGTTAGTATGTCTCATTAGAATTATAGATTCATCAAGGTGCTATAGAGGGATCTTTCCATAACTTAACAAGACAAATTCATTAATCATATGAAATTGGATACTAAAAATTAAATAAAAAATCATTATAAACATTTGTATTGAAAATAATTACATAAGAAATGTTAATACTTACCCATTCAAACTGATAATAAACCATCCAAAGAAGGAATAAAGGTGGTATCATTACACAATATCCTCAGTGGACTAAAATTGGAATAAAGGGTAATTTTTTTATTACATGAAATAACATAAAATGATCTTTAAGAATATTTTCAAGTAAAATAATATTTTCATTCTAAAATAATGTTTTTAAAACAAAAATTTTCCAGAAAATTAATGAAAATTTTTATTTGAAAACAATGATGGATTATTTTATAAAAATATTTAAATAAATGGGTGGTCATTATAAAAAAAATATTTTTGTGATATGTATGTTAAAAAAAATATTTATTTTATATTTTCGATTAAAAAAAAATTACATCATTTATAAAATGATAAGAAGATTATTTTTAGATCATATTGAAAGATATTAAAACTTGGGTAAAAAATTATTTAGTAAATAATTTTATAATATTAAAAACATTCATTAATAAATTTTAAGTAAAATATTGATATGGTAGAAAAACATTCTCAATGGAGTAGAAAAAAAAAGTATGCTTTTTGTAAAAACACTATTTTAGTGTCATGAGTACATAAAGTGTGGAAAATGAAATAAAACATTATAATAACTATAAATATTCCATGATGAAGAAATTATTTTGGTTTTACAGTATAAATATAAAATAATTCCCCTATCAAATACTTAAACATAAATAATCTCATATATTGGTGAGATTGTAAAATAAACCATCACCACTATTGTAACCTTTGAATAATACCCAACATGAAATAAAAAAACATTAAATAACATTAATATAAATATATTTTTAATATTGAATATCTAAGATCCATTATATAAACATCATTAAAATAAATCAGTGGATAATACAAAATATGTCTCAGTAAAGTAAAAATTGTGAAAAAATGTCTAACAGAGATCATACCACTAAAGTGATAATTGGTCAATGATATAATTATGTTCATAAAATGTAAATAAATTCCAAAATTGCAATTAAAAAATAAAATAATCAATATTTATTAGATCTAAAACTTTATAATATAATTTACAATGGAGAATTAATATTACATAGTGAAAATATATTGAGTTATGAAACCCATTACTCAGTGTCTAACATGTCATGTACGTTGTTTATCGTCCTAAACAATAAAATTTTGTTAATTATTTACTTTATTAAGTAAATTTTTAATTTTATATTACTTATATATTATTAATTATTATGTTATATTTAATTACATAATCAATTAAGTTCAGTTAGTATGTTTTTATGATGTTGGGTAAATTTTTCAAAAATGGGTTTGGTGTTTTGACTATGGTAAAATAAGTCCTTATTCCATCATATCCATAAAATTAATCAACAAATAATTATAATTTTTAAACATAAATTTCACTTTTTAATTCAGCTATGTCATTTATTTATGAAAAATGTATTGTTTTACAACCATGTAGACAGTAAGACGTATGTACACATGGGTAACGTTTCCATTTTTTAATGATCATGATTAAAAAAACATAATAATTATTTCATAATTAAAAAATAAAATTTAAAATAAAAATATCATATTATTTAATTAAATACAATTATATATAGTATTCATCATTATTTGATTTATGAAAAATGATTCACATATCTTCATGAAGGTGGTAATCTACATGTATGAATAAATAAGAATATAATTTTTAAATTAATGTAATGTTAAGAAATTATATTATATATTATCTTAAAAAATCATAAATATGTCTTGAATATAATATATATATATATACATATAGAGAGAGATAAAATCCATCACTAAACTCATCTTTGAGCGGTGGTGATGCTAAATGAATTAAATCAGTTTGTGAGTTGGTAGTTCTCTTTACACTCAAATGACATTTTTGTTTCACGTTTGCTATAAGCGGGTGTGGATATAGATTTTTCCATTAACATAATAAAATATCTATATATGTAATATATTTGTGTTATTATATTGGGATTATTAATACATAATTTAATGTTGTAAAATAAGAATTACAAAAAAGAGATTGATCTTGGTGAAGAAAATTACCTCCACATAGAAAAACATCATTTGGGCATCTCATTAAGGACCTTTGGAATATTATTTTTGGAATACTAGTAGTAATAGAATCATTTAAAGTATTTTCAGAATATATTTTTCTATTGGATTGGTTAAGCTAAATAGATTAATATGTATTAATATGTGAATGTAGGTGGTTACCTTTTTAACTCTGGTATGTGGTACACATGTAGTTTTTGGAAGTATTAAAATAATATCAAGACACTTTTTAAATATATGTCCCCAAAATAGAGAATCCATGAACCTAGAAGGAGATAAGGTACAAATAATTCCATAAAATAGAAATTATATATTTTTAGGCCTTTTTTACCCTTATTCATTTAGTTTAACCTAGGTTATCCCTTTTTGAAAATTAGCACAATTAGAGTATTTTTACCATTTGGGGTGAAGATAGTTACAATAAAAGAGCAATTGGGCCATAAATGTACCTTAAAAGATATTTTCAAAAAAATATCAATAACTTTTATGAAGATATGATTTTTCAAGAATGTCAAAACATTTAATAAATTATTATTAATATAAAATAATATTATTTTCATTTTTGTTACAAGTCATTTAATTTAACATTAAATACACTAAGGAAAATATGGATTTGGAATATAATCCTTTCACATAGCCCAAATATGATTTAATTATATGAAAAAATTGTTGAAAATAATAACTCACGAAAATTATATTACTTTTAATAATTTTAAATTAATTTATTTTTTTTATTTTTATTACATAAATATTATGTCATTGTTGTGTAAAAATTTAATTTAAAAGATATTTAAAATCAAGAGGGTGAAATTTTTTATTTATATTTTAGTGAATTATTATAAATTTAAAAGTCGTGGACATATAGAAACAAAAGCGCATATATTCAATTTTTTCATTGTTATTGACAAAATCTATCCATATAATAAATTTAAATCAAGTTTTAAATTAATTTTTTAGTCCTTATCATATTGTTTTTACCTTAGTTACCTAATTTACCATTACCACAGGGATAATTATTTATTAAAATACTCTTCACAATGAAAAAAATAAAAGGGTTCTATTTACCAAATTTGATGATCCTAAATCAAAAAATGGAATCTATTTTCCCATATTTTATTGATATAAATGGTTTAATTAAAGTAAAAATTAAACTCACAAATTTTGATGAAAATCATTTTTCAGGAAAACACATTTTTCAAGTAAAAGATGATTTTACAGTATCTCTCTGAATAGTAATCATCATTATATGAATTTCAATTCATATATATATATATATATATTACACATTTAATTTAAATCACTCAAAATTATGCATTATTATAATCATATAAAAATAAAATTCATTATGTACTTAAAAACTATTTTTTGAATAATTATTTCTTAATCTTAAACATTGTTTTATACTAAAATCCTGAAAATTACTAATTTAAATGAAATTAATAATATTATTCTAAATAAAATGAATAATATTTCACTTATATACTTTATTAAAAATATAATTATACTTTAAATTATTTGATTTAATCAAGAGAAAAGATATTTTTATAAAAAAATTATTTACCATATTTCACTAAAAACCAATATTTTCACAAAAAACTAAATATTTCATAGTAAGATAACTTTTATATGATAAATTCTAAAATTATATAATTTTTACAAAAAAACATTACAATATATGGTATAAATTAATTATATTATCCGGACAAATAAATATTTTTTAAGAAAACAAGTTTTTGAAGCATAAAAACATTATAGAAAATCATTTTATTTTTTCTTAAGAAATAATTATTAAATTTATATTTAATCGGGCCCATATATATAAAATTATATTTTAAAAAATAGTTAATCCTTTTTTACCCACTATAGTGACCCTTGATTTTAATGTATAGATATTATATCTTTTTATATAAATATTAAATACATAACATTATGATCCATGTTGTAATCATATTAGTTTAGTGTCTTTGGAAACATGGATACCTAAAAAATGGTTCATAAGATATCTTTATAATATCTGAGTTAGTTCTTTATAAATATCACCTTTATTAGTTATATAATACTTAATATCTTTCTTTTTAACCTGGGAAATGGTAAATATAAGAATGGTTGATCTTAGATCCTTAGTTAGTGTAAATAAGGGAGATATCATTGATCACATGAATAATGTATGGGAATAAGGGTATGATAACAGGATCCTAACATTGATAAACCATAACATTCTTATAAAATATCATAATCTTTAGTTATGGAATAAATTATTGAATTTCATAAGACATTAATCATAAAGGAATCAAATAACATGATCCATAAGAGTATAACATTAACATTAGCAATATGTTTTCTGAATACAAATAATCATAGAAACTAATTTTCATGTTAGTCAAGGAATCATCCCAATAATATTATAGTGGATTAGGTTACATCCCTAAACCATTATAGTTTTCAAGGTTCTCTCCCAAGACTATTATAGTACACAAGGTCCCTTACAAAACTATATTCACTCCATATTCTAATCTTTATTATATCATGAGATGTCAATATTTACATAATTAATTAGTGGTGTATATAATTTTTGTACAAACCTTAAAATAAGGATAATAATATATATGTGTACCACAACATCTAATAATATTCTATATATCTCAACCCATGAAAATAAATATGATTCATAAACATTTCACCGTAGCATAATCCATAAAAAAGGAATGGGTTTCATAAGAATATTATCATCATAAAAATAAAATGTACAAATAAATAATATTTATTGGACACTTTTATCATATAAGTAGTAAATAAAATGTTAAATGATGTGTTTTTGTCTCTCACAAATAGAAATACCATTAGTTGATCCACAATGCGTTCTTTAGGAAAATACCATTTCTACATTGAAAATATATTTAAAAAGAAATTCCAAAAAATTTATGAAAATACTAATGTAAAATTATAATGGAATCATAATATTATTCAGAGGTCATGATAGTGGGATATTTCATTCATTTCGTAAAATATAGAAAAAATCATTCCATTAACATTTTAAAAAAAAGGAAAAAATTGCCTAATTTGTAAAATGAAAATATGATTCTTTGGAATCCTTTTTTTAGAAATTCAATAATGGGTAAAAATTAATTTAAATAATCATATTATAATATTAACACATTTTTAAGAAACATATTGATGGAATTAAAATGTTTTTCAACCAAAGAGTAAAATAAAGTTGGTTTTCTTTAAGAATGTTCTTTTGGCCACTAGAGTATTTTAGGAGAGTAATATAAAAAAATGTATTCTAACTAAATAAATAACGGAGAATAATTTTGATGAGTTTCTCTATATTTAGATCAAAATATTTTATCATTAAAAACATAATCAGGAAAAATCAAGATAAACAATGAGAATGTATAATAAAACCCTTACAGCGTTGGTAAAATTTGAATCATAAGACCCATAAAAGGATAACATCACATGAAACATTAAATATCATAAATATAAGTATAAACATGAAATAACCAGTCATAGGATATTATATACACATCATAAATTCATATAGGTGCATCACATACCTTTTATCTGAACGAATATAATTTGAGATTATAAATCATTCCCCTTGGATCCAATTTCTATAGAAAGAAAATAAAGACCAATATAATATATTTAAATTTATTATAATAATATAAAACAATCATTTACATACATATAATATCATATATGACCCATGTATTAAATTTAAATAGTTATTTATCAAAAAATCATTCCTAAAATAACTGTTTTAGGGTGTTAACTATTTTTTTATCATGAGTATTTCAGTTCAACAGTTTCACTCGATGTAAATTGATCATAGTACCATCATCTTTAAAAAAAATTGATGATTTAAATATAATATAAATCGATTATATATAGATAGTCGTATACAAAATTTAGAGATATAATAATGAAATACACAGTTCTTGGAGAGTGTAGGTCATACCTACGTATAAATATGGTATTCACATTTCGGAAGATAGAAAAATAACAAAGGTACATATTAATTCACCTTTCATGAATATTTATTATATAATATACATCATTTATTTTAATTAAATATATCGATATTACCATACATGTAACATGTAAATTGAAAACAAATCACATCTCTTTGTGGAGGCGGTAGTCTACACATACAGATGAGAAACATTACTATTTTCCAATGGATTGAAATTTAAGAAGTGATATGTGATATTATACCGGAAAATATATAATTATTTTATAATTATTGTATATAAAAATTAAACCCATCACAATAACCATCCATGAAATAATGTACTGAAAATTAATTGTATCACTATATGGGGACAATATGTCATGCATGTACACAAGTCTTTCATTCTCTTCCCAATTGATGGGAAAAGAGTGGATAATTGTGATTTCATTAAAATAATAAAATTTAAGTATATTTAGGATGATAAATTTATTATTTTATGATCAATAGAATTATTTTGGTGGAGTTAATGTAAACTTAAAAATAAAGTGATTGGTTTAGGATATTACAACTTCTTTGAAAGAACACTTTTAGATCTCCTCTAAATGATCCATGGGTTGGTCTTTTAGGAATACTATCACCTTTTGGGTCAATGTTTTTTAAGGAAATTTATGGATTGTATCCATTAATATGGAATAGAGAGGAGAAACTTGTAATTTTAAAAAAGAAATAAAATATGATAAATTCATTATCAATTCAAATGCATAAAAATTTCCTATAAATTTTTGAAAACTTTTATATGGTTGAATACAATCATCCAATGAATTATTATTAGTTTTTAGTTCTATTTTAAGCCATATATTTTCTAATAATGCATTTGTTAATTATTTTTTACCTTAAATGAAGTATTAACTATTTTAACTATAAAGGTTTAATATTGTCAACTTTAAAGGTTTTGTAACTCATAAATAGACCTTGGATGATGTTTTATACCATATTATTATTCCATGGTAGAATATAATATTTTTATTAATTTTTGAATCCTTTAATAAAATATCATTTATTCTAAAATATCATTAAAGAGAATATGTAACTATTCATTTTATTTGACAATAAAGATACCTAGACAATGATGAAATTACAATATAATATATTTAAGAAATAATAATATTTTATATTTATCTATATAATTCATGAACATTATAACACACTAAAATTATTTTAATTTTAATTTTTTTAAATTTATTATTTATTAATTTTATTAGTTGAATAAGTATTATATAAGTGTTGAATAAGAATTTAATATAATTATATATTCACCAAAAATAGAAATAAATTACCATGTTAAATATAATATCCTTATCTAAAAAGTGACTATTAAGATTTGTTCACAACATTTTGTTGTCCCTATGTGATCACATGAGAGATATGTAAAACTAAAAGAGTGACAATTTTTATCTTTCCTAGATTTAAATATTATATAGGAAATTTTAATGGAAAAGTTTATATTAATCAAATAAATTTCAAATATAAGGTGGCATGGATAGAATTAATTCATCCAATAAAAATTTATATGAAAAATGGTGACTTTAACACTTAGTTTTAACATAGATTAGTTTGATTTACCCTTCACTGAGGTGATGCAGTTTAGCATGGTTAATGTTCTTAATTTGTAAAAATAATAGGGATATATTTATATAATATTAAGAACATGATTATAAATATGGAATTCATTATATAAAATTAAATGTCTATAAGATTTGTTAATTAATTTTAAAATAATTTTGAAAATGAGAGTGGTGTAATTTTTAAAAAAGGTGTATTTTTTAAGAGTAAAACATTATTTTTTCTTTTCTCATGCGTAGTAAACATGTTGGTTTTATTTTCAAATAATTTATTAAATATATAATATATAAATATAATTAAAATTATTCACATGTATTTATTAATATAATTTATTAACATAAAAATACATTACGTGCATAAAAATTTATTTTAAAAACAACTCTTTCACTTTAAAATGGTTTCACTTTTTATTTCCATTCAATTAATAACAAATGTATTTATTTTACACATTTGTAAACAATAATGTTTTTAGAAACTATTTAATTCAATTAATATCAACCAATTAAAGAGCTCTGTTATAATGGTATATTATATTATGTTTCATTTAGACTAAAGTTTTTGAGTATCATAAGCTACCATAAAAATTATTTGAAGATATATATTTCATTAAATATCAAGTATTACATTCTACCCTACTTAAAATTATTTTTTCTAAAACAAAATTATCACTTTGGTAATAAAATATGATATCTTTATTTAATCATATCCTTAGGTTTTGATGTAGCCTTTTTAAATTTCTAATTTCATGAGATAACATTAACAAGGTGGGTATTCTTATTTTGTATCACTTGTCACTACGATCCAAGAATTTTATCAGTTTTTCATTATAGTATGAATAATTTTCAATTGGTAAAACCTTTGAGTTTACTACATATTAAGGATTATGTATGTACTTCCCCAGTAAAAATAAATTGAACTCATCAAGAACTTGAGATATGTTCAGTGGAAGCACCATGTAAGGATCTACCATACCTAGTTATTCAATAATCATAAAAGGGAAAAAAATATATAAGACTTATCTTTATATTATTTCTGGATATTGTAACCTTCATTGATAGATAAATTCATAAAAAAATATTCTCACCAACTTTAAATTCTAAATCAAAATAATGATTTTCATTATAACTTTCTTACGGACTCTACGTTACCTAGATGTGTTGTTGAATAGATCTAACATTATCTATCACATCCTTAGCTTGATTAGGTCAAAATTGATTTATTTCTCCAAGTTTATCCTTCTACAATGTAGTTATATATATTTTTCATAATGGGCTTTATAATGAGCCAAATGAATTCTCATGTGAATGATATTATTGTATAAAAACTCAACAGGAGGAAGGTGTTGATACCAAACACATTTGAAATCCATAGAACAATATCGCATCATATCATCTAGGGTTTAAATAGTGCTCTTTGACTGAAAACCAATCTAATGAAGGTAAGTGGTCCTGAAATATATATCCTTATCTAGATACTATAGAATACTTCTTTAGAATGGTGATGTAATCCTCAAATACCGATCAGATACAATAGAATGTGGTAATTCATGAAACCTTATAACTTATTTAATATAAATTATGGAAAAATGATCAAAAAAATAATATTATATATTGAATTTTAAGTTTACTAAATTTATAAGGTGATTAACTATATCTTAAATGTAAATAAGGTCCTTTTGAGTTTTGGGGAGACTAAAAGAAATGTCCTTGGTGACATTTTTTCATTTTGATTCTGGTGAGGGTAATGGTTGTAACATCCCATTAGACTATTATCTCTAAACCCTAAACTGTGGACATGCTAACTACTAAGATAAAAACATAGAAATATCTCCCTTCCAATTTTCCCACCATAAATACTCTTTTATAACTCTGTATATATTTTTTAGTTCATGGATGAATAGAGAATGATGAATTATGATCTTTATCCAATAGCTACTACTTTAAATATGGTATGGATGGAACATATGCACAGTTCCTGAACATTATCATTCTATCATAATGAATTTTAAACATAGGGACATTTCTCACCATATTATATAGCTCTACATATTTCTTTTTGTTCCTATTTAATGATCACAATAATAAATGGCTGGAAACTAATTTGAGAAATATAATACTTATCCCTTTCACGTTTTCATGATTTTTCCATTAAATTTTTTGAAATATTGGATATTTTATTATCTAAATCAATGATAAGATATAATTATCATTTTAAATCATATAATCTTCCATCTTCTTCTCTTCATGAAGGTGGTAATGTATTTAACAGTAATAGTATTTAACCATCTCCAACCATCTCTTCTCAAAAATATTCAACTCTTTATGTGTTAAAATATACTTTAAACCTTCATGATCAATATATATATATATATTATTCCTCCCATTGTAATGTTATTTCCTCTATATAATTAATAAAAAATTACTATGACAAACTTCAAATCATGAAATTGGAGTGAGGCATAAGTTATCACAATATCGTTCTGTATAAGAACACATCTCAGTTCCTTATTTAATACATCAAAATAGATTAAAAATCCTTCCCTAATATAGGGTAAAATTAAAATTAGTTTAATGACTAAAATTTTATTACGATCCTCGAATTTTTCAAAACATTTATATATTCAAAATAACGTCTCTACCTTCCAAATTAGCTTCGTGAGTTGATTAGACGGTCATGAAAAATCCCCCATAAAGAGTAGATAATTCATATCCAAACCAAGAAAAATACATATCTCAGTCATAGTGGTTGGTCAAGCCAATCATCGATTGATTGAAAAAAATACCCTCTCTTGATATTATATGACCTAAAAATTAACCTTTTGTGTCAAAAATTGAACTCTTTGTTTTTCAAACAACTTCTCCTTGATTAGTTTATTCAATACATTTCTCAATTGATCTTCATTATATTCCTTGATCTTTGAATATATAAAAATATCATTTATAATGACTACCAAAAACTAATCAAGGTAATATATGAAGACTCTATTAATTAAAACCATGAATATAGTAAGGGAAATAGAAAGACCAAATTGGGTCACTATAAATTAATAGTTCCCAAAAATTGTATAGAATGTTTTATTGGGTTTATCTTCACTATTTACCCTTAATTGATGATATCCATAATGATGTTCAATCTAAGATAAATATTGAGCTCTATACAATTGATCCAAAAAGTCACCAATATGATGTAGATGATAATTGTAATTTACAAGGTTTTGCTTAATTTCTTAATAATAAATATATAATTTTAGTGATCGGTCATTATAATTATAAAAAATAATTGATGGACCCTAAAGTAGTGCACTCGGCTGAATGAATAAATTTTCATGTTTCTCTTGTGGATTCATTTTCAAGTCCTTCGTATTAATAAGGCATATTCTATATGGAGTATTCTAAATAATTATATAACTAGGTATGAATTATATTGAGGACTCAATATCACAATTCTATGGAATACCAATAAATTATTCTAGAAAGAAACAATCAAACTCACATAAAATACCCATATCATTGATGTTTAGTTTCTCTAAAACAAACTCAAACAAAAATTTATTTGTAATAGGAATCATGACTCATATGATAGATATTATTTCCATCAAAAGTCCATGTTTATTATTTCACTAATTATAATCATAGATAGGTTCAAAATATAACACATAAATTTCCATACTTGGTAATTGATGTGGGATTTTTGTAACGAAAGATAATCGATGACCAAAATAACATCAAATTTAGATAGTGGGATAACAACAAAATTTATAGGAAGAAAAATCCCCCAAACTTCAACTGGAGAAGAATCAAAGACTTGAGATGCGATCATCATACCTGAAGTTCCCATATCAGCGTGAATCACTGAGATGGGGAGGGGGTGGATCAGTGATCCCTTTAAATCTTTTTACAAATTCATTCCATTGAATTAAACCTTTATGTCTGGTTAAAGCCTCAATCAAATCTTCACGTGTCTCTTAGCCTTACCTCGAATGATGCTAAAAATGTAAAGGCACTAATCGTAAGGATTTACAAGGTTCGTTTCAAAGACATAATCCTTGTTATGTTTGTTATTCTCCACAATATAGATTCCCCACTATAGTTTGGTTAGTAATTACAATGGTCAATACAGAGTCGCAATTTATATTTTTTGAGTCCTGCAAAAGGTTCTTTATACTGCTTCACACAACGTTACCAGAGTCTCACTGGCCTTCTCTAGAGTCTCATTGAAGTCTTCTTCTCCTACCTAAATCTCACAGG
Organism: Viscum album; assembly: GCA_963277665.1. Taxonomy (NCBI): domain Eukaryota; kingdom Viridiplantae; phylum Streptophyta; class Magnoliopsida; order Santalales; family Viscaceae; genus Viscum; species Viscum album. The sequence goes on from OY728157.1 coordinate 693,682,791, forward strand.
TTCCTTCTAGCTTTTTAGTCACACGAGAAGCTTCCTTCTTTAACTACTTCTTTGATTCAATATATATGATCTTTTGATATCTTCACATAGGATTTCTAAATAACACTTTCCTGTGAATTTTTTCAAGGATCTTCAAAAACCTTTGATAAGGTCTTTTGGCCTAGCTCAATATTTCTGATCACTTGAGTTGATTAGTTCTCAGTCTCAACAATGCTATGGAAATTATTTCTTCTTATGATGAAGACCTGGCCTCACTAATATTTTTACCAATGGTGTACACAACTTCTTTCAATAATATAATATGAATGAATGATCGTGCACAATATCATTATTTTCTCTCTTCTTAGATTCTCAATTACTGAACACTCAGATATGCAAGCTTCTTTAATTCTGTCTGGCTTCAATCTCAGTATTCATTCACTTCATCCATGGATTTCATGGGTATCTACAATTATTCATCTATAGATAAATAGAATAATTAACTAAAACATATTCTTATTTACATGGAAATAATAACATACAATTGTGTGATTATTCAAACACTGAAGATCATATCACCTTTCATCGTCTAAATTAATACACATACTTTTTTCATGCCTGATTACATGCATGTTTCACTTTCTTTTGAACATGAAATGTCTTATCTTATTCTCTCAGTATGCACACGCACTTTTTATTCTTTCATTATGTGTGCATGGGCATGCATGCATGCATGCATGATTTTTTTCTTCTTTCTTGTGTGAAAACCTCAATGGGTGTAACACTTTGAGCACACACACAATCTATTATCATTCTCCTTTTCTATTTTCTTCTTCCATTAGGACTTATCCCACACACACATTTGTTATTGTTAATGAGGGTTCAAAGGGTGTGTTTTCTTTTTATACCTTCCACTTTCATCACAAGTGTACACATAATTGTTCTTTTGTTTGCATGGACATGAACTCCACTATACTTTTACCCTCATTCATTTTCTCCTTCTTTTACACACAACCTGAATAGATATGGGGATATTGTATGTGTGAGTTATTTTTCCTTCTCAAGAGGTTATCAAATCCTCTTCCTCATGCATGTGATTTTTTAAGTGAAAACACAATGCCTTGGGTTTTTCTTTTTCAAGCAAAATAAGAGAGAACCGTTTTTCTTCTTCATAAAAACCTAGAAGAATGAGTTATCCTCCTTCGTGGTTCGAGAATGCTAAAGTATTCTTTATAGATCCTAAGGTTCATGGTTCTGTCTTCCCAAGAGAAAAACAAGGGTGAAAGTGCACTGGTTGTTTTACCTGTGGGATACTCCTCACAAAGACACAGTGAGGGTTCAAATAACCCATAATGTGTGTTTGGAAATTTTTCATAGGGGTGCGAGTTATTTCATGTACCAGGGTGTTTTTGGTTCTTCTCTTCGCACATGGGATTCACACAACTCCTCCATGAAAGAGATGTGTGGAATACCTTCATGTAGTGGGACAGTGTAGAAACCCTCGATGCTCTATTTTTTTGGAAAACATGAGCTTTCTCAAATAATGGCAGCAGCTAGTTTTGGCTCATGTGTCCTCCATTTATAGGCAGAGAATGATTTTTTAAATCCGTGTATCTACCCTAACGATCATGGTTTTGAATTCACAAGATCTTTAGCTTTAAAATTTTTAAACATGGATATGAGATACGCCACATATAATGATTTTTTTGTTCAACCTGAATTCCTCATTTCACATGACAATTCTCACATGCATGAAATTTCAAATGCATGAAAATCATTACTTTGTACATCGAATGGATAGTGCTTACTTGGAAAATTTATTTCCCTTGGGTTCCTTTTAAATTTTTAACACGATTCATGCATGAAAATGTTAATGTGTGAATGTATCTGGTTCGTCTAGAGGGTCTCTGTGGGCTTGAATAGGGCTTGAATGGTGTCCAGAATGATGAGTTGGGTGTCCAGCTAGAGATCCTAGTTCGTGGGTGAAACGGAGGTGGCCGGAGTTTGAATATGACCTTGGGTTCTCTCCTTGGGTAGACGATCAACTCACATCAACCTCAGATGGCCTTGATTAGAAGGCAATTGGCGAATGCGGCGTACAGTTGAGATCTCCCGAGTGATCAGAAGGACGACAATGATTTCATCTTCATTTTTAAATATTGTCCCACATCGAAATGCCTTGTGATTTTCTCATTGTTTAAATATCAAGTCGTCCCAACCACAACTTATATTTCCCATGTCACCCAGCGCGGTATCTCCTCGTACTGTGTTTACCCTGCGGGCACGCTCTTAGCACTCACTCTGCTCCTCCGGATGCACACCTAGAACCCATGTTGCACAAGTTTCATCACCATGTGGCACCTGCAGGCTTACACACGGCCTGAGCACACATGCCTCATGTAGGGATGGCCTCGAGGGCTTCCATCGAGCACGGTCGACCCTCAAGTCCCGCAGGTTGTTGAGGTGAGGACCTCCGCTGACCCTACATGGTTGGATAATTTTTTGGTAATGGAACAGTATAAGTACTAAGTTTAAAAACAAAGTAACAAAGTATTAGTTTTTCCATAAAATTCCAAACCACTCTTCATCATTGAAATCCAATTCTCCACTCTTATTCATCTTCAAACATAAACCATTCATTTCTTTTTAGATAATAAATCCCAAGCATCAACAATACATTTTTATAATCCAATCATGGATGATTCATGGATTATGTCTTCATTCCTCGTGCATTAAAACATAATGCATAGCCTTCATCACTTCATCCACTTAGGGTCTATGATGAAGTTCACATATCTCTTTATGGAATTGAGTATTGAATGTGCTTATTCATGTGTTGTAACATTATATCACATTGATAAAATTCTTGTATCTTAAGACCATTTCAACATTCATAATATTTTTCCTCTTAGATAATTGATCAAGTGTAGCATTCAATTCATTGAATCAATAAAATTATATAAGAATTCACCAAATTCTTTCTCAATACCTTTAATTCACATATTTACTTCTCATTGACACCAAATTCAACTATTATGCACTTTAATTTATATTGAAAACAAATGAAACTCTTATGCAGTTCTACCCCCCCCCCCTTTGTATTTTATTGTCTATATCTCTTAAGCACACCTTATATGGGTCAATATGTGTGCCAAACGATTCTCCCCCATTATTGGAAACAAGATGTAAAGGTTTTAGTATGGTCTCATAAAAAACTAGTCCTCCTCCCTTTCAATAATATATTTTGAATTGTTTCTAAGTGATGGATAATGTCAAATGGTTCACTTAGCAAAGTGCCTTTAGTTAATCAAATCTATGTCTACTGGGGCTAACCCAGTTTAGAAAACAAGAGAGATATGACCAAGGTTTTCAATGTTGTCCATAAACAACCATATATGTAAAATCATGCATAGAATGTATCAACTCTTATCATATGGATTAAAAAATAATATTTATCAATGAAATGCTAATCCTACACACAATTCACCAAACATATTAAAAAGTTCAAGTGAAAAGATAAAGTTCCCCCTTTCATCCCATGTTTTCATCAATCAAGAACTCCTCCATAATTAACATTATAAATACAATTAATACCAAAGGATTAAAGTGATATTGTAATACCTCATTTTCAGCTTCTTGTGATGATATGAATTTCAAGTTTTTTCATGATATAATCCTTGATATCATCTCATTCATTTTTTCTCCCCCACAAGGGGTGAAATCCCTTTGAATTTCATTTTTGGAGAATATCATCAAATAATATTGAATATATTAATGTTGATAATATTCCACTATGGATCACTTCAGGTAATTACCAAATCATAAATAATGAGTTCAACTTGCAGTTCTCCGCTTTTCTCATTCAATTTTCATTTTATGAGTTACCTTTTACTTAAATTCCATAGAATATAAGCACACATTTATAAAAATGTATAAGGGAATAATATGGAACACTTCTGAGATTCTTAATTGAAGAACTGGGGATAAGAATTTTCTCTCAACCAAAGAACTCCTTTCCATGCAGCTCTAAAGTGTCTGGTACTCTTCATGCTGGTATCTCCACTCCATTTGTCATTTTTATTTTGCATTGTTGGAATGGATTCTTTACATCCATTATCCTTCAACTTGTGTGGATTTTTTTTCTTCCCTTCTGGTAGTAGTGGAGTAGCTTTTGGTACATGTTGTTCAATTTTCTCCATTTGGCCTAGTAAAAAATATAAACAGTTGTTTTCATGATGTTCCGACTTCATAAACCTTCCACAAAATAGTTTTGAGACACTTGGGTTATCATGTGTTAACAACCTCCCATGAAATTGGAAATCTCTTTCATGTGGAATGACTTGTTTTCCCTTTTCCTTATCTTTAGATTGTATTTCATCTTTATCACTTTGCAGTTCTCTAACAATTTGAAAATTATTAAGCTAGATAACTAAACATTCTTTATCATTATCTAATTTTTAGCTTCCACATGAATTCATAATTGTCTTCAAGTTACCTTTATTAGGATAAATATTAATATTATCTTCAGGAATTTCTTCAGTAAATCCCAATTTCTTCTGGATTGATTCTCCTTTTATTTTCAGATTTCTTACATTCATTTTCATGGCGTGTTTGTAGTGGTCCAGGGTATGAACTTTCTTTCCACAGTAAAAACATATTTTTATGGTTGAGATTAAATTCTTTGAATCTGGTTTGAACTTCTTCTTGTGAATAATTTCTTTCACTTTTTTCATGACTTCACTATTTTTCATATTCCCAATGGAAGACTTTTCAACACGTTTAGATTTCTCTTGTATTTTTTGTGGTCTATGCTTCATATAAACATATTCCTAAGGGATGGTAGGACTATTCAATCACTCAACATAACTATGACTACTTCTGTTTCAATTGTCAATGAAGTCTTCAAGATATTCAAATATGTTCATAGTAGAAAAATTCTTTTTCATCTATGAATTCTGTTTTTTCTTTATAGGTTACATCATTTCTTCACATCCAATTTCCCTGAATAACTTCCATAATTTTTATTTGCAGAAAAATTATTCTATCAATCATTGTCCTGATGCATAAGCTTCCAACAACACCAACAATATACAAAAACAATCTCCTTCTTTTATATGTTGTATCAGTCTAGCTAGATTTATTGCATTTTTTTGGAATAGTTTTTATTTATTAGGATAATCATTCTAGGATTTTCTATTTTTAATCATTCTTCTATCATCCCTTGGTGTTTTGACAGATGTATGGAAATTTTCATCAATCCACATCTTCCCATTTTTTGGCATTGAACCTGTAATTGAAGTTGAAACAGCATTAGTTAAAACAAAACTAACTAGGTTATGGGATACCTTATTCTTGTAGGATGTTCCCATTGGATTAGGGAATAATTTTATATTCCTCGTGGAATCATATTCCTCAATGAAAATTTTAGTGGAAAAATCTCTTTTTTTAGCTGATTTGGATGTTATATCTTGGAGTGATTGTTGATTCTTCAATTTCACCTCCAGCTCTAAATACTTCAGGTTGAAAGAGTTCTTCTCATCCTCAATTTATCTATTCTCAGTTTCCCAATTCTATTTTAGCATTGTTATTTGTTCTTCATGCACATTTCTTAATTGTTTCAAAGAGATGTCAATATCCTTTAGCTTGTTGTATTTGTCTTCTAGTTGAGATGCTTTGACAACCATAGAAACAATGTGAAACTTTTCAAATTCATGGAAATCTTTAACAAATAAAATATCAAAGAATTATTTCTCACAAATACTTACCTTCAATTCTTCAATAACTTGATCATACCTTTCATTTAAAAGAGAAATTGTTTCTTCCTTTTCCTTCACTAGTGTTTTGAGAGTATAATACATGCCAACCCTTTTAGCCAATGCTTCTTCCATGGCATTATCTTCTTCTTCCAACTGCATTTTTTTATCTTGAATAGAACAAATGATTGGAGAAATGTGTCTTTTGACTTATATAGGGGATTTCTTTGGATGAACTTTGAGTGTAGTATGAAGATCACTAATTGATATATCAACATCACAACTTGAACATGCTTCATTAGAAGAGTAATAAGTACTACCACATGTTGTACCATTCATATTACCTTTAGTAGAAGGTGTCTTCCTAGTAGTAGTAAGATTATTATTCATCTTCCTTGTCTATTTATTCTTTACATTATTTTGAGTCTTTACAGATATCTCCATTTGAGTTTGTTCACTCATCTCCTCAAATTTTCACTTCATAATGACTCCCTTGGATCTTTTAGAGGTGACCTTCACTCTGATACCTATTAAAGTGCCTATATCAGTGTGAATCACTGGGAGGGGGATAGGGTGAATCAGTCATCCCTTTAAATATTTTTACAAATTGATTCCTTTAAATTAAACCTATATGGATGGTTGAAGCCTCGATTCACGATTCTTGTGTCTATTAGCCTTACCTCAAATGATGTTGTAAATGTAAAGGCACTGAACACAAGGATTTACAAGGTTCATTTCAATGACATACTCCTTTATGTGTTGGTTGTTCTCCCCAACATAGATTCTGCACTATAATATGGTTAGTAATTAAAATGGTCAATATAGAGTCACACTATATCTCTATTGAGTCCCACATAAGGTTCTTTATATAGCTTCACACAGTGTTACCAGAGTCCCATTGATCTTCTCTAGTGTCTCGCTGAAGTCTTCTTCTCCTCCCTGAATCTCGTGTGGTTTTTCTAGCTCTCGAGTCACATGAGAAACTTTCTTCTTTAAGTTCGTCTTTGATTCACTATAGGTGATATTATGATCTCTTCACAAAGTATTTCTAAATCACACATGCCTATGAATATGTTCAAGGATCTTCAATAACCTATGATAAGATCTATTGTCCTTTCAAAATATTTCTTATCACTTGAGTTGAATAGTTCTCAGTCTAAACAATGCTCAAGAAATTCTGTCTTCTTCTGATGACATCTTGGCCTCACTGAGATGTGTTCCAAAGGTGCACAAATCTTCTTCAAGAATATTATATGCATGAATTATCGTGCACAATATCATCATTGTCTCTCTTCTTGTATTCTCAATTACTAAACACTCAGATACACAAGCTACTTTAATTCGGTCTAGATTCAGTCTCAGTACTGACTAAGTTCATGCATGGATTTCATGGGTATCTCAAATTCTTCTTATTTAGTGCAATAGAAGAATTTAATTAAACTTCTTCTTGTTTACTTGGAAAGAATCACATACACTTATGTGATTATTCAAACACTAAAGATCATCTCACATTTCATAATCTGAATTAAAACATGTGCATGTGTCCATGCATGATTGCATGCATGTGTCACAATGTTTTGAACATGCACTATCTTCTCTTCTTCTCTCAGTATGCACACACACTTTTGATTCTTTCAATATGTGGGCATGTGCAAGCATGCATGAATGCACAATTATATTCTTCTTTCTTGTGGGAAAACCCCATTGGGTGTAACACTTAGAGCACACACACAATATCTTTTCTTTCTCCTTTTATATTTTATTCATCCTATGGGTCTTAGCACACACACACATTGTTGTTTTTAATTAGGCTTCAAAGGGTGTGTTTTCTTTTGGTACCTTCCTCCTTGTTCACGTGTGCACAAACACTTGTTCTTTTTTTTCATTCAAATTGAACTCCACCATGCATGTACCCTCCTTATTTTTATTTTTCTTTCACACAAAACCCGAATGGGTATGGGGACAGTGTATGTGTGAGTTTTTTTCATCTCAAGAGGTCATCAAAGCCTCAGCCTCATAAACGTGTTCCTTTTTTGTGAAAACACAATGACTTGGGTTCATCTTCCTCGTGAAAAATATGAGGGCACAGTTATTTTTCTTTGTGAAAACCAGAGAGCATGAGTTCTCCTCTTTCATGATTCGGGAGTGCTAAAGTCTTCATCACAGAACCTGAGGTTCATGGTTCTGTCTTCACAAGAGAAAAACAAGGGTTCAATTGCACATGTTATTTTACTCACGGGATACTCCTCACTAAGTGACAACGAGGGTTCAATGATCCTATCTCGTGTTTGTGGGAAATTCACACAAGGGTGGGAGTTCTTTCACTAACCAGGGGGTCGTGATTCTTCTCTTCATGTAGAGGATTCTTGGAACTCTTTCGTGTAAGAGATGTGCAGCTTACCTTCACGTAGTAGGGCTACACAAAAAACCTTAGAGGTCTATTTTTTTGGAATATAAGAGATTTCTCATATAATGGAAACATCTAGGTTTATCTTGGGGGTCCCCCTTTTATAGGTAGAGGATGTGTGTTTAAATCCACTTATCTACCATTATGATTGGGGGTTTGAATTCCCAAGATCATTGGCATTTAAGATTTCAAATGAAGAATGAGATACGCTTCATATCACAATTTCTTTTTGTTCAACCCGAATTCCTAATTTCACATGACAATCCTCACATGCAAGCAATGTCAAATGTGTGGAAATCTACTGTTTATACATCTAACGACCTATTATCCCTTGGAAACATAATGTTCCTCAGATTCTTTCAAAAATTTTATCACGATTCATGCATGAAACTTTTAATCAATACATGTATTTGTTTTGTTTAGATGATCTTTGTGGGCTTGACCAAGGCTTGAATGGTGGCCAGAATGATGAGTTGGGTGTACGACTGGAGATCCTAGTTCACAGGTGCATTAGAGGGGACTAGATGTTGAATATGACCTTGGGTTCTCTCCTCGGTCGTATGATCAACTCACATTAACCACGGATATCCTTGATTAGAAGGCGGGATGCGAATGCGGCGTGCGGTTGAGATCTCAGGAGTGATCAGATGGACAGTGGAGATTGAATCAGTATTTTTAAATCTCATTATGAATCGAAACTCTTTTTGGTTTTATCTTGTTTTAAGTATCAAGTTGTCTCCACCACAGCTCAGATTTCTTCTCTCTCCCTCTACGTTAACGCCCCGTACAGTGTTCACCATGCGGGTGCGCTCATAGTTCCCACTCTACTCCTCTGGGTATGAACCTAGCACTCATACTGCACAGGTTTCATCATTGTTCATCACCTACAGTCTTACACATGGCCCACACACACATGCCTCATGTGGCGCTATCCCCGAGGGCTTCCTTCGAGCATGGCTAACCCAGGGTCCCGCAAGTGCTTGTTGTGAGGACCTCGATAAGCCCTCCATGGCTGCCTCATTTTTTGTTAAAGGAACAGTCTATGTACATAGTATAAAAACTATGTACCCAAGTATTAATTTCTCCTTATTATGAAAAACCATACTTCTTCATTCAAATCCAATTCTCCAATCTTCATCTTCTTCAATCATCATCCATTCCTTTCTTTTTAGATCTTAAATCCCAAAAATCATCAATAAATTATTTTAATCCAATCATGGATAATGCGTAGATCATGTCTTCATTCCTCAGGCATTAAAAAATAATAGATGACCTTCATCACTTCATCCACTTAGTGACTACTGATGGATGTCACTTCATTCCTTATGCAATTGAGTATTGCATGTGCTTCTTCAAATGTTGTAACATTGTATCAACTTGAAACAAGTCTTGGAACATAAGACCTGTTCAACAATCATCAGAGTTGTTCTCTTAGATAATTGATCAAGTATAAAATTCAACACATTGAATCAACAACAATTCTCCAAGGCTTCACCAACTTCTTTCTCAATACCTTTCATTCACATGTTGACTTCTCATTGACAAAAAATTCAACTCTTATTCACTTCAATCCATATTTACCACAAATGAAAATCTTATGCACTTCAATACCATTAGGGTATTTCACTGTAAATACAACATATAATCATTGGGGTGTCATTTTTATATCCTTATAAAAATCATCCAATATTAAATAGTGGATAGAGCCCATGAAATATGTAATTAGTAGTTCTATAGTGTATGGTAACTGTACCCTTCCCCACATAATTATCATACCCCTTATCATAAATAGTGATTGTATGATATTTCTATTTGTGTATTAGCTTAAGAGGTTATTGAAATATATCATCATCATTAGCCATTGGATTTTAGAATTAAATAGCACAATTCTCGTAATCCTTACATTTGAAACACTAGAGTGTGGTTGGTATATTATGTAATTATTCCTCTCTATTCTCATTGCTAGATAAATTCTTCCCATTACTTCAGTTTATGATTCCTGATGAACATCCATTCCAGAGTTAAATCATTTACTAGTCCAAATAAGATAATTTACACCATATTTCCTTCTAGGATTTGATCATAAATTAATAATCATAATTTTCTCTATGATTTTTAAAATTCAAATTAAAATCCATCTCTCTTTTATTACCAAAACTGTGATATAGATAGGTAAATCGAATCACTATTTCCACCTTGATAGTGCAGTAGATGATTTATTCATATATACTAAAGTATCTTATGGATAATTACCTTATATACTTTTTTTAATCCACTAATGAATTGATCATCAACAGTTTTGGTTGGATGATAATTCTAGAAGCATTCCTAACATGTTTCATAAATTTTTTTACATAGCTTTAAATAGATTCATTTCCCTTTTTCTATGTCTCAAATAATTCCTTCTCCATTATCATATGAAAAATATTATGATATCACTTCTTGTAAAATAATCTCTTAAACTCATCCCAAAAGTCAATTTTTAATTGTTTTCTCATATTCATGATTATATTCCACTATTATTTATCTTCAACTTCCAAAGGATATACATCCAAAATGAATTTTTCATGATCCAAACATTAGAGAACAAAAAATACCTTTTTAGTGGTACTAATCTATTTCTTAGTAACAAATGGATCAAAAATGAAAATAAAGGGAGGTAAGAACTTCCTCATGAAGGATTCAACAGAATTTTGTTACCTCATTTTATCATTTTGAATTTTAGAATGATTTTGATATTGAGAAATTCATGTGATTAAAGAAATTCAATTTGTTTTAGCTCTAAGAACATTTGGTAGCTTATTAGAAAAATCACTGCATTTTTTATCACATTTAACATTAACACAATTATTTTAGTATCCATCTATTTACTAAAACAATTACAGTGTATGTCATAATAATAAGAGTGTAAAATCACAAGGATTAAGAAATATAATTTATTTTATATATAAAAAAGAAATTATCTTTTCAAATTATTAAACCTCTGGTTTAACCTGTGATAGCTATGACCTTTTCAAAAGCATTATAATGTTATCCTATACTTAGACATACCCTGAGGTTTCAAAATAAATTTTTATCATTTTAGTTTATAATGGTTAATAAATGATTCTCTGATACCTACTATTGAAATCCATTCTTTTCATACATAGATAATACATCTTTTTATATAAATATTCAATACATAACATAACAATCCACATCAGAATCATATAGGTCTTATGTATTTAGAAAAATGGATATATAAAAATTTGTTTCGTAAGTGATCAATATAATTTCCTACATAGTTCTTTTAACTGGATCCCTTTATAGACATATCATTCATAATAACTTTCTTTATAACTTATGAAAAATGAAATATAGGAATGAACGAGCTTAGAATCATAGTAATGGTATACAAGGAATATATAAATGATCATAACAGTATAACATGGGAATAATGGTATTATAACATGTTATTAACTTATTAAAACCATACCCTATATATCGGAGATCATAGTTTTGTATTATGTAATAATTCATAATAATTAATAATCAATAAAGTAATAAAATAACATGATCTATAAGTGTATATCATTCTCATAAGACCTACATTTTTGGCATACAGAAAAGAATATAAATTCATTTCAATATTATTCAAGTAATACCATCAAGACTTCTATAATATATTTGTTTCACTCCAAAAACTATCACAGTAGTCAAGTTTCACACCCAAGACTATTATAGTGGACCACATCCCTTTCCGAGCTGGGTTCACCCCCCATTCCTATCCATTTTATCTCATGGGATATCAATTTTTACCCAATGAATTGGTTGGTAATAGATTTTCAGGTCCACCCTTCACATATTGAAAATCATATATGTGTTACCCGAGATCATGAAACATTCATCATATAAGAACACATGAAAATAAATGGGTTTAATAAACATTTCATCATTTCATAACAGTATAACATGTGGATATGGAATAGGCTAAAAAACATCTTATTATCATAAACAAAAACTATCTAGAGAATGAATAAGGAAATTACCCTTTGGACATATCTATTGTAAATCATAAAAAATCAATTGGTTTTTCTCTAAAGAATATAAATTCTGTTTTAATATCATTAATATAATCTTAAGAAAAATACCATGTATACTTTGAAAATCACTTTTAAAAAACTATTAATTAAAAAAATATTGTTAAAATCATTTTTATTGAAAATATCCTTGAAAATATAGAATGGAATGGTTTTAGTATTAATTGGTCATTATGGATGTAAATTCCATTCATGTGGTATATGTTAAAAGAAAACATTCCTTTCACATTTTTATAGAAAATCAAAAAATTCCTCATTTAGAATATGATAAGTAGATTCATTTTTAGAAAAAATAAATAAATGAAGTCATGACTAAAATAATATTAAAAATAAAATAATAATATGAAAATTTTTATTGAATTTTTTTTTGAAAACATATATATGGAACAATAAGGTTTTTTAACCGAAGAGAGAAATAAACTCAGGTTTCATAAAAAATGTTATTTTCATATCTTGATTACTTAAAGTGATTAGATTTAATGGAAAACTTATATTTTTAATAAATAACATTAGTAGGATAAATTCTAAGAGTTTCTTGAGAGTGAGTTCGTAATATTTCATCATTGTAAACTTAATCATAAATAATCTTGTTAAACAATTAGATTATAACATTAAACTGATATAGCTTTGGTAACAATTGAATCGTAAGATCAATGAAAGAAAAAAATATAATGAGACATTAAATATCATGATAATATGTACAACCACAATATAACATTTCAAATGGAATAATATACACCTCTTAAAATGAGATAGGTGCATGACCAAACATATTCCCCAAAGACGAGAATTTTAGATGATAAACCCTTACCTCAAGATTCAATTTCTTAAAAAGAACACTATCCTCATGTATAATAAATTATAAATAATTATAATTATATAATAGAATCTTTTAAATACTTATAAAATCATATATGATCACTTTATAACATTTCAACACCCATTTATCAAAAATTAATTTGAAAAATCATCATTTATGGGTGTTTACTGTTTGGTTTATCGTGGGTATTTGAATTTAGTAATTCTAGTACATTATCATTAATCATGTTTACATCATCTAAATAATTTTTATAATGATTTAAATATCATATATATTCATTATATATATATATATATCTTTATATTCATCCATAAAATTTAGATATTTAAAAATTAATTGCATAGTTTACTGAGACAGTAGGTCATACGTATGCCTGAACTCTATATTCACTTTTAGAAAAATGGAATTAAATGAAGGTAATTAATAATTAAGATACACATAATCATTATTATATAATATAAATCTTTTATTTTAATTAAATATATCCTTATTACCATCCATGTATAACCTAAATTAAAAACAAATCACATCGATTCGTGGAAGTGGTGGCCCACATGTACACACGATTGACATTGTTTATTTTCAAAATATTAGAATGTAAGAAGAAAAATGTGATATAATAATTTTCAAGGTATTATTAATTAACAATTATAATATATAAATTTTAAACCAATTATTATAATCATTCATTTAATATAGTGGTGGAAGATGAATTACATTGTTGCATGGAGATTGTAATCTGTATATACACACAAGATATATTTTCACGTCCCATTTTATTGTAATGATGGTGGATTGTTGTGATTTCATAATCATAATAACATTTAAACATTTATAGGATAATTAATTTTTTAGTATAATTACCATATATTTAAATTAGTTAAATAAGAAGTAAAGAAAGTGATCGGTTATGGTGATTACCTCTTATTTGGAGGAACCCATTTACATATCCTCTTAAGAATAGTTGAGTAGGTATTTTTGGAAGGCTATTACCTCTAAAATATGTATAAATAAATTGAGTTGGGATGTTTTAGGGTATGGTCAATCTAGATTGATCAATGTGATACAAGGAAGATGAATAAAGGGATACACTTTGAATTTCATAAAAGATTAAAATATAGTAAATTAACTCTCAAGGAAAATGCCTTTAAATGGAAATAAATTATAATAAAAATTATATCTGGTTAAAATAAAATAATAAAATGAAATTTATATAGTTTCTTTATCATTATAAGCATTTTTATTTTTATTAATATATTTGTTAAATACTTTTACCTTGACAGGGATAACAACTATTTTACCATAAAGGGTTATGAAGTTATCATAAATGGAAAAGTGACTCATAAATAGACCATATATTATGTTTTTAACAATATTACATATACATTAATGAAGATATGTTTTTTAATAACCTTAAATCATTGAAAAAATATCATTTAATATAAAATGTCTTTAATGTAAATTTTATAAATATTCATTTAATTTGACATTAAAGACAATAATAACATCTAAAATTAGCATATAATCCCTTTATACACTAATAATATGTTATATTTATCTATATTTTTTTGGAATAAACTAATCCACTTAAACAATTCTTGTAATATTTTAAAATCATTTTTTGTATTAATTGAATAAATGCGGTATTATTGTTTCACAATAAATTATGTCAATTATTTAATCACCAAAAAAAATATTAATTACCATTATGAAAATAATTTCATTATAAAAAATGGACAATAATATTCATTCACATCTTACTTTTTCCCTTATTTGAATGGATATAGATATCTAAACCTATGAGAGTAAAAAAAATTAACATTATATTTATTAAATATTATATAAGACATTTTTATAGACAAATATATCATAAAAATTTAAATTTATAGTCTATTGTGTTAAGGGTTGAATTACCTTCATATAGTAGGAATTTATATGTAACATTTTTTCCTTCAAATGTATTTTTAACTTAGATAAATATTATTTAACCTTTACTTAGGTGAAAATTTTTACAATGATAAATATTAATAATGAAAAAAATTAAAGGTGTGTATTTACAAAATTTTAACATACTGATAAAAAATAAAAAATTCATTTAATCATATTCAATACAAATATGTCGTAGAAATAAATTTTAAAATAAGTTCTCCTAGTGTGATAAAAACCTCTTTTTAGAAAAGTATAGTTTCAAGAATAAAAATGTATTTCTTCTTATCTCTTGCATAAAAAACAATATTGGGTGATTTTTAAAACATTTTATTGATTATATAATATATAATTTTCATTATAATTATTCACCAATAGCTATTAATTTAAAATATTAACATAAAAATTAATTGCATGTATGAAAAAAAATTAAATTTCTCTTTTACTTTCAAATGTTTTAAATTTTCATCTATAATGAATTTCTAATAAAACATTTTTTTTCAAAAATAGTAAACCATAAATTTATCATTAATTAGTTAATAATTTTCACAACCACAAGTGTA
Organism: Viscum album; assembly: GCA_963277665.1. Taxonomy (NCBI): domain Eukaryota; kingdom Viridiplantae; phylum Streptophyta; class Magnoliopsida; order Santalales; family Viscaceae; genus Viscum; species Viscum album. Next base: position 693,698,318 of record OY728157.1, read on the forward strand.
GGGTTTGTGTTGTTATAGAATTATATATTATGGTTCATTTATACTTGGGGTTACATGTATTTCAAGCTATCAACAAAATTATTTGAAGATAAATAGTTCATAAAATATCAGGGTGTTACACCCAACAATACAAAATCTTGGTTATAATTATAATATTTAAACAATATATTTACTGGTTCCTTTAAACATGGTGTTTCATTTCATTAATTCTATTAAAAATAATTTTCTTTTATAAAATCTTTGAATGTTACAATTCCAAATAGATTCCTTCACAACCACTACAATCAATACCAAATCCTTATATACTATTTCCATAATATCAATGTAACTAAGGTTAGATAAAAAATAGGATGAATTTAAATGATATTTCACCTCCATTTATGAATCAAGAAACCAAAAAAATATTTGAGGGGATAAATAGTCGGGAAATGAGGAGGAAGGGACAATTACCCTCTCAATTAGAGGCTTTTATGAGAGAAATTATAAGGGGTATTAAAACATATAAAATATAAAAACATGTAACATTTCAAAAAATAAATATTTGAATACTACATTCCAAGAATTATAGCATCTATCACCTATTGTTTAACTGGTTACCTGATGCAAATCCATCATTTTATCCAAGAAGTAATAAGGGCCCCCTTTACCCTAGTTTTTTACTATGTACCCAATTTCATCAAACTAGATAAATAATGGATAACTTATAATACCTTTATTCATATTTCAATGTAACAAACTCCACAAAATTTATTCTTTTTTATTTATAATTTATGTTATTTATTTTGAAGTTAATTTTAATTATTAAAAAAATGAATATTAAATATAAATTTATATTTAAAATTAAAAAAAGGGCCCAATTTCAGTATCATTGAAAATAGAATCTTATTCGAACATATTTATATACATCAATGATGTTCATTTAAAACTCTTTCCCATAACGCTTCATATCCTCTATATGTCTTAAAATACATCTTTCTGAACTATTTTAATCATTAATATCTATTCCGCACCATATTTTCAAATCTTCTTGGGGTCATGTTCATGAATTCACAAAACATGGACCATTGAAATACCCAAATTCATGGATAATTTATTATTTTTTCTATTTATCATATCAATAATCACTCCATAAATTCCTAATAAATTCCCACATCATTATCACTATTCTAATGAAGATTTCTCAATTAATACCCCTCCATTATGGTGATCTTGTAAAACATTTCTGATTGTAAAATATCACATTTTAAAACTTCATAAACTCTTTGATAATTTCTTTATCCAATAAATATTTATGAAATACTAAATTGTGATTTCAAAACTCCAAAAGTCAATATTTTCGGTACAAACTAGACTATTTTCTTCTTTGTACAGTACTTGAGTATATCCAAAACACTAGTCCCAACCCCCAAATCCCAATATTAAGACATAATAAACTCATGTTCCATCACTCCACTGTATCAATAAATATATTATCTATGATTACTGGAATTATCTATAATCAATCACCCTAAAAATATTATTATATACTCTAAAACTTATAGTTTTTTTTAATGAACCAATCCTATCTAGTATGCAAAAAATAATTACTTCAATAGGGCATTTCCTTCTCATAAGGCATTCTTAGTCCCCTTATATCAAATTTATAATGATAAACCGCATCCAAAATTTTCAAGGATCATTGAAAACCTTATGCCAATCATTAACCATAATATTTTAAAAATGTCTACTTCATAGTAAATTAATCAACGATGTTCTCACCTCTATATATTTTTATATATTCTGGTTTTATATTCACTAACCTACCAACACTCCATTAATAGCTGACACTAGCACTGTCAAGTACCTACCACCATATATTGAAATCTATATCCCCTGAACCTCATTATAGGTTATATTCACCATACTTCACACTATTATTGTTCAATAATGTTCCCACTTTCTATTTTCTACCATCATCTTATAAAAAAAATTATAACCCATCGCTCACCACAAAAATTATCAGATTCATCATGGTGTACTACATTTTCACTCATTCAATGTACTAATAAAATATAAGAGTAAAATAGAGCAACATTGTGTAATTATATTAAAATACCATAGAGATATCATCTCACTCACTATCCATATAATGGTCTTTTCATTTCCTCTAAACAATCCATATCAAACCATTCCCAGTGAATGATCTTCTCTCACTCACAGAGAACATAAAATTGTAAATTACAATTCTTATTATCAATTATAAATAAGTAATAGTATCTCACACATATACATGGGACATCTCATTCCAGATCAAATTCTAATCATCATATTTCATCAAATCCTACAAGAATCATATTACCTAACCCCAATTAATTAGGAGAAAATATATATTTTGTGATAATAACATAATCTCACATCTCTTGAGATAATCCATTTCCACTAAATAAGCATTAATATCATTATATTTAAGTAAAATTCAACCCAAATATTTCATTAATCTCACCATCTTAAGGCATATATTTCATTATTCTATAAAAACAAGGGAATTTATGATATATTTCTCTTTAAATATATTTGCTGTTTTTAAATATTTTTTTACATAAAATACCCAAACTAAACATAAAACTATATACTATTGTAATATTACTATTCAATGTGACTATAACCGCTAGTATATTGGGTTATATAAATGAATATGAAAGATAAAATTATGAAAAACAATGTATAATTTTTTCTTCATTAGTTAAAAATAATCTATTCATTCTTAGGAAATGAGAGCTCAATTTTAAATGTTAAAAATAATTTCCATTTATGATAAAAGATAATTTTTTAAAATTATTTTATTTTTCTATATATTATATGACTTGATTCATAAAAAATGGATTTTGATTAAAAATATTGGTATTTAATGTGAAAAAATTAATATTTTATTTAAATTGATTACCAATTCAATAAAAATGTATATAAAATTATTTAGTGGAAAAAATGATATAATTTACACTAGAAAACTATTTATAATGTTTAAAACGTACATTAACTTAATAAATTAAATTATTAGTATTTATGGGTTATTTTTATTAAATTTTTAGAAAATATATTCAATAAAATATATTTGAATTAATCATATAGTTTTTACTATGGATTTAATAATAATAAATTTAGTTTTATAGTTAAAAATACATTTTTTTAAAAGTATTTTCCTTCATTTTTGTGAAAATAATTTAAAATTATATTATTAAACTTATGTGAATTGGATAAAATAGATAATTTTCCGTATTTTGATTCAATGTTTCTAAATTTACTAGTGATTTAAATTTCAATTTTGGACTCTATGAATAGAAACTAAGGTAAAAGTACATTACTATAGTAAATGTTAAAAGGATTAACGAATGGTTAAACTATTTATTTAATGATTAAAATGACCAAAAACATTATAAATACTATTTTATGAATGTATTTTTCTTCTATTTCATCATATATTTTATCATTATCCAATTTGGATCCACATCCCCATGAGAGTGACTTTATTATATTTTATAATTCTTAATAATTCTATGTGTGTCACTCCTCTAACTTATAAAAGGGAACTTCCTATCAAATATTATCAACAAAAATGGAGTACTTTACCTTGACCAAGATATGAAAAAATTCAATCCCAGTCTTGATAACCACATCTTAGATGTTTTGGTCCTCATAAAATACCACTTCAAGATGGATTAATGTGTAAGCCAAAAGACGTTTTTGGAAGAATAACTGTATGTTCCTACTATCCTTTTCATAATTTAAATCTCTTTAAAACTAATGTGAATCGTATATATACATATTAACACGGTGAAATTAATATATTTACTATACATGATTTATTTACATTAATTTTATAACCATTTTCTATCTCCTTTATATCAAATCGAAAAAACATCACTCATGATTACGTACAGACTATCATCTCTATAAAGTGGTGTATTTTATTTCTCATCAAATTATCACTTGGATGGTTATATAGATATTTTTAAATAATTAAAATATTTTATATAAAATTATTTTTATTTTCTAAATGTAAAATATTATTTACCTTCACACCCTTCTATCTTTTAAAAAATGATAATGTTTCTCATGTATACAGGTGGACTACAATATCCATGAAATGATATGATTAATTTTTAAAATTTTATATTTATAAGGATGTTAAAAACATCATTTTTATGAATATATATATTATATATATTATATGATTATTATTATTTGTCTTTATTTTATTCCATCCATCAAAAATTGGAACCAGCACCCATACATGCATATATACTATTATCTCCATGAATTGATAAAAGTCATATTTCTTCACTATGTTTTATTGATATAAATAAAAAATATTTAATTAATAAGTATGGTAATTATTACATGATTATTATTATATGTATTATGATATTAGGACCAAGATGAAAGGATCGAAACCATTAAACCAAAATGGAAATTGCACCAGTTTTCACCAGAATATGCATTTTAATGAATACTTTTTATAAAAGTGTATTTTAAAATTATAAAGGAATGGTTTTTAGAAATTTATTTATGAATATTTTTCTATAATATATTTCTCATAGATATATTTTTATTGTATTTTTTGTATTAATGCGTATGAATTAAGATGAGACTTGTAGTAAGGTTTCATTGTCTCAATATTGTTTCATTGAGACTTGATTCTTATTATGAACCTTTTTCTATTTATATAGTGCATAAAATAAACCTTAAGAATATTATGTCATGGATATATTTATATTCATAAAATTTAAATAAGAATTTAAAGTTATTTATTTTAAGGGTGTTATGATTCAAAATATACCAAACGACATGCGTTAATGTTACAATATCAATTATTTCTATTTTTATCTTTTTAAATTTTTTTTTCAGGGAAATAATGTGATTATTATCCTTTAAATCCTATATATTTTAATTATATTTGGTTATTCCAATAATATTCAAGTATTGGTACCATTTTCCTCTCATTGGTACTTATAATAATCAAGAAATGTTAATTTTATAAAAATATGACCTTATTTTATTTTTGGTCGGTGATTTGTTTTCAAAATCTATGTTCTTAAAATTGTTTTATATAAGTTTTTCTATATAGATAAATGTTTTATAAAGATTATTTTTACTACCTTTTCCTTTCTTTATTGGCTTTTAAAAAGAATATTTTCAAATTCTTTATGAATGACTACCTTTTGACATTATACAAAATTGTTAAAATAATTTTCTATTTTAATGTATATGACTTTAATAAAATTTATATTAATCATGAACACAATTTTATTTGATATTACATTATAATTTTATATGTTAATTTTCAGTGAAATAAATTTTTTTAATATTAAGGGATATTTAGTTTAAAATATATCAAATGAAAGTAGATATTTATTATTTTCAAATAAATATTCAAATGTGCTTTTAATGGTTATCTCATCTATGTAAACATAATTTAAAGATTATTATGTTCTATAAAGATAAGATATTATGGTGGTATCCAAAAAAAAATTAAAGTGTTTAGATGACATTATTTTAAGTATGATGTTGTGAAAACCATCGTGTTATGATAAAGTCATTAGGAAACATATCTCTTTTCAATGGGTTATGATATGCCAAATTGATCAACATTTTTTATGATATAGTGGCACATTTATGTATGGTTTTCATTTTTTGTTGGATGTGCTAGTAATTATATATCATTGTAGTTCATTCAATAATGATTCATACCACGTGATAAAGTATTGACTTGAATGGTGACTCTAATGAGTCCAAATTCAAATCCCTTTTTTCTAAATAAACCACTTTTTAGACAAGTTGGAACCTCACATTCAAATTCAAAAATATCAAAACATCCCAAAAGAATAAGTCACACTTCAAACACATGACAATAAAAAACTAACAGCCTCGATCCCATCGAAAAAAACAAAGCATCGAACCATGAACCACATTTGAAGATTCAAAATTCAAATTGAAACTTTCAAATAGATAACTAACTCAAACGAGTTCACTAAGGGTCTTTATCCATTTTGATAATATTGGAAGTGATCCTGGACTAAGGAAATAATGGAATGTGGAGGGAACCAAATAAACTATGGGACTTCCCCTAATGTTATATTATGTGAATCGAGACTTGACTAATGAAACTATTTTCTATTATTATTTATATATCATAAAGTTATATCTTCTTTTTTCATCACTCATGATTTATTATTGATGATTTCACATTCTTATGACTTATGTTGTTTGGTATAAAAATGAATTATTAAATGACTCATGATTAATGATATTTTAATAATTTGTTTTGAATTTTGTATGTTATGATCATATTCTAATACCTTAATCTCTATATTATGCTTTCTAATGATAATTGATTAATATCTCTCATGTTTACCCTTACTGAAAATTTAAAATATTTCTTTATTATGTTTAAATTTCTAATGTTTATGAATAATGGTATAAAATAGGGTAAATATTAGAAGGGATTTATGTTAGTAAAAAAGATTGGAATATTATGATGATATTTTATAAAATATGTTGATTACGTATCTTGCATCTAAATAAACTAAATCTTTACTATTTTGGGATGTGTATTATTTTTAATTTTTTTGAATATTAATATAAAATTATGTAATATATATGTATATAATTCTTGGTTCACCTAATTTTTTATCAAATAATGTTTTAGTAATTTTTTAATATTAGTATTTGAAAAAATGGGTAAAAACATTGGGATAACATTATTTATATGATAAATTCACTATTATTTTTGTAAAGTAGAGACTATGTGGTTTCCTATTTATGAAATCTATATCACGATACAAACAAGTGGATACAGGCTTTTTAATATCTGTACCTAGGGGTAATAACCTCGAAAATGGTTCTTGGGTATTAAACCAATCTTCAACTAGTTCATAACAAATAGGAATAACTGAAAACTTTATTTGACACTCCCTAGGTACTTTCATTTGTTAATTAGAATTCTCTTTATGGATATTTATAATGAATGAGAGGATATAATATATGTAAGGCTATGATAATTCACTATGATATGTGACGAAATTAATCTCTAATGAATTTAAATAAGGAGTTATAATTTAACTCATCATTATAAATAATTTACAAATACTATTATTTATTATTACAATTTGGGATAGTAAGTCAATGTTTTTAAATTTATAAAGTGGATGAAACAAAGAGAAACCAATTCAAAAATGGGTGTAAAGGAAAAAAAGTAGTTGTTTTAAAAATTTGAAACCAATTTAGGTAAAATATGAAGTGAAAATATCATGTTTATACCTAATCATATATCTTGATTTATAATTTAAAAACTAAACTTAGAGGAGTTTATCTACATGACTAATGAGAGAAAAATGGACTTATGTATTATTTCAGTTGATGAAAACTATAGATGAAATATGATTCATTTTTTAAATGTACTCATAAAATGGGAAGAAGAACCTAGAGAAATGTCTCAATGTAATTGGAAGATATTTTATTTTCAGAGAAGAATGGAGTAAAGCAATGAATTGTTTAGGAAAAATAATGATTTAGATGGATAGAAATAATGCTCATCCTAAAGAGACATTAAAATTTAAATGTTTTAAGAATGGAAAAATTGGACATTATTTTAGTTAATTCCCTAATTCAAGGGATAAATCATATACAAAGTGAAAATTTTGGGGTTAATTTTATTTAAATCAGTAAAATGAAGGCACACTTCTCTACCACTCCAGATTTGGGGATTTTATTTTGATTTCTGCAAGAATGTGTTCCATTAATTTTTTTTTATTCTTCCATTAGTGTAATTAGATGTGATTGTGGGCATTAATTATCTAACATTATATAGATACCATATTAATTTACAAGTGAGGAAAATCTAATATGATATTCTAAATAATCTTATGATAGTCTATAATTTAGAGTATAAAATTGAACTTCAAATGTAAATTACATCTATTATATCGTGTATTTATACCTATTAAAAATGGGCACTTATCTCAAATGGTTGTAGAGAGAACCAAAATAGAATATATGGAGGTATTTTAAATAAGTTTAATGGTTATTTTTATATATTGATAAAAAATTATAGAAGTATATATTCAAATAAAAATAGTTGATTATTCTGAAAATGTGATCATTTGAATTGATTATAGATTATTTCTGCTCAATGAATAACCCCATTGGGGTGGATAAAAATGTGGATTATTCTTTTAGTGAAAAATTCCATGCTAGTTTTTTCTTAATGATGATCTAAATATATAAAATAAATATGGATTTAAAAAATATTTATATTAAAATTGCGAGGAAACGGGAACAATATTATTTTACAAAAATAAATGATCAATCATCCATCCATGTACGGATTAAAGAGGGATAATAGGAAGACATTGAACTAAACAAGAATGATTGAATCGTTCCTATATTTAATCATTATTATGAAGGAATGATAAAGTTCATGAAATTAGTATGTGTCCGGTCAATACTATATTTGAAGAAGGAGCTCTTCGATGATGATCATGGTTCCAAATTCACTATTCATTTTAGAATTATGAACATATAGATATATATATTTGAAAGAGTATTTGTTGAATTAAAACATGAAAATGTATATTCCTAATTATATATCTCATTGTTTTTTGTGTCATCAATTTAAGTCATAGTGAAATATTTCTAATGAATTGACCAGATATTTTTTATCCATTAAAATGCATAATATGTTATATTAATTATGTAAAATGATACACCCAAATCAAAAAAAATAACAATAAAATTACTAATAAATTGTTAAAAAATCTATAATAAACACTAATATAGTAAACTATTAATATTTATTACCTTTATAAGGTAAATAATAAATATGATTTAATACTGAAAATGTTATTTTCAATAAATAAATTTTTCTTTATATTTTATTTATTATTTCTAAATTATAGAATAACAAATTTTAGAACATATATTTTATAATTTAAAATCCATTTTTTAGCTCCTTATAAATAATAAGATTGTAAAATATTTTTTATATTTTCTGAAATAATTAATTTTCAGGACAATAGTGAAAATACCAATTTTATTAATCACATCACTTTTATAAAATTATTTTTAAATAAGAATAGAATGACTATTTTAGAAAATAATATTAAATTATATATTATAATGTATAGTAAATAATTTTAAAATACATTGTAATATTTGTAGAGTTATTGTCAACATTGTGAAAGTTTGAATAGTGATTTTATGAAATGGTTTTTCCAACTATTCTTAAATTAAGTATAATATGGTCAAATAAAGTTTTAATTATTTGAATTATTCTCAAAAAAATAATTTATGAATAGTAATAATTATTTTCAATTTATTATAATTAATATAATTAATAAGTCTACTCTAATCATAAATCTTTTTACTTGGAAATAAAATTTAAAAAAATGGGATTTGTTCAAGTTAAATATGCTACTATTAGATTAATTTCCATTTTAATAAAAAGTTAATTTGTTATAATGATTCAAATATTTTAGATAATAATTTTCATACCATTTAATATAAATTAAATAATTATTTAGATATAATATTTGAATACTTTTTATTAATGAAAATTACCAAGATAATGGTGACACGATTATTTTAAAATTATTGTTTTATTAATACCAATAAATTTATATCTAATAAGGTAAATTTAAACAATTTAAATAATATATCTTATTTTATGTATAAGAACATAAATGAATATATTAACTACCATTTTATTTTATTTTTGTCAAAACTAAATAAGATTAAGAATCCCTAATGGTTAAGATGGGTTTTTATACTAAAATAGTTTTTTAAATTATATTTTTTAAATTTAAAAGTTAATTTTATAATGTTTAAACATTTTAATTTGATTAATTATATGTAAAATTTGTTTTCAAAACACAAAAAATTGGTTACATAGGTTATGTTATATGTTTAATAAAACATAAAATCACATACATAAAAGAATGTTACCTAATTTAAAATTTAAAGTGTAAATTGTTAATACATAATGATATAAACCCCTATAAAAAGTTGAAAATATAATTAGAAACACATTTGTGTACCTTAATAAACAAAAATACACCCCAAAATCAGTAATTTAGAAAATCAAGATCCATTTATTTTGAAACAGTGTCTTGGAATTATTGAAAAATGGGGATTGTTCCCAAAAGTGCCATTTTTCTCAACTTATAAAAGGATACCACTATGTCCCATCAATGATACTCCTATATTATAATTTTTTTCATTAAATTTTTCCTTCTTAAACACACAATAACTATATACCATAAAAATAAACACTTTTTCTTTCATCTTTATCATAATACCTTAAATTTCGTGGGGATGTCCAAGAGACAAATCAAGTCTCCCACATAAGTATTATATTCTTCTTATGTTTTTCATCTTAATATTACTCTTAAAAATATCTTATTAAAATAATAATATTATTATGATTTGAATATAATTATTATAATTATATTTTTTTTATATTGATGTTAAAACCCTAGGATATTCATTCCCATGCACATATAAGAACAAAAGAATATTTTTAATGTTGTGTGTGGAGTACATCCTCCATTAAAATAAGTCATTTGTTTTTAATTACCAAATTTTATTGAAGGAATTACTAGTGTGAATTATAAATAAACATTATATGTAAAATATAATTATGATAATGAAATTTCAATTTGATATCTACCTCCACCCCCTCTCTCACCTTGAGAAATGAGAACACTAATCGTACATACCTGTGGGTTATCTCCTCCATAATGAATCATTTTCTTTTTTCCATTTTGATTAGTTATATAATGTTTAAACATATTAAAATATTGTTCAAAATCAAAATAAAAATTAAAAAAAATTATTATTTTTTTATATTGATATTATTTAAAAATAAACACCACTTTAACCATACTAATTAATTGGTTTTAATATTGTTCAGGTTTTTGTAAGTTTAACCACCTACATGAATACTTTTTTAAAATATGATTACGGGTGAATATGATGAACTTAAAATAAGTATTATTTTAATATATTAACTAACTAATTATTAGTATATGTTTTTTAAAATATTATATTATGTATTTAACATCTTATTAATTTAATATTTTCATTCATTAAAATTACCTATGTAAACCATTATCAAATTAGTTTTCACATAATGTAACCAATATGAATGTGTGATAAAATAAGAATGTTTTAAATCAATATAATTTATAAATTAAATTATATTAAATTATATATGAATATTTAACTTTTTATCAAATGAATGTTAAGGAAAACCAAATTATTAATCATGCACCGAATAGCTAAAGTTGTCAACATCTGATTATTATAATGTGCTATAACTAATCAATGTACTTTTGATAAATAATTAAAACAAATATTATAAAAGGATAAAATTTATAAGAAATTTCCAAAAGTAGGATATTTAGTTATCCATTTTTTATAGGATGATATAATGTCTTCAACTAAGCAAGAAAACAAGGTAGGGGTTTATTGTCTCAAGTTTTCTTTTGTTGAGGCTTGATTCCATGTTTTTTACCTATTTCTCTTTGATTTGGTTTATCTAATTCCAAAATGAATAATTAATCATAAATCACCATTTTCATGATATATAACTACTTTTTTCCAAATCTCTCATACAATTTCATTCAATCTATTTACTTCCCTAGTAGTAAGGGTTTCTTAGTCACAAATTTGAATCCTTGAGACATGTCTATGCTAAACAACATGTTTCAATATAAATGGTGTAATCACTATACCATTTTCATAATTTATTAGTATTTTATTATATTAAATGATATGAATTTTTTTAATTAATTTTTTACCTATCATGGGTTATCAATTCAAAAGTTACAAAGGAATTTAGAGGTTTTCAGGAATGAGATCTCTTTATCAAGTCATAATCACTCTTATTGAATAAAAGTATTCAAGATTTATATGTTATAATATATAATAATGATATCATTTATTTTAAAATTATCTTATAGTTAAATTACTTCACGTTACAAATATAAAGTTCTTTAATAAAATTATTTCAAATATATAAGTTTATCATTAGTTAGGAAAACTCTCATACTTACAAATGGATATTTTCTACGATGTCTATATTCTAATTATCAGCAATGTAATATAATATTTTTCAAAATATTATATTTATTATTTTATATGAATTTTATAATTCATTATTAATTTTCAAAAGTAAAATTTAATACGACTTTAATGATGTGGTTTTTTTAAAATGTTGTTTTAAAAGGCGCAAATGTTTTGACATCCTTCCAAAATAAAAAAGTTTTATAATCCACTAAACATTTTCTATTTTCAAAATTAATGTACATTTCTCTTTTTAAAGATAATATTTGAAAGTAAAAAAGTTCATTGATTTTCAAATCCCCCAATTTTAAAACAATATAAGTAATTTTTTATTATTAACATTTTTCAAATTATTTTTACTTTTGATTTATTAAACCACCGTGTATTTCAAGAATATTTTATTTTTAACACTTTACAATGAGGTTTTAAAATGTATTCTATTGACATTGATCTATGAATTAAGTAATATTTAAGGTACTTAGTGATTCATACTCCATTCTTTCAGTAATAAAAATTCTTATTGGAAATATTTTTTTTGCAATAAATTATCTTTTAAATAATGTTCCCTTTTTTATATTAGAGGAAATGAGTTTTTCAACCTATTCCATTTCAATTAAATATTTTCATTTCATTTTTACCAAAATAATGGATACTTTTTAAAGAGATACTCATGACCATTACATTTACAATGGTGAATACAAAATGGTCTCAAAAATATATTATTGTTATTTGTTTCTATTATCTGTAAATAATCTATATCTATTGAATTTATGTTCCATGTTCTATCCTATATTGATATTTTATGTTATTATTTTGGATGATCAAGTTTTAACTATAAAATTATTTATATCATTATTTTATTTTATACCATTTTTATGTTTTATGAAAGCCATTTTAATTTTATGGGCTCTTTATGAAAATTTAATGACATCCATTTTTGATTTCTTATGAAACCTATTTTATTTCCATGGTTTTATTCTGTGATAATTTATAAATGTCAAGAAACCCTATTTTATTTCTATGGGTAATTATAGGATGGAATGATTATTTTCATTGGGAACATATAAATATGGATTATGATATGGTTGAGATCTTTATATACCTCCAATTCTTTGAGTAAAGTCTTATATATCATGAGATTAACATATTATGGGAATGGGTTAATTAAAAAATAACATGGTTCTCAATGGGTGATTGTGATGGTGTTAATCTCTACTCACCATTTTACAAGTGAATGAATTGGAAAGTAATTAGGTTCAAAAATATAATAAATATGATGTTTATTGTTATGCCAAATTTTCAATTTGTTTATCAATATATCCATTGTTTTCTATATTACACCATAATTTTAATGTAATTCACACTTTTATATTCTTTTTACAAGTTTTTGGTTCTTGATATTTATTTTGAGAATTGTATATCTTTTATTATTAATTAATGATTTTTAATGATATTACATTACTTTATATCATTTTAAGATTATCATATATGGTCTTATGATATCATATTAAGATTTTTAAGTCTTTGTCATGTTCTCCCTCATGTTTATGATCAAACACTTTATGATATATTTTTCCTTTACTGAGTATTTGAGATCACACTTTTCATATGTTTTTGCTACACTAGTTAAGAATATGTTTATATATAATCATATATGTATTAAAGAGTTTAGAGGTTCTTAATTTCAGAGAAATATTTATAAGTGATGTAAATTAATAATTTTTTGTTGAAAATCGTCATGAAATTTAACATTTTAGTATTTGTGTTGTGTGAAAATTTCTAAGATCAATTGTAATGCCCCGACCCCAGTTATCTAAAGTCGGTGTATTATTACATAACATTAGCATGATCACAAGAAAGATCAAATCTCAAAAGACTGATTGGTTTAGTAGCCTCGGAAACACTAGATATATTCATAATGTTTTACATTACATCATAAAGTAAAAAACTACTAAAACAACATAGTCTCTATATCCCACACTCATATCCCCACATACTATCCATACAGGTCATTCATAAATTACTTCTTCACATCCTAGGAAAAATAAAACTTAGAAAGGGGTGAGCTCAAATTCCCCGTAAAGATAACAATATGGCAGAATCTTTCATAAATATTAATAAACATTCAAGGCAATGTATAACTTAAACAAAAGACCTTTAAACTTGAAATTCAACATAGTATTGAAAAAATAAAATGATATAATTCCATTTACTTATTCACATGAATATTCTACTAATCGAATAATCACATGCAATATCAATTAGCACTTTCATAATGATGGAATGCATAATGCCAGACTATCATAACCACATAACCAAGGCCTCGTGCCAAGAATACAAATAATATTTTGCCAAGGCCTTGTGCCAAGACACTAGTTTGTCTCATGAGACCTACCGATGCATCGAGGAGCTATAGCGGGCTCCACCCGCCACATATTAAGTCCAATGCATTCCCATATGAAAAGGTTTAAACAAAACATAAACATTCGCATTAAAACTAGCATACGAAATGTCAATATTTTCACCATAAACCATGAATGGTATACAAATAGCACATCCACAGTCAAACATATCACAAAACCTTCAATACAATATAGAAGTTTTGTATCATAATAAATCAACTTCAAATAAGCTTAAAATCCATCAAAGGATGTTGACATATATGAAATCAAAACTATTTGAGAGAAATATCTCTTTTCTCGAAATCATTACAAGTCACACATTTATAAAGGAAGTAATTTAAAAGATATTTTTGAATCAAAGTGTCCCATACCACTTTGAAACTTTTGAAAAAAAAAATATCATTTAAAAACATTCATGTCCATATAAATAAATCCTTAAAATCATTTTGAAAAAATGGACATTAATTAAAAATATTTAGAAAGATAAATCATTAAAACATTTAAAATTATGATCTTGATAAAGAGTACCTTTCAATAATTCTTAAAATATTAATTTTGAAATCATTTAAAAGTCACATAATTATAAAATAAAACAGTTATTTTGAAAATATTTTTATAAGCCTGTAAGGGAAGCTTTGACGATTTTATAACGGTGGTAAATAGCCGCACCCTCCGTATAAGTTAAAAAATACATTCTTACCATAAATTTGTCGAAAGGTAAAAAGTTCCTTGTTTGGAAAACGACGGAAATATTATTTTAAAAACATATAAGGGTATAAATAACTTTAACCCATATTCTGTGTAAATAGTAAAAATGTTTTGAAATACATTTCAAAGAAACATGGATGTGGATGACAAAGAAATCCCAGTAGATTATTACGTATAAACCACCTCGGATAATGAAGAGATTGCGAAATAAACCATTAACTTGTACATTTCCTTGGTTTAGGGTAGGTTAACCTCCTGTATAATGGTGAAATAAGTTTTATTAAATTATACAAGATTCATATATATTAATATGATATCATATATTATCTTTTAACATTTCTTTGTTAATAATATCTTAGTATTATCATCGTTTCGGGGGTTAACTTACTCGTTTTATTTTATATATTTTGTTACATAAGACATGTTTTTCATGGATAGGTTGTATCTTGTACATATCCATAATGATATCAAGTCCTTAAAAATTATTTTTAAATCGTCAATTGATAATTATACTTCAATGGATACGATAAAGAATGAATCTCATCGCGTTCGTGGAGACGGTAGTCCGTACGTACACACGAGCGACAATATCATTCTTTTGATATTAAAATAATATATAATTAGATGGTATATCATATATACAGAATCATTAACATGTTATATTTGTTATTTACATGAGTTACACATCATTATTATACCCATCCAATTAATAATATATTGAATAACAATTACACCACGACGTGGAGACGGTAAGCCGTATGTACGCACGTATGGTGACATGTTATTCAAAGGGTGGATAGAATACTGAATATTGTTGTACCATATTTATAATAAAATCACAATATATATAATATACTGGAGTTATTATTTTAGAAAGGTAATAACAAAGAAAGAAGGAGTGGGAGAAGAAATGAATTTGAAAAAGGGTGGTGAAAACATTACCTCTTCTTCGGGTTCTTCCTTTTGATTTGATCAAAAGGGCTCTTTAGGTTGGATTTCTGATCAAAATAAGGCCTCTAGGTTGTAGTTAGGTAAGATGAGAGAGTATTTGGGCAGAGTTTGGCCGAACCAAAAGGCTTTGAAGTTGTGAAGTAATGAGAAGGTTGAGTGCCCTTTTATAAGAGGGGTGAGGGGAACCTTTGGAAAAGCTAGAAATACTAATTTATATTAAATTCATATTCGGTTTCTAATGCCTCAAAAGTTTATTATTCAAAGGTTAAGGTGGGGATAGGTCTAAAACCATTCAACCAATAGAATTTAGACTGGTTTGGGTAACTATATTAACCTTATCTTTTAGTTTTAACTCTTAGTTAATTAGTTTGACATTTACCATGTCACTTTGTATTTGTATATTATATAGTTAATAAAATTACTATATACATCCAAACGACCCCCAAGTGGTCCATTAATGATACACCAATCATGATATAAGTCTCTTGTCCGATCCTTAGATTTTTAGGAATTTAATATCAATTAATAATATAATATATGTTTTAAAAACTCTTTTATGTCAATTTTGACACTATTGAATAGTTGATTTTTGTGAAACTTATAACAGGATTATTGCTCCAAAAAAAGTCATTTAAATCAATCCTAATATGTAATATTATCCTAGAAAATTTGTGTAATTCATTAAAAGTCTCAAATTATATTTATTTGGGTATTTATAATATCAATTATTTTAATTTTTCACTATTATGGTAATTTCTGCATCATCATTGTATCATAAATAAATTTACTTATTTTATGTCTAAAAATTATAAATAAAATATCATTATTTATGAAATCTATTTATCTTTCTAATTAATATTTACAATCGAATTTATCTTATGTATAACCCTATATTAAAAATGTTTTAGTAAATAAACTTTGATTTTAACTCTTTTAACTCTTCTTTGAATTAAATAATAATAAATGTCCTAATCTAACCCAAGTGGACCTAAATGATAATATTTAATTCCTAAGATTGTTTTTAGTCGAGATATACTTGTCCAATAGAATTATGACATGTGTTAGGGTGATATTAATATCACTTTTACCCTTAATTATCTTATTTACTTTTAACCGTGGTAAATAAAAGTAAAAAGTTACTATTCACCAAAAATTATTTTCATCACATTGAACCACATTTTACTTCTTGATATTAACCTTGTCTCTCGGATTTTTGAAATTCCATTCACAGAAGCGGTAAAATTATGTTTTATGAAAAATTCAGTTTTTTTAACTAGCACTTAGTGGTTTCACTATTCATAAAAAATTGATGTTTTTCAGAACAATGCCAAAATTTCACCCTAAGCTATAATTGATATTCCGAATTCAAAAATGATGTCTATTTTACAAAATTACAAAAATATAAGTTGCATTAATTAATTTTATAATTAATTCATACTGTCACAACAAATAGCGTGTTTTTAAGAAACAATATATACCAAAAGATTTGACAATTGTTTAGGTCCAATTTCAAAGTGAAATTAATTCTAATGAACACCATTGTATAAAATGGTAAAAATATATTCTAATTATACTCTAAAACCACTCAATAATATAATTTATCACTATAAATTATTTTTATTAAAAAAGTTGTTTTTAAGTATCTTTCACTATTCATAAAAATTGGAAGTTCTCAGAAAAATACCAAAAATTCATCTTAGGATAATTTCAATATTCCGAAACCAAAAATGAAGTCCATTTTGAAATTTAAAATATATATAATTTCAAAAGGTAGGTATTAATATTCATAACGGATAGTTTGATTGGTTGTGGTGTGTTAGAACTCGATGTTGCGTAAAACACATGCTATCGTATTATTCGAAAAAAAGCGTACCGTATAAGCTTGGGGTGTTTCGTTTTAAATTTTTGATGTCCCCATTTAGTCGAAAAGTTTAAAATATTGTATTTAAAAAGGGTTCACTATTAAAATTTGGTAAAAGTGCAATACTAAAAATGAATTTGTTCTTTCATTATGTCTAAGAAACTCATAATATGGATTCTAAAATTATAAGTATTATATAAAGTTGAAAATTTAGTTAATACTATTAATAACCTCTTTTGAATAGATTGTTTGGTATGTCATGGTGCGCTTGAACTCGGTGTTGCGTGTAGTGCATGTTATTGAATTATTTTGAAGAAATAACACCCTATGAAATCTTGGGGTGTTACATTCTCCCCTCCTTCAATAAATTTCGTCCTCACAATTTGAAATTGTTCTTCGAAAATAAAAGGTTGAAAATAGAAAATATATTTGTGGGAAAACCCATATCGGAAATTGGGTTACTAAAATTTAGTCTTAATATGAGGAAAAGAGAAATGAAAGGGTCACCACCAAATTATTATCTCGATTAGGAGAACATTGGAGTAAATTAGAGACATATAATTGGAGGAAAACGTAAATATTTATAGGTAGTGATTGAGGTCATCAATCACAAAAAAGTGTAAAATTGAGGTCCTTCAATTCATCAATCTATGATGATTTGAAATACCATCGGTTCAACAAAACATAGGGTATTAGGATAACACATTTTTGTTTTTGGATTCCTTAAATAAAGTATAAGAATTAAATTCTTCATAGAATAAGAGAAGAAGAAAAATATATTCTTGACAAGTAGATTTCCATCCTTTAACTAATTTCTACCACAAACACATCTTTCACTCTAAAATATAATAGAACTTAAAAAATATATTCTATTTATCCTATTCGTATTGGGTTAAAAAAAGAATTTATAATTCATCTACCAGATCTTTAAAAAACTACATTATTAAATTCTGGACATCACGTGGGTCAGTGGTAGGTGATACACCCTTGTGGCCCTTCGGTTGTGGGTTCATGTCTTGCGGCCTTTCCAGACGCGACGGGTTTCCGCACGACCTCCGGGTTGTCCTTTTATGGCAATCCAAAATATTCCAAACTAGAACTATCCAAAATACTTCAGTCCAAAATTTATTAGGAAGGTAAGCACAATAATGATCCTTTTTTTCGCATAATAACATGTAAAAATCTTCATCATGTATTCTTTTAAAACATTACCACATCCTGAATTACCATAAAACCTTATTGATTACATTCATGATCCCTTATTCCTTAAAGAATAATACATATACTCCTTCAATCCAAAATTTTTTTTAAACCCCAACAATGATGGAATATACAAATCATTAATCAGTTTCAAGGTAGTCAAGAATATTCAATATAATTTATCCAAATCAATCATGTATTATTCCAAAATCACTACCTCAGTATCAGAACTATATTATGGTTTATCATTCTCTCAACCATATATTTTCCAAAAATTTATCCTGCTATTGAGTCACTTTTCATTGTTCCACACAAAATCAAGTCCTTAATGAAATAGTACTGCAGTAAAATCCTTATATACTCTATAATTATTATAACAAGTAAATTGTTGATACAACACTCAAATGACATAATCAACAGAAGAACTATAATCATTCCTCTTCATCTGTGGTAGTATCATAACTTGATTATTATCCAATAGAATCATTATAGGCATAGTCTAATGACTAGGACATAGGTTCGCGTAGTGTCCTAACCCCTTGCAAATGAAGCATTGTACATTTGAAACCATTTTCTTACCCTTGCAGTCACGTACTTTGTGCCCATTTCCTCCAAACTTATAACAAACTCTCATTCCTTTCAGGCAAGTTCCAGGGTGTTTCCTCCCACAGTTATCACATATAGGAAAATTCTTCTTTTCCCTCTTCCCTTTATCCATCTTTCTCTCTTCCATCCTTTTATTCTCTTGCTTCCCTTCAAAGACATAGGACTCAGTAAAATCATTACTTATCTTATCAACACATGATCTTATTTCTTCATAAGATGATAATACATGGGTGACTATTTCTCTTATATATTCTGGATTAAGACCATGAAAGATATGACCCTTCTTTCTCTTTGGATCATGTGCATTGTTGGAGTTCTCATTCCTTCTACTAGGCGCCAATTCTAAACAATGGCAAACACTAGATTAGTTTATGAATAACAATACCTAATCCCAAACTTGTAAGACACATAACATAAATTAAATAGTTTATGGATATAATCCATAATCATAAAAATTTCTCCTTTGAGGAAGTATATACTCATAAACCCTTCATAATGATTTTTAAAGAAAATGAGAGTTATCCTAAGCATATCCCCCAGGAGAGTCGTAACCAAGAGTGCAGCAAGGCCCGTTGTCGTGCACCAGTTCCCGTTCGAGTATATCTCAAAGAGGTGTTTTCGGGTTTTACCCCTAGGTACATCTGTGCCAGAGCCGCCTCTACCTGCTCTTATCCAGACAGGGATGTATTGCTCAGAAAACTCAAAAAATCACTACAATACCAAAATTCTAGGAAGTTATTCTATACCAATCCTCAAATTCCATTTTAAATCTATGTGCTCTAATTAGAGTTTATCTAAATCTAGCTTCCAAGGTTTGTACTAAACTTCCTCTAATACCAACTGTAATGCCCCGACCCGAGTTACCTAGAGTCGGTGCATTATTACATAACATTGGCATGATCACAAGAAAGATCAAATCTCGAAATACCGGTTGGTTTATTAGCCTTGGAAACACTAGATATATTCATAAAGTTTTACATTACATCATAAAGTGAAAAACTACTACAAAAACATAGTCTCCATATCCCACACTCATATCCCCACATATTATCCCTGCAGGTCATTTCTAAATTACTTCTTCATATCCTGGGAAAAATAAAACATAGAAAAGGGGTGAGCTCAAATGCACAGTAAGGATAACAATATAGCGGAAACTTTCATAAATAAGAATAAACATTTAAGGAAATATATAACTTAGAACAAAAGCATTTTAAACATGAACTTCAATATATTATGGAAAAAATAAAATGAAATAATGCCATTTACTTATTCACATGGATATTCTACTAATCGAATAATCACATGCAATATCAATTACCACTTTCATAATGATGGAATGCATAATGCTAGACAATCATAACCACATAGCCACGGCCTTGTGCCAAGACTACAAATAAGATTTTTCCAAGCCCTTGTGCTAAGACACTAGTTTGTCTCATGAGACCTACTGATGCATCGAGGATCTATAGTGGGCCCCACCCGTCACATATTAAGTCCAATGCATTCCCATATGAAAATGTTTAAACATAACACAAACATTCGTATTAAAACTAGCATACGAAATGTCAATATTTTCACCATAAACCATGAATGGTATAAAAATAGCTCATACACAGTCAAACATATCACAAAACATTCAATACAATATAGAAGTTTCATATCATAATAAATCAACTTCATATAAGCTTAAAATCCATCAAATGATGTTGACATAGATGAAATCAAAACTATTTGAGAAAAATATCTCTTTTCTCGAAATCATTACAAGTCACACATTTATAAAGGAAGTAATTTAAAAGTGACTTTTGAATCAAAGTGTCCCATACCACTTTGAAACTTTTGAAAATAAATATCATTTCGAAACCTTCATGTCCATATAAATAAATCCTTAAAATCATTTTGAAATAATGGTCATTAATTAAAAATATTTAGAAAGATAAATCTTTAAAACATTTAAAATTATGATCATGATAAAGAGTACCTTTCAAAAATTCTTAAAATATTCATTTTGAAATCATTTAAAAGTCACATAATTTTAAAATAAAACATTTACATTGAAAATATTCTTATAAGCTTGTATGGGAAGCTTTGACGATTTTATAACGGCGGTAAATAGCCGCACCCGCCGTATAAGTTAAAAAACATTCTTACCTTAAATTTGTCGAATGGTAAAAAGTGCCTTGTTTGGAAAACAGAAGAAAGATTCTTTTAAAAACACATAAGGGTATAAATAACTTTAACCCATATTCTTTGTAAATAGTAAAAATGTTTTGAAATACATTTTGAAGAAACATGGATGTGGATGATAAAGAAATCCCAGTAGATTATTACGTATAAACAACCTCGGATAATGAAGAGATTGCGAAATAAACCCTTACCTTGTACTTTTCCTTGGTTGAGGGTAGGTTAACCTATTGTATAATGGTGAAATAATTGTTATTAAATTATACAATAATTATATATATTAATATGATATCATATATGATCTTTTAACATTGCTTTGTTAATAATATCTTAGTATTATCGTCATTTCGCGTGTTAACTTACTCGTTTTCTTTTATATGTTTTGTTAAGTAAGCCATGTTTGTCATGGATAGGTTGTATGTTATTAATATACAGAATGATATAAAGTCCTTAAACATTATTTTTAAATCATCAATTGATAATTATACTTGAATGGATACAATGGAGAATGAATCTCATCGCGTTCGTGGAGACAGTAGTCCGTACGTACGAACGAGCGATAGTATAATTATTTTGATATTAAAATAATATATAATTGGATAGTATATCATATATACAGAATCATTATCATGTTATAATTATTATTTACATGAGTTTCAAATCATTATTATACCCATCCAAATAATAATATATTGAATAATAATTACACCACGACGTGGAGACGGTAAGCCGTACGTACGCACGTATGGTGACATGTTATTCAAAGGGTGGATAGAATACTGAATATGGTTGTACCATATTTATAATAACATCACAGTATATATAAGATACTATAGTTATTATTTTATAATGGTAATAACAAAGAAAGAAGAAGTGGAAGAAGAAATGAATTTGAAAAAGGGTGGTGAAAACATTACCTCTTCTTCGGGTTCTTCCTTTTGATTTGATCTAAAGGGATCTTTAGGTTGGCTTTATGATCAAACTAAGGTCTCTAGGTTTTATTGAGGGAAGTTTAGAGAGTATTTGGGTAGAGTTTGGCCGAACCAAAAGGCTTTGAAGGTGTGAAGTAATGAGAAGGGGGAGTTCCCTTTTATAAGAGGGGTGAGGGGCGCCTTTGGAAAAGCTATAAATATTAATTTATAATAAATTCATATTTGGTTTATAATGGCTCCGAAGTTTATTATTCAAAGTTTAAGGTGGGGATAGGTCGAAAACAATTCAACCAATAGAATTTAGACATGTCTGGGTTACTATATTAACCTTATCTTTTAGTTTTAACTCTTAGTTAATTAGTTTTACATTTACCATGTCCCTTTGTATTTTTATATTATATAGTTAATAAACATAATATATACATACAAGAGACCCCCAAGTGGTCCATTAATGATACACCTATCATGATATAAGTCTCTTGGCCGAACCTTATATTTTTAGGAATTTAATATCAATTAATAATATAATATTTGTTTTAAAAACCCTTTTATGTCAATTTTGACACTATTCAATAGTTGATTTTTGTGAAACTTATAACAGAATGATTACTTCGAAAAAAGTCAATTAAATAAATCCTAATATTTAATATTATCCTATAAAATTACTTTAATTCACTAAAAGTCTAAAATTATATTTATTTAGGTATTTATAATATCAATTATTTCAAATTTTCACTATTATAGTAATTACTGCATCATCATTGTGTCATAAATAAATTAACTTATTTAATGCCTAAAAATTATAAATAAAATATCATTGTGTAGGAAATATTTTTATCTATCTAATTAATATTTACAATCAAATTTAAATTATGTATAACTTTATATTAAAAATGGTTTAGTAAATAATCGTTGATTTTAACTCTTCTTTGAATTAAATAATAATAAATGTCCTAATCTAATCCAAGTGGACCTAAATGATAATATTTTATTCCTAAGGTTGTTTTTGGTCGATATATACTTGTCCAATAGAATTAGGACATGTTTTAGGGTAATATTATTATCCTTTTTACCCTTAATTACCCTATTTACTTTTAACTGTGGTAAATAAAAGTAAAAAGTTATTGTTCCCCAAAAATTATTTTCATCTCATTGAACCACATTTTACTTCTTGATATTAACCGTGTCTCTCAGATTTTTGAAATTCCATTCACAGAAGCGGTAAAATTATGTTTTATGAAAAATTCGGTTTTTTTAACTACCACTTAGTCATTTCACTATTCTTCAAAAATTGAAGTTTTTCATAACAATGCCAAAATTGTACCCTAGGGTAAAATTTATATTCCAAATTAAAAAATGATGTCTATTTTACAAAATTCCAAACATATAAGTTTAATTAATTAATTTTATAATTAATTTCCACTGTCACAACAAATAGCGTGTTTTTAAAAAACAATATATACCAAAAGATTTGACAATTGTTTAGGTCAAATTTCAAAGTGAAATTAATTATAATGAACACCATTGGATAAAATGGTAAAAATATATTCTAATTATACTTTAAAACCTCTCAATAATATAATTTATCACTATAAATTATTTTTATTAAAGAAATTTCTTTTAAGTATTTTTCACTATTCATAAAAATTGGAAGTTCTCAGAAAAATACCAAAAATTCATCTTAGGATAATTTCAATATTATAAAACCAAAAATGAAGTACATTTTGAAATATAAAATATATATAATTTCAAAAATTAGGTATTACTATTCATAATGGCTAGTTTGATTGGTTGTGGGGTGTTAGAACTCGATGTTGCGTACAACACACGCTATCGCATTATTCAAAGAGAAGCGTACCATAGAAGCTTGGGGTTTTTCATTTTAAATTTTTGATGTCCGCATTTAGTAAAAAAGTTTAAAATATTGTATTTAAAAAGGGTTCACTATTAAAAGTTGGTAAAAGTGAAATACTGAAAATGAATTTGTTCTTTCATTATATCTAAGAAACTCAAAATATGGATTCTAAAATTATAAGGATTATATAAAGTTTAAAATTTAGTTAATATTATTCATAACCTCTTTTGAATGGCTTGTTTGGTAAGTCATGGTGCGCTTGAACTCGGTGTTGGGTGTAGTGAAAGTTATTGAATTATTTTGAAGAAATAACACGCTATGAAATCTTGGGGTGTTACATCAATTATTTAAATTATTGGATTATTGTACTAATTATGTCATTTTAATATTTGATCACATCAATTGGTATCATAGAAGGGTTTAGTTATTTTTTATATTAGTTTATATATATTTTTAGATTAGTTAAGTTACCTTATGATATAGGGATAAAGTGATTTACTAAAAATCATTGAGTTGAGTCTATGAATAGGATGATATCCAAAATATTGTAAAATACCTCATTAAGTATTTTACAAGGATCAAATCCATAAATATATATATATAGTAGAATGTATTTTTAGATATTGCATAGATGTACCCATGAATAATCACCCTGAAAAGGGTTGGTTGGGAATTGAATCGATCATCCCCCTAATACACGATATGTAGGCCTATGACCGAATACATGGATAGAACTCCTAGGGGATATGCTTTGGGTGATCACATACACTTTAAAAACCTGTATGAAGGATTTATTTCATACTGAATTTTATATATTATAATTATATGTACAATATAGTCCTATAAAAAGTAAACTATGCTGAACTGAGAGAGTTATAGTACTAACCAAGTATTTCATAGGTGAAATGAATGTATCATAAGATCAAATAAAGGATTCATTGGAGAGGAAATATTAATGAATTAACATTATTAATAATAGGATTTCACCCTTATGGATATAATCATAATCTTATTTTTCTATTATTTGGATGAAACAATATCCCAAAAATGGTGTTCTGAAAGGTATGTCTGAATGAACTACTAAGAAGATTTTTTTGGATAAATAGATTCTTAATCTGACCATAGATAAGGTGGTTCATATATCAGTAGAAAAATTTTCATGATTTTCTTATAGATCCCTTAGATTATTCTTTTAGTAAATAATAATTAAAATTTTTAGGATATAATTTATTAAAGGTGGTATAATGTAACAAACTGAGATTTTTTATAATTCCAAATACATAATATGTTCTATAAAATGCATCACATTATATACCCAACATAAAAACACATAATAGTAATAATAAAATAATAATAAATATATAATAAAATCTAATAGGGTAAACCATTAATAGTTATTACATTAATAAGCTAAATAATTAATATGTGTTAATTTTGAAATTGATATTTTAAATAAATGTTGTTTTCTTTATATTATATATTTTCATTTAAAAAGATTAATTTATTAAATTTAGAATTTAAATTTCAGAAATAAAATTTAGATTTTGAATTCATCACTACAAAATTAACTTATAATATATTTTTTATATTTAAAAAAAATTCCGATGAATAGTGAAAATACATATTTAGGTAATCCCATATATTTAATAAAATTATTTTTTTATATGAATAAATTGAATATTATTGAAAAAATTTTATAGTTTTATTATATTTTATAATGAATAATAAATAATTTTTAAATAATATGTTAAATATATAAACCATTTCTCAACATTTTGAATGTCTGTATAGATATTTAATAAAATCAATTTTTTCAAGAGTTTCATAAAATTAATTATTACAAGATGAAATAAATATTCTTATATATATTTTTTCTAAATAAAAACTTTTTAAATAATAAAAATTATTTTCAAATTTATTTTAATAAATTAAATTTATAATTATATCATATTCATAAATTATTTCGCTTGAAAAATTACTTTTTCAAAAAATTAATTATTCGAATGTTATAGGTGCTAAAATTTGAATTAATTCCCATATACATAGATTGTTAATTTTCTAAATTGATTCTAATATTTTAGATAATAATTTACATACTATTTATTATAGAAAAATTATTTTTTAGTTATTAAATGTTGATTGTTATCGTAAATTCAAATTACTATGATAATGGTGAAACAATTATTTTAAAAATATTGGTTTATGAATAACAAAAAATTTATTTCAAATTTATTAAATTTAAATAATTTATTTCATGAACTCATCTATATAAAGATACCATAATGGGGGAGAGATAATGACCCCCTATCCCACCTCGGGTACACCCCAGTTTGGTGACTTGAACCATGGGTATAAAAGAATCGTGTATGGCAGAAATTTCCCAATATAATATTAATGGGATTGGGAGATAAGATAAATCATCCAAAATAATCTCCATGAAATAATATGAAATAAATCTAAAACCATCCCACATATATGTATAAATAAAATCCATATTGATAAAATTATCCACTATAAATAAAAAAAGAATATATAAAGCATCAACAGATGAGCTATCCAAATGTCCAAGCTATTGATGCCCATAATTTACCACGTAATTCTCCTGGAAACTTGATAAATGTTTTATATACATTGGGTGAGAATACGAGAATACATACATGGAAAACTATAGTCTCTCATGAACATGTGAAAGAATCAAACTAATTCACCCATGATAAATAGTAGAACCAAACAATTGATATAAATATATACTAACCAAACCCAACCTCACCAAGGCACACTCACCAAATAATTCATGTCATGTAATCCAATACAACATGAATCACATCTATGAAGAGTATCACACACTTACTTCCTAATGGTATTACACTATTATAGTGTAACATCTCACATATTGGAACTCTAAAATCTTTCATATATCACACCTCCACATAAGAACAGTCGCATACATAATGCCCATATACACTTGGGATTACCCCCACACAAGTACAGCCACATTCTATCTCACCTGAAATCACCTAGTCCACAAAACATACTACACAATGACATGAATATTAGGGTACCATGAACATTTAGTAAATCAACATTTTATCCACATAATATTCACGACCCCCCCCCCCACAATAAGCTTCAAAACAAGCATGATCATATCAAATATAACATGAAAACACCAACACCATTTCCCCACAAGCACAGTCATATATCACCTGAAAAAACCTATGTTATCACAACCACCATCTAATTCACTAATAGACCTCCATAAATCATAGCCTATGAAATGACATTATTTCCTTAAATAGAGATATAGGGAAATAGATGATACCCAACCATATTTTATCCTCATTGGATATTGGAAAAAACACCCATTGCATGACTATACTAGTGTCAGCACTAGTGTAAAATATTGGTGGGGTGAATATAGAAATCAAAATAATATAAAATTATATACATATATTGGCACATAAAAACAAAAACTCTAGGCCCACAACCAAAGATAACCGACTCACTAAATCACCACTTTTGTTACCACTTCTAAATGTATAACACCAACCAAGCCACATTCAACGTTCACATTTCTAACCAATTTCTATTACTCGTCCCATTATTTTCAATATTTAACAACAAATATGTTTCACCACACAAGACACCATTTAATTATTCATCATCCATTTCCATCCCATTAACCAAAACATTCCATTTAAAACATTATTAAACAAATTATTATTATTATTATTATTATTATTAGTTCACCATTACCTAGGAATATAGAACAAGAAACCACCACATAGCCACACAAAAATCATAGCAAAAAAATAACCTTAACATGCCAAAATCTTGGCCAAAAAACCACCTCATTACCCTAGAATCAATGAGAATAAACAACATTGCCTCCCCAAAATCACGGAAAACAAACCACCTCTCCTCCCCAAAATAACGACTATAAAACCACCTCATCTCCCCAAAAGCTCATTCATAAAACCATCATCCCCACATTCCCTATGAACACAATAACCACACATCACCATTCCAAAATTACATCCACAAATCTCTACACATAAAAAACCATTTTACATATTTATAAAGGAGATTTTATCAAATTACACTTTATTTTAGTTGTGTTATCACACAATTCATAATAATAGGATAACCATTTTTTACCCAAAAATTAGTGGTAAACAATTTCCATTTTAAGGGTAAATAAAAAAACACAAAAAAAATTGTAGTCATAATACATCTCATCCAGTGAAGAAATCCGCCAATGGAAAAAAATTTACATGGGTCATAAAGACTATACAATCCCAATATCACAATCATATCAAATCTATAAAAGGAATGTGAAACATTCTCCATTTTTCATTTAATTTTTATTTGTTAATTTTTTATATTGGATTAAGCTAGTTCAGCTATAACCTATCGATAAAAAAAATTAAACTCCTCTTGTATGATACAAAATAAAGACAAAATATGGATTTATTACCTCAAGAATACATTCTGACTTGTAGTGCACCATGGGGAAAAAGGGAATGCCCACAAAACAAAGTTTCCTAAAACACCCCCGTATTAAACTACACCACCCAATGAATCATCAAAATGAGTCCCAAACATACAAACCAAACCATACCGCACCACCATAGTAAAATTCCAAAGAATAATGGAAGGAAATGGATGAGAATGAGAGAATAACACAACGAATATTGAATATGGGAATCTGAGAATCAATCCCTATCAAAAAAAATATCAAAACATCAAGGGAGAGAGCTGATGGTTTCCTAGAATGAGAGAGAGTGTGTCGACCATTGGTTTTTTTAAATAATAATAAGAACTACATCATTTAAAGATGTTATTCATAGAACATTTACATGGTTCTTAATTTCTGCACATTGATTAAATGTTGGGCTCTATGTTCATCTGAAAAACATGTGGCCACGATGTATTTTAACACCAAATTTATTACAATTCATGAATCTTACTTACATGATGTGTTCCCTTTTCATGAGATATCCCTTACCCTAATTCAATATATGGACCACCTAGCTAAAAAAACGTGAACCACCTTTACAAATCATTTAATACATTCACATGGTGTGTATTTCCTGCAACAACTCTACTGCAGCTCCTACCTCCACGGAAACACCTCTAACACCCAAAACCAGAAATGTAATAGACTAAGAAAGCAACGATTGTCACATTAGATGACTTTCAAATTATTATTTCCATTGAGAATCCAAAACCAGGCCTAGAAGGAATGGGGTTCAGATAACCACACCACATGATTCCCTTTAAGGATCTCATCTACCTGAAATGATACCACTGGCCAATTGTGCCAAATCAAACAAAAAAAACATCCCACACAACATCATCCCCACAAAACCACACAACCCAATCCAGCAACCATCAAAATAAAAAAACCACATTTCCTTGAACATATGAATCAAATAATTTCATTCTTCAGGTCAATATATAATTTGATCTAGATGGAAATCACTCACCCATATGCGTTCATTCATATCGTTGCTAACGAATATCAATTAGGAATATGGGCCTACCAATTTTATTTGTCATAAATTTGTCAAACATCATACATAAAAAACAAATTAAATTATCTCATATCATAAAACAATAACTAAACATTTCATCACAAATAAAAAAAGAGTAATGAAAAAATCAAAACAACCCTATGTACATGAAATAAATTTGGGTATCTCAATCATATGTCCTCCTCTCCATGCCACCATGCATTCACAACACAATAACCAAAGGGATGTAATATCCATGAAACACCTTCTCTTGATGATCCAAGATCTCTACTGGATTCTCCATGAGTATTGCATCATCTTTGATAAATAACTCCCCCAATCAATTACATGGGAGTCATTGTGAATACAAGGATAAAGCTAAGAGATGTGGAAGACATCATGGATTCCTTCCATCTGTGGTGGAAATTCCAAATAATTATAAAACCATTCAACTCACCCCAACACCTCCAAGTGCCCAACAAAATGGGTTGAAATTTTGCTCGCTCTTCCAAACCTCTTATGCCCATGTAATGGAGAAATATTCTAGAACACGTGTTCCCAAACAATGAAATAGAAGGCCCTCCTTCTATAATAAGAATATGAATCATACCAGTCATGTGCTTCTTACAACCTCTCAAGAACAGGGTGAACCTTATATATCATGATCTAATCCACATCAAAACCCAGAATTGTTGCCTCCCTAATATCCATCCATAACAACAGGGAACAGAAATGCTGCCTATATAATGACTCAATCAAATCCATGCCAATAGAAAAGTGATAGATTATGTTGTATAAAAACTCGACAAAAGACGTCGTTATACCCAATATTGACCAACATCAAAATTAATTCATGCAACATATCATCTAGAATCTAGATAGTCTGCTCTGTCTACCCATCCATATGAGATTGGAATGTAGTATTGAGGCGTAACAATGTTCCAAAAGCATGTTGTAATCATTTTCAAACTGAAGAAGTAAAATTTTCCTCCTCAAACAAAATAATGCGCGTTTTAACTCCATGAAATGTCACCACCTCTTCCACATACTTCTTAGCCAAATCATCCACTAAGCTCAACTCCCTAATCTCTAATAAGTTGGTCATTTTTTCAATCGATCCATAATCACCCAGATAGAATCACAAACTCCTAGATATTTGGAAAACCGCATGAATAAATCCTTTGATATTTCATTCCATTTCCTCTCAGTTACATCCAAAGGATATAGCATATTTTCATGAACACAGTTCTCAGCCTTGGCCTATTGAATGACCAAACACTTTTCTATAAACTCTACCATTTCCCATTTCATCTAGGGAAATTAAAATTTCACCCTTGGAAATGGTATATCTTGAAAAAACTTGGGTGTACATCCAAATTTCGTTTATAAAAGTCATGAATGACTCACTCACACAACATAATAATAAAAAAAACCTCCCAGGAAACAAAATCCAACTTTGACCATCATCTAAACATCCCTCTAGAGCATCACTATGGACATCCTGATCGGGAATCACCTCTTCCTCTAAGTCTCCACCATGAGAATCCCCTATATAATGAACAAAATAAGAGTACACCATCATCTAAAACTAAAAACCTCTACCATCATCAACCCATGATTTTATGTGAAAGGATACCAACTCACCAATTATCTCAAAACATCCTCAGACTCCTGAACAATATCCTCCCCAGAATTCCTTATCAATGATTCAACCACAGCATTCCATTTTCCTAAGGTGTAAGAGATATAAAAATGATAATACTAAAGAAAATCCATCCAACTATACTAAGTTATATTTAGATCATACTGAGAAAAGATATACATCAAGATCTCGTGATCCGTGAAGACCATAAATTATTACCTAATGAGTTAATGTGGGAACAACTTCAGAAGAAACACAACCACAATTAGATTCATATCATGGGTGGCATAGTTATACTCAAAGTGAATATACTATCATAAACCATAATAGATCACATCTATTTTATTCATAAACACACACCCCAAATGAGGATGGGATGCATCAAAAAAATACCTCAAACATCACACCCTCCATAGGAAACTATATAACTAGAGCACTAACCAACATCCCCTTTAGGTAACCGAATAATGCCTAACATTGATAAGTCCATAAAAAATCATTGTCTTTCCAAGTCAACCCTATAAACAGTGATACAATTCATGATAAATTAAGTATAAACCTTCAATAATAACCAACAAGACCATTAAAACAATTGAATTTTGTCACACTCTTGGGTTCTTCACAAAAGTCAAATGCCTCAACTTTTAATGGGTACAATTCCATACTCTGACAAGACACTACATACCTAAAGAAATGAGACTCTCATGTCTAAAACATAAACATAAAAAATATTTAATAGAGTTGGTGGTGTCTAAAAACGAATAATAAAACTCAGATAATCTTGGAATGGTCCTTTTTTCTCTTTGAGTATATCAAGATATCATCGATGAATACAGGAAAAAATCGGTGTAGAAACTCACAAAACATAGTATACATAGGTCCCAGGAACATTGTTGCTGTGTTCATAACACTGAATAGAATAACAACAAACTTGAAGTTCACACAATTTTATCTAAGGGCAGTCTTCAAGATATCACCCTCCTTCACTGTAAGACCCTAAAATTATAAAGTACAACTTTGTATTCGATAGCATGTATAAAACGTGACCAAAAAGCATGTAAGGGAATATAATATTCAGATAAAATATAATATATTTACAATTTATATAGTTTCTCTAAATTTAAAATCATGAAACGAAAATTTATCATTCATTACACGCAAGATCAACCTTCATTGATGGCTTGGATTACACACAAGACCATGTTTTATAGAACAATAATATATTATTAAAATATAATGAGACATAAAATAGTTATTAAATAAGTAGTTACGAATATTAATAACAAACTAATGAAAATATATAATTTATTTTAACAGAATATTAATTCATATGTCAATAATTAATTGGAAATGAATATATGAACAAATTGAGTATTTTAAAAAAAATTATGGAAAACAATTTTTATGCACAGAAAGTTGTTTTACCATAATAGATATTATAAATTAAAATTAGTAAGACATAATACTGTAATATTAATTTTACATATTCAATCAATTAGATTTGATATTCATCCAATATATTTAGTGATCATATGATAAGAGAAAAAATAATATTTTGCTTAAAATCCTATATTTTTATTAAATTATTTTTACCACCTTTTAATAGAAAACATATTTTGATTATTAATTTTGAAAAATTTAAAAATTTATTTTGATAAAATTAATATCCTTTTTTTCATAATGTCAAAATTATCTTATGGTGAATTTTTGTATTTTTCTAAGAATCTTCAATTTCTTATGAATAGTGAAAAATACTGCATTTTAGTTCAAAACTGTCCTTTCACTTAAATAATTATTAAATTTATAGTATATATTAAATTTTTTATAGTCAAATAAGATCATTTATAAGTCTATTAATACAATTTAGTTAGTTATTATCTATTTCATTTTGAAATTGAATATAAAAACATAGCAATATTTTGAACATTTTCTACTGAAACCAGATAATTCATCTATCTGTGAGATTAGCAGTAATATTAATTTTTCCTATTCTATGAATTGAATAAAAAAAGGACATAAAACATTGTAATTATGATTATAGTTTTATTCTAATAATATCAATATAATTTTTGACAGAAATTGTTAGTGAAATTGATTAAAAGTAATTACAGTGATTGAGGTGTAAATACGCTTAAAATTTGACTAAACCCTAAATTTATGGGCACAAATGACCTAGACACTTGACAAACACCCCTTTACATTCATTACATCATCCATTAACCTTAAATTTTTTATTATTGTTGGATTAGTAAGGATTTTTAGGCAATGACCTGTGTTCACTTTAACTTGTTAACAAAAATATTAAATTGAACCTTTTACATGCATATAAATGTCCACTAACTCTCCTCATTCCTCAAACCACTTAAGATACATTTTCATGAACAATATCCTCTAAAATAGCTTCTATACATCCATCCCCTCTTCCTATGGCCTTTCCTTGGTCATAATGTAATCTAAGGAATATTTGAGATCAAATAAAAAAACACTACGTGAAATATGTTATATATCAACTCCCATATCCCAATGGTTCATTGAAACTATTGGGATAGGTCCCCATTCCCAACAGTTTTATCAAAACTATTAGGAAAGGGTATAGATTACTATATCATCCCAACTGTTTTTCAAAACATTTGGGAAAAGGTAGGATATACCAACAGTTTTTATTATCTGTTGGTATAGAGTACATATCAAAATGTATTTTAAAAACCATTTGGAAAGTTTCCCCCATTATAGTAGAAAAGTTCCCCCTACCCATACTATATCTGATTTATTTTTACCCTACATCAGTTCCTCTCTTACTAGTCAGTTACACCTCTTCCAACAGCAGATCCATTAGTCTGTAATCTCTTTTAATCATCTAATACACATTGAGACTTCTCTTTTTAGAGGTATGTGCACGATTTATTAGGATGGTTTGACCACTAATAAAGAATATGGTCTTGGATCACCCTATCATTAATTTGTTACACTTTCATTTCACTTTAATATATTTAATTTATCACTATTTATATAAAATCATTCATTTTCTTTATCCTAATCTCCAGATGTATTCTGGTAATTTTTCCTACATGTTGTCGTTATTTTTATATTGTGTGGTTGGGGATTTCTTAGCTATGGGATTCATATATTTTTGTATTTTATGTCATTAGTTTTATTATCTTTCAATATAATTACAGAAAAACTTTATAAATGTTTTTAAATATAAAACAACAAAGAATTTTTTTTAATTAAGTAGTTTCATTATTTAATGTTTTAGAGGCATTTTTGTGTTTTCTTTTAAAAAGGTTTTAAGTGATTTATTAAAAATGGTGTTTTTACTTAAATATTTTATTGTCTTTTTTAAAAATGGTAGTTGAAATCAATTTATGTGTGTTTATTCAATTAAAATGTCCATAGTTATTAATTAAATAAAATTTATTTCAAAGTAACATTAGTGGAATGTATTATGAACGGAATTTCAGAAAATATTTTTTGGGGGGAATCATATTTGGAACATATAGCTCACTAACTAAAATTAATCCACGGTTTGTGTATTGTTCTTATGTATTTTGAAAATTCACAAGAATGTTCTAATGTGGATAATGGGTTCAGTTTCACTAGTTGGTTGATATCTGGGGATATAGAAGTGGTCTTGGGAAACTGTGTGATGTTCTCCTCATAGATCGAGTTTAGTGTTTTATCTTTTATTGTTGATGTGGCAGCCACTTTGACATTTTTTTATATTTTTTCTCTTTTGTACTTGTTTTATTTAAATTTTTTCATATAAAATGTTGTTTTGGTTTTTTATTTTTTTTATTCCAAGATTGGTTTCATTCTATATTTGAAACTACTAATTTTATTTAAATAGCATTCTGAATTAAGAGTTGGTAATTCTGGATTTTTTATATAACTATGATGTGTTTTTACTTGTATTTGAGAAAATCTTTCAAAATATTTTATTTTTTATTCCCTTAGCACTTGTTTTCAATCTGTTGGGATAGAGAACACCCTTTAAGCCTTATCGAGGGCCAATTTGGGTGACATGTTCTGTTGACCTAGGTTGGTTCATGAAAAAATTTGTTAGAATTCCCTTCACAATTTTGGGGAGTCTGGAAGATAGTATATATGTTTATTGGAACATAACGGGTAGGTCATGAGTTGGTGCTTGATCACCACCTTTCATTAAAAGACTTGGGTTTCCATGTGTAGTTAGGATTTCAGTCTCAAAGTTGAGTTTTTTATTATTTTTAATATATATTTATCTTAATTGATGTTATATTAATCAATAGTGAGTTATATGGGTTATTTTGAGGACTTTTTAGTGTTTTTGAAAAATTAGAGGAGGAATTAGAGCCGCGCAGTGAGATCTTGTAGTCTGGAAAACCATGTGGAGCCCATGTGGAAGGATCTATAACTTTTCTTAGAAGGTTCTCCATGGTTGTTGGAAATTTCTTTACACTATTTCCTCAAACTGTGCATAGTTATTCAATTCTCATATATTTTTTTCGAAACTTTATTTTCTGACATTTTTACAATGGAGTTTACCATTGATGTGGTAATAATAAAGGAATTTTAATTATTTATTAATGTTATTTTTATGATTCTCATATATAGTATTGTGTCAATTATGGTTTTATATAATTTGAATAAATATCGTTTACTTAAATATATTTTCAGTTACACTTCATTTGTATTGAAATTCCCAAAATTAATTATAACAATTTTTTTATATAATGGATAGAATTTGGATGTATGAAACTGGTCAGATCTCATGTTATTTTTCAAAAAAATTTGGAGAGCATTTTAGATTTTTCATTTTACAGTTCTTTGAATAGTGGTGTCATACACTACAAAATTTATAATTGTCTTCGATGATCTTGGATGTGCTATGAAGATGCTATATACCATATAACCAAATGTGGTTTTCAAACAAACTACTCTATGTGGTTTCACAATGAGGAGAAAATGGAGTCTCAAAATGAGGATGATCCAAATGAGAGGACTAGATTAGATAATTATATATATGACTAATTTTTATTTATTCATCATCATGATAAGTAAAGGATGTCTACCCAATAAGACATTGTTTCAAGCACACATGATTCATCTATGGAAAATGATGATACTGACAATATGAAAAAACTGAATTATGTTTCCATTGACTCTAATATTTCATAAATGTGGTAAAATAAAAAAGTTGGAATTTTTAAACCAATTATTTCATAGTAAAACCATGTATGTGATTTCTAATACTACTATCAAATACATTATAATCATCTTTAAGTATTTACTTTTATATTATGCATATATTCCCTCAAGCCATTGTATGGTATGGAAGTTAGTTTAAGAACATGGATTTTCAAACAAACAAAATTCATTCTTGCATGAATGATTATATCACACTCTTGGAGTAAACTATTGAAAGAAATGATTGTATAAAATTTGTAACATCTTTATAGAATCCCAAAGCACATGCAACACCATCCGCTATTCCACAAGATGTAATGTGGCACTTTCCATTGACCCCTAGAATATAGAATATTTTCATGTTTTAAGAAATATTAATAAAAAGGTGATTGAATGATACCAAGATAAATAAGATTTATGTTGATTTACTTCACCCTTTATATGGATTTTCATGGAAGATAAATTATACTCGATATCCAAATTTTGCAGCTGACATGTGTAGTCTGAGGTGGGGTATTTTATGTGATGTTTTTAATCAATTTTGGAAGATTCTTACTTCACACAACACATGGTTAGTTCTAATACACATTTATTACCTACCACTATGGTTTTGTATGAAAAAATATGACACTATCATGGTTGTACTCATATCTATCTCTTCTGATCCCATTAAAGATATATGTGTATACATGAATCGTTAAATAAAATAGTTGAAACTAATTTGGGATGTGGGTGTGTGCACATAATATGATTGTTCCAAATACGTATTTTAGATGCGTGATGCTATTATGTGGATGATCAATGATTTTCATTCTTATGCAATGATTTCTGGATGGAGCATGAAGGGAAAACAGTCATACCCTATTTTTATGAAGAATAATCAATCCAGAAGACTAAAATAGCGCTATATTTTTTATTTTATGTGACATCGACGATTGTTTCTAACAGATCATACATATATAAATAATCTCCAAAGACTTGACAATACCAAGGAGACTGGAGATCCACCTCAACATATGTTTGGAACTAATATGATTAATAGATTTCATGATTTCAATTTTTAATTTGGGAAGGGTCAAATGAAATATAGAGATAGGAAGAATGTTTCAAATGATACTTGTTACAATTAAACGAAGAGGAGTATCTTCTTTGGCTATCCATATTGTCCAACCAGTTTGTTACGTAATTTTTTAGACTTAATTCAATATGAAAAGAATATATGTGAAGTGTTGCTTTTGATTCTTCTTAATATTAAGGGAAAGAAAAAAAGATGATTTACGGTCTCACCGACACTTGGTGGATTGAGGGATCAGACCAGAATATCATCCAGTTTGTATTAGTGAAAATAAATAGAAAGTTCCAAGTGCTTCTTATGTGATGAAACTAGTAGAAAAAAATCTATTTCTGGAAGTATTAGAGATAATTAAATTTCCAAATGGATATTCAAGAAATATATCCAAATGGGACAATAAAAAAGAGTTGATGCTGAAATATTTGAAGAATCATGACTATCACATCTTTGTATGTGAGTTCATTCCAATATCAATCCATAGTCTTTTGTACAGTAATGTATGGGTTTCAATTATTTAGTTGTTCCATTTTACTATAGATCTTTGGGCTAATAATTTTTCCAAGTATTTCTTGCAAAAAATGTTAGCATAGACACCAATAATTTTGTGTGAGTTAGAGAAATTATTTCCTCCATAATTTTCCATGTGTATGTTGCATATGAAGATCCATCTTCAAACCTAAATTATTCTAAAAGGACCTATTTGTATTTTTTTATGTATCCAACTTAAAATAAATACGTACAAATTGAAATATTATTTCTAGAACTAGAAACATCTTGAAGGTTCTATAGTGACCAGTTACTTGGATCATGAATGTATTGAAATATGATTAATCTATTTGTTTGATATTAAAATGGGAATAAATTTACCGATGAGAAATGAAGAAGAATATTATGATAAAATTGAACCCATTTTTTCATCACTTCTTCAAAGAAGATTAATTTCGAGATCATATACATTGACGACATTAAACCTTGAAGAGCGGGAGATGTCACATCGCACAGTTTTGTTCAATTGTGATTTGTTCTAGGACTAAATCAAGTAAGTAAATTGAATATGTATATCTTATCTCCTCTCTTGTAATTTTATATATCTGTTAAAATATTTCTATATGTATCTATAGGGAACATTAATAAAAGATAAATAGAAAAAAAAAATTCTTTATCTTTGAGAAAGAGAGATAAATTTTATAGAAAAAAGTTTTATTCTTTGTTGAAATTGAAGGTATAAATATTTCTGCAATAAATAAATAAAATCAATTCTTTATCAATTTTAATATTCATTTATTTTTCAGGTATCAATTTTTCCTGCTGACTATGCTTCATAAAAATATGATATTTTTATTTTGGTCCTAATATCATTGTTTGTGAAAGTAAATCAATTGTGATCAATGGGTACAAATTTATTATAACTAAATGAGCAAATAACATGAGACCAAAACATTAGGGTGTAATGTTAACTACAATAATTGATTGTTATGCTACTTCATGAGATAATATACCTCATTTTGAAAATGTAGCATATTATGGAGTCATTAAGAAAATAATATTAGATTATTACTCTCATGGTAGAGTCACAATGATAAAATTCTAGTAGTTTGATTTAATGAATAGACGTGTCACTTTTAATGGTGATTATTTATTTTGAGTTATACACACGAATCACACTCTTACTACCAATGAACCATATGTATTTGCATCAATGACCAGAACTGTTTTTTATGTCAAAGATCATCTTTGACCTAAATTTGGTACCATTATTAAAGTAATTACAATACATGTTTCTCTTGATAGTGATGATGGAATTGACACCATCCCAACTACCATTATAACCAATCCATTTATAACATATGATGACTCTAATAGCTTAATTTTCAGAGTTCATTGTGAACATAAAGTTGTGGTGGGAAATATATACAATCATATATTTGTGTTCCCAGCTCATTTTTTTAGCTTAACATGGGTTTTTAAGGCTAGGACTATTATAAATGATTTAATATTTAATACAAATATTTTGTATATGACTTGAACATATTGTCAATTTTCAGTTTTTATTCGTTGGAGTTTTATTTGAGTTTCAATTTCTAATATTGAATTGAACTATATTAAAAAAAACACTTCTAAAACAATTAAATTAGAATACAAAAAAAAGAGGAATTGAATTGAACATATTAAACTTGTTGATATGAATATAAAAAAATTAAAATAATGACCTAACCAAAAAAATTCTAAATTACCTATCCCAAAATATGACCCAAATGACCTAAGACAAATAATCCATGTCTCATATTTTGTGTTTTTTTCGGTTACACATTCATTATCATTTTCTAATTACTTCCATATTTGTTTCCAAGTGAAGGAAATAAAACCTATTGAGGAGTAGTGAAGAAAAAGTATGATGGAAAATAATCACCTAATGTCTAAGATATGGATTCATCCATTATTTCCTATTTTGAATATTTCATTTAAAATATACATATATCTATAACATAGAATTTCATGAGCATGATTTTGAGTTTAGATTTTATGCTATATCCACCACTTAAGAGACATTTATCCAAAGAGTATCCTAGTAGTTGTCTCAGTACTCAAGCAGGTGGTAAGAGGAAGTGTGGTATGAGAGCTAGGCGCTCCAGTCGGCTAACCCAATTTGACCTTTCCTCTCCCAATGGAATAACATCTTCCACACATTCTGAACCTATTATATCATTAGGGTCACACAAGATATTTAGGTCTCCCATGATTTCACTAGGGTTTACATCTAAGCCTCTTCACTTTATTTTATCTGGTGATGAGTCCTAGTCCTCATCCATTTCATGCATTTGGCCAACCATTCATGCTATATTCTTTTCCATATACATATTTCTCTCTGATATTCTAAATTCCTTCTTCAAATCCTACTCTAACAAAGTATATGCCTATGGAGTATACACTAGGACCCACTCTACCTATACAAGGTGATTTTCCTTCAGTGCCTGGGGATCTAGTGTCGTCCAGTGATCAGACTATGAAAGATATATTTTAGAATCCTATAAATTTTTTATACCACAATTTATTTTCATTATAATATATTTCTTCTTTCATAACATATAAATTTACTAATAGGTGTCTAGGAAGGGGGAGTACACACATGTGTGTGGTGTGCAACCACTACATGTAGTTGATGGTGGACTACAACAAAGGCAACCATATGATTGAAAAAAATAGGGTTATAATCTCTTAGTTTTTTGGATATGCATTCCAAATACTCCGATATCCTTCCTTCCATCCCTCTCTCATAGTGAAAATTTCCAAAATAATTCAACGCTAATGGATGCGAACAGAAATGGGTAAAAAAATATGTTATTTTAATTCAATATTGTTTTTTATTTAAATGAATTAATATTTTTGTGGCAGTTTCTATTTTTTTTTTATCATGAGGGTGCCCACACAGCATGTCTATAAGAATTAGGTGAGCTTTAGAAAGACTATATATATGAGTTATATATTGACTTTAATGCTAGAGTTGTTATAGAGATAGAGGTGGTACCTATCAAGAATGGGTGTCCTATAGAACAGAATTAGAAAATGATTACTCATTGGACGACTACCAAGATTAAGGTATTAATCAAATTTTATGTTTTTAAATGAAAATTTTCATGTTTTGAATTAATACTGTTTTATTATTATATTATTTTATTTATTAATCATCTGAAAAAAAAATTCTTCTAAAAAATACAACCACACTTTGGTTCATACAACGATGTTAGGTCATGAGAGGAAGTAGGTACGACAATTGTTTATAATTATTCTTTAGGATATTCACTTTCTATTTTTTATTCAATAATTTATTCGATGATATATGTTTAGTTAT
This sequence comes from Viscum album, assembly GCA_963277665.1. Taxonomy (NCBI): domain Eukaryota; kingdom Viridiplantae; phylum Streptophyta; class Magnoliopsida; order Santalales; family Viscaceae; genus Viscum; species Viscum album. The sequence continues at coordinate 693,740,362 of OY728157.1, forward strand.
TAAATTCATTGTTGGTAACTTATTGTCATGTATAGTTTAAAACATTAAATGTATTTACAGAGGCAAATATTGAATATTGATGGATGTGTTTATCGAGAAAAACTATTTAGTCGAGTATAAAGGAAAAGGATGGAAGTGAAGTTAAAGAACCGATATTGTAGTAGATTGTATGATTTAATTTTTTGATTTCAAAATTTAATATCTATTTTTAAAATTAATAATCTTTTTATATTTTTAAAATTCTTCTTTGAAGGCCCTTAATTTCTAGGAACATAACAATTTTGCAACAAATTATCACTTACATCAGGTGTTGGGATACGAGGACCTTGTAAGAGTAAGCTACTTACCTGGGAAGAGTAAATCCTCAACGATGTATTATCCCAATTTAGGTGCCAATTTTAGTACCACTGAGTTAGAAAAGGTTAAGTCATGGGAATAACAAGCCGAAAAAGGGTCATATATAAGGAAGAATGGGTTGATGTAGAAAACACTAAATTTATAAAATTGATTAATTTTCTATGTCTATCACTTACAACAGAGGCCAGCGTAGATTATGATGAGTGTATGTCGTTGATGTGTTCATTATATATTTTACCAAGAGTCAGTTCTAGTGTTTTTCGAGATGATTTCAATTCATGATATGGTGATGGAAAGTAAGAGGTCGAGGATGAGGTTGATTTAGAGACTGAGGCTGAGGACGATGTTGAGGCCGAGGATGATGTGGTGGTCGAGGTAGAGGACGAGGTAGAGGATGAGGCCAAGGATTAGAACAATGATAAAAAGGGGGACAATGATGGGGATATGGATGTGGATGGGGATGAGGTTGATGATGATGGTGATGACAGTTATGGTGATGAGGGACAGATTGATCCACTATATTTTTAACTAATATTTCTAATATTTGATGTTTGATGATTTTCTTGGACTTAATATATGTTTGATTAGGTAGGTCACATTATGTTTGACTCAGGTTGCCTAAATGCTATATAGTTTTAATCACATTGCCTTTTACCAGTGTATTGTCTATATTTTTTGATAATATAATTAGTGTATTTGGATATTTAATATATGATTCAACATTCGTTAGATTGATTAGTTTATTTCTCTTACTTGTATCTTTATTTCTTTATCTATAAATGGATTTTATAAATTCTATTTTTACATGGAATCAATGTTATTGGATAACCCTACTCATCCTTATCCATGACACCCTCCCCATTGCACCACCCTCTCTGCCAAAACACCTCATTTCCATGCCTCCTCTTAGTATCCCTATCCATGTTATCTCATTACCATTCTCTCCCCTTATACTAGGTCCATATAATTTTCCACCTGTCATGATAGCTTAGTCTTTGACTATATTTTGTGTGACTAACTATATTTTTTAAAACACGCCTTTTGAAGATACTTGTATATTTTTTGGGGCTTCTAGTGATTCCATACCAACATATATTATTCATTAAAATTTCATTTTATTGTAATTTTAGTATTTTTTCACATGGAGGATTATTTTTGTCTTGAGGGTATGGACCTTGATTATAATTTCATTGTAAATCCTTTATCTTTTATCTTATTCATGGGATAACTTTCAATTATGCCAATATTTTAATTGATATTCTTGAAAGCCTAACCACAATCAACAACTCCTATTTCTATAATAATTTTTGTTTCCAATATTATTTTGGATACTAGTGTAGTTTTTGAATGATATATCATAGTTCCATTACATCTTTTCAAGAAAATGGTTGTTTGAAATATTCCACTACTCATAGACTTTCTTGTGTAAGTGGCCATAGACACATCATTTTACATCATTATGGAAAAAAACATACATCACATTGACGTCTATTTGAATCTCAATGGATCACCAATAGCCCTTTAAAAATACCCAAGAATCCTTTTGTGAGTCACAAGGATGTGATCTTTTTGAGTGAACACAATGACCAAAAGGAATAAACATCCAACTATTTTTCTATCACTTGAAGTCACATAGTATGCATAACCTAAAAATTTCTTCAGACCACATGTCGTCATTATAATATAATCTATTTGATTCAACCCAATGCTCAAAAGGAATTCCTAGAAGGCTTATCACATGACCCACAAACTTTTAGATACTCAAACACCATTGGATCAAAGGTCGACATGTTAAGGCATGTTGATATCTATTCATCCATGTCATAGCGCATCAACCCCAATATAATTGTGAGACATATCCTATATATGATGGCCTCACACACATCATGGACTTCTATGATAGACACCTTCTCTATACCCATGGTCAACTGCATATCCTATGTTGCATAATCTACGGAGGTCTCCACCCACAATGAGTGGTCAATACCACCACAATGGATTTTCCTATATGGACATGAGAAGGATGGCTGTATTGGGTAACCACAATAAGATACATCACAAAAAAACCTACACTATACCTTTCGAAAACCTCTATCACCACATGTGAACCATTTTCCCCAAAAAATTGTAATAACCATCTACCTCATCCAGAAAACCCCCATCACCTCACCTCTAGTTATTAATATAACCCATAGTCACATAGGTATTTCCCAATATATTCCCATATAACCATCTTAGTGATCACATAACGAAATAATTTCCATACCTGCCATCATCATACCAAATAGAAAATAGAGTTATAAATCGAACCTACCATTCCATAATTGGCTCCAACATACCATTTCACACATGAAACTACCATCTACTATTTTTTAATAACTATAAAAATCTTAAGAAGATAATAAATGGTCTCCCTTAAATCATCCCTCTCAAACCTATTTACCATAAAACACATAAAACACATATAAATTTTGGAAAAATATATGTAGAACATTCCCTATAATCATACATGCCTACTCATAGAAGAATGAACAGAAATTTGATTTCAAATATGAAGAATCGAAAAAGGTATATGAAAAATATAAAAATATGGCATAATATTCATAAATACTTCAACAACTCAATTAAATGATACAAATAGTAGAATAATTGATATATAACGTTATCCTTTCCCTAAGATAAATCCAAATTCTAATTATTCCAAGATCAATAAGGAAACGAATGTGATCCCTCACTATGGACTTAGAATGAAGGAGAAGGAAGAGTATGATGCAAGCTCAGTCGAATGTCCAACCATAAAACCTAATGTTAATATCAAAAGAAACAATTTTTTTCTTTCTCTTAGAAGAATTCATAGGGTGAACTGTATGTTCATTTCATGGGTCATCTGGACCACCCCCACCTCTTTATAAATATTTTATTCCATGGAATATAGTGCCACGTTGTAAATGGATATAGACCATCATTATTCTCTCAAACCTCTTCCATGTACACTATTGGCCCCCAAAGCGTATAAATCCATGAAAAAAACTTTTTCCTTGCCATATCCCCAATATATAATTGCTCATCCCTATGATATTTTGTCAATACAAAGACCAAAACTCTTCTCCATCTCTAGTGATCATTCTTCATTGTCCCAAAATTCGATATGGCATTGAATGCAGATATATCATTCCCACAATCCCATAATACACCAACAACTAAATATAATTAATTGATCCCTGTTGTGGGACCCCCCCCCCCCATAGGAATTACCAACCCGATCACTTCCCGACCCATGGTCTCAATATCCTGGTGGTTCCACACTAACCATCATCCCAGAACAACCATATTAGAACCATCATAAACCATAATTTCCCATATACCATCATATTATCATTTCATAATCACACCATACATGAGACCATAAAATACCACCTCACACTAAATTCTCATACAAGTCCTTCATCACTCTAGATACCCACATATTAACCACACTATTTCAATTCACTTGTCACACATACCCCTTATGCACCACATATTAACCACACTATGTTAATTCACTTATCGCTCTAAACTCTCATATATTTGTGACCATTTTGATTCAAGTGAAAAAAATTAAATTTCTCCACCAAATAAATTGAAATGGGTTAGTTGGAAGAGTGGTTGTCATATGAAGATTGAAATAGGGAATACTATGTTCTGTTACATTCTATTGTTGGAAGAGTATTCTGTTTTTATGTTAAATTTTTATATTCTATTGAATGTGTTTTTCTATTCTGTTTTGTGTGTTGTATGTCGATGTACGCAATGGAGGGGATTCTGGATGGCTGGTGTGTGGAATTCTGGTAATACCCTATACCAACAGTTTTAAACCGTTGGTATTGTGTTTAATAGAATTTCATTACCAAGATTTTTAATAAACCATTGGAAAAACTCTACCAATATTTTAAAAACCATTGGAAAACAGTTTAATTATTTAATATACTAATGGTTTATTAATCGTTGGTATAAATCGATACCAACGATTCTTCTGAAATCGTTTGTATATTGAAATCTATACTACTTTATACCAATGGTTTTGGTATAACCATTGGTATAGGTATATCTCAATTCCATACAAAACAATGGTTTGGAAAAGCATTGTTATAGGGTATACAAATGGTTCTCTAATTTATACAAATTTTTTTAATCCGTTGGAATATACTACCTTTCCAGTAGTGGGAGTTACACAATTAAGAGGTAATGTCTTCTCTTAAGCTCTTTAGTTTCATATCCATTCCCCACACCCTATAATTTTCTTATTTTTTGATTACATAACAACACAGGTATCTTAAATATAATAGGATGTTTTAATTTTAATTTTTTTATCTACAATTACACACACCTCGATCTAATGAAATATTTACATAATGTTTCTGTGTACGGTGAACTACTACCTAAAAAAATGATGATTTTTAATTTTTACTTTTACCAATTCTCATGGTGGAAATTATGATGGAAACTCTATTAATATATGTTATATATTATATTTATTATCTCTTCACACTTCTATAATTATTTTATAACACACACGTTTAGTACTTTCATATTTACATTAATATGATAACATTGCTAGAGGAAATGTGGACCAAAAAACCCCTCAAAGTGATATGATACATTCACACGATAGATGGAATTTATAAATAATGGTTATAATTAATCATATGAGACATACAAAACATATATATTATTTTCAGGACATAATTACAATTTTGGAAATATAATATATGTAATGCCCTGACCCCAGAATCCAGGAGTCAGTGCATTACCTTATTACATTTCTAGGATTAAAAGAAATGAAATACCGAAGGAATTTTTAGTTTAGTAGTCTTGAAGAAACTAGATACATATATGTAACTCGCATTACATTGGGAAGGTAAAAAAATACAATACATAATAGAAACTAATAAACTGCATCCAGGAGAACTCAATAAATAGTCCCCTCTTCATAACTGGATAAAGATAAAAAAATGATAGGGGTGAGATAAAATTTTCAGTAAGGGTTACAAATATCTTAAGAATGAATCAAAAATAACTAAATCATAAATAAATTGGCATAATCAATATGGCAAGGTGAATAAATGAAAAACACATTCCATTATTAAACTGATAATTAAATTGTATCTATTGATTTTATCATAGTGGAAACCTCATGGATAATAATAATTGATAATGAATAAAGATAATGATTATTAATTGGATTTCATCAATCTAGAACATGATACAACTATACTATCAAAATGGTTTAATTTTGTGTTCAAGAACCCGTCCGATTTTTGGAAACAAACTTGAAGGGTTTGTCGCCAACTGATTTGTCTCATGAAACCTATTGATGCATAGGGGGGATATAGAAGGCCCCTATCTTCACAAAAATTCCAAGTAATTCTTTATACATAAATTTAATACAAGTAAAATATGCCTTCTAAATATCCGTATAGAGTATAGGATACAGATACATCCATATTTCCTTTGTTAAAACAACCTTCCAAATAAACATTTATTGTTAAAGGGTGTATGACTTAAGAAAATATTCATATCCATGAAACCATAATATGGATATATATTATATTTATAATTTCAAAAGAAAAATTATCTCCAATGGTTAGTGAATACACTACATAATAATAAATAGGTTCACAATACTGAGTAACTGACAATGAAATATAAATTGAGACAAAGTCCCTAACTACATTGTAATCAGTTGAGTCATACGACCAAAAATTAATAAAAAACCAAATGAATCATAGAATACCATGAATATAAACAGAATAAGGATAATATATACCAAATGTAAATAAAAAATACACCATATTCAAGAAATAATTGGTGAATAATGGAAATCTCAAAAAATTAAAAGTGTGATAAGAAGCCCCCTACAATGATCGTTTCATTAGAGTGAGGATAAATCAACGAAATAATTAGGCCTGAAAAATATAAACAAAAAAAATATAAGGGTAATGGTTGTATAAAGAAATCATAGTTAATTCACATATATCCTTTAGAAAAACATAACTAATGACAATGATGTTTTACTCAGTGAATGGAAATGGAGGTAAGATATCCCATACAATATGCCCTAAGGTGTTATCAATTGATATTAATGTCCTAAATAATCAAATTCATCTTCATTAATTAATAATTAAAGAACCTTCTATAAATTTATTTTTTATATTTTAACCTTATGATGTTCTTCCATGGCCTCTTGATGGGTTTAAGAGGTTCAATTTTATTGTTTTGGAAGCATTTATTTCCATGTTTTCATGATTTGTTTACTTGTATTTATGAATGGAAGTTCTTTTGAAATGTGTTTAAACATCCAGAATTATTAATATAAATATTATTTGTGACATTAAAAATATTTAAATGATCTTATAATGAATTTGGGTTATGTACCATGTGGATGACTCATTAGATAAAAATTAATTAAAATTCTTGGATTATCATGGCGGTTTTGTGCATAATGAACTTGATTTATATCATAATTTTATATTATAAGTTTTTAAGGATTATAGAACATTTAATAAGGTAAAAAAATTATATTATGATTTTATTCAAACATTAAAAAAATTTCATGACCAGCATTGAAGATCGTAATAGAAATTGAAAACTCGTCGTCATTGAATGTGATAAATTAACACATATCGAACAGAATATTCATATTTAGTATAAGAGGGGGTGGAAAAGGAGATGATGATGAAATATTCTACTATAACAATAAAATTATATTCCATTTATGGTATGGTAATTATAATAGAATTTGGATTTGAGGAGTTTTGGAGAGAGAAACAAAATAACTGAACTTGGAAAAAAATTGAAAGAAAAGGGAAGAAAGTTTCCCATATTCGATACTCCTCCTTCAAAATATCATTAAGGCCTTTGTTTTTGGCCTTTTGGTGAGACCAAAAATTATTAGAAGTGGGGGGGATTCTGATGATTATTTAGTAGAGCTTAGGCAAGGCTCAAATCTTGATTGGTGAGGGAGGAAGTGGGTGTGAGGGGTGCTTTATATAGTGGAGGGGAGGGGGGATTTTAAATTATTTTAATATTTTTTCTCAAGAAAATGAATAGTCATGAATAAAGTGATAAAAATATTAATAATTTCATGTGAGTTCAAACCAAGTTGTCTTACATTATCCTTTCATCACCATTGATTTAGTAAAACAATAATTTATCATCTATCGCAATTTACCATATTTTACTATTCCTAAAAATTCAAGATTTTTGGAAAAATACCCATAATTCATTGTTACCATTTTTCAATGTGTAGAATTAAAAAAATGAACTGATATTTTTGTAAATAATTTTCTCAATATTATTAATTTAATTTCTAAAGAGAATAATATTTTATTCAAAAATAAAAATTTAAGATCTATAACTCACTTTTAACACCTTGAAAAATTAATCAACATCTAATTTCATAATAACCATAAGAGTGTTAAATAATACTATGATTTAATATTAATAAGTTTCATATTACTAATCATATTATATTTTTATGGGTGTGTTACTATTCAACAAAAAAACAAGTTGGTTCTATCAGACTCCAAATAACTTACTGATCACTAACGTAGATGGCAGATTTTATGAATTCAAACCCAAGAAGTAAAATTTTTAATTTTAATAGATAGGTCATGAATTTCTTCTATAAATAATAAAGTTTTGTTTCATAGAGACTTATTTCATCAAATAATATAGGCTATTAAATAAATTGAAAGTATATAAGGGAAAACATACCATAACATATCTGGGGTGTAATATTATTCCCTCCTTTGAATCTTTTGTCCTCAAAACATTTCATGTATATTTCTCCCTAAAAAGATATGTGTGGTTCTTCTTCATAACATCCCTAGGTTCCCATGTTTCTTCCAACATTTTACGGTTTCTCGAAAATACCTTTACTATTCATGTTGTCATTTTTCTTAATACCTTCTCCCTTATGTCAAGAATATTGATAGGCTCTTCATAGTACAAAAAATCAGAATCTATCTCTATATCTTCATATGTGAGTACATGTGTTGGGTATAGCCTATATTTCTTTAACAACGATATGTGGAACACATTATAAACATTAGATAGACTTGGTGTCATAGAAAAATGGTTAGCTACAACTCCAATTCTTTCTAGAATTTTGAATAGTTCGATATACCTGTGGTTCAGCTTCTCTTTCTAACTAAACCTTAAGACACTCTTCCACAGAGATACTTTTAGAATGACATGATAACATACATGATATTCCAAATCCTTTCTTCGGTTGTCAGCTTAACTATTTTTTCTACTTTGTTAAGCCTTAATATGTGCTTGAATTTTCCTTACCTTTTTAGTTGTATCTTTAGTATGTTTTGGTCCTATTTTTTTCTATCACCAACCTCAGAGTATCCTTCGGTTTGGGGGTGATAAGAAGTACTCATATAAAGTTCAGTATACAAATACACTTGGATACGTTTCCATAATATTGATGTGAAATTGGGATCTTTATCGGACATAATCGATATAGGTGAAGCATGATGTCTTACAACATCATTTATATAAAGCCTTTCCAGGTGCTCAAGTGGTAAATCATATCTTATAGAAATTAAATGTGCAGACTCTTTAAGATGGTCATCAATAACACATATTGCATCATTCCTTCTAGGTGTCCTCGATAGTCCTTTGACAAAGTCCATTGTAATGTCATCCCACATACATATTGAAATAGGGAGAGGTTGAATTACCCCTCTAGGATTTTGTCACTCAACCTTCACATGTTGAAAAACTAGACACCTTGACACATAGTTAGAATTTTCTAACTTCATGTTATCCCAGAAAATGTTCCTTCAGATCTCTATACTTTTTAGTGCCACCAAGGTGTATAGAGAAATTTAATCTATGATCATTTTATAATAGTTCTTTTTTGTCTCATGTACTAATGGAACACATAACCTCCTCCCAAATTTTAGAACTCCATCCACATTCACAAATTCTATCAATATTTCATCCTTAGAAGTTTTAACATTCTTTTGGAGATTCTTATCATCAGATTGAGAGATTTTTATCTTCTCTAGTAAATCTAGTTATGAAATCATCTAAAATTCGAAGGATGTTTCCCCTTCTTAGTAATTACCATATTCAAATTTAGTAGATCCATGAATATTAGATATCTATCAATACTCATTTGGGTTAAGAGTCTATGATATTTTCTTTTTAAGGCATATCCTACCTTATTTTACTTTCTTGGGTGGTAGTTTATTGAACATTAATACTTTTTTATGTAACTCAATCCATATCCATTTCCTCGGGTAGAGTTCTTTCTATGTAAAAATATATTTCAAACTCATTGGATCTGTATATATCTCACATCTTTCACCAAAGAGATAATGTTTCCATATTTTTAGAGAAAACATTACAACAACTAACTCAAGATCATGAGTTGTGTAATTCTACTCATGAGCTATCAACTGCCCTGATTCATAAGAAATAACTTTATCAATTTTCATAAGGATGCAACCAAGTCCATTATTTGATGCATCACATTATATCACAAATACAACATTTCCATATGGAAGATTCAAAATTATAGAATTGTCCTATATTATTTTAAATTATTCAAATAATTATATACATTATTTCGACCATAAAAACATAATACCTTTACGTGTGATCTTTGTTAGCTGGTTAGGCAGTTGGGAAAATTCTGCATGAAATGTTGATAGTAACATGTTAAGAAAATAAAACTACATACCTCAGTTATGTTCATTAGTGTGGGACATTTTTGGATTTAATTTTTCTTGGAAGGATTAAATAAGATTCCTTCCATAGAAACAATATATCCAATAAAATAAACTAATTGAATCCAAAATTCACACTCTCAAAACTTCCAATATAATTCATTTCTTCTTAGAGTTTTCAAAATAATCTGCAAGTGATTCTTATGGTCTTCGTAGCATTTAGTGTATACACATATATCATCAATAAATAACACAACAAATTCATCAAGATATTCCTTGAAATATATAATTGTTATATCCATGAGAATAGATGGTTTATTATTTAGATTAAAATGCATTACTATAAACTATAAATGCTAATACCTAGTTCGAAATGTTGTCGTTGGAATATCTTCTTTCCTCACACACAACTGATGATATCTAGATCGAAGGACAATCTTCGAAAAAATTTGGTCTCCAAGAAGTTGATCAAACAAATAATTAATGTGTGGAAGAGGATAAATTCTATTTATTGTAATAGAATTGATTTCCCTATAATAAATTCATAGACATATGGATCCATCTTTCTTATTAACAAAGAGGATCGGGGCTCCCCGTGGAGAAACACTAGGTCGAATAAATATTTTGCCACTAAATTTATCTAGTTTCTTATTTTGATATAGTAATACCAATATGAACATTCTATTTGGACTCATTGATATATGTCTTGTACTAGGAATTAAGTCAATAGATTATTCAACTTCCTACTCTAGAGGAGGTACAGGTAAATACTTCGAAAATACACCAATGTATTCTTACCCAATAGGTACGTCTTCATTTCTAATATTTCTTTCCTCACCCAAATATATCTTGTTCTCTTCTTCTCTAAGAATTTAATATAGTATAGCTACTTGGGATGGATTTAGATAAGAATCAGATGAAGATGTTTTGGCTCTAAAGACAATGGATTTAACACCATTCTCAAAAATTGTATCTTCCTTCTTCTCACAATAGATTTTCAGATCATAATTTGACAACCAATTCATACTAAGAATTATATCAATTTTAGTAATTGGAATGGTGATAAGGTTAGAAAACAAATAACATTTATGTGTCATGAGGGGGACTGGTCGACATTCCTTTGTTTCAATGATACATCTTCTAAGAGTTTTAACTGAAAAATCCTTTATTAAATAAAATTGGATATGACTAATTTTCTTCAAAAACTAGGAAGATATAAATGAATGCAATGATCCATAATATAATAATGCATTCACTATGTTTGAGGAAACAAATAAAGTACCTCCCACCACATCATTAGGAACTTCAACCTCCGCTGTTGTAATCGCATAAGCTTTCCCCTACACTTGTGGCCTTTTCTGAGGCAAGTTTCTTTGGAACTTAGGTCACTCATTTTTATAGTCCCCTATCTCTCTAAAATTATTGTATTGAAAATCATTGACATGTTTATTAACCTTACTTTAATTTGATCGATGACCCTTTCCCCACACTTATAGTATACTTCCATGTCTTTCAAGCATTTCCCAGGATGATTCTTTCTAAATTTCTCACATAGTGGGAATTTCTTCCTTCCCTTGTTCTTCTTTGTCACTTCACCTTTTCCATGGTTATCAGGGTACTGCTTCTTATCTTGGTATCCCTTGAAAAAAATTGATCTAGAAAATTCATTCATTATTTTGATGCCACATAATAAAATTTCATTATATGATAAAAATGTTTGAGAATCCACCTTTGTTTGAAGAATTGGCTTAAGTCCTTCAAAGAAAGGATAAATCATGTCTTCTGAATCTCATACGCAATCTATAGCATATTTGGCTAATCATGTGAGGTTAGCCTCATACTCCACAATTCTCTCATCTTCCCTTTTCATTAGGCTATGGGATTTACTCTTCATTTCAGTTTTTTCTTGAGGGAAATATTTATTGAAGAATATTTCCATAAAATTTCTCTATTCCATATTGTTTATTTATTCTTCCTCTATGGTATTCTTGATCAAGGACCAACATTGATCAGCATCACCTTTGAGGCAATATACTTCCAGTACTACCTTTTCATTTTCATTCCATCTGAATGTCGGAAATATCTTGTCATGGGATTTGATCCAATGCTCAGCTACCACCAGATTGGTAGTCCCAATATTAGATGGGGGCTTTTTCCACATGAAACGATCTAGTACATGTGTAGCATGATTATTCTTCATAGCCTGTGTATGTTTTCCAAATATGGTCATGATCTATTCTGCTCCAACATTTACTATGTTTACTTTCTCAGTGAGTAAATACCTATATTGTCCTCAAGTATTTATTCCCATTCTTCCATTAGGTCCCATTTTTAAATAATGGCATACACTATATTACGTTTTTAATCATAATTTATAATCACAACTAGAAAATTACTTAGAATTACTTTAAATTCTATGCATAGATAATCTCATAAACATTGTTTATAGGAGTAAAATTTACATTCAAATCATTCATAATGTCATGAAAAGATAATATGAATTATCCTAAAAATATATCATAGGAGTGTAAAACCAATATAAAAGGAAGGACCATTGTTGTGTACTAGAATACCCCAGGTCAAGCCTAAAACTCATGGCATGTGTTTTCACGCCTAGGTACATCTATGCCAGAGTCACATCTACTTGTTTGTATCTAGACAGAGACGTATTTGCTATAAATATCCATGTAATATATTCATTACCAAAATTCTAGGATTTTTTTGTTTCTTTATTCTCAAAGGATATCTTAGGTATTTGTTCCCTAATCTATGTTTTATAATCTAGTTTCCATGTTTTATACTAAACTTCATTTGATACCAACTATAACACACCGACCACATAAGCACAAATCTATATTATTACTTTATTACATATCCCTAACTAAAAGGAATGAAATCACAAAGGAATGTCCAGCTTAGAAGACTTCAAAAATCTAGATACATACATGGAACTCAGATTACATTGGTATGGTAATAAAATATAATACATAATAAAAACTAATAAAATGCATCCACGAGAACTCAATAATAAGTCTCCGCTACATAACCCGTTGAAGGTAAACTAATCAATGGGTCAAGCTAAAATACATAGTACATGTTACAAATAGTGGAATATTGAATAAAAAATAACCAGATCATAAAAAAATTGACATAATCAATATAGAATGGTGAATAAATGAAAAGCACACGCCACTAATAAACTGAGAATGAAACTACGTCTATAGATTTTTTCAGAGTGAAAACCTCATTGATAGTAATAACTGAAAATGAATAAAAATAGTTCTTATTAATTGGATTTCATGTATATGTAATATGATACCACTATACCGACAATATGGCATATGTCTGTGGGTAGAACCCTAATTGATTTTTAGAAACAAACTCGAAGGCTTTGTCACCAAATGGTTCCTCTCATTAAACATGTAGATGAATAGAGGGGCGATAGCAGGTACCATACATCATATAATTTCCAAATAATTATTTATAAATATATTTAATAAAATTAAAATATCTTCACAATATCCGTATAGAGTAGATGATACATATTCATCAATATTTTATAGTTAAAACAACATTTTAAATAAACACTTTTTGTAAAACAGTGTACAGGTTAAAATAATAATAATATCCATGAAACCAAAATATGGATATATAATATATTTACAATTTAAAATGAAAAATGACCTCAAATGGGAAGTGGATACTCCAAATAATAAATATTACACAAACAATGCCATGTAATAAACAATGAAATGGAAATTCAGACAAAGTCCCTTACCACATTGTAATCAATAGATTCGTATGCCCAAAAATTAATAAACACCAAATGAATAATCGAAAACCATGAATATAAAAATAATCATGGTAATATATATCAAATGTAATTAAAAAATATACCACATGAATGAAATAATTGGTGAACAATATAAATCTTAAAAACATAAAAGTGAGACTAGAAACCACTTACAATGATCGTTTCATTAGAGTGATGATAAATCAAGGACATAATTATGTGTGAAAAATATAAACCCATAAAACATAACTGGATAGGTAGTATAAATTAATTATAGTTCATTAGCAAATATATGTTTAAAAAAACATAACCAGTGACAATAATTCTTAACTCAATGAATGTAAATGGAGTTAAGATATCTCTTACCTTATTTCTGAAGGTGTTCTCGATTGATCTTAAGGGCCTGAATAATCAAATATAGAATTATTAATTAAGAAAAAAAATACATTTATTTGGGATTTTATAAACTTATTAGGTTATTTCATGGACTTTTTATGGGTTTAAAAGGTTCAATTTAATTGTTTTGGAAGCATTGTTTTCCATGGTTTTCATGATCAGTTTACTTGTATTCATGAGTAGTGGTTTTTATTGAAATGTGTTTAAACATTAAGAATTGTTAATATTTATTATTAGTGACATTAAAAAAATTTATAAATGATCTTATAATTACTTCGGGTTATATAATACGAGGATGAATCATTAGTAAAAAGTTAATTACAAGAGCGTGGATTATCTTGGCGGTTTTGGGTATAATGAACTTGTTTTGTATTATTATTTTATATTTTGAGTGTTTAAGAATTAAAAAATATTTCATATTGTAAAATACATATATTAGGATCTGTTGCAACCATTAAATGTTTTCATGACCAGTTTTTAAGATATTAATATTAATTTAAAACCCATTATCCTTGAATGTGATAAATTAACACATCTCGGATGGTATTTTCATTTTTAGTGTAAGATGTGGGGGAAAATGGAAATGGTGATGAAATAATCCCCTAGATTAATAAAATTAAATTCCATTTAAGGTACTTTAATGATCATAGAATTTATATGTTAGGAGGTTAGGAGAGAGAAACAAAATAATAGAACTTGTAAACGAATCTCAAAGAAAAGGGAAGAGTGGTTCACCTCTTGAGTACTCCTCCTTGATAATCCTCTTAAGGCATTTTTGGGATTCTTGGTGAGTCCATTAGTTCTTGGATGTGGGTTTAGGTCTTGGAAAGTGTATTTGGTAGAGCTTAGGCAAGGATCAAATCTTGAGTGGTGTGGGAGGAAGAGGGGGTGAGGGGTGGTTTATATAGTGGAGGGGAGGAGGGATTTCACATTATTTTAATCATTATTTTAATACTTTTTCTCAAGACTATGAATAGTCTTAATTAATGTGATCCAAAATAGTAATAATTTTATTGGAGTCAAAACCAATTGGGATTACATCATCCTTGCATCACATATGATGTAGTAAAACAACTATTTAGCATTTATCCTAATTTATCGTATTTTACTATTCATAAAAAATTCAAGAATTTTTGGAAAATCCAAAAAATTCACCCAAAACATTTCTTGATGTGTATAATTCAAAAATGAACTCCATATTTCATAACTAATTTTATAAATATTAATAATTAATTTTTAAATAAAATTATATTTTATTCAAAATTAACATTTTTAAATCTATAACTCTTTTTTAAAAACCTTGAAAAATTATTCAACATCTCATTTCCTTATAACCATAAGAAAATAAAATAATAATACGATTTAATATTCATAATGGTCATGTTACTATTCATATTACTATTCATAAGGGTATGTAAATATTCACCAAAAAAACAAGTTGGTTCTATCAGACTCCAAATAACATACTGATCACAATAGTAGATTACTATTTTTCGAAATTCAAAATAGATAAGTGGAATATTTAAGTTTAATGGCTAGGTTATTACATTTTCTTATAAATAAACAATAGTTGTTTCACAGAGACTCAGTGCTTCAAGAAATATAGGCTATCTAATGAATTAAATGTATTTACATGAAACATACAAGAAAATTTCATGGGTGATAATATATATATATATATATCATTTTCTTTATTACCCTTTCACTCACTAAAAAGTGATAATTTTGTTCGTGGATGTGAGGACAACCGCCCCTTCGACAAGATTCGATTCCTTTTAAGTCACAATAATTCTATATAAAAGTATATATGATTAAATAACATATTATTTGTTATATAATGATCCTTCTATAATGATATTTTGTTAATTACCTTCTTTCTATAATGATCATTGAAAAATTGGAATGTTACTCATGTGTACGTACGACTTATCGTATCTATGATTGTAATATTGATTATTTTTACATAACCATAATTAAAGATTGTTTTTAAAAGTATAATTGATGTATAAATATGATAATTATTTCATAATAATTATTCTGTATATGTTATATAATGATCCATTTGACCATAGTTGACCTACCAATGGTTATTAACACATGAACTGAATTTCGTCAAAAACCCCCAATGTAAACATAATTATTTTAGTAGTTGAATAAAACATTGTAAAAACAGAAATAAAAGTAATGATAAACAAGAAAAATGTTATCAAAAAATTAGAAATTAAAATTATTTTATTATATAGTAATTTAAAGGGAGTTCACCTGAAAGGAAACTCAAGGTAAGGGATTCTCAACTCACCTTTTTTACAATTGTGAGATAAAATTCATGTACACCACTTACATATTTTGTGGGGTGTATCTACTACAAATTTTTTTATTATATATTTAATCTTTTTTTCTTCATAGTATCATTAACACTAATTTAATATTATTCCACAATGAGGCTTATGATTTATAATTTTTCAAAATGATATGGGACATTTTGGAAATTCTAAATATTATTTCCATCAACAACAACTTTAATGATCATTGAATGGAATTTCCATTCGAGGAAATTTTATGAAAACCTTTCAATAAAACCATTCATTTTATCTCCTCTGATTATTCATGGCCATTTTCAAGTAGTAGTACAATTTTTCATTCTTTAGTTATAACAATTTTTAAGGAAATGGTTTTAAGAAAGCCCAATTTTGTATCTCTCTTTAGTTGGATATCATCTTTTCATCTAAAAACCATGTTATCTTAAAATATTTTCAAAAAAACTTTTAAAATGACTTGTTAAATAATTTTTTACCATTTTTGTATTTTACCAATGTTTTCAAAGGAATCTTCTTGTCACTTTCTGACCAAGAGTTTTTACAAACACTTTTTATCTTGTAAAAAGAATGTTTCATTTTAACTCATACGATATGTAAGGATTTACCCACTATCATTTCTTTGAAAACGAATTTTCATTTTTAGAAGGTTTATTTTTAAAGAATTTTTTTTGAAAGGTATTTTTAATGAAAAATATTTTCAAAACGTTTTTAAAAAAAATATATTTTCCTCATGAATGTTTTTAGAATATATTTATGTATTATTTATATTAATAAATTAAAAAAACACTTCATTTTACTCCACATAGGGTATGTTATATTGATACCATACTCAATATTCCTATGTACTGTTTATGTTCACTTTGGAAAATTACAGTACTCACATCCACTTCCTTGATTCCTTTCCCCCCATGAAATATTTAATTTAATATGATCATCGAACAATGAATTTACCCTAATTATACATATCATTAACTAGGGATATTACTATTTCCTAAACATTATATAATTTTACATATAGTGTCTAGTTTGAAATTTATTTGATTATTTGAGGAAATATTGATAATTCAATATTCTTTATTCAATATGGTTATTTGATAAGGAATGTTATTTATTTCCATTATTCAATATGAGGATTTTTTTTACTAGTATGACATTGGTGGGGCCTGGTTATAGATACCCCCTTGATAAACCAATAATCTCATGGGATAAGTTTGTTGTCTCTCCCCATTAGATGTGTTTTAACCAGGTAGGTAAACCATTTAGTGAATGGTATTGACGGCACTGGTTCTATGTACCTAGAAAACATGGTATCCAATAATTAATAATTTCCCTAATTTATTTTTATTTATTATTCATCCATGAGAATTTTCATTGATATATCTAATGATAAATTGAATTTTTCAATTCATTGATAAAATTTCATGTGTTTTAGTTTCATACAATTCCATATTTAATTTTTATTATCTAGTTACTTGAATGGCATGTGTTTTTAGTTATTTACATGGACATATTGACTATTCTATTTTATTCATTATTTCGTCCACTATATTTTTCCCTTGGTGAGAATTTATTCTCACCTTTATTATATTTTGTTCCCTAGTAATATAATAAGTGTACTATGAATGTTATGAAGGGATTTACAGGACTGATTAGTGTTATCCTCCAAGTTGTTTATTTTATAAAGAAGAAAAAAATTATGTTGTAATTAATGTATTCATTTTAGATACAAGTTTCATTTATATATGAAATTTTCTAAGACTACTAAACTGATCGGTCCATTGGGGATTTATTCCATGTAATCATGCCAATGTAATTATTATCAGACACCAACTATGGGCTATCTAGGTTAAGGTCTCTATAGTTGGTATTAAAGGATGTTTATTAGAAACTATAGGAACAAGATTTAGGAAAACATTGGTTAGTGAACATAATCTTAAGGAGAATTTGATGATAGGTATAGATGAAAACCCTTGAATTTTGGTAATATACATATTATGTGGGCATTTCTAGAAATAAATTCATATCTTTATTCTATAAGTGGATGTGGTTCTATCATAAATGTACCTAATAATAACAACTACTATATGGTGTTTCATTCCTGACTCGGGATAAACTAGTATATGGCAAATGACCTTACTGTGCACCTTATTTGACACTCTTGGGGTATATTCATAGGATAATCCATTTTTTCATTACAAATCATTATAATGAATTTGAATGGATAATGATAACAAATAAATAAGGTTAAACCTATGGTGTTTTATATAGAAAATATTTTGTCATGATTTAAAAATCATAGAAAGGATATTCCGGATAAACTCTAGACTAAGGAAGGATCTATGTGTAAATAAGTGGATGAAGTATTTTTTCATTAAGTTTGTATTGAAAACTATAGTTATAGGTATATTTAATGATTAAATTTAAAGGATTTATAGTAGATTTATTTTTAAAAAATTATATTAATTTGGTTTTATAAATGGTAAACTTTTATTTCAGTTGACAACCAATCAAACCCCGCAAGGCCATGAGTCCTTAACCCATGACCAAAGGATAATAATGGTTCTACACAAACCATTGACCTATGTAATGTACTAGTTAATTTTTCATTTCTTTTAGTTAAACAATTTTTACAAAAAATTGTAATGATTAACAGATAGTATCAATTTGGAGGATTATAGATTAATATATGAACTATATTGGTTTTAGAATATTTTTGAACGGAACTTTTTAGAATTTTCACGCTTTTAATGTCCTTAGAATTCATTAAAAGTTTCTTTTAGTGATTCAGGCATAAAAAATAAATTATTGGTAATTATTTTCTAGGAGTAAAGGATTGAATTATAATTTGATCAAAGATATACCAAAATATAGAAATATTTTATGAAAATAAAACCTACTATGTAGGAATATTTACTTATATTCCTGGTTAGTAAAATAATTACCCCACATTAGGAAAATGACTTCAAAATAATATTTGGTCTAAATACTGTAATTTCTATTGAACTGATGTCTTCTAAATCATCACATATTTTTAGATTTGCGTCCCCAAACTTTTTCTTTCATCATTCACTAGTTTGTGATTGGTGAACCCACTCACTCCTTATAAATATTTGAAAATACTACATTTTAGTTAAAAACTACCTTTTCATTTAAATATTTATTAATGTTCAATTTTAAATTAAATTATTTTTAAAGTCATAGTAGATCTATTATAAATCAAATAATTCATTCTATTTTATATTAATCAATTTCATTTTGAAATATAATATAAAAACATAACAGTGATTTGAACATTTTTCTACTAAACCAAGTTTATTCATCCATCTATGAGATAAACATTAATATTAATTTTTCCTCTTCTATGAATTGAATTTACAAAAATGTAAATACTCCATTTTAATAAAGATTATATTTTTATTCTAATAAGATCAACTTAATTTTTGACAAAAATGAATTGTGAATGTGATTAAAATTAATTATTGTATTTAAGGTTTAATTAGGATTAAAATAGACTAAACCAAAAATTTAAGGGCTCAAATGACATAAACACTTTTCAAACACCCATTTGATGTACATAATTAGGAAATAAACCTTTTATTATTGATTTTGGTTTGTTGATTATGTCTTTTTTTAGGTAATAACATGTATACAAAAAACATGTTTCCAAAAATTCCAAGTGACTCCTTTTCCTTCCCTATAATAGGTCACCACCTCCCCCCATTACTAACAAATATCAAGACACATTGTCTCGAACAAGATCATTAAATATTTATCCCCAAAATACCTCCCTTCATCATAAGAATCTTACACCTATGAAAAAATAAATCCAAGGATGCTTCTAAATCAAACAAAAAGGAGTTAAATGATTGAAAGGTAACATCTTCTTTGAAGATCTCTAGTTTTATTTCCATTATTCACTCCATATAGTATTATTATTCTATGATTACATAAAAAACAAAATATCTTGAATATACTATTATTTTATTTATTTTAATATTTTGACTTACACTTACAAACACCTCTATGTGATGGATAACAAACATATTGTTTTTGTGTACGATGAATTACTGCCTCATGAAATGATGATTGTTCATTTTTCCCTTACAAACACTCATGGAGACCATTATGATGATTACTATGTTTATATATGTTATATATGATATTTATTATGTCATTATACATCATTAATTATTTTATAACACTTAAATTTAATACCTTCCATTTTACATTAATATGATAACATCATTTGAGGAAGTGTGGACTACCACCCCCTCAAGGTGATGTGATTCGTTCACATGACACATGAAATGTATAAATGATGGTATTAATTAAAAATGTGAGACATAAAAAATTATATGATATTCCTGACATAATTAACTTTCTATAAATATAATGTATATATATATATATATCATTCTCTTTATAACCCTTTCACACACTAAAAAGTGATAATGTCGATTGTGGACGTGTGGATTACTACCTCTATGATATGATGTGATTCCTTTTAAATTGAAATAATTATATATATATAAGTTTATGTGATTAAATAAAATGGTATTTATTATATAACTATCATTCTATAAATTTATGGTGTTACTTACATTCTTTCCATAACGATCATTTAAAAATTGGAATGTTACTAATGAGTATTTACGGCTTACCATCTCCATGATTGTAATGTCGATTAATTTTTCATAATAATACATAAATATTGATTTTAAATGTATGATTGGTGAATAAATATGATAATTATTTTATGATAATTATTCTAGAGAAGTTATATAATGATCTGTTTGACCATAGTTGGCCTACTAAAGTGGTTTTTAACACATGAACTGAATTTGGTCAAAATAACAAACGTAAAAATAATTTTTTCAGTAGTTTTATACCACATAGTAAAAAGTTAAATATCATTAATGATAAACAAGAAAAGTGTCTTCAATAAAGTATAAAGTTAAAATAATTTTATTATATAGGAATTTAAAGGACGTTCCCCCAAAAGAAAATTCAAGGTAAGAAATTCTTGCCTCATCTTTCTACATCTATGAGATAAATGTCATGTACAACACTAACATATTTTGCATGGATTATCTATTTCATATTATGTTATATTATATGTTAAATCCTTATATCTTCATGGTGTCTTAAACATTCATTTAATATTAATCCTTTATGGGGGTTGTGATTTAAAACGGTTCAAAATGGTACAGAACACTTTGTAATGTTTAAAGATTATTTTCTTCAATAAAACTTTTAATGATAATTCAATGGTTTTTACATTTGATGAAATTTTATGATAATTTTTTAATAAAACCATTAATTTTATCTCCTTTATTTTCTTGATGACCATTTTTAAATATTAGTACCATATTCCAAGTATTTGGTAATCAAAAGTTTTTAGAAAATTTTATTCATAAAATTTGACTGTTTATCTCTCTTTAGTTGAATAAAATTATTTTTTATAAAACTCATGTTTTATTAACAGAAATTAAATAATATTTTTAAAATGAGTGCATAAATATATTTTTACCCTTTTTTCATTTACCAATGTTTTCAATGAAATCTTCTTATATCATTTTGAACAAGGAATTTTTCTAATCCTTTTTATCATGAAAAGGAAATGTTTCTTTTTACCTCATACAAAATTTATGGATTTATCCTCTTATATTTCGTTGAATATTACTTTCCAAATTTAAAATTATTATTATTAAATATAATGTTTTTAAATGGTATTTTCAATGAAAAATATTTTCAAAACATTTTAAAACATAAAAGGATATTTTCATCAGGAATATTTTTATATGATATTTTTGTAATTTTTATATTCATCAATGAAAAAACCCCATTATTTAACAACAAATTTGGTATGTTGTATTGATAACATTCTGAATATTTCTTTCGATGGTTTATGATTTATTTGGACAAATATAGTATTCACTTTCACTTTCATGATTTATTTTCACCCTTGAAATATTCAATTTCCTTTGATCATTGAAAATTGAATTTATCCTTATTATCCATATTATTCATCATGGATATTATTATTGCCTAAATTTTATACCATTTTACATGTTCTGTCTAATTTTTTAGTTATTGGATTATTTGGGGAAATATTGATAATTCCACATTCTTCATTCAATACGGTTATTTGATATGAAATATTATTTATTTCCATTATTTAATATGAGGAATGTTTCGGACTAGTGAGACATGGGTGGGAACCAGTTATAGATAGCCCCTTGATGCAATGGTAGTCTCATGGGATGAATTAGTTGGATAGTGGCTTTAGATGGGTTTTTACCCAATATCTAAACCGCCTTGTGAAAGGTCTTGATTCTACTAGTTTTATATACCTAGGAAACAAGGATTCTAATAATTAAGAATTTACCACATTTAGTTTATGTTATTATTAATTCATGGGATTTTACTTCAATATATATATGGATTAATTTCATTTTTCAGTTCATTGATTAAATGTAATGTGTCTTAGTATCTTACATAGCCTTATTTATTTTTCCTTATCAAGTTATTTCAATGGTATTTGTGTTCAGTTATTTACCATTCCATGTTGACTATCTCATTGATTCATTATTGCCTCCATTATATTCTTCCCTTGGTAATAATTTGATCTCACCCTTACTTTGTTTCTTTACCCATTAATCCAAGAACTATGCTATTAAATATATGAAGGGATTTACTAGATATATTAGAATTATCCTTAAAGGTACAAATTTTTGAATGAAGAAAAAAATTATGTTATAATAACTGTATTCATTTGAAAACAAAATCTCATTTATGTATTTGGTTTACCAATAATTCTAAACTAGTCAAGCCTTCAGGGATAGATTCCTTGTAATCATGAAAATATAATAAGTAGTAGACACTAGATCTAGGCTATCTATGGTCAGGTCCCTACATTCACCCTCAACTGGTGATATCCAAATAGTAGATTAATCTTAGAAAACAAAATCACCCATATTAGTTGGTATAAAATACCCTATATTCTTGGAAATGGTAAGGGTTCCTGATATTAACATGATTCAACCTATATTAGACTATTAGTAGCCTCATAATGACATATTCCTTCTTGGAGAACAACACTAGAACACCCCACAGTGACAGACTAGGTCAGATAAAACCCTTATACATCAGATCATCTATTTGAATCATTAACTCTCGTAAATCAAATGTATCCATCCATAAAGATCCATCGAAATCATAGAATTTCCAGGCTATAAGTCTCTCTCAAACTTAGCATCACGTCAAGGGGGTATCATCACAACCTCCTTGGTAAAAATATACAATAACTCCCAAATGACCCTTAGGATATCCATTGTCTTGACCTCCACAATTTCCACTAAAAATCATCCCTCAAATAAACAAGGGACTCCACACTCTAACATCCCACCTGAAAACCCCTCTCACTAATGTAAACCACAAATTGTATATCCACATATGACAACATGACTCTACTCTATAAGAAGTGGATAATATTACACACCAAATAAAACCATTACATAAAAAAGATAACATCATATGACTGCAAATTTAGATAGAAAATATTCCCATGGTACTGATGTCGCTCCATCAGCAGTCTACACACCCAATACAGATAAAAAAGTGCACTAGCATCCAACTAGAATAGTCATCTCTATGGGAATGAAAAGCCTCTCTATTCCTAGACATATAGAATAGACAAGAGTGGGTGACACAAAAGAGTGTGAATATCCTAATTTAAACAAGACACAAACAAGGTTACCAAATAAACTGATCGTACCTATAACGATCTATATACCCTTGGTCACTTCCTCTACCATTGTGCACAACTGAACACACTAAGATCCTATGAATATATTATAAATACCACCTCCACAATAAATCTTAGGTTTAGGTGCCTAAATACTAGTATAATCCTATGGTCATCCTCTACCTACATCATCTCCCCTTGGTAGTGTGCAATCCTACTGCCCCTTCATCTGAAAGATCCCCACAAGAATCTTGTAACGTCTCAGATCCGGGTACCACTTAGTGGGTGCCCCGAACCCAGTTGGTCACACGACCTCAAGCACATTTAATCAATCTCCATAGGCTACTGACTAGCAATGAGGGACAAGGACTGATAGTGGAGAAACAATGACTCATTCGTCAAAGTGTATCGCAGTGGAATAAAATATATAAGCATACAACATTAGAAGCACTAAACAATATAAAACTAAAATAAAAGAGAACTAGTAGACATATATATTGAGATGCAGCATGTCCCAAATTCTACAAAACAACCAGAACAGGATACACTGCAACACAATACAACACAGCTCAAAGTACAAGGTATAACTAACAAAACAAAATAGTGCAACAGGAACTCAGTAGCATCGCAAGCCTAAGATGGGTCCCATTCTCTCCTACTCCTCTGCAACAATCATATACCTGTGTAGGGATCCTTGTCCCTATCAACACCTGCAACAATATAGTCTGTTTTGGCCGAAGACATGACCCAAACTCGGTGTGAGAAATAAATCCTATTAGGCAACCACCATAGGCCTGTGCCCAACATTCAGTTAAAATGTGAAAAAAAGTGGGTAGTAGTAAATCTAATAAACTAAGCAGTACTCAAAAGTAACTAACTTTACCAGTTATATTTCCATTTTTAATATTCATTTTACCATTCCAAGAATGTGCTTTAACCTGACAGGTACAACATATAAAAATCACCACAGTGAACATTCATGATAACACTATCCTCAGACATACAAGCCTTACCCTCAGGTAAGAAAAGTCGAAACCCACAGGTAATTCCCCATAGGCATAAAAGATATTACCCACATGGGTACAATTTGTTGCCCATAAGCACAGAATCTACTGCCCACAGGCATAAAAAATATTTCCCTCAGGATAAAAGAACCACTTCCCTCAGGCTAAAGGAAACATTTCCCACAGGCTAAGCAAGTTACCAAGTTGCGCCCAACACATAAGCAAGAAATTATATACAATTCATCTCAAGGAAATTTTAAAGAATGCTAAAATTTACGGTATACCCTCGGGTAACTTGGAAAAATAGCTAAACAGATGAATGCTCCCCAGGGGTGGTTATGGATCCAAGCAGTGATCCCAAAGAGTAGTTTAATATTTTTATTAGATTATCTATAAAATTCTAGATAGTTTTAAGAAAATTCCACAGCCATACGGCACTATAAACATGGGTTCGTAGCACAACAGTACACAAAAACACATAGCAGTTGGAATTTAAACACCAGACCACCTTCCTCGATCACCCTTGATTGGTATACGTGAGCGACACCTCCCGAAGAAAATGAGAACAGTGGAGATTTGATATCAACATAATCCCTTTGAAACTCAAATAACATCCCCTCAGGAAAGAATTGGTAAGAAACACACATGGATGAGGAAGAACTCACCTGAGTGGTTCCAAGGAGATCGACCACATAGGAATCGGGTTCCCGGTGTGTGGTCGGGAGATCCCCCTAGCTCTAGCCATCTCTCCTAATCTCCTCTAGTGTTATAATCTTCTTATATGAATAGAGGAGGCTACTGTCCATTTTATGTGAAAAAATAAAACTACACGGTGTTTACTCTCAAGTACACGGCATGTACTTTTCTCATTTAACTATTCCTCTGGCAGCTACCTTTTTCACCGCCAAACTGTTCACTTGCCGACATGGGTACACGGTGTGTATTCCAGATTACACGGCATGTACTATCGCTCAGCTGGCAGCTGCCTCCACCACGTTACTACTCACCTACCGACTGAATACACACCATGTAAATAACCTATAAATAGCATGTAGTCAGTTTCTACACCCTTCATTGCTGACAGGCCTACACACCCTGTGTACCAATCCCACATGGCCAAAGAACATGGGGTGTGGACAAGTGCATGATGTGTAGTCACAATTTTTGGGATTTTTCCACATCTTCCTTATTTTCTCAAAAACACTTAAGGAAAAATGGAATAGAAGAAACCCACACCTCAAGATTAAGAACCAGGTTTTTAAAAACATCCCCCTTAAAGAAATTTTCCTTGAATTTCCCTTCCAAGGGTGGATAAGATAATGTTGTGAACAACTCTAGCCACTAAGCTCATACATCAGTCTTCGGCTCCCTGGTTTCTTCTTGTACTTGGCCATGCTATCATAGCACTTGTACGAGAGGAATTGACCGGCCTTGGAGAACCTTCATGCTTCTATAGAACATAAAAATCAGATGCTTCATAAAGGATTCATCGATTTGTATCTCATCCTCTTCAATATGAAAGACGTGAGATGGGTCTGATTTATAATGGCACAACTGAGATACATGGAAGATATTGTACATGGCCTAATACCTCTGTGGTAACTGAAACCGATATGAAACTGGCCCAACTCTCTCCAGAATCTCAATTGGCCCCACATACCTAGGTGAAAGTTTACCCTATCTCCTGATCCGTGTGTGTCCCAACCTCGGAAAAAAATGCAAGAAAACCTTATCCGTGACCACGAACTCCAAGGGTCAGCTGCAACAATCAGCATAAGATTTCTGACAAGACGGCACAGTATCCATCCATTTCTGAATCAACTAGACCTGCTCAGAAGTCTATTGCACGAGACATGGTCCCAGTAAAGCTTCCACATCATCCTCTAACCAGCACAAAGGTTATTAGCATGGCCTACCATATAAATCCTCATAAGGTTCCATCTCAATATTTTCCGGAAAACGATTATTATAGGCACATTCGACTGGGGTTATATGCTTCTCCCAAGATCCCCCAAAGTCTAGGACGCATGCGCGCAGTGTGTCCTCAAGCACCTGTATCGTACGCTCTGACTAACTGTCATTCTAAGGGTGATAAGCTATGCTTAGAATCACCTATGTACCCAGTGCACTCTGAAAACTCTTCAAGAAATGTGAACTAAAGTGGGTGTCCCTATTTGAAATGATATAAAGTGGAACCCCATGAAGACGTACCACCTCTTGGATGTATAACTACCTGATTTTTTCAACACTGAATGTCTCCTTGATCAGAAAAAATTGATCCACCTTTCTGTGTCTATCCACAAAAACCCACATGGCATCATTGCCTCGAGGTGACCTCGGCAACCCAGTCACAAAATCCATCGCGACTTCATCCCATTTCCACTCTGGAAGGGGTAATTGTTGTAACAGTCCGGTGGGCCTCCGAAGCTCCACCTTCACCGACTGACAGTTGGAACATCTTCTAATAAAACTAGCTAATTCATGTTTCATACCTGACCACCAATATTGATGTTTCAAGTCACGGTACATCTTGGTAACTCCGGGATCCACTTCCCAAATAGAAGCATGAAGCTCCTGCATAAACTCCTCGCGTATGTCCCCTAGAACTCATACTAGTCCATGGATATGCAGTACCTCATCATCTCCTATCGTCTAACCAGGAGGAGGGTGCTCACTTTCCACCGACTCCAGTAGAATTGGGCCTTATGAATCTGATAGCTATCTCATCCTCACTATATCCAGGAGAATAGAAGTTACAACAATGGATGAATGATAGGTTTTCCCCTTACTATCGTGAACCTCCAAATGCATCTCAGAGAACAAAGCCGTAACCTGCCACTCACCACTAGCCTCATGAACTGCCTGTATCTGAGTCTGCCTGCTCAGTGCATCAACAACTGTGTTACCCATACCAGGTGTATATGTAAGCTCAAAGTCAAAAGACTAAAGGTATTCGACCCACCTTCGATGTCTCACATTCATGTAACGCTGAGTAAAGATGTATTTGAGAGTTTTGTGGTTGGTGAAAACCACAAAATACTCTACCAAGCGATAATGTCTCCAACAACATAACACATGAACAACTGCAGCCAACTTGAGATCATGTGTCAGGTAATTCCTCTCATGTGGAATCAACTACTGAGACCCGTATGCAACATCTCGATCGCCCTGCATCAAAACTGCTCCCAGCCCAATTTCTGATGCATCATAGTAAACTATTTATCTCTTCCCCTACTTTGGAAGGATCAGGACTGGTGCTGATGTCAACCTACCCCTCAACTCCTGAAAGGCTGTCTCGCAAGATTTTGACCAAATGAACTTCAATCCCTTCTTAGTCAACCCTGTCAACAGTGCTGATAAGCGGGAGAAGCCCTACATAAAACGCCTGGAGTAACCAGCCATCCCCAAGAGACTTTGTATCTCAAACATGTTCCTAGGATGCTCCTAGGAAACAACTTCTCTCACCTTCTATGGGTCTACTGCAACTCCTACCTCCGAGATGATATGACCTAGGAAGTGAATCTGGTACATCCAAAAGTGGCACTTTTAGAGCTTATCATATAGTTGATGGTCTCTCCGTGTACTCAATACGATCTTAAGATGGGTAGCATGGTCATGTCAAGTGTGAGAGTACACCAGGATATCATCCACGAAGACAACCAAAAAATAATCCAGATAAAGGAGGAACACACGATTCATCAGATTCATGAAAACTATTGGCGCGTTCCTGATTCCAAATGGAATAACCAAGTACTCATAGAGACCATATCTACTCCGAAAAGTTGTAAGTGGTATGTCCGATGGTCTAACATGTAACTGATTATATCATGATATGAAGGCAATCTTCGAGAACACTTGTTCTCCTCGATGTTGATCAAAAAGATCATCAATTATCTACAAGGGATATCGGTTATTGACTGTCAACTGGTTCAACTTCTGATAGTCCACACAAAGTCCGAGGTTACAATTTGCATTCTTAGAATGGAAGACCGGTGAACCCTAAGGATAAGTACTGGGTTGGATGAAACCATTTTCCTACAACTCCTCCAACTGCCTCTTGAGCTCTTATAACTTAGGTGTGGCCATACTATAAGGAGGAATGGACACAAGTGCTGCTCATGGCACAAGATCAATAGAGAAATCAACCTCTCTCTCTAGAGGTAGACCTGAAAAGTCATCCTAAAATACATCCTTGAAACAATCTACTACTGGAGGGAAATCCTTATAAAATGTTCTATGATCATCTAGATATAAACTCACAATCTGGGTTGTCACACCACCCCTCCCATGATGCTTAGGTCTAGCTCATCTCGCCTAGACATCCCATTCACCTTTGTATAAAAGTCTCCAACCTATGGTGATATGAAACTCACCCTTTGATGATAGAAATATAAAAAGGCTAAAAATGGTACCAACCAATCCCTCCTGAGAATGACATCATAACTCTTAATCTCTAGGACAAAGTGGTCTTGTAGAAAGTGACCCCCACCATCCTCAAGGGGGCACTCCTTGCACTGACGCATACTAGTCGTTCTAGTCCCCAACGGAGTGTCCAGCATCATAACATTAGAAGAAGAAGAAACAAAAAGCCCAAGGATCTCCACAACGGGCACAAATATAAAGCTATGTGTATCCCCCCGTATCGAAAAGTAAAAGAATATAAAAACAAAGATACTAAAATAGTACCTCTAATAGTAGAAGGTCCGGGAACATACTCTTGTTTGGTCTGAAGCACTGCATATGCTTGCCCAGTGTTGTGGCCCGGCGACATAGCACGGCTACCCTGAGCTGACCAGCCCTGCTGCCTCTGAGATCATGGTGTCTCGCTACCACGACCATGACCACCATCTCTGCATGCATGCCCTAACGTACCCTAATTTCCAGACTAGTAAGAATCTTCTGGTCTTGCTCCCACATGTGGAGTCTACATAGAACCCCTCTCACTAGTCACTAGTAGAAACGCCCTGCAATAACGCTAGAGATGACCCATCCTACCGCAAGATTGGCACTCCACTGAGTCATGAGGACACTACGGTCTCTTGTGCCTCTCCATACCACACTGGTAGCACATGACCTGGCCACCTGAAGTATTCCTCAGTCTAGTATTGACACCATGAGAAAATTCCATCTACCTCTTCCTCTTTCCAGTAGAAATTGTACCAGAAACTGGTGTTGAACTGCCCTGGCCTGCACCACTAGCTTCCCGCAGGTTTCACTATATAATCAATGCCTGATTCACAATCCAATGCACTTTAGGCAACCTAAAAAAGTCCACCAGTGCTTGAATGTCATATCAAAGACCATCCTCAAAGCATCTGGCCCTCAACATCTCATCTCCCACCAGTATGGATGCAAAACGCTAAAGCTCGATGAAGTGAGTAGAATAATCCATCATTGACATAATGCCCTGCTTTAGATTCATGAACTCTTAATCTCAATCTTCCCTCATCGTCTCTGGGAAAAATAATTCATAGAAGGATGGTGGAAAACCTTCACATGCCAAGTCTCTGTGATGTTCCGATTGGGTGGTAACATCCCACTATATCTTGGCAGAATCATGCAGCATGTATGTAGCGAGCTTGACCCTCCTCCCTAGAGCCGTCTCTAGATGCTCAAATATCTTCTACATAGAACCCATCTAGGACTCCATAGCCTGTGGCCCACCATACCATGAAAAAATAGGAGGATGCTGCTGCTAGAATGTACATGTTAGCTCTGCCATAGATGTGGCAGTCAGCGGTGCTCCCTGGAAGGTCTTCACGAACCACATAAAGCCTTCACGGAATAGCACCTCTGCGCCTGTGTCTGGTATAACAGCTAGCTCCATATCTGGAACTACTGAAGGATCCACTGGTTGCCCATGGCCTACCATCTTTGAAGTATAATCGTTTCTGCTCTCTTGGTGAACAACTTGAGGTTGTCTCGGTGGCATGACACTACAAGGTCAAAGCACACCTTTGATCAAGATTATCAAAGACTGAAAACTGGGAGACCAAGAAGGGGACATGATAAAGGAATTATTAAAGTCTTACAAAACTTGACTACACGGTGTGTATAAATAATACATGGTGTGTTCTCACAATCCATCCACATGGCCCTGTACTCCAGCTTAATCTAGCCATGTAACACCACAAAACACACAGTGTGTTTTCCACACAAACAGCATGTACTGGAATTTTCCTCCCTTCCTGAGTCCCTCTACATAGCTTAGCCACACTACTCTCTGTTAAACGAAACTACACGGCATGTCCCAGATAGACACGGCGTGTACAACTTAATTTCCAAATGCTTGTGTTGTTAGTGACACAGTTGACCACTCAATTGACACCCCACGACGTGTTACACCCACACACGGTCTATACACCACCTCGTTTCCCCATCCACATGGAAAAGGCTACACAATATATTTCTGTTAAGGTCTACACAACATGTCCCATGGATACACGGGGTGTTCAATAAGAGGTAACACCAACCTATGTATCTTAGCTACATTTTCGGGTCACTAGGTCACACTACAGGGTGTGTTCATCATTGACAAGACGTGTAGAAGAAATGATTTCCTCCATCCATGTTGTTAGTTACACGGGCGGACATAGGGTCCACTCTATATAGTTTGTACAACCTATACATGGCGTGTTTGCCTCTAGTCATTCCCTACCTAGTTTCCCCGCCCACACGGCCTTTGACATGGAAAGAGATTACACGGTGTGTACCTAAAAAGTTTTTCCTTTCTTCCCGAACAGAAGAACACACGGCATGTATCCAAACAACTACACGGAATTTATGTTGGGTTTCCAGACATTAAGCCTCAGCAACAACTCCGGAACCAAGAAAAATATTGAACAAACACCTAAGTTCCAAATTCGGATCTGTGAGGGCCCATACTCCCCGCAAATAAAATCTTGGAATCTTACACATGTTATAACAAAGTAAACACTTTAATGATCCACCAAATTCCGGTCATTGAGGGCTCATACTCTTTATGAACCAAATTTTGGCATTCATTTTATCAGCAAACGCACACTAAAATACCCTATCAAATAGCAAGTATTTATCAAAGAAGCTATCACAATATCTTGTTTTTCTAGCACGAAAAATATCACAACAACATGCAATTTCTAATGCACCTACATGGAATGGAAAGAATGCATGACATGTGATTTCTAGAATGTGCCTAAATGATTCATGAGATGGAATACCCTAATCTCATTGGGTTGCAATGAAATAAAACTCATGTATAACATATAAATAGCACAATCACAATTGTGTCACCCAATGGTGAAAATCAAATTAAATGTAAAATTGCAAAACCAGTAATAATTTCAACAAGGAGGTAGATTGGATTTCACGTGTACATGGGTTAGCTACTCCTGGGAACAACATATTACCAACTACCATTTTCTATCCTATCCCTGACTAAGGACCCAAATAGTAAGTCAAAAGGAAGAACCCCCTCTGATACCACTTTGTAACGTCCCGGATCTGGGTACCAATCAGCGGGTGCCCCGAACCCGGTTGGTCACACGACCTCAAGTGCATTTTCCCAAACGCCAGAGGCTGCCGACTAGCAATGAGGGCCAAGGACTGATAGTGGAGATACTATGCCCTCATTTTTCAATGTGTAGAGCAGTGTAATAAAATATATAAACATACAAAAGCAAAAGTAGTAAACAATATACAACTGAAATAAAAGAGAACCAGCAGTCATATATATAGAGATGCAGTATGTCCCAACTTCTACGAAAACAACTAGAACAGGATACACTACAACATAATACAATACAGCTCAATGTACAAGGTAAAACTAACTAAACAAAACAGTACAATAGGAACTCAGCATCATCGCAAGCCTAAGCTCGATCCCATGCTCTCCTACTCCTCTGCAACAATCATGTACCTGTGTAGGGACCCCTTCCCCTATCGACACCTGAAACAATATAGTCTGTTTGAGCCGAATATATGACCCAAATAGGTTGTGAGAAATAAATCCCAGTAGAAAACCACCAAAGTTTCATGCCCAACTGTCAGTGAAAATGTGCAACAATGGTGCGCAGTAGTAAATTTAATAAAATAAGCAGTACTCAAAAGTAACTAACTTTACCAGTTATATTTCCATTTTTAATATACATTTAACCATGCCAAGCCTATGCTTTAACTTGATAGGTACAACATATGAAAATCACCTTGGTGAACATTCATGATAACACTGTCCTCAAACATACAAACCATACCCTCAGGTAAGCAGAGTCGAAACCCGCAGGTAATATCCCAAAGGCATAACAGATATTTCCCATAGGCGTACGAAGTGTCACCCACAGGCACTGAATCTACTACCCAAAGGCATAACAAATATTACCCTCAGGCTAAAAGATCCACTACCCTGAGGATAGAGGAAGCACTGCCCGCAGGCTAAGCAAGTAATCGGAATGCACCCAACACATAAGCAAGAAATTATATACAATTCCTCTCAAGGAAATTTTCAAGCATGCTAAATTTTAAGGTATACTATAAGGCCTCATCCTTAAACATTACTTAATATTGAATTAAATGAATAATTCACATTGAGGATATTTTCAGGTATAGAGTTTTAGAGAATTAGGACATAACTGTTACATCTTAAAAGATTACAAAGTATACACTTCTACTATGTTTCTACAGAATAAAAAACTCTTAAAAAGAAACATGTCTAGTTATATGTTTTATATAGCATGACGTTCCCTTCATCCCATTATTGAACCTATTCCACATTAATTCCTGTGAAAAACATTTCAAAAAACATGGGATGAGCATAAATAGCTCAGTAAGGGATACACAAATAATTAAAACTATTAGTTTTTCAAACATCAAGTAAACCATGTATACATTATCAAAGTAATACATTCACCTTCATGAAGTAGTAAAAACTCTTCGCTGAATAAAATATCATTAATTACCCAAATGTAACCAAAGGATTACCATAAAACCCATATAAAGGAAACATAACATATAAAGGTAACTTGGGACATAAACATACTTAAGTGGAATAACCATATGGTCAACTTCCACACATATCACTTAACGGAATAGCCAAACGGCCAACTTCCATACATACTTAATGGAATAGCCATACGGCTGACTTCCATACCCAATACATTGGAGGTTATAACGTAACCACCCGTCCTGGTATTCACGGCAGCACCCGTCATATGGTTTATCACGTAACCACCCCTCAAATGTCCAAGTACCATTATAAAAATCATAAGACATAAAACAAATATAATGGAAAGAAAAAATTTCCACACTTTGATCACAATATATCACTTAAATATATTGACATAACAAATCCATTATAAAAACCATTTTCAATACCAAAATACATAAAAGAGTATATGGTATTTATTTCATTTTAAAAAAACATTACGGCTTGTTCAGGAAGCCAAAGACCAAATAATACTCGCAGCGGCGGAAAAGGTCGTTGTCACCGCGTACGTTAAAAGAAACATTCCTTTTTGTAGTTTTGTAAAACACTTCGTAGAAAAAGATTCCTTTTGTATAAAATTAATATTCAAAGGGGTGTATACACCGTATAAAAGAAAGTTGTGTATAAAATGAAATATGCCTAAATGAAAGGAGATTAAGACGAAGTCCCTTACCTTGGGTCCGACTTGACTCGATCGTTCTTTAACGTCCCGAATAATAAACTTGAGTTAATTTCTATTTTCTTAAAAACCGTTTTCAAGTTCATTATTCCTTTTATATCACTTATTTCCATGTTATAAACATTATGTAATAATTTAAGTTAATAATGTTTGTTTTGTCGATATTTGGTTCTTAAGTCGAAAGTGGACTTCTTACAATTACATGTTGATCGTGTGGTCAAAGGTTCTTTATATCCAGAATGACATTCCTGATTTGGATATCATATATATCATATATATCTATCATATACATGTATTTATAATATCATGTAATCATTTAGTGGTAAGAAATGAAATGCACCGTTCATGGAGACGGTAAGCCGTACATACGCATGAACGCTACTTTCATTTCTATGTCATATTAATGGAATTAAAACTAAATGAGAGGTATGTATATTTTAATTCCAGAATTATATTAATCATTTATATGTAACATACATCATATATATCCATTGTATATTTGTACTTATAATAGTACATTACATTTGGGGATAAGAAATGAAATGCACCGTTCATGGAGACGGTAAGCCGTACGTACGCATGAACGCTACTTTCATTTCTATCTCACACATTAATGGAATGAAATAATAATTATATAAAGGTATATTATAATTCCAGTATAACATCATATATAATAACTTTAAATCCATCCTTTTTACGACCCACATATGGCATTAAAGAATCACATCACTTTGAGGGGGAGGTAGTCCGCACTTCCGAAAATGAAATTATCGTGTTTACCCACAATGGAAACCATAAAGGTATACCACAAATGAAAAATAAAGAAGAATATGGAAAACATAAACATAATATATATCATATATAAATAGAGTTACATCTTAATGGCCACCATTAAAGGTGTTTAAAAGAATATTGAACAATCATCGTTTCGTGAGGCAGAAATTCGCCAACCACAGAAACCGTATGTTCTTTAACCATTAGATGTAGATGTGTGTAAGTGTAGCTCTAAATCTTATTATAAAAACATCCTATTATATTGAAGATACTGGATTTATTACAAATTAAATGAATAAAAAGAGTTTAGGGGGTTGGAGAAGCAAAATAAAACAAAAGAACACAAGTGAAGACATCACCTTAAAATCGGGTAACTCTTTTAGATTTGAGTTCAATGGATTCCTTGGGAAGACTTCTTCCCAACGTGAGGCTTCAAGGAGTAATAGAGGGATGTGGAGAGACAAAATGGTCAGGGGTTGGCCGAGCCAAAGGCTTTGGAAGTGTGGGTAAGGTGGTAGAGTAGAGGGACTTTTATAAGAGGAGAGGAGGGTCACTCTTGGAAAGTAAAGAAATATTACATTATTTTAGAATGCGTTTTGGATTTTAATGGTACCACATTGATGTGTTTCGAGGATAAGGTGATAAGGGTAATAAATCCACCCATAAAATAGGTTTTGGACATGTTTATGTTTTATATTTTACATTATCTTTCCATTTTATTTAAATCGTTAAATAATGAGGTAATCGCTGCATCATCATGGTGTCATAAATAATTTAATTTATATAATGTCTAAAAATTATAAATAAAATACTATGATGTAGAAAATCGTTTTACCTTTCCAATTAATTTTTATAGTCAAAAATATGATTTGTATAACCCCGTGTAAAAATTGTTTTAGTAAAACAACTCATGTTTGTGACATTTTTATTTTAACTTTAAATAAAAAGTTATTAATGTCATTTGCCAACCAAAGTGGCTTCATGGGGTCCCCAATTTGACCCATGGATTATCTTGGTCGGCCATGACACATCCAATTATGTTAAGACATGTGTCGTGTTCATTTCATATTATTTCAACATTATTTTTACCTTAAATTACACTAATTACCTCTAATCGCGATTAAAAACATAATAAGTTACTATTCACCAAAAAAATTATTTTAATCCCGTTGAACCACATTTTACTTCTTAATGAAAACCATGTATGTCAGATTTTTGAAATTCAAAACACAAAGGTGGTAAAATTTCATTTAAATGAAAAATTAGTTTTTTTAAGTACCACTTAGTGGTTTCACTATTCATCAAAAATTGATTTTTTTCAGAAAAATACCAAAACTTCACCCTAAGCTGTATTTGATATTCCGAATTCAAAAATGAATTCCATTTTACAAAATTCAAAAAATATACGTTGCATTAATTAATTTAATAATTAATTCCTGTTGTCAGAGAAAATAGCGTGTTTTTATGAAACAATAAGTATCAAAAGATTGACACTAGTTTAAGTCTCATTTCAAAGTGAAATTAATTCCAATGACTACTATTGGATTTAATGGTAAAAATATATTCTAATTTCACTTTAAAACCAATTAAAAATATAATCTAATCATATAAATAAATTATATTAAAAAGAGGTTTTGAATTAAAATACAACATTTTACACTATGCTTTAAAAAAATGAACTTTATCAGAAAAATACCAAAAATTTACACAAAGTAAATTTTGATGTCCTGATTCTAAAGAAGAGTTTTATTTGGTCCAATATAATGTGTAATAGTGAACAAAACTATATTTAATGACGGTTCGCCATCAAAAGGCGATAAGTGAACCTTTAGTGAAAACTAGGTCATATACGCCTAAAATTGAATTTTTTCCGTATTTTAAGCCTTTATATTTTATTAGATAAAAGTAAAAACATTTAAAAAGCATATATAATCATATTTTAGTTATTTCTATCCATTCCCACCAATACAACGACTATGTGTTAACTACCATTTAAAATAATATTATTTTATTACTAGTGTGCAATGTAAGATTTCAAAGAAACTCTTTGTTGGGTATCGAACATAGAAACCCATTTAAAGTAAAATTAATATTTAATTAGTAAATATTAATAAATATGAAAATGTTTTATTCATTATTTACCTCGGATATTACATCCTTCCCCCTTTTGGAAATTGCGTCCTCGCAATTTTATTCACTTATCAAAATAAGTGGGGGTATTTATCCCTCATAGCATTTTCAGATTCCCACGTTGCATCTTTAACCATATGGTTTTTCCACAAAACCATTACCTGGTTAATTAACTTATTTCGAAACACTTGCTCTCTTCGGTCAAGAATCTGGAATGGTTGTTCTTCATAAGATAGGTTCTCCTCCAGCTGAACTACCTCTGGACTCAAAACATGAGATGGATTTGGAATATACTTATTCAACATCGAAACATGAAAAACATTGTGTAACTAAGATAAACTCGGAGGTAAAGCCACTCGGTAAGAAACTGATGCAACTTTCTCTAGAATTTAATATGGTCCAATGAACCTTGTACTCTGATTTCCTTTCTTACCAAATCTCATCACACTTTTACATGCAGAAACCTTGAGAAAAACATGATCACCTACCTCGAAAGATAGATCCTTCCTCCGGTTATCCTCATAACTCCTCTGCCTACTCTGAGCTGTTCTCATGTGTTTCTGAATCAACAAAACTTTCTCTGCCATCTCTTATACCAATTCTGGTCCCATCAGCTTCCTTTCACCCACTTCATCCCAAAATGCTAGAGTTCGACACCGCTTCCCATATAATGCCTCAAAAGGTGACATATGTATACTGGAATGAAAACTGTTATTATAAGAAAACTCAACCAAAGAAAGATGTTGGTCCCAACTTCCCTGATAATCCATCGAAGAAGCTCGTAGCATTTCCTCCAAGGTCTGAATTGTTCGTTCTGACTTCCCATCTGATTGCAGATGAAAAGCTGTACTAAAATTTAATTCAGTACCCAACGACTTCTAAAGGGCTTTCTAAAAGTTATAAGTAAACCTGGGATCACAGTCAGATACAATGGAGAGAGGAAATCCATTTAACCTGACAATCTCTTTATGATACAAACGGGAAAGTTGATCTAGGGAAAAATTATCTCGTATGGAAAGGAAATGAGAAGATTTAGTCAATCGATCAACAATAACCCAGATTGCATTATTAGCTCGAGATGTCCTCAGTAACCCCACAACAAAGTCCATGGATATATTTTCCCATTTCCACTCTGGCACTGGTAAAGGCTGAAGCATCCCTTTCGGTAACTGCCGCTCTGCTTTAACCTGATGACAAGTCAAACACTTCACAGTAAAATCAGCAATATCTCTTTTCCTTCCATCCCACCAGTAATACTCCCGCAGATCCCTGTTCATCTTAGTACTGCCAGGATGAACTGAAAATGGGGAACTATGAGCCTCAAATAACAACTCATTCTTCAACTGTGAATCACCAGGGACACATAATCTCTTCCCAAACCTCAAAACACAATTATTATCAATGTTGAATTCCGGCAACATAACCTTATGAACCAGCTCTACCTTTTTATACAACTCACTGTCTTCCCTCTGTGCTTTCTTAATTCTGTCTGATAGGGATGATCTCACTGATACCTGAAACAAAACAGAAGAACTTCCTGCACCAACAAATTCTATTCCAAAGATCATCATATCAAAAACCAAAGGATCTCGTTCCAAACGTAGCATGGTGAATGAAGCATTACTATTTTGACTCAAAGCATCGGCCACTTTATTTTCTTTTCCCGGATGGTAATGAATTGTACAATCATAATCCTTGGTTAATTCCAGCCATCTGCTCTATCTCAAGTTCAATTCTTTCTGAGTGAATATATACTTTAAACTTTTGTGATCAGTATATATTTCACACTTTACTCCATACAAATGATGCCTCCAAATTTTTAAAGCAAAAACAATAGCAGCTAATTCCAAATCATGTGTAGGGTAATTTACCTCATGAGTTTTCAACTGACGTGAAGCATTAGCAATTACCTGATCATTCTGTATAAGGACACAACCAAGTCCCTTCAACGAAGCATCACTGTATATAACAAACTCACCATTCCTGGAAGGAAGTTCCAAAACTAGAGCATTCACTAATCTTCTTTTCAACTCCTGAAAACAATCATCACATTCTTTTGTCCAGATGAACATAACACCCTTACAAGTTAGCTTAGTCATTGGACTAGATAACCGTGAAAAAATTTCAACAATCCTTTTGTAGTAACCTACCAAAACCAAGAAAACTACGGATCTCGGTTACATTTGTGGGTCTTGGCCATTCTTCAACAACTTTTCTTTTTGGAGGATCAACAGTTATGCCATCTTTTGAAACAATGTGACCCAGGAAAGAAATTTGTTGTAACCAAAACTCACAGTTGCTGAATTTTCCATATAGTTTCTTTTCTTTTAAGGTTTGCAAGATAACCCTTAAATGACTTTCATGATACTATTTAATTTTAGAAAACACCAAAATATCATCGATGGAAACAACCACAAACTTATCCAAGAACTCATGGAAAATTCTATTCATAATGTCCATGAATAAAGCAGGTGAATTTGTTAACACAAAAGGCATAACTACAAATTCATAATGGACATATCTAGTACAGACCGTAGTCTTCGGAACGTCTGATTATTTTACTCTAAATTGATGATACCCCGACCTCAAGTGAATATTCAAAAAATATTGAGCTCCCTAGAGCTGATCAAACAAATCATCGATATGAGGCAAAGGATACTTGTTCATAACAATAATATTATTCAAGGCTCTATAATCAATGCAAAGTATCATTGAGCCATCATTCTTTTTAAAAAAACAAGACAGGAGCACCCCATGGTGATGTGCTAGGTCGAATGAAACCTTTATCTAATAACTCCTGCAATTGTTTCTTTATCTCTAAAAGTTCAACTTGAGCCATTCGATAAGGGGGTTTTGAAATTGGCTTAGAATCAGGAACTAATTCAACAGTAACTTCAACTTCCCGATCATGAATAATACCAGGTAACTCATCAGGAAAAACATCAAGATACTCATTTACTGCTGGCACATCATTAATCTGAACAGTTCCTTTATTTTCAACAATATGTGAAAGGTAACATTCATTTACATCTTTTACAAGTTTCTAAACTTCCTGATATGTTATCAAAAGCAAGGGTTCATTCTTGTACAGAAACTAAAAATCTTTCTGAAAGGAAACCCTTTTAGCTCTGCAGTCAATCTTAGCATGATAAACAGAAATCCAATCCACGCCCAAAATAACATCAAACTCTAAAAGAGGCAAAACAATAAGGTTTACTGGTACACTCTTTCCACACACAAGGATATGAAGGTTCTTATAATTCCTTTTTGTCTCAACATTCTCTCCGGGTGTTTTTACCATATGTTCAGGGTTCATATCTTGAGATGGAATTTCCAATTTATTAGAAAACTTCTCAGAAATGAAAGAATGTGTAGACCCTGAATCAAACATCACATTGGCATAATCTGAACAAACAAACAGTGTACCTGATACAACATCATTCGATGGCCCAACATCTGCTGAAGTTGTTGCAAAGGATTTCACCACCCCTTTCTGCTTGTAGTCTAGTTGCTTTCCCCCAGTTGAGTTCTTCGTTAGACACTCATTTGCATAATGACCCATTTCATTACACTTAAAACATCTTACCATTAGCTTTTCATTGCCTGCTTGATCATCTTCCTTACATTTACGAGCAATATGACCAGATTTACCACACCAAAAGCACTTACCAGACTTGGATAAACATTCTCCAGGATTCATTTTACCACCCTTCTCACAGGATGGATATTTGGTTTTCTTACCTCCTTGCTTCTTTGATGAATTATTACCCTTTTCCTGCCAACTGGACCTCTTATTCTGTTGTTTTTCATAGAACACCTGATCATTGGCAAACTCCATTTCCACCTTCTCCGCACATTGAACAAGTTTTTTATAACTTTTGAACTCACAAGAAGCTAAATCCCTTCAATACATTGGCTTTAACCCTGAGTAAAAATGGATTATTTTACTATCAAGATATCGTATGAAGTTTGGACCATACCTTGCCAATCGAGTGAACTTTGCTTCATAAGCATCCACTGAATCATCATCCTTCCTCAATTCTAAAAACTATTTTTCCATCCTAAGATGAACCACCTTAGGAAAATATTTCTCAAGAATCATACCTTTGAATTTTTCCTAGTGAAGATCCTCAATCTCATCACTATCCCTGATATTTTCCACCATCGACCACCACTGATCAGCTTCACCTTCAAAACGGTAAACAGCAAGACTAAACTTTTGATGTTCTGAACACCCCATGACATCAAAAATCTTCTCCAGTGCTTTAATCCACCCTTCATCTTGCATGGGGTCAGATGATCCTCTGAATGATAGGGGATATTGCCTCATGAAATGTTCCACCACTGACATGTTCCTCTGCTGTTGATCTGGATGATCTCGTGCATGGATACCACGACCATTTATAACCTGAGTCAATTGTTCCATCACTGCAACAAACTGTT
This sequence comes from Viscum album, assembly GCA_963277665.1. Lineage (NCBI taxonomy): Eukaryota > Viridiplantae > Streptophyta > Magnoliopsida > Santalales > Viscaceae > Viscum > Viscum album. The sequence continues at coordinate 693,782,687 of OY728157.1, forward strand.
CAGTTCCGATTCTGACCATCTCAGGTTTCTGATTTGGAAGGATGTCTTCCTTCTAATGTTGTCCCAACATAGCTGCTTTGTTTCCTCTGCCGAAAACCATTCTGAACACAGAAATATCTTAGGTGAAGCAACATGGTAATCTTTAAATGCTATATCATTTCAGTCATCCCATAAATTAACTTATAATTTAACAATTTTTTAACTCCTAACGTTATCTAAACTGACCTCTGATACCAACTATAAGGCCCCGACCTTAAATATTACATAATATTGAATTAAATGAATAATTCACATTGAGGATCTTTTCAGGTTTAGAGTTTTAGAGAATTAGGACATAACTGTTACATCAAAAAAGATTACAAAGTAGACATTTCTACTAAGTTTCCATAGAATAAAAAACTCTTAAAAAGAAACATGTCTAGTTACATGTTTTATATAGCATGAATTTCCCTTGATCCCATCCTTGACCCTATTCCACATTAATTCCTGTGAAAAACATTTCAAAAAAACTTGGGGTGAGCATAAAAAGCTCAGTATGGGATACACAAAGAATGAAGACTGTTAGTTTTTCAAACATCAAGTAAACCATGTATACTTTATCAAAGTAATACCTTCACCTTCATGAAGTAGTGAAAACTCTTCGCTGAATAAAATATCATTACTTACCCTTTTGTAACCAAAGGATTACCATCAAACCCATATAAAGAACACATAACATATAAAGGTAACTTGGTACATAAACATACTTAAGTGGAATAACCATACGGTCGACTTCTACACATATCACTTAATGGAATAGCTATACGGCTAACTTCCATACATACTTAATGTAATAGCCATACGACCTACTTCCATACCCAATGCATTGGAGGTTATAACGTAACCACTCGTCCTGGTATTCACGACACCACATGTCATATGGTTTATCTCATAACCACCCGTCAAATGTCCAAGTACCATTATAAAAATCATAAGACATAAAACAAATATAATGGAAAGAAAACATTTCCACACTTTGATCAAAATATATCACATAAATATATTGACATAACAAATCCATTATAAAAACTATTTTCAATACCAAAATACATAAAAGAGTACATGATATTTATTTCATTTTAAAAAAACATTATGGCTTGTTCAGGAACCCAAAGACCAAATAATACTCGCGGCGGCGGAAAAGGTCGTTGTCACCGCGTACGTTAAAAGAAATATTCATTTTTGTAGTTTTGTAAAACGCTTCGTAGAAAAAGATTCATTTTGTATAAAATTAAAATTCAAAGGGGTTTATACACCGTATAAAAGAAATTTGTGTATAAAACGAAATATGCCTCAATGAAAGGAGATTGAGACGAAGTCCCTTACCTCGGATCGGACTTGACTCGATCGTTATTTAACGTCCTGATTAATAAACTTGAGTTAATTTCTATTTACTTAAGAGCCTTTTTCAAGTTCATTATTCCTTTTATATCACTTATTTCCATGTTATAAACATTATATAATCATTTAAGTTAATAATGTTTGTTTTGTCGATATTTGGTTCTTAAGTCGAAAGTGGACTTCTTACAATTACATGTTGTTCATGTGGTCAAAGGTTCTTTATATACAGAATGACATTCCTGATTTGGATATCATATATATCATATATATCTATCATATACATGTATTTATAATATCACATAATCATTTAGAGGTAAGAAATGAAATACACCGTTCATGGAGATGGTAAGCCGTACATATGCATGAACGCTACTTTCATTTCTATGTCATATTAATGGAATTAAAACTAAATGAGAGGTATGTATATTTTAATTCCAGAATTATATTAATCATTTAGATTTAACATACATCATATATATCCATTATATATATGTACTTATTATAGTACATTACATTTGGGGATAAGAAATTAAATGCACCGTTCATGGAGACGGTAAGCCGTACGTACGCATGAACACTACTTTCATTTCTATCTCATACATTAATGGAAAGAAATAATAATGATATAGAGGTATATTATAATTCCAGTATAACATCATATATAATAACTTTAAATCCATCCTTTATATGTCCCACATATGGCATTAACGAATCACATCACTTTGAGGGGGCGGTAGTCCGCACTTCCTAAAATGAAATTATCGTGATTACCCACAATGGAAACCATAAAGGTATACCACAAATGAAAAATAATGAAGCATAAGGAAAACCTAAACATAATATATATCATATATAAATAGAGTGACATCTTAATGGCCACCATTAAAGGTGTTTAAAAGAAGATTGAACAATCATCATTTCGTGAGGCAGAAATTCGCTAACCACAGAAACAATATGTTCTTTAACAATTATATGTAGATGTGTGTAAGTTTAGCTCGAAATATTCTTATAACAACATACTAGTATAATGAAGATACTGTAGTTGTTACAAAAGAAATTGATAAAAAGAGTTTAGGGGGTTGGAGAAGCAAAATAAAACAAAACAAGACAGGTGAAGACATCACCTTAAAATTAGGTAACTCTCTTAGATTTGAGCTCAAGGGCTTCCTTGGGAAGACTTCTGCCCAAAGTGAGCCTTAAAGGAGTAAGAGAAAGATGTGGAGAGAAACAATGGGCAGGGGTTGGCTGAGCCAAAGGTTTTGGAAGTTTGGGTAAGGTGGTAGAGGTGGGGGCCTTTTATAAGAGGAGAGGAGGGGCACTCTTGGAAAGTAAGGAAATGTTACTTTATTTTAGAATGAGTTTCGGATTTTAATGGTCCCACATTGATGTATATCGAGGATAAGGTGATAAGTGTTCGAAATCCACCCGTCCAATAGGTTTTTTCCATGTGTAGGTCTTAGATTTTACATTATCGTTCCATTTTATTTGAATCGTTAAATAATGAGGTAATCGCTGCATCATCATGGTGTCATAAATAATTTAATTTATTTAATGTCTAAAAATTATTAAAAAAATACTATGATGTATGAAATATTTTTTCCTTTCAAATGAATATTTATAGACAAAAAATATGACTTGTATAACCTCATGTAAAATTTTTTTTAGTAAAACAACTCATGTTTGTGACATTTTTATTTTAAATTTAAATAAAAAGTTATTAATGTCATTTTCCAACCAAAGTGGCTTCATGGGGTCCCCAAGTTGACCCATGGATTTTCTTGGTCGGACATGACACATAAAATGAGGTTAGGACATGTTTCAAGTTCATTTCATATTATTACAACATTATTTTTACCTTAAATTACACTAATTACCTCTAATCGCGATTAAAAACTTAATAAGTTACTATTCACCAAAAAAATATTTTAATCTAATTGAACCACATTTTACTTTTTAATGAAAACCATGTATGTAGGATTTTTTAAATTGAAAACAAAAAGGTGGTAAATTTTCATTTAAACGAAAAATCAGTTTTTTTAAGTACCACTTAGTGGTTTCACTATTCATCAAAAAGTGAAGTTTTTCAGAAAAATACCAAAACTTCACCCTAAGCTATATTTGATATTCCGAATTCAAAAATGAAGTCCATTTTACAAAATTAAATAAATATAAGTTGCATTAATTAATTTAATAATTTATTCCCACTGTCAGAGAAAATAGCGTGTTTTTATGAAACAATAAGTATCAAAAAATTGACACTAGTTTTAGTCTGATTTCAAAGTGAAATTAATTCCAACGACCACTATTGAATTTAATGGTAAAAATATATTCTAATTTCACTTTAAAACCAATTAAAAAGATAATCTAATCATATAAATAAATTAGATTAAAAAGAGGTTTTGAATTAAAATACAACATTTTACACTATTCATTAAAAAAATAAACATTATCGGAAAAATACCATAAATTTACACAAAGTAAATTTTGATGTCCCGATTCTAAAGAATAGTTTTATTTGGTCCAATAGAATTTATAAGAGTGAAAAAAAACTATATTTAATGACAGTTCGCCATCAAAAGGTGATAAGTGAACCTTTAGTGAAAACTAGGGCATATACGCCTAAAATTTAATTCTTTCCGTATTTTAAGCCTTTATATTTTATTAGATAAATGTAAAAACATTAAAAAATATATATATAATCATATTTTAGTTATTTCTATCCATTCACGCCAACACAACGGCTACGTGTTAACTACCATATAAAATAATATTATTTTATTACTAGTGTGCAACATAAGATTTCAAAAAAACTCTTTGTTGCGTATTGGGTACGCTATTGAACATAGCTACCCATTTAAAGTAAAATTAATATTTATTTCGTATATATTAATAAATATGGAATTTTATATTCATTATTTACCCGGGATGTTACATATACCCTCAGGTAACCTAGCCAAATGGCTAAACATAGGAATGCACCCCAAGGGTGGTCCTGGATCCAAGTAGTGATCCCAAACATCAGTTTAAACTTTTCATTAGATTATCTATAAAATTATAGATAATTTTCAGAAAAGGCCACTGCCATAAAACACCCCAAACATGGGTTTTTAGCACAAAGGTACACAAAAAAACATAGCAGTTGGAATTTAAACACCAGACCACCTACATCGATCTCCCCTAATCGGTATACGTGAACGATGCCTCCCGAAATAAATAAGAACAATGTAGATCTAAGATGAACATAATCCCATTCAAACTCGAATAACTTTACCCCAAGAAATAATTGGTAAGAAACAAATAGGTAGGAGGAATAACTCGCCTGAGTGGTTCCATGGAGATTGACATCGTAGGAATCAGGTTCTCGGTGTGCGGTCGGTTTATCCTCCAAGATTCAGCCATCTCTCCCACTCTACTCCAGCATTATAAGATTCCTCTTTGAATAGAGGAGGATACTGACCATTTTAATCAAAAAAACAAACTATGTGGCATGTAATTTTCCCATTTAATTATTCCTCTAGTGGCTACCTTTTTCACCGCCAAACTGTTCACTTGCCGACATGAGTACACGACGTTTATTCTAGATTACACGGCGTGTACTGTTTCCCCACTAGCGGCTGCCTCCACCGCCTTATTATTCACATACCGACTGAATACACGGCATGCAAATAACCTATACATGGCGTGTAGTTATTTTTTACACCTTTTATTACTGACTGGACTACACGCCCAGTGTACACATCCCACATGGCCAAAGTACACGGTGTGTGGAAAAGTACACGACGTGTAGTCACAAATTTTGGGATTTTCCCCATTTTCCTTATTTTCTCAAAAACACTTCATGAAAAAGGAAAATAATAGACCTACTCTTCAAGAATATGAACCGGGTTCCTACAAAACTACTGCTGGGGCTAGCACTAAACCTATCAACCCCCACCAAACTGAGCTACAAGAACCACTATGAACTAATTCTGGTGATTTATATCAATCCCATAATAAAAACACCCTGGAAAAAAACCATCGGTAAAATAATAGACACCACTAGACCGAGAAGTATTTAAAGGATGATTCTGAGGTCGAAACCCCACTGGTAAAAACGTTGGAGGTCCTAGTGCTTGAAACTTTCTAATGACAACTCTTCTCCTCGAGGAACTCTAATGGTTCTCATATCATTGGAATCTTCCTCATGAGTTCATTTTCCTAAAAAAATCCACTTTTCTTGGGCCTCTAGATATGTCGTAAAAATAAAAGGTGTAATTTCATACTCAATAGAAGGATAAAGTACCTCCTCAAGACATCTCACGCAAGACTCTACATCTGGAAAAAAATCTAGAGAAAACGTAAAGTTATAATAACTTAATTCCTAGATCCCACACTGAAATTTTACCATATTTAATATAAAAATTATCCTTTATCATCACTACCTTTATGATTGATGAGATAAAATCCTCCCAAAACACTTTCTAGAATTTTACTTTCCAAACATGTACCTCATTATACTCACCCAAATACAGAATCTGCCACTAACATGAAGCTCCTCACATCTTAAAAACTAATAAGGGACCAAATATCCCACCCAAGTCCCATATAAAATTAAAAGTGATCCCAAGCGCCTCAATCCAACTCTATGTCTCTAAATATTATACAATTTCCTCATTCTTCCCCAAAGACAATGGCTGAAAATCACACAATTCAATCTACAACTGATCATCCTCCACAACCAGGTCAACAATATAGTGATTAGCAAGATCATACTATTGATCCTCAACTACCTAATCTACATGTGGATGATTAATATGTGTCATATCTAAACAAAAAAACAATAACTTCTTAATCATGGTTGTACGAATTTTTATTAAGATTAATTTTAATTCAATATATTCATTTTAACCTTTCTAGAACAACCCAATTTCAAAAAAGAACAAAAGTAATCATGACTCATGTACCTCTCCTATGTATCTACCATGAAAATAGATCTATCGTACTTAGACATTGAATAATCTTAGAGTCTGTGCACTAGATCACTAGGAACCTAAAATCCAATTTCCAAGATGGTCTCCCTAACCTATGTCATGCTCCAAGGTCAATTAGAATGATTACCAAATAATCACATAAAACGCTCATTATGACTAACTCTAAAATACATTGTATCGTTTAACATTACTTTTATACCACTCTCTCATGACAAATTCCCTCCAAAGACACCATAATGAGGGTAAATAGATAATGACCCCTGAGTCCCACTCTAGTAGCCCCGGGATGGCGACTAGCATCAACGGTATAAAAATATAAAGTATTGGAGGAACTACTAATTAATATTACATTTTTAAATATTATATAAAATAATTAAATATTTTAAATCCCACCATAGTGTTATTTTATGCTAAATTTTAACATTTTAATATTTTTTATTTATTCTTTTGATTAATTTATAAAATTCACTAATTTTGGATTTAAACTAATTTATTTTGATTCTATATTTTGAATATAATGTTTAGTAAAAATAAGAATATTGAGAAATTATTTTTTTAGGTTTCTATTTTTGTTGTTATTCATTTCATTCATCGAGGCCAAAATATCAATCCACCATTTGAATCCCCAAAACCATCTCACAAATCATGTCATGAAATCTAAGCGTAGATCTAAATATTTTTTACGATGCGACCATATCTCATTCGTTAATTCTCCAATAAAGCTAATATTTATTAAGAAGATAGAGGTGATATAGCGGAAATACATTTATGAATATCAATTTCCCTAATTTATCCATTTAATATACCTACAATAGGTAATCCTTTGGAGGAATATTTTGGATCGAGAATTATTATCCCCTCTCTATATGAAAATTTATACCTTCTCCATTTTAAAGGGTTTGGAAACATGGGGGTAACCATGGTTGTTCTTTTATATAATTTTTTTAGTAATTTAATTTCTACAGTAATAGTATACAATTAATATATTAGTTTTCTTTTTCATACATTATTTCTTCCATTTTATCTTTATGTGTTTATCCCACCGTGTTCCCTAATCAACCCCACTAAAAATAAAAAACAAACCTAGGAGTTTATTCTAAGGAGGTAATGGTGGATTTCATAAGTTTTGTTTTCATTGATTTCATTTCATTAATAATTTATGGTAATTTTTTGTAGTTAAATCGATTACGGTGAGTGGTCACCCCATTTTCTCTTCCATCATTTTCTTCTTTTCATTTATCACGCATGCTTCCCTCCACTATTTTTGTTGGTCACATGGTGGATAATTTCATAGATTTTGATGGTTAGAAAATAGATCTCCTTGCTTAATTTTGGGAGATAATTTCCATTTATACATAGGTCTTAGTATAAGGTAATTATAATTATAATGATAGGGTGAAGTGTGACACCTCTTGATCACCTTATTGAGTTAAATTTTGAGAAACATTTTTAACAATGATTTCAATCACCATGAAATACTAAGAAATGTTTTCATATTTCGTTATATATAACTTAATTTGGTATTTAAATTTCTTTATTAGATATAATGTTTATATTTCATGCATTTTTTTCAAACCCCCATTTGTATTGTTTTTGTACTTTAATATTAGGTAGTTTAAAATAGTGAAAATAGAATTACAGTGTTTGGTAGTGGCCTCATAGCTATCGACCCTAAGGTGTGCCATTATAGTATATTATTATGATAATAATAATTTAATTGAATATTGGTTCATAAAACCTTCTATTATCAATTTGGTTCCATTTATGGAAAGTCTATGTTATTACACACATTTGTTTTTATAAAAAATTTAAAAACTAAAAATATCAAAAAAGTAGCTTCGTTGCATATATTTTTTTAGGTTAATATGTGTTTATTTACTGATAAATAAAATGATTGTATTAGTGATTATTGGTATAATAGTGGTGAATTTTTGAATTAAAAATTTGACAACAACCTTAGAAGAATGGATGAGTTGAGAAATACATTGAACAACCTTTTTCAGTTATTCAAGAACCAAATGTCCAATGGCCATAACAACAAAACTAAATGGAAATTGAACCAGCAGATATCAATATTTTTTTCACCAAAATTTTATTTTGAAGAACCCGAGGAAGAATTGAAGATTTATCTTTAATATATAATTGTCAGACCAAGGACATTATTTGAAGATGTTTCTGAAAGAGACATGCCCGCTAATAAAATTGTGGGATCATAATAAGATACTTATGAAAACTGGTTACATTTTATTGAAGAAAATAATTTAAGTGATTATCCTATATTCAGAAATGATAAATTGTCTTCTATATACCTCTCTCTTTCTTTGTAAAAATATTAATATTGCCGTACTAAGATACAATTCCTAGTGATCTTGCTTGAATACATAGAATTTCAATCTTTGTTACAGGAAAGGGTGTATTTATTTATTGATTCGTCATTATTTAATATAATTTACAGACGATTAATTTATTTCTTTATTTATACTGAAATTAATAATGTAGTGGAAAATAATCAGGCCCTAGATAATAAATAAAATGACAATGATGTTGTGTCAGATGAAAAAAAGGACTCATTCCTCATCCTTCCCCCATTATTGAAGATATACCACATTGTCAGGGGGTGATATACTATATACATGGTTTACTCCAAGACCATTCAAAGTATAATTTCATTTGAATAAATATTTTTTGGTGGATTCTAAGAAAGGAACCCCATTAACCTTCAGATTGTGGAGAAATTGCTACAACTACCTGACTAATGAAAGTAAAAACCTATCTTCATCTTGGGGGGTCGATCCATGAATTATCCCATTCCCTTCCCCTAAATATTTTTCTTTATTTATTTTTCTCATTATTTCCCTATATTTATTTTAGATTTAAAATGGTAGATGTTATGAGAGTAACTCATGGCTACCAGTTAAAAATAATGCATGTTGTGTATTTACTATTTTTATTCCCAATTAGAATTATGCTTGCAAATATTTATCTTAAATTAACTAAAAATATTATAATAAATGGAATAAGTGTGGGGGGATTTCAATCTGTATTTATGAAATTTTTTGTTCTTGCATTATTTTTTCATTTTTTTCATTTTCTTAATATTTCATGTTTTCCTTACCATTTTTCTCATCTTTTTTGGATTTTTGAACTAAATAGAATAATTTCTAAAATTAAATCCATCTTGGTATTTTTTGAAAATTTATTGAATTTAATATTTCATTATTGACATGATTTTTTAAATTATTTTCTCCCAATTTCTAATTATTTCATTTGATAGAGTTTGATTGATTAAGAAACATCCAAATGCTAGTACTGTCCAAATGGAACATTTTTTAAAACCCAAAAGGTTTATAAACATGTTTGAAAAATTATTCAAATTTATATTTTTATTGATATTCTTGATATATTTTTTATCTATAACTATATGCTTTTGTCTATTTCAAAGTTTTTTTTGGCTCATGGAATGTGTCAAGTATGATTGAGGCACCACTTTGAATTACTTTTGTTTCATTTAACTCTCATTTTGTTTTACATTTTCTTATTATATTTATTAATCCCCTAGAATCCATGAAATTGCCTATTATAAATCCACAATACATGTAATTTATCCATTTACACATGTTTTGTATGTTAAATGCAGGATAATTGTTGAAATCTAGTGTGGGGGGGATAGGATGAGCTATATTTTTATTTCTTGAAAAATATTTTTTAGCTAAAATAGATAAAAAAGTATTTCCTTATTTATTACAGCTTTGGTGGATGAAATTTAATGATTTAAACAAGGATCGGTGTCCCAAATATGACTTAATTATTTGGAATGGATTTCACTATTTTTCTAATATCAAAATAAGCCTCCCTTTTCCCTCAAAATTTTTATTCCTAAGATAAAATCTATATTTGAATTCCATGTAAAATGATGCTTAAAATGGGTAAAAGAGAAAATAAATATTACACCAATTCTTAAATTTATATAATTAACCTCCCATGGAAAGAAAGAGAGTTTTATTGGTGATTCTTAATCAAGATGATTGATGATCACAACATCTTGAGAAAAAACTATTTTTATGCATTTACTTCACTTTATGGACTAACACTCCACATACTACTTCAGATATTTTAACTTTTAAAACCATTCATGCCTCATTATAAAAACAACACATAGAAAATATGTCATGGTTGAAACATTTTTTACTCTGGTAAGTAGATATATTATGAGGAAATCAATCCAATTTAGATCACTCATGTTCTTCAGAATGAGAGAAACTCTATAAAAATCCTTGAGTGAAGAGACCAAAAAATTTCGAGGATGTATGTATGAAATGAAAATTGGTATTAACATGATATTTAGGGTATTTTTATGATATTGGTGGGGTATTATGAAATATTTATCCATGTAGTAGACATGATATTTTTTTATATGTGATGATTTAGTTGTGTCGTCTTTTATATTTATGGATGTTTGTTCTGAACTTAGTACTAGATGATTATCTATGTGTGAAATGTTTAAGTGTTGGGGAGTGATTAAGATAATATTTTCACATATAATATACTTTAATTCAATGTTTATAACCCCACCATAGTGTTTTTTATGGTAAATTGTCACATTTTTTGGGTTTTTTGTATTTTGTTCTTAATTGCAAAAATTGAACTATCTTTGGATTTTAACTATCTTATTTTTATTATATATTTATATCATATCTTTTTATACATTTATATAAAGGTTAATTTCTTTTAGGTTTATATGTTTATGTGGATTCATTTAATTCATTTATACACAACACTCAATTTACTATTTGAAGAACCAAAACACACTCACAAGTTAGGCCTCAAAATCTATGTATAGATCCAGAGATTTTTTTATATAGGGACCATATTTCATTAGTTAATTGTATAAAAAATATTAAAATTAAAGAGACTAAATATAATACATATAGGAACAAATTTTGGGATGACCACTTTTCCCAATTCGGCCATTAAAAATGTCCCCATGTGCAAAGTTTTATAGTAATATTTTGGAGCGAAAATTCATTTTCCCTCTCCCTTTAAAAATGTTCCAATTCTCTATTTAAAAGTGTTATAAACATGGGGGTAACCTTTTTGGGACATATAAAAAATATTTTTATTACTTTTTATTCTTTATAATTAGTATTCTCTTAATATATATTAGTAATCTTCTTAAAACCCCATTTATTCCATTTTGTTTTTATATGTTTCTCCCACCGTGTTCCCTACTCAAATACACTAAAAATAGAGAACCAATCTTTTCATTTATTAAAGGGAGTAATTGTTTGACTGATTGAGTTTATTATGAATTAATTTATTTTCATTATTCAAATATGGGAATTTAGGTGGTGGTTAAATCGATTACGGGGAGTGTTTTACCTATTTTTAATATCATAATATTCTTATTCTCATTTATCAATCGTCCATACCTTCACTATTTTGTCATGCATATGGTGGATGATGGAATAGATTGTGATGGCTGGAAAATAATTCTTCTTGTTGAAGATGAGAAGAGAGTTTCCCAGTAAGTAGAGGTCTCGATATAGGGTAATTACAATTCAAATGAGACGGTGAGGTGTGAAAGGTTTTGATCACCTCATTGTGATGAATATTGAGATCCATTTTGAACAATGACTTCAATCACCATGAACTCTTATGATAATTTTCATTATTTATTTTTATATAAATTCATTTTTTGTTTGAATTGAATTATAATATAATATTTATATTTCATGCATCTTTTCATTTTGTGTGATTGTCCTCCTTGTGATCCACCCTAGGGTGTTCTACTATTGCTTATTCCTAGAAGAATAAGAATCAAATTGAATAGTGGTTCAAGAAAATTTTTATTATCAATTACCCTATATAATATATGTGGGATTGGAAGATAAGATAAATCATTCACAATAAACTCAATGAATAAAAATAAAATAATTCCAAAGCCATCAAAAATGAATGTATAAGTAAATATGATACAGATAAAAGTCTCTAATGTAATACCCAAAAGCAAGTATAAAATAGAAACATAATATATATCCAAAGTCTCAAGCTAGTAATGTCTAACACAGTCCGTGTAATCCTCCTGGAAACCCGAAAATAGTTTTAAATACGTTTGGTGGGAATACAAGTATAATTATTTGGAAGATCAAAGTGTCTCATGCACATGTGAAAGAACCATACTAATGCACTTTTGAGTAACTATAGTACCAAACATAACTTTTAGAGGTATACTAACCAAACCCAACCTCACTAAGGCACCCTCACTAAAAAAATTAATTCAAGAAACATAATAAAACATGAGTCACATCAATAAAGCATACCCCAAACATATTTTCTGAATTTATTCCACTCTCACACCCCAACGTCATATGTCTTGGTTCTCTCTTATCTTTCGTATACAACTGCACCCCATAAGAATAGTCACAACACATCACACCAATAGACTCATAGAATCGCTCCCCCACAAACATGGACACATCATGTTTCTCCTTAAAACACATGGACCACAACATATCCACCAACATAACTAAAGTATTAGGGTATCATGAAAATTTAGTACAAAAACTTGTATCCTCCACCTACCATGAACAACCCCCACCAGAATCCACCTCACAAGAATGGTAATATCACATCTTTCTCGAAAACAATTGGGCCACCACCCCACAAGGACAATCATATCTTGCCTTAAAAAAACCTGGGTTATCCCAACCACCATCTAATAAAAAAATTGGCTACCACCTACCACAACCATTTCAATACTTACCCTGCCTATAAGAGAGAGTGAGATAGGGCTGGTGTCCATCCAACTATCCTACTCATCAGATGTTTGGAAAAACACCCACGCGTGACTATACAGGTGTCAATAGAAAATGATCAATGAGGGTAGGGCATGTATAGAAAACAACATAATATAAAATTATATACATATAGAAACACACAAAATATCAACATATTGTCTCACAACCCAAAACTACTAAAATCAAAACATATCTACTTTCACTACCACCTTTAAATTAATTACTCCAAAAAAAAACTACAGGCCATAAGACACATTCACACTTCTATCCAATTTAATTTAATAATCCCAATCATTACATTATTTAACAACAAACATATTTTACCACATATCTCACCATTTAATAATTTATCATCCATTTCTTACACATTGACCAAACAAACTCATAAAATTTCAAACATTGTTGACTAATTTTATAATATTATTATTACTATTTCATCACTACTCGGGAATCTATAACAAGAAACCACCACCTCACTACCCAAAAACCACAACCAAACAAGTCATCTCACCACCCCAAAAGAACATCCCTAAAACCAACTCACCACCCCAAAATCATGTAAAAAACACCTCACCACCCCAAAATCACATTCAATAAACACCTCTCTACCCCAGAATCCTGAAAAACAAACCCCCTAACCGCCCCAAATAAACATCCATAAAACCAACATCCTCCAATGTCACCATCAACAAAAAAACACATCGTTTTTCTCAAAAAAAACCACCTCAAATTACAGTACATTAAATATCATTTTAAAATTTTAAAATGGAGATTCTATAACCTTCCACTTTATTTTAGGGGCCCTATCACAAAATTCATAATCTTGGATAAATGATTTTATTAACCAAAAATTAGTGGTTAAACAATTTTCAAAATAGGGTGATATGAAGACAATAATAAAAAAAAATCATTTACAATAAATATCATCCAATGAAAAAATATCCACTAATTGCCACATTTCTTATCAGGGAATCAAGACTATACAAACACAATATCACAATCTTATCAAAGCAGTAAAATCAAAGTGAAACATTCACCCTTTTCCACTTAATTTCAATTATCCAATTCATTATCATTGATAATTCCAGAAAAATCATTACCCATATATAAATTATTAATTCCATCTTCTATGATACACAATAATGATAAAGAGGAGATTACCTACTGTAATAATGTTTTCTGTCTTTTTGTGTACTTCGGGGTGAATAATAACACCCAAAAACCACAACCACACATAGCACTGACATATTAATATACACCACACCAAAGGATCTTTAAAACTCACCCCAAGCACAAAAACAAAAACCACAATAAACCATAAAAGTGAAAATCCAATTAATAATGGAATTAAATTGATGATAATGAAAGGAGAACTCACCGTGGATAGAAGATAGTAATCCGAGAACCAATCCCCATTGAAAGGAATCACAAAACACCATGGTCGGGGGTCGATGGTCACCAAGAATGAGAATCACACATAAAAGATGTGTACCCTTTTATTGGGATAACTCTTATACAGATACAAGATGTGAACCACCCAGATACACATATATTGAACTACCATTATACTTCATGAAATACATTTACACTACGTGTATTTTCGGCAACAGCTCTTCTGCAGCTCTAACCTCCACTAAAACAAATCCAACACCCAAAACTAAAAAAGTAACAGACCAAGGAGGCATTGAAAAATAAATTTTACATAATGAATGTAATATTATTTATAAAAATATGAATGAAAATATTACAACTTATTTAATTTTTAATCAATACTAAATAATATTATGAATCCATATTGGTCGAAAAAATTTAACTAAAACAATTTTTCTACACATTATATGTTTGAATTAAAATGATAATTTTATAATATTTATAAATTTAATTTGATTAAATATTTTTTTAATTAAATTCAATAAAACTAAAATAAATTATATGGGTTATGTAATATTTTTAATAAAACATAATATTATATAGTTATAATAATAACCTAGTTTAACAATAAAAAAATTAAAATGTTATGTATTATTGGTAAAACTCATATAACATGTCTAGAAATTGGTTTTAAACAATTTTTTGTGAATTTTTAGATCAAAAAACACACCAAACTCAATAATTGTAAAATTATGGAACCATTGAACATGGAATAGTGCCACATAATTATTGAAAAATGATGGGTGTTTCCAAAAGTTCTTTTTTTTCTCCCCTTATAAAAGGATACAACAACTAGAATTGAAGGATAAAAATTTTCTTGTAATTAAACAGTTAAAATATAATATTTTAATATTACTAAAACTCTATCCCAAAAACCTAAAACCATGGTCACTCATATACAACTTAATACCTTCAATTTCAAGGGGACTTCCAAGGGAAAAACCTAGTCTCCAATTTAAGTATTGTCTCCTTTTTATGTTTATATTATAAATATTAATATTAAAAATATATTATAAACATAATTATATGTTTACATAAGTGTATATTTTAAAGTGATATGTAGTTTTATTATTGGTAGAACCATTATTTTTTCATTTTCGTCCACTTCGAAAAAAAAGAACATCGTCAGTGCATTGCACGGACTGCACCCTCCACAAAGCAACATCAATTCATTATTATTAACTACTATAATGGATGGTATTAATATTAGTAATGGAGAATAAATATGAGATATATAAAATATCATTATTATTTTAAAATATGAATTTAATATCATCATTTATCCCATATAATGTATTGAGAAACTAGAACATTAATCTTACGTACATGCAGATTCTTGCCTCTATGAGGAAACATTGTTCATTTTTCATTTATATTATCATAAATTATATACAAATTATTAAAAATTGTTAAATATTATAAAAAAATAATTATTATTCTATTATAATGATATTATTTCAGAAGAAACTCCTTCTTAAACTATATCCATTAATCAGGTTAAATCATGTTCAAGTTTGGGACAGCATAACCATTTACATGATCAATTATTTAAAATATGATTATGGATGACTCTTAGAACATTAAAAATAATATTTTAATAATATTTTAATTGAATCGTGACTATTTTATAGTCATATAAATATTATATTGATTAATTAAATTATTATTAAAGTGGAATTTTTGTTTTCTAAATTTTCTTAAATAGGTTGTTCTCAATTCGGTATTCATATAACATCAACAATATAAAAATGGGAATGTAAGAACCCAGTTCTTATTATTGAGGTATGCGTTTCTTCTTTTCCTTTTTACTTTATAATTTTTTGTGAAAATAAGGAAAATGGAGAAAATCCCAAATTTTGTGGGTACACGCCATGTACATTTCCACACGCTGCGTACATTGGCCATGTGGGATTAGTACACAGGGTGTGTAGGCATTTCGGTGATGAAGGGTGTAAAAAATTTACTACACACTATGTACTTGGTATTTCCACATATTGTACTTTGTATTTACAGGCCATATAATCAGTCGAAAGGTGAACAGTAAGGTGGTGGGAGTAGCCGCCACCGGAGCGACAGTACACGTCGTGTATTCGGAAATACACATCATGTACTAGTGTTGATAGATGACCAGTGAGACGATGGAAAGTAGCCACTAGAGGAATAGTTAGAAAATGAAAATCACACATCGTTTACTTGAAATTACACGTAGTGTAGTTTGTTTTTTTCACTTAAAATGGGCAGTAGCCTCCTCTTTCAACAGAGGAAGCTTTGAATGAACCAGGAGCACCGGGAGAGATGGACGATGCTTGGAGGGGCTTCCAAATGCTCACAAGGAATTCGATTCTTCCACCGGTGATCCCGTTTGGACCGTGCGGGTAATACCTTCCTTCTACATAGGTATTTCCTTCTAATTATTTATCAATGGAAGTTATTTACATTTGAATGGGAAATCTATTATCCTAGATCTATGTCGTTCTCGGTTGATTCAGGTGGCGTCGTTCACATATGTCGATAAGTGGAGATCGAGTTATGTGGTCTGATGTTTAATTCCAATTGTCATGTTGTTTTTGTGTACCATTGTGCTACGCGCCTAGGTTGGGGGGTCGTATGGATGAGGCATGATTAATTAAGATATCTAGAATTGCATAGATAATCTGATGATAATTATAAACTATTGTTTGGGATCATGGCTTGGATACAGGGCCACCCCATCGGTGTGTTTCCCTTGTTTAGTTGTTTGGATAGGATACCTGAGGGTATGCCGTGTTTTAGCAAGCATTGGGTTTTCTTGAGAAAAAATATATATAATTTCTTACTATGTGTTGGGCTCGGCCCGGTAACTTGCTTCTGCCTGAGGGTAGTGTTTTGTTTACCCTGAGGGAAAGTGTTTGTTTAGTCTCAGGGTAAGTGGGTTTTTATCCTTAGGGAAATGTTTAATATTCTTGAGGGGAGTTTCTTCCGTGCATAAGGGCATTATCTCGTATTCCTGAGGGCGATATTCGTTATGCTTGAGGGAAATCACCTGAGGGTTTTGATTCGGATTAGCCTGAGAGCGTGGTTCTGATTACACGAGGGTAAGGTGTTTCATGTATGGGGACTTTGTTTACTTTTCATATCCACTATGGTGATTTTACATGTTATACCTCACAAGCTAAAGCACAGGATTGGTATTGTTTTACCTTTTACTTCTTAGATAGATGGTTGTGGTTTTTGTTGTGGCACTGTTTAAGAGATTGTCGGATAAGGCTGATTCTTGAGAACTTATAATTCAAATATATTGAATTGTTAAAAAATAATTAAATGTAAATGGAACAGGTAGGAGTAGCTTCTTTTGAGTACTTCAGAGTTTACTGCATTTTCATTACCACACAATACTGTTGCACAAATTCACGGACAGTTGGGCACGAGCCATTGGTGGTTTCCTACTAGGATTTGTTTCCCACACCCTGTTTGGGTAATGTCTTGGGCCCAAACGGATTATATTGATGCAGATGTTTATAAGGTCAACAGTCCCTATACAGGTATTTGATTGTTACAGAGGAGTAGGAAATCATTGGACCGAGCATAGGCTTTCTATGTTTTTATGTTTTTGTTGCGATGTTTTATTCTACTTTGATGTATTTGTCCCTTGTATTGTATTGTTTCAAATTTCAATGTATCCTTTTTTGGATGCTTTCATAAGAATAGGGACATATTGCATCATTATATATGACTATTGGACATTTCTTTACTTTAGTACTATTGTCTATTTCAGCATTGTTATTATTTACTGCTTCCAGTTTTGTATGGTATTATTTATCTCTGCTACGCTACACTTTGACAAATCAGGGCATAGTTTCCCCACTATCAGACCTAGGCCCTCGCTATTAGATGGTAGCCTATGGCATTTGGGGAAATGCAATTGAGGTCATTTTACCAATTGAGTTCGAGGAAAGAATTGAGTGGCACCTGGATCTGGGACGTTATAGGGAAGAACTAATAACTTTATAAATAAATATATGTTATACATTAGTTAATATAAAGATACATATAAATATTTATCATGGAATAAAATGATTTGTAATGACATCAATATTATTAAATAGGCTCAAAGTAGTTAAATTTATTTACACCAAAAGGTCTTAATAGGCTATAAATAAATAATTTATTCATAAAAATAATTATAATATGTATTATAAAATGGTAATATTTATTTTTAAGTTTATTAAATAGGATATTATGTTTTATAGGTTTTTTTACTTGAGGTTGGAGTGTTATTTTAACATCCCAAGTAATTAATGAATAATATATATTCTTATCTATGTATATTTATGAATTAGATAGTGTTTTAGAGGCTTAAAATGAGAATAAATCCAATCTTAAGCATGGAATACACTAATATTTTTAAAAGATTGTTTTACTGCCTTTTGATGGCTAACCATTTTTAAATATATATTTTGATAATATAATAAGCTCTATTTTTCAAAATGAACTTATTCTTTAGTATTGGGATATTGAAATTTCCTTTGGATAAATTTTTGATATTTTTCTTACAATGTTCATTTTTTAAAGAATAGTGAAAAATACTGCATTTTACATCAAAACTTCTTTTTCATATAATTTAATTATATGGTTATATTATATTTTTAATTAGTTTTAAAGTGTAATTAGAATATATTTTTACCATTTAATCCAATGGTGATAATTTTAATTAATTTCACTTTGGAATTGGGTATAAACAAGTGCAAAACCTTTCAAAGATATTGTTTCAAAAAAAAACCCGCTATTTATTTTGACAACGTGAATTATTTTTAAATTAATTATTGATATTTATATGTTTGGAATTTTGTAAACTGGATTAAATATTTGTAATTATAAGGTCCAAATTATGTGATTAAGACACTTTTTTTTAGACATTATGAATAGTAAGGACGGTAATTATCTTTAATTATCGTGATTAATTAGCAATCGGGTAGTTAAATATAATAAAATAATATCATAATAATAAAAAATGACCCCAACATGTGTACTAATGATATTTGTTGTGTCATGGAAGATCATGGGATGCCTTGTTCCGAACATAGGGACCCCATGGAATCACATTTGGTTGAAAGTGACACTTTATCATTTTATTTTTAAAGAAAGGGGAATATCACTAAAGAATGTATCACCCAAGTAAAACATTTTTAGTTTTGTCTATGTAAATGATATCTTAGACTATAAATATTCATTGGAAAGATAAAAATATTTCCTACATTATAGTAATTTTTTTATAATTTTTAGACATTAAATAAATTATGTTATTTATGACATCATGATGAAGCAGCGATTATCTCATTAATGAACGATTTAAATAAAATGAAAAGATAATGTAAAATCTAAGACATAAACTTGTAAAAAACCTATTGGATGAGAATATTTCTAACCCTTATCACCTTATCCTAACAATATATCAATTTGGGACCTTTGAAATCAGAAACTCATTTTAAAATAATGTAACATTTCTTAACTTTCCAAGAGTGCCCCTACTCCCTCTTATAAAAGGCCCCCACCTCTACCTCCTTAAACACACTTCTAAAGCCATTGTCTCAGCCAAATTCTACTCATTTTATCTCTACACATCACTCTATTCATCCTAGAAGCCTTACCTTAGGCAGAATACTCTTCAAGAAACCCTTTTGATACAAACCAAGAAGAGGTACCTGATTTAAAGGTAAAGTCTTCTCTAATGTTCTTTTGTTTTATTTTGCTTATCCAACCCCCTAAACTCTTTTTATTAATTTATTTTGTAACAAAACTAGTATATTAAATATACAAGGATGTTTTTATAAGATGTATTTGTGTTACACTTACACACACCTACGTCTAATGGTTAAATAACATACTGTTTCCGTGGATGTAGAATTTATGCCTCACGAAACGATGATTGTTCAATATTATTATAACACCATCAAATGTTGCCATTAAGATGTTAATATATTTATATATAATATATAATATGTTAATGTTTTCTTTAAGCTTCTGTATTTTTCATTTATGGTATACCTTTATGGTTTCCATTATGGGTAAATGTGATATCTTCATTTTAGGAAGTGCGGACTACCGCCCCCTCAAAGTGATTTGACTCGCTAATGTCATATGTGGGATGTATAAAGGATGGAGTTAATGATATTATATATGATATTATTATGGAATTATAATATACCTATATATCATTATGATTACATTCCATAAAATACAAAATAGAAATGAAATTAGCGTTCATGCGTACGTACGGCTTACCGTCTCCATGAACGGTGCATTTGATTTCTTACCTCTAAATGTTGTGTAATATTATAAATACATGTATATACTGGATATATATGATATATGTGATATTTAAATCATAAATATAATTATGGATATAATGGTTATTTGACCACATGAACAACTTGTAATTATAAAGAGATTATTTGTTACTCAAGTACCAATGATCAAAAAACTACCATTATTAACTTAAATAATTACACAGTGTTCATAACATGGTAATAGATGATATAAAAGAAATAATTAACTTGAAAAAGGTTATTAATAATGTATAATTTAAATCAAGTTTATTATTCAGGGTATTAAAGAATGATTGAGTCAAGTCAGACCTGAGTTAAGTGATTCATCTCAATCGCCTTAAATTGAGGCATATTTTGTTTTATACACAACTTTCTTTTATATGGTGTATAAACCCCATTGATTTTTACGTTTATTAAAATGGAATATTTTATTATATGAAGCATTTTACTAAATAACAAAAGGGAATGTTTTTGTCATACATATTCTGTGACAACGACTTATCCCCCGTCGTGACCATTATTTGAGTTTTGGAGTCCTCTAAAATCCATAACTTTTCTTATATGAAAAATATAATACCATGTTTTACTTTTCTTTTATTTTGGTATTGAGAATTTTTTTGATAATTTTTTTATTATATCAATATGTTACTGATATCTTGTTATTGAAATGTGGAAATGTTATGTTTCCTTTATGCATGTTTTATGTGATACGATTATGTTATGGGTCTTGGGAATTGTTTATGAAGACGGGTGGTTCCGTGATAAACTGAGGGTGGGTGAGCCTGATATATCTCTCCAATGCATTGGGTAACGTGAAGGGGTTAAATGATATGGTTTCTCTGAAGATATTTAGGGAATATACTATGATGGGTATTCCAAACATAACCATGGGGGTTACTCCCTAGGTATAAATGTTATAAATGCCTCAAGTTACCTTTATGTATTATGATTTCTATGGGTTATTCATGATTTGATAAAGTATGTTAAAGTTATTATGATTTATGAGTAAAGTATGATTTCATCAATTATTATGTATACATGGACTAATGTTTTCATTCTGTACTTTTATATCCCTTACTGAGGTTTTTATGCTCATCCCACGTTTTTTGAAATTTTTTTCACAGGTCAAGGGAAAAGAAAATGATGTGATGATAGTGTCGAGTAAGTGTCAAGAAAGAATACTTGTTTTATTTTAACTATGTCTCCTTTGATGAGGAAGATGAATACTGTCTTTTATGTAGCCACCTAGTTGAAATGTGGAATGAAATACATGATTTATGATCTAATTCTCTACAACTCTAAACCTGAAAAGATCCTCAATGTGTAATCTTATAATAACTCAAGATTAAGTAATGTTTAAGGCTGGGGCCTTATAGTTGGTATCAGAGGTCAGTTTAGATAACATTAGGAGTTATAATTCTATTAAATGATTATCCAAAAATATTTTTTATGGTAAAATTTTAATGATATAGAATTTGAAGATTACCATGTTGCTTCATCTAAGACATGTTTGTTCAGAATGGTTTTCTGCAGAGGAAACATGGAAGCAGTGCTAGGATGGCATATAGAAGGAAATGACCATCTGAATCAGGATCCTGAGATGGTTAGAATTGGAACTGAATAGTTAGTTGTAGTAATGGTGCAGTTGACTCAAGCGATAAATGGTGGTGGTAACCATGCACGAGATCAACCAGATCAACCCCAAAGGAACATGTCAGTGGTGGAACATTTCATGAGGCAACATCCCCCATCATTCAGAGGACCATGTGACCATGTTCTAGTTGAAGGATGGATTAAATCACTAGAGAATATTTTCAATGTCATGGGGTGTTTAGACAATCAAAATGTTAGTTTTGAAATTTACTGTTTGAAGGGTAAAACAGATCAGTGTTGGTCGATGGTTTAAAATATTAGGGCTGCTGATGAGATTGATTCTCTCGACTGAGATGAATTAAAAGGTATGTTTCTTGAGAAGTATTTTCTTAAGGCTGTTCGACTTAGGATGGAAAAACAATTCTTGGAATTGAGGCAAGAGGATGACTTAGTGGCTGCTTATGAAGAAAGTTTCACTCGATTGGCAAGGTATGCTCCAAATTTTATCCGAGACCTTGATAGTAAAATCAATCATTTTTACTCAGAATTCAAGCCAAAATATTGAAGGGATTTATCTTCTTGTGAGTTCAAGAGTTATGAAATTCTTGTTTGATGTGCTAAGAAGGTGGAAATGGATTTTTCCGATGATCAAGTGTTCTATAACAACCAACAGAAGAAGAGACCTAGGTGGCAAGAGAAAGGGAAGAATTCCTCAAAAAGGTCTAATGGTAAGAAAACTAAGTTTCCAGTTTGTGATAAATGTGGTATAAATCATGTTGGGGAATGTCTTTTGAATTCTGTAAAGTGCTACCAATGTGTTAATATGGGACATAAGGCTCGTCACTACTGGAAATGGGGTCTATCCCCACGCACCTATTCCCACGGTTCTTTAAACCGTGGGGATAGTATGTTTTTTTGATGTTTATACCCACGGTTTTATTAAAACCGTGGGTATTAATTTTTTTTCGAGCCCTTGTATCGGGCTCCTCCTCATTCTCTCTTCAAATCCGCGACGCATCGCTCTACCCTACCTCCCCAAGCCGCGACGCCGCTCCCCGACCACTGACTCCCGACCCTCCCCTCTCCTCTCCGACTCCCCTCCCCGGCCTCCGACTCCCCTCCCCGGCCTCCAACCCCGGGCTCCGACTCCCGGCTCCGCCTCCCGGCTCCCGACTCTCGGCTCCCGACTCGCGGCTCCCGACTCGCGGCTCCCGACTCACGGCTCCCGACTCGCAGCTCCCGATTCGCGGCTCC
Organism: Viscum album; assembly: GCA_963277665.1. NCBI lineage: Eukaryota > Viridiplantae > Streptophyta > Magnoliopsida > Santalales > Viscaceae > Viscum > Viscum album. The sequence continues at coordinate 693,806,417 of OY728157.1, forward strand.
CGGCTCCCGACTCCCGGCTCCCGACTCCCGGCTCGGCCTCCCGGCTCACGACCTGGACCTCCCGGCCTTCTCAGTAGTGATTTTTTTTATGCTGGAGTCCCAGATTTCCTGGTAATTTCTTAGTCTTGGTTGATTTCCCATAATTTCATCATATTACCTCTTGATAATCAATTAGTGTTGTAGTCAAAGGTAGCAGTTGATGCATTCATAGGTTAATGGAGTGGTTTGATTCTAAATTTTTTTAAGCAATTTCATTTTTTTATGATGGAATACTAAAAGATGAATGATATAAATATTCTGATTATCAAACCCAGTGAGAATATTTCCCCAAATTAATTTAGCATTGATAATCCTAAGATGCACTATTTTGGCCTTAAAATAGTATATATGAAGGTATATACATACACATGTTGAGCAGTTTCGGGTGGTTGTTTATAAATCTATCAATTTTCAGGTGTTGGCTTGGTTCCTCTTTGAGGAAGGGTACCCTTCCAATTCCTCAAATTTATTAATGCATTAATTAGTTTCTTACTACACGTTTTCTTTGTTTTTAGTTAATGGAGTGAATACATTAGATTAAATTCCTCTTAATCTTGAATTTAGTATGTTTCATGATTTAAGAGTTAAAGGTAATAAATGATTGTTTCATAAGAAATATCATGTTTATATATTAAAACCCCTCCAACGGAGGTGCGCTGTCTTCAAGTTAAAAAACAATTATTAGACTTTTAGGATTTATTGTCTTGTTGTACTGATATTTCTTTATGAATTGATGTTATGTTTGAATTATGTCATATATGACCCCTAATGGAATTAAAAAAACTAAGTTTTCCTTTTTAAATGATTAAATAACCAAGGAACCGTTTATGTTCTTTGACCGATTTTTATATTGGAATTACCCATGTAGAATTGTTTCCCATAATTTTCATTTTAGTATGTTGACATGTTTGAGCCACCATTCGGTGAGCCTTAGATTTAAATTTCTAAGGGTATGATTTTCTATATTAAATGGCTTGAATTATCTTTTGAATTTCAGAATGGAAATTACCCTGTATGCACAACATTTAACCCGCCTAATGTAAGTGCTTCAATGTAATAATAAACTGTGAAATAGAAATTTTAAAGTATACTAAGTACATGAATTAGTCGTATTAGATGTAATTGAAAAATATGTTGCGTATTCATAGAACCCCTTACCATGTTAATGGAAGGTACCAGAGTGAACCTTGATTATTGAAAATGCCTTAAATGGATTAAATGAGTGGTTTCAAGCTACATGGCCTTGTCACACTAATGAAAGGCTAGGGTTGAACAAAATTGACTTATTGATTAATTATTACTTGATTAAAGGGTTTCATGCTACTTGGCCTTGTCACACTAATCAAAGGAAAGGCTTGAACCAAATGGAATATTATATGAATTCAATATCAAAGTAGGTGTGGCCTGACTCAAGCTCACCTTGGATACTTGAGAGAAAGCCTTGAGCACTCAAGGACCCTATTCCGAATTCAAGGATACAACTTTCTTAGGTTGAGACCTACATAGATCCTGATCCTTGTCTAACTTTAGATGCCTGGTATGACACCATATAATCCCTCATGTATTACAACAAGATTCCTTAGATACACTCCTTGGTTCCAGAATTGACAAGTAGGTGCCATGGTTAAATCCTAGCCCAATCTTTTCTTAGACCCATTTTACCTTGGATGAACTTCTTAGACTAGATAGTCCTCTTATTGTGGAATTAGTTGGACTGTTATCCTTGGATTACACTCTTACCCCATGTGAGGCTATAGTTATTACTAAGTTGTTGACACTTGAGGTCTATGTTTCCTTGGTTATAACCTTGGAACTTCATTATTAAATATCATTACATGTTTTCTTCTCACATCTTAGAACCTCAATATCTTTCTCATATAAATTATATTTAAACTGGATAAAATTGATTAATGAAATGGTTACACATTCTGACACCAGTCAAAGGCTAAAGAAGGTATAACTGCTATGTGTCCCATAGGAACCTGTACGGGTGATGTTTATTTATCTCTCTATTATTATTCTATATACCAGTGAACTATATATTTTATACTACACTATCTAGATTGGGTTGGACATCAGTGGTTCCATCCTATTATTATTTATATCTCACACCCTACTCAGGCCGCTATTACATTGGGATACTCGAGTATACTTTCATTTTCTCAGGACCTTGGACCTTGCTTTTCAATGTATGCTTGTAACTAGAGTTAGGAGAAAAGGACTGAGTTGGATCTCGGGATGCTCAAGGAGATCGCCCATGGGGTTTTGATGTGACTTTATTATTTTTTTATTTTATTGAAAATAATGATGTAATGTTTACTACTTTTAGATATGTATCATTACCATGTCATGCATTCATCTGTTGTTTAAACTACCATTGACCACTTTAATTCAGTTATAATAATATTTATCTTATGCTGCTTTGTCATTTATTTACTACCTCTTTCATTGTTGATTGTTATTTATTCAATTTTACCGCTGTGTATATGTTATAAGAGGGTATAGTCCCCACTATCACCTCTCGAGACCCTCACTACAAGTCAAAAACCTCTAACGTATGGGGAGACTCACCAGCCCCCCTGCCCTACACAACCTCTCCCCCTCCCTCTACTGCACCAGTCCCTCCCCCTCCCCCTTCCCTTGCACCAGCCCCTCCCTTAACCCCCTGCTGCAACATCCCCTCCCCCTGCACCAGCCCCTCCCCCTCCCCCCTCTTGCACCAGCCCCTCCCCCTACCATGCACCAGCCCATCCCCCCCACTAGCCCCTACCCCCCCCCCCCCCCCACTACACCAGCCAGCCCCTCCCCCTCCCCCCTTCCCTTACATCAGCCCCTCCCCCCCACACTGCACCCCCACCAGCCCCTTACCCCATGCTTCCCCAGCCCCACCACCAGCCCCTCCCCCTCCCACTTTCCCTGCTGCACTGGCCCCTCCCCCTTTCCCTGCTGCACCAACCAACCCTCTCCCTCCCCCCTGCACTACTTTCCATGTGGAGTGTCTTTTTTAACTTTTTTCTTTAGTTTACATATCAAGGAAGACCTTTTTCTCTTTTTCCCTACTTATTCAATCATGAACTCCTCTTGTCATTAAATACTTGTCATTAAATATGTTTTTCTAGCTACTAATATGCTTTGATTGATTTAATAATAAAATTGATTGTAATGATTTTTTTAAATATGATTTACATTGTTGATTGAATGATAATTTTTTTTCTTGTTATAGAATGGATAGAAGCTGGATGTATCGTACCGATCGGATTTCAACCGAGTTTCAAAATAATTTGGAGAATTTTTTAGATTTTGCATTTAGCAATGCGTCAGATGGAGGTTGTATACAGTGTCCCTGCTATAATTGTGTTGGAAGACCATGGTTAAGATGAGAAGAAGTTAGTTACCATTTAACGAAATTTGGATTTCAAGCAAACTATAATGTTTGGTTTCACCATGGAGAGACGAGTCAATCTTCGACTGTTCATAAACGAAATGAACGAAGTGACATGGAGAATTTGATATTTGATCGGTTTCCATATGTGCATCATTCCGAGAGAGATAGCATGCCGGTGCAAGAAGACAATGATATCAGTACACATGAGGAAAATGCTGAAAATGATGATGTTGACATAGTGAAAAATTTATTGGATGATGCCAGAACTCCAGTATATCAAGAATGTACTAGAATGACCAAGTTGGAATTTTTAATGCGGTTATATCATGGGAAAACTATGTATGGGATTTCTAATACTGCCATTGATTATATTCTTACATTTTTGAAGGACTTGCTTCCTGATGGTGCAGATATTCCCTCAAATCATTACATGGCATGGAAGTTAATTAAGCAGCTTGGATTTGCTACTAATAAATTCCATGCTTGTCCGAAAGATTGCAGTTTATTTTTGGAGGAAACAGCTGACCGTAATGACTGTAAAGACTGTGGTACATCTCGATGGAAGACAAATGCAGATGGAACACCGTCTCGTGTGCCACAGAAAGTCATGTGGCACTTTCCATTGATTCCCAGACTTCAAAATCTATTCATGTCTCCAGAAATCTCAGACAATATGTGATGGCACGATGTTGAGAGAATTAAAGGAAATGATGAGCTGGTCCATCCAGCAGATGGATTAGCATGGCGGACATTTGACGCACAACATCCTGATTTTGCAGCTGAGGTGCGTAATGTCAGATTGGGCCTATCATGTGATGGTTTTAATCCGTTTGGTCAGATGCTTACTGCTCATAGCACGTGGCCGGTTTTTATTCATGTTTATAATCTTCCTCCATGGATGTGTATGAAAAAACCTTTCACTTTCTTGAGTATACTGATATCTGGACCTTCGGATCCTGGTAATGACATAGATGTATACTTGCAGCCTTTAATAAAAGAGTTGAAACAACATTGGGATTTAGGTGTGCAGACATTTGATGCTTCTTCAAAGAATACGTTTCAGATGCGTGCTGCCCTTCTATGGACCATAAATGATTTCCCTGCCTATGCAATGATGTCTGGGTGGAGCACGAAGGGAAAACTTTCATGTCCCGTTTGTATGAAGAATACATGATCGAGAAGGCTTAAATATCGTCGTAGTTTCAGTTTCATGGGGCATCGCCGATTCTTGCCAATGGATCATCAATACAGGAAGAATCGTCGGAGGTTTGATAATAATGTTGACACTGAAGAACCACCTCAACGTATGTCAGGAAGTGATGTGATTGATGAATTGAAAGATTTCAGCTTTTCATTAGGAAAAGGTCATTTGACATCTCGAAAGAGGAAGAATGCTGATACTGAAGTCATTTACAATTGGAAAAAGAGAAGTATTTTTTTTGTGTTGCCATATTGGTCTACTAATTTGTTACGTCATTGTTTAGACGTAATGAATATTGAGAAAAATATATGTGAAATGTTGCTTGCAATTCTTTTTAATATTAAGGGGAAGACCAAAGATGACTTCCGATCTCGTCGGGATTTATTGGATTGGGGTATTCGACCAGAACTACATCCTGTTTGTATCGGTGAAAACAAATGGAAAGTTCCCTGTGCTTCTTATGTGATGACACAGGCAGAGAAAGATCAATTTCTGGCAGTATTGGAGAATATTAAGGTTCCAGACGGCTATTCCAGCAACATATCTAAACGAGTCAACAGAAGACATTTGAAATTGAAATCCCTAAAAACTCATGATTACCACATCCTTCTTCATGAATTGATTCCAATAGCAATTCGACATTTGCTATCCAATAATGTAAGGGTGGCAGTGATTCGGTTGTTTCGTTTTTTTAGAGACCTTTGTTCTAAAAGGTTATCCAAATCATTGTTGATAAAAATGCAGCAAGAGGCACCATTAATTCTGTGTGAGTTGGAAAAAAATTTTCCTCCATCCTTTTTCACTTGCATGCTGCATTTAATAGTTCATCTTCCAACTGAGACACTTCTTGGGGGACCAGTTGCTTTTCGGTGGATGTATCCCACTGAAAGAAATATGTGCACAATGAAATCATATGTCCGAAATAAGAATTATCCTGAAGGTTCCATTGTGAGGAGTTATCTGGCCCAAGAATGTATGGATTTTTGTTCAATGTATTTGTCTGATGTGAGCACAAGACATAATCGACCAATGAGAAATGAAGATGAGCAGTATGAGGAAATTCAACCCTCGTTTCCATCTCTTCCCCAAACAGGTGGAATTGTCGGGTCATATACATTGGTTACATTGAGCTCTGAAGAGCGGAATATGGCACATCGTACAGTCTTGTTTAATTGTGGTTTGTTCGATGCCTATATCAAGTAAGTAATTTGAATATATATATGTTATCTCATATGATATCATATCACATATACCTTATACTTTTATTGTCATTTTATGTAGAGAACATAAAAAAATTATAAGTAGAGTTCATCGGTCTTTGCCGTTGTGAAGGAGAGAGGCTATGCATAGCCAAGAGTTCCCAGCTTGGTTGAAATCAAAGGTATGACCATTACATTAAATACCTTAAAATATAGATATATATTTAATTATATTACTCATGTATTCCAGGTATTGAGTTTACCTGCTGACTTCATTTCTCAAGAATTAAGAGCGTTGGCTTTTGGTCCCAATTCTTTGGTTCGTGACTGAAAATCTTTAATAATCAATGGATACAAATTTGTTACAACTGATAAAGCGGTGAAAATGAGAACACGGCATGATGGCGTTATGTTAATTGCTAGAACGGATTGTTATGCCAGTGCATCTGATAGTCGACCTCGATATGAAGATGTGTATTATTATGGACTGGTTGAGAAAATATTGTTATTGGATTACTACTCTCGAGGTCGAGTCACTATGATGCAATGTAAATGGTTTGATTCAATGACGCGCCATGGTACATTTATTGATGATTGCGGATTTAGAGTTATTGACATGAGTCGATTCCTGCATACCGATGAACCATACATTTTGGCATCAATGGCAAAACAAGTGTTTTATGTGAAAGATCATCTGAACCCTGATTACGGTGTCATTAATGAAGTAATCCCAAGACATATTTTTCATGATGCTGGGGATGAAATTGTCACCATTGACTCCCCCATCGGTGATAGCCAAAATATTGCATTTTATGACACAAATTGTCCCATTGGGAGGGATGATGTTGAACCTGAGGTAGTAGAGGGTAATATATAAAAGCAACCATATATATTCAGAGTTCATTCAGTTTACCTTGACGTGAGTTTCTCAGGTTGGTACTAATTTAATTACTTTAATTTACTTTTAGTTTGAAATGATATGTCTGTTTTAGTAATGTTTGGTTTCGTTTCATTTAATTCTATTTCTTTCAATTCAGAAAAGTGGGTTTAAAATGTGGTTTTAAAAATTGTATAACTTGGTTGTAAATTATCATTACTGAAAGATGTTATGACATTTTTCAAGTAGTATCTATGATTTGTAAAAATTGTTGCTAAAAAATATTTATTTCATTCTTATGCAGATTATGAAGAAAACTACAGAAGCTCGCAGGAAGAGATTATTTGATGCTGATCCTGTTAAACGTGAGCGCGAGTTGTCTTCAGTGAGTATATTAATTTAAATATTTATCTTCTGCATTACAAATAATATCAAGTTCATATTTTTGATCCAATTATTTAGGGACATGTAACTCCAGAGAATCCTCTTCCCAGTATGGGACCGAGTAGGGATCCTCCTAGACCTAGGCGGAGCTCCCGTCTTACCACTCCCCACACTGACCCATTAGTGGACATCCCATCTACCACACATGTCCGCCCTCCGCTTGAGACCCCTGGGATGTTCCCATACATGCCTCCATCATCATCCCGTTTACACTCTTTTTCCCATTCCATGTCCACGCCGACTCGACCGATGTTCTCAATGCACAGTTTTCATATCCATTCATGTATCCCCAGACCTACTATGCATATTCTGACATGTCTACGCCACATCCTTTTCCTACCATCCATCCTACACATATTGAGTCTGTTCCTTCAGTTTCCACTCCTGTTCATGAAGATCAGCCGGAGCATGCTGTGGAACAGATACTTCCTTCAGAGGATGCTGATCCAGCACAGTCTACGGATGCCTCACAGCCTATTCAGGAGCCTGCATCAGGTTTTTTTATTATAAATGTTTCAAATTATAGCATTTCACTTTTTTTCTATTGTATTGTCACCTAACTCTTCTCTTGTCACCTCTTATCTTATTTAGTGGGATCTTCTAGTAGGCGACGTGGGCGCACTCGAATGAGGGATGCTTGGAATCGTGAAACTCAGATTATGGTGGATTACAATTCTCAAAATCAAATGGTAGGTAAAAATGCTAAGGACTGTAGAAGTTTCATGGCTACTTTAGCCAAATATCATGATATCGTTCCGGTGGAACCGGTCTCATGGAGACATATCAGTGCCGACATCAAGGATAGGGCATGGGCGCAGATATGGGTACGAAAATTTTATAAATTTATATTGATATTAGTAATGTATTTATATGACTTAACATGTTTGTTGCAGAGTCGATTTAACTTTCCTAACGGTGAAGCTGCCAAAGCTGCTAGGTTGAGTGATCTTGGAGAGTATTGGCGGTCATACAAGTATGAGTTACATATTGGTTGGAGGAGCAGAGTGGGTACTGAGTTAGAGGGTGTACCCACAAACCCTGACTGTCCAAAAAGTCAATATCAAAAAATGACCGCACATTGGAATACTGAACAGTATAAGGTACTACCCATCTTTACTGTTTTTTATATAAAATTTAATTTTTATTACTTGTATTGATTTTTTTTTTCTTAGGAAGTGTCAGCGAAAAACAAAAAAAACAAAGATGAAATGACATATCTACACACATTGGGGCGCACTACAATGCCCAATAAAGAGAAGCGGCTGGTACGTTCATCTGAATTAAAATAATGTCCTTATTTATAACATGTCATCATAACTTATTCATGCTTTCCCTTGGTTAGTCCATGTCTTTACCTCAATGTTTGTGGGTCTTTGTTGCAACTCACTTCAATCCAATATTTTGCATTTATCATATATGGTTATAATTCAAATTTGTGCACTTCTTATATGCAGCAAGATGATTTGGGCATTGAAGGTCCTGTACCTCGTGCCAAATTATTCTGCTTCAGTAGGAAAAAAAAAGATGGAACTGCAGTTAATTCACAAACACAAGATAAAATTGTAAGTTTGTTCATTTATATTTCAAACATTTATACGAAATTCATAATTTAATATGTTTATAATTTCAACAGTCTGCCTTGGAGGCCATGGATGAGAAGGAAGCTGACAACTTAGGGCCAAATGATCATTTCAGTCAGGTGTTAGGTGTGGAGCATCCAGGAAGAGTCCGTTGTAGACCAGGCAAAAACATTGTCCCCTCTAGGTATTGGTCATCATCAGACTCCTCTAAGGCCTCTGAGTTGGAAATTGCGCGTGCTGAATTAGCTGCGACAAAGAAAATAGTATTAGAGGAGCGTGAAAAAAGTAAGCTGATGAATGAACATTTCATGAAAGCTCTGTCAGTTTTGAGTCAGTCACTACCATCAGAGGTTGCTGCCACTTTTCATTCATGTATGACATCAATTCGCTCTTTAAATAATGCCTCGGGTGATTCCCATGAGGGTCCTAGTGGCGATAACGGTGGTGGCGATAGAGCTGACGAGGATGTTGCTGATGATGTTGTTGGTGATGAGATTGCTGATGATGATGCTGACGGTGCGGTTGGTGATGATGTTGCTGTCGATGTTTCTGCTGATGATGATGATGCTGGACATGAGGATGACAGTGATGGCGATGGGGGGGATATTAATCCCCTCCATTTTTGACTTAGCAGAGAGATGTGTGTTGGAGTTTAATGTTTTTTTTTGTATTGGTGGACTGCTTGTATGTGAATTTCTTTATGCAATGAAATGCATTTTGGATTATGTTTTCATCAGGGGTGTTATTTGTCAGTTATTTAGGTAATTTTCACATGCCATTCTATTTACTCCTTGTTTTTTCATGAACTTTCTGCAGGGGGAGGTGGGGGGGGTGGGCAGGGGGGGAGGGGGAGGGGGGCTGGGCAGTGGGAGGGCTGGGCAGGGGGGGAGGGGAGGGGGAGGGGGAGGGGGGAGGGGCAGTGGGGGGCTGGGTAGTGGGGGGCTGGGCAGTGTGGGGGAGGGCTGGGCAGGAGGGGGAGGGGGAGGGGGAGGCGGAGGGGGGAGGGGGTGGGTGGGCAGGGGGGGGTGCTGGGCAGTGGGGAGGGGAGGGGGGGTGCTGGGCAGTGGGGAGGCTGGGCAGTGGGGGGGCTGGGCAGTGGGGGGCTGGGCAGTGTGGGGGAGGGCTGGGCAGGAGGGGGAGGGGGAGGGGGAGGGGGAGGGCTGGGCAGGAGGGGGGGAGGGGGTGGCTGGGCAGTGGGGGGTGGCTGGGCAGTGGGGGGGGGGGGGGGGGCTGGGCAGTGGGGGGGGGGGCTGGGCAGTGGGGGGGGGGGGGGGGCTGGGCAGTGGGGCGGGCAGTAGGGAGGGGGGGGGGAGGGGCTGGGCAGTGGGAATCCTGCACTAATAAGTGCGAGATCTCTACAACAGGTATGTTTTCCTAAAATTGTGGAATAAACCTCCCTACCATGCATCATTTTTCAGTTGCATTTACACACTATATGAATGCAGGTTATTGGTCGTAAAATCATGGAGTTGACCCCCTTTTCATCCAACATATGAATGCAGGTGATATGTTTTAACTATTGACTCCACTGTATATTGATTTTTGTGGGTCATGTCTAAGAGTTGCTAGACATACTTTGATTGTTCTCATCCCAGCATAGCGATGAACCAAAATATTGGTGAATGTGCATGGGCTGATGGAATGAATGCCTTCAATTTACAAGCATGGAGAAGAAACTGACTGGTATTTCTTATCATCATATTCAGGCTTTTTATTCTGCATTTTAATCTGCACTTTAGTATTTTATTGTCATGTAGTAATAACAAAATTTCTATATGACATTTCATTGCTTATGAGTCTTATATATTCATTAATAATAATTCATGGTTTTATTTGTTGCATGTACAGACTGTAGCAAATTAAAGTATGATTACCAATCAGTGGTTTGCCATTCGATCTTTATCAAGGTGAGCTGACAAATCTATGTGCCAATCTAACACGTCATTTGAGCTTATTCATGCATGACTCATCTATGTGAATTCTTCTTTGAGTTAAGAGTCTAGCTGAAACACACTTTAGATATTGGAATCATTGAACACACATGCATTCTGAATGTCCAATTTTTTTTTCCTGCTCGTTGGTTATTGGTTTTAATCTAGCTTCTTTCATTTGGTTGGCATTTCTGATCACTTTTGTGCTGAATATGTTTTCCATCTGTTGCTGGCAGGGGGACAAGCAGGACGACACCCTGCGGCGGTTACTCCTCCTTAGAGAAACATTGAATGGTTAGCTCTATAATTTTTCGTATTTCCTCATTCCTAAACTATATCTCCTCTCAGCGCTGCCTCTCATCCATCTTTCCACAAAACGTGCATAGCAGGTGGTACAAAAGCTCAATTCAACTGAAAACATTGGTTTGGAATTGCCTGGCATATTTTATTCCTCTAGGTATTCCTACACATTTCTAGATCTCCAAACCTCACCGAATTAGGTATATCAGGGGTCATCCAATCCTCTATTCATCACAGATTAGCATTCATTTCTTTAAATCTTCTGAGAAAACATCCTCTCATGCCATCCATATCATCCTATTTGAAACTAAGTGGAAGATGTTGCCCCGCGGATGTCGCTGGACCGGGCCAACACGCTGCGGTCACGCCGCGGTCACGCCGCGGTCACGCCGCGGTCACGCCGCGGTCACGCCGCGGTCACGCCGCGGTCACGCCGTGATTTGGCCCTGCTCCAGGATGACACCCTGCGGCGGTTACTCCTCCTTAGAGAAACATTGAATGGTTAGCTCTATAATTTTTCGTATTTCCTCATTCCTAAACTATATCTCCTCTCAGCGCTGCCTCTCATCCATCTTTCCACAAAACGTGCATAGCAGGTGGTACAAAAGCTCAATTCAACTGAAAACATTGGTTTGGAATTGTCTGGCATATTTTATTCCTCTAGGTATTCCTACACATTTCTAGATCTCCAAACCTCACCGAATTAGGTATATCAGGGGTCATCCAATCCTCTATTCATCACAGATTAGCATTCATTTCTTTAAATCATCTGAGAAAACATCCTCTCATGCCATCCATATTATCCTATTTGAAACTAAGTGGAAGATGTTGCCCCGCGGATGTCGCTGGACCGGGCCAACACGCTGCGGTCACGCCGCGGTCACGCCGCGGTCACGCCGCGGTCACGCCGCGGTCACGCCGCGGTCACGCCGCGGTCACGCCGCGGTCACGCCGCGGTCACGCCGTGATTTGGCCCTGCTCCAGGACGACACCCTGCGGCGGTTACTCCTCCTTAGAGAAACATTGAATGGTTAGCTCTATAATTTTTCGTATTTCCTCATTCCTAAACTATATCTCCTCTCAGCGCTACCTCTCATCCATCTTTCCACAAAACGTGCATAGCAGGTGGTACAAAAGCTCAATTCAACTGAAAACATTGGTTTGGAATTGTCTGGCATATTTTATTCCTCTAAGTATTCCTACACATTTCTAGATCTCCAAACCTCACCGAATTAGGTATATCAGGGGTCATCAAATCCTCTATTCATCACAGATTAGCATTCATTTCTTTAAATCTTCTGAGAAAACATCCTCTCATGCCATCCATATCATCCTATTTGAAACTAACTGGAAGATGTTGCCCCGCGGATGTCGCTGGACCGGGCCAACACGCTGCGGTCACGCTGCGGTCACGCCGCGGTCACGCCGCGGTCACGCCGCGGTCACGCCGCGGTCACGCCGCGGTCACGCCGCGGTCACGCCGCGGTCACGCCGCGGTCACGCCGCGGTCACGCCGCGGTCACGCCGCGGTCACGCCGCGGTCACGCCGCGGTCACGCCGCGGTCACGCCGCGGTCACGCCGCGGTCACGCCGCGGTCCCGCCACGGTCACGCCGTGATTTGGCCCTGCTCCAGGACGACACCCTGCGGCGGTTACTCCTCCTTAGAGAAACATTGAATGGTTAGCTCTATAATTTTTCGTATTTCCTCATTCCTAAACTATATCTCCTCTCAGCGCTGCCTCTCATCCATCTTTCCACAAAACGTGGATAGCAGGTGGTACAAAAGCTCAATTCAACTGAAAACATTGGTTTGGAATTGTCTGGCATATTTTATTCCTCTAGGTATTCCTACACATTTCTAGATCTCCAAACCTCACCGAATTAGGTATATCAGGGGTCATCCAATCCTCTATTCATCACAAATTAGCATTCATTTCTTTAAATCTTCTGAGAAAACATCCTTTCATGTTGTCCGAACCAGATCATCCTCATCCTCTGCACATGTCATCTGAACCGGATCAGCCTGTTGTGATAGAAATTCAATGTCTGCTTTTGACTGAATTTCACACCAAACCAAGAGATAATAAATGAGTCAAACAATCAGACAAATGGTTTAGGTTCTTTTTCCTCTGCTCACTACACCTATGACTCTAAAACTCTGGATGCCACTGGCACTGCTATAAAAACCAGAAAACTCTCCACTAATCTAAACGTCATTCATACCACTGGTTGTCCTATAAAAAATAGGAATCCTCATATTAGTCTAAAGTCTCTTTAGGATAAGGCACAAACAAAACACACTAACATTGATAAACAAGGTACCTTGACACTGGAACCTATAAAACATGCAAAAGGAAGCACAACCTCTGTACAAGACCCCACGATAATGCAAGCACATTTTGAACCCATCGGGAAGAGGCCCCTTCCATTAGATCTGGACGCTATCAAGATGCAGAATATAGATGATTCAAAGGACCCAGGTACACCTACTCTTCATTCTATTAATTTAACTTTTGTTGGTGCTAAATCTGTAGATAATATGAACTATTATGAACAGCCTGTATCCCTGTTATCTAACCAAAATACCATTTCGTTGATGCTATATAACATGAACATTACAAACTCAATTAAGAATGCTTCAAGAAATGAACCAATAAAGAAGAACTCTGGCAGGGGGACAAGCATGGGGCAGGGTGGGGGGGGGGGGGCTGCCAGGGGGCAGGGGGGGCTGGCAGGGGGACAAGCAGGGGGCAGGGGGCAGGCAAGGGGACAAGCAGGGGGCAGGGGGGGCTGGCAGGGGGACAAGCAGGGGGAATGGGGGGGCTGGCAGGGGGACAAGCAGGGGGCATGGGGGGGGGGGGGGCTGGCAGGGGGTCAAGCAGGGGGCCAGGGGTTGGGGGCAAGCAGGGGGCAGGGGGGGCTGGCAGGGGCAGGGGGGGGCTGGCAGGGGGACAAGCAGGGGGTGGCAGGGGGGGGGATGGCAGGGAGACATGCAGGGGGTGGCAGGGGGGGACTAGCAGGGGGCAGGGGGGGACCAGCAGGGGGCAGGGGGGACTAGCAGGGGGTGGCAAGGGGGGACAAGCAGGGGGAGGGGTGTCCAGCAGGGGGGAGGGGTGTCCAGGCAGGGGGGACTGGTAGGGGGCAGGGGGGGCTGGCGGGGGGACTAGCAGGGGGCGGGGGGGGGGGGGGGGGGCTGGCAGGGGGACAAGCAGGGGGCAGGGGGGGCTGGCATGGGGACAGGGGGGGTGCTGGCTGGGGGACAGGGGGGGGGGGGCTGGCAGGGGGCCTAGCAGGGGGCAGGGGGGGCTAGCAGGGGGCAGGGGGGGGTGTCCAGGCAGGGGGGACTGGTAGGGGGCAGGGGGGGGCTGGCGGGGGGGGGGGGGGGGCTGGCGGGGGGCACGGGGGGGGGGGGGGGGGGCTAGCAGGGGGCAGGGGGGGAGGTAGTTGTTCATACTCAATTTTCAAAAACAAGTCATCTTCATTTGTGGACATAACTGTATTTCAAAAACAAGTCATCTTCATTTGTTTCTTGTTATTGTTGTACATATTTTTAAAATTATAATATATTTTTATTGACATAACTGTATTTTAATTATTGCAAATTACTTTCCCTTTCATCGTAAACCAGACACCCTTTTTTTTACTCTTTATCACATTTACTTTATTCATCGTTCCTTTCATTTTCATTCCACCAAATGGGACCTAAAGGTCATAAGATGCTAGAGTTCTATAATAGCATAAAATTTAAAGCTAGAGAAAAAAATGTACAAATATATAATGTAATATTGATTAAGATAATTAGAAAAAGAAAAGAAAAATATGTAAAAGGATGGAGTGGTGGTGTTGCATATATTGCAATATGCATTGTATTATATAAATTATGCATCATATTAGTGGATCAATAAAAGAACACACACGCATGGCGGAGAAAAACTACAGGAGCAACAACACTCAAGGGAACCTCTCCATTCCTTATTCTTCATTTGTCAGCCTCTCCTCTACTGGATCGATCAAATTGAAGGCTGGGTTTTTTTTTTGTTCACCTCCTCCATGCTCGGTTGGTTGGAAGGCTGCAACACGGGTAATATTTTTCTTCCTTTTTTTCCTTACTTCCACCCCCTCCTATTTTCTAAAACATGTAAGGAATTTCAGAGAGAAAGGGGTGTGATTCCAAGAAGAGAGTTTGTAATTTCAGTGTTTCTATGGCAGACCACAATTACAGTATTACGGACTACAAGAATTAAAGTAAACAGGGGAAAAACAGAGGAACCTGAGTACCACTTCCCTTCGGATGCAGCGAGATGGAGTGATTCCCCTTGATTCTGGAAGCAAGAAATAACTATTGTACTATTCCACGACTGAACCCTCAGTCGGCCTCTAGCCAGAGTGCCATTCTCTTTTCCCAGCCTCCCAAATTCCCCCTCTCCCCTCCATTTAAAGGGGCCCACTCCTTTCTAACATCATAACAGAATTCCCAAGGGGCCCACTCCTTTCTAACAGCATAACAGAATTCCCCTCCACTATCTTTAAAAGGGGCCCAGTGCCACGAACCAAAACTACCTCCACTCATTCGGTATGGACCCTCTTACCCTTCCTTTGATAGGTGTAAATTAAAGGAGGCTTATTCCTAACATTTCGCCCCTCCTCAAATTCCACCTTGTCCCCAAGGTGATGATTTGGAAACTGTGAACAGATCAGCTCAGCGTCTTCCCAAGTTGCCTCTTCCTGCGGCCTTCCCTTCCATTGGATGAGCCATAACCCCTGTGGTAGTCCGGTTGCGGGCTTGGTGGCCAACACTTCTTCTAGTTCTACCCCTGAAATGAAAGCGCTATCTTGTACTTCTGGTAGATCAGTATAAACAGTAGAGTTCCCTACCACTCTCTTGAGTTGTGACACATGGAACACGGGGTGAATACATGTAGTAGTTGGTGGAGTGAGTTTATAAGCCGTGCTTCCCAGGCGAGCCTGAATCTAATACGGACCATAGTACCTTGCTGCCAGCTTAGGATTTAGCTTGGTAAGTTTGGAAGTTTGCACGTTAGGCCTAAGCTTAACAAACACAGATTCTCCCACCCCGTATGTCACATCTCTCTGGTGTTTGTTTGCATAATGTGTTATTAGCTGTTGAGCACGAGAAAGGTTTTGCTTGAGTTGGAACAGAATATAATCCCGCTCTATGAGGGCTGAAGCAACTGAGTCTACCGGTGTACTCCTGCCAATAAATCGCAGTACTGTTGAAGGTTTTCTGCCATACACGACCTCGTAGAGAGCAGGCTTTGTAGAGGTATGAGTAGTAATATTATAACAAAATTCTGTCCACAGTATCCAACGTGCCCAAGATAGTGGTCGTTTCAAAGCAAAACGTCGAAGATAAGTCTCTAGACATTTGTTGAGTATCTTTGTTTGCCCATCTGTTTGGGGATGGTAGGAGGAGCTCATCTTCAGAGTGGTTCCCTCCATTCAAAATAGTTCTTTCCAAAAATTGCTGACAAAGATTGGATCCCGGTCACTAACAATGGAGCTAGGTATCCCATGTAAAAGGACTATTTCTTTGACAAATACTTCAGCCACTGATTTTGCGGTGTAGGGATGTCTTAAGGGTATAAAATGTGAGTATTTTGACAGTCTGTCCACCACGACAAACACTACTGAAAAACCCTGGGATTTTGGCAGTCCGGAGATAAAATCCATTGAAATCTCATCCCAAACTAATTCTGGAATGGGTAGCGGTTGAAGGAGACCAGCTGGAGATATGGCCTGACTTCTTTGTCATTGGCACGTGTCACACTCTTGGACATACTGCTGGATACTCCGTGACATTCCCTTCCAAAACATCCCCGCTGCCAGTCGCTTATAAGTTTTGAGGAAACCCACGGGTCCTCCTTGTTGGATTGGTGTTGCCCGATCCGGTTGGGCCGAATGCTTGTGGCCCGCAATGCTGACCGACAGGGGGGGTGTCCAGCAGGGGGGGTTGTCCAGCAGAGGGAGGGGGTGTCCAGCAGGGGGGTGTCCAGCAGGGGGAAGGGGTGCTAAACATGGTCTGTAAATCTGATGTGGTTCAGTCTGTTCCTGTCTTATCTCATGCTGCTAAACATGTCAGAATTGGTGAATTGGTACCTGTTAAACCTGAATCTGGCAGTGCTGAAGATGTTGTGGTTATCAGATCAGATAAACTTGGTTATCAGATCAGGGGGCAGGGGGACTAGCAGGGGACTGACAGGGGGCCTAGCAGGGGGCAGGGGGGGGGGGGGCAGGGGGACAAGCAGGGGGGGCTGGCAGGGGGACAAGCAGGGGGCAGGGTGGGGGGGGGGGGGGGGTGGCAGGGGGGGACAAGCAGGGGGCAGGGTGGGGGGGCTGGCAGGGGGCAGGGGGGGCTGGGTGGGGGGACAAGCAGGGGGCGGGGGGGGGGGGGCTGGCAGGGGGACAAGCAGGGGGGGCTGGCAGGGGGACAAGCAGGTGGCAGGGGGGGCTAGCAGGGGGACAAGCAGGGGGAAAGGGGGGGGGGGCTGGCAGGGGGACAAGCAGGGGGAGGGGGGGGGGGCTGGCAGGGGGACAAGCAGGGGGGAGGGGGGGCTGGCAGGGGCAGGGGGGCTGGCAGGGGGACAAGCAGTGGGCAGGGGGGGCTGGCGGGGGACAAGCAAGGGGCAGGGGGGGCTGGCAGGGGGACAAGCAGGTGGCAGGGGGACAAGCAGGGGGGGCTGGCAGGGGGACAAGCAGGGGGGCTGGCGGGGGACAAGCAAGGGGCAGGGGGGGGGGGGGCTGGCAGGGGGACAAGCAGGTGGCAGGGGGGGCTGGCAGGGGGACAAGCAGGGGGGGCTGGCAGGGGGACAAGCAGGGGGAAGGGGGGGGGGGGGGGCTGGCAGGGGCAGGGGGGGCTGGCAGGGGCAGGGGGGGCTGGCAGGGGGACAAGCAGGGGGAAGGGGGGTGCTGGCAGGGGGACAAGCAGGGGGAGGGGGGGGGGCTGGCAGGGGGACAAGCAGGGGGGAGGGGGGGGGGCTGGCAGGGGCAGGGGGGCTGGCAGGGGGACAAGCAGTGGGCAGGGGGGGGAGCTGGCGGGGGGGGGGGGGGGCTAGCAGGGGGGGCTGGCACAAATTTTTGCTAGATGTTTTCATTTCCATGGCTTTTATTGATGTTTTAATGCGTTTTAATTTATGCTGTGCAGCTTGCAAGTTTCTTTTATTATGAAATTCCTGTCTCCAAATCACTATTCTTGTTGAACATCTTTAATGCAATATCTATTATTCCCATTGTGCTGGTAGTATCTGTATTGCTTCATTTTTTTCCTGCGGTTTCAAGCTATAGCCATGTAATGTTTTCAATGCCTATAATTAGACTTATTTTTAACTTGCACATTGTTCCATGTAGGATGATCAGAAATTTGTTAAGCGGAAAACAGAACTTGGCGGAACTTTCTCAATTGCAAGCTGCATACTTTTTGTTCTTATATTTTGTTCTTATATTTTGTCTTCAGGTAGAATTGCAGAGCCTGCTGCCAGGCCTGCGTTGATGCGGGGTTTATTGCAAATACCCACGGTTCATTTGAAACGTGGAAATATTATGGCGCTTGAAACATATATACCCACGGTTCAAGTGAACCGTGGGTATATTCTGGAGATGCAAAAAACTGTACCCACGGTTCTATAACCGTGGGAATACATATATACCCACGGTTCAAGTGAACCGTGGGTATATTCTGAGCTGCAAAAAAACTATACCCACGGTTATAAAACCGTGGGTATACATATATACCTACGGTTCAATGAACCGTGGGTAATATAAAAATTTCTGGGTCTATACCCACGGTTTTTTAAAAACCGTGGGTATAGGGCTATTGCGACGGCATTCCAGCCCGCGGTTGGCGAAACCGTGGGTATACCCTATACCCACGGTTTCAAGGGCTATACCCACGGTTTGAAACCGTGGGTATAGGTGCAATTTCCAGTAGTGCGTGATTGCACTGTAAAAGATCAAGGTGATGGTAAGACCAAATTTGATTTACAGTTATTGAAATGTTTCAAGTGTAATGAGATGGGTCACTATGCAAACGAGTGCCCGACAAAGAGCTCGAGTGATGGGAATCAGTTAGACTACATGAAGAAAGGGGTGGTGAAATACTTTGCAACTACTTCAGAAGATGTTGGGACATCAAATAAAGTGGTATCAGGTAATTTGTTTTTTCAGATTATGCTAGTGTGTTGTTTGATTCAGGGTCTACACATTCTATCATCTCTGAAAACTTTTCTAGTAAATTGGGAATTCCATCTCAAGAAATGACTCCTGAACATTTGGTAAAAACACCTGGGGGAAATATTGAGGCAAAAATAATTTATAAGAATCTTCATGTCCTTATCCGTGGAAAGAACCTACTTGAAAACCGTATTGTTTTACCTCTAGTAGAGTTTGATGTTATCATGGGTATGGATTGGCTCTCTATTTACCATGCTAATATTGATTGTATAGACAAAGAAATTTATTTTCAGATAGAATTTCAGTTTTTGTACAAGAATAAAACCTTAATGTTGATAACATTTCAAGAGGCTGAGAAACTTGTAAAAGATGAAAATGAATGTTACCTTGCACATATTGTTGAAAACAAAGGAATTGTTCAGATTAATGATGTTCCAGTGGTAAATGAGTATCCTGATTTTTTTCCTGATGAGTTTCCTAGAATAATACCAGATCAGGAAGTTGAATTTACTGTTGACTTAGTTCCTGATGCTATGACAATTTCAAAACCCCCTTATCGAATGGCTCAAATTGACCTTTTAGAGTTGAAAGAGAAAATGCAAAATTTATTAGATAAAGGTTTCATTCAACCTAACACATCACCATGGGGTGATCCTATTTCATTTGTTAAAAAGAAACATGGTTCAATGAGACTTTGCATTGATTATAGATCCTTGAATAACATCACTATTAAGAACAAATATCCTTTGCCTCATATCGATGATTTGTTCGATCAACTCCAGGGAGATCAGTTTTTTTCAAATATTGACCTGAGATCAGGGTACCATCAGTTGAAGGTAAAGGAAGAAGATGTTCTGAAGACTGCGTTTCGTACAAGATATAGCCATTACGAATTTTTAGTAATGCCATTTGGGTTATACAATTCACATGATGTATTCATGGTCCTTATGAATAGAATTTTCCATGAGTTCTTGGATAAGTTTGTGGTTGTTTTCATTGTTGATATTTTGGGGTTTTCTAAAAGTAAAGAGGAGCATGAAATATATTTAAGGGTTATTTTGAAAACCATAATAGAAAAAAAAATTGTAGGGGAAATTCAGAAAGTGTGTGTTTTGGTTGCAACAAATTTATTCACTTTGTCACATTGTTTTTAAAGATGGGATAACTGTTGATCCTGTAAAAACAAAGGTTGTGGAAGAATGGCCAAGACCCACAAATGTAACCGAGATTCATGGTTTTCTTGGTTTGGCAGGATATTACCAATGGTTTGTTAAACAAATTTCCTGGTTATCTAGTCCAATGACTAAGCTAACTCGGAAGGGTGTTAAGTTTATCTGGAAAAAAGAATGTGATGATTGTTTTTAGGAATTGAAAAGAATATTGGTGAATGCTCTAGTTTTGGCACTACCTTCCAGGAAATGGGAGATTGTTATCTATAGTGATGCTTCATTAAAAGGAATTGGTTGTGTCCTAATGCATAATGATCAGGTAATTGGTTATGTATCATGTTAGTTGAAAACTCATGAGGTAAATTACCCTACACATGATTTAGAATTAGTTGTTGTTGTTTTCGCTCTAAAAATTTGGAGTCATCATTTGTATGGTGTAAAGGGTGAAATATATACTGATCACAAGTGTTTAAAGTATATATTCACTGATAAAGAATTGAACATGAGACAGAGGATATGGCTGGAATTAATCAAGGATTATGATTGTACAATTAATTACCATCTGGGAAATGAAAATAATGTGGCTGATGCTTTGAGTCGAAAAAGTAATGCTTCAATAACAATGTTGTGTTTGGAACGTGATCCTTTGGATAAGGATTTGATGAACTTTGGCATAGAAGTTGTTGGTGCAGGATTTCATTCTGTTTTGTTTCAGGTATTAGTGAAATATTCTCTATCAGACAAAATTAAGTAAGCACAGAAGCAACACATTGAGTTGCAGAAAAAGGTAAAGCTGGTTCAGAAGGGTAAGTTTCCTAAATTCAACATTGATAATGATTGTGTTTTGAGATTTGGGAAGATATTTTGTGTGCCTTGTGATTCACAGTTTAAGAGAGAGTTGTTATGTGAAGCTCAAAGTTCACCATTTTCAGTTCATCCTGGTAGTACTATGATGTATAGAGTTCTTCGGGACTATTACATGTGGGACGGAATGAACAGAGATATTGAAGATTTTACTATGAAGTGTTTGACTTGTCAATAGGTTAAAGCAGAGCAGTAGTTACCAAAAGGGATGCTTCATCCTTTACCAGTTCCAGAGTGGAAATGGGATAATATATCCTTGGACTTCATTGGGGGATTGCTGAAGACACCTCGAGGTAATAATGCAATCTGGGTTATCGTTGATCGCTTGAATAAATCTGATCATTTCCTTGCTATATGATATACTTTTTCCCTAGATCAACTTTCCCGTTTGTATCTTAAAGAGATAGTCAGGTTACATGTAGTTCCCTTCTCCATTGTATCTGATCGTGATCCCAGGTTTACTTCTAACTTTTGGAAAGGCCTTCAGAAGTCGTTGGGTACTGAATTAAATTTTAGTACAGCTTTTTATCCTCAATCAGATAGGCAGTCAGAATGAACAATTCAGACCTTATAGGATATGGTACATTCTTTTTCGATGGATTATCAGGGAAGTTGGGACCAACGTATTTCTTTGGTTGATTTTTCTTATAATAACAGTTTTCATTCCAGTATACAGATGGCACTATTTGAGGCATTATATGGGAAGAAATGTCTAACTCTGTATTTTTTGGATGGAGTGGGTGAAAGGAAGTTGATGGGACCATAATTGGTAGAAGAGTTGGTATAAAAAGTTCAGCTGATACAAAAACACATGAGAACAGCTCAGAGCAGGCAGAAAAGTTATGCTGACAACAGGAGGAAGGATCTCTCTTTTGAGGTAGGTGATCATGTCTTCCTTAAAGTTTCACCATTTAAAAGTGTGATGTGATTTGGTACAAAAGGAAAGCCGAGTCCCAGGTTCATTAGACCATATGAAATTCTAGAGAGAGTTAGATCAGTTTCATACCAAGTGGATTTAACTCCGATTTTATCTAAGGTACACAATGTTTTTCATGTTTCAATGTTAAGGAAGTACATGCCAGATCCATCTCATGTTTTGAGTCTGGAGGTAGTTCAGTTGGAAGAGAACCAATCTTATGGGGAACAACCTGTCCAGATTCTTGACCACAGGGAGCATTTTTTGCAGAATAAGGTGATTCATCAAGTAAAGGTTTTGTGAAAAAAACCACATGATTGAAGAGGCAACATGGGAATTTGAAAATGCAAAGGGGGATAAATACACCCACTTATTCGATAAATAAATAAATTACGGGGACACAATTTTATAATAGGGGGAATCATGTAACATCCCAAGTAATTAATGAATAATAGATGTTCTTATCTATGTATATTTATGAATTAGATAGTGTTTTAGAGGCGTAAAATGAGAATAAATCCAATCTTAATCATGAAATACGCTAATATTTTTAAAAGATTGTTTTACTGCCTTTTGATGGAGAACCGTTATTAAATATATCTTTTGAAAATGTTATAAGATTTATATGTGAAAATAAACTTATTTTTTATTATTGGTACATTGAAATTGACATTGGATAAATTTTTGGTATTTTTCTGACAATGTTTATTTTTTAATGAATAGTTAAAAATACTGCATTTTACATCAAAACTACTTTTTCATCTAATTTAATTATATGGTTTTTTTATCTTTTTAATTGGTTTTAAAGTGTATTTAGAATAATGTTTTACCATTTAACCTAATTTTTGTCATTAAAATTAATTTCATTTTGGAATTGGGCATAAACAAGTGCCAAACATTTCATAGATATTGTTTCAAAAAAACCCGCTATTTGTTTTGACAATGGAAATTATTTTAAATTAATTATTGAAATTTAAATGTTTGGAATTTGGTAAAATGGATTCCATATTTGGAATCATAAGGTCCAAATTATGTAATTAAGACTCTTGATTTTGGACATTATGAATAGTAACGACGATAATTATCTTTAATTATCGTGATTAATTAGTAATCGGGTAGTTCATGATAATAAAATAATATCATAATAATAAAAAATGACCACAACATGTGTCCTAATGCTACTGGTTGTGTCATGGGCGACCATGGGATGTCTTGTTCCAAGCGTAGGGACCCCATGGAATCACTTTTTGGTGAAAGTGACACTTTATCATTTTATTTTTAAAGAAAGGAGAATATCACTGAAGAATGTATCACCTGAGTAAAACATTTTTAGTTTTGTCTATGTAAATGATATCTTAGAATATAAATAATCATTGTAAATCTAAAAATATTCCGTACATCATAGTATTTTTTTATAATGTTTATACATTAAATAAATTAGTTTATTTTTGACATCATGATGATGCATCGATTATCTCATTAATGAACATTTTAAATAAAATGAAAAGATAATGTAAATTTAAGATATAAACTTTCCAAAAACCTATTAGATGAGTATATTTATAACCCTTATCACCTTATCCTTGAAATATATCATTTTGGGTCCTTTTAAATTCGAAATGCATTTTAAAATAAACATTTCATGACTTTCAAAGAGTGCCCCCTCCCTCTTATAAAAGGCCCCAAACTCTACCTCCTTACACACACATCTAAAGACATTGGCTCAAACAAACTCTACTCATTTTTATCTCTACACATCCCTTTATTCATCCTAGAAGCCTTACCTTGGGACGAAAGCTCTTCAAGAAACCCTTTTGGTACAAACTAAGAGGAGTTACCTGATTTAAAGGTAATGTCTTCTCTAATGTTATTTTGTTTTATTTTGCTTCTCCAACCCCCTAAACTATTTTTTTCATTTCTTTTGTAACAACACCAGAATCATAAATATACTAGTATGTTTTTATAAAAATTATTCAAGCTAAACTTACACACACCTACATCTAATGGTTAAAAACATACTGTTTCTGTGGATGGTGATTTTCTCCCTCATGAAACGATGACAGTTCAATATTATTATACCACCTTCAATGGTGGCCATTAAGATGTCAATATATTTATATATGATATATAATATGTTTATTTTTTCCTTAAGATTCTGTATTTTTCATTTATGGCATACATTTATGGTTTCCATTGTATGTAAACACGATATCTTCATTTTAGGAAGTGCGGACTACCGGCCCCTCAAAGTGATTTGATTTGTTAATGCCATATGTGGGACGTGTAAAGGATGGAGTTAATGATATTATATATGATATTATACTGGAATTATAATATACCATTATATTATTATGATTTAATTTCATAAAATACTAAATATAAATGAAAGTAGTATTCATGTGTACGTACGACATACCGTCTCCATGAACGGTGCATTTCATTTCTTACCTCTAAATGATATGTAATATTATAAATGCATGTATATACTGGATATATATGCTATATATGATATTTACATCATGAATGAAATTCTGGATATAATGGATATTTTACCACATGAAAAACTTGTAATTATAAGGAGTTTATTTTTGACTCAAGTACCAATGATCGAAAAAACAACCATTATTAACATAAATAATTACATAGTGTTCATAAAATGGTAATAAGTGATATAAAAGAAATAATGAACTTGAAAAAGGTTCTTAATAATGTAGAAATTAACTCAACTTTATTATTCATGAGATTAAAGAACGATCGAGTCAAGTTGGACCTAAGGTAAGGGACTTCATCTCAGTCTCCTTTCATTGAGGAATATTTTGTTTTATACAGAACATTATTTTATATGGTGTATAAACCCCTTTGACTTTTACATTTATTCAAAAGGAATCTTTCTTTATATGAAGCGTTTTACTAAATGACAAAATGGAATTTTTTGTCATACGTATGCGACGACAATGACTTCTCCGCCGTTGTGACCATTATTTGAGTTTTGGCTTCCTCTACAAGCCATAACTTTTTTAAAATGAAAAATAATATTCCATGTTTTACTATTATTTTATTTTGGTATTGAAAATGGTTTTGATATTATTTTTATAATATCAATGTGTTATTGATATCTTGTGACTGAAATGTGGAAATGTTATGTTTCCTTTATGCATGTTTTATGTGATACGATTATGTTATGGTTCGTGGGAATTATTTATGAATATGGGTGGTTCCGTGATAAACTAAGGGCGGGTGAGCCCGATATACCTCTCCAACGCATTGGGTAACGCGAAGGGGTTAAACGCTAAGGTTTCTATGAAATGATTTAGGGAATATACTGTGATGGTTATTCCAAACGTAACCATGAGGGTTACTCCATATGTAAGAATGTTATGAATGCCTCAAGTTACCTTTATATATTATGATTTCTATGGGTTATTAATGATTTGATGAAGTATGTTAAAGTTATTATGTTTTATGAGTAAAGTATGATTTAATCAATTATTATGTATACATGGACTAATGTTTTCATTCCCTACTTTTATATCCCTTTCTGAGCTTTTTATGCTCATCCCATGTTTTTTGAAATGTTTTTCACAGGTCAAGAGAAAATTACATGATGTGATGATAGTGTCAAGGAAGTGTCAAGAAAGAATCCATGTTTTATTTTAACTATGTCTCCTTTGATGAGAAAAACAAATACTGTCTTTTATGTAACCACCTAGTTGAAATGTGGAATGAAATTCATGATTTATGATCTAATTCTCTAAAAATCTAAACCAGAAAAGATCCTCAATGTGTAATCTTGTAATAACTTAAGATTAAGTAAAGTTTCACGCTGGGGCCTTATAGTTATGAACTCATAAAGGATACAAGGTAAGGGTTTGATATCTCATGTTCACTTTCATTGAGGTGTGATTTTAGGTTTTTAACCTATTTATCTTTAATGTGTAATATATACTTCCAAAATTAACTAATTCATCATAAATAATCCTTTTAAATTAGATATATTTTTTTCTAATAAATATCACTAACAAGATCTTTTAATCCAATCACTTCTCAAGTTGTAAGGGTTTCTTTATCTAAATTGGAATCCCTTGAGATATGTCTATGATCATAACCATGTTTCCATTTAAAGGATTTAAATACTACCCCATATTTATTTTTTTCATCATTATATTATAATTCATTATATTCAATGTTTTACTTTATTTTCTAAACTCATGAGTTTTGATTCAAAAGTAACAAAGGTAGTCAGGGGTTTGTAAGGATCAAATCAATTCATCCGTCCATACTTAATATTATTAACTACAATATTTTAATATTTATCTTTTATATCCTTTAATTTTGTTATATTATATTTCCAAGTTCTTTTATAGGGAAATTACCTCACTTTATCAATGTTTAATTCGTTGATTAATTTTTTTCCAAAAAAGTTTATTGTTTTTAAGAATAACTGGAATTTATACCAAGGGGTCATTTCTTCCATGTCTATATATTAATTTTTTTAATTTCATCCTCTATTTTTTTAAAAAAATAATATGGATTATTTTATATTATTTTATTAAATCATTATTTCCTTTCAAAAGAAAAATATAATACTTTTTTAACGATGTGGGTTTCTTCATAAGGTTATTTTAATTTACTCAAAACGTATTTCTATCATTTCAAAATAAAAAGTTTTTTCATCCACTAGTAAATTTTATTTATATATTTTCACTTCCCCCTTTTTGGAAATATTATACATTTTATTTTAAGAGTAAAAGTTCTCAATGTATTTTAAATTCACCATTTTCAATCATTTATGTCATTCAAGGATATTATATTTTAAAATACTTATAATATGGTATTGTAAATTATTATCTTTCAAAAAATCCTTGAATTATTAAATATATAAGAGTCTTGGTAACTCAAACTACTTTCTTTGATCTATAAAACAACTTATTTTAACATCATTTTTTCAAGACATTCCGATTTAAATTATTTTCCCTTTATTACTTCAACACAGAATGGTTTTGGGTACTATCTCATTTCTATGATATTTTTATTTTCAATTATCTTAAAAACAAAAGGATACTCTTTTTAAGAGAGACTCATAACCATGAATTTTACAACAGTGAATGAAGAATATTTTCAAAAATATCTTCTTATTATTTTTTTCATTGTATAAAATGATCTATCTCTAATAGAGTTATGTTTCATGTTTCACCTTGTTTTGTCCATTTATTTGGTTATATTGGATGGTCATGCTCTTATAATAAATTTATATAGTTAATGATCTTCATTTTTAAATTTTTCATGTATTATGAAACCGATTTTATTTCCATGGTTTCTTTATGAAAATTGAATGATTCCCATTTTGGATTCTCTCTGAGCACCATTTTATTTACATGGGTTTTTTATGTGATGATTTTGAAATTTTAAGAATATTATTTGATTTATAAGGTTTATTTTATGATGTGATAATTGTTTTCATTTGGAATAAAAATATATGGATTGTGAGGCTTGTGTTGCTATATCTCCCTCTAATTTATTGGATAAAATCCTAGATTTTATGAGATAGAAATGTTATGTGAATAGGTTATCAAGTAGCTGAGTTCACAACAGGTGAGTGTGATGGAGTTTAGCTTTACTAATAGTTTTACGAGTGAATGGTTTTGTGGTTATCCAAGTTCACAGAGATAATAAATCTAATGTATATAATTTTTCAATGTTTTTTTATCAGGATATTCCATTATTTTCTTATAATACAATATTTTTAAAGTATTTCTCACTTTTATGTCCTGATGACGTGTTTTTGGTTATGGATATTTGTTTTTAATTTAGTCATTTATAATGGTTCAATATTTTTTTAGGATTTTTAAGTTTCTTTATCATGTTTTATGATTATTATCTATATGGTCTAGCGATCTAAAATTAAGATATTTAATTCTTTATAAGGTTCCCCCTCATGTTTAAAATTTTATAGTTTAGTATATGTTAACCTTTACAGGGTGTCTAAGTTCAAAACTTTATTAATTTTTAATTCACTAAATTATGGATATGGTTCTATCATGTTAGATATGTAGTAAAGGGTCTATCGGAATGTGATTATCGAGAAATATTAACAAATAAAATAAGTTAATATTTTTATGCAGATAATATTTATGACACTATACAGTTAGGTATTTGGGTTGTGTGACTCTCTATGATATATATTATTTAAATCATGAGTTTATTATACTAATTATTTCATATTAATATTTGGTTAATATATATATGGGAATGCTACATCCATTACCTATACAAAAATTTAAATGGGAAAACATCAACACAGATATCATCAAAAGATTTATCAAAACATCTAAGGGCTATAATTTAATTTGGTTGTACTCAATCAACATATAAGTTTATCACAATTTACTATTATCCAATAACATTTTTCTCTTTATCATCACTTCAATACAAACATAAAGGAAGTGGTATGGTTTCACATGGAACCACATTCTATTATATTTGATTGGAATTTGAGACTTACCTCAATGTTCTGGAGAATTATTCTGTAATAAATGAATACATATTTTAACATGGGAACTATATAATATCCTAATATAGTTATTCAGTACTATAGGACAATTCCTATACTAGAAGATATGTCGAGAACTTGTTCTATATTTTTCATGTGTGGTTGTGATAAACACATTCAACAAGTAATATTTTCATAAAATAAATTAATTCTGATGTATCCTCATAGAGCCATCTATAGAAGGATGTGAAGAACTCCAACTTGTTGGGATGATGTTGTAGAAATAATGATATTGGGACCCAAGTGATCCATGTAAATATAGGAGATGGTCTGATCCATTCAATGACACATCAGAGAATCTATAAGTAGATAAAAGTTGAATTCTAACAACCATTGGGGTGATCTAAGGTTTGATGTTGGTGGAAATTTATTACTATATATATCTCCTTGGAAGAAGTATTTTATATTTTGAAAGAATAAAAAAATTGATCCCTATGTATATCATACCCTTTGATATTTTTGATCACTTTAGGATGGTATCTATCACTTATCACTTCCACGGTTCTTATTATATGTTTATGATGTATTATATATGGCTTCTTTGAGGGAGTAAAAAATAGATCCTTCAAATGAACATAACAAAGTGGTTAAAAAATTGGGGCATCATCTTTATTTTCACGAAAACAAAAACAGATATTTTTTATCAAAGATAAAAATTTCTACATAATAATACCACTCAAATGCTCAATGTCTTTTACAAAAACCAAATATTTTAAGAGGCTATATGGGAACATAAGGATGTGATAAGGCATAAATATCCTCATTTATTGGTATCAATGTAATTAAATTTCAATGAAATAATTGTTATAAGGGGGTTACAATGTTACACCTAAATATTTTATGATGTAATTATAATTAAATACATTTTTTGTTTTTTAATAATTTTTATACACTCAACATCAATCTTAAACACACAACGACATTCTGTTGAGATATTATTATTAAATATGAATTTTATTCCCATTTTATTGAATTAAAAGTTATGAATATGACTTTAAAAATTATTACAAATATGTATAATGTTTTTACATGATGAAAATGTGTTGATTATTTCTTAGGAAATAAATATTCAATTTTTAATAAATAAAAAATCAATCTATGTTAAAAGATAAATTTATCCTAGTGTTTTTTTCTATATATATTATACCCCATAATAACCAATTAAGTAAAATTTTTCTGAAATATATAGTAATTTAATTTTAAAATTTTAATAATCACTGATACATTGATTAAAAATTGGGTATAAATGACGGATAAATCTTTAAATTGTAAAATATTATTTTTTCCCTTCAGAAAATTGTTTTTATAAAACACAAAGTACTTCATCTTAAAATTTTAATCTATATTTATTTATGAATTATTTTAACAAAAAAAATTAATATATTCAATATAATATATTAAAAATAATGTAATGGTTTTTACTAAGTAAGGAATAAAAATGAATTTAGTTTTATACTAAAAAATTTAGTTTCATGAAAATGATTTTATTGTGTTTTGTACACTTATTTTAAAATTAATTTCTTAAAACAACATAAATTTTATTAAATAGAATTGTTTAAATATCTGGAATTATAATATTAAATTTTTTATATGATATTAGTTTCATTTTTTGTTATAGTAAATATTAACTGAGGTAAAAATAATTAATAAGATAAATTTTAAAATTGTTAACATCAGGTTAAAACATACATAAAAGTGTTGAAATGACCTAAAAACTTGCAAATATAATATTGGATGAATTTATGTAGATCTTATATCATCCCATATTCTAAATTACATGAATTTCGATAAAATCTTATGA
This sequence comes from Viscum album, assembly GCA_963277665.1. Classification (NCBI taxonomy): domain Eukaryota; kingdom Viridiplantae; phylum Streptophyta; class Magnoliopsida; order Santalales; family Viscaceae; genus Viscum; species Viscum album. The sequence continues at coordinate 693,836,861 of OY728157.1, forward strand.
GGATTAATTTATTATTTTATATTATTCATAGTAGTTACAAGTGTGCAACTTCCCTCGCTTATAAAAGGTTGAATCCTCTCATATCTTATAAACACAACTTGATACCTTTAGATTTATAACTATCTTAAGTTATACTCTAAAAATTTCCTTTACTCTTCAATATTTTTTCTTCATAAAATTCCACTTCAAGTGGGCTTAAGTTGTAATAAAAATTGTGTTTCTCAAAAAAGAGGTATATGTTTTTACCAAGACATTTCTTAATTAATTCTCCATAAACATCCTATAAATATTCCATAAGACTATTAACATGATTTAATCAGTATCTTTATTATGCTTACATATTTTTATGTTAATGCCACATCTATTTTATTTATCCTTTATAATTATTGTAAAACAAAAATATCACTCATGCATTCACATAAACTACCATCTCCAGGAAATGATGTATTTTATTTTTCATCATAGAATATCTTAGATGATAATGTAGATTAATTAAATGTATTTATATTTGTTTCATAACATAAATATTATTCAAGTAAAATAATATATTTTAAACCTTCTAAGCCTTGCATCTGATGGAAAATGATAAAGTCACTCATACGTACGTGTGGACTACCACCTATATAAAGTGATGAGATTTATCTTTTATTTTATATTGAAATGGACTGTATTAAAAGAATTTTTAATGAATATATATTATATTTATGATATAATTATGATTTTTTAAATGTGATTTTTTTAACTTTCTTTTGTTCCACCCATTAAAAATTGGAAACATCACTCGTGTGTACGTACGAACAACTGTCACTATAAAGTGATGTAATCCATTTTTCATCACTAACTCAAATAAAGGGTTAAATAAATAAATATATATATATATAATGAAATAATTATAACAATTATAAAATCATTAATATTATTTTTCTGTTGAAATCAAGCCAATGGTTTAATGATCGGAACTACTGAACTGGAATATGCATGGAAAATGGACCAGTTTCACCGAGATGTACTTTTTATTGGATATCTATTAATCAAATCGCAATTGGGAATTAAAAAGAAGTGACATAAAATTTTTTTTATATTCATAGTTTTGTAGATTATATTTATAATACTTATATAGTTATTATATAGGTTTCTTGAAGGCATATGACCCAAGATGAGACATAGGGTAATAGTTCTAATCTCAATATTATTTGGTTTATACATGATTCGTGTTATATACCTACTTATTTTTATATTTTGAATATAATATAACTTTAACATATAATATCATGGATCTATTTATATTCCCAAAAATTTAAATTTTTATCTTGAACTTATATCATTCAAGTGGATTATGATTGAATAGTTACCAATGAAGTAAGGGATTATGTTAAAATCTCATTTTGTTTTAGGATTGTCTATATTAAAATTAAATTTAATAATATTATATGAAATTTATACTTTAAAACACTCACATGTTATTATCCTTTGTTTATTCACATGTTTTTCAATAATTTGTACAAGTTTATTATATTGGGTACTTAAAATGATAGATAAAATGTTTTTTAGAAAATCTAACCATATTTTCTCTATGGTGAAGGAACATTTTCTTCTATGTCCATGTTCTTAAAAATATTTTAGGAATTTTTTTTATATAAATAAATGTTTGAGAAATATTTTTTTTACTACATTTTACTTTCATTACAAATGATTAAATTGAAAATTTCCAAATATTTTATGTACAACTCACTTTTGAGTTATTTAAAAATGTGTAAAAAGAATGTTACCTTTAAATGTATACAGTATGAATGGTTAATCTTTACAAAATGACCATTCCATTCATTGAATATTTCATTATATTTTTCCATGGTAATTTTAAAATAAAATATTCTTTAATGTTTTTAAAATTTTAGTTTTTAAAGATATCAAAAGGAATGGATATTTTCCATATTTCAAAAGAAATTATCAAAGGATATTTTCAAGGTATTTTTAATCTGTATTAAAATTTTATGTATTTTTATGCTTCATTGTGGATATGTGTTTATGAAATCATTAAAAAATTTCATAATGTTATTATGATTATGATTCATTGAGGATGATTCTATTAAACCATTTACTTCCCCCTTGGTTAATTATGTTAGGATGAAATATTTATGATACCCATATCTTATATATTTATTAGGATATAATAAATCGATTATCGTTTATGTGATTTTATAGAATTATCATGTGTGGTTTCCATTATTTGATGTGTAGGATCTAAAAAAACCCCTCTCTTTATTACACGTTAATTCATTATTTATTATATAAGATTACACATAAAGTAACCTGGAAGGTCAATAAGTCTAGTGCATTTGTTTATTAGGTAAATTACATAACAACATAAAACATGGGATACAAAAACATTATTTATAACTTCCTTATCATGATAATAATTTTATTTTGTACTTAAAACTACATGGTACAATCTGGGTAACAACATAAAAAAGATGTGAGCTATAAATATGAGTCATGGAATAAACATGGTATAACCTGAATAATGTAATAGATGTCAGAAAATATTAATATCAATGAGACATAAAAGAAGGTAGAATAATTAGAATAGTAAATTATGCATGATATGGCATGGTAATTATAAAGGCAATAAGGGAAATGTGGGAATAACATAAAACACTGCATTGTAAACATAGTTTAAGTATAAATTCCAAGATAACATAATGGAAATATTACCATGCTATATAAGGTTAACTCCCTAATCCATTTAATGAAATATTATGAGATGAAAACATTCCCTAATGAATTGAGGCGCTATATAATTTTTGATGCACCCATCACGTTCATTTAATTCTAATGATAATGTTTCCCACATATATTATAAAACATGGATTTATTCATAATAATATTTTATTCTATGAAAAAGGAATGTGGAATAAATGTGTTTATGTCCTCAATAAATATGTATAAGTTTGTAAAGGTGAAAAAAAATTTAGGAAATGGGAATGGGTATTCAAAACACAAATGTTTGTGATTAAAAATATTTGTGAAATATTGGCATCATAATGGTGGTATATGAATGTTCATGGGAGGGCTTGATGAGAGTGGATGTGGTGTCTCATCATTTAGACAAAAATAGGAAAGTAATGGTGATATGAAATAACATATCTCATCATTATTAAATAAATAAAAGACACATATGATAAATAAAATACTTGAATAAAGAGTAGAAAGAGAGAATACCTTACCTTTAAAGGGTGATTCCTATTTCTTGGGTGTAGCTTATTGAGAGCTTTGGGGAATTGTTGGAGGACATAGATAAGGGAGGTAATCTTATGTATTTTCTCAATGTTTTTTTGACAGAATATAAAGGGGAGATCAGTGGGTTTATATAGGACCTGAGTGTATGATTCTTTATCAGTTATCAAAATTAGTTTTTAGGATCTATATAAAAAAATTAACTGAAAACAAAAAAATTATTAGCGTTTTTTTACGATAGATTCAACAAAATATATGGTTTTTATTAAAATACTACATTTTATGATGTGGAAGTTAGTCATTCTTTGAAATAAATTATTATAAAACATTATAATATGTTATAGGTTTTGCAGGATTCATAGTTGATTTATAAAATTTGTAAAATAAACTTAAAATAAATTATTATTTTAAAGTTGAAAAATATATTCTCCCCAAATAAATTTTATTATACTTATTACATCATTTTTTGGTCATTATGATGTCATAATAACCACCATATTTTTATATTGTAATTATTTTTTAACTAAAAATTATATTATCTTAGTAAATATTTAGAAATTAACCATTGGATGATTTTTAATTACTAATTCCTGAAATAATATTCATTTAGATAAGAAATTTTTTAAATATTTTAATTTTCAAATTTAATATAGGAATCGACATTTATTGATAAATGATTATTTTTTTGACAATAATAGTTTTTGTACCCTTATAAAAATATGATTTATATTATAAAAATTAAATGAACATTTATATTTAATAAAAATTATTTAATAATAATATATTATTAAAATATTATTTATTTCCAAAATATATTAATTTATCAAAATAAACTCTCTAATTGAATATGAGTATTAACCAAAAATGAAATTTCTTTTTTATTATATAAAAATAAAAATCATTTATAAAGTAAATAATAATAAGAAATAAATATAACCTTTATTCTATTTAAAATAATGTAAATTCTCAGATTTCTTTGGTATTGATACATATACCTTTAATACACCATAAATTTCTAAAGGGTAAGGTGTGTGATGGTGAGAATTTCATTGGGTGTTTTTGCGTACAATGTCCGGGTCATGATTAAGTTATTTGATATCATCTTGGGATAGGTCAGGGGGAAAGGTAAATGATTATATCTACCTAAGAAGCACTGATAATTGGGTTTCACATGGTATGATACTACTAGTTGAGTCTGTTAACTCCCTTGTCTATGTTAATTGGATTCTTTAAAACCCTATATGTATACTAACCATATAATTAATTTTCAATGGCTATACTGTCAATTGTAATGTTACTTCATAGTATTTTAAATCCAATATGATATAATAAAACTAAATAAGTAAATTTTTTCTCTATATCCATAATATATAATAATTCATTTAATTAAATTGGATGGGGAATATTATTTAAAATAGTTCAGTTCATTAATATCGTCCCCCTTCATAAATTCTATACTCAAAATTTTCATTTCACATACTAAAATAGATGAGGGTATCTTAATTTCATCACCTCCTCTAGTTCCCACATTATTTATTTAAACTTTTGGTTTCTCTGAATCTATTTTACTAGGTGAAATGTCTTATTCTGTAGAAATATATCTCTATAATCAATGATCTTCATCAGTTTCCCTTATAGGAGAGATCATTCTCAAATGGTTCCACCACTAGATTGATTACTTGTGAGGGTTCTGGTATATACTTCTTCAAGATTGATACATGGAACACATCATGAAGATTATCTATATCTGGTGGGAGGGGTAGTCGATATTCAACCACACCAATGCGGTCAAGTATCTCAAAGCTAATGATATATCATAGACAATGATTTAACTTCTTCTTAAATATAATGAATTTCGTCCATAAATATTATTGGAGGAATACCTTAGCTCTAGCCTAAACTTCTAGGTCACATTGATGATTTCCAATTTAACTCTTCTGTCAACACTGAGAAGCCTTGATGTGCTACTGAATGGCCTTGACCTTTTCCACAATTTCATCAACCATTTTAGGACCTAGTAATTTGTGATCCCCAATGTTTTCCCAGCATATACGTGTTCTACACCTCTTACCATAAAGGGATTAATAGGGATCCATTTGGATGCTTGAGTGGAAACTATTATTTTATGAGAACTTGACTAAAGGAAGATGTTGATACCATAATCCATTGAAGTTAATTAATCATTCTCTCAACATGTCCTCGGGTTTCTAGATATTTTTCTCAGATTCGACATCGGTTTGAGGGTCATAATCCATTTTGATGTTCCACATATTATTTAGAGACTATTGGAGACTCTTCTAGAACATGTATATAAATCATGAGCCTCAATCGGATACATAGTATAGTGGTGTTCCATGTAGGCTCACTACCTCCCTAATGTATATCATTTCCATTTTATCAAGTGAGAAGTCCTCTATAATTGAAATTAAGTGAGCTGTCTTTGTAAGATGATCCACAACAACCCATACTGAATTATTTACTCTTAATGTGTTTGGAATACTAGTTACAAAGTCTATGGTGATTTTGTCCCACTTCCATGTAGGTGTTGGAAATGGTTGCATCATCACCTATATTCTTGAATTTCAGTCTTCAATGCTAACATGCAAGAAATCCTTAAGTATATTTTGAAATCTCATTCATTATATTGTCTTATTAATAGTTCTCTCACTAACATTTATACTTCTTTTTGATTCTTCGATGGATAGAGAAGTTTGAGCTAAGTGTATCATCCAATAGCTCCTTCTTTAACTTAGGATTTTATAGTACACATGTTCTTGACCCAAGTCTCATAGATTATTCTTTATTAAAATTGATCTTTGAGGATTTCCTTTTTATTATATCATCCAGGTTTTTTTAAATTCCCATATAATCTCTTAGGGAATCTTATAACCTCTCCAAAAGGGGATGTTTTGCATTAATTTGGGAAAGGGTTGATCATATTCCTTCTTTTATGTTTCTCATGTACATATTTTTCAAATATTGTAAGATAATATCCTTCTCAGTTCTCATAAATGATAAATTTTATGAATCCTTTCTACATAGAGTGTCTTCCACTTTCTTTTATTTCCCAGAATGGTAGTGGATTGAGCATTCGTAGTCATTGAATATCTTTGACCATCTTCATTGGTACATATTCATCTCTTTCTATGTGAATATATACTTGGGGATTTTATGATCTATATATATTTCACACTTCTCCCAAAATTGATAATACGACCAGATTTTCAACTGGAAGATCACTAAATCCAACTATATATCATTTGTTGGGTATTTTTTCATGAACATTCAATTTCCATCTGTAATTGGATATCGTATTTTCATTCTCCATTAACACACATGAAAATACCATCTTAAAATCATTACTAAATACTACAAAATATATCATCTGGTGAGTATAGTGAGTACAAGTGTAGTGATGACCCACTTTTTGATCTCTTTAAAGCTCTCTTCACATTCATAATTTCATGAAAAATTGACTCCCTTTATATTTATCTTGGTTAGAGTGTTGGAAAATCATGATAAATTTCTCAAAAATAGAAAATAGTACCTAACTATTACATGGAAACTATGGATATATGTCACGTATGTTGGCCTCTTTGATATATTAATTTCTTCTATATTTAAAGGGACCGGAAATATACAATTGTTTATGATAATATTACCTATGAATGGGACTTCCTTTAAAAAACTATCATTTCATTTTCTTTTTATAAATCTTCGGTTTTTATAATGTCTTTAGCATAGTTGTTAAATACTCTTCATTCTCCGCTTTTATTTTGGTGTCTATTGAAATATCATATATAAATACTAACAAAAATTTATTAAGGTAATACCTAAAAGACATCTTCATTAGGTCCATGAAGATTTATAGAGAATTAATGAATCTTAATGGAATTAATATGAACTCATAGTTCAAGTAACTTGTTCAGAAAGAAGTATTAGGTATATTCTTCTACATTACCCTTATTAATATTTCAACTAAAGATCCAACTTGGAGAAGCATTGTGCTCTACATAGCTGATAAAAGAAGTGATTATTCTAGGGAAGATGATACTTTCTCTTTATCATGATCTTATTGGGCCCAAGATAATCAATTCAAAGGCACATTGAACCAAACATCTTCTTTATGATGAATACTGGTACACACCAAGGTGGCACTTTGGTGTATGATCCCTTTATCTGAATTGTCATGTAGTGGTTTATTCACCTCTACATGTTACTCAAATGTCATTATATATAGAGCATTAGATAATGGCAATTCCCTATGTATAAGATTGATTGAAAATTAAACATCTCAACTGGGTGTAACACCATGAAATTCTTAAGGAAACACATCTGTGTATTCCTTCACAATGGAAATTCCCTCAAGGATGATCCTTTCCATAGATTGGATTATTTGATAAGGATATGCTTTCTTATAGGTAAATAATATCCATTCTTGGGAATTTTGTATTAATGAAGATTTATCATCTTTATTTCACTTGTATAGAATCAGTGGATGATTCGTGATATGGAGAGTTATATCCTAATCATTGACATTTATGTGGGTCTATATAGGTAAATATAATCCATATTTAGAATTGAATCAAACTCACTAAAGGGATTATTATGCGGATCTTTGGGAAGTTCAGTCCAATAATTTGAACTGTATAGGGGTTATATACTTGGGATACAATTATTTTCTTATTTTCCTTTTTCATTGACAACTCTACTTCTAATATTTCTGGTTTTGTTTGAACAATTATACTAAACTTGTGTGATATGAAATAATTCATAGAACTAGAATAAAAAAAGTGTGTTCACAGTTCATGAATTAATAACTAGTGTACATGTCACCACTTCATTGTTGGGATCCACCACAGTTGTTGTGAATAAAAAAGATTTACCTTGATGCATTGGATGTTGTCGGCTGTCTCTGAAAACCCTTATCTTATTTCATTGGTTTGAAAAAAATTTATTTATTCCCTGAAGTAGTAATAATGAAAAATGTGTAAATGATTGATAAGATCATTTATTTCATTTATTTCATTAGTGGTATTCTCCCATCATAAATTTCAAGTTAGGTGTGCTTCCTTCCCTCACCTAAAAAAATTCTTCATCCCCCCTTAGAGAATTTTTATGGTGCTTATTGGTTCACCTTTTATGGGTGGGATGTTGAAATTTCATATCATAGTTAGATTTTTTCATTAGACCTCAAGAATTAAACTCCACTTTCTACTTATTATCCCCATGATACTCTTGAGATTATCCAATATCCATTTCCACATTGAGGGAACATAGAACAATTTTCTCATAGCTATTGAAATCTCAGATTTCTAGGGATTGACATTGACTAGGTTTTATCCCACCAGATAAGTGATAAACATTTCATTATGGGGTGATGACAAAGACAAAGGTGTATCGTGTATGCCTTGTGTTGTTTTCTTCATAAATCCAAATATATTTGTCATATTTATTCTTCATAGAATGTAAATTCTCTTTCCATTTTAAGTGGAAGAGTGTGAGTAAAATATTTATTGAAAAACTTTTTTGGAAATTCATTCCACCCCATCGCTTTGATATCTTCCTCATGCATCATATTCTTGATGAATTTACAGCACTAATTATTTTCTCCATACATATAATAAGCAGCCAGTTTAACCTTATCTTTCTCAAAACATTGAATAATGGATGAGATCTTCTCAATGGAGGTGATCCATTGTTCCATGATTAATGTACGAGATGATTTATTGAAATTTGGAGGCCTCTATCACATAAAGGAATCAATTTCATATTTCTCTTTATTTGGGGTATTTTTTCTCTCCTCTTAATCTAGGTTTTTATTCATAAACTGAGTTATCAGAGATGGTATTATCACAACATTCATGGTTCTCTCTCCCATCGAGTGGGGCATTTCATTCGGGCAGTCATCCCATTTTTCTTCACATTGGTAGTTTACCAGATTCGTCTTATTACTATCCATTAGCTGGTATAGAGGGAAAATTAGGAATGATTATTTTTTTAACTAATAAACACATATAAGGAAATCTATTGATAAACCACCTACTATATGTGCATCTGTGCCAGAGACACATCCACAAATAGTATCCTAACAGGGATGAATTACATTCATAAACCACCTAATATATAATTTATAAAGATTAATATATTTTTTTATATACATAGATTTATCCCAAAGGGTTTCTCTAGAGTTTTCTAAACCTAATCCCAAAAAATAAATAATCTTTCCTTTGATACCAACTTTCACAACCCTTTTCTTTGTTAACAATTATTTAATAATTTATTAGTAAGACTACATATAAAAAAACATGGAAGAAATATAAGTCTTGTAAATTTTATAATTATGTAAATTACATAACATAAAAAATGGGACACAAAAACATTATTGAAAACTTCCTTCACATGACCACAATTTTCCATTGTGCTCAAAACTGCATGTAATAACCTCGAGATGTGCATAAGAAATGGGTGACCTATAAATCCGGATAAGAGAATAAATATGGAATAACATGAAGAAAATAATTAATGATAGCCTATAGGCATAATAATGAGACATAAAATGAGTGATAATTATAATCATGAACAATGAGGTAAGATAAAGCCTGGTAATCGTAAAGGAAACATGAGAAATGTGGTAACAACTTAAAAGACTGAATTATAAATACAGGCCTTTGAAAAATTCCAAGTCATCATGATAGAAAAAGAAATATTATGGATTATGATTACTCCATAATCTCTTTAATTACGTATCATAAGACTAAAACATTACCCATTGCATTGGAGCACTATATAACTGTGTGTGCACCCGACATATTCATTTCATTCTCATTCTTAAGTGTGCCTCATAGTTCATATAACATGAATTCATTCATCATAATATTTTATCCCATGATAAAGGAGTGTATAATAAATAAAATTAATTCCATAATTAAGATTTATAATTTCATAAATGTAAAAACCCTTCATATAAATGGCTACAGGTATTCACTACACAATTGTTCGGCATGAAAAGTTGCTATAAAATTTCACCAACATAACAGGGGTGTGTGAATGTTCATGGGAAGGATTTATTGTAACACCTCATGATTTTATGAGATATAATCCTTCTAATTTATTTGATTTATTTTTTTGTACACTACACCAATATTATCATTCTCTATATGCAACACCTAATTAGCATGCAGTATACGCAACACTATACTAAGCTTACGTTACACACAATTTCATTATCTATAGATAGAATTCATTTCACTGAGTATTGATTTTGGTCAATTTATAATAGAAAAATGTTTTTATTATTTTATAATCCACAAAAAAGGAATATTCCACTAAATGAAACACTAACTTTTATTTCATTACATGCAAGAGTGACCTTCCTCAATAGCTTTCATTGTACGCAATACGGAGTTTCAACTAACAAAGATATACTATTAAAATATTATTATTTAAGGGGACATAAACTATTAATTATGAATCGTGTTAACCAAATTTTTATATTTATATAACATTAACAATTATATTATATATTTTCTAGGTATGATATAATAACAAATTCAATTCTTCAGATAAAAGAAATATTTTTCCCAAAAAATGCATTTTTGCTGCCTTTTGATGGAACATCCATTTAAATTTAGTTTTTGACACCTTTATGTATTATATTTGACAAAATAAACTTATTTTTAATTAGTGAGACATAAAAATTTACATTTGACTAATTTTTGATATTTTTCTAAAAATAATCATCCATTGATAAATAATAAAAATACGCTAAATTTTAATTGAAAACAACATTTCCATATAAATAATTTTTATGGTTAACTAATAATATTTAATGGTTTTAAAGTATAAATGAAATATATTTTTATCATTTAATAAAATACTGGTCATTGGAAGTAATTTTACTTTTAAATTGGACATAAACACTTGTCAATCTTTGGATAAGTTTTTTCTTCTTAAAAACCCTCTTTTGGTTTTTGACAAAGGGAATTAATTTTAAATTAATTTCATCCAATTATTTGTTTTGAATTATGATTAATGGATTCCATATTAGTAATAAATGGTTCCAAAATATGTTAATAGGGAACTTTTATTTGTTATTATGAATTGTAACTATGATAATTTTTATTTAACGTGGTTAAAGGTAAATCAGGTAAATTATTTTAACAAATAATATGATAAGTTGAATATAAAGATCAAAAAACCCACCAAAATCTTTTTGTATGAATAAAATTCTACCCTTGAAATTTTCAGTTTTTAACATTGTCATTTAAGTGTCACTTTACAATGAAAATGGTATAGATATTAATAAATCCAATTAAAGTGAAAAAATGTCATGCTCACATTTCATATAAGTGTAATAATTTTAACATTAGGATAACCAGATTATATATTCAAACATAAATAGTAAATTGAAATATTAAATAATTACCTACATCATGTTAATTTAATTTTACTTTTTAGTAAATTAATAATAACTATAAAGTCTTATAATTTGAGGATACAAAAATTAATTAATTGATTTGGAATCCATAAAACGTTTTTTATTAAAATACTAATAATGATAAAAATTCCTAAAAAATGCTGAAATCATATTGGTCGAGTATATATCAACCATAAAAATCCAATTTCAGAGAAAGTGAACATATTTATTTTTATAGAAGAGATTATGACACTTATATTAACAAGTATAACATTTTAAATTTTGGATTTTACCAAATATAAATTCAACCTCATATATTATTATTAATGAAAAATAATTTAAGTTCATCTAATTATTTTAATTAAAATTTTTATTCTAAAAATTAGTATATTAAATAATTACACAATATTGATGTAGTGATTATTTTAATAATGGATATATAAAATAAATGTTATTAAAAATATTAAAATATATATAATTTTGGATAATTAATTTTTAAAATTAATTTTATTGATGAACTTGACCCATTAGTGATATATTAAAATATTTATTTCGATGATAACACCTTATTCTGATATTTCTAAAAATTCATGAAATAAATAGTGTCAAAATTGACACAATTGACAATTCGTTAAAACAACATTTTATAAAATTATTTAAAACTCACAAAAAAATTTAAAAATTTATAATAATTATGATATAATTTAAAGTGTTCTAAATTATTCATTTATTTTATAATTGAAATCAAATTAGTAAATATTATACACTTTTAATATTGAAGCAATTGTTATCGTAATTATAATTAACTAGAATAACTAATTGTCAATTAACATGATATTGTTTAAATTGACATAAAATATTGTTTAAATTTTATTGGTTGATTATATTTAAATCTTATAATATATTTATTTCAAATATATCTTATTTTGTAGGAATTTGTATTGATTATGAAATTATTATAAATTAACATTTTTGAGGTTTCCAAAAGTACCCCACACTTCAGTTATAAAAGAGCACTTCCTCCTGCACCTATCCACATCATTTTGAGCCTTAAATATCTACAATAATATTCACATTTACCTAAAAACTTCCTTAGAAAAATTCTATAAGTTCAGGTATTTTTCAAAGACCAACTCTAGTGCTCTATGATGAGATTTAGAGGAGGCACGTCGAAGAAGAGGTAATATCATTTACTGATTCATTCAAATTTATTTCATCTTCTACATCCACCTCATGTGTTGTTTCATTATATAGTAATAACTTTAGTAGTACATATATAATATGAGTTCATTACAATTATAAAACAACTTTAATCCACCTTCTACCCATCCTATGAAAAATTAAATCACCCCATGTATGTATATACAACTTACCATCCCCACGCCGATGTGTAATCAAATTTTCACCACCACCTTACATGGATGGTTATAATAATGTAATTAATGAATATATAAATGATTAATATAAAATAATCATGATTCTAAGATAATATACACCATAAAATTAAATACCATTCGAAAATTAGGGGAATTGTATTGTCGTTTGTGCGTATGTACGGCTTACCATCTCTATGTGGCGATGTGGTTCCTTCTACATTATATTTATTAAAGAATTATTATATAAATAAATTTAATTATTAAATATGATATATATTATACTAGTACAATGTTTTAAATTATATTTTTATAACCTAAAAATATTAATAAGAACATATCTGATATAACATGAATAAGAACATAAAATAGTTAATACCCGAATAATGAGTGAAAATGAAATACTAATAACAAACTGTTAAAAATATGGTCATAAATGTTATCATACAAATAATTATGACTCTGTAATAAGTCATTAAAATTATTTAAACCATTATACATGTGATTTGGATACATTAAAAGAATATTGTACCTAAGGTATGGGATAATTTTTCAATGTCATTTTTATCTGATATAGTTTATACGTATGTAGAAACTGGGGATATATTTAAAATTCAAGTCCATGTTTTCAAAAAATGTTTTCATAAAATGTTTAATATTATTTGATTTATTTTTAAATTCATTTTTACCCATTTTTGACTTTTACTACATGGTTTGGAAGGAATATTTATTTTGTTTACCATACGAGGTACTTTTTTACTTTTTTGACAAGAGTACGAGAATCATGTTTTTTTTTAAATTGTACAGCATGAATAGTTTTTCACATCTTCATAATGCCTTATTTACTTGAAGCATCCCCCAATTGATTTTATGATTATTTTCAATAAAATTATTTTCTTTAAAAATTACATGGAATTTTGAGAAAAGAAAACGTTTTTGTAAATGAAAGGATATTTTCCTTAGGAATTAAGTGCATGTTTTTTATCAAATTTATTTTCCATATATGATGACATAGGGTATTATTTCCATTCCAATTATAACATTTATTTTATTGTGTTTATAATGGAATTATTTTTATGAAATCAATTTATTTGAAATTTATTATAATGGAATGATGTTTAAGAACCCCATTTTATTTCTTGGGTTATGATATGGTAAATGACTTATTTTTTTGTGGCACATGTGAGAATGGTTTTATTATGAGAAGGGTTGGACCTATATCTCCCTCTAATGTATTGGGTGATGATTTATATATCATTATATATATATGATAGGAAAAGAAAGTAAATATGGTTCAGTAATATGGTGTTGGAATAATAAGTAAATGATTTTCAATAATACATGACTAGAATGGCATGTAAACCTAGTTTAGTAATATACTTTTTCCACTATAATGGTCTTAAAAACATTGCGAGGGTTGCTATGAAAATCATATTATGTGCTCATTTATTTTCCACAATCCCATGTTTTATAAAAAATAATCTCATGGTTAATGTTTCTTTATGATCTATTCCTTACGTATTACCATGATTTATATCTTGACAAATATTTTTATATTTATACTTTATGTTCATGTTTTTATATTCTTATGTTTATGGATTGTTTTATGTTTTAAATTTTACACATAATGATCATTTGAGCTCACAATTTTTATGTTTTCTTTACCCCAAGATATAATGAAGGTTTTTAGGAAGGAAAAAAAGGGGAAGATATTTAGGGGATATGTTGAAGATATTTAAAAAATGTAAGAATATATTGTTACATGTTTTAAAAGACACTAATATAATATGGTCTTTGGGTGTCTGTTTTTGTCATGTATTAAGTTTTCCACGAATGTAATGTAATTTCTATGTACATCAAGATGGGGTCGTTATTGTTGGTATCAGAGCAAAGGTTTAGTCGACCTACGAAAACTAGGATGAGAAAACTTTAGTGACATCCATAGAGTTATTTCGAAGATATGTCTAGGGATATCCTGAGGATAAGTAATGTAGAGATTACAATCGTAGTGTTTTTGTGATAATCTTGAATAACCTAGTATTAAACTTAATATATCATTGATTAAAATATTATAAATATTTTAACATACTTATATGTTTTCAATCTCTAATATTTATTTCCAATACCTTTCTTTGTAGTCTTAATCAATAACCAGAACTATATAGAACCTAGTTTTAGATGTCGAATTATGGGAATAATGAAGACCAATTTCCTAAGTGGAAATATCATGAAGAGAATCATGAAGATGATATGAGTATTGGTCATAATATTGATGGAAAATAGATTTTAAACGAAATGATAAAGGTATGTGATGTTCCTCAATTATTTTTTACATTAAACATAAAAATATTGAGTTTGAGAAACCATAAGACCTGATTCATAATTTTGGAAAGATGAAGATGATGGAACCTAATTAATGGTTTAAGAATAAAGTTGGATGATTGTGGGGTATATATTTCGGATTTCAAATAATATATTATATGAATTTTGAAATATATAATTGCATTTACTATAAGTATTAAATTAAGGATTGGAATGGATATGTTCAATAGGTTAATGGAGAAAGAAAATTGATTTAAGGGTAATGTGATATATTCAAAGAACACATGATTAAGGGGAAGATAACACTTAATATGTCCCTTATTTTCAGATAATGATGTTTGAATAAATATATATTGAATTTAAATAAGTAAATTGGATGATTCTAGATTATTGTGAACTAATTATTGAGTTATTGACAAGTGGGTTATGCTGTAATGGTTGAAGTAAACAACTTTTTGGGATTTAAGGAATATATATAATAATGTTTGGAATAAGGAAACATACATGTTATCAATATAGTTATATGGTAATTTTGGATATTACCAGGATTAAAGAGAATGCATGATGAAGACATTCCAATTTCTTGAATGTGACCAAAAAGATATATTTTATGATTTATAGGGGATAAATGAAGTTATTCACATGCTTGTTATATTTCATTTCTTATAATTGTTTTTTTAATGTGAGTTAGGACAGAAGTATTTGGATAAGCCGAAAGGTTGGAATAGATTATATTGGACATCAGATTGTATTTTTTATGACTAAATTTTTTTTTAATATTATTTTTTGGAATGTTATAATAGTATAGTTTTAGAAAAAGGACAACCCAAAGGATGAGGGAAAACCTGTCACGTTAGATAAGGATGTGGGAATAAAACCCACAACTGAAGTGAAAATAGCCTTTTTCACCTACCACTGGCCTACAAGATGTCTCCGATTAGTATAAATTTGTTTTAATTTATTTAATTGGTATGATAGATTAAGTATAAATCCGTTTTTGGAACCATATACGATTAATCCCACTATAGGTGGACATAAGCATATTTGATTACTTATGAAAGATGGAACGACCTATCATTATATCACATGATCCTATAACACTTAATGAATGAAAAATTAAACTTCATTTGTCTAAATTAGAGATGAAGTGGAAGTTGTTCAAGTCACGAACAATGGTTAAATTGTACCAAAATCAAGTTAGTATTTATTCTCATGCATAATTTATCAAATTTAGGAAAAGGGTCATGAAAAACAAAAATTTTGTCCTAGAAATTTTCTATTTGATGAATCATATGGTCCCTTTAATTATCACATATTTATGGCTTTATAGTTGTTATCTTTATCCTAACTTTATTCTCTATCACTATCCATTATAATTTGATGGTTAGAATTCTCTTCCATTTCTATGTTTTCACTTCCCAACTATGTTATACTATTTGGAAATCCAAGGAAGAGTTGCATTGGGAAACTATTTTGTTTCTAACATTCCTTTTTAAAATGAATAATTAATAATTATTTTTTATGATATGGGTTTCTATGAAATAATATTTCACGTAGTAAAATATTTATAACCACGGTGAATTTTGTGGGAGAAAATAATTTTAAGTGGGTAGAATGTAATACTCTGATATTTTATAAGATAGATTATTTATAATTTTGTTGATGTATTGTGTTGTACAATACAACAAGATTATATTATGCTATAAGAAACATTGTATTATCTTGCAGAATACACAACACTATACATAGATTGTGGCACACACAAATTCAAGTTCTTTTGATAGAATTTATTTCAATGAGTATATTTTTTTCAATTTATAAAATAAATATTTTTGGATTATGTTTAATGAAGCACCAAAAGAATTATTCACTAAATGAAACACTGACATGGTGACCATTTCAAGCAAGAGTGGCCTTTCTCGATAACATTCATTGTACGTAATATCGAGTTTCACTAAACGATGACATACTATTAAAAATTTATTTTATAATGGGATATAAGCTAGCCATTATGAATAGTATTAACCACATTTTGAATTTTATATAACATTAAAATTCATCTTTGGTATTTTATAGACATGATATACAAACAAATTCAATTTTCCAAATAAATGAAGTAGTTTTCAAAAAAAATGTAGTTTTGACGCCTTTTGATGGTGCACCCATTTAAAATTTAGTTTTCAACACCTTTATATATTTTATTTGAAAAAATATACTTTTTTAGAAGTGGGACCTCAAAAATTACTTTGGATAAATTTTTGATAATTTTCTTATAATTATAAAGTTTTTTTTGAAAAGTTAATATATGCTAAATTTTAATTGAAAACAACTTTTCCATTGAAATAATTTATATGGTTAAATCCAATTATTTAATGGTTTTAAAGTTTAAATTAAATATATTTTATTAATTTAATCCAATTATATTCATTGTAATTAATTACACTTTTAAATTGGATATAAACGCTTGTCAATCTTTTGAAAGGTTCTTTCTTCTTAAAAACATGCTTTTGGTTTATGACAAATTGAAGTAATTTTAAATAAATTTCTTATAATTATGTGTTTTAAATTATTAAAAATTAATTACATTTTTGGAATCATTGAGTAAATATTATTTTAATCGGTTAATTTTTTTGGATATTATGAATACCAACTCTTGTAATTTTTATTTTACATTGTTAGAGGTAAAATCGGTAAATTAGTGTAACGAATAATATGATAAGGAAAATAAAATGACCTTAAAATATACCAATATCTTATTAGTAGAATAAAATTCTACCCTAGACCTCTTAGGTTTAAAACATAGTCATTTAAGGGCCACTTGAGAAGAAAAATGACCTAGATATTAATAAAACCAATGAAAGTGACCAAATCTCAATCTCACATTTATAATAAGTATAATAATTTTATTATAGGGATAACCAGGTGATTTATTTGAAAATAAATCATACATAGAAGAATAAAATAATTTCTTAAATCATGGTAATTTAATTTTAATTCTTAAGAAATTAATAATTACCATAGATTATAATATATTGATGATCTAAAAAATGTATTTATTGATGAAAAATCCATAAAACAATTTTTATTAAAAAAATAATAACTATAAAATACCTAAACACAGGAAAAAATCATATTGGTCGAGTATATCTTGACAAAAATCATCCAATTTCAAAGCAAGTGACCATCTGAATATTTATAGAATTGATTATGAAATTTTGTTTATTTATTTCAAGTGATGTTAATGTTGTCACATTCATGATTTAATAAGTATAACATTTTTAAAGTTTGATTTTCCACAAGTTAAATTCAACTATATATATGATTATAAAATATAGTAAATTTAGGTTCAAAATAGTATTTTATTTAATAATTTGGTTCCAAAAATAAGTATATTAAATAATTACACAATATTGATGTAGTGATTTTATTAATAATGTAGATATCATGTAAATGTTATTAAAAATGTTAAAATAAATATAATTTGGTATAATTAATTTTGCCAATGAATTTTATATATTACCTTGACCAATTATTTATATAATGAAATATTTTTTCGATGAGGACACCTTATAATGTTATTTTTAAAAATTCATGAAATAAATAGAGTCAAAATTGACACAATTGATATTTTGTTAAAAAATGTTTTATAATTTTTTTAAAAAATAATAAATTTTTAAAAAAAAATAATCATTATTATATAGTATAAAATGTTCTAAAATATTAATTTATTGTATAATTGAAATCAAATAAGTAAATATTTTACCCTTTTAAAATTTAATCATTTGTTATCCTAATTAAAATTAAATAGAATAAATAATAGTCAATTAAATTTATAATGTTTAAATTGAAATCAAACTTGTCTCAATTTTATTTTTTGATTATATTTCAATATTATAATATCATAGATCCAAATATATATCATTTTGGAGGTATTTGGATTTATTTTCAAGAAATTATAAATTATTATTTTTAGAGGTTTCCAAAAGTGACCCTCACCTCAATTATAAAAGTACACATACTGCCTCAAATATTCACTTTATTTTGAGACATCAAGATCGACCATACCATTCCCATTTACCTTATAAACCTTCCTAGAAACATTATATAGGTACGGGTCTTGTTCAAAGACCAACTCGAGTGCACTAATAAGAGATTTAGAGGAGGCATGTCGAAGAAGAGGTAATATCATTTACTAATTCCTTCAGACATCTTTCTTCTTCTTCACCCACCTATAGAGTTATTTAATTATAAGGAAGTAACTCCAGTATTAATTATAAATTGAGAATTAATTATTTTTATGAAACATCAATATTCCACCTTCTACCAGTCCTTTGAAATATTAAATCATCATGCTCCCTTAGGTTTGGCTTACCGTCTCCACGTCGTGGTGTAATCTATTTTTCACCACCACTATACAAGGATTTGTTTAATAATGGAATTAATAAATATATATATCATTAATATGAAATTATATTGATAATTATATACTATACACCATCAACATCAATACCATGAAATAATTATGGGAACTATATTGTTGCTCGTGTGTACATACGACTTACCGTCTCCACGGTGCGATGTGATTTTTTTTACATAATTTTCATTAAAGCATGATTATATAAATAAACTAAATGAATAAATATGATATATATTATACTACTAACATTATATAAATGAGATAAATATAAACTAAAAATAGGAATAATAAATTATCCAATAAAACATGCATAAGAACATAAAACAGTTAATACCCGAATAATGAGTAACAATGAAATGTTACTAAAAACAGATGCAAATATGATCATAAATGTTATCATAAAAATGATTAAGACTTTGGAATAAATTAGTAACATTATATAAATAATTATAGTGAAGATTTTGATACATAAAAATCATGTTGGACCTAAGGTACGGGATAATTTTTCAATGTCATTTTTATCTGAGATTATTTATACGTAAGTAGTTACTGGGGATATATTCATCATTTGTGTCCAAGTTTTCTAAAAATGTTTTCATAAAATATTGAATATTATATTATGTATTTTTAAATTATTTTTTACCCATTTTATACTTTTACTAAATGTTCTAGAAAGAATGTTTCTTTTATTTACCATACGAGGTACATTTTTCATTTTCTGACAAGAGTATGAGAAGAATGTTTTTTAGAATTATATGGATTGAATAAATTTTTACATATTCTTATCCCCTTTTTTCAATGAAGCTTTATCTACATGATTTCATTAATATTTTCAATTAAATTTTTTTCTTTTAAAATTACATGGAATTTTTATGAAAGAATTTTTTTTCAAAAAGAAAGGTATATTTTTTTAAGAATTAAGTTCAAGTGTTTTATCAAAATTATTTTCCATTTAAGATGAAATAGGGTAATGTTTCAATCCCTATTATTAATTTTAGATTATTGTATTTATTATGGAATTATTTTAATGAAAACGATTTATTATAAATTGATTATGATGGAATGATTTCTATGAAACCAATTTTTTCATGGGTTATGCTATGATAAATGATTTATGTTTTTGCGGCACACGTAAGAATTATACCATTATGATGTGGTTGGGACTTATATCTTTGTTCAATACATTGTGTAAATATTTATATCTCATGAGACATACATGACTGGAACCCAAGTAAATACGGTTTAGTAGTATAGGTCAGGAATGTAATGTAAATCTGGTTTACTAACACATGGCTGGAACAAAAAGTAAGTCTGATTCTATAATAGATTTTTTTGACTATGATGGACTTGGAAAAAATTCCTTGGCTATTATAGAAATCATATTATGTGCTTATTTTTTTCCACAATCCCATGTTTTATGCCAATTATATTTTCACATGGTTAAAGTGTCTTTATGATCTATGCCTTAAATATTTCCAATAATTTTTTCCTGACCCAAAAATTTGATATTAAAAATTTATATTCATGTTTTTACATTATTATGTTTGTGGTTTGTTTTATATTCTCAATTTTTACATTTATTGAGCATTTGAGCTCACCCGTTTTATGTTTTCTTTTCCCATTATATAAAGAAAGATTTTAGATTGGAAAATAAAAATGGGAAGATCATTAAGGGAGATGTTGAAGATTATTCACCAAGTTATAAGATTATGGTCCAAGTTTCCAGAGACACTAAACTAATACAGTCTTTGGGAAACTTTATGTGTCATGTATTATGTATTTTTTAAATGTAATGTAATTTCCATGTACTTAAAGCTTGGGTAAATGAATTTATGAAAGTGGAATGGGTTTATAATTGTTTTGAAATAAAATTGATAATTATTTGGAAATGTAATAACATATCCCATAATTAGGAAATGAAGATAAAATACATAAGATAAATAAGATACTTGTATAAAGTGGAGAAGGGGAAGAACCTTTAACATGAATGGGTGAGTCCAATGCTTGGGATGAGATTATTAAGAGAATTGGGGAACCTTGGGATGACTATAGATAGGGGTTGTCTAAGTAAGGATCTGATATAAAGTTTTTTAGTGAATAAAAAAGGGAGATCAGGTGAGTTCATATAGGAAATGAGTGGAGAATTAGTTATCATTTCTAAAACCTAGGTTTTGGACTCTATATAATAAAATAACCAAAACCATAAACATTTTCATAGTTTTTTTAATGGTTTCATCCAATGAGGTTTGGATTTAATGATTTTCTCATTCCATGGTCTTAACTTATGATAATATTATTATTTATGATTTCGAAGTGATCTGTGACCTTAATGAAATTATTTTAAAACCTTAAAATATATTATAGGTTTTTGTGGAATCATAAAGGACTTATAAAATTAATAAAATTAAATTAAATTCAAATTATCGTAAAGGTAAAACATATAATTGGACATTGATACCATTGATAGTGTAAATTAAGTCATTTTTTGTTCATTATATCCTCATAATACACAGTATATATTTATATTTTCTTTAATTTTTACCCAATAATTCATCTATCTTAGAAAATTATGAAAAAATAACCATTGAATAATTTCAACATTCTGATTTAAAAAGTAGTATCTGTTTTATGTGATTATTTTTCTATGTTCTATAACATTCAATTATAAAAAATAATCGACATTTATTGAGAAACACTAGGTTTTTACAATAACAGTTCTTGAACCCATATAAAAATTACATTTGATTTTATAAAAATAATATTTTAATTTATATTTTATAAAACAATTAATAATTTTTTTATTAAAATACAACTTCTCTCAATACTACATTAATTAATCCGAATAAATTCCTTATTTTAATATAAATATTACCCAAAAATTCAATTTTTTATTTTATTAAAATCAAAATCTTTTATAAAGTAACAATAATATGAAGTAAATATAACCATTATTATAATGAAAATAATATGCATACTCATATTTATAAAATCATGATCCATATCCTTTTAGAACCCCAAAAATTTCACAAAGGCTAAGGTGTGAGATGGTGAGACTTTCATGGGGTGGTTCAAAGTACTTGGTTTGGTTCATGGTCTTGATGAGCTTGAAAATCTATCGTAAATATTTTCCATCATGTTGGGGTTTTTGGATCTCTACTGGGTTTGGTCAAGGGTGAATCCTAGTGATTATATCTCCCTTGTATGCTCTGATAAATGGGCTTCACAGTGTGTCATCCCATTGGTTGAGTGCTTCAGTTCCCTTGTCTATGCCAATTGTATTTGTTAAAACCCTATAATTATAAGAATCATATGATCATTATTCACCGAATATATTAATTGTGGTAATGATGCTTAAAAATATTTTAAATATGATTTGATGTAATAAAAAAAGTGTTTTTATTATCTATCTATATAATATATAATAATACATTAAATAAAATTGTAAGGGAAATTTTATTTAAAATTGATCGGGTCATTACAGGATCAGAATTATATATACCTCCAATACATTGGTCAATGATTGATATCTCATGAGAGAATATGTTCTATAATGGGTAATGAACCTAGTTCATCAAGGGACTCTGGACACTGTGATATTCTTGGGAGGGAACCTGGACTAAGGAAGTGATGGAATGGGGATTTAACCAAATCCACTAAGGGTTTTTTCCACTATGATTGAATTATATGTGAAACTTGACTATGAAAATGATTTATTATGATTATGTGTATACAAAAAATATATGTCTTATGCTATCAAGGCTCAAGATTTATTTATTTTTTGATCCCACACACTTATGACTTTTGTATTTTGAAATGGAAAATCCTTATTCCAAGACTAATGATTAATGATCTTGGACAGATTGGGTATGACTATGGTAAGTTATAATATTATTATCAAACCTTTATTCTTATATTATTCTCATTTTTTATTTTTGACATATATCTATCATGTTTAACCATACTAAGCATCTGAGCTTACCCAATCTTATGTTTCTATTTTTTCAGATCATGAGGAAAGGTTTTGAGAAGAGAATGTCTAATAAAGGTGATACATGGGAAAACATTGAGAATGATATTGAAGATAATTCATTAAACAAATTGATTATGTATATAGTTTTCAAATACACTAAACAATTATAGTTATATGTAATTTGTCATTTTGAGATGTATTGAATATTAATAGACAAATATTTAATATTTATTGGTGTAATGATTGATTTTTGTCATATAATAACCTACATACCACATTTATTGACTAAAATATCACTCTCAAATTCCATAAGTAGATGTGTTTCCCTGACACTACTCTCTAAATGCTGAAAAATATCAATATTTGTCAACCAAATCTAATTTATAAGGTTTCATACACTCCAATGAAATATAACTCTAAATTTATACACATGGAATCATTAGTTTTGTCTATTCAATTGTATGATCATTTTCCAATTCTAAATGGTGTCCATTCATCCAATGAATTTTAATCCAATATATCACTTAGATAACTACTCATGATTCTTTGTACATATATATTCAAGGAACAATACATGAAAGTACCAATAAAAGATCACAGAAAACTCATATGTTGTCCTAATGATAAAAATCATATACTTTTTCTTCTTATCGATAAACTAATCCATGAGCCTATGTTCACCCCCATTTATCAATATACTATCATATATCACTAATTATACATGGTTTATCCTATTCTAGAATGAAATTATGTTCCCATGCTCTTTCTAATCACAAAAATATGTTTGAATTGGTCATCACCACTAATATATAACATAGTGAATTTTTTGTCACCATAATATAATTGGGACCAATTATGTATCCCATGGTGAATGACATATCAACAAATATATAAACAAATAATGAATGATATAACACCATAAACTAAACCAATGATGAATTATGTATGAAAAAATTATAAAACCTAGGTGAATGATATTTCAATTAAAAGACCAAAATAGATAAAGGATATATCACTAGGTAACTAAAATTGTGAATGAAGCACCATAAAATAAACAATTTATCATATCATATGTCATGTAAATGTTAATTTATGTATAGTAAGTTTGAATCACAGAATAACCAAATTTATTTTCCCAATGAATTGAAAGGATAATATTATAAGGCTAATGGAATCTTATATAATTTCCAAAAAAAAGTGATGTTGTTTTGAACATTGAGAAAATTATGAATACTATGTTTTTAAAGTGAATAATGATATTAAGAGCCTGTGATCAAACCATGTTATTTTCCTTTGTTGCTGAAATATCATCGATTTTAAGGGATATACGTGATATAATTGATTATTTTATTTATACCACCTAAGGATATTATTTTATATGGCATCATATAATGTTAACACCTAGTATTTGATCAATCACATGATATGTATTATAAATGAATATACGAAATCAATGAATGTTTGTTGGTTTATGTTTTGAAACCAACAGGTCATCAGATCAAATATCTGATCAGATGAATATATTTAAAAAATATATATATTTTTCCATAACATAAAATTCCTTATTCATGAGTTATAACATCTAGAAATTATTAGATTATACAATCTATATGATCACGCATGATAGAAAAAAATGAGAGATAAGGGTGAAATGTTCTCAAATCATACAAGGTCCAATTTATGCATGAAGTCATGGGAATTCAAATTCAATCAATTTCTATGTGAGAAAACTTTAATAATGATAAAAATAGTAAAATTATGAATAATGGATCAAAAAATAAAATTTAATTACATTCAATTGTATACAAGTGTGGGACATAGTAGTATATTAATGAAAAGTCCCTAGATTAAAAACTAATGGGTCTAGCAGTATATTAGGTGAAAACACTAAAAACAAAAATAAACTCTCAAAATAAATTCACCCTTACCCCAATATTATAAAAAAAGAAAAATAATGCTTGTATTTATATCAATAAATATTTATTATGTTGAATCACTGTAAAATAAAAATTATGTGTGTGTGTGTGTGATTTATGGGATGTATTTGCGTACCCAATGGATCCTCATTTTTGACAAACTTATGCATTGAATCAGAACTTGATATATATTTTTAATTGTTTTTCCTTTATGTAAGATTTAAAATTCTATAAAAATTATCCACTGTTAGGTTTCTTATTAAATATAATAGTTGATTTATAAAAGGTAGGACCAATCCAACTCTACTATATTTTCCCTTATTTAATAGACTCCATTGGACCGCTTATGGTTTGATCTAGCCTTTTTTATAATTGAATAAATTGAATCCCCCTGAAACATGAATCCTCAAATAAAGTTATTTTATATATTGAATTAATTTAGGTAATTTTATAATAAAAATACAAACATGATGTTTATTGGATCACAAAGTAATATTATTATTGTTCTCATGTTTTTAACAAAAAATAATAATGTCATTCATGGAATATGAAAGGCTCTAATTATAGGATATCAAGACCCCTAAAGTATGTAAATAACATGTATAATTGGAAAAAAAAATATGGTAAATCAGTTCATGATATCACTCCAACACATAAATATTTTCACTACAGGGAAAATTTACATTTCATTTTTTCTAAAAAATTATGGTAAGATATGAAGGATAATATTTATTAATTCATGATATAAAAATTTATAGTCAAATAATCACACTAAAAGTTTATCTCAATAAATTTGAATGTAATTGTCACCTAAATTATAACAAAACACCATAAAATGAGATTTAAGATAGTAATCATAGTAAAAAAAGATATGGGACAATTAAACCACTAATTCTTCATCTGTGTGTGTGTGTGTGATAATTCCATCCTTTAATTTCCCAATTTATTCAATATCATCTAGTCATGTAAAATCATTCGTCTTACTTTTTTCCAATCTGCCATACCATTTCTCATTATTTGCAAACAATTTTTAATAAAAACTTACATAAAAATTCGCTAAATTTAATATTGATTATTTTGAAAATTATATCACCATATGTAATTTATTTCATCACTCCCCTTTCTATTTTCACACAAACACACACAAACACACATTTTCTATTTTATGTAATTTATTTAGTTTTTTTGTGAGTGAGTAAAATATTTTAATAAAAATTATAAATACATATTCCAAACTAGAACTATTATGAAATCTAATGAATAAAAAATGAATATGTTGGAAAATGAATTAAGAAAGAAGAAAACAATTTCTTAACTTTCACAAACCTTCAATTGAGTATGAAAAATTTATAAGTTATGGTTGTGTAATAAATATTATAGAGATATTAAATTAAACAACTCTAATAATAATATCTCTATGAAAGGTGTGAAAATCTCAGATGTTTTATGAAGATATGATCAATCATAAAATTAAAAAACATGTATTTTTATGAAAATTATCTATTAATTTTTAATATATTTCTAATAATTATCATGATTAGAATGGGATTAGAGAAACTAAAAATTCATTTTAAATTTCTTCCTTATAAGTAATTATTAAGGGACATTATTTCTTTCATTATTTGGGTTTTTATGTTTTTTTAATGGAAAACAAAAATTTTAACTACATGAGGATTCCAACCACTATAGATAAAAATAAAATCGTCCTCAATTTATGTAATTTATTTAGGTATAAAAGTAAATATTTTGTGTATAAGGGATAGCCATCTATGTGGTGATATACTTGTAAACATTCTATATTATTTCCTCCAGTAGATGCATAGTAAAATACTTATAGAAGAGTCTAAGACAAATCCCATTGATAAATCATACTGTCAAGATTAATTTATACTAACTTGTGAATTTTCATTACCCTTCTCCTTATGAATACCCATATATAGGATAAGGACTATGCAGCATATGAGTTAGGTAAAAACATGGGTATTCATAAGGAGAATCTAAAGGGTATTGTGATCTAAATATACAATTACATTTATCCCATGAAAATAGATATAAAATTTATATATGAAAAACAAAATATAAAGAAGTTATTTTTCGGTGGTGTTATCGATTTCTTGGGAAGAATATAATTATACTTCCCATCTTGAGGTTCATTCATTTGGGATATCTTAAATAATATTTTCCTGGTGCGGGATTATTTGTTGTGATTTAGTGTTTTTTAAGATATTTTGGGATTTCCTAGTAAAAAATGGGATAAGACAAGGTGTGGCCCAATTTGTTTATCTATATTGTGTCTCTTATGTTCTATTGGTAGATCCAAATTTTCCATATGATGGTGTGGCCTATATGTGGCCACCCTATGGACCATGTACAAGAGGACCCACCACTAATGTGGTGGAGGAGGGGTCTATGAAAAAACAAACTGGGATATAACACTAATGTAACACCCCGATATTTATAGAACAATACTTTTCTATATATATTAATATTTAGGAATAATATTTTAATTTTATTTTAAAGATTACACTTTTTTATAGAATACTCAACACGCAACAGCGGGTTTCTTTAAAATCCTATGTTGCACACAACTTTGAGTTGTAATAAAAAATAGCATAGTAAAATTATTATTTTAAATGGTAGTTAAGGCCTAGCCATTGTATTGGAGGGAATGAAAAAAACTAACTACAATAAAATAACACATATTTTTAAAATGTTTTTTATTTTATCCAATAAATTTCAGAGGCTTAAAATAAAAATGAATCTAATTTAAAGAATGAAATACTCTAATAATATTTAAAAGGTCTACTTACTGCCTTTTAAAGGATAACCATTTTTAAATATAGTTTTGTCATTTTTATATGTTCCATTTGATAAAATAAACTTATTATTTTTAATAGGGACATCTAGAATTACTTTGGGTAAAATTGTGGAATTTTTATGATCAAGTTCATTTTTTGATGAATTGTGAAATATACAGCATTTTAATTCAAAACTGGTTTTAATCTAATTTATTTATATGATTAGAAAAACTATATTAATTGGTTTTAAAGTGAAATTAGATTATATTTTTACCATTTAATCTAATTTTGTTCATAGGATGTGATTAAACATTTTAATTTGATATAAACACAAGTCATTATATTGATTGTTATTATTTCTTAAATATAGACTTTTTGGTTTTGATAAAGGGAAATAATTATAAATTAATTACTGAAAATTATTCATTTTTAATTTGAAAAAATTGATTCCATATTTGGAATCAGGAGGTTCAAATTGTGTAAATCGGAAACTTTAATTTTTAGATATTATGAATAGTAACTTCAGTAAATATTTTATTTCCCATAGCTAAAGTGTAAATATAGTAAATAATGTAAAAAATAATATTATAATAACATTAAATTACCCTAACATATGTACTAACCCTATTTTATGATACATGTACGACCTTGGGCATCGTTGGGTCAATTTTGGGTCCCTATGGATCCACTTCTAAGTGAAATTGACATTTTATAAAAATTAATTTAAAGTTAAACAAAATGTAACATAAACATATATATTTTATTAAAACAATTTCTTTTATAAGGATATATAATTTATATGTTCTATTATAAATAGTTATTATAAAGATAAAAATATTTCATACATCATGGTATTTTATTTATAATGTTTTTACATCAAATAAATAAATTTAATTATGAAACATTGATGATGTAGCCATTCCATTTTTAATGAATGTTTTAAGTAAATGAAATTATTAATATTAAAATAAATTTATTTTAAAAAAATTTATGACATACATGAATTTTATTGATAATAATGACTTGTTATATTATAATTAATTATGTTTTTTCAAAAAAATAAAGTTTTTACATATTTGTTAAAAGTCATGGTATGAATAGTTTATAAATTGACATAAATGAGTTTTTAAACCAATTAATATTTTATTAAATGATAAAATAATCCTTAAAATATAAAATTCCTAAAATAACCTATATTATGTTTAAATATTCATTAATTATTGATTTTGGGTAACTTTTTATTTTATAGTAAATATATTAACCATATAGTATGAATATACAAGAGGGCATGGTAAAAGTTAAATTCGATAACTAAGGGTTAAAGATAAATGATAAGGTTAAATTTATGCTTCAAACATTTCTAAAACCCATTGTCTAAGAGTATTGAGAACAATACTAACCTTTTATACAAATTAAATGAGCTGGGGACCTTTTGAAATTGATATTCAATTTATAATAAAATAATATTTTGAATCTTTCTTAAAGTGTCCCTCCTCCCCCTTACAAAACGCCATCACCTATAACCCTTTACTCATATCTCTCAAGCCTCTGGGATCATCCAACCACTAATCTGATAAGCTCTCAATATCCCAATATTCTTCCTATAATATTTTTCCAAGATATAAGATAATTCAAGAAAGCCTTTATGTTTAAACCAAATAGAGTTACCCGATTTAAAGGTAATGTCTTCTCTCAAGTTCTTTTCTTTTATTTTCCTTCTCCACTACCTATGCTCTTCTTATTCATTGTTCACATAAAAAACCAGTATCTTCAATATATTATGTTGTTTTTATAAGAATTATTCGAACTTCACTTCCACACACCTCCGTCTAATGGATACGAACATTATGTTTCTGCGGATAGCGAACTAATGCCTCACGAAACGATGATTGTTCAATTATCTCCTACCACCTCTCATGTTGTTCATTTTGATAGACCTAATATTATAAATGATATATCTGTTATTTATTTTATTCTCTATTATTCTTTAATTCCCATTTAAAACATACCTTTATGCTTTTCATCTTATGATAATCACAATTGGTGAAGTGCGGAATATTTCCCCCTCAAAGTGATATGACTCGTTCATGCCATACGCGGAACATATAAAGGATGGATATAATGAAATTATGTAACATATATAAAATATTATATTATTATTGAATTATAATATACCTATTTACCATTTAGTTTTCATTTCATTAAATAATAAAAGGAAATGGATTTACCGTTCATGCGTACGAACAACTTAACGTCTCCATGAATGGTGCTTTTCACTTATTATGTCCAATGTTATGGATTATTATAAATACATATACAATATATATATATGATATATATGATATCTAAATCATGAATATCATTCTGGATATAATATGCTTTTTACCATATGGACAATGTGTAATTATAACAAGTTCATTTTTGACTCAAGAAGAGAACATCAACAAAAAGACTGCTATGAACTTAAATAATTATATGTTTGTTATAGAAATGAAATTAGTTATATAAAATAAATATTTAACATTAAACAGGGTCTGATGAAATTAGAATTAAATTAGGTTTATTATTCAGGGAGTTAATGAAAAAATGAGACAAGTTAGACATAATGTTAGGGTACTTCTTAACACAATTTCCATTATTTGGGTAAATAATTTCTTTCCTATTTATGTCATTATTTGATTATGTGAGAAATTAATTATTATATATTATCATGTATTAATACTTTCTTTATGTGTTATTATAGTGAATACAAATAATCAATATATTTTATTTACCAAATGATCTTTGTGAGAGACTTCATCACAATCTCTTTTCATTGAGAAATGTTTTGATAATATACACCTCCTTTTTTTACACAGTGTATAATAAACCCCTTTGAATTTTACTTTAATTCAAATGTAATCTTTTAGCTATGAAGGTTTTTAATAAATGAAAAAAGTAATTTTTTAATTTATGTGGCGATAATGACCTCTCTGTTGATGTAATCGTTATTTGGAATCCTCTATAATCCTTAATATTTTTAAAAGGAAAAAATCCCCTTCTTCAGTTTTTTTTTTGTGTTTTGGAATAGAAAATGCTTTTTGAAATTGGTTGAGTATTTTGTTATCTTGAAATTATTTATTTTTATTTCAAATGAAATGTTATTAGAGAAATGTGGATATTTTCTATATTCTATGTATTATGATTATATAATGGTACTTGGACATTTGATGGGTGGTTATGTGATAAACCAATGGCGGGTGGTTACATGATAAACCAAATGATGGTTGGTTTCTTGATAAACAAAGGATGAGTGGCTAAGTTATAACCTCCATTCCATTGGGTATGGAAGCCTTCCATGTGGCTATTCCATTTAGTGATATGTGTGGATGTCTACCATATAGTTATTCCATCATAGTATGTTTTTGTCCAAAGTTACCTTTATATGTTATATGTTGCATTTTGTGGGATTGTGGTAATATTTTGGTTAATAAAAAGGGTAATATATGATCTTATATTTATTGAAGTGTTTTTACTACTTCTTAAAAGTGAACATTATTACTTTATAATAAATTATTCATGGTTTTCATGTTATCTAAACACTAATAGTTTTATTTTTTTATTTATCCCTTACTGAGATTTTTATGATCATCCAAATTTTTGAAATGTTTTTCATACTATATAAATAATAATATATTCAATGATGGGATCAAGTAAACATCGTGATATTAGAACATGAAACATTGTCGTGTTTTGTTTTAAAGAGTATTAGTTTTATGAAAAAAAAAATGGATAGTTATTTGATGTTTCTACTTGTAATATTCAAGATGTTATGTATAAGTTATGAAATAATTATCTAATGATCTAAACCTCAGAAGATCCTCAATGTGAATTATTAAGTTAATTCAAGATTACATAACTTTTAAGGATGGGGCCTTACAGTGGGTATCATAGATCGATTTAGATAAATTTAGATATTAGGGTGTTATTTAAGCATAAGTGACGTTACCATAATGGTTAGAATATTAGAAAGATTCATAATTATTTTTGATTAATTTAATGATTTTAAGATAACATGTATAAGTATATCATAGTATTTCCCTCATAATTATATGATTATTTTACTAATATAATCACTCTGAACTTTTTACTTTTAGTAAAATGTTGGATCTAGTACACACCCAAGTAATAATGGATGTGAAGAAAACTGTGATAGTTTTCTAAATAAACAACCAAATAAAATTGGAGTTTCATTGAGAACTATTGTGTTTATTCTCAAACAACTATCTGGAGTTATGATTGACCACATGAAACATGGTTATTTTTATAAGGCATCATATATGCGAGAAACGAATCCCAATGGAAGTTCAGGTAATAACCATAAAGGTATGTAAATTAAAAAACCTATGTGTCATGTATGTGGAAGAAAACCCCTTGGAGAATTCTTCAAAGGTATGGGAAGATGTTTTAGTTGAGGTAATAAGGTTCATAAAGAAATAACATGTTATGTAAAAAGGAAACATCTAGTTTACTCCATGAAAGGGAAACAAGTTATTTACAAAGAATCAATGAAATGATTTAAATGTAGTGTGCATGGACATTATCCAAATAGTTTTCATATGAAGAATTTTCAGGAATGGGATCAGCAGGACCAT
This sequence comes from Viscum album, assembly GCA_963277665.1. Lineage (NCBI taxonomy): Eukaryota > Viridiplantae > Streptophyta > Magnoliopsida > Santalales > Viscaceae > Viscum > Viscum album. The sequence continues at coordinate 693,869,944 of OY728157.1, forward strand.
AAAAATGTATATTTACAAATACATAATTCTATTCCAATTGAGGCTGAGGAATCTAACAATAACCAATCAAAGGTATCGACTATTTCATAGATGATGTTTTGAAAATATTTAATCATAGTATATGATTCTTTATTTTGTTTGTAGGAAATAATTATTATAGAACAAGTTGGAAAATAGTGGATCATGGATCAATAATAATTTTGAATGAGTAAGATGTCTACATATAAGGGATTTCTGAGTTATGGTAGATTTTAAGATGATGCAATGCTTAAAAGTATCAAGACTCTTTTGATGATGGGATTACTTTGGAAGAATTTTTCTCGTATGTGTAACCCTGAAGTCTACTAGGTGAAAATTTTATTCACGAATGAATTGTCTATACCTGTTTGGAAATAATGGAAAACCTTTGGGGTTCAGGTGATCTTTTTTTGATGAAATTATGGGTTATTAGTTTTTGGGATGCAAAATGTAAGGTATGAAATAAACTTTGAGGATAAAACATGTTATGAATATTATTAAGTATTTTATATCATTTTGTTACTGTTATTATAATTATAAGTTTTTTGAAAAAAAGAGAACATGTAGACCATGTGACAACCCATCGCGTTGGAAAAATCTGCATAAATCAAACCCACAACCAAAGTGCGATTAGGATTTATCACCTACCATTGGCCTATGTGAAGTCCCTGGTTAGTATAACTTATTGTTTTTAGTTGAATGATTTTATTGATAAAGAATAAGTTCATTTGGGATCCTATGATTTATTAAATGGATATACATAGTATAGGAAAATGATTTGGTGATTAAGTGATAAATGATACTATAGAAGACATTTTTTATTTTGGGAAGATTGTATGTTTAAGAAAAATAGAATAATATAAGATCACATTTGATGTGTAATGGTGGAAATTTATTTTCGATGAATCTATGTTTTTATTATGGAAATATAGAGATATGGGTTACTTATGTTAATGATTAACCTATCATAGATAATATTTCATTAGGATAATTACACTTCATCATGAGACTTTTAGAGTAGTCGAAGGTTATTTGGAGATAAATGTTAATATTTATTGTGAAATACTGTGTTATCAAATTCTTCTGAGTTTTGGGTTTCAATATTAAATTGGATTACATTGAATAATTTTAAGGACAATTGTGTATTTAATGGTCTTTGCTGAACTTTGGGTATTGTTTGTCAAATTTTAGAGATTAAGAGTAGTGTTTCTTTTTATGAAGAATTATCCTTTTGGGTATCATCTAATTTTCTACTAGCCATTTTGATTTGGGTTAATTTGTAACGATAATGAAAATATATAGTTCATCTTTGATGGATTATGTGATTTTCTAGAAGTTGATTCTAGCACTTCAGGTCTGACCAATTCATCTTGAATACTCATCATTTTGAAAAAAGATGAGTTTTTGGTAGAAATTTATTAAAGGATGACCCTCTACTTGAAAAGTAAGTATATTTCCTTATGATAATAGTCAATATCATAAAATAATTCCTCAACATTATGAAAGGTAACATACAACCAAAAAGAGTTTTCGATTTTCTTTTCCTACTGGGGAGTCAAATATTTTTTAACCTTTTACATGTTTTTGGTGTTCTGGTGGTTAACATTATCTTAATCATGTTTTCTATAACTCTCCATCAGAACGTGACACTTAATTTCTCATCCATATCTATATTTTTATGGAATCCTAGTATGTGTTATCTCATGTGACATTTCTAATTATCTTTATTTTTTTAAAAGTTATTGTTTTATTGACTATTTTTCCAATGTCAGACATTCAATGATGTTTTCGAGCCCAATTTTAAAATTCTGAGCATGCAATTTCCAAAAGGGGGGAAGGACGTAATGACCTAGGTATTTATAGAATAAAACTATTTCATATTTATTAATATTTATGAATAACATATTAATTATATTTTAAATTGGACACTTTTTTTATATTATACTCAACATGAAACATTGGGTTTCTTTGAAATATTATGTTGCACACATCACAGAGTTATACTGAAAAATAATATAATATTATTATTATTTTAAATGGAAGTTAATGCTTAGCCATTGTATTGTAAGGAATGAACCAAACTAACTAAAATATCATTATACATGTTTTTTAAATATATTTACTTTTATCCAAAAAAAATTAGAGGCTTAAAATAAGAATGTATATAATTTTAAGCATGAAATTCTCCAATAATCTTTAAAAGGTCTATTTACTGCCTTTTGATGGAGAACAATTTTTAAATATATATTTTTTACTTATATTTGTTTTATTTGACAAAATAAGCTTATTCTTTAGAAATTGGACTTCAAATTTTAATTTTGGTAAAATTTGGGTATTTTTCCAATAAAGTTCTTTTTATGAATAGTGAAATACACTGCATTTTAATTAAAAACTACCTTTCAATCTAATTTATTTATATGATTAGAATATCACTTTAATTGGTTTTAAAGTGTAATTACAGTATATTTTTACCATTTAATCCAATTATGGTAATTGGTTGTAATTTCACTTTTTAATTAGACACAAACAATTGTCAATCTTTTTATAGTTATTATTTCTTAAAAACCCATTTTTTGGTTGTGACAACGGGAATTAATTTTAAATTAATTTCTGTAACTCATGTGTTTTGAATTAGGAAAAATAGATTCCATGTTTTTAATCAGGAGGTCCAAGTTGTGTAAATAGTTAACTTTTATTTTTAGAAATTATTAATAGTAACTTCAGTAATTTTTTTTTACCATGGTTAAAGGGTAAATATAGTAAATAAGGCTAATAAATAATATTATAATAATATTAAATTACCCTAAAACGAGTCCTACCCCTATTGGAGGATACATGTATGAACTGGTACATACTTGGGTCTATTTTGGGTCCCCATGGAGCCACTTGTAATTGAAAATGATATTTTATAAAAATTAATTTAAAGTTAAGGAAACTGTAACAGAAACATATCTTGTTTAGTAAAACAATTTTTATAAGGGGTTATATAACTTATCTTTTTAACTATAAATAGTCATCAGAAATCTAAAAACAATTTACTACATTATGGTATTTCATTTATAAATTTTAGACTTCATATAAATAAATTTATTTATGAAATAATTATGATGTAATGATTACATTTTTAATGAATGTTTTAAATAAATGAGATTATTAATATTAAAATAAATTTATTTTGAACCTTTTTATGCCATCAAAGAATTTTAGGGATAATAATGAATTTTTATATTTTAATTAAAGATTTTTTAAAATAACCAAGTTGTTATATATTTTTTTAAAAGTATTTATAGGAATAGTTTATTAATTGACAAAAATTTGTTTTTAAGACAACTAATATTTTATTAAATGATATAATAATCCTAAAAACCTATGATACAGAAAACTAACATATATGATGTTAGAAATATAAATAATGAACCATTTTGGGTCTCTTTTAATTTTATAGTAAATATATTAACTTTACAGTATGAATATACAAGAGGACACGGTAAAAGATAAATTAGTTAACTAAGGCTTAAAGCTAAAAGATATAGTAAATTTTATGCACTAAACCTGTCTAAAATCCATTTTCTGAGAGGATTTGGAAAAATACTCAACTTATCTTCTGATTAAATTAGTGATGGACATTTTGAAATTGAAATTCAGTTTATAATAAAATAAACTTTTAAAGATTTCTTAAAGAGCCCCTCCTCCCCCTTATAAAAAGCCATAACCTCTAACCCATTACTCAAAACTCTCAAGACTCTTGGTTAGTCCAAAATCTACTCCAATAAGCTCCAAACATCCCTATATTCCTTCCAGATTCCATTATCTATGTAGAAGAAAATTCAATAAATCCTTTTGGTCAAACCAAAGAGAGTTACCTGATTTCAAGGTAACGTCTTCTCTAAAGTTATTTTCTTTTATTTTCCTTCTCCACTTTTTATGCTCTTCCTATTATTTGTTAACATAAAAACACCAGTATCCAAAATACACTATGTTTTTTCTATGAGAATTATTTGAACTAAACATACACACACCTCCATCTAATTGATACGAACTTACTATTTCTGTGGACGGTTAACTAATGTCTCACAAAATGATGATTGTTCAATTATCTCCTACCGCATATCATGGTGGCCATCATGATGGAAATAAAATTTTATATGAAGTTTATGATATTTATTTTATCTCTATTATAATGCAATTAACATTTAGAACTTACCTTTATGCTTTTCATGATACGATAATTTCATTTGAGGTAGTGTGGACTACCGCCCCCTCAATGTGATATGACTCGTTCATTCCATACATGGAACATATAAAAGATGGTGTTAATGAAATTATGTAATGTATATAAAATATAATATTATACTATAATTATATTATACCTTTTTATCATTTATATTTCATTCTTTTAAATATTAAAATGAAATGAAAGTAGCGTTATTTCGTATGTACGGCTTACCGTCACCATTAACTGTGCTTTTAATTTCCTATATCCAAATGCTATGAACTATTACAAATACATATGTACTATACATATACGATATATATGATATCTAAAGCATGAATAAAATTTTAGAGAAAATTTAATTTTTACCACATGGACAATATGTAATTATAACAAGTTCATTTTCGACTCAAAAACCAAACATCGACAAAAAGACCATTATAAACTTTAATAATTATATGATTGTTATAGAAATTTAATTAGTTATATAAAAGGATAATAAACATGAAAAAGGTTCTTAAGAAATTATAATTAACTTATTTTTATTATTCTGGTAGGTAAAGAACAAACCAGATAATTTGGACATAAGGAATGGGAACTTCTTAACCCAATTTCCATTATTTGGGTTGAACTTATCTTTCTTTTTTATGACGTTATTTGTTTAGGTGAGAAATGAATTTTTATATCGTATCATGTATTTATACATTCTTAATGTTTTATTATAATTAATAAACATAATTGATCTATTTTATTGACAAAATGATCTTTGTAATGTTCTTTGTCTCAATCTCTTTTCAATGATGCATGTTTTGAAAATATACACCTCCTTCTTTTACACAATGTATAATAAACCCATTTGAATTTTACCTTAATTAAAAGAGAATATTTTATCTACGAAATTTTTTTCTAAAAAATGGTTTTTAATATATTCAATGAAAATGACCTCTCAGCCATCATAATTGTTATTTGGATTCCACTATAAGCTTCATTGTTTTTAAATGGTAAAAGAACCCCTTATTCTATTTTTTGATTTTTTGGTATTGAAAATGGTTTTTTAAATGGATTTAGTATTTGAATATCATGAAATGATTTCTTGGGATTGAAAATGAAATCTTATTAGTGAAATATGGGTATTTTCAATATTTTGTGTGTTGTGATTATATATTGGTACTTGGTCATTTGATGGATTGTTACATGATAAAAAAATGATGAGAGGTTACGTGATAAAACCAAAGAAGAGAGGTTTTCTAACACCCCTACCCCTGTTTCCTAGAGTTGGTGCATTATTACATAACAATGGCATGATCACAAAGGATCAAATCCTGAAATACTAATACTTTTAGTAGCCTTGGATGTACTAGATACATTCATAAATTTTTTATTACATCATTAAATAAATACATCAACAACATTTTGTCCCATTTTTAACTCACTTATATCCTTATCCTATCCCTGAAATTCAACCATAAAACACTTCATCACATCTGGGGAAAAAATAAATCATTGAAAGGGGTGATCTTAGATTCTCATTAAGGGTAACAATATAGTGGAAACTTTCATAAATAAGAAAAAACATTTAAGGCAATGTATAAGACTAAAACAGAATAATTTTAAAATTAAACTTCAGCATAATATGTCTACGATAAAATCTAATAATTCCATTTACTTATTCACTTGGATATTCTACTAGCCAAATAACCATATTCAATATCAAAATCCACATTCATAATGATGGAATGCATAATCCCAGACTTCATAACCACATAGTCAAGGCTTTGGGCCAAGACTATAAATAAGATTTTGTCAAGGCCTTATGCCAAGACACTGGTTTATCTCATGAGACCTACCGATGCATCAAGGAGTTGTAGCGAGCTCCACCTGTCACTTACTAATTCTAATGCATTCATCATATGAAACGGTTTAAACATAACATAAAAATTCGTATTAATACTAGCATACAAAATTTCAATACTTTATACATAAACCATGATTGGAATAAAAATAACACAAATACAGTCAAGCTTATCAATAACCTTCAACAAAATATGGTATATTTGTATCATAATAAATTAAACTCGATCAAGAATAATATCTTGTAAAGGATGTTGACATAGTTGAAAATGATCATCAAAAATATTTGCGAGAAATATCCCTTTTTCATAAAATCATTTAAAATTAATATAAATAATTTCATTTAAAAGATATTTTTTAATCAAAGCCTCACATACCACATTGAAACTTTTTAAAGGAATTAACATTTTAAAAGATTCATGTCCCTATAAATAAATACTTAAAACCATTTTTAAAACATGGATATTAATGAGAATGGTTTTGAAGAATAAATCTATAAATCATTTAAAATGATGTTTTAGTAAAACATACCTATGAAAAATCCCTTTAAAAACTCTTTTTTGAAACATGGTCATGGATAACAAATATGTCCCAGTAGATACTTACGTAAAATCAATCTCCGATAATAAAGAGATTGTGAAATTAACCCATACCTTGTAATTTTCCTCAGTAGATGGTATTTTAACCTCCTATATAATAGTTAACTCATTGTTATTAAATTATACAATAATAATATACATAAATATGATATCATATATGATCTTATAACATTGATTTGTTAATATTACTTTTTTTAGTATCATCGTTCCGGGTGTTTGTTGATTCATTTTCCATTATATGCTTGGTTACATAATCCATGTTTATTAAGGATAGGATGTATTTTATTCATATACATAATGATATTATGTTAATAAAAATTATTTTTAATCATAAAATGAAAATTATTCTTGAATTATTACGATGGGGAATGAATCTCATCACGTTCATGGAGACGATAATCCGTACATATGCACGAGCGATAATATCATTATATTGAAGGAGAAATCGTATGTAATTGGATGCTATATCATATATACGGAATAATTACCATCTTATATTTATTATTTACATTATTTATACTCACTATTATACCCATCCAAATAATGACTTGTTTGAATAACAAACTACACCACGACGTGGAGCCGGTAAGCCGTACGTACACACGTGTGGTGACTCTGTCAATCATATGATGGATAGAATAATTAATATGGTTGTACAATTTTTATAGTAACATCATAGTATATTGAATATACTAGAGTTTATATTTTATAATTGAAACAACAAAGAAAGAGGAAGTGGAAGAAGAAAATAACTTGAAAGACGTGATGAAATATTTACCTTTTCTTCGGGTTTCTTCCTTTTGATATGATCAAAAGAGCTCCATAGGTTGGCTTTCTGACCAATGTAAGACCTCAATGATGAAGGTAGTAATGTTGGGAGGATATTTGGGCTAGGTTTGGCCAATACAAATGGCATTGGATGTGTGAAATTAAGAGAATGGGAAGTACCCTTTTATAAGAGAGGTGAGGGTCACATTAGGAAAAGTTTGAAATATAATTTAATAATAAATTAAATTTCAGTTTCTAACATCTCCAAAATGATTTTTTTAGAGCCTAAGGTGGGGATGGGCCGAAAACCTCAAATACAATAGGTTTTAGATAGGGTTGTATCACCATATTAACATTATAATTTAGATTTAACTCTTAATAAAATAGTATGTCATTTACCATGTCTCTTTGTATTTGTATATTATATGGTTAATAAACATACTATAACAAGCCAAGAAACTCTAATGTGGTTTATTATTATTATATATAACCTTATCTAAGTCCTTTGGCTAAACCATAAATTTTATGTAATATTTAACCAATTAATAATATCGTATTTGTTTTAAAAACACAATTATGTCAATTTTGACACAATTTAGTAATTGGTTTTTGTAAAAATAATAACAGCATGATTACTTAGAAAGAAATTTTTTAATAAACCCTAACATGTCATATAAGCCTCTAAAAATAGTGTAATTCATCAAAAGACTCAAATTAATTTTATTTGGATATTTATAATATCAATTATTTTAATCTTTCCTTAATAAGGTAATTACTACATCATCATTGTGTCCTAAATAAATTGAATTATTTAATTTCTATAAATTATAAATAAAATACAACTATTTAGGAAATATTTTTATTTTTATAATGAATATTTATAGTCTAATTTATCTTATTTATAACCCTATATTAAAAATTCTTTAGTTATTAAAAATTGAATTTAACACTTTTAACTCTTCTTTAAAAAAATTCCTAATCTAATCCAAGTGGACCAAAGGGGGTAATATTTTATATCTAAGGTTGTTTTTTGTCGAATAAAACTTATCCAATAGAATTAGGACATGTTTTGGTGTAATTGTGATTTCATTTTTACCCTTAATTACCCTATTTACTTTTAAGCGTGGTAAATAAAAGTAAAAAGTTACTATTCACAAAATTATTTTCCTCTAATTGAACCACATTATTCTTACTTATGTCAATCGTGTCTCTCATATTTTTGAAATTTAACTAACAGAAGTTGTAAAATTAAGTTTTATGCAAATTTGAAAATGCTCCTATGAGGTGGGTGAAAGAAGGTAAAAAGTTCAATAAAATTTTTATATATCTAAACTTATTATAAAATGACTGTAATAAGTTACATTGAACTTATATAGGTATTATGTATCTATTTTGACATAAAATAAATTTAAAATAAAAGAAATATTTATTTAAAAAAAAATTTGGTTGTAAACAATAACTCAATGTTTTTTTCTATTCATAAAAAATTGAATGTTTTCAAAAAAATACCAAAAATTCTCCATAAGAAAATTTCGATATTCTGAATTCAAAAATGAAGTCTATTTTGAAAAATAAAATTTATCAAATTTCAAAAAGTCAGTATTACTTTTCATAACTGCTAGTTTGATTAGTCGTACTGTGTTAGAATCTCAAATTTGCGTACAATGAAAGCTATTGTATTATTCAAAAGGAAACATATTGTGGAAGATTGGGGTGTTACATTCTCTCCTCCTTAAAATAATTTTTTCCTCTAAATTTCTAAAATATTACTATATAAAAAGATTTTGGTGGTTCTTCATCACAAGTTCCTCGGGTCCCCAAGTTGCCTCTTCCAACTTATGGTTTCTCCATAAAACTTTTACCAGATGAGTTATCCTATTTATTAGCACATGTTCTCTAGTATCAAGAATTTTGACAGGATCTTCACAATAAGACAAATCGGGTTCCAGTTCAATTTCATTATAGGTGAGTACATGCGTTGGGTCAGGCATGTATTTTTTCAACAGTGATATGTGGAACACATCACAAACTTTGGAGAGACTTAGAGGCATTGCCAAATGATAAGCTACAACGACAATTAATTCTATAATTTTGAATGGTACAGTGTACCTGGGACTCAATTTAACCTTCTTACTGAAACGTATAATAACCTTCCATGGAGATACATTCAAGAAAACATGATCTCTTACTTGAAATTCCAAATCCTTCCTTCAGTTATCGGTATAGCTCTTTTACCTCCTTTGTGCTGCTTTGATGTGGGTTCGGATAATCTTCACTTTTTCTATTGTTTCCTCAACATGTTCTGGGCCAATGAGTTTTCTTTCACCAACCGCATCCCAACAAGTTGGTGTGCGGCATCTCTTTTCATATAATTCTGCATATAGTGCCATCTGAATACTTTAATGGAAGCTATTATTATCAGAAAATTCTACCAGAGCTAAATATTGATCCCACAAACCTTGAAAGTCAAGTGAGAAAGAACTAAACATGTCTTCTAAGGTTTGAATAGTCTGTTCTGATTGTCCATCGGTTTGAGGGTGGTAGGCAGTGCTTGAACAAGCTTTAGTATCTAAGGCCTTCTTAAGACTTTTCCAGAATATTGATGTATAACGGGGATCATGATTAGAAATAATAAATAGGGGTACTCTATGAAGTCTTACAACTTCATTAATATATAGTCATTCCATACATTCAAGTGATAAATCTTCTCTTATAGCATGAAAATGTGCTGACTTGGTAAGATGATCAATAATAACCCATATTTCATCATTCATTCTTGGAGTTTTTGGTAGCCCCATAACAAATTCCATCGTAATATTAGCCCATTTCCACTCATGTATGGGAAAAGGTTTCCTGACTCCTCCAAGTTGTTTCCATCTAGCTTTCACTTTTTGACAAACCATACATATTGACACAAAATCAGAAATATCTCTCTTCACGTTGTCCCACCAAAACTTTTCTTTCAAATCGTTATACATCTTAGTGCTAATAGGGTGTATAGTGAAATTGGAGCTATGATAATCATCCAACAATTCCCTTTTTAGATCAGGTATATCAGGAACACAAAGTCTCTTCCCAAATTTCAAAATTCCATCTTCATATACAAAGTCACTCAATCTCCCATCATTTAAAACATTAATCTTTATTTGAAACTCCTTATCATCATTTTGAGAACTCTTTATCTTTTCTAGTAAATACTGTTTTGAAACCATTTGAAAAGGTATTGATGTTTCACCATCCATGGTTATTCCCATATCCATATTCACTAGATTTAGGAATATATGATCCCTTTCAACTATCATCTTGTTCAAAACTCCATAGTCTTTTCTACTCAACGCATCTGCCACCTTATTTTCCTTTTCCCAGTTGGTAGTGTATAGTGCAATAATAATCCATGATTTGTTCAAGCCATCAAATTTTCCATATGTTGTGTTCTTTTTGTGAGAAAATATACTTCAAACTCTTGTGATTAGTATTAATATCACATTTTTCACCATAGAGGTAGAGTATCTATATTTTCAGAGAAAATATTATAGCTGCTTACTCAAGATCATGAGTAGGATAGTTTTTCTCATTAATTTTTAGTTGTCACGATGCATATGCAATAACTCAATCATTCTGCATAAGAACACAACAAAGTCATTTCATTGAATCATCACTATAGATAAAAAACCTATCAATCCTCGATAGTAGAGTCAAGATATGAGAACTTACTAATCTTCTCTTCAGTTCTTAAAAACATTATTCACACTTTTTGGTCCAAACAAATTTAACCACTTTACATGTGATCTTGGTTAATGGTTTAGCCAACCGGGAAAAATTATGTATGAAATGTCGATAATAACCTTCTAAACCAATAAAATTGCATACATCAGTTATACTCTTCAGTGCTGGCCATTCTTGGATAACCTTTCTCTTTGAAGGATCAATTGAGATTCCATCCTTAGAGACAATATGGTTAAGAAAAGAAATCTCTTGAAGCCAGAATTCAAACTTGCAAAACTTCCCATATAATTCATTTCATCTAAGAGTCTTTAGAATAATGGGCAAGTTATTTTCATGATCTTCATATGTTTTGGGGTATACCAAGATATCATCAATAAATACCACTAAAAATTCGTAAATATATTCTATGAAAACTCTATTCATTATATCCATGAAGACAGAGGGTGCATTAGTTAATCCAAAAGGCATTACTGTAAACTCATAATGCTCGTACCTGGTTCGAAATGCTGTTTTCGAAATGTCTTCTTTCTTCACACGCAACTGATGATATCTTGATCGAAGGTCAATATTTGAAAAATATTGAGCTCTATGAAGTTGGTCGAATAAATAATCAATGTGAGGTAGTGGATACTTGTTCTTTATTGTTATATCATTGATCTCTCTGTAGTCAATGCACAGCCTCATAGATCTGTATTTCTTCTTAACAGAAAGGACATGGGCTTCCCATGGAGAAACATTATGGTGAATAAATCCCTTGTTACCCAATTACACCATTTTTCAATTTAGTTTCACTAATTCCACAGTGGCCATTATATAAGGGGTCTTCAATATGGGCCTTGAACTAGGAATTAAATCAATGGAAAACTCTATTTCTTATTTTATAGGATGTCTAGGTAAATCCTCTAGAAACACGTCAACATATTCTTGCATAATGGGTACGTCCTCTAATTGATCATTCTTTTCCTCACCCATAGTTATTTCATTCTCTTCCTACCCAATAATTGAATTTAGTAGAGCTACTGGGGGTGGATCTAGATTAGAATTAGGTGGTGATGTTTCTTCTCTAAAGATAAGGTACTTCTTATAGTCATCAAAAATTGTATCCTCTATCTTCTTACAATAAATTTTCACATCATCGTTCAAAAGACAATCCATACCAAGGATTATATAAAATTAAATCATGGGTATAATGATGATATCATCATATAAAGAACATTTATATTCCCTAATCGGAATTGATTCGCAAAATATTATTGCGATGATACTTCCCTTAGGTGTTTTGACTGAAAACTCCCTTGTTAATTCAAATTGAAAATATCTAATTTTCTTAGAAAACTAGGAATATATGAAATAATGGAACGATCCAGAGTCAAATAAATCATTGGATAAACTTGATGAAACCATTAAATTACCTGCCACCATGTCTTCCAGAGCTTCAACCTCAGCCGTAGTGATCGCATAAGCTTGCCTTACTCCCATGGCCTTTTCTAAGGTAAGTTCCCATTGTTCTTATGAAATTCTTTCATAATTACCCATTTCACTACAATTGTAACATTCAACATTGACAACCTCTTTCTTCCTCTTGCAATCACGATCATGGTGGACTTTTTCACCACACTTGTAACAGACTCTCATTCCCTTCAGGCAAGTACCAGGGTGTTTTTTCCAACATTTATCATGGGATAGATATTCAAAATTTCCCTTCATTCCATTATTTTCATTTCCATAGTGTTCAACATATCTCTTCTTCCCTTTCTTTGATTTTATGTCGTAAGACTTAGAGAATTCATTTTCTTTCTTGATAGCACATTAGACAATATCTTCGTACGATGATAAGGATTGTGAGACTAATGATCGACAGAGAAATGGCCTTAACCCATCAAAGAGTCGATCAATCTTACTCCTTTGGTTACATATATAATCTGCTTCATTTCATACTAACTTTGTAAAGTTATCCTCATACTTTTCAACAGTTTCATCCTCCTTTTGCCTCAGACTTAGAAATTTCCATTCCATATCCGCTCGATGGTCACGAAAAAAATATTTTTCCGGTGAAATATCTTTAAACTCCCTCCATTCCATGTTCGATACTTCTTCATATCCCATTTTTGTTTTGTATTAATGACCACTGTTGATTTGCATCTCCCGTGAGGTGATAAACTGCCATGAAAACTTTTTTCTTATCACTACTCTCTAAAGAATGAAATATTTTCTCTAAGGAATTTATCCATTTCTTAGATACTAATGGTTTTGTAATCTCATTTATTGTTGGTGGTTTTTTCCTCATGAAGGGGTCTAACATTGATCTTTCGTGTTGTGGATTAGGGTGCTCCATACGGGTAAAGTTATTATTCTTAACCAGGGTGATATTTCCAAGTATGGTGATATGCTGATCCGCACCAGTTTCATCACCAGCTCTACTATAATTATCATTGGTAAGAGGGAAATACCTACATGGATTACATGGGTTGATATGGTTTTCATTCCATCCACTAGCTTCCATATCTAAACAATGGCATACAACAGATTAGTTTATGAATCACAAAACATAATTACAAACTTGTAAAAAAGTTAAAATAAATTTAACAGTTTATGGATATAATTAATAATCATAAAAATGTTTTCTATGAATAATTATATACTCATAAACCCTTCAAAATGGTTTTTAAAGAAAATGATAATTAACCTAAACATATCCCCTGGGATTTTTGTAACTAAGAGTGCTAAAAGTCAAATTCTCGTGCACTAGTTCCCGTTTGAGTCTAGCTCAAAGTGGTCTTTCCAAGTTTTACCCATAAGTACATCTAGGCCAGAGCCGCCTCTATCATCTCGTATCTAGACAGGGATGTATTTCTTGGAAAACTCACAAAATCTCTACATTACCAAAGTTCTGAAAATTTCTTCTATACTAATACTCAAAGTCTATCTTAGGGTATTGTTCATATCATTGGAGTTTTTCTAAATCAACCTTACAAGGATTGTATTAAACTTCCACTGATACCAAATGTAATGCCCTAACCCAGTTACCCAAAGTCAGTGCATTATTACATAACATTGGCATGATTACAACAGATCAAATCCTGAAATAATGATCAGATTAGAAGCCTTGGAATTACAAGATACATTCGTAAGTTTTACTTTTCATCAAGAAATAAAAACATCAACAACATTTTGTCCCCTTTTAAACACACTTATATCCTTATCATATCCCTACAAGTCAACCATAAAATACCTTTTCACATATTGGGAAAAATAAAACATAGAAAGTGGTGAGCTCACATGCTCATTAAGGATAACAATATAGCGGAAACATTCCTAAATTAGCATAAACATTTAAGGCAATGTATAAGACTAAAAGAAAAGACTTTTAAGCATAAAATTCACCATAATATGGAAAAGATAAAATCAAATAATGTTATTTACTTATTCACATGGATATTATACTAGTTGAATAATCACATGTAATATCAATAGCCAGTTTCATAATGACTGAGTGAATAATGCTAGACTTTATAACCACATAGTCAAGGACTTGTGCGAAGACTACAAATAAGATTTTTTCAAGGCCTTGTTCCAAGACACTAGTTTGTCTCATGATAACTATGGATTCATCGAGGAGCTATAGCGGGCTCCACCCGTCACTTACTATGTTCAATGAATTCCTCATATGAAAAGGTTTAAACATAACATAAACATTGGTATTTAAACAAGTATATGAAATGTAAATACTTTATCCATAAACTGTGAATGGTATAAAAATAACACAGCCACAATCAAACATATCGCAAAACCTTAAATATAATATGGAATATTTTTCTTATAATAAATAAACCTCAATCAAGAATATTATCCTATAAAGGATGTTGACATAGATGAAAATGATCATAAAAAATTATTGATAGAAATATCCCTTTTTCATTAAATCATTTAGAAGTCATATAAAGAAATTCAATTAAAATATAGTTTTTAATCAAAGTTTTCCAAACCAATTTTAAACTTTTGAAATTAATTAACATTTTAAAACATTTATGTCCATAAAAATAAATCCTTAAAACCATTTTGAAAAAATGGACTTAAATTATAACAATTTAGAAGAATAAATCATTAAAAATTTAAAATTATGTTTTAGTAAAAAGGTCCCTTTAAAATAATCCCTTTGAAAACACTTTTATGAAATGTGGACATGGATAATAAATATGTCCCAGTATATACTTACATAAAAACAACCTCAGATAATATAGATATTGTGAATTTAACCCTTACCTTGTACTTTTTCTTAGTAGATGGTATGTTAACCTCTTGTATAATAGTTAAAACATTGTTATTAATTTATAAAAGAATCATATACATAAATATGATCTTATATATGATCTTATAATGTTTCTTTGTTAATAATATTTTTGTAGTATCATCCTATAGGATGTATTTGATTCATATAAATAACTATATTATATTCATAAACATTACTTTTAATCATAAAATGAAAATTATTCTTGAATGATTAAGATGGGGAATGATTCTCATCGCGTTCATGGAGACGGTAATCTGTACATACGCACGAGCGACAATGTCATTATTAAGATGGTGAAATCGTATTTAATTGTATGTTATATCATATATACAGAATAATTAACATGTTATATTTATTATAAACATCAGTTATACTCATTATTATATCCATCCAAATAATGAAGTGTTTGAATAACAAACTACCCCACGATGTGGAGACGGTAAGCTGTATGTACGCACGTATGGTGACATTGTCATTTATATGATGGGTAGAAAAATGAATATGGTTGTACCATTTTTATAATAAAATCACAGTATATAGAAGATACTAGAGTTATTATTTTATAATGGATAAAATAAATAAAGAGGAAGTTGAATAAGAAAATAACTTGAAAGAGGTGATGAAATATTTACCTCTTCTTCGGGTTATTCATTTTGATTTATCAAAAGGGATCCTTAAGATGGATTCCTGACCAAATGAATGCCTCTAGGATGAAGATTGGAATTTTGGAAGGATTTTGGGTAGGGTTTGGCTGATCCAAATGGGTTTGGTGGTGTGAAATTAAGAGAAGGAGAAATATTCTTTTATAAGAGAGGGGAGGGTCACTTTAGGAAAAGCTTAAATATTATTTTATAATAAAATAATTCTTGGTTTCTAATTGATCCAAAATGGTTTATTTTGAGACTAAGGTGGGGATGGGTCTAAAACCTCTAAACTAATAGGTTTTAGATAGGTTTATGTCACCATATTAACCTTATCCTTTAGATTTAACTCTTTATTAAATAGTTTTCCATTTTCCATGTTTCATTGTATTTTTATATTATATGGTTAATAAACATACTATAACAAGACAAGAGAACCACCTGTGGTTTATAATTAGTATATATAACCTTAACTAAGTCCATTGGCAAAACCATATATTTTTAGGAATATTATATCAATTAATAATATAGTATTTGTTTTAACAAATCAATTATGTAAATTTTGAAACTATTTAGTATTTGGTTTTTCTAAAAATTATAACAGCATTATTACTTCGAAAAAAAATTTAATCAACCCTAATATGTCATATTAACCTATAAATTTTTTGAAATTCATCAAAATTCTAAAATTACATTTATTTGGATATTTATAATATCAATTATATTAATCTTTCATTAATATGGTAATTACTGCATCATCATTGTGTGTTAAATAAATTAAATTATTTAATGTAAAAAAATTATAAATAAAATATTATTATATAGGAAATAGTTTTTACTTTATAAGGAATACTTATAGTGAAATTTATCTTATGTATAACCCTAAATTAAAAATGGTTTAGTTATTAAATATTGAATTTTACACTTTTAACTCTTCTTTAAATAAAATAAAAATAAATGTCTTAATCTAATCCAAGTAAACCAAAGGGGGTAATATTTCATTCCTAAGTTAGTTTTTGGTAATATTATGCTTATCCAATAGAATTAGGACATTTTTCATGGTAATTATGATAATATTTTTACCCTTAGTTACCATATTTTCTTTTAATCATGGTAAATAAAATTAAAAATTCATTATTCACCAAAAATTATTTTCATCTTATTGAACCATATTTTACATACTGATTTCAACCATTTCTCTCATACTTTTGAAATTCAACTCACAAAAGCGGTAAAATTATGTTTTATGCATATTTTAAATTGACTCTAAGGGATTACATTGAACATATATAGGTATTATGTAACTATTTTGACCTAAAAAAATTTTAAATGATATAAATAATTATTTAAATAAAAGGTTGGTTTTACACAATAACTCAGTGATTTTCACTATTCGTCAAAAAATGAATGTTTTTAGAAAAATACCAAAAATTCACCATAAGATAATTCTGATATACCGAATTCAAAAATGATGTCCATTTTGAAAAATAAAATTTATAAAATTTCAAATAGTGGGTATTACTATTCCTAACAGCTAGTTTGATTCATTGCAGTGTGTTAGAATCTCAAAGTTGCATACAATGCGAGCTATTGTATTATTCAAAGGGAAACGTATAGTGGATTCTTGGGGTGTTACAGGTTTCATGAGAAACCAAGGATAGGTGGTTACGTTATAACCTCCAATTAATTGGGTATGAAAGTTCGTCATTTGGCTCTTCCATTTAGTGATATGTGTGGTTGTCAACTTTATGGTTATTCCATGTATGTATGTTTATGTCCCAATTTACCTTTATATGTTATATGTTACATTCTACTGGATTGTAGTAATATTTTGGTTACAAAAAAGGGTAATAAATGAGCCTATATTTTGTGAAGTGTTTTTACTAATTCTTAAAGGTGAAAAGTATTACTTTATAATAAATTTTTCATGGTTTTCACGTTTTTTAAGGACTAATAGTTTTTTATGTATCCCCTAATAATATTTTTATTCACATCCTGGTATTTGAAAATTTGTTCATAGGATATGAAGAAAAATAGTGTCAAGGATGGGATGAAGGAAAAGTTATGATGTTAAAACATTAAATGATGCCATGTTTTGTTTTAAAGAATTTTTGTATGTTGAAAGAAAAAATTGATAGTTAGTTGAAGTGTCTACTTGTAATATTCAAGATGTTTTGAATATGTTATGAACAAAATCTTTAAATCCCTAAACCTAAAAATATCTTCCATGTGAGTTACTAACTTAATTCATGATTATGTAATTTTTAAGGCTGGGGCCTTATAATTTGTTCTTATTAAGGTAGGTATTTTGGGATTTATGAGATGTTCTCTAGGGACCAGTGTAAGCGAGGTGAATAGCCTCCAAATCATGGAATCTTCTATTTTAGAAATTTAAACCACCCATTTGGACATGTGTTTTTTTTGGAAAATGTTACCCTAATTTAAATAAACACTATGATATTTATGTGTTAGTTTTCTAACAAATTTTTTAATCGGATGTATGTTTATAAACCCTTTATCATCCAAAATTTCCTTTGATATTTATATATGGTTGATTTTTAGGGGTTTCTTTAATGACTCATTATGGTTCCAGTAATCTTCCATAGGTGATCCCTTTTTATTTCATGATATGATCATTGATGTTTGCCCTTGTCTTTTGTTTAACCCTGTAATAATCTATCCATGTGGTCAAATTAAAGGTAATTCTATAACTACTGTTGATATCCCTTATTCATATTGGTTTTATATATCATTATTGTTTCCATAAAGAAACAAGATTTTATTAGTTGGTTCCATATCTAGAATATGTTTCATGAACCATTGATTATATTGGTTTAAAAAATCATCCATATAATAATTATCAGGATCCTTGAATTTTTTGACATGTTTTGGAAAATGGGTTTTTGAAAAAAATGGGTTTCTCATTATTTTTTAAATGAAATATGGTTTTAAATGCATTATAAATCAGTTTTTTAAATAATTTTTCAAAGAATTATATTGAGACGGAAAAAATCATTTTTTGGAATTGTATATTAAAACATTACATTCCTTTTGAAAAGATTTGATATATTGTGAGTGTTGAAGCCTTAGGTACCAAGTTGGAGGGTTTAGTATTGGGTCTTTTGTCATGAAATCATAGGGCGTTCAATTACTGGGGTATTCTACTATTCCAATAATAGATATCCATTATCCCTTGTAACTTGACACTACAACATAAATCGCCTTTAGCAGAGGACTTTTAGCAGTGGTTTTGTAAATCACCAAAAAACCTTTTTTAAAAGGCTTTAGCAACAGTTTATTTAAAACTGTTGTTAAACCCAACTCTTTTTTACAATAGAAATGCTTCCCCCCCCCACCCAAACCCAACCCCCTTCTCCCCCAGACCCTTGGGATGTTATCTTCCCCCCTGACCCGAACCCTCGATCGGTCGTCAATGACCTCGTCGTCCATAGGCGCGCCCTACCGTGAATCTGCCTGCCTTGATGCTCATTTTCGTCGACCCGCCAAAGCCCTAGCTCACCTTCCAAGTATGGTTTCCACATTATAATATTTTTTAACTCATAATAAATTACACTGGTAATTTTATCCCATCACAATGGGCATGACCTAGTACATACAAGTATTCTGCTGTATAGAATAGAGTGAGTGTTTATTCCACCCCTACTAATGACATATGTACTATATAAGGAAATGATAGAACACATTCCCTATTCCATTACAAATAATTTTAAGTGAAATTATAATGGTAAATAGTAAACTTAAAACATTCATGTATCATAGGATATATGATAATGAAAAGTTATATAATCATACACATTTTAGTGTTTTATGATAATAAATGGTTATTAGAAACACAATAGCATCCTCAGGAACATAAAAAATGATTATAAAAATTTATAAAAACGAGAACAAAAAAATCATATAATATTCTAAATGTTGGTATGTGTAAATAATCATGGATGACTAATATAGTATTTGATGACCTTAAAATAATGTGTGAAAAGTAGTTTGGACTAGTCGGTTTTGAAAAGAGTGTTGTGGAACCCTATGTGATTGCTTACAAGGTGGGGTGGGGAATCAAGGTTCTTTCCAAATTTATTTTTTATTTATGTTAAATATTTAACATTCACTAGTCCTCAAATATAATTCTTTTGTGAGAAATATCATGATTAATCTAGCACTTTTTTGTCATTGACATTGAATATCAAAAACAAATATGGACCTTAATGCAAAGAAAAACATAAGGTTTTATTTACTTATTTCGCATGAACTAGGTTTCATCTAAATGGAACAAACATGATTAAGTTTCAATATAAAAAAATTCCCTATCAAATAATTTTTCTATTATATATAAATATTTTAGTTATGGCCACGACATTCCAAGGAACACTTCTTTTATAATTCATTGGGTTATGATCAATGGTCACCCAAGTGAAACTATCTTTGATTCATTCTACAGACACTAATTCAATGAAAAAATTGGTTTGTATAGTTTTATTACTCTTTAATTTTAGTATAGAAATATAAATTTCTGTATTTATTTCATCCCATATTTTATGTGGTGTCAATATCGTTGTTTTTGTGAACTCCTTCTTCAAGGCCAAATGATATCATCTTATTGATGATAAAGTCGATTAATTTAACTCCACATAATGAAAACAATAATTATATGAAACTCCATATAAAGAATAATTATATTAATATAATTATCTAATTATGTCTTATTTTAATCACAATCAACTAGATTAATCATTGTAACTCTATAAACAATAAAACATTATCCACAAACACCTCATTACAGAACTTTAATGTTGGTTGAATATTACTTCTTTATTTTCAAACTTGATTATTGTGGTATTTTCTTCCATTTATAGGTTCCCATTGTGGTGTGGATTCATGTGGTTTCAATAATGGTCATCTATGATCAAGATCTTAATTTACCTCTCAATTTTAGAATATTTTGTTGTAATCTTTTTTTTCATTATTTTTTTCTAAGTATTACTTTTCATCCTCAGATGGAAGGTTAGTAGAGAGAATGATCCAAATACTTATCGATGTATTAAAGATGTTTATTCTAGATTTTATAGGTTCTTGGGTGAATCATTTCCCTTTTGTTGAGTTTTGAAATGATAATAACTATTGATTAACCATTGGTAAAACTCCATTTAAATAATTGTATGATTATTCTTACATATCTCTATTGTGTTGGAACATGGTTATAGGGTTATTTAATATTAGACCAAATTTGGTGAAGATAATGTTAAAGAAGGTGTAGTTGTTCTATGAGAAAATAAAATATTCTCAAGACCATCATGTGATAGACCTGGGTATAGAGTCGTTTATGTGAGATGGGATTGAACTAATGAACAGTGATTCATTTCTATTTTTTATGATTTCTTTCAAAATAAACCTAATTTACCTATTAGAGTGAGAAAACTCACTGCTTAACTCACACACACTATGGAAACAAAATAGAAAAAGACACTTGATATATAAGTTTCACCACCAAAATCGATAATTTAAACCTTGGAATGATCCAAAATCACCTAAGCATATATGATCCACTAGAATCACCATGATGGATGAAATGAGAGGGTTATATCATTAACTTTTATAATAACATTAACAACAATTTTATCACCCACAATATCTCATTATTTTCTTCACTACCATTCCGAGACAGTCCACACTAAAACCAAGAGAAACAAAGAAGGCAACCCAACCTCTATATTTCAAAGAAGACATGGATTTTTGATATCCTTGTTATTCCACTTATACCTATCCACCAATGGGTCAAATATACATTGTATACTTACCTATCTACTTAAAAAAAGTTCCACTTTAAGATAATAGTTTGTTTCCATTTCATATTCTTAACTTCTATTCAATTATTATATGATTTATCAGGACCTCACATAGTGATATCAAATTTATGGAATCATTATTTTGTCCATCTGTATTTTTCGAGCACGACATACAAAAAACTACATGGATGGGATCCTAGTTCTTGTCTTCTTTTATGGATATTTTTAATTTGCATGCTTTGGTTTTCTAGTGGGTGATTTACCATATGTATTTATATAGTAAAACCTTATGTAACATATTTATATATTTTTTCAACTAGTATATATGAATCTCTTTACCTATTTAGTAGTAACTATGTGTTTTATTTTTTTTTTAATATTGTGTAGGAAGATTGTGATATACAAGTATAAAAGCTAAATCACATTACCGAGGAAGACACCTTAGTATGTTAAGGGTTTGAAGGAGTTTTTATATTTTTTTAATTTTCAATAGATCCATAGAAGGGAGAATAATATTTCCATGTTCTAAATATAAATTTAGAATATGGTTGAAGAGAGATGAAGTTTATGAACATTTAATACTGAAGCAGTTACCTGTTCAATATTTGTGTTAGAATTGGAATTGAGAATCGAACCTTATAGAAAGGTTGATCACTGATGTTAATCCCCAGGATGAGCACCCAAATTCGTCAACAAAAGAAAATGAAATGCAAAACATCAAAAATGATGCATTCAGTCCTGCAAGACATCACTATCAACACCAAAACATAACAGAACAACCAGATGAGGGTTCTATAAATTTCAACGTGACAAGTGATGTTTTTGAGACTGTAACACAACCAGATCAAGATTGTAACATATCATTGGATCCTCCTCTTCATTTTATGGAGATAAGTATAAGAGAAAACTTCACTAAGGAAAATATGTTTCATGATTTAGTTGATGATGGAAATCTAGTGTTGTATAGTTGATGTTTGAAATATTCAAAGCTTTCCTTTTTGCTGAAGTTTTACCATATCAGATGTCAATGTGGAATTATAAAAAAGGAAATGTCTATGATATTGGAATTGTTGCCTGATGTATTTCCTGAAGTAAAAATCCCCAAGTCTTTTTATGATATGAAAAAAGTTATTAAAAATATTTGTCTAAATTATACAAAAATACATGCATGTCCCAATTATTGTATGCTTTATTGGAAAGAGGATTCAAGTAGACAGAATTGAAAAAAAAATATTCTTCTAGATGGAAGTCATTGGTTGATGTTGGATGTCTGAATCAACATAATTCCATAAAGAAAAAAAGTATATTTTTCGAACGTCCATATTGGGAATTTAATTTGTTGCGGCATAATATTGATGTGATGCATATTGAGAAAAATGTATGTGACAATTTGATTTTCACATTGGTTAATGAGCCTGTAAAGTCGAAGGATCATCTCAATGCCTGCAAAGACTTATAATTAATGAACATAAAATTTGATCTCTAGCCAGATGAGGGTGAAAAGTTTGCTCCAGTTATTTTTTCAATGAAAAATAGGGATAAAGATATATTCTTTTGATTTTTAAAGAATGTGAAGGTATCTT
Organism: Viscum album; assembly: GCA_963277665.1. NCBI lineage: Eukaryota > Viridiplantae > Streptophyta > Magnoliopsida > Santalales > Viscaceae > Viscum > Viscum album. The sequence continues at coordinate 693,893,438 of OY728157.1, forward strand.
GTGGGTATTCAAGTAAAATCTTGATTTGTGTTGACTTAAATAATAATAATTTCCCTGGATTGAAAAATAACGATTCAAATATTTTGTTACAAAAGTTTATACCAATGACATTGCGTACATTATTTCCTCAAAAACATATTGTTGTTGTACTCCAATTCTGGACATTTTTCAGACAACTACGTGATAAATCCCAACATCCATTATAGCTTGACAACCTCCAGGATATGTCTTTATTGATTCTTTGTGAAATGGATATGATCTTTCCTCGGTCGTTTTTTACTATCATGATGCATTTAACTGTGCATTTGGTTGAGGAAGCTAAATTAGGAGGCACTGTTCAATATTGATGGATGCATCCAATTGAGTGGTACTTTATTTATATGTTTTTCAGTTAAGTAAACAATTTTTGGCATTTAATTAAATTCATTATTAAGTTTATTTTATTTCACAGATATCTTGGGCATTTGAAATCATACGTAAGAAATAAAGCTCAACCAGGAGGCTCTATTGCGGAAGCCTATTTGGATGAGTAGTGACTTACATTTTGTTCTAGATACTTTGATGATATTGAAAAAAGATTTAATCAAGTTGTAAATGTTGACGACACAAAGACTCAATCTTAAATAACATAATAATCAAAAATATTTATTGTTATTGGACGATCAGTTAGGAGGACCTAAAATGTGACACTGAGAGAATTGGAATTATTACAGGCACATATAAATGTTCTGGTGAATAGTGAAATTGCATATCCATTTATTGAAGAGTTGAAATACAATAAAAAGAGATGAATGAGAGGCCGAACAAGAAATCAGAATGATATAATAGAAGCTATTAATAAATATCTAGTAGAATGGTTTGCACGACGTGTAAGTTCATAAATAATGAAATTAATATGAATATTAGTTTGAAAAATATATTTTGTAAATTTAATAAAGTATACTTCTTTTTTTAGATCATGAATACTGATAATTTAGCAGAGTTTTCAGAAGATTTGAATTTTCTTGCTCAAGGTCCTATAAAACTAGTTAGAAAGTTCGACTCTTACAATGTGAATGGATTTAGATTTCATACGGTCGATCGAAAAAGGGGTTTGAAAACACATAATAGTGGTATATTTACATTTTATGAAGTGGGATACTATGGAAAGATGACATATATAATTTCATTAAACTACCACAGGAAATTTTCTTTTGTTTTATTCAAATGAAATTGGGTCGATATTATCATAGGTGTTAAAAGAGGTTCCTTGCAATTTACTTCTGTGAACTTCTCTCTCTTGTTGGATGTTGGTGATCGTGAACTGCATGATCCATATATCTTGTCACCAAAAGAAGAAATAGTATATTATGTTAATAATGTTGTGGATGAAGTGGGGATTGTAGTTTATCACATAATACAAATTGATTTTTATGATATGGGTGATGAAGTGAAAGATTTGACCTCTGAAATTGAATCTCATCAACTAAAAGAAGCAGAATTATTAGTCCATCATGATATTGAAAATGATAGTTTAGCAATGGAGAATGAAGTTGATTAAGTAATGGAGCTAGAAACTGACATGATTGAATGGGAAAATGATTTTATGTACAGTTATTTATTCATTTAACAACCACTTATTTCATTTGTATAATCATTCATTATCATTGTTTTTTATATTTTTTTTGTTAGTAATGGGAATCTACTATCATTTTTATTTTTTATTTTTTGCATTTTTTTCTTGAAATATATGTTTTGAACTTAATTTTATTTGATTAAATGAAAAGATCTCCAAAAGAAAGTGATATATTGTTTCATCCACTACTGTGACAGATGACGATCCATCTGTCTCCCTCGATACATCATCTGAGCCACCAGCTGCCAGCCCCCTGCACCATCTCTCACATCCTCTATGAGAATCCCTTTAGAAGCTGAGATTTCAACTCTCCCTTCAGAAACCTTTGCAGTGGGGAGGGGGCGCACCAGTTCTAGTTTATTATGGACATACTGGAGGGTCACTGTTATACGTACAAATTTTAATATAAATAAATTTATTTCACTTTTTTATACTAATTTATTATTCATTAAAGATTAAAAAAATTCTATTATGGATGAGAATATAAAAAGTTTAGATGTGTGGAATAGGAATGGAGAGAAGATACTTGTCCCATTTTATTCATATGGGGTCTTTATGGATGAAGTAATGGATTACTTCACCAAATTTTAGGCCAGCTGGCAGCGGAGCCCATTTCCCTTCCTATTTTTTTATTATGATTGGATTCATATGCCCCCAAGTTGGAGAAATTATGTTTTTGATTTCCAAATATAGGTAATTTTAATACATTATAGAGTAATTGAATGTCATGTTATTAATATGTTCAAAATAAATTTTTGTATACAGATGTTTCTCCACTTTACAGTTAATGATGTGGTAGCATGAAAGTGGATATTGAAAATCTTGGTAAGAAATGGAAAGACCTAAAATGGATATTGGGGAGTGATTTCAATGATACTTAATTGACTGTCCAACAAATGTTTGAGAAGCTACCCAATAGGGTTTCCAAAGAACAATGGAATGTTTTTTGTGATGGAAATCGTGATGAGAACCAGATGGTATTTAAATATATATTATTATATTAACCTCATTTTAAATTTATACATGTATCTGAATAGAATATGACACTAAATACATTACTATTAAATTGTGTTTTATTTATTTCAGAATCACTCAAAAAAATAATCCATCAAGTCGTGGTAAGCAAGTCATCCCTCACACTGTAGGGTCAAAAAGATTTTCTAGATGTTGATCGACTCTAGTAATCTATTCATTAGATTAAATATTTATAAGATAGTATTATCTGTTTTATATATTAAACTATTTATTTATCATTGTTTAATGTATTATTAGAGTTTAGGGCACAACGCATCCCAAACTGAAGTGTGGTTGGATTTTCACAAAAAATCTGAGGGAAGTTTTGGTAACAAGCCTTCCAAAGAAGTTGGGGTATGAAATAATTTTTTCACTCTAATAACCTATTATCAGTTTTAAATATGTTAATATATATTGATATTTGATTTATAGGTAAAAATTAAAGAAATATGGGATGCCAATCCTAGGCAATCCTACTCATTCTCCCAAGAATGCCTGGTTGCTAAAGTTCTTGGGAAGGAGCATCCTGGTAGAGTGTGCGTGACGAGTTTGGGACCCGTACCATCTGAGGTCCTTTGTAGGACATCAGGGATTTCACCTGCATCTACTCTTGGTTGTAGTCAGTCCATACCCGAAGATGCTCAGAGAGATATTTTTTTCCCTATGAAACACAATTCAAGACCAGGGGACTCAAATATTCATTTTGCAGGTCAGCAGATGAGCAGATATCCCCCCGGTGGTATTTCATCTACTGGTGGTATGTTTAAATATATATATATATATATGCAACACTAATTAATTTCCAATATAATTTTCTTACAGGTGGAAGCAGGAAGTGGAGATGGAGTTGGAGAGGGTGATGACATATGTTCATCATCATACAATGATTATTAGTATTGTTGATATGTGGAAAAATATTGATATTCAGTTTGTATATGTATCATGTGTGGAACATAGTTGCCTCCAAAAAATTTCAGGACCTAACATTTTCTTGATTTCACAGGTTTCCTTTTTAGAATGTTATTGATTTCTGATGTTTCCTTTCATGTGTTGATTTCTCAAATGTGGTATGCACCATATATATCGAATCTTTATTGTGACGGTTCATTTTTTATGATTCATTTTTCCTAAATTCATTTTTTTCATCATAATGAATTATCTTACATTTTCTAGCCCAATCTATTTACCACTAAGTTTCAATTTCTAAGAATTACTTCCTAGTTATGCTCTTGTATCAATCCCTAGGGATGAGAATGTGTGTCTCGCTAACATGTTACAATAGATCGCCATTTAGTGTGGAATAATCCTAGTATCCAAATTTTCAAAAAATTGTTAGAATCTATAGATACTGATACAATATTAGGGGAAATTTTGATACATTTTCTAAAATGGGGTTTTCCCACCATTTCTTAAGTGGACTCCAAGAATAGTCAGGGAGTGTAAATGACAGTTTCCATTATCTCAGTAGGAATGAAATGCTGATGGGAAACTACCAGTAGATTTTGTAGAACCTCATGCCCTAGAAAAATGTTAAATAGACTACATGATCAGTTTCTTACCATTCATAGCATCAACTACCCTATTAAAAATAATTTATTATAAGAATCCATATTCCTTGATATAATATATCAACCCCCTTCATGAGACACTATTCCCTTTGAATAAATGTGCCTGATAACTTTTATTGTATTCCAAACATCAAAATATCTAGGATGAAAAATGGGAGTTATAATAAATTAGGATCCATATTTCATTCCTTCTAAGGAAACCACACTAAAGACTCTGTTTCCAAAGAAATCACATGAGTGAAACAGATATGATACTTGAACCTGATCCATCACTCTTAAATAATTATGAACCCTTTTCCATGGGAGAGATGATATTACCTTTTTTCTATCTTTGGTGTCATGTATAATAATTCCACATGGAATAACCCAAGGGAGAGATGGAATAAAAATATAAATAGATACTATGTATATACTATTAATATATATAGTTTATATATATTTCATCCTCCTATATTGTAACGTTATATGAAGATGTGTGTAGCCATATAATTTTAATAATATTGATGAATAGACCATGGCATAACTCAGACATACCTAACCAGTCTAACGAGCCTTTGTGCTCATGTAATTAGGTACATTCCCTATATCTTAATAGATTGAGAGACGTCTTGAAACAACACATGGGATGTTGAGTGCACCATCAGGTTAAAATTATAGTCATGTAATGGGGTGATTAAATCACAATACTTATATAGTACTATTTTTGTTATACACCATGCCCAACACCAAATGTAATGAATTGTGATATCTCCTTACTCAACAATCTCATAACTTCATACTACAACCTCTATAAAGGTATATATTAAATATATCTACCAAGAAGAATTACCTAAAATCTATCTCTACTATCTACACCATATACATAATAAATTCATAATCATTTGTGTCATAATAGATAAGGAATAACCACTTATTCATGTCTATATCCATCTTCAATTCCCATTTGAAAAATTACAGTTTGTATGAAGTTTTTTTTAAGCATAAATCAAGGTCACAACATTACAATTACTTGGGGTCATTCCATTTAAAGCAAATTGATATATTTTAAGAAAGGAAACCAATCATTAATTATCCACTTCACATTATTAGTTTAATTTAACTCATTTAATTCATTAAAACATGGGAAACACATATATAATCTCAATGGAGTCACTTAGATGGTGACATGTTAATCTAGGAAATTTCCCACTTTAGAAATTCAAACTACATGTTTTCCAAACACCTAAGGGATGTAATGGGTTCTATCAAATAATCATATATAAGGTATTTTACATTCTTGAACAATTCCAAAAGATATGCGGGAGTACCAACATTTGAAAAAGAAATCATATTTTCCCATTTCACCTAGATCACCCAATAAGAGACCATATAAGTTTCAAACAACATGTGAACATCCAATAAAGAATCATATAGTACATATGAGTCTTCAATGATCAATTTAAAACACAAAAATTCACCACTACATTTTATTGGATATTAGGATTATGCCATTTGATATTTTTATTTTCATTCCTTTACTCACTGAACGATGAATTTGGTTGTGCTTAGTTAAGAATATATTTTCATATAGACTGTAGTATGTATTCTGTTGGTGTTTTTGTATTCTTGTAATGGTTTTTTTCAGGGTACTGTTATAGGGGCTCCAAAAACTAGTTCTTTTTTTCCTAAATCTTCTCTTTAGCGGCGGTTTTAACCACCGCTAAATGATGATATTTTTTCTATTAGTGGTGATCTTAACCGCCGCTACCATTCTAAATTTAGCAGCGGTTTTAACCGCCTCTATAGTGTCCCAACTTCTGCAAATTTTCTCAGTGGTTATATTGTGTGTCGTGGCTGTTTCTCCAAGTAGGGGGTTACTTTTTTTAGTAGTGGTTAAAATTGCCGCTAAAAAAGTAATACCCTCCTGGGAAAACCACCCCGACAAACAATATAACCGCCATGAAAATGTGCCATCTAGGAAGGTTTCCAAAAACCACCGCTAAACCGCTTTAACATCCCCAAATAGTTTCCCAACACGCAATTTAGCGGCGTTTTTCAGAAACCGCCCCAGAAGCATATGCTGGTGGTTTAAACCACCGCCATAGAAAAGAAAAACCACCGCTAAATTTAAATTTTTTTGAAGTGTGATATTAATATAATAACAACTTCAATCCTTGGGTGTTCCCCTATTCCCTTGGCCATATTGTTCATGGGAGATTGAATAGTGAAAACATTTTGTAATTGTATTGGAGTATGAGTGACCAAAATAGACTAACCTATATTATCCTTAGGGTAATCTATATTTTTATTTAATGTTTTTTGTTATCTTTAATATGATATGATCAATTAATTAATAAATGTGAATGGTTTATTTGAAATGTTATATATAACTATATCAACTAGATTTTTAAAACAATTGTGAAAAGGGGAACTTTTTTACCATTCCTTTTAAATAAATGTAATAACTATTCTATCATTCCATGTTTTTTATGATTTAGCATATTATTTTATAGATAATTATTATGGAACACCTAGGTGGGATCCTACTAAGCATATTTAGCTCACACCATGCACACACCCTTGGGGGAGTGTAAAAATAGTTTAACTATTTCTAGAATAGGAAAGGAGTTTTAGTTAGGTGGTGATGTTTTTGTCATATGGGTATGGGTAGTTTATGTTGAAAAGTTGTGTGTTTTCCACATGTCACTTGTAGTAGATATTATATATTTTGATTTTCCTTTTTTTATTCCTTTATTCTTTTAATATGGGATTTTTCAAGCTACCTTTGGTGGTGTATCTACTTTTTTAACTCTTTTTTTATTTATTTATTTCTGGTATTCTTTATCTATATATATTCCATATATCCTATGTTAGATTAGGAATATCATTACCTCCATTTTTTTCATTTCATGTGTGACCCTCACTAGCCTACGGGGATCAAGAATTCCCTATTGAGTCGTGCTGTGGACCATTGTCCAGCCAAGATGGATGAGTTTTTTGAGTCAAATCAAGAAAATTTTCCATCAGAGCACGGTTTTTCACATTCTTAAGTAGACGATAAATAAAACATTTAATTTTTGTTACTTGAGAGGTTGGTTATGGTGATGGACATACCAAATGTTTCATGAGGAGCCTCAATGTTCCATGGGGTGTTAGGTTGTGTGTCCCTTTTATTGGGTTCATAATTTGATCCTAGTTTCTACTTTTGTAATTTTAGTAAAAACTAAGAATATTCTATTTTCTTATCATTTATATATATATTATTATTTAACAAATTCATCTAAGATATTTATCAAGGTTTTGTCATGGTGATGAAATGGATAAGTATCTTAAATTGATTTCTCCAATAGATTTTAATATCTTATAGGCTATCATTTGGGGATAATTTTTGTGAAACAACACGTACCACCTATTTAGAACCAATATATTGAGGTACAACAAGTAGCTGGAGGTGAGAAGGATTGAGTGTGACAGTTCCAACATGAGAAGCCTTTGTGCTTTAAGGGTATGAAAGAACCCCAATAAGTAGAGAATAATATGTAACAAAATAAATTAGGTCTTCAACTTCTTAGAGTCAACTTAGTCTATCAAGGTGGAGGGTGAAACCTTTAAACTCAAGGTACATAATAAGCGGTGGTGGGACTTCAAAGTTCAATCATATCAATATGTGGTCATGGATCATAAAGTCATCAAGAACCTTTTATTTCATTAATTATTTCCAAAACAATTTGTGATTATGAATTCTATGGAGTTAATCTCTTTTAAGTTGATAGAGAATTCAGTGACAATGTGCACCAACCATTTTTTGTAGTTTTAGTGTTTTTCTCTGAATTTGGTGATAAATGATCAGCTAAAAGCAAAAAAGTACTAGCAATTTTTTCAACCTAAAATCTATTTATATATATATATTGAATCTAACCACCTATGAAAAGCTATTTAACAAGTACATATTGTGATGGATAGATATATAAGATACCATTGGCTTCACTTTGACTTCCCTTCCACCCATGGAATTTCTAGTGGTGGAAACGGGAATAATAAGAAGTGGAATGAACGTCACAGGGGCAGTGTAGGTGGTTCTTAGTTGTCATATTTTTCCAGGCCATCAGTAATGGATAAGAATATATCCTCGACTTTATACTATTATACCAAGGTGAGGCATACTCGGTGGTGTTTCTATGTACCAATGAATAACTATAGTGTTTGTTACCACTAAGGCCATCTACAGATATTCTTCTACGCTCTATCAATAATCAGCTATGGTAATGGATATTCAAAAGTAGAGGCCACTACATCACTGTTAGAAGTATCAATGTTTGTATGAATCCATACACAGACTTTAAAAGTTAAAAATTTCACATATTGGATGTGTTTATATTAAATGTTGATGTGGGACCAACTAATACGAGAGGTGCCATTTTTATTTCATATTATATACCAACTATTATTTCTTGATATAGGTGACACACACACTTTCATGTATTCCCATCATTTTATTTTTTGAAACAAATGATGTATCTCATGACCTTTTTATGAATATAATGATTCTTATTATAAATAATGAGTCAGGTTTTTTTTGCTTATTGCATAGTGATTCACTATTCATTTACACCCTTATACCACTATGTTTTCCAAAAAAAATTCATATATTACAAATTTAATAAAAAAATTCACTTCATGTTTGATTTAGTTATTTTTCGATAATCACTATTAAAGAAGGTAATTCCATTTGTTTTGATAATATAATTGTCGGTGGTGGTGATTCAGAGGCCCATGTTGAAATTAAAGAAAAATGGGTCAAACTATAAAAGATTACAAGAAAAATAGTGGACTATAATGGAAACCACATCTAATATATGAATAAAATTGGTCTTATAGTTTTTATCTGATCCAAAATTTACATGTCTATAGGTATTATGAGGACAACCAAACCCAGTTCATCCATTAAGGGGTCCAAACAAACTAATATGTCTAGTGAACCGAATATTCTCAAAGTCCAAAGATGTGTTCTGTATTTTGTCCATATCTTAGGCTATATTTTTTCAAATTAATCCAAATTTTTATTAGAGATATTAAATATGTGTGTAAAAACATTATATTTTCTCCAAATAGAGATAATACATTCTGGATACTCATAACGATGGCCCAAATGGTTTCTCGAAATATGGCGGCTCAAACCTACAATCAACCCTGTATATAAAATGGCACCATGGGAAGCTCATTTTTATGTAGGATAAGAAATAACGGTACTACTATTTAGAAATTATATTAGAGTAATATCCTAATATTAGAAGTTATGTTGGCCCTTATCCTCATAGCGGATCAAGGATGAAGGCAATGATCAACCTGACCATCCTCCTCTCAATGGTGAGCTAAACGGAGGATGGTCATTTTGAGGGAGCTACATAGACTTGGGAGGGAGTTACAGTACTTTTGTTCCTATTATATTAATGTAATTTATTTATGAAACATTTAATTTATGTTTTAAGTTTATATGTTTTTTTCTTGAAATTTTTTCTTTTTGTTTCATCAAGTGAAACACATTTTATCTCAACTTAGATTAGGTTGAGATATTTAGTGGGAGTCTTAGGTTGATCAGATAAGATAAAATAAGCATACCTTTTCAATGCATAATATTTCATTATTATTTGGTATCCATTATTCTATGATCACGGTACAAACCTTGAAAATAGGATGATTATATTCTTAGGTTTATTAGTAGTTTTCATTGTCTTTATTCTTTTTTTTTATTTTTTTTTCTTTCTGAATAGTATTATTACCCATCCCCCCTTCCCCCCAATCACTTTTGTTCCACAATATACATTTTTTATGCCCACTTAATCATGAAAATTATTGAAAATTCATGAATAATTATCTTATTTTATTTTTTCTTAACAAAAACATTTACTGATATAGTCAGTGTTTTGGAAAGAATTTACCATTGATGTATGAATTTTTCTTGAAAATTTGTTTCTTAGATGATATAAATGGTTTTATCATTTTGAAACCATGGATAATAATGGTACCCATTATGTGAGTAGTTTATAATAATATTGAGTCACTTAATATCTCTATACATCTTTTCACCCAACCACGAAGTGTGAATTTTTCATACTCAAAAGAGGGTGAATATAAGTCAGGTTAATATTTATCTTATTTCTAAAGTCAATTTTCCAAATATCAGTTCCTTATCTAATCATTTTCTTTACTATATCGGAATTTCCTATACATGTGTACCCATTATCTGATTATTCTAAATACTCAAAAAAATATCACAAATAAATTGTTTTGCGACTAAGGTAAGTCATAAAACCACTCTTCCTATCACTACTACAAATATGGCATTTATCAGCACTAGAAAAGTGCATTAATAGCGCTAAAAATCATTGTTAATCGAGATGAAGATAAAGGTGTCACTTTTATCAGTGCTCAGAAAAGCGCTGCTAAAGACCCCTTTTATCAGCGCTAAAAAAGCACTGATAGAAGACCATTTTTATCAGTGCTAAAAAATGCATTGATAAAAGGTGTCTTTTATCAGCGCTTTTTTTAGGGCTGATAAAATGGGTGTTTTATCAACGCTTTTTAAAAGCACTGATAAAAGTAAAAAAATAATAAATAATAAATATATACAAAAAAATAAAAAATATATCTCTTTATATATATATGTAGTCACAATTTTTATCAGTCCTAGGTGGCCCCTCCTCACTCTCTCACGCTGCCCATCCCCACGCGTCCCACACATGCACGCGCAATTTCTTTGCTTCCACCCAAACTCGAACCTGCAACCCCCCCTACATGCATGTACCTTTACCACTAAGCCATTTCCTTTTTTTCTATTTAATGATACATCTATTTATTTATATATATATATATATATAGTTATATTTATTTGTATATTAATATAGATTCATATTAATATAAATATATTTAGTAATATTAATACATATATGTTTATTCGTATATTATTATATATATATATATTCATTCGTATATTAATATATATTTATATCTATTTATATATATATATGTAGTTACAATTTTTTATCAGTATATTTATTTGTATATTAATATATATTTATAAGATTAAATTTCAATACATTTATAAATATGTTTTTTATGTGTGTTTATAAATAAATACATACATACATACATACATATATACAACACACACACACAAAAATATTTACGAATAAATACATATATATGTGTATTTGAAAAGCCATATAATGTTAAAATGACCATAAATTCTAATATAGAAGCTTGTTTCAACTCCACAACTAGTATAATCGAAGAAAATGAAACAGTATTCAATATAAGATGTGGTACAGGGAAAACGGACATCCGAATTAGAAGTTATACCGGTTTGAATGTTAACAAATCGGGGTACCCCGACTAAAAACCCACTTTTGGAGGTCTTCTGGTCCTTTGTGCCTAAAATAATGTGACAGAAGATTTTCCTAGGTTATAGGCGCGTAGAGCTCATAATGGGCTTTGATTTTTTATGTAGTAGAGCTCAAATTTACACCCGTATCAAAAGTTATGGTCGTTTGAAGTTTGAGTTACATTTTCAACATATTTTAGATCTTTTATTAATTGTTTTGTTTTTTATGTCTTCAAATTGTTATTAAATTATTTTTAATCGATAATAATTAGAAAATTATTAACTAATAATATTTTTTAAATTATTTTAAATCCATTTTAACATAATTTATTATATATTAAATGTAATAGTCTATTTATACTTATCTAAAACATATTTACAAATATATATATAATATTTATATAAATATAATTATAATTATATAATAGTATATTATTTTTCATGAAAAATAATTAATTTTGAAACATAAAAGTTATCAGAGCTATGAAAAAGCACTAATAAATCCCCCCTTTATCAGTACTACTAAAAAAGTGATGATAAAGGGGTCTCCTTTAACAGTGCTAAAAAAAGATCTGATAAAGGGGGGCCTTTATCAGCACTAAAAAAGCAATGATAAAGGGTCACTTTTAAAAGTGCTTTTTTCAGCGCATTTAAACCCCCCCCCCCTTTCAGTGATTTTTTATCTATGATAAAGTCCCCCTTTATCAGCACTTTTTTAGCACTCTTAAAATGGTAGCGCTTCCCTTGCCAATTTTTGTAGTAGTGTCTACTGTTTATCTTATTGAAACTATTACAATTAGTTTCTTGACGAGATCGAACAAGGGTTGAGTGATGAGTGTGAAATTTTTTCCAATATAGAATTTAAATAAAAATAACAATAAATGTGGGGAGTGATGAAATGTAAAACATATGGGGATATCTAGGTTGAGAAAAAAAAATTTGACTTCTGGGAATGATTAAGATTGGATCTTGGAATTTTATTTCAAACGATATAGGGAATTTTTTGTGGACATAATCATTTAAGAAGAAAATTTTTACGATATAAAAATTGAAAAGAATATCATAAAATGGTTTTCATGCACACATGTGGATAATTAGGGACACGTTTAATATCTAAATTACATTCTTATATTGCTATTATGCATCTTTTAGAATATTATTCTGATATAATTTATGAGACATCTTTTTCCATAGTCGGTGTGAATAAATCCTTGGTGTGATTTTTTCTTTGATCACATTGCTATCACAGATTAAATTTTAATTTAATGTTAAATATTCATGATGTTTTTTATATCTCCAAATATCATTTTTGAAATGTTATTTTTCTTATGTGTGGAAATTTTTATGATTGGGTGTGTTATCGCGTAGTGGTTCACTATTCATTTCCACCATTATACAACTTTGTTAAAGTGATTTTTTATCATAAATTCAAAATTTAAAAGAAAATTTCATTTAATGTTGGATTAAATTATTTCCTCTTAATACCTGTTAAAAAATTTAATTTCAATTGTTTTGTTGTTTTCATTGTAGATAGTGGTGACTTGTAGGCCCTTGACGAAGTTGATGAAAAATTGGCTAAACTGTACATGATTCTAAGGACACCAGTGGACTCAAATGGACATCGTAGCTTATTTGTGAATCCAATTGGGAGGAAATTTGTGTTACCTGATATAAAATTAAAATAAAAACAGGTCTTATGAGTACATCTATGTCCAATTTTTCAGTTTAGGGGCCTAAATGAACTACTCGGTCTAGGTAACCAAATCTTCTTGAAGTCAAAAATGTGTTCTATATTTTTTTCAATATCTAGGGATGTAGTTTTATAAATAGAGAAAAAATTGGAATTGATATATTAAATATGTGTGGAAAAAACTTTTTATATTTTTTAAAGAGAAATAACTCTATTTGGTAATTAAAATCCATGGTCCAAGTGGTTTCTTGAAATATGGGGGATCAAAACTACCTTCCACTTTGCCTATAAAATGGAACCTTGGGAACCCAATTTATATGTTCAACCATGAGGAATAAAGATACTATTTTTATGTACTATAGGAGAAGTATCCTCATACTAGATGTTCTGTAGGTCACTATCCTCAAAGGAGGATCAAGGATGATGGTGAGCTTCCACCTGATCCTCCTCCTCCTCTCTATTGTGAGCTAAACGATGGATAGTCATTTTGAGGGTTCTACACAAACTTGAAAGGGAGATCCAAAACATTTTATGCTATAGCTTTTGTGTAATTTGTGTGTAAAGATTTAAACTTGTGTTTTATCTTACCATGCTTCTTATTTTAATTCCTTGTTTTGGTTATTTCAAGTGCAACACTTTATCTCAACACAAATTGGGTTAAGATTTCAATTGTGAATCTTGAGTTGATCTGACTGAACAAAACAGGAATACTATTTCACATTCACATGAATGAGATTAAATTATTCTTTGATGGCTATTATTTTATTCTTTAGGTCCAAAACATTATTAAATGATTTGTGAGTCATGGTTTGGTTATTTGCGCATGATTTTAAGGGGCAGGTGTGAATCGAGATCTTGACAACCCTCAACTAAAGATCTTCATTAAACCATGTGAAATTTTCTAAATAATAAACTATGAAATATGTGTGGTGAACTTGAAATGATACCCTTATCTCATAATTCCAAAAACACCACCTTCTTTAGTCAACTATTAAATTCTTTTACTAAGTCACTTTTATAAAAAACTATTTTCAAAAATACCCATATTTTAGTTCAATTTATTAAAAATACACACATTAAACTACCAATTATCATTGAGAGACAAACTAGAGTCATACCTAAACTATAAATAAACTCTAAATTTTTTTTTTGAATTTTAATGATAATTATTTAAAATTTTGGTTTCTTTTTCAAGGAGTGATTTAGTTTTTAGTGCATGTTTTTATATATTTTTTAGATTTTGTGAATATTTATTTATTTTATTTTATACCATTACACATATTTTTGTTTTTGGTTTACTTATTATGAAGGATAAATGAATGAATAATTATACTCTAGTATAATTACCTATTCTCAACACCAAATAAGAGAGGATCCTACATCTATCAAACCAAGACACATTGGAGAAACCATTAAAGTGGGACACACCACACCTTGAGACTATTCTAAACCCCTCTTCTTCTGCAACCAAAATTTAAACTTAGCTTACCTTGTACAACATGCCTACATATAACCAAAAACTAAAATAGATAACCTATACTAATGTAAAAATACATCCTAAATATATTCATATACAAGTCAAAGAACATACTTTCAAAATTAAAATATATTTTAAATCACTTATTTCCAAGATTCTATATACTTGTGGGAGAAGATCAACATAAGCACTTAAAATATTTTCACATTATGTTTTCAATATTAAAACCTAAAAATTTGGATAAATACAAAGTAAAGATTATGGAATTATCTTTTCCATTAGAAGACACTACAAAATATTGTTTTCATTATGTTAATTCCCCTTATAGAGGTCGGGTAGACATGAAATGATTTTTCTTGAAAAATAATTCCCAACCTATTGAGCTGTAACTATAAGGAAAGAAATATGTGGTATAAGGAAATCACAAGGGGAAACATTACTTGAATATTGGGAATGATTTCAAAGGTTATGTTAAAGATTTCCACACCACCAAATAAGTGATCATCTTTTAATATAGTTTTTTAAGAAATTTTAATTCAAATTGATCTTAATAGAATTGATGATGATATAGGTAGTGCACTAGTTGAAGAAACCATAATTTCTTCATGTACCCTAATTGAGAACATTGAAGGAAAAACTCAACAATTCAGTTCAAGCTCCATTATACCCATTTGAGGTTCCCATGAGGTGAAATGTTATGTGTTTGGGAAGAAGGTGGACAAGAATTTTGAAGAGGTAAGTACCCTTCTTCGAAAACTTTCTCTTTCACAAGATAAATCTCAATATCCTCCTTTAATCAATTATAGTATATGTTATTACAACACCCACTATTCTGACCAATCACTTAAACTAAGAGAACCTTCTGAGAGCTGTGAGGTAATTTCTCCAGGTCTCCCCTATAACCAAACTATTAGGTATGAGCAATACTATCCATCCAACCCTAAGAGGAAATACGACCAACCCTATTGGAAAAGGTAGTATTATAACCTGCCTTAATAATCATAAAACCAACTTTGGCATTGAAGTCTTCCATAACCACCACCAAGAAATCTTCAGCTACCAAAAAGGTCATTCCCACAAACCTCACCAAAAAAAATCCAATCCTAGAAGACATGTCAAAAAAATAGCAGCAAACTGTCAATAATTATAAAAAACCACCCAACAAGACATACAAGACCTACAAACCCAATTAGGGAAACTCTCCAACTTAGTTTGTGAAATCCAAAGTCATGGGTTGGGTAAAGTGCCTTATAAACCACTAGTAAACCCTAGGGATATGGTAAATTCTAATTATATTACCCTTCGGAGTGAAACATAACAAAAAATCCAAATTTCCTCTTCATTAGAGTCATCCCTTCCTATGGAAACCAGCATCCCAACCACTAAAAATGGTCCGAATGATGAAAAATATTATCATGTTAAAATACCTTCTGAATGAAAGAGAGTTTTATTTAATGAACCACCAATCTAAACCATTCCTCCTATATTTCTACAAAGGTCTTCCAAACCAAGTAAACAAAACGAAATATAACTTGATAAATAAATCTTCGAATCTTTCAAAAAAAATGTAGGTTAACATCACTTGGATCGACCCAATAAAAAGAATTTCACAACACGTAATGTTTTTCAAGGATATGTGTACACCTGAAAGGAAACATTGAGGTGATGAAAATGTGAGATTGGGGAGGAATATATCATCATTGATAGATCCAATAGTTCCCACAAAATGAAATGATCCTATAGTATTCTCGATTACATGCACCATAGGGGAGTATTTATTTTAGAATGAAATGCTTGATTTGGGTGTTTCTATAAATGTGATGCATCAATACATTTTCTCTTCATTGTAGGTTAGGGAACTAAATACCATTAGAATTTTGTTTTGTCTAGAAAACTACTGTACATCACAACTTATTGGTGAGTTAGAGAATGTTATTGTAACGGTGAAAATTTTAATTTTTTCTACAGAATTTTACGTGCACAAAATAAAAGCTTGTATAATTAGTGGAAATGTCCTAATTATATTGGGGATACTATTCAGAAAAACTAAAAAAATAATTAATTTCCACAATTCGTACATTATATAAAGAGCTTGGCGGTGACATTGCCAAATTTAACATCCTTGATTCCATGAAGCACCCCTCAGAAGAATATTCATCTCTCTCTATTAATTAAATTTATTCACTCCATTCCTCCACATAAACTTTTTTTATCTCCCATGATCCACTTTTTGAGTTTTCTACTTTTTTATAAATTCTAGTTAATGAATCAGGCCTATAATGTTGTATTGGTTCAGAAAAATGTCATACATTTTTTTTAATTGATGATTTCATGAGCACTAAGGATCCCATGACCATCGATTATACTACTAAGCTTGTAAAAGATCATTCCTAATATAAGGATGTTACCACTGAGAAATTCAATGAGATCAATGACCTGTCACTTTAATATCTACTCCCATTAATCCAAAATCTCCTTAAATTAGAACATAAACCTCTACCTCAAAATTTAAAATATTTATATCTTGAGAATGGAAACAAGATGTTAGTCATAATTTCTAGTTAACTCCCCCTAGAGAATTAATTGAGACTAGTTCTTATTTTGAGGGAGTATAAAAAATAATTGAGATAGAAACTTTATGAAATTCTTATTAATATCCCACCAATTTTCATTCATAATATATAGATACATTATTAGGCTAAACCAGGGAGGTAGGAGCAATGTCGACTGAACCCAAACCACCTATATGTTGTTAAAAATGTGGTAAAAAAATTATTGGTTGCAAGAATAATTTACTCCATCTGTGACTGCCAATGGGTAAGTCTAGTGTCGGTAGTTCCAAAAAAAATTGTCTTGCAATAATAAAAAATTAAAATAATGAATTGGTACCAAACTGTGTGAAAAATAGTCGGATAGTCTATATGGAATATCACTGACTAATCCAACACACAAGGAAGAAACATTTCATATTTTCATTCATTAACCAGGTTCTGGAGAGGATAGTGGGGAAGTCCCATTACTATTTCCTTGATGGGTATTGTGGATACATTCATATCCATATTACGCTTAAGGATTTGGAAAATAAAACCTTTACTTTATCTGTTGGAACCTTTTCATAAAAGAGGATTCCATTTGGTCTGTGAAATTCTTTAGCTACTTTCCAGTGACGCATGGTTAGTATTTTTTGTATTACCTAGAATATTTTATGAATGTATTCATAGATAATTTTGTATTTTATGGCTCCTCCTTTGATGAATTTTTGTGTAGTATTTTTTATTTCCTATGTCACGGTATTAAAATTTTTCTTGTATTGTATTATGATAAATTCCATTTTGTGGTGTGACGAGATATAGTACATAAGAATTTCATTGTTTGGGATAATATCCAAGTAGATAAATCAAAATTGGATGTCATTTCTTCCCTACCATAACCCAAATATTTATTAAATGTATGGTATTTCATAAATCAGGATGACATTTATCGTTGTTTGATTTGTGACTTTAATAATATTTCACTCCCCCTATCCCTCTTACTCAAAAAAGGAAAAAAATTAAAAATTTTGAGGAATATTTTAAATAATTGAAATGGATTATCAAATCACCCTTGGTAATCCTAACACCTCAATGAGATTTACCAATTGAGAACATGTGTGGTTCCTCTAACTATTTAGTTGGGGTAGTCTTATCACAATGGGTTGATTGAGTTCCATATGTCGTAGCCTATACATCATCCACACTGGACCCTTCCCAAGAAAAAAACAACACAACTGAAAAAGAATCCCTTTCCATTGTATTTTCCATGGATAAATTTAGGTCCTACCTTATTTGGCCCAAATTTATTTTTCTCTCAGATCATGCAGCACTCAGGAATCTACCTATGAAATTGGATGCCAAACTATATCTCATTAATTGGATGCTTCTACTTTAGGAATTTAATATAGGAAATAGGGGTAAAAAGGATCATAGAATTTAGTGTCTGGCCATATATTTGGGATACTCCCACCCTTGTACATTGACTCATCCCCTTGTATTACCATAAATAACATGTTACCTGATAAGTAATTGTTACGAGTGAAAGATGTTATTACATGGAATGGTGAAATTGTAAATTATTTGTTAGCATCTTTTATTCCAACTTATTTCAAAAAAATATTAGATTTTCATCTATAAAAAGATTCTTTATAGTTAATTGGGATTACCCCATCCTTTGGCGCACATGTAGTGATTAAGTCTTTAGGCTTTTTATCTTGATAGTGAGTTAATGTATGTCCATAGGTACTTCCACACTCTTTCTTGTGGTGTCCACTTTTGTCCCCAATGGACTGCTCTCAATGTCCTCAATTGAAGTATATTTTATCCAACATAATTTTAGGATGCCCATCATTTATGTAAATAGTTTCATCGTAGTCAAAGAATATGTAATGTTTCTAAATGAATTGAAATTATACAAAAACCTTTTCTATTCCATCAAAATTTTGATATTTGGGGCGTTGACTTTATGGGACCATTCCCTAATTCCTTTGGAAACCTTTACATTCTTATAGAAGTTGATTACATATCAAAATGGGTTGAGGAAAAATCCATGATGAAATATTTTTCCACAATATTTGTGATATTTTTGAGAACCCAGGATTTGTGTAGGTTTGGATTACCTAGGTTTATCAACATCGTAAAAGGTTCACATTTATGTAACCAAAAAATGTAATCACTTTTTCATTGGTATGGAGTCGGGCATAGAGTGTCTACTTTTTTCACCAACAAATTAATACTCAATAAAAGGTCTCAAATATATTGGTAAAATATTTATTGAAAAAAATTTCAAACCCAACAAAGAAGACTGGAGTTTTAGACACAATGATTCATTATGGTCTTATCATACTGAATTTGTGACTCCCATTGGAATGTGACCATATTGGTATTTTTTGAAAAGAGTTATTACCTCCCTATTGATATAGAGTACTGATCCTAATGGGCCTCTAAACAATGAAATTCTAATATTTATGGTGTAGTTTACCAGAGGAAGTTGCAGACTCAAGAGTTGTAGGAAATACACAGTGATTCATATGAGGACTCTTAGATCTATAAGAAGAGAACCATGGATTTCTATAACCATATAATCCTTCATCATTAATTACACGTTGGAAAGAAGTTCCTAATTTTTAATTCATGTCTAAAGTTACATCAAATTAATATATGTTCCCACTGGTTTGTATCATAAACTATTTCTAATGTTAATACATTTGGTGTAGTTTAGGATAAAAATTAAGAAACAAAAAAAACATTTACTATAAATGGGAAATAGTTCAAGCACTTTCATGAAGACTTTTTGGTGTCCCAAATAGAGGAAGTCCATGTTAAAGAACTAACCAACCAATGAAACCCACCATGTTTTATCCTTCCTCTACATATACTCTTTTATTTCAGTGAAGAAATTACATACTCTATGTGTGTGGGAGGGTATAATTCTTGGTTAGTTAGGAATTTTCATCAACTTTTTTATTTAAATTTTTTTCCTAATGTATAGTATCTTTACCTCCCACCCATTTCCCATACCCCACACTTTTTCTAGAATATTCACTTTTTATGCCCACTTAATCCTGGAAATTATAGAAAATTCATGAGGAATTTCCCTATTTCATGTTGATTTAACAAAAAAATAACTGAAAAAATTATTGTTTTGTGATTAATTTAACATTTAGGTGTGAATTTTTATTGAAAATTGGTATTTTGTTACTGATATAAATGGATTTATAATTTTTAATCCTTTTAGAATAATGTTACCCTTTTATAAGTAATTTATGGAAAAATTGTGCCACTAAATATATCAACACATATTTTCACCCAACCATGAAGTATGATTTTTTCAAAATCAATAGAAGGTAAAGGTAAGTAAGGTTGATATTTTTCATCTTTTCAAAATAATTTTCCATATGTCAATTCCTTATTTAATATTTTTCATAACTATACTTGATTGACCAAGGAATGTGTAACTATTATCCAACTATTGCATTCCTTCAATAAAAAACACATAAATTTTGTGTGTGTCTTGGGAAGGTCAAAAAACACTCATCCTTGACCATTAATCTTTTTATAACTATTACAATTAGTGTTTTGATGAGATCCAAAAAGGGTTGAGTGATGAGTGTGATATTTATTCAAACTCCATCTTTTGAAAAAAAATAAAAATATTAGAAAATGAGGGGAACAATGAAATGTAAAACATATAGGGATTTATAGGTTAAGATCCTAAGGATTGAATTTTGGGGATGCTTAAGTTGTAGGGTCTTGAAATTTTTATTTCAAAGGACGCAAGGAATGTTTGTTTTCCACAATCATTTAAGAAAAAACATATATTTAGTGGAAAAAAAGTGAAAATAATGGAAATGAATGGGTGTCACAAACATGTGGAAAATTAGTGACATGGTTAACTTCTGAATTAATTTCTCAAATTGGAATCATTTATCCCTTAGAATTTATTTGTGATAAAACTTTTTAGGTATTATTTTTCTGATCACTGGGAATAACTCCTTGGTGTTATTTTTTCACTTATTTCATTGTTATCAGGGATTAAATTTTTATATAATATTCAAACATTATTAATTTGGGAATATATCCATGCATAGTTTTTTAAATGTGATTTTTCCTATGATTGAAAACTCATAGTTTTGGGGGTGTGGTCACGTATCTATTCACTAATCATTTCCACCTTTACACCACTATATTAAACTGATTTTTTTATCATAAATTAAAATTTTATTAATAAATTTCCCTTCATATTTGATTTAATTATTCAATTTTAATCACTTTCTAAATGGTTAATCTCACTGGTTTTGATGATTTCAATATAGGTGGACATGATTTAGAGTCCCATGATGAAGTTGGGGGAAATGTGCCAAACTGTGAAAGATTCAATGAGAACTAGTGGACATAAATAGACATTGAAGATGATATGTTCATCTAATTGGGTTGAAATATTTTTAAATGGTCTGTAATTAATTGGGATACAAGTCTTATAAATAATTAGAAGTCCAATTTGTCCATTAATGGGCCAAACGGAACTGATTTGTCCAGGAACCGAATCTTCTATAAATAAAGATATGTTTTTGGTATTTCATCCATATAATAGTTTGTAATTTTATAAATGGATCAAAAATTTAGTTGGATATATTAAATATGTGGGAAACAAACTTTTAATTTTTCTCCGAATAGATATAATATTGTTTGACCATTGAAAACCATAGCCCAAGTGTTTTCTATAAATATGGGGCTCAAAATAACAATTCACTTTTCCTATAAAATGTGACCTTGAGTACCACATTTATAAGTTAAATGCAGAGAAAATGTTCGTCTATATGTATGTCATAGAGTATTACTCTCTTAGAAATATATTTTTTGGAGTCCCCTATTCTCATTGTAGTTCATGTATGAAGATGATGTTCGACCTGTGCCTCCTCCTCCACTCGATGGTGAGCGAAACAGTGGACAGTCATTTCAAAGGAGATATACACAATTGTGTGGGAGTTTTTGTACTTGTTATTATACTAGTTTCTTTTAATTTGTGTGTGAAAATTTTCAGTTTGGTTTTTTCAAATCATTATTCTTCTTTAAATGATTTGTTTTTTTAACCATGTGAAACACTTTTTATCTCAATACCGATTAGTTTAAGATTTCAAGTGGGAATCTTGGATTGATCTGATTAAACAACACAAGAATCTTTTTTCACATTAACATTCATGCTATTTCATTATTATTTGGTATCCCTTGTTGTATTATTTAGGTCTAAAACATGATAATAAGATTTTGGTGTCAACAATTGTTTCTAAGTGAATTTCTTTAAGATTCAAGAGGGGAATTGTGATCTTTACAACCCTAAACAAAAGAATTCAATCAAACGATGTGAAATTTTCAGAACAATGAAATATACAAGATGTGTAGTGAAATTTAAATGCCTGCATACTCTAATGTTATAAAAAATCCAATTCCTTTTTCAACAATTGAACTCTTTAATTAAGACATCTTATTTTTAAACACCTTTCAACCCCCCCCCCCCCCATTTTAGTTTGTTTTATTAAAAATACCAACCTTAATCCCACAAATCTCATTACGATGTTACCTTGAATCTATTATATTCTATAAATAAACATTAATAACATAATAAATTTTACTTTTCCTGAAAATGTGTTCATTTTTTCAATATTTTCTCTATTGATAGATGACATGGTGTTAGTTTGGGATTCCATTGTTCTTGATATTTATATTTTCATCACCATTATCAACATGGATTGGATATTTAATCAATCTGATATGATTGATTGTTATCAATGGGGTGTTTCATTATCTACAACCAATAGAATACTTACAGTGCTCCCTGGGAACTAGAACCCAAGGTGTGGTTATATAGGACCTCTTCACCAAGATATCGAGAGTCTGTTGTCTTTCATTTATATTAAGCCCAATGTTTTTTCTTCTCTTATTGATCTTCCATGGTTTTATTGGGATTATACATAGGTTTTATCATATGAATTCAATGGTCATACTTAAAGGAGGTAGGTAGAGTTCTTTATTAATTTGGTTCCTAGTAAATAGGTGATATCTATATCCTCTTATTGCATGTAGTAGTTTAGTTAATATAAATAAATATCTAGTTGGATGACCTGGTGTATATAAGCTTCACTTGTAATATTTTTTCATCGTGGTTGGATATCATTCTCTTTACCAAGAATACTACTAGTTATTTTCATATTTGGGTGGACTATCAGAAACTAAATCGAGTAACTATTAATAACAAGTTGCATTTCCACTATATTGATAAAATATTTCGTCATTTAAATGGGAGAAAGTATCTTTTGAAAATAAATCATTGATTGGGGTACCATAATCTCAGAGTTATGGAATCAGATATCTCCAAGACCTCTTTCTGGGGTAGGTGTGACCATTATGAATATAATGTGATTCCTTTTTTCTGTACTCACTCCCCTATATTATTTATATCTTTGATTAATAAAATATTAATAAAGTCCCTTGATACCTTTTTCGTGGTATTCATCATTGATATTATGATTTATTTGAGATGTGATTATGATTATAAGAAAAATATGAGTGTGGTTTTTAGAAACCATTAGGTATTACCACCTTTATATGAAGCTATTGAAATGGGATTTTTGGATCTAGAAAGTGAATTACTTGGGGAAAACGATTTCAGAACATTTTCTCTCAGTTGCTCATGATTAGGTGAAGGTTGTATTTTCATGTCCTAAAACATAGAATGTCATTGGTATTCATATATTCTTAGGTCTTTCTAGATAATATAGGTTGTTCACCAACGATTTATCAAAGCTATCATCACCGCAGACTATCCTTACTAAAAAGGGGGTAAAATTCTCTTAGGATGATAAATGTTAGTCTTCTTTTGATGAGTTTAAATGAATATGACATTATCTTCTATATTGATCTTTCTGGAACCTAATAAGTGGTATTAGGTATCATATGATGCTTCTGAATTTATTCTATGGTGTTTTCTTATGCAGGATAACCATTTTGTATTGTACATTATTAGATAGCTTCATCCACATGAGAGGAATTACCTCACTTAAGATTTAGACCTTGTTGATGTTAGGAATGTACTTAATTTTGGGTGACACTATATTTTTAGGGATAGTTTTACCATCTTTTCTAATCATAACAACCTAAGTTACATATTTTTTTGGAAGGACCCTATCCCTCGGCATATGAGATGGGTTAAGAACCTCCATAAATTTGTCTTTGACATCGTTTGCACCTTAGGGAAGGGTAAAGTATTCATTTAAACTCTCAATAGGAAATTACCTTCTTAGAATCTCTGAGAGTTAAAATAAGAGTAAAACAATATGGGGATTTTTACCATCTTTCATCTTGATGAAAAGGAAAAAAATTGTGTATTTTTTTAACACTTTTACAGTTGGAATAATAATTCCTTGAGTCTATCATATTATATTAATATCAAGATTATGAGTTTATAGGATTTAAATAATCTTTATATTGTGAGGAGAGTACCAATGGGTTTTTCTTCCCACGGAAAGGATTATTTTCTTCAAGAATTGGTTTTTCATCCTATCAGTTGTCAAAAATTATTTTCTAAATTATTTTTAAAGTTATTTATGGTTATTCAATACTATAATAAAGAATATGTATTATGAAATTATATTAAATTTCTATTTTCTAAATATAAAACATGACATCGCTGATTATTTGTCTTGTTATTACACTTGATAGTAGATTAATGAAGAGAACTTCAAGTCTTCTGGTCTATCCATCCTCTTCTGATGTCTGTTTTGAATTGAGATACAGTGTCTACGGAATCCATTTTTTGATTACCATACTCACTGATGAAGGAATGTGATATGGTTGGTTATTGATCGATTGATAAAATTTGATCATCTCGTTTTAATCAGGGACACCACCATTATTGATGGTCTTGGTTAGATATATGTGGGGGAGATTATGAGGTTTCATGGGATCTCCTAAAAAAATATTTCAAATAGGGATCCTAGGGTTACCTTCTAGTTTTGGAAGAGTCTTTATATGGTAATAGATAATTAGGTAAGATTGAGAACAACTTACTATCTACAAATGGATGTATAGATGAAGCATGCTATATAGATTATGGATGATATGGTTTACATCTACATTATATATTTTTGTGGGTCATGGGATAAACCTTTAAGAATAATCTAGTTCATTTATAATAACTCTTTATAGTAGTCAATTAGAATATCTCCCTTCGAGGATTCATCTGGTCACCCTTGTAGGTCACATATCTATTGGTCCAAGGTGTGAAAGGCCTCCCTTTAGGAATGAGTCTCGATCAAGAAATGTTTGTGAGGATCCATAATATAATTTAATTCTTGGTTATCACTTAGAGTACTAGAACTTTTAATTGGACTGTAGATTACATTCATTAGAGTTTTCCTTTAGTGACTGATTTATTTTGATACTCTCACCTCAACTGGGTCATTATGAGTAGTAGAAACAGTAGATGATGGTTCTGATATATTTAAGAACATTTGAGGTCACTAAGTTGCATGGATAGTTTTCTTATAGGTTTTTATAGGAATGTCATTTTATATGTATTCATGATTCATTCCATATATCTCATCTCAAGAAGTATCATACATATCCTTCATATATTTTGAGTTTGTACGAAATCTAGTTGGAGATAGATGTTTATATCTTGCTGAAAATTGGGGAGATCATAGATTCTAAAATAAATGTTCAATATGGGAAATTTATCTAATTATTCAAGGTTTTATGGAGGCATAGAACATATTCTTTTAATAATCAGGAATAGTAATCATCGATGATGGAGAAATAGCCTTATCTAGTAATTATTCTTCGTACTTCCACATGAGTTTTGGGGGATAGAAAATTATATGTTGGGGTGGATATAACATATAGTAATTAGGTGAATTATTTTTGGCGTTTTTTAATAGTATAATATAGTTTCATGATGTTTCATTTTTGATTTATTTAATTTTAAGAGATTTTTTCTTTTCCCAGTAGAAAACAGGTTGGGTCATAGTGTAGATAAATTTATTTCTTCTGTTATTGTCTTATGTATTCCATGGGTATATCCACAATTTCTAGAGAATGATGTGGAACAAATAATTTCATCTGTATGTCCTCCCAATGTTAAATGTCTAATAGGTATCACAACGAGCATGGTAGAGGCTATGGGTAGGCAAAAAAACTGGGATTCAGTACTAGGGAATGTTGAGGTGGGAATATTAGGATCCTGGTGAGCTTCCATTAGGACCAACAAGGGAATAGTGAACTGTTTCTAAACATTGGTGTTCTCAATTTGATAAATTCAAATGAAAAAATTGGGATTCCCATTTTCTCCAAGATAATTGCATCCATTTAATGAAAATTGGTTATATTTTTTGGGACATTTTTTTAATCATATTATTGTCCATAAACCCTTTTCTTCCTAAATTTACTTGGATCATCATATTTTTATTATTTATAGGGTCTTTTTGGATGAACCTTCTTTCCTCCTTACATATTCAACAAGAAAACTTTTTTTGATCTCAATCTTCAGTCTTGTATGTTTTCCTTTTTCTTTTGTTTAGTTGAGTCATCTTACAACCATGTTATGAAACTTGAGGACCTTATCTTGCTGTTATTGATAACCCTTAATATTTTTGGGTCAGGATCCTATTTTCTTGTGTAAATCAAAGAGTGAGGTTTCTGGTTCTTTCCCTAGCCTATTTTCATTTAATCTTTTATGTTATTAGTTTTCTGAATCATTTTTAAAATGACAACTAGAAAGATCACGAATTGTTTGATATGTGTTCCTAAGTAGGGTTTTGATAAAAATATGTTTTTCTCTTTATTTTGGTAAATTAAATATGGGTTTAAAATCAATATGAAATGGTTTATAAAATGGATTTCCAAATCATGATTTTTGAGAGGTAAAAGGGTTGTTCAAAATTGTATTATGAAACCTAAAAAGCCCTTTAAATTGATTATATAAATACATAATATGGATTCCATAGGTAATTAGGTGTAGGGTTTAGTGTTACATCTTATCTCTTGACACTATAGGGGTTCAACTTATGGAGTTCATCTCTATTCAAAAAAAACATATCAATTATCTCTAGAAACATGATCTTGACATCATAGGGGGTTCACACATGGTATTTTTCTCTCTTTCCAATTCCATGTTGTTCTAGGTCACATTTGGAGTGCACAATATTTGTCATTATATCAGAGTATGAGTGACCTAGATACTCTAGTTTATATTAACATTAGGTTGATCACTATTTTTCTTGAATTTTGTTGATTGAATTTTATAAGATATGTTCCATGATTTGATAAATATGAATGGTTTTTTTAAATTTTATTTGAAATTTTATCATCTAGAATTTAATAATGATTTATAAAAATGCGAATTGCTTTCCATGATATTTATATGTATGTAATAAATGTTCTATCATAATGTGTTTTCTTTTAAATAAATCATATTGTTATTATTTTTATAGATACTTGTTATGGTAATCATAGGTCGGATCGTGTCAATCATGTTTAGTTAAGTCCCTGTACATTCTATTTGGGGTGTGTTGAATGGGTATGAATGATAAAGGAAATAGAAAGATGGCATAGTGAGTAATAGATGATAATGTCATCTAGGAATGGGTAGTTTGTGTTGATATGGTTGTATGTTTCCCATGTTTCACTAGGAGTATTTTTTGGTAGTTTTTATTGTGCTTTTTGGTTGTTTATGGTCTTGTACTTTGGTTTTTTTCCATGATACCATTGGTTGCTTCAATACTTTTTCACATATATTATGGAATATTTTTTTCTAGTTTTTCCCCTTTATATATTTCATGGATCAGGTTTTAGTTTGTGGAATTTTTTCCCTCTAGTTGTTTTTGGGTTCACATGTGCTTGTTTCCAGCCCATAGAGATAAGGAATGGTCTTTTGGTCTTGTCCGAGTTAGGTTTGGAGCCTAGATGTATGGTTTTTTTGATATTTTTTATGACATATATGGTAGGTGAAGTTGATTCAATAAAATTAGGATACCTCTCAAACCATTTTGATAAAGCTTCCCTAAAAATGGAGTTAGAGTTATCATACATGATCTAGAAGGAGAGGTCTTTCCAAGGTGGTTGGATGATAGAAAAAAATTGAGTCCTTTTTAGTGAATAAAAATTATCTATGCAATGACCATTGAACACAAACTCTAAATTATTCTATAATAATTGAGACAATGAAAATATTATCAATGTATTTTTTTAATGAATTTATGGTAAAAACTAGAGTCAAAAATTAAGTAATGCACATCTCGAACACATTTTTGGTATTGTAATAAATAAATAAAATCATGAAATTATTATTTTCTAAATGAGATAACATGTTCCAGAAAACACATGTTAGATGATGAAATAAAATTTTTTACAAGTTTAAAACATATATATTTTGAATAAATTGATGAAGCATAAAAATCAGATTAACCAAACATTCATAAAAATAAAATTCATTAATATTGAAGTATTTTATGAATACATAAAGTAAATGATTTAGGTAATCTTAGGAAATACTAACTATATAACAATTAATGGTATTTAAAGCATTATATATTCAAAATATCATCCTCCCATATGAAAAAAAATACAAAATGGGGATGTAAATATTTTATTTTCTTTCATCTTTATGGGATATATGTGTATAAATATATCAAAAAAATCCAGGAGGAAAATAGTAAAAATACTTCCCTTCCAAAATTTCTATTTTTTGTCCATTAAATGGTAATATAGCATTTTCATTTTTATAAAAATAGTAATGCTTATGTTTAATAATGTATAATATCTATATATTATACACTTGAGTTTAAATTATTTCATTGTTCTTGATAGGAACTAAAATTTCAATATATTTTTGGCATAATTTGAATTTCATTAAGCCATTTACTATAATAAAATAAAAATATTTTCCATACATCCAATTTCTTTTTTAACTTATTTTAATAAAATTATTAGAAAGGTTGAGTTTTAGGGATATTTTTATAACCTTATCATTTTTTCTTCATCTAAGAGAATTATTCTATGTATTCATATGGGTGGGATGATACAAAGGATATCATCTAATTTCTTTCCAATCTGTACTTTCCAATATTTGAAAAGGTAAAAAATTAAGTCATTCTCTAGAGTGGGTTTATTGTAAATAATTTTTGGTAATTGGTTTCCACCCACATGTAACAAATGTTTTAGTTTATAATGTAATTATTTAATTCAACAAATACAGGGTTATGAATAGAATGAAATTATTTTGTGGAAAAAATATCATGTATAGTGTGGGTTTACACAAGATCATAAAAATAGAATATAATGTAACCAAATATAAAATATTATTGAAAACCATATTCATGTATTAATGAGTCCCAAATTCACTAAAAAATTAAAATTTCATTAATTTGATTATTTTTGTGTGGATTGATTTGCGTAAAAATAAGAAAAATAAAATAGGTGGTTGATAATTTATAAAAAAATAAAAAAATAAAATAAAGTTGTAGTTGGGTTTTAACCAGTCCTATCATACATTATAATTTAAACATGTAATTTTTCACATGGGAAGTGTTCCAATTTTATATAATTCAAGGAAAAATCAATATCATTCATTTATTCATCTAAAATTATTTTTTATGGAGGAAAAATTATTCCCCCAAACTATAGAGTATAGTTTCTCTTGTGTCTTATTTTATAAAAACCTTGAACCATAAATCCACCAAATTACTTTTTTCAATGTTATTTAAACCAAATAAAAATAAATTAAAATTAAATTTAAAATAATTTAAGTGACATTAAAAAGGAATAATATAAATAGGAGGGTAAAAACAAAAAAATCCTAAATTATACTACTCATTAACATTCTAAAATACAATTCTAAAAAAACACATACCCCATCACCATAATATACCATGTTCCCTAATAAGAATGAAAAAAATTATAGAACACAATATAATAGATTAAGAACTCAAAATTCAAAATTTTGGTCCTCATATAAGTTCAACGATTTTAATAGTCATTTATGGGAGAGAATACACAATATTATAAAATAAAATAAATCTCAAATATTTTTGTCTATTTTTCCTTCAATTTCAAAATATCATCATTTTATTCCCAAAATTACTGACTTTTTTAATAAATGTGGAGATTCCATTTTATAAGAGGAGTGGATGATTTACTTTGAAATATATCCATTGAATGTTACAACCTGTTTGAAACCTTTTTTGACTTTATCATAGAAGGTGGTCATCTAAGAAGTTGTTGGAATGTGTCTTAACTATTTTACCAAAAATTCAATATCCATTGGATATGCCTAGAAATAGTTATGAATGAATTACTGGTGTAATATTTTCATTCCATTTAATCTCTTCACATTATCATTCCTAAGATACCTTTGTATTTATGTCCTTGAAAATGGGATGTAATTTCTATTTAAGAAAGAATTCCTTAGAATTTTATCTCTCTCAATATAAAATTTTAAATTGGGACCAACAATTCGTACAATATTTGTCCATCATTGAATGTCGTATAAGATATGAACAAATTTCTCATCTTTAATTAATCTTTTCATTTAATCCTCTTATTATTTGACTCAAAAATTAGTAAAATTTAATAAATTGGTTCCCAAAAATAATGTGAATATGTCATCTCACCTTCTTATTACATAACCTTTCATTACATTTTTCAAACAGATGATCTTTAAAGTTTAATGTCCTAGAAATAAGGAATATAATACATGAAAACATATATAAATATTTTAATCCTCTTTAAAATATTTTTTAAAAGTTTTTCCTAAGAACAATTATTGTATCTCATATCTTAGGGACATACATCAATGGAAAGGGTTAGCAGAATCCCCATTAAGGAAAACAAGTGAAACAGTTTACATGTGGACTTGGCTATATCAATAAGAACATGGGGAATGTCATAAAAGTATTATAAAGATTTATATATAAAAATAATACATTGAAATATAACATGAAAATTTGCCTATAACATTTAATAGAGACATTCATAAGAAAATCACGAATGTACATCCCCAAGTTGTTATAAAAATTTCCATAGTTATTCACCAATGTATCAAAAAACATGTAATCTCTAGAGATTAATTTATTTTTCCAATGCATTGGAGGAATACCATGGAACACCCTTAATAGTTAATTATTTTCATGCGATCAACAAAGATAATAATTAAACATTTCATAAATAACCCAAAGAGAATAAAATAAATGTATTTCATTTCAAACTCGTGGCATCTTAAAAAGTGAAAAAAAATATCATTATGTCACTTATAACCCATGGAAAGGGAATGATGATTTTATGTATATCAATTCCAGAATGAAATTTATCATTTTTATGTGTTGATAAATACCCATATAAATTAAATAGGTTGGGGTATTCACAATAATAAAATAAGATAATTTCTTTAGAAAAAGGGAGAGATTTGGAGAGAAACATTCTGCAGCATAGTAGCAATCCAACATAGGTTTTGATTAAATTAAAAAGATAGGGGATAAGTTTATACTATCCATAAATTAATCATAATATAGTATAGTGATAGGGTAAAATTAAAATAAGAATATGGTATGGAAACTTGAATGTTATGCCACATAAAAAATAACTTGTGTAGAAAAATAAGAGAACTTGAGAATTCCTTTACGAAAATTCAGTAGCCTAACAACAATGCTTAAAATCCAGAAAACTAGTTGATGGGAGTGGAAATGGTATCTCATAATTTGAAAATAAAATTTTCAACAATAAGGACATAAAATAACATACCCCAACATAATTAAATGGAAACTAGAAGACATAACATAAAGGATGTCTGGATTAAAAGAGGAGGCTGAAAGGTTCCCTTACCTTGAAGAGTAAATTCAAAAACTCAAAGGTTGGGTCCTTGGGGTGATTCAAGGCACTTTGAAAAGACACATTGGGAGGTAAAAAGGAATTATCTTTGTCTAGGAGTAATTTGGAATGAAATGAACGAAGTAATGGGTTGGTATTTATTGAAAAAGTGAGGAAATATTTTATTAATTTTCAAGGGAAACCTCATTATTGGTATTTTCAAAACCATGGGTTTGCCCATGGTATTTTCTCATGGTTTTAGACACTTGGGAAACCTCATATAATATTTTAATCCAAATATTTTAATGACATTTAAAATCAAATAATACATCATGATTACATCATTAATGATGTCATTAAACACACTGAAACTCAAAACTGTATTTTTACAATTCACCAAAAAACAAAACATTTTATAAAAATCTCATAAATTCACCCTAAACTAATATCGATGTTCTGAATTAAACAATGAACTCCAATTTATGAGAATAATTTTATAAAAAATAGATATTTAATTTTTTAGTAAAATCACTATTTACCATAAAAAATGATAATACTAAACAAATAATTTCTGAAAGAGTTATTTACCCATTCTATTATATCATGTTACCATTAACGATTCATAAAATATATTTATGCATAATTAAGTGAGGTCACTATTACATTAGTCTCATTCTTATTCAGAATGGTAATATTACTGTTCATAATTTATTATTCTCCAATAAACACGTTGGTCTTATTAGTATCTAAATTTCATACTGATCAAAACTGTATAATACCATTTTTTGAAAAAACAATTACGTTATTAATTATTTAAAGTATAAAAAAAAATTTAAAATACTATCTTTTTATATATTCATAAATAATATGAAACTTCTAAAAATTCATCCTATATTTACTTTGACATTTGAAATTCAATAAAAAATACCTTAAGAAGAAATTATAATTTTATTTTTTAAAAAATGATTACAAAAAGTAACTAAGGCCTCATTACATATCCCCTTATAACACCTACATAAAAAATAAGAGTAAGGTCGACAACAGTCATAGATTCTTGGGGTGGATCAGACAACATTACAGAAGTCGTGATTTATATCATCTTGAACTTCTTCCAAGGAAGATTACGTTCAAGCTTAACATATTGTAGCTTAGTTTGGGCTTGATCTATAGCAATGCCCAATGATTCTACCTTTTTCCCAAGCTCCAACATATGGGATTCGTATGGACCGAGTCTACTGTATGAGGCCATCGAGTCTTCTTTCAGCATTAATTATCCATTGTTATGTATATTTTATACAAAAAATATAATGTAAAAAAATTATTATTGTTTCCAATGGTCATATAACGGTCAAAAGTAAATTTTCAATTTTCAATTATATTATATAGTTTTATTGATTATGACACAGTAAAAAATACATTTTTAGTAAACAAAATAATATTCAAAAGTTCTGGTCATTAAATTATTCCCTGCTTAATAAATTTCATCTCTAAAATTTCAAATCATACCCTCTAAAGAGGAAAGTTGTGGATACATCTACCTCATAGATTCATCTGCTTCCCATGTGGCTTCTTCATTATTTTTGATCCTCCACAACACTTTAACAATGTGTGTAGTCTTGTTGTGTAGAACCTTATCTCTATGATCGGAGATCTATGCCAACTTCTTATCAAAAGAGATATCATGTTCCAGTTGTACCACCTCAAGAATTAGTACATGTGAAGGGTTAGTTATGTAATTCCTAAGGGATTTGGGGTCGAAATTGTAAACTAGTGCAAGATTAGGAGGAAGTGCAAGAAGAGAGGCCAGTTCTCCTACACGGTCATCGATTTCATTAGGGCCAATGTACCTAGGGTTGAGCTTACCTTTCATTCAAAACCTCACAAATATCTTCCAAGTTGAGATTAGAAGAAGTACATTTTCACTAACATCAAACATCAAGTCCCTTCGACGGTTTTTGGCATAGCTCTGTTTCTGACTCTGAGTATCCAAAATGTGTTTCTAAATGGAATGAACTTTTTAAGTCATCTCTTGGACTAGATCAGGCCCAAGAATATTTCTCTCATAAACATCATCTTAATAAGTAGGAGTTCTACATCGATTCAGGTATAGATCTTCATAGGGTGACATTTTAATGCTCGAGTGGAAACTATTATTGTAAGAGAACTAAACTAAAGGGAGATATTGGTCTCATCCCTCTTTAAATTTCATTGATCATGTTCTCATCATCTCCTCAAGTGTATTAATAGTCCTTTTAGATTTTCCTTATGTTTTGGGATGATAGGCCACACTAAAATTCAATTTGATATAAAAAGTGTGTTGAAGACTTCTCCAGAATTTTGATTTGAACCTGGGAGCATAATCAGATAGGATATAAAGTTGAACTCCACACAGCCTTACCACTTCCTTAGCTTAAATCCTAGAAAGTTGATCAAGAAGAAAATATTCTTGAATAGAGATAAAATTGAAATTCTTGGTGAGATGGTCCACTATAACCTATATCACATTATTTACATTGGATGTTCTCAGGAGAACAGTTACAAATTGAATTGTGTTATTGTCCATCTTCCATGCTTGTATGGTTAGTGGTTGTAATACCCATTTAAGAAGTTGTTTCTCTACCTTTACATATTAATATTCTGGGAACCATGTAGTTTAGTTAGAAATATATCTTATAATATTATCCCAAAATTAATTATCACGATGTTCCCTATACATTTTCATGTTTCCAGTATGTATAAGAAAAGTATATATATAATCTTCATCCATCAGAACCTTCTTTATTTCTATAACAGATGAAATGCATGGTCCTATATGAAATTTCAGTACACCTTCTTGATCAATAATGAACTGAAGAAACTTCCAATCCATCACATCCTCCAACTTCTTTTGTAACAAAGGATCTTCTTTTTGAGATTTCATGATCTTATCTAGTAATTATGGTTAATTAATCAATTGGGATAGTTTTGATGTTTTCTCTTCCCTTAAAATTCCCATGTTTATCTTTATTAATTAATTCATCAAAGTATCTCTTTTAATCCACATCACGGATAGAATAAGAGTTTATTTCCATAAGTGATATTGTTTTCTCTTATGGGATAATAATTAATTGAATAATCATGGTATTTAATAAGTTCCAACCACCCATCCATCTCATTTTAAATTCCTTTTGGGTTAAAATATACTTCATACTTTGATGGTTTGTGTCTATATTATATTTCTCCCCTTAAAGATAGTGCCTCTATATCTCCAGATAAAAAACAACTGAAGGCAGCTCCAGATCATGTGTAGGATACTTCTTCTCATTACTCTTCAACTATCGAGATGCATAAGCAGCCAACTAGTCATTTATCATGAGGATGAACCCAATCCATTCAAATATGCATCACTAGAAATAACGAATCCTTCTCCACTTGATGGAAGAGTTAATATGCATGTAGTAACCAATCTCATCTTTTGCACTTGGAAACTTTCTCCACACTCCATTGTCCGGATGAACTTGACCCCTTTTCGAGTTAACAAGGTTAATGGATTATAATTCCATGAAAAGTTTTTCAAAAACCTCCAACAATTTTCTAATAATCCAAGTAAACTATGAATCATAGTTATAGTTATAGGATAAGGAAACTCCTCTACAACTGTTGTCTTTGCAGGTTCAATATAGATTCCTTCATTGGATACAATGTTCCCCAAGAAATCTACCTATAGAAACTAAAATTAACATTTGATAAACTTTCCAAAAATCTTCTCCTAACATAGAGTTTCAAAAATAACCCTTAATTGATCCTAATTATCCTTATGAATTTTCAAATATATTAGAATATCATTAATAAAAACTACAACAATGTTATCAAGGTTGTAGTTAATGACTATATTCATAAAATTTATAAAAAAAGATGGTTCATTAGTCAGTCCGAAAGGAATAAAAAACTAATAATTATAATATCTTGTTTGGAACGTGGTTTTTGGAATATCTTCCTTCATCACCCTCAATTGATGATAACCAGATCAAAGATCACTCTTGGAGAATAATTGATCCCCACAAAGTTGGTCAAATAAGTCATCAATTCTTGGAAGAGGATATTTGTTCTTCACTATGATCTCATTTAGTTATATATAATCAATGCATAGCCACATTCATCGATACTTCTTTTTTAAAAATTGAACAGGTTCTCATCAAGGAGACACACTGGGTCGGATAATCCTCTTCTCCAAAATATCATGGATTTGTCCCTTTAATTCCTTCAGCTACAAATTTTACATCTTATATGAGGTCTTTGATATCAGATGATATACAGGTAAGATTTTAGTGGATAACTCTACCTATCTTTATGGGGGTGGTTCAAGAAACTCCTTGGGAAATATATTAATGTATTTATGGATGATGCGGACATTTTCTATCATTATACTATCACTTAATTCTTTTTCATCACTGATAAAATCCATAAATAATGAAAAAGGATGTTCTTATTAATAATGATCAAGTTGATATGTATCTCCTTAGAAGGTAACGGTAGGTTTTCCATTCTATACTAGTGATATTTCCTTGATTCTTCATTTGATATTATCATTATTCTTTGAGATCCAGTCCATCCCTAGAATAATGTTGAATTACAGTGTGGTAATGACTACTATATTTTCAATAATATTTTTCTCACTATATTATATTCTTGAGTTTATAAACACAGATGATTCTTGGATGATCTCACCAAGAGTCTTGATTGATAACTCTACTTTTAGAAATTCAGAGCTTGATTCTAAATTCCTTGCAAAAATGGAGGAAATAAAAGAATTTGTAAAACCAGAATCAATCTAAGTAATTTCTTGCTTTGAGAGACCAAAAAGAGTACATGCCACCACATAATTTAGCACTTAAAAATCATCCATAGTGATATAAAAAGTACACCCTTGCTCCCTTGTCCTATTATGAGGCTAATGATTACTCCCCTCCACTTCCCTTGGATTTGGAGAATGATTTTCAAAGTTCCCAAGATCTACACACTTATAGAATTGGAATTCAGGTAAGGCCTGCACCATCATCTCTTTCTCGTTATTTTTGGTAGTTTTAGAATTCACCTCACTAAGACAATTCTTCACAATGTGGCCATCTATTCCACATTTTTAGTACTTCTTACACAACATTAATCAATTCCCTGAATTCATCGTCCCACATTAATTACACATAGGAGTTTGCACATGATTTCCTTTTATTCCTTGATCAATGTTCCTCCCTAATCTGGGATCTATTTACCTGTTCTTGTCAATGGATTTATGATGCCAATACATCTAACCAAACTCTATTTTGACATTCATATCACTCTAAAAAATCTTCTCATAGCTATCATGGTCTCAGTTGGGTAGATTCTTCCCCATATGAGGTTTTATTCAACCAAATAATCTATCAACCCTCCCATTAGGATCCATGAAAAATATTGAGGTGTAACGAGAACGACTTTTGAGGATCACCTCATAGCTTCTAAAAGATTCATTCTCCTTCTTCTTCAGCTTGAGAAACTCCTTCATTTTTTTCTCATCAAACAAGGGAAATACTTATTGAAGAAGATCCCTTTAAAATATTCCCACTACATAGCTTCAACCTCAAATCATGGAATCTCTTTTTTAATAAATTCACATCACTAATAATCTTCTCCTTCTAAGTGGTAAATGGTTAGGGTGACCTTCTCTTTTTCTTAAAAAGGAGTAAAAAAGTAACATTTAGATCGCGCTGATCAACAGTTCAGTAATCAACGGTTAGGTAGATCTACTAAACATTTTTAGTTTTTGATGCATAAAGGACTCAATAGAATGTTTTTTCTTCCTTTAGAAACTGGTCTTTCAACTTGATTCAATTTATTTCTAATAACCTGGGTTAGTTGGTTCATCCTTCTCAAGAATGTTTCCATTTCGGCTTCTGTCAGAGGTTCGACAGTCCACAGTTCATTGCAGTCACCATTTTCAAGGTTCTTCCTATTTCCTACCATTTTATAAAATAATAAAACCTTAGTGAGAAGCTTATTTCACTCGTTAATCTTTTCATTATAAAGGATTTTATGTCTTAAAACATCATGCTTAAACATATAATTCTTTAACAGAGATTACATTTCTCTGTAAATACTTTATAATGATTCATAAAAAGCTTATGATTAACCAAACATATCTCCTAGGAGTGTCAAAACTAGAAGTGAATCAAGGTCTGTTGTCCGGAAAAAGTTCTTATTTGAGTCTTTCTCAAAGTTGTGTTTTCGTGTTTGAACCGTAGATATATCTTTTCCAGAGCCACATCCACTTCTTCGTTTCTAGATAGGGATTTATTTGTTATAAAACCACTTAATTAATATTTCTCCAAACTATAATGCGATTTTTATATATTTAAAATTTTCTATAGGGTTATTCCAAAAAATTTCATAGTCTAATTTCCACAAATAACTAAACTATTCCTTGATACCAAATATGGAAGCTTTCTTTCTTATTACATACCATTTCATTACATTTTACAAACAAAGGATCATTATATTCTAGTGTCTCAGAAATAAAGTACATAATTGGTAAAATCATATTACAAAAGTTAAATCATCTTAAAATGATTCTTGAAAAGTTAATCCAAAATACAATTACTGCATCTCATAACCTAGGGACATACATCAGAGGAAAGGGTGATCAGAAGGCCTAATAAAGAAAACAAGTGAAACAATTTACAAGTGAACTTGAGCGTTATCAACAATAACAAGGTAAATAACATAAAATATGATAAAGAAGAATATCTTAATTATAATAACTTTAAACATAACTTGAAAATTTGGATACAAAATTTAATTTAATCATTCATAAGCATATAACCAAGTTCCATCACCAAGGTGTTATAAATAATAACAAGGTTATTCACCTGAGTATCATAAAACTTATCATCTTTTGAATTAATTTCTTTACATAATGCATTGAATCAGTATCAGAGAATATGCTTAATATGTATTTCTTTTCATGTGATCCACGTAGATAATGATCATACATTTCATAAATAACCCAAATAGAATAAAAGAAATGGCTTTAATTCCAAAATCATGAAGTTTCAAAAAAATTATTAAAAACAAGATCATTATGTCATTTATAACTCATGGAATTGGAATGAGGGTTTTATGTAGGTCAATTATAGAATAAAAAATATATTTTTTTTACTTATTTACAAATACCCATATAAATTAAATATTTTTGGGTATTTAAAAAAAATAAAATAAGATGATTTCTTGAGAAAAAGAGAGAGATTTTGAGATGAACATTATGCATCATAATGGTTATGCAATTTGGTGTTAGAAAAAATTAAAAAGATAGGGGAAAAGGGTCTCCCATCCATAAATGAATCATTATATTGTATTGGAATAGAATAAAATGTAAATAAGAAAAAGGTATAAAAACTTTAATGTTATACCGCATAAAAGAGAACTTGAATGGAAAAAAAGGGAGAAGCTGAGAATTCCCTAATTAAAATTTGACAGCCTAAAAACGTTTCTTGAAATTTAGAATATAATTTGATGAGAGCGGAAGGTGATTATAGTCATTTGTAAGAAATGGATATAAATAAGGATATATAATAACATACCCCAAAAAAATAAAATGGTAACTTGAATACATAACATAAAGGAAGTCTTGACTAAAAGAGGAGGGTGAAAGGTTCCCTTACATTGAAAAGTAACTTCCAAATCACAATGGTTGGGACCTTGGGGGGCTTGACAGAACATTGGTAGGACTCCCTTGGAGGTAAAAAGTCCAAATATTCATTTAGTAGGAATGTGTAATGAATGTAATTTAGGAATGGGTTGGTATTTTTATCAAATTTGAGAGATTTTTTTATTAATTTCCCAGGGACACCTTATTAGTGGTATTTGTAAAACCATGGGCTTGACTATGGTATTTGCTCATGGTTTTGGCTACTTGGGACACCTCCTATAATATTTTAATCCAAATGAGTTGACCAACATTTTAAATCTCATATTACATCATTAATTATTTCATTAAACTCACCGAAACTCGCAACTATATTTTTACTATTCACCAAAAAACAAAAAAAAAATATTATTTCACCCTAACCTGATATCGATGTTATGAATTCTAAAAATAAACTCAGTTTTATGAAAATAATTTTTTAAATAATAGATATTTAACATTTTAGTCAAATAACTATTTACCTGAAAAAGATACTAATAATTACCTAATAATTTCTAAAATAGTTATTTACTTATTCTATTATATCACATTACAATTAAAATTTCCTAAATTATATTTATTCTTAATTAAGTGAGGTTAAAATTCCATTATTCACATTACTATTCATAAGGGTAATATTACTATTCATAATTTACTATTCATCAAAAAACAAGTTGATCTTATTAAAATCTAAATTTCTTACTAATCACTAATATATATGACCATTTTTTGAAAATCATTTTACATTATTAATTATTTAAAGTATAAAAAATATTTTAATTTATCCATCCATCCAATGGCCCGAAGGCCTTAATTTTTTTTTATTGATTTTTTGATAATCCATTTTTCAAGGGGTGATGTGGAACCCTTACAAGGACCATAGGCATTAGTATTACATGGCCTATAGGCCTTACAGTAATTAAATGCTCGTAGGCTTCAAACATTACATACAACCTAGACATACTACTTGGAACTACTCCTCCCCAGCATCTTCATCATGAAATCAGCTCTCCACCTTCGCATGGCTGTTCGGCTAGGCTATCTCGTGCATGCACAAGCTTGTCCCGATGGCAGGTGACATACCCTCTCATTCTTGTAATCCATGTAGCTTCTGCTGTGGCGAAAGCTTCATTCTCATCCTACTTATAGATATTGTTCCTTGTAGTTTGTCTGGTTTGCATCTACATTTAAGGTGGGCTGAAGGCTTTGGGGTGGCCTGAAGGCCCTATTGACTCGATGGATTGGGTGGCCTGAAGGCATTAAAGGACATAGGGACCAAATTGGTTCCCGAAGGCCCAAATGGTGAAAACATCCCAGATACTACAGTGCCAACCAGTTCCTATTACAGTTCCTACTATAGTACCTTCTATAGTACTGCACAGTTCCCGCTATAGTACCTACTACAGTACTGCACAATTTCCGCTATAGTACCTACTACAGTACTATTGCAGTACTGCATAGGACCAAAAATAAGGTGTGCAATGGTGATTGAATCTTTGGTTGGTTTAGACATCATTTCCTGTGTGGTGATTTCTATTAGTTGAATCTTCTCTTGAGATTGATTAGGGTCAACCTTAACAGGTCGTTTCTTGTCTAGGGCTTTGTCCAGAGATAATCCCACTGATGCTACCTCCTTCCCAAGATCCGAAATATAGGATTCGTACAACCTGAGTCTATTGGATGAGGTCATCGACTCTTCTTTCTGAATTTATTATCCTTTATTATTTATATTTTAAATAAAAATTGTTATGTAAAAAATTTATTATTATTTCTAATGGTCTTATAAAAGAAAAAACCTGATGGTTACATTTCAATTATACCTATATGGTTTTATTGATTATGAAATAGTAAAACATGAATTTTTTGGAAACAAAATATTATTGAAATGTTTTGGTTGTTACAGTCAATCTATAAAAAAATTTGATTAGTGTTGTAAATTATATAAAACATGATTTCTTCAATTGAAAAAACAAAAATAGTGATTTTTCTCTTATAAAATATATTTTTAAATTATCATCAAAAAATATATGTTCAATAAAAAATGATTAAATTATGCGATAATTGACCCTAAAGACATTATAAACTATAATATTAAGAATGAAAATAATGGATAATTTGTTGTGTTATTAGACCTCTATACCTAAGCATTTACATTCTTTTTAAAATATCATATATTTCAATAAAAATCTAAAATTAAATCAAAGGTGAGAAAATTTACAAGATTATTCTCAAAATAATATCTATCGTTTATCATTTATCAAATCAAATTCCTTTAAATTTTTATTCTCTATCATTAAAATTCGTTAAATTTCATTTATTCTCCCATGTATCA
Source organism: Viscum album (assembly GCA_963277665.1). Taxonomy (NCBI): domain Eukaryota; kingdom Viridiplantae; phylum Streptophyta; class Magnoliopsida; order Santalales; family Viscaceae; genus Viscum; species Viscum album. Next base: position 693,935,577 of record OY728157.1, read on the forward strand.
TATCCCTACCCACATCACATGGAATTTATATCACTCGTATCTCAATAGTAAAATATTTTTAAATTTATGTTCTTTAAATTAAATGCAATTTTTATCATAGTTTGGATTAAATATTAATCTCTCCGCCCAATGTTAAAATAATCATATACCAATAATCTAGACATTAAAGGGAGTGTGTTGAGCCCATGGTTAGAGGGTAATCATTTAAAAATTAAGTCTATAAAGAAAGGGATTTTTTTCTTAAATTGAATTACATGACCAATCATTCAAAACATTTTAGATTTATCAATAAAAGTTCCACTTAATTGATTTACCCAATATAAATGGGATTTTCCAAACTAGTCCCCAAAGGAATAAAAAATGAAATACAATAAAATATTATTAATTATAATATATTTTTATTATATGTATTTTATTTTTTGTAGAAAATAAGAATGAAAATGAATGAATTCAATTCACATTAACTCGTGAATTTTTCTTTTCAATGTAGGAATCAATTAAAAAATACATAAAATGAATGATTTAATTCCTATTATCTATTTTCCATTGTCATTATTCTTATTTTTTCTTTTTTTATGGGGAAGTTAAATGAATATACAATGAAATACATTACATGTGGTGATTCTATAAAATAATAACTAAATTCTATATTCCCATAAATGAACAATCATCCCCAAGGTAACAAATAACATAACACTAATCCCCGATACTCATTTTAAAAAATAATAATTCAATGTAAACAAGATTGAGGGTAAGTAGAGAAAACAAGTTTGTAATATAGATAACCTATAATGGTTTTTATGGATTCTTGGGGACTAATAATGGATAATGTAAAGTTAATTCTCAAAGAGTAAAATAAGGGGTTATGCCAATGAAGTATGCCAGTCATTCTAGGTGATGTGGATTTGATTTGACACATGTTTTTTACATCTATTTTTGATAATTGATTCTATTTTTTATGTAAAATTATGATTAAAATTGATAATTATTGAATATTAGAAAATTTATATGTGAAATAGAGATTCTTTGAATATCATGATAGATTTTTGTTTTTTTGGTACATATTTTGGGAAAGGATTATAATTTTTATTATCTTATATTTTATTTTTTTCGTTCCCTAAACAATGAATTAAAGTGACACTAAGGAGGGGGTGAACCTGGGTTTGAACCAATTTAAAACACTCGGTCTTTTTAATGTCTCACATTCCCTAAATGGATCTTGACTTCTCAACCCTATGATTGATTTTTTATGCTCTTTCTACAAGATATAATTTATGTTTCTTGGTCTATTTTAGTGTGTATGCCTAAAATAAACAGAGACATGGGAGGTTGTTTGGTTAGCCATCACTGGGATAAATCTAACTAGTATGCACCAATGTTGTTTCATGAACAAAATCACTATAAAGTTCACATATATTCATAAGAGTTTCAATCAAAGTAACTCCTTACCCAGGCTCACTACCTTAAAATGTTAAGGGATAACTCACTACTTCTAAAGGGTCCCACCCTTTAGCATTACCTTCCTTTGTTTGAAATAGTAGAAATAAATAGTTTCACACCATTTATAGTCATGGATGTACCTTCAATATATTCACTTTCATTGTCCCATTAAGTGTTGATTGGTTTCATTGAATTCTTCTTTCTATTCCTCACAGATTTTTTGTGTTCTCCACTTGAAAACCATTCTTATTATTTTTAGAAAACATTCTAGAATGAAAACATTACAACAAAGTAGTGGAATATACCTTCTTCCTTTGGTATAGTCTTTAATAGCTTCCAGTCTCTTCTTATTATTCTTTCCATTCCTATTTCTAGAACACCATACAAAATAATTTCAATATGGAATAACATGGGGTTTCTCTAATTACACAACCTACTTCCATTCAATATCTCCTCTTGAAAAATAGAGGCCATATAACCCTCAATTAGACTCGTTTCATAAATTTTAAGGGTTAATAAAACAACCCATACCACCCATGAATATTTCTAGGATATTATATAAATCCAATCCGTAAAAATAACTTCTTTCTGATCATTTTCCCTATCTTTTTAGCATGTAAAACATTCATAGTTATTTCACATGTTGATTTTTTGAAATCACCTTTGAATAATACTATAAGCATGCACTAAAACCAAATAAAATTATTATGGAATAACTAAAAAACCATTTAATAATCATCGTAATTAGTTATATTTAATTTTGCATATCTCATGTAAACACATGATACACCACATTGTGGTGAAAAATAATTGATCATTTTACCTCCAACACACTTAGAACTATAACATATTCTCTTGATATTGGCCATTTTAGATTGAATTTATACACATCTTCCATGGCTTCCACCATGGCATGGTATAATGTTTTTCCATGTTTTGAATCCAAAACACTAATCATAATTGTGTGGTCATATTATTATGCCCGCGTTGAATAGGAAGACCACTATTGACCACAACCTCCTTCAAACTCCACCATGACCATTATAGGATTCCTCATGTTTCATTGTGGTAATACTATTCCACCATTAAAAAATCTATAGTGTAGTACTCATTATAATGATTGTGTTGACCACATTGAATTTTAGCTATTTAATCCAAAACATTCTCTTTATCATCGTGACTCCTCTATGGTGTGGCACCATTTATTTTCTCTTTTTTCACCCAATATACCATGTTTCATGGAATAAATATCATTATGCTTTCTGTTTTGAAACACCACGTATTCGACACAATATCCACTAACCAAAAATACCCCTAGTTTCACTGTTCCCATATTGGTATTGATTATGTTTTATGGGAGAACTAGAAATTTACAACAGGGACTAACACGATATGATAATTTCAAATCATCCTATGTTGGTAAATATCCTTCTTCATCATAACATTTTTTTGTACATTGGTTGATATTTAAAGCTATTTTCAAACTACATTGTGGATGAAACCATAGGGTGGACTTCTTTTTTGGTCAAGTTTCACTATTTTGTAAGTCTGTTCCATACTTTTCACTTCTAGATTGCATCTAGACTACCTTCATTTGTATAGATAATGTATATAATAAAAAAACATTAATATTTCTTATCAATAAATATAATCATCAAGAAATCAATTTCTTTGATAAAAATCCCTAAATCATCCCATTGATCTTCTTCTTTATCATCATGTTCATAATAATTATGGTAAATATCTTTATTGTCAACAAATATAATAGATTATATTATGATTCCTAACAATCTACCCCTTTGTATTTTGATGAAAATATCCAACACTTCTAATTCTAATAAATCTTAGTCCATCTTATTGAAAATAAAATACCAATGGAACATACTCTTCCATCATATATGGGGATAATTCTTTGAAGATTCATATTCTATTTGAATGGGATCAACTCTTTTTAATTTCAAACCATTCTCCCCTTAATGTGTGGGAACAAACTCTATGATATTTCAACTCTCCCATAGTATTCAACTTTTAAGAGAGAATCCACATGGGTTTCGACTCCCCCAATGTGTATAGGGAGGACTTCCTCATTTTATTTATTCTCTTCATGATTCTAGATATCTTTATCCTTTGTCATCAACCACATGTTTATTAGACAAATCCATTCAAATATAATGAATACAATTTTTTATTCTAATGTCTGACTATAGAAATATCACAATATCTAATTTCTATAATAGAATCAATTATTAATAGATCCATTAATCGAGAAAACCAAATATATAATTTATACTCTAAAAAAATCCACTAATCCAACTAATCCTAATATCTATTTATGAACTCAGTGTCTTGAAAGACATCCTAAAACATTTTGTTATCACTCCTAAAAAACAATTAAATCTCAAGAATATTTTTCTATTTCAATTATCAAAAATAATCTATGATATCCAAAACACATTCGCACAAAACCATTAGTCGTTAAATAATAAAACACTTGGTAGTGAATATCATGCCACATGTTATAACTGATACCAGTCGGCAAATACACATTAATAATAATTGAAACCATTCTATTAAAACACTACCCAGGTATATCCAAATTATATATAAAGATAATAAGACATTTAATTTTGATGACCACTCTCCCTAAGACAATATATTTTTCCACATATTTTTTATGATCCAATTTGCGACACCACTTAATGTAATCACTATTATATATCACTAGTATTTTGATGTCATGGAGAAAAAAACATTAGATTATACAGACAACTAAACCACATTTTAGATATATAGAAACCTGTGAATGTCACAACTCGTTCTCGGGGCCCGTGTCGTTACTACCCCAAGCCTGCCTTCCGTAGGCCAGGGGCTGGCGACTAGCACCAAAGGAGAAAATCATGATAAAATTGAAGTCATTGCCTTTGTAGAAGAAAACAAACTCAATAGAGTACGCAAGATGAAGTAAACACTAAGTTAACTGAGTACAAAAGTAAGTGTTGGAAAGTAAATGGGCCAGTACACAAACCCAATTGAAAGTACTGTACAACTGAGAAAAGTAAAGTACAACAGGTGAAAAGTAAAGCAGCAACCACCAAGACGTCCTCTGGAAACCCCGCCTGAAGGGTGGGTACAAATGGTCTCCATAGCTCCTCGAATCCTTATGTATGCTCCGTGTACGTCCCGCCTGATAGACCACCTCTGGATACCATCCCGCTCCTCAAGCCTCAACCATGATCAGCGCTGTCCATCATCTGCAACCAACACCACATAGTGCGGGCATAGCCCGTTCAGGGGTGATTATACAATACTCTGTAGGGACCTTGAGACCCCCGAAGGTCTCCCAGAATCCACAAAAATTAAACCCCAAAGGAAATATACAAACATGAAGTATCAACCAACTCTACTTAGGTATATACCCATACATATACCTAAGTCATCAATTCCAGTTTGGATCCAACTCAGGAGCCCAAGTACAACCCAGTCCACACAGGAAAGCACAACCCAATCCACATAGGAATGTAAGTCAATCACATCGATAATAATGACTGAAAATCAAGACTCACCTCACATAGGTATACTACTCATTAAGAGGGGTGGAGATGATAGGTGTAGCCTCTGAATCATCTCCCCTACCAAACCCACGTAGGATCCAAGTATAGAAGTCGTCGCTGCCGAACCCACATAGGATCCAAGTACAGAAGTCATCGCTGCCGAACCCACATAGGATCCATGTACAGTAACTATTGTTGCTGAACCCACATAGGATCCAAGTGCAGAAGTCATTGCTGCCAAACCCACGTAGGATCCAAGTACAGTCGTTATCGTCGTCGTAGTCGCATCCATCTCTAGGGTTCCCACACACAGCATGCTCGATTCCGGGAGGGTCCGCTCCACGAGCCAAGGGGGTCGATATAACAACTATCACTAAGTCTATATTTGATGTATCCCAAAGTTCTGTCTCTTCAAAAGGAACTCAATACGACAGACGGTGCGTCAAACAGACGCCTGGTCTGAGAGATATTGGATTTTCTGTTCCGGGGGCCCGGTAGGAAATACACTCGTTCCAAACCTATACGTCTTCCAAATCTTTCCAAAACTCACTTAGTGTATCACAAAAGGACCATCTCATCGAAAGAGTCCTAGTTCCGTAGACGGTGCGTCGATTGGACACGCGGTCTTTAAGTTATTCACGTTTAAGTGAATAACGGGCCTGGACCATTTAGCCTAGTGGGTCAACGGGTCAGTTGACCTAGTCCGATGGGTCTGACCCAACAGGGGTGTTGGACTAGTCCAAATAATATTCTCTACTCTGCCCGAAAAGTCGCAGCCCCGCACGAAGTGGCACGGCATGACACGAAGTGGCGCGGCCCGGCCCGGCAGGGCGTGCCCCGGCCCTGCCCGGTGCGGCTCAGCTCTGCCCGGTGTGGCCTGGCTCAGCCAGCCCGGCGTGGCCAGGTTGGGTGCACGGCCCAGCTCGCTCCGCCAGCTGTCCGAGTGACTCAGCTGAAGCCGAAAGGGCTCCAAGGGGGGCAGTCTTCTGCACCGGCGACACTAGGCGGTGCCACCCTTTCCCAAACCGACCGGTTAGGCCGGCCGGTCCTCAAGTGCATGTGGCCCCCCATGGCAGGCCATGGATTCTTTAGTGTGGAGCCCTCCTAGTGCCATGGTCCGACTCCGCCCGACCGTTCCTCTAGCGTGATGCCCTCCCAGTGCCATGACTCCTCTTCTCCCGGCCAGCCATCGGGCCGACCGGTTTTTCCGCCGAAGACGCCCATGTAGTGGGCTGCGGTTCTTTCGACACAACTAGTGCGACAGAACCGGTTCCCTTCACCTCATTCCCAGCATGGCGTGATGGCTTCGAGCTCTCTCCGCCATCAATTGTCAATTCTATGATAATAAACGAGAACAACAGAGGGTTGTCGGGCCGTGTTTATTCGGCCCGCACACTCCACATAAAACGATAGCAATCGGCCATATTCAACAACGATTTCCAACATGAATGGGGTATGTAAAAATACACTTTCATGAAGAAACCCCTACTTCCAAAATGATTTTGCGGTTGTCAAGCATCGTGGATGAAGGCGTCGTTTCCATCGTCGTCGGTGTGTACATGAGGAAGTGATGTCTCCTCTTTTATCACGGAGAGGAGAGTAGAAGACTTTCCATCGCTAGCGAGTTCCCACGTCAGTGTCTCCTTCCTTGCCGCGGAGGAAGAAGAGGATGGAGAAACCAGGGTCGTCGAGCGATGTTCTTCATTGTAGATTTGGCATTATTCATTGAGGTTTATGTTCTTCAATAGAGTTCTCCCAATTCCTCTTCACACAATAATTCTAACCGAAATAAAATAAAGCTTCTCCTTATTTTATTTTATTTTTCCATGCGTTCAAAATTTATAACTCATACATAAAATTCATTTAATTGATGTGGTTCAATTAATTAAGTAAGTGCGTGTTGGAAAGAATTAAATTGGGAGAGTGGGGAGAGGTAGTGTTACTCAATTAAATTCAAGTGGGTTGCCAACATTAAACCAAGATGTTTAATGGGGGGGTTTAAGGAGTTTAGAGAATGTGAAGGGTTGGTGCTCGTGTGGGCCCCACCTCACATTTATCCTAACATGGGTAGTTAGGATGAGGTGGGTCCCACCATAACTCCCCAGGTATGTTAAAACCACCTTAGATAAAAGAATAAAATTTTCCCACAATTTTATTCACTTCTCATTTAATCCACATTTTTTTAACATATCCTCCTGAGCAAATGCATATTCGGTAAAGGTCCTCTTAAGAAATTACCGTTGCCGCGATTTCATCGGTGCCATCGAATTTCAATTCCGAGCACTGGTTAAAAAGATAGAAAAACCCACTCATTTGTTCATTGAACATACCCGAGCTAAACATCAGAAAATTATTCCGGGCACACCGGGCCTCAGAATCAGGTTCCATCTGAAATTGCGTACTCGTAAAATCAAAAATACTTTAAGGAAAAAATTTCCTTGAAATTTTACGGGTCTTTACATTACTCTCACCTTAGGGATTTACATCCCCGTAAATCAGCATCATAAACTAGGAAAATAAAAGAGGGTATTGTGCACGCATCAGAGACTCCCACTCCCATGTGCTCTTCTAGAGGTTCTTGTGCTGCCAATGAATGTGTACCAGAGGAATCGACTGTCCATGTAGGACTCGATCCTTTCGATCCTCGATCTCCACCGGGACCTCCACAAAATTTACCCCATTATTGATGTATATCTCCCCATGATCAATGACATACATCGGGTCATGCACGTATCTCCTCAACTGAGATATGTGGAAGACGTCGTGCACCCGGTGCAACTGAGGTGGAAGGGCCAGCTGATAAGCCACCTCATCTATCCTGTTGAGAACCTAGAATGGTCCGATGAAGTGAAGAGATAAATTTCCACCCTGGGAAAATCTCTGTAATCCACGTCAAGGTGAGACCCATAAGAAAACGTGGTCGCCATCCTCGAACTCCAGTGGTCTCCGCCTCCTATCATCATAGGACATCTGTCTGCTCTGTGCAGTCCTCATCCTTTCTTGGATGATTTTCACCTTATCTGTCATAGCCTAAACCATCTCTGGTTCTACGAGTGCTGACTCCCCAGGGTCAGTCTAGCACATAGGTGATCTGCAAGGTCGGTCGTACAATGCCTCGTATGGGGACATCCCGATGGTGGAGTAGTATCTATTGTTGTATGCGAACTCCACCAAGGGTAGGTGATCCTCCCAGCTTCGACCAAAGTCAAGGACACATGCACGGAGAATGTACTCGAGAGTCTGAATGGTCCTCTCTATCTGGAAATCTGTATGAGGATGAAAGGCGGTGCTCAAGCGTAGATGTGTCCAAAATTCCTCCTGCAACCCCTTCCAAATCCAGGAAGTAAAGAGAGCATCTAGATCGCAGACAATAAACGATGGCACACCATGAAGCCGTATGATCTCTTGAACATATAGGCATCCCAAGCTCTCCACTGAGCCCTACTCATTGATAGGTAGAAACTGGGTGACTTGGTGAGTCGGTTGAAAATCACCCATATAGAGTCGTGTACTCTAGAAGTACGAGGGAGCCCCATCATGAAATCCATGGATATCCCATCCCACTTCCACACCGGGACCTCTAAGGGTTTTACCAAGCCCGCTGGTACCTGGTGCTCTGCCCTCACCTGCTGGAAGGTGAGGCATCGTGAAACGAACTATGCCACAACCTTCTTCATACCCGACCACCAGTGCTGTCGTCTGATATCCGGGTACATCTTCGCTACTCCAAGATGTACCGCCAAAGGGGAAGTGTGAAACTCCCTCAGGATCTCCTCTTGTAATGAAACGGGTACCACGGTATGTCCCCTAAAGGGGATGACGTGCTCTCCTCCTACAGAAAATTTATCAGGTGCTTAACTTGTGGATATATGTGCATGTCACGTCTCACAGTCATCATCCCCACGGTGTGCCTCTCTGACCCACTGAAGTAGTGGATGAGTGGATGTGAGTGACTCTAGAAAGGCTGCTCCATCTCTATCCACGAAGGATATCTACAATGCAGCTAGTTTCTCTATTGCGTCTCCAAGTAGCTGAATGCCCGATATCCGACTGTGAGCATCAGCTACCACGTTCCCCTTCACATGAGTAAAGACTATCTCAAAGTCATAGTCCTGGAGGAACTCAAGCCATCACCACTGTCTGAGGTTCAGGTCCTTCTGCGAGAAGATGTACATGAGACTCTGGTGTTTAGAGTAAACTGTAAAGCACTGGCCCATTAGATAGTGCCGCCACGTCTTCAAGGCGAAGACCTCTACTGCTAACTCCAGGTCATGGGTAGTGTAATTATGCTCGTACTACCTCAACTATCATGAACCATAAGCGATCATCACCCTCTCCTGCATCATGACACACCCAAGTCTGGTCCCTGATGCATCACAGTATACTACGTACCCTACGCCCTCCTCTGGTAGCCTCAAGATGGGTGCACTGGTCAATCTCTGTCTCAGCTCCTGAAAGATCTTCTGACATCTATCTGGCCACACGAAGGGTTTCCCCTTCTTCGTCAAAGCTTAAAGTGGTGTTGTAACTCTGGAGAAGTCTAGAAAAAATCTCTAGTACCCAGCCATACCTAGGAAACTCCGTACCGCTTTCACACTCCTGGGTGACTCCCAAGAAAGTACTACCTCGATCTTCGTAGGATCCACCACAACTCCCACCTCAGAGATGATGTGCCCCAAGAAGTGGGCCTCTCGAATCCAGAACTAAAAATTCAAGAGATTTCCATAAAGCTAGTGATCTCAGAGTGTTTCCAGTAAAACCTGTAATTGGTGGGTGTGCTCCTCCTCAGTAGTCGTGTAAATCAGTATGTCGTCAATGAAGACTATGACAAATCGATCGAGGTAAGGCTGGAAGATCCTGGTCATGAGACTCATGAACACTGCTGGAGCATTGGTTACACCAAAAGGAAAAACCAAGAACTCATAGTGGCCATACTGACACCTGAAGGTCGTCTTCTACACATCCATGTCTCGAACTCTAAGATGATGATAGCCTGACCTGAGGTCTATTTTGAGAACCATCGTGCTCCCTTAAGCTGATCAAATAGGTCGTCAATCCTCGGGAGTGGATATTTGTTCTTTAAGGTCACCTGATTCAGGTGACAGTAGTGGGCACATAGTCGTAAGATCGCATCCACCTTCTTGGCGAATAAAATCGGAGAAGCCCAGGGTGAAACACTAGGTCAGATGAATCCCTTGCCCTACAAGTCCTCCTGCTGTACCTGTAGCTCACGAAGCTGAGCGAGAGACATCCGATATGCTGGAGTAGATATCAGGGCTGTCCTAGGGTACATTTCAATGTAGAAATCTACCTATCGGTGAGGAGGTAATCCTGGAATGTCTTCAAGAAAAACATCTGCATACTGATCCACCTCAACAGGAAAACCCGGACCCCGCACATCAACCGCTCCGAGGATGAGACTAGCCAACTAATGTGTGATCGGATGCCCTCTCCTCTGTGTAAGTCTATACTGCACTGCAAAGGCTCTCTTCTCACCAGTGAAGGTGAACCTACTCCCATCTATGTGGACACACTGCACTTTGCACCTAATACAGTCGATCTTAGCATGGAAGATAGATAACCAATCCATGCCCAAGATGACATCGTAAGGCCTCGACGCTGCTTCAAGAAGATCCCAGCCGGACTCTCACCTCCTATAGTAATCTCATACTGTCGGCACCAATGTGTAATCGTCATGTCTACTCTCGTAGGAGTCTCTAGCCGTAAGGATCGAGCCAATGGATCTGTCAGAATATCCGAGCTCTCAACAAGGGCAGTGGCAATAAAATAATGACTTGATCCTGTGTCTAAAAGAACTTCAGAAAGGTTGTAATAGACACAGATAGTACCTCGAATCATCTCAGGTGCACCATGGTCATATGCCTCCACTCCCTGAAGTTGAGCCTGCCTCTGTCCGCCAGCTCCCTATGGTCGGGGTGGACCTTCTGTTGGTGGTGGTAGTAGAGCCTCAAAGCGTCTCCCACCACCCACTGCTTGGCCAGCTCCTCTGCCTCATCCTCATACTCCCAGAGGACCACCACAGTCGAACCTCTTCCCTTTCTTGGGTGGTCCCTCAACTGTCTACTGCTCCTATACATGGCGGTTCGGGCAGTCACAAGACCTGTTCCCCTGCCCGCCGCATGCATAGCACTGCCTGCCTCTCATATGACTGGCTCTGTTACATGTGCCCCGCACCTCCGAACTAGTATCCTGAGGTCGCCCACCTAATAGCCTGGTCCGCTTGGACCTCTGTGACATCTGTCTACTGCCGGGTGTAGAAGACTCTGCTGCGTTTCTCCCTACGGTAGGCCTCGCTGTTGGCGTAGGCTCAGCAAGGAAGCTCTTCACAAGTAGGGCTCGCTCCAGTACTCTTGCCTGTGTCGGAATACTGAGGGAGATCATTGAAGCCCCGATCTCATGCCTTAGTCCCTGCTCGAAGATCCAGGCCTGGAAGAATGGGTCCCATACCATGTCCGTGGAGTAGCGCGAGAGGTCAGTAAACCTCACTGAGTACTGGGCTACTCTCATACTGCCATGTCGCAGCTGTAGAAACTCCTGTATGCGCACTGCACGGAGGGTGTCTAGAAGGAACTCTGAGCGGAAGAGACTCTTGAAGTCTGTCCATAGAAACGATGCCTCGTCGTGAACCTATAGCATCAAGCTCCACCATCTACCTACTGTTGCGTACAAGAGACTCGCTGCAAGGATCACCATGAGGTCAGCTGGTGTCCCTAAAAATCTGAAGACTCAAACTATGGCCTCCATCCAATCCTTGGCTTCCTGAGGGTCCGTCTCTCCGCGAAACCTGGGCGGCCTCTGACTCTGAAACTCATGAAGCCCACTCAGGCAGCGTGCACTCTCTGCTGCTGGGGCTGGTGGTATCGGTGGCCTAGCAGGTAGTGATACCATTGGTGCCTCCGATATAATGGGGCCTTGTACCGAGGCCTCGTCGCTCGGTGGGCTGCCATCTCGCACAAATCTTGGAACCCTAGCAAGCTGCCATTGTGGGGCCATCCTGAAAAGAAACAGGTGTGCCATGGTTAATAAAGTATACCTGGTGAGATAACACAAATTAATCACAAATAAAACTTTTGAAACACACATGCAATCATTATTTACGAGCACTGAATTAGAAATCAGAAGTTAGGGTCCTGGTGTATGGATACGTCGGCCGCCGGACCAACACTGGACTCCCTAGACTGATAACCACACTCAATACCCTTAACACTATTGTTTCAAAGGAAGAAATTATCAGAGTCCAAAGTTCTGCGGTAGAACCGACTCATTTGATACCAATTTTTCATGACCCGTCCTCGGGGCCCGTTCCGTGACTACCCCAAGCCCGCCTTCCATAGGCCAGGGGCTGGAGACTAGCACCAAAGGCGAAAATCCAGATAAAAGGGAAGGCATTTCCTTTATATAAGAAGACAAACAAAATAGAGTATGCAAGCTGAAGTAAAAATTAAGTAAACTGAGTACAAAAGTAAGTGCTGGAAAGTAAATGGGCCAGTATACAAACCCAACTGAAAGTACAGTACAACTGAGAAAAGTAAAGTACACCAACTAAAAAGTAAAGCAGCAACTACCGAGATATCCTCCGGAAACCCCACCTGAAGGGTGCGTACAGATGGTCTCCTCAAATCCTCAAATCCTTCTGTATGCTTTGTGTACATTCCGCTAGATAGTCCACCTCCGGATACCATCCCGCTCCTCAATCCTCAAAAACAATCCGCGCTGTGTGTTGTCTGCAACCAACACCACCTAGTGCTAGCATAGCTCGTGCAGGGGTGAGTATATAATACTCAGTAGGGTCCCCGAGACCCCTGAAGGTCTCCCAGAATCCACAAAGGATAAACCAAAAAGGAAATATACAAACATGAAGTATCAACCAACTCTAATTAGGTATATTCCCATACATATACCTAAGTCATCAATTCCAATTTGGCTCCAACTCACGAGCCCAAGTACAACCCAGTCCACATAGGAAAGCACAACCCTATCCACAGAGGAAATTAAGTCAATCACATCGATGATAATGACTGAAAATCAAGACTCAGATCCCACAGGTATACTACTCACGATGAGGGGTGGAGGTGATATGTGTAGCCTCTGACTCATCTCCCCTGTCGAACCCACGTAGGATCCAAGTACAAAAGTCGTCGCTGCCAAACCGACGTAGGATCCAAGTACAGAAGTCGTCATTGCCGAACCCACGTAGGATCCAAGTATAGTAACCATCGCTACCGAACCCACGTAGGATCCAAGTACATTCGTCATCGCCACCGAACCCACATAGGATCCAAGTACAGTCATCTTCATCATTGCAGTCGCAGCCAGCTCTAGGGTTCCCGCACACATCACGCTCAATTCCGGGAGGGTCTGCTCCATGAACCAAGGAGTTCAATACATCAAAATTCATGAAGTCCAGAGTTGATGTATCCCAAAGTTTCATCTCATAAAAAGGAGATCAACGCGACAGATGATGCGTCAAATGGACGCCCAATCTGAAAGATATTGGCTTTTCCGTTCTAGGGACCCGGTTGGAAATATGCTCGTTCCAAACCCGGCCATTTACCAAAGCTGTTCAAAACACACATAGAGTATCAGAAAAGGACCGTCTCATCGAATTAGTCCCAATTCCGTAGATGGAACGTCGATCAGACACGTGGTCCTTAAGTTATTCACATTTAAGTGAATAACGGGCCCAGCCCGTTTATCCCAGTGGGCCGACGGGTCGGGTTGACCTAGTCTGATGGGTCCGACCCAGCAGGGGGTCGGACTGGTCAAAAGAATATTCTCTACTCGGCCTGAAGGGACACATCCCGGCACGAAGTGGCACCGCCTGACCTGAAGTGGCGCAGCACAGCCCGAAGTGGCGCGGCCGGCCACGGCGGGGTGCGGCCCGGCCCGGTGGGGCGCGGCCTCGCCCGACCTAGCGTGGCCCGGCTCGGCCCAACCCGGCGCGACTTGGCCTTGTCTGGCATGGCCCGGTTGGCTTGGACGGCTAGCCGAGCGGGCTCTGGGGGGGCGGCCACCCCGGTCTTCTACACCGGCGGCGCCATCCTTTCCCAAGTCTGCCAGCTAGGCCTATCGCCCCTCTGGCGCAAGCAGGCCCCATGACGGGCCACGAATTCTTTAGCGTGGCGCCCTCCTGCCGTCGTGGCTCCTCTACGCCCAGCCGGCCAACAGGCCAGCCAGTTCTTCTACTGAAGAGGCCCTTGTAGCGGGTCGTGATTCTTTCTGCACAACCGGTGCGACGGCGCCGGTTCCCTTCACCTCATTCCCGGTACGACATTATGTCATCGTCCTCCCTCCCCCATCAATTGTCAATTCGAAGATAATAAACGAGAACACTAGAGGGTTTTCGATCCGTGTTCGTTGGGCCCACACCCTTTACGTAAAATGATAGAAATCGGCCATATTCAACAACGATTTCCAACAAGAAAGGAGTACATAAACATCCAGTTTCATGAATAAACCCCTACCTCGAAAAGGAGTTCGCGGTTTTCAAGCGTCGTGGATAACGGCGTCATTTCCGTCGCCGTTATTGTGCACCCGAGGAATTGATGTCTCCTCTTTTATCACGGAGAGGAGAATAGAAGACGTATTGTCGCTAACGAGTTCCTGTGTCAATGTCTCCTCCCTTTCCAAGGAGGTTGAAGATGATTGAGAAACCAGGGTCGCCAAGAGATGTTATTTGTTGGAGAGTTGGTGTTCTTCATTGAGGATTAAGTTCTTAAAAAAAACTAGAGTTCTCCCAATTCCTCCTCACACAACAATTCTAACCAAAATAAAATAAGGCTTCTCCTTATTTTATTTTATTTTCCCATGCATTCAAAATTTAGAATTCAAACACTCAATTAATTTAATTGATGAGGTTCAATTAATTAATTAAGTGTGTGTTGGAAAGAATTAAAGTGGGAGAGTGGGGAGAGGTAGAGTTACTCAATTAAATTCAAGGGGGTTTCCAAAATTAAACAAAGAAGTTTAAAGGGGGGGAGGGTTTAATGAGTTTAGAGAATGTGAAGGGTTGGGTCTCTTGTGGACCCCACCTCACATTTATCCTCACATGGGTAGTTAGGATGCTAGTGGTTCCCACCCTAACTCCCTCATGTAGTATAAAACAACCTTAGATAAAATAATAAAATTGTCCCACAATATTATTCACTTCTCATTTAATCCACATTTTATTAACATATCCTCCCGAGAAAACGCATCTTTGGAAAAGGTCCCCTTAATAAATTACTGGTGATGTAGTTTCATCGATGCCCTCAGATTTCAATTCCGAGCACCGGTTCAAAAGATAGAAAAACTCGCTTGTTCGTTCACTGAACGTACCTGAGCTAAACTTCAGAGAATTATTCTGGGCACACCGGGCCTCAGAATCAGGTTCTGTCAAAAATTTCTTACTTGTAAAATCCTAATGAATTTAAGAAAAAAATTCCTTGAAATTTTACAGGTCTTTACAGTGAACGTCAAAAAAATATTATACAAAACCCATTAGATTTTATGTTTAGTATACTTAAACCACTTTATTTTTTTGATTAATAAGATCTTCCTTCATCTCTTGTCACATGTTATTTTTAATCAAAATCACCACTTTGATTCTATCTCCCACTAAATTATGAAACTCTTTATAAATTTTTAAAAATAATAAAGCATATAATTATAAGGTTAACTAAAACATCCTCAATTATTGGAATGGTTCTGGTCATGAGGGTCAACCATTTTACTTCCATCATTCCTTTTACCAATTTTATCAATTAGTAAAATAAATACAGAATTTATCTTATCTCTTTGCCAATATTTGAATCTTATCTTTTTAACCTCCTTCCAAATGATCACCTTTGTGTGATACCACATACACACTTCTCTCCATGGTTTGAGAATTACCATCTTTCCTTGGCTTGTGATTTTCCACAATTTTGGAATCAATCACACTTTAACAAATAACTTCTTGAGTTATATTAGTAGAGGATCTCACATTTGTATTTCTCTTCAATTTCATCTTTATATTTTTCATCTTTCTGATTTTTGTGGAAAAAAATTGAAAAATCTATTCCTTGTATACCAAGAGTTCTTTCATATAATACTTCTTCATTGGTGGATTATACATTACTTTTTCTTCCACCTTTATAATAAATAAAACTACCTATTTATTTCACTTCTATATTTTATTTATCAAATTTCTATAGAGCTAGTGTGAGTATCCTTATTTTTGTTATTGATACACCCCTCATTGGGGCCCTTTATCATTCTCCAAAATATTTATCATATTATAAAGATTAATAGTCCCTATTATTGGATAATAATACCATATATAAGTAACATGATTGAATTTTACTCATATAGATTTATTACCCTTCCACACATCCTTCCAACTAAAGTACCTTCTGATGTGACTGAGGTTATAAAAAATAAATCATTTACCCTAATTCGCATACCTCATGTGGGATACCCTTGTTTCACATATTGGAAACTCAAGATTTCTCCTCTCATATTTATACTTTTTGTCTTCAAAACACCTACCCATGAGGTGAAAAATACATCCATAGTAGAATCATTTTTTGTGACACTTTATTTTTTACATACCCTCATGCATGGTACATCTATTTTCTTTCAAATTTAAAATTTGTAATTATTTTACATGTTCATGGTTTCCTATTATTTTCGTTAAAAGTCTTTATCTTCTCCTTAATTCCATTTATTTACCCATCATTACACTTTAGTTTAGGAGAAATATCTTATAACCATTAATAATCATTCATAGTTGTCTTCTTCTTTCTTCATGTTAGTTATTTAGAAGAATGATTACTTTCTTCAATCCCTTTTATGTGTCCATATTCTATGAACATTTTTGAGAAATTTCCTCAATCAGGTTCTCTTATTAATTAATATTTTTTCCAATTTTCATTATAATTAAATTTAGATAGACTTATTATTTAATTATGAATTTATTTTCTAAGGTCTAGTCAACAATAATTTCTTAATAAACATCACAAAAGAACTAACATTTTTAATATTCTATTGTTGAATTGGTATCTCCTATTGGTCATTGTACAAATACCTCTTTGATTGGAAACGTGATTTTGTTTCCACTTATTAATCACATATTATTTTGATCTCTTAAATGGAGTATAAAATTCAAAACATTTTCTCCAAATCAATGTTAGAATCATATATGACATTAAATTCCTTATTTTTTACCTATTTATGAAAATTCTTTCTTGAGATAACCATAATATTCTTCATTTCTTTCTACATGATATACACTTCATCATATTTTCCATTGAGTTCTTATAATTTCTCCCTAATATCGTTAGATAAATTTCCATTTGAAACATCTTTATAGATGTATTCCCTATGAACTCCCTTTATTGAAATTTTTTTGAAGAAAAAAATATAAATTTTTCATTGATCTGTCACAAAGATAATTCCATGTTATCTTAATAAAATAATTTCATCCTCTATAACTTCTCAAGAAACTCCAATAGAATCTTCCTTAAAAGAAATAAACTCAATTTTCCATTCTTCTATGTTATTCCAACCAAACACTAGAGCCTTCAAAAGGGATATCATTTATTTCACAATAATATTTGTCGATTCAAATAAATTAAAAATCAAAAAACATAGTAACCTTTACACTTATACCACATTACCCTAACTATTCTATGAATTATCTATAATCTCCTTCAGTTTCACCAAGATCATTTCCATAATTACACCCCCCCCCCCCCCCCCAAATGATATATAAAGATTCCCTCGATCAACCACATTAACCATTTAGTGAAGTATTTTTTTTCTCTATCCTAAAACCATATCCTTTAATAGGATCTCCTTATGTTCATTTTTTCAATCACACCTCCATCGCACTGTTTCAATAAACAGGATTTAGTACATGTTTTTTTAGTATTTATAATTATTAACCATTTATTTCCCCAAAACCATATTGGATTTTACATTTATTTCAAAGGTACTATAGAATACTAGCACGGGGCCACCAGGGTGTGATATCATAGATTTATTTCATCTTGGAAAACAATAATTTCTATAATGGAACAATTTATTCAATGGTTCCCTTAGAAATATTCTTTTCAACCATCATCAAATCTGCAACCATTGGGTGGTATTTTTTGGTTGTTTTTATCTCAATCTTGAATAATTACAACAGAATCTATATTTAATATTATTTATATGGTTTTAACATGTCCTATATATCAAAATATTATCCACTTTGGCTCAATACCTCCTAACTTTGTTATTCAACAATACTGGATACCCATTGGGGGATCACTACCACCTTACATTGAAAAGTCCTTTTGATATGGGGTAAAACTAATATGACTTATAATTTATGAAAACCACTCCATAACATTCCATGTAGGACTTGGGGTGTGACATCAGGACATTCTATTGGCCAGATCACATGAGTAAAGAAGTGAGACTCGTGTCATGAATCCTTAGTGGATGTGAAGCATCTTTTCATGACTAATAAAGGATAAAATATTTTAGATTATTTTAGTGATATTTTAATTAAAATGTTTTAAATCTAATTCACATTTAGGAATATATTTTATTATGTTTAATTTTTATATTTTTAATATTCATTGATGTATAATATTATAATTATTGAATAGATGTTTGAAAATTCCATGAAAAAATACAAACATCCCATTATTATTTGACTTCTAAATATTCTAGTATAACCATAAATTCTACAATATTGTTATCCATAACTATAGTAAATTTCACAATGAAAAAGATAATTCTCATCCCAAAATAATTTTAATCCTATCCCATATTATTTTTGAGAAATAATGTATGAATTTTCTTATAACGTAAGACCTATTACTTTTCCAAATTTAATGTTGTAAAAAATCTCATACGAATGTTTCAGGATCCCCATAAAACCTGCTAATATATACAACTTTAAAACACCATATAAGATATATTAAATCCTTATATAACATTTTTATGGACTCATAATTATTTATTTAGGCCTTTTAAAATCATCGAGACTCGAAGATAAAACCAAAGAAAAAAATTACCAAATCAACCATATTTCTCAAATGAATTTTAAAAATTGATGGAGGGATCCTTATTTTTTACTAACATAGCTAAAATTTAAATTTATTATTAAATATTTCCATATAAGATAGTCTTAAGTGAACCGTGCTAGGATGTGCGTCCTTGTTTGTCCTTTATAGAGATAAATATTCACACCCATGTTAGGAGAGCGTTCAAATATAGGGTTTTAGATAAATTCCTAATTAGCAAGATAATAAATAGTGATCTATACACTTTAAATACTAGATACTAAACATTACTAGTTAAATTTAATCTTAGATATGTTAATTGGTTTTTCATTTAATTTTAATAATCCAAAATTAGATACATTAGGAGGACTGAAAAGAGGGATACAGATGAAAAAGGAAGAGAATACCATAGGAAGGTGGAGTTGGAGATATCTGTGATCTTAATAGAGAGTATACCTTATTTATTTCTTCATTTTCACTTACTATATTTATTTTCATCTTGTATTTCATGATTTTTTTTCTACTAGTTTTATAATTAATAAATAAATTCTTTAGGTGTTCAGAATGTAATGGATTGACTACTTTTATTGTACTTCCTGAAGTATTTCATTATATTATTCTCTTTTCTCTAGTTTCATTCAATTACCAAATATTTATCCATTTTCTCTGATGAAAAGTTGATAAAAATAAATTAGATAAGAATTATATTTTTAATATTGAGCATTCATTCATACTTTACCAATAAATTAATTAATTGGGGTGGTATAATAATGGGAATCATAGTGTGAACTTCTAGTTTTATTTTTTTCATTTATCTTTATAATTTATTTTCCCTATTCTATTTATCGATGTTTGATGATAATTGACCATTTTATTTCAAGTAATAAACAAATTAATTAAATTGGAAATAGTTATTAGTTTTCTTCCTTAAGATTAAATCGTTATTTTTCTCTAAATTGGTTGGGATATCATTCTTGAAGTGAGTTCATTTAACTCGGTTGATGATTGATGGTGAGTTGACTCAATTCTGTTTTTAATATCCATTGGCACAATTTTGACTTTACTCAAATAAATAAGATAAATCATTAATAAATCCAGATTAATCTGATTTTCCTAATATATTTTTTTCACCTATTAGTTACATCTTCTTATCAAATATATTATTACAATTCCAACACTTTTCACTCTATTTTCATCATAATTTTATATCACTATCAATTTTTACATGAAAATTTCATAACTTCTTTTTTTGTATTGATTTCATTTGTTTTTTTACTTTCTCTTGAATGCCAATTGTTTTCCATCATTTGGGTTTGAATCTAGTCACCGCTATCTAATAATAAGTTAGTTTTTTAAAATAAAAATACTTTTATTTAATGACTTTATATTAAAAAATAAACAATTTTCACAAAATGAATGTGTGTCCAAGTAAAAAAGCATTAAATTTATTTCCCAAAAAAATCTATTACAAAACATTAAAACTATTTTTATTTTTTAACTTCGGAGCTACACAATAATTCTTTTCATTTGAATTGTTGTAAACAATAATTAAACCTCTAAATATGAGTATAATTATTTAGTTTCTAAAATTTTTAAACAAAATGTTACCTTTAGAAATAAAAAGAATTTTGAAATAGAGAATTTATAATTAGTTTGAATTGAGAACCAAGATGAAAATCATATTCCACATAGACCTATAAATGATATTTCTGATGTGCTTTATCTTAAAGAATTCAAAATTTATATAATTCCATGTTACTTGTCATGTATATGGTTATTGAATAAGTATAGAAACAAATATTTTAAAAAATTATCCCTCTCCATGACACCCTATTTCTATGGACTTCCCAATGAGGATTATTTGGTGTTTTTTTGAGGCTTTGATAGAGCATTAAAACAATTACCTTTTCATCATCTTGGTGGGGAAGATATTATGTTGAGAGTTTCTCCGTTTTGTTTGAAATGAAATTCTAAATGTTTGTTACATCACTTGGATAAATATTAATTTTTCACTCAAGGCCAATTATTTACACAATTTATTATAAAATTATATCCTAGGAACACAACAGCAGAGGTGAGTGAAAAAATCCTATGTTTTGTTCCAGAAGATGGAGATTTTTTCATGAGGCTTGGGAAAAAATTTGAGAAATTGTTAGGCAATGTACCAATTACCAACATTATCCCTGGCTCTAAATAAACACATGTTATAGTGGTCCCAGTTTTAATAACCAAACCATCGTGGAGGAGTCTTCCTATCTTGAACCACCCCTGGTCAACCCCAATCAGGTCACATGGTATGGCCTACGACAAGGATCGAGAGGCATTCCTGACCCTACCGGTTTATTAATAAGCACCATGGGCATCAATGAGAAACAAGGGAATGATTTCTCCCAATAAAAATAAACAAAATAGTAGAAATAAATATAGAATACAAACAAATAAATAGAACAAATAAAAATAATATTTTTGTAAATAGAGAATAGAACAAAAGCTAAACAAAAAAACCAACCCAAACCAGAAAAACACTAATCCTCCCTGTGACCCTGATGGTCACTCTCTAATCTGAAACCTGACACCTCTCATGGGGATTGATACAAAATTTTAACTTGAATAAGAAGCTTAAAATAAGAAGAAACTATATGAATGAGTAATAAAACTCAGTACGCATTCTCAAAAAAAATATTCCCAATGAATTTATTTTATATAAAATAATAATAAATTCTGGGTTTGAAATATAATATATACTACATTAATTTTCACACATTTTGTATTTAAAACAAAATACATTCCATTTTCATTTCTCATTCAAAACAAGGTTCTTTTTCAAGAAGTATACATTAACATTTTAGAGGGAAAGTGTAATGTTTTCACTTAAAAATTGAGAAATAATGTGTAAAAAAAATTAAATCAATTAACCCAAACCTATTTAAACAAACACATCACTTTTATCCTAATAGTATAAAAAAGAGACCAGAAACAATGATAACAAAACAATGGAAATGGAATAAATAACATATGCATAACCAACCAAACAATGAAACTCAATCACACACGGTAGAAAACAATGTTCCAAATTACATGGTAGAAGTTAGGAGATACTTGGATAATCTAGAACATACTATACATATGACTTATCCTATATTCATTCCTCACCTAATGACATAAATTTCACCCACATTCTCGGTCTTACACTATCGTGCCTAACTTAGGGGCACAATCCTAATGTAAGAAAAGTTATATACTAAGGGCCCCTAGCCAGAGCCCAATCATAAGCTACTACAACAACCATTCACCAAAACCCTACTTGTTATTATAGGATAATTTATCAATAAAAAATTAGGGAGAGACAATAAAAACCAAAAAAACAAATAACCACATATCCGGGAATCACACACAAAAGCATCAACCTGAATCACCCTAAGGAACAATCCCTTTTCTTTCCAACATTTGATCACAAGGTAGTCCCACATTAAGGATATCCCATATTGTTCAAAAAAACCATGTAAATGAGATTATACAAAGATATTTTTCAAGAGAAAATTTTTAAAAAAGTTGCAAACATGACTCGATCACTCTTTATAGAACCACCAATTTCTAAGGAAATCCAACACATCATTTAAAAATCCAAAAACACATATAAATATATTTAAGAAACCCAAACCATGATAGTAGATTCCAAATACATTTACCAATCCTAAACCATTCCTTATAAATCTAAAATTACTTACAAAATCCAACAAGGAATTTTATCAAACACATATTGTGAAACACCTAATAAAAAATTCCATACATTATAAAATAAGAAGGAATTCGACTCATTTCATGTAAAAATGTTTTAGAATAATCATAAATCACTAATTAACATATAAGGAAGGAGTAAAAATAAATAAAATAATGATTTTTAAATTTCAAGGACAAGTGAAAAAGGAAACCTTCCTCAAACAACAATTGATTCAATAATGGAAACCTAAAACTACATCATAAGGGTTCTAAGAACAATGAACATCCAATATAAACCATAAAAACACAAAACCCCTAATTTATACTCATGTAAACATGAAACCTAGATCTATAAGAACACAGAAGAAAAAGAACTCAATATAAAATAGAATAAGGATGAAGAGAAAGAAGAGAGGAGAATATTAACTTGAATATTCATCCCCAAAAAAATGAATAAATCACTTTTATCCAACCTAGGTAGAAGTGGAGAGGCATAGAAAAGAATGTAAGATCCCCTCCTAGGTCAAATGATTCAAGGAAGTTATAAATGGGGAGTTGGGGGTTTAAAAATATGATGGGTTTGAAAGGTAAAATCACATTTATAAGATTCCTGGGAATTGTACAAGGTTAGGGTGCATGTTTCCCAAACTATGTGCCAACTATGAACCCCTTACTCGACACATTGGGAACTCACATTTTTTGGATACATGATTTAGTAAATGATGTGTTGTATTTGTTACATAGTTATTTCCAAAATTATATAACCATTAACCCTCATTCTCAATGTTCTTTTTATCCATGCTTAGGTTGTGATCCCACAACGAGAGACACCCAAGGACTAGCATAATTTCTCTTAAGATCTTCATGGTTTGGATCAAACCATGTGTAGCTTGTGCAACTCAAACCGTGAAATTTAAAAATGAACTAAAATGGGGCTCATCCTCAAGAGGTTGCATGGTTCCCCATTAATAATGAACCTAAAATATGTAGAAGAAGGAAAATATACAAAACTATTAATTTATGTATGGAACACTAGAAAATTTATAATCCAATAATAAAGTTATAGGCCAACCGAAAAGAATAAAATAAAACTGAGGGTGTGATTATTCTCTCCACAATCTTGCTTTCAACCACCAAAAAGCTACAACAACTCCAGTTGATTGGTCAAATAAAAAGTTTCCAAAAATAACATGATCCAATTTCCAAAACCAAATAGTGTCATAACCCCCACCAACACAAAACTCACACCACTTACCCAAAATAAAACAACAAAATCAAACCAATTCTAGAGAAACAATAAAAAACACAAACTACAACATGTTCAACATTGTCCCAAAAAAACCACCAGGTGCACTCAATGGGCTTAACCTTCATCAAGAAAAGTAGAAATAAAGAATGATATGAATGGACACAAATAATCACCAGGTTCAAAGCATGATCCTATAATGAACTCCCTTCCAATTTAAAAATTCAGCCGGAATCCCAACCAACATCACCTGGAAATCATCAACACTCTAGACTGGAATGACCACACAAAAACTCTAGAAAGTACTCATTCAACATGACACACCACGAGACACACATCTATTTTTAAAAGAAATGTTTACAATTAAAAAAAGACACAAACACCATAAAAATGATTTAGAAGATGCACAAATATCATTTTTTTTACTCCAAATGAGAATAAGCAAAAAACAAGACATACAATAGAACAAACCTCCATCCAAAACAAAAAAACCTCATATATTCTAGAAGACAGACATCCATTAAAATAGAGGATCCCAAAATGGAAAAAATAACCATCATCACTATAAGAAAAAACACATACTACCACACACAATTACAATACAAGGAACACTCAAAAAGAAAGGGCCTTAAAACTGAAACCAATCAAACACCTAGCCTTTAAAAATGGGTTGGGGTGTCTTCTGAAGGGGTGGATTTGGTTCCATGTCACTTCCTAAGAACACCCCCAAAAAAACTATGAAATGTTACCTAGGAAACTATAGCTATGGTAGGTCATTGTATTACTTATACATGATGTCTTCTTATGACCATGCTTTCTGCATTGATGACACATCAAGATCTTTCACCCAGATGAAAATAATGAAAGATATGTATCATTTTTAATTCCATGACCAACACCACCATATTTAAGTCTCTTTATAATTTCATTATTATTATAAGCTTTACTAAATATAGATATCAGTGTAAGGTTTGATACCTAAATCCATCATTCTAGTATAGTTTAAACTCGAATAGCTTGCATCACTACGTCCACAAAGGAGGTCAGACGAAATTTTAACACCTTCAATTGTAGATCAGGATATGGCCCATTCTCAAAATGTTGAGCCTTCATGAAATTTTTCTTAAAGAAATATTTTAATAGGCCATCCAAAGTCTTGGTTAAAATAATTAACTTCCACCTCTTCTAACTCATACCGTCATGCACAAATGTAGTGAACTTAACATTTAAACCCTGAGAAAACTCAAGAAAACCAAAAATCCTTTCGATTCACCACATCTACTATTATGATTCTAAATTACCCACTTGGTCATAATAGAGTGGAGGGTTCAATTTATGATACTAAATTATAATGTACTTAGGGTGATAAAATAGAGGGTCCTCTAATGTTATACCACATGTAGCTGCACCTTAAATTCCCATCGAATACTTGGTGGGGGAATATACTAAAAAAAAGAATCTAAGAACTCAAATCAAAGCCAAATAACCAACAAGAACTCATGATCAAAACACCACTTAATAAAAAAAATTCAATTCCTATTAAAATACAACACACCCCCATCAGTTCTAAAAACATCATGATTTTCCTTTTAAAAATACTTTTCAAAAGAAAAAATCTTGGTGGATTGCACACTAACAAATAGTATTCCATGGAGCCTCACACATATATATTGCGATGTCAATCTGATTAACCATCCACCGATATCATTAACCATCCATTTTTTCACACAAATCCATTCATGTGAGAACTCATAATAATACCAATGGTCAAAAAAATACTTTCCCTATCTTGAATCAATCCAAGATTCAAATTTCCAATCTACTTCCCATTTAAAGTTTCACAAAAGTTTTCTCTAAAACATTTTCCAAAAACCGTTTCATTTCATAAATTAATTTTCATTTACAAAAAAAAACTCATTTCAATAAACTCTTAGTTTTAATTATAAGGGTCTAATCTTGAGAAACCAAACTCCTATTTTATATAAAATTCTTATTTAAAAAAAAATTCATTTTCCAAGACTTTCCTTTGAAACAAATTTTTAAACTAATTTTTCATCTTACCAAAACCAAAACAGTAATTCATGAAACAGGGTTTTCACAATAAAAAAAATCTTTAAAAATGAACTCATAATCCATAAGACTCAAATGAACTCAAAAGAGGAGAGAATATAGTGTCGACGGGTGACTTGGCCATATTTTTGGTAGTCATATGCCAATCACACCACCATCACGAAGAATATTTCAGAACCATGTCCCTAGAACCACATGGATTTCCAATACTTGTGAGATCATTGAGATCACTATACCAACACTCATTTCATCTCCCATGCACAAAAAAATCCCACATGGACCAAACAAACCAATCAAATCCTAATGTCCCAAGGCAACCTGAAAAATCACTATAGAAAGTGTTGGCAAGAAACTCTCTCATACCTGCACCATATATTCTGAAAGTTCTACTCCACCTACCTTGACATCCCAAATAAGGAATAGAACACTAAAATCTTCATCCTTGAGAGAATATGGGCATTAATACCATTTTATCATGAACCACCCCAGGTCGACCTTGAGCCAGTCTCCAGGGATGACACAAAATAGGGCCCAAGAGTTTTTCTTGATCCTCCTGAGCTGGCGATAACTGGTACGGGGATCAACAAAACCCAAGAGAATTATTTCGTCCAATATAAATAGAAAAAAAGTGAAAATAAATAGGGAATCCCAACAAATAAAAAATATAAAAAATAAACAATATCCCTATATAAACAGAGAATATAACAAAAATCAGACAAAACCAATCTGAACTAGACAGACACTAAGCCTTCATTTAACCCCATGATTTACTCACAAATATAAAATAAAAAATTTACCATGTTGATTGAAACTAGACTGGAACATGAAAAAATCAAAAGAAATTGTAGGCATGGGTATTAAAACTCAGTATATGTGACTGAAAAAATATATTCCAAATGAATTTCATTTAAAGTAATAATAACAAATTCTAGTCTGGAAATAAAATATATACAATATATGTGCTCACACATTTTCTCTTAAAAAACATAGTCCATTTCCCTTTCTCATTCAAAACCAATTTTTTTTTCAAGTAGGAGACATTAACATTTTAGAGGGGAAGGATGATGTTTTCAACTAAAAAAGGAGAAAGAAAGTGTAAAATATTTCTAAATAATTTCCCAAAAACTATTTCAAGATAACATGTCACTTTTAACCAATGATTACAATAAAAAATTTGCAAGAAACAATGATCATATAACAAGGTAAATTGAATAAATCATGTATGTATAACCAACCAAACAAAGAAACATAATCATCTGCTACATCCAACTAAGTGTTGAAGTATATGGGAGAACCAAGGAGTTCATTAGATAATCTAGAATATACTATACATCTGACTCAACTCATAAGCATGCCTCACATAATGACATCAATTTACCCCACATCCTTGGTCTAACCATATTTGGCCCAACTGAGGGGAACAATCCCAAAGCATAAAAATGTCCATAATAAGTGCCACTCAGCAAATAAAAATACTAATCTAGTACAGAAACCATTCAATGAAAACACACTAGTTATTCAAGGTTAACATTTCAATACTAAAGTGGTGTGATCCAATCAAAAACAAAAAATCCAACCACCTATCCATGCATCACACAAACAAGAATCACCCAAAATTATCCTAAGGAAAAATTTCTTGCCTTTCAACCACTTGATCAGATGGGATTCATACACCAAGAACCTCACATTTTATTCCATATAACCAAGGAAAAAATATTATCTTAAGAGATTTTTCATGAGAACCAATTTTACAAAATTTCAAAATGGGCCTCAAGCACTCTTTGAGAAGCCACCCATTTCCATGGAAATCCAACACATCATTTACAAATCCAAAACCTTATAAAAATCCATTTATGAAACCCAAAACATCATTTTAGAACTTAGATACATTTATTTATCCATAACCATGCCTTCTAAATCTAAAATAACATACAAAATACAATGGGGAATTTTATCAAACACTTGGTGTGAAACACTTAATAAGATAATTCCATACACACCAAAACAAGAAGGAAATCACCTTATTTCATATCAAACAATTTTTATAAAAAATATATATCCCTAATTATCAACTAAGTAAGGTCCAAAAATCAATAAATAAACCATTCCTAAATTTAAGGGACAAGTGAAATAGAAACCTAACTTAAACCATATAAAATTAAACATCGCCAATCTAAAATAACTTTACAAGGGTTCCTAGAATACGAAACATCCAAGAGAAGATTTAACAAATCAAAAACCCGAATTTAAACTCAAAGACACATGAACTCTAGATCCAGAAGACCAAGAAAGAAGAAGAAATCAGTATAAAATGGAAGAAGGAACGGGATGAATAAAGGATAAGATCGCCTGGATGATTCACCCCCCAAAATGAAGAAATCACTTGGTTCCACCATAGAGAGAGGAGAAGAGGATTGGAGAAGAAGGGAGAATCCCCTCCTACATTTCAGAAGGAAACAAAGAAATAAAGGGGGTGTTAGGGTTTAAAATATTATATGTTATAAAGGTAAGTTAAAAAAATTTAATTCACTTGGGAAATATTGACGTTTAGGCCGCATGTTTTCCCTAACTATGTGCCGACCGTGCACCCCTTACGGGACACATTGGTCACCCAAAAGGTCTGTCTGCATGGTTTGGTAAACTGTGTAACAACCGTGCAACATGGTTCTATCCAAACATACAAAACAATGGACATGGATTCAAATTTTTTTTCTTACCCATGATTAAGACATGCTCTCATGACTAGAGACATCTAAGTACCTGCACCATTTATGTGAAGATCATCATGGTTTGGATGAAAACATGTGTAGCCCATGAAACACAAATTCTTCATGTTAAAAATAAACTAAAAATGAGATTAAACTCAAGATACCACATGGTTTCTCCATAACTGTGCACATAAACCTTGAAATAGAAGGAAAATGTCTCAAAACAAAAAAATAAATATGTAAAACCTGAAACATTAGGGACAACATAAAAACAAGGGGATAAGATGGCCTAAATGAAGAAAAGAAATATTAGAGTGTGATACATCCGATGGTGGTTTTTTAAATATGATAGCTGAGGAGCTAAAAATAATAATAAATTTTTTCAAAATTCACAACATAAAAATATATGTGGAATACCATCCATAGAAGTGATTCAAAAGCATAGTATGATCGAATATTAAATTATAACTCGCCTAGATAAAAATTAAACCATTGTGGAATGTTTAGGAATATAAGGAACTATTGTCTGAAATTAGATCTGACACTTTAACATGATAAAATTGGACAATTTTTTAAATTTATGGGTAGGAATTAGGGTAACAATGACCTAATTTATAATAATTATATTTATGGATACAAATTAAGCCCCAATCTATCATAGATAGAGTAGAGTTTTCTAAAATAATATGTTTCCCCTAGATTCCCACATCAAGTAAAACGATAATTTTGAAATCAATTTTTGATTATATCTTGTAAATAATAATGGGAATTGAGGACTTGAAGAAACAATTTTAGGAGAAATTATAACTCAATTACCTAAAACAAATTCTTAGATCCAAAAAATAAATATAAAAATGAGAAAACAAAAAGAGATTTGACTTTAAGTGATAATGGTAAGAAAGAAACTTCAAATGGATTGAATACTAAATAAATTTTAAGGTATTTTACCACAAGAGATTGTAAAAACATAAAAAATATATATAAATTTTAATTATATATAGTATACATTGTATATTAAAATTGAGGTTTAAAATGGAAAGTTTGAAACTAAAAAATATAGAAACATTTACAGGAAGGTCCAAAATGAACTGAATGATAATTCACTGTTTATAATAATCAGGGAATATAAGAATGTGAACTGGGAATTAATTAAAGAAGAGAAAAATGAAGTTATTAGTGAGGAAAAATAAAATAATCAAAGTTAAATATATTAATATACCTCTCCCATCAACATCCCTCAAAGAGTCACGAAGAATAATGATGAACTTTGTTCCCAAAAATTCCTTTAGTTATTCAAAACCATTAATTTCAATATTCCATTTTCAAAGGCATTAAACAAAATCCCATTATATTCTAAATTTCTCCAAAGTTTTTTCTCTAATAAATTAAACATGTAGAATATATCCCCCCATTAATATAAATTAGTAATGCAGGGTTATCCTAAAAAATAATATGGCTCCAAAACTACAAGAAAATATAATCTTTTTCATACCTTGTAGATTAGGAGAAAGTGAGAATATAACCCATATGCGTAACCAAGGTTTTAGTATCATCCTTTTCCTTACTTCTTGTTTCAATTTTTGGGTATAAGAGAGTTGAAATACACTTTCAGGTATTTATATCTCTAATATAGGTCTTTTTCCCAACCCATTGTAAGGTTGAATGACCAATTAATCAATATAGGGTAGCATAAATTACACATTTTTTTCTTATTTCTTGATATGGAACAGAAAAATAAGGTACCAATTATTCTGAGAAAGAAATTCCATAATACTAGTAGGGATGTTATATATTATTCAAAAGTTGTACTAATATTTCATATTTTTCATTGAAGTACCGTTGTGGTGACATATTTTTAACAAGGTTTTTGTATTTGTTGACAACTAACCTTTTTTCACAAGAATATTTTTGTTTTTTAGGAATAGGACTCGGTCCATCATAATGATTTCTATAAGAAATTTTAATGTTTCTAAATGTTCAACCCCAAACATAAATGGGTTTTTTTTGTTTTTTATACAAAGTATTCTACACTCAGGTTTTGATGTTTCTAAGATTGTAATTAGAAATGTTGTGGATGTGGTTTGTTAAAGAAAGTGAAGTAAGGAGTTAGAAAATCCTCAAACTATCTGAGAGAGAAATTGATATCTTAATAATATGACAAAGAAATATAAATCATATTGATATGATAATGAATCAGAAATCATAATGAGATAATAAAGAAACATAAATCATAATGAGATGAGAAATAAATTGTAATGGTAATGAGTTAAGAAAGTAACAAAAATTTCAATGACCTGAGAAAGAAACAGGAATTTTAATGAGTTGAGAAAGAAATATAAATTTTAATGAGCTAAGAAGTAAATTTAATCGTAATGATCCAAAAATTAAATAGATTCATAATGAGCTAAGAAGGAAACGGATTCGTAATGAGCTGAGAAGGAAACATATTGTAATGATCAGAGAAGGAAATAGATTTTTAATGAGTCGAGATGGAAACATATTTTTAAAAAGATTATTTTGAATAAGACACAAAAGTCATATTCCATATGTTTTAGGAAGAGTTGAATAGGTCAAAACATTAAATTAAATTTTTCCTAAATCACGGAGAAATATACAGAGGATTGAAGAAGACAAAGATGAGGTTTAAATGTGTGTGATTTTTGGAGTTTTTAATATCTAATGAAGTGGATAAACATTTAAAATTTTACTATTTTTATTTTATAAGTTTATTATAAATATTATCTCAGATATTTCATTCATTATAAATTTTCACAAAATAAAAAAATGTGGGCATTGATTAATTAGAAGTGAAAGTCCCCATCAGACTGAGGAAGATCAGACTAGGGGTTTGATCAAAGTTTGAGAAGTGATTATTGAGTAAGGGAGAATAATTTTGACTTCATCGTATTGAGAAAATCAGATACATCCAAATAAGACTACAAATTCAGTCTGAGCAATAGGGGATCAGATTTAACAAATTATTTATTATTTTTTTGGCTCAATTTTTTAGTGTGAAAAAATATTAAACTATTATGAGTCAATATAATATTTCTTTGTAAAAGATAGAAGGTGTCTAACTAGAGTTGGTACAAGTTGTATTCACTTCTTCTTAATAGTGAATTTCCATAGTCCTAAGTTAGTGGCTATGGAAAGGATATAGGTTCTCACACTAAGGTCGAACCATGTAAATATTTTTTGTTTTACATTCTTTCGTAGTTTTTCATGCATGATTTTTTAAAAAATATGATAAGGAAATAAATCTAAATAGGTTTTAGGGATAATGATTTGAAATTCATTGAAACATATAATTAGTATAACAAAATATTCACACCCCCCCCCCTTCTCAGTTGTTATTCAATATTTTAGAACTTAAATGGGTATCATATGTAAAGTTCCCTTGTTGAGCCTTATCATTGACAATATTAATTCTGTCAATAGTAGAGGAATTACTAAATTTGGTGGAAAAACTTATTATGGATGGAAAAATTGGATGATTCCTTTTATCTTATCTCTTAGCTTATAATATGGGGATTCTTCTACTCTAGGTTTTCCACCTATTTAGATGGATTCTCTTATAAAACTTATTAATAAGATAAATTTATAAGTGAATGGAAAGGCTATAAATGATATACTTAGGTCCTTATCAGAGAATTTTTATCATAAGGATGTGGTTCTCAATACCTCAAAAGGTATGTGGGATAAGCTGGAAATTATTTTTGAAGGGAATATTAATGTGAAATAATCCAATATACAAATATGGAATTGTAAGTATGAAGAAATTTTAATGAGAGATGATGAAACTATTGAGAAATAATTCACCAGAGTAAATGAAATTATTTGCAACATTAGAGGAATAATAGATGTCTTGGAAGATTCTAAAATTATAAAGAATGTTATACAAAACTTCCCAAATATGTTTTATTCTAAAAATTCATATTTTTATGATAAAGATGATTTATCTCTTGATTAATTTCATAACTTTATTATTTCTTATGAAATGAAAAAAGATCCAATGTTTAAAAATAATATGAAATATTAAATGGATATTGAAAATATTAGAAAGTTGAAAATCTAATAAGTTAAAAAAAAATTGATAATTGTGGGCCTGAAGATAAGGAATAAGATGAGTTGAATTATAATATTATGTATCTTATCTCTAAAAACTATCAGAATGGAAGAGTAAAATATGGATGTAAACATCCAATAAAATATTTTGAGTTTAGTGGAATCAGAATATTTTTTATGAATTTACCTAAGAAGAATGTTAGAGAATATAGAGATGATTTCAATGAAAATACAGATGGAAGAAGTGGAACGAAAATGATAAAAAAGAAAATTCATCAAATAAATGAAAGAAGAAGTTTTCTAAAAACAAAAGAAGTATATTGAGTAGGAAATTTGAATTTTACTCAACTGATAACAATTATTCTAAAGATTAAATTTAATAAAAATTTATAACATTCACTGAAAAAGTTTAGAAAACAATATTTATCATATAGTGGAAAGGGTGGTGAAGTATCTTATACACAGTATCGAATCATAACAGAAACATTTCCATGTATTGAGTTAAAAAAACTCTCAAGAATGATATTATATTAATTAATTAATATTTTGAATAATTTTTAAATGGAAGAAAATATGTCATCAAGTATGAGGAAGAATCCCTAAGAAGATATTACATTTTAAACGTAGAATTGATGAATATTGAAATATAGTTTAATATCTTAATAAGAAGTTGAAAGCTAAAGAAGAAGAATTTAACAAGTTTCAGTCAAAACTTCTTGATTATGAAATTACCTTGAGGAAGATGAATAAAAATTTCAACAAATAATGGGAATTAAATGTTGATACATCTAAAGTTATTTAGAAGCCTCAATTTGAGAATCAAGTGAAATATTTATACACAAAAAGTAATGTTTTATTTGATTATTTTAACATGTTAGGTTTTGGAAAAGGTTTTGGAAAATATTGGGTGGGAAAATTACATGAGTAACCTATAAAATATTCAAAAGTTGAAAACTAACTAAAAAGAAAGATGGTCAATGTCCTAATTTTCTAGAGCTGAAAGAAGATACCAACTTCAATGAAGTATCTATATATAAATATTCTTCATGAATATAAAATCATTATTTGGTGGATATTTATGGTTTTATGCAATATATGGTCCCAAATATTATAATTGTTTAAAAAAATTATCTCTTCCAATAAAAAGGTTCGAGAAAAGTGGAAGAAATAGTTAATGTATAATGAAAAACTTTCCTAAATTACAAAATGATGAAAAGATAAATTCTCAAGATGTTAACAACATTCCAATAAATAATAAATTTTAATGTTTGGAAGAAATTTTTGGAAGATGTGATTAGGTAGGTCATCATGACAAGATATGTACAGAACTACTTCTAGAACAAGATTCATATAATTGAAATTAAAAATATTGAAAAGAAGAAATATGAGGAAAGATATTTGGTTACTTAGAAATCCTTGAAAATATGTTAAATGAAAAAACTCTGGATATTAGATAGTTTTTATTCTTCACACATGATAGTTGATATTAAAATATTGAAATATGTTGAAAGTCATTATAGAGGTGTAGTTACCTTAGGTAATGAAAATTCCTTCAAAATAAGTGGAATCAGAATAGCAGAGATTGTAGTGGAAAATTTGAAATATATGGATGTTTTATTTGTTAATAGAAAAAAACATAACTTAAATAATGTAAGTCAACTTTTTGATGATGAAAAATAATTTTTTTAGAAAATATTTTTGCATCATTAAACGTGTGAAAGATGGAAAATTGATGACAAAATGATAAAGAACTAGTTTTAATATCTTCCAAATAAGAGAATTCAAAAACTCTTGTAACTTGAGTGCTAAAGATTAAAACTAATTATGGCACCAAAAACATGGGCACCTTGGAAAAGAAAAGTATGAAAAAAAAATTATAATTTGTATTCTGTTCGAAACTTTCAATAATTGAAAATAAGATAATAAGATGTTTTTGTAACATGTCAAAAAGGGAAGTTGACTAATAAAATTCATAAAATATTGGAGATTTAATCTACCAGACCACTTGGGCCTATTCATCCCTATAAGTTGGTCAATGAGATATCAATCAATAAAATAGGATTTATACATTTTCACTTTTATTGATGATTTCACTCAGATGAAATACATTATGATTATGAAGCACAAGTCATAGCCTATTGAACTGTTTAACTTCATTAAAAAAGAAATTGAGAATGAAATATGGGTTTCTATAAAAAGGGTGAAATAGAAAATGGAATCAAATTCACATCAAATACTTTTGAATCTTATCTAAGAAATAATGGTATCAAACATCAGTATAGTTCTCCCTATACTCCCCAAAAATTGAGTAACAGAAAGAAAAAATAGATGATTTTTGGAAATGAAAAGAAATATATTATTAGAATAAAAATATTCAAAATTATATTAAATAGAAGATGTTAGTACTATAGAAAATGTCCAAAATAAATTTGTGTTGAGACTGAAAGAAAACATGAATCCTTAAAAAATGTGGTATAAAAAACCATTATTGAAATACTTTAACAATTTTGGAATTCCATGTTTTCTCAAAATCAAAAATCCAGATCTGGGAAAGTTTGATGAGAAAGATAAGGAAGGAATTTTTATGTGATATTCATCAAATATAAGAAGGTTAAAATATTGGAACAAATGTTTAAAAATGTAGGTGGACTCATATTACGTGAAATTAATTTAAAATCAAACTTTATTAACAAAATTTATTGAGAATATTAAGGATAAATAACGAGAGATTTCCAAAAAATAGTAAAAGTGAGTAAAAACATCCTTATCAAGATTCAAAAAATTAATTTGATGAGGAAAGTTCAGTTTGGAAAGAAACTTTGAAATTTCCTACTACACCAAAACATTTATAGTCTGAAAACATTATTATAAATAAGAAGGCTCTTATTTAGAAAAGAATAAAGTCTAGATTAGAACATCAGACTTCGCTTATCTCAAAATTTGAACTGGAATTTGTTTCTGAAGAGATTCAACAAAATGTATGGTTGGATATTATGAATGAAGAGTTGGATCAAAATGGGAAAAATAAAATATGGGAAGTTGTTCTCTGACTAGAAAATTAAATTGTTATAAAAACTAATTGGGTTTATAGAAACAAGTAAAATAAAAATGGAGAAGTTTCAAGAAACAAAGTCAAGATTGTTTATAATGGTTATACATATGTGGAAGGTGTGGATTTGTCACTAGTTGCAAGATTAGAAACTATCATACTATTTCTTTTAGTGGTCATACATTGGAATTAAAAATTTTATGAGATGGATGTAAATTCAGTTTCGTAAATGGTGAAATTGAGAAAGAATTTTACATTTTATAAACCTGCATGTTTTAAATTGATAATGATGAAAACACAGATTGTAGATTAAAGAAAGCCTTGTAGGGATTTAAATAATCCCAACATGATGAGTATTCTAAATATGATTTTTTTTTCATAATATTGAACTTTTATAAAAAAAATTGATATAAACATAAATGTGAACTATTTTGACATTAAAACACTAATTTAAATCTTTTATATGGACAATATAATTTTTCATAGAGATAGAGAAGGTGTTTGGAATAAATTTTGAGGAAATAAAGAATAATTTTCTAATTTATATTTCATAAGAATTAACTCTCTTCTTTTTTTATAAGTTCAACAAAAACAAAAATGCATTTTATTATCAGAAGAAAAGTATGCCTTGGAATTATTAAAGATGTTTGGGATGTAAGAATCCAAATAAGTTTATAATATGATATTTGTGAGAAAAAAGTTGAGTAAAGATTAATCTAAAAAAATTGTGATTCAGAAAGATTTTCGAAAGCTGATATAAATTTTACATTACTTTACATCCTTAATAACTGATATTCATTATGTTGTGAACTTTTGTGCCATGTATCAAAGTAATATGAAAGAGGCATATATGTTGAAAGAATATAGTATTCTTAGATATGAAAAATGAACAAATTCGCATGGTTTGTTATACAAAATGAATTTTTAGATGAAGTTCCATGGTTATACTATGGCCGATTGGGTTGGCGATCGTAAGGATTGAAAATCAACCTGAGGAGGAACATTTTTCTAGGTTGAATGTTTTTTGATTTTTAATAGTACTAAAAAAGTTCAATAACTTTCAGAATATTTTAATTTGAATATGTTTAAGCTACTTAGGCTAACACTCAAATATTGTGAAAGAATGTTTAGCTAGAATACTTTAAAGTAAAAGTATTTAAACCATTGAAGATATTTTGTAATATATCATTCTAAAAAACATGTCCAAAATTCAATATAAAAACACATCCATATAATGTTTCACTTTAAAAAAGACAATGTTTTTGATGTAGATGTTAAGCTAGAATACATCTCAACAAAGTATCAAATTTCTGATATTTTTACAAAAGCCATGTGGAAAAAATATTTATAAAATTAAGGCTAAAAATTCATGGTTATCCTCCATCAATTACTTCTTAAACCACAAAAGGATGAAACCCCACTATTATTTGGATTGTTTTGAAAAAGGTGGAGATAAATTACAAAACATTCTATTTTTTAATAAGTTTTTACTTATCCTTATTTTATGACTATGAAGTTTTGGTTATCTTAAAATGGGGGAGAGGAAAAGATAAAAGTGAGGGGGGAGTTCATCCTTATATGTACGCAAAATGTTTCTTCTACTGAAGTATTAAATTCCTTCAAAAACATTACTTTATTTAGTTGTACGGTTGCAGGAAACTCTCTATTTAGAATTTCTGTGTTATGATAAAAGTAAAAAAAACTTTAGTTGTTTACAAAAGTTGAGTTGTGAAAAATTTTTAGAGTTGGAAAATTTGTTAATAAGGGTTTTCAACAAATAAAAATGGGGTTATTAAATAAAATTTTTGGTAAAATTGTTTTGAAAAAAAAATTGGTTGACAAATAACCTTTTTCTATAAGAATGTTTTTGTTTTTCAAGAATAAGACTTGTTCCATTGTAATGAGTTATGTAAGAAATTTTAATTTTATTGAATGTTAAAACCCAAGAATAAAGTGGGAGAATAGTTTATTGTTTTCTGTATATAGTTTCTGGGATTGAGGTTTTGATGTTTCTAAGAATGTAATTTGTAATGATTCTGAAGAGGTTTTTCAAAAAAAGAAAATTCAGAAGTGAAAAAAATTTGAAACTTTCCAAAAAAAAAGTCGGACAATTATTTTCTAATAATGAATTTATAAAAAATTATGAAACATAATTATCATAAAATCTTTTGAATGATTGGAAAAATCATACAGATTTTGTAAGTTCCTAGAGTATAAAACTCAAAAGTTTCAAGATTTCAAAATTATTAAGGCTGAATAAGTTCTAAGAATTTATAAATTACAGAGTGAAGAATTCCATCAAAATGAGATGGGAAAGAAATAGAAATCTCAACAATCTGAGAAAGAAATATAAATCGTAATAAGAAGATAATGAAAAATAAATCTTATTGAGCTGAGAATGAAATAGAAATCATAATGACATAAGAAATAAATACAATCCATAATGACCGAAGAAAGATATATAAATCATAATGCGCTGAGAAATAAATAGAAGCTAAGAAATAAATAGAAATCATAATGAGATAAGAATGAAATAGATTCATAGTTATCATATAATCAAACAGATTGATAATTAGCTAAGAAGGAAACAAATTTATAATGATCTGAGAAGGAAACAGATCGTAATGAGTTGAGAAGGAAAAAAATTCGTAATGAGATCATATGAAAAGAGATTCATAATGAGATTATTATGAAGAAGACATAAAAATAATATTCTATAATTTTTATAAATATTTTAAGAGTTTAAAACATGAAATTCAATTTTTAATAAATGCGAAATAAATCTGAAGATGATTGAAGAAGTAAATGTTGAAGTTCAAATGTGAGTGATTTTCAGAGTTTTTGAAATCTAAGGAAGTTTGGAAAGATTTCAAGTTTCTTGTTCTTTATTTTATGTGTTGTATATTAACACATTCCTAGATATTTTGTTCATTGTAATTTTTCACAAAAGAAAAAAGGAGGATCACTGAATAATTAGAAGTGAATGTTCCCATTAGACTTGGGAAGATTAGACTGTGTGACTGATCTGTGTTTTAGATGTTCAGATTGAGTGAGGTAGAATCATATTTACTTCATTAGATTGAGAAAATCAGATCCAGATGAAGTGGATTGAGGATCCGGATTGAGAAATTATGGATACGTTTAAACAGAGTCTATATTTTGTTATTTAGCTCAATTGTTTAGTAGGAATACATTGTAAACTGGTAGGATTTAGTATAATCATTCCCAACGGGATATAGAAGGTTTCTAACAGTAGTTGACACAAGTTGAATTGAATTATTCTTAATAGTGAATTTCTATAGACCCACGAGAGTGGTTGGATGAAGGATATAGGTTCTCATACTAAGGTTGAACTTTATAAATATTGCGTGATTTACTTTCTTTCCTACTTTTTCATGCATAAGTTTTTATGAAATACGATAAATAAATTAATATTAATAGGTTACAGTGGATAAATATTTAAAATTATTGAAACACATAAAAACTATAACAACTAATTCAACCCCCCCCCCCTTCAATTTTATTAAATACATTGGAGGTTTATTAGTAGCTAAAAATATTTCAATATATTTAGGATATATAGACTTATAAGAAATAGTAAATTTCATTTATTTGGATGAATAAGACATTATATGTGAGATTTTGAGGGATACACAGGGTCTTTATGAGGAAATAATTCCAAACTTGGTTCATGAACACTTTAAGGTAAAATTTTTTGAGTTTGAAACCACCAAGGAATATAAAATATTAGGGAGTATTGAGAATATAATTAGGAAACACAATAATAAAAACTATAATGTGTCTCATCGTGAAAAATTTTTATATATTAAACATGTCTCTCGTGATGTTGGTCAAACTCTTACAACACTCTATTAATAACAGAATGCACTCCGATGTTCTCAATTTCAATCCAGATCGGTTTAGGAGATGTCATCTTGCTTCAATAATTAGAAATAACACTTTCAAGGCTAAGGAAAAATATTAAACTATTTATAAAAAATTATTAGTTGAAAATAATTTTCCAAAACCATTTGAGTGTGTTAAAGATGATAATCCTCAATGTATTTTGGATTAGGTTCACAGGTATGTTCCTACTAAAAAAGTTTTTTAGAGGATCAATTTCTAGTTGAGGGTATTATGGAATTTATATGTGATATTGATGATTATACCCTACCTTAAATAAGGAAGTAAACTATAAGAGTGGTCCTTTAGAAGATACAATAAATGTTTACACAGTTATAACACGTATTTCTAAATGTTTAAGTACCTCATGTGTGGGGGGTCACTATGAGATTTTTTCTCACCATCTGTGTGATTTTTTTAGGCTTCTAAATTTATTTTAGGGTTCTTTTATAAATACCTAGTTTTACAATCTTTAATCGACAACAACCTCGGTCTTATGGTCTTAGATTAATTTGAAATAATGTTGATTAATGTTGGTATTATTTAAATTTTAATATAACATAATGAAGATTTCACAAAAAGCATATAATAAATAATCATCATCTTGTCACATTCCTTTAGTGATCAGAGTTACACATTTTAATAAGGTAATTTTTATTAAGACTCTAAACATAGCACTACATGGGAGGTGACCCATGGGTTTTTAATTTTTATATAATTTTCTTTTAAAATAAAATTTCAATCACTCAACCTTTGAATAGTCACTATTTTTTAATAAGAGGTCACTTTTTAACCCTATTATTTATTCAATTTATCAATTTATGGCATGAAGTTTCAATATGACATTCCCACCCATTTACAGAGTTTCATTCTTTTGATTTTCAAGGTTCAATCTAATGGATGAGTTTTTATTCTCTTTTAGGTTCTTAAATGAGAGACTATAAGTAGTTTAAAGTGTGTATTGAGAGATATTTTGGTTCATATAATATATAAGAATAGTAATAATTATGATATTATTAATTATCATTCATCCATGAGATATAAATGATTAAATTTTAATATATTATACATTGATAAAGGTACTAAGTATAAGAGTTAGTTTAAGTTATTTAAAATTATCCACCTTGCAGTAATTTAAATTTGGGAGATATGTATTGTTAAAAAATTGGATTACATACTAGATAAAATTGAATTCTTATAAAGGTATCCTGAATTCATTCCCTTACTCAGTGATATCCTTGCCATAATCTAGGTTATTATAAATCATTTCGATAATAATTCATATATTTTCTTCGCACCATGAAAATTTCATTATATTTTTTAATGAGACATTTCACTTATTTAAAAAGGATACTACTTGACAGAATCACTTATTTAG
Organism: Viscum album; assembly: GCA_963277665.1. Taxonomy (NCBI): domain Eukaryota; kingdom Viridiplantae; phylum Streptophyta; class Magnoliopsida; order Santalales; family Viscaceae; genus Viscum; species Viscum album. The sequence goes on from OY728157.1 coordinate 693,976,743, forward strand.
ATTGTTATTTTATATCATTATTTAAAAAATTGTTTTTTATTGAATTGGAAAACCATATACATTATAGAAATATTCTTTTAAATTTCTCTTAAAATTATGGAATCATGTTTTTTTGAACTCCATTTTCACCCATGGAAACTATTTAAAGTGATTAATTTTTAAATATATTTAAATATAAACTATTTAAAAATTCTCCCATAAAATAGTTCAACATTTAGGACAATTTTGAGCATTAGTTATGGGATAATTGTGTTTAAATGTGATAAATTTTATTTCAAGAAGTTCACATAAAAAATACCATCAAATTTAATAAAAAATTACCATTTTCAATGATCAATTTTCATTTTATATGGATGAACATTTTTCATGGAATTGAAGTCTATTTTTCTAAAAGTGGGAGCTTCATCTTGTCTATTAAAAAAATGGATTCAATCAAGTAATGTATTTTTATTTTTTCTAGAAATTCGTTTCTTTATTTGAATGATTGGGAGTGAGTTTTATAGTTTTTATTGAATTTTAAAATCATGTTTAGATTTTAATTAATAAACCTAGAATTTACATAGTCTATGAAATAAATTTCTAATCCTTATTGACCTTTTTAGTATTTAAGATAAAACTATTGGATTATTTAATTATTCTTCTTTGTAATTATTAAACCCACTCATCCATTCAGTTGTGTATAACTATTCAAGGTTTTAAAATTTGTGAGTTTATTTACTAAGTTCAAAATGATAAATTTAGAATAAAATTTGAATTAAAGGTAAATTTTATTTAATTTGTTTTATTATCTTTCAAATTCAATAATCTTTATAAAACTTGAAACCAACTTTTTAAAAAAATACATTATTTTTTATAAGATTAATATTCCCTTTTAGTTAGGAGAATCCATGGTGGGACACATATTTCAAAATAAACTCTATATTGAAATTGAAAATGTTACACTTTAAATAAGAATTGCATTTAACTATATATTATGAAATTATTCCATAGGAAAATAAATGAGTGAAGTATTCTGGAATTTTAGGGGGATTTGATTTGATACGTTTTTTACAAATCAATTTTTTTTTAATTAATTTTTTTATAGGTAAAAATGGTCTAATAGTTTTGAATTATTGAGTATTGAATTATTTGTAGTTAAAAATATTATTCTTTCAATATATTGACAAAATTGTGTGTTCTGGTACTTAATTTAAGAAATTATTCTTTATTTTATTGTCTTATATTTTAATAGTAAAAAAATTTGTAATATTTTTTTGATCTTCTAATTGAAATATTTTCAATAGAATTCATTCAATTTCCATGTTTAAAATTTTAATATTCATTAATGAAAGTTATTATAATTATAAAACTTCATAACATAATCAATAAATAATTATATGACATTGTGTGTATTTTTTTTATACAAAAACAGTTCTTATGATTACACAATTGTTTCATTCATGAAACTTTTTTTTCATTCATGAAACATTTTTTTCATTCAATATATGTGAGCATTGTCGAATATATAATACTTAAAAATCCTTATGTCCTACAATATAAGGAAGATAAATAATAGTAAGGTATGTAAAAATAAATTAAACTTGTTAGTTTATTTGAAAAACATGGAATTACATGAATTATTTTTTCTTTTTTACATAATAAATATTTAGATCAAAAAATCATTTAGTTACTCATGAAATCAAAACTAAATCCCAATGTTTTTCATAAAATAATTTTTAATAAAGAATAATTTCCAATTCATAATAATTTGAGTTAGTTGTGAAAACATTATAACACATGAATATTTTTCCGTGAAAAAAATCATTCACCATTCAAATAATATAAATTTACTTTAATCATGAGAAAATTTTCATAACTTATGAAATAAAAATTATTTATTTTAAAACCCATTTAAATAATTGAAAAACCAAATATTTATCGTGATACATTATCCTTACAAGATCCCATACAAAATAATTACCATGAATGTTAATTCCCACATTTATATTATGAGTGACATATATCTTGTTAACACCATCACATTTCTGAATGCATTGGAGATATATATCAGGCTCACCCATTAATAGAGATGTATTGGGATCACCCAACATGATATAAAAATATTGAGAACTATATCATGATAAAAACACATAAAATGTTTCATTTCCATTATAAATCTCCCAAAAATTGGTATTTTATCCCAAAACAATTTACATTTAGTTATCTCAAAAAAAGGAAGGAATATACATTCATTTTGAAAAAATTTAATAATTCTTATGAAATGGGAAGTAAAATAAAAAATATAATTATGGAAAAAGTTTTCTTATGGTTAACGGTAAAGAAACCTTTTCACATTTTCTAGAAAAGTAGAAAATGAACTCATAGAGAAATCTTAATATATATTTTTTTTTTAACATTTGAAAATAAAATCCAAAATATTTAATATTGAAAATTAGAATATTTAATTTATAAATAATAAAAATCTTGAAACATAAAATTTAACATGGATGTTGAGGAAACTAATTTGAAAAAATCTAAAATAAAGTTTTAAAGAAAAAATCCATTACCACTTTGTAAATTTTCAAACAAAGGTACACTTAATGAAAAAACATTAAATGTATTTATAAAACATTTTAATTTTCATAAATTAATATTAAAATACATAGAAATGTATATTAACACATATTTTTCATACATATATATCACATCATTTTAGATGAATATCCACTACATAACATAATGATTTATTCCAAATTCATATAGGTCTGGTGACTTTGGAAACATGGACACATGAATAACTAGTTCATAAAAGATCTACATCGTTGCCCTCTATGATCTTCATAGATTAAAATATTATTAGACATATCATATTTAATAACATTTTTTATAAACTAGGTTATTAATGCATATTTAGTATTAAAAGGTAATTTCAGGGGCTATTATAGTTTAATGGGCTCATTCCCTAAACCACATTTGTAGACATGGTTCACTACCAAGAGTATCATAGTGGAAATTACAATTACTGAATTGGGTTCACAGCCTATTCTAATCCTATTTATCTCATTAGATATCAATCTTTACCCAATGCATTAATGGGGGTATAGGTCATAACAACACATTTTTAAAATAATAAATTTGTGTTCCACAACCTAAAATATAATTCATCATATTATAACCCATGAATATAAATGTGTTACATAAACATTTCTTCAATACATAACCCGTGTAAAAAATGGGATTTGTAAACATTTAATTATTTCATTATAATATAACCCATGGAGAAGAAACAATTTTGATATAAACAATGTATTATAATAGTCAAAAACCATACAGATCAATAATAAGGATGGTATCCTGTTATCATATCACCAATAAATCCTAAATTAAATCACAGTTTTTTGTCCTTGATAAATTGAAATACAATTAAAATATCATTAAAACATTCTTTAGGAAAATAACTTTTCACATTAAAATAAATTTTCTAAGAAATTATGAACTTATAAAGGAAAAAAGTTTCATTTAAAATAACCCTTTAAGCTTTAAAAGTATTCTTCAAAGAAAAAAATAATTCTTTATGGATGGAAATATATTAATTCATTATAAGTTAAAAAACATTCCTTCAATGCTTTTTTAGAGAAGTCACAATGTACATAATTTTGAAAACAACAAAAAAATTTCTTTTTAAACCATTATTTAAAATATAAAACATGGTTAAAAATAAAATTCGAGCAATCATATAATAATATTAAAAGTATTATTTAAAACATTGCTTTAAAACAAGGATATAAGGAAAAATGTTTTTTTGACTGAAGAGAAAAATAAGTTTGATTTTCCTTAAAACACATTTTTAGTCTCTTGAGTACTTAAGGTGAGGAAAAAAATTAATCATATGGTTCCATGAAATTAATATATTTGAATAAAATTCATGAGTTTATTATGTTTTAGATCATAATATCTCCCCATTAGAAACATAATTTTAAATAATCCCAATAAATAAAGAGATTATTACATAAAATCCTTACCACTTTGGTAACATTTGAGTCATAATACCCATTAAGTAAAGAACCATATATGGGTATTTAAATACCATAATTTTCATAATAATCATAATAAAATACATTAATGGTCAGCATATACACCACATAGAAAAACAAGTTTCGAATATGGCATGTGTCTCACAGAGATAAAAAAGAGACGCGCAAACTATAAGACCCAAGTCTTAAACATTAAATAATCTTGAGTTAAGTAAATAACTAAATTTGAGTATATTTTAATGTTTATATTTTTATAAAATTATTCAATAACTATTATATATAGACTCAAATATTTCAAAGTAGACACTTCTACTCACTATCCATTTTTTCTTCAAAAATAAAAATCATTAAAAATAAAACATGATTTATTTCTTGATAAAAATATTCATAACATTCATCTTGAATTCTCAATTCCTCTTACATGTCTTTATAAACTATAGAAAACATTTCAAAAATTTGTGATGATCATAAATATATCAGTAAGGGATGTAAAATAAATAAATAAAAGTTATAGTTTATGAATACTTATAAACACATAAAATCATAATTTTTACCCATAAAACATAATCTCTTTTACATACTTCCTGAAATCATATTATTCTTATAAAACTCATGGAAATCATAAATCATAAAGGTATCTTGTGGAATCCATATTTTTCTAACATTTTTCCTTTCACAACTACATAGGGAGTAACCTTCATGGTTACGTTTGGAATACCCATCAAAATATATTACCTAAATCTATTAGTCGACACCTTATAATTTAAATCCTTCTAATTAACCAATAAATTTGAGATCTATAACGGTCTCACCCACTATCTTTTATCACAAAACCACTCGTATACATAATAATTCCCAAGAACTAAAATATAAGAACCACAAATAAATCATGCATAAAGAAAAATAACAATTCCACATTGTAATCATTAGATTTCATTTAAATATATTGAAATAATAAATCCATTCTAGAAACCATTTTCAGTACCAAAATACATAAATGATAATATGGTATTTACTATTCATTTAAAAACATTACTGTTAGTAGAGGAATCCAAATATCAAATAATGGTCATAGTGATAGAAAGGTCATCGTCACCGCATATGTTAAAAAAATTCCTTTTTTCATTTAGTAATATTCATAATATAAAAAATATTCCCTTTGAAAACATTTGAACGAAATTTAAATTCAAATGGCTTATGTATACACCATAAAAAAGAAGGTGGTGTATATTATCAAAATATGACGCAATGAATGGAGATTGAGATAAAGTCCCTTACGATGTGTTTGACTCATCCCATACAATATTTATTTTCCTGGATAATAAGCTTTGAATAATTTATACTTCCTTGAGAACATTTTTCATGTTTATTATTTCTTTTATATCACTGATTACCATGTTATTAAAGTTATATAACTATTTAAGTTCACATTGGATGTTTTGTCGATATTCTCTACCTGATTTTAAAAAGAACATAGTTTTGATGTCCCCAGTCCATGGGGTCATAATTACATCATATAAATTATATTATTCATGAAATAATAATCACTTTTATACATTAAAAATAATTTTTAAGTCAAACAATTAATTATGGTAATGAAAATTGAACAACGTTATATTCATAGAGATGGTAGATCGTATGTAAGCATGAGTTACATTATCATTTTTCATTGATCATCATGGAAATAAAGTAATTTTTATTTTATCTTTCCAGAATGATAATAATATTATTATTATTATTATTGTTTAGATAGACTTATATATATCATATAAGTTATTTGGTGAATAAAATTGATTCACTTCTCTTCATGGAGGTGATAGTTCACACATATTCATGAACGACGTTATTGTTTTTCTTTTCATTGAAGGTAAGAACATAATTGAAATATATTTATTTTAAAAAGATAAATATTTCATTAATATAATATATTAATATTAATTCCATTATTATAACTGATATTTATTTATATTAATGGAAAACAAATTAAATCGGTTCGTGGATGAGACAATCCACACGTACACACAAATGATTAATTCCATTGCCATTTGATGTAAGTAGAGATTGGTTTAGGGTATGATATTAACATAACAATATATCAATATATTGATAATACATAATATATTAATTCATCTTGGAATCATAATATTTAAAAGGAAGTGGAAGAATAAATAAAATTAAAACTCTTAAAAAATGATACATCTTTTTTTGTTCATCACCTATGAAGAACACCACAACTTCACTAAGAAGGGTTTTATGCCAACAATAAGGCCTAAGGACTATGGGTAGGTATTATAGGATGTGATTTGGGAAGTTATTGGTGGAAAAAAAGGCTTTATATGTGTGGGTATTTGAGAATAGAGGGTAACATTTTATAGGGGATTGGAGGAGAACCCTTGGAAATTATTTATATTTTAAACTAACATAAATTAATTAATTAATCAAAATGCATCCAAATTGAAATATTTCAATAATAAGATGATTATAGTTTTAAATCATCACATCCAATAATTTTTATATATTTATTGATTTTATTTTTAACCATAGCTTTTTGGTTTACCCTTAATTATTCTCTTTTAATTTTAATTGTTGTAAAAACATTATAATTATAAAAAGATTATTAATTTAATTATATAGGGTAAATTTTCCATAATTGGAAACTTAATAGAAGTTTAGAACTTATCATATTCACTTTTTACTTTAAAATAATATTAATATTTTTAAATAATTTAATAAATTTCTATTTTTAAAAAGCATCAATTATTTCAATTTTAACACTATACATTTCGTTGAATTTAAATAAAATTCAAAGAGAGAGATTACATCAAAAAAACCAATTAATAGTCTTAAAACATGTCATATTCACCTATTAAAATCATGTATGACATAAATAATATTAAATTAAATATATTTTCATGTTTATAATATCATTTATTTGATTCTTTCATTAATAAAGAAATCAATGCATCATCATTTTATTATAATTAAATTTAATTATTTAATGTTTAAAATTATAAATAAAATAACATGTTGTATTGAATTTTTTTATTTTTTTAATATTTATATTATAATATATAACTTATATAAACCCATATTTAAAAAATTAGTAAGAATATATGTTTTTATAACATATTTTTGTTTACCTTAAATTATAAGTTATAACTATCATAATCACAACCATGTGGCTTCCAAAGGATAAATTTTTGTCCCAAGGGTTTTTTTGGTAAACCAAATCTCATTCAATAGGATTATAATAAGTGTTAAGGTAGTTTTATATTATTATAATATTATTTTCACCCTTATTTACCTGATTTAACATTTAACTGTGGTAAATAAAAATAATTATTAAATTTAATATTCATAATGTCCAAAAATAAATGCGACATATTTACATAATTTATATCTTATGATTAAAAATATGGAATCCATTTTTTCAAATTAAAAACAAATAAGTTATATTAATTAATGTAAAATTAATCCCCATTTTCAAAAAGAGAAAATATGGTTTCTTAAAAGATAAAACAGTCAAAAGATTGACATGTGTTTATATCAAATTTCATTTTGAAATTACTTATAATGGAAAAAATTGGATTAAATAACAAAACAATATCCCAATTAAACATTAAAACAAATTAAAAAGATAACCTAACTATGTAAATAAATTAGGAGAAATGGATGTTTTGTATTAAAATGCAGTATTTTTCACTATTCGTTAAAAAAATAATTTTATCATAAAAATACCAAAATTCTTCCGAAGTAAATTTCGATGTCCTAATTATAAATAATAAGTTAATTTTAAAAAATTTGACACATAAAAATGACACAAAATATATTTAAAGATGGTTATCCATCAAAAGGTGGTAAAACTGCCTTTTAAAAATATTAGAGTATTTTTTCTTAAAAATGGATTTATTCTCATTTTAAGACTCTAATATTTATTAGATAAAATTAAAAAAAATTAACAAAAGTCTTTAAACATAATATAGTTATTTCTATTCATTCCCTCTAATACAACTTCAAGGTTATAACTACCATTTAAAATAATAATATTAATAATATATTATAGTTCAGTATAACTCTCTCTTGTGTGCAACATAAGATTTAGGAGAAACCCATTGTTTTGTGTCAAGTACACAATCATAAATAGCATCCCCTGCTAAGTAAACATAGTATATAATTAATAAATATTAATAGATAATAAAATGTCTTATTTTATAATAACTTGGGATGTTACATCCTTCCCCACATTTGGAAATTGTATCCTCAAAATTTTATTCACATATCAAATAAGTTGGGCTATTTCTCCCCAATAGTATTTTCAGATTCCGATGTTTCTTTTGTAAACATATGGTTTTTTCAAAACACCTTAACCTGATCAATCACCTTTTTCCACAACAACTACTCTCTATGGTCAAGAATTGTGTTTTCCAGTACTAGTGCATTAGTAAACCAAAATAGTATAAATACAAATTAATAATGGTTGAATGTAACGCGGTCTTCAGAATGTGTATATCACTTATATTCATCTGAGGGTACCCTGACCTCAAGTCAACCTTCGAAAAATATGGATCTCTCAAGAGCATATCAAACAAATCATAGATATGAGGAAAATGATTCTTGTTCTTAATAGTGATGTTATTTAAGGCTCTAAAATCAATACAACGTCTCGTTGAATCATATTTATTTTTAAAAAACAAGATAGAAGTAGCCTGTGGAGGTGTGCTAGGTCAAATGAAACCATTATCTAATAACTCTTCAAAATTATTTTTGACTCTAAAATTTTAATTTAATCCATTCGATAAGGGGTTTTTGAAATTGGTTTAGCATCCGGAACTACTTGAATAGTAAATTCAACTTCTAGATCAGTTATAATACTAGGAAAATCATAAAAAAAATTTAAGATGCTCATTTACCACTAGTACATCATTAATCTTAACAATTACTTTATTTTCAACAATATGTTCAAGGTATCATTCATTTACATATTTTTGTATTTTATAAGTTTCTAAATATGTTATCATAGGTAAGAGTTTATTCTTATACACAAACTCTAAGTCTTTATGAAATGAAACTTCTTTATATCTATAGTCAGTCTTAATATGGTAAAAAAATCCAATCCATACCTAGAATTACATAAAACTATACTAGTGGAAAAAAATATGTTTTGTACGAATATTCTTTCCACAGACAAGGACACAAATATTCTTAATATTCATGTTTGTCTCAACATTTCACCCATGTGTTTTTACCATAACTTATGGATTCATTTCTTGAGTTGGAATCCCCAATTTACCATAAAATTTCTTAGAAATAAAAGAATATGTAGATCTGATATCAAACAACACATTGGAATAATCTAAATAAACAATCAGTGTACCAAATATAACTTCCTTTGATGGACCAATATTTATTGATGTGGTTACAAATGATTTCACCACACTTTATGCTTATATTATGATTGATTCCCATTATTTTAGAACTTCCTCATACACTTGTTTTCAAAATTACCATCTCATTGCACTTAACATATTTTACTACTTATAAATAAGATTTTTTCTTACCACTACCCTGCTATTTGTTAGTGACATTATGAGCCTTATGTACCATTTTACCACATTAGAAGCACTTTCTAAAATTCAAAATTCAATCCTTAGTGTGATTTTTTTCAAAATTTTCAAAAACTATGAACTAAATTTTTATACCATCATACTTCTTGGAAGAAATATTCCCTTTCACCAGCCACCTCAACCTCTTATTTTGTTTTTTTTAAAGAACACCATATTATCAGGAAACATTAATCCCTTATTCTCTGCACATCGAGAGAAATTTTCATAACTTTTAAAATCATGATAATCGAACGCCCTTCGATACTTTATATTTTCTCCATAGTGAAAAGGGTTGATTTTACTATCAATAGAGAGAATGAAATTTGGATCATACCATATTAGTCATGTGAATTTGTCTTCATGAGAAGACAATGAGTCATCCTCCTACCTCAATTCCAAGAATTATATTCAGATCCTAATTCAAACTGCCTTTGGAATATAGTTCTCAAGAAACATAACTTTAAATTCATTAAAATCAAGAGCATCAATCTCCTCATTATCCCTGATATTCTTAACCATAGTGCACCATTGATCGGATTAACCTTCAAAATGGTAATCAAAAAGACTAACCTTTGGATTGTCTGAACACCTCAAGACATTGAAAAACTTTTCCAGTTCTTTAATCCGCCCTTTAGCTACCACAGGATCAGATTATCCTATGGATGATGGAGGATGATGCCTCATGAAATAATCCACTGCTGACATGTTCCCCAGTGGTTGATCTAGACGATATCATACATGTATACTACCACCATTTATAGCTTGAATCAACTGTTCCATCGTTGCAACAAACTATTAAGTTATGATTCCAGTAATCTCAAGTTGTTGTTTAGAAGGTTGTTTTCCTCTTAATATCATCCACGAAAATCTACAAAGTTTCCTCTATATAAAACCATTCTGAACAAACATATATTAAATGAATAAACAAAGTAATATTAAAATCAAATATCATCTCAATTTGTCCATAAAGTAAAAATCATTTATGGATATTCTATTAAAAATATCATAACCCCTAAAGTTGTCTAAATCGACCTTTGATATCTACTATAAAATTCCCATATTAAATATTTTGTAATCTTGATTTAATTCATGAATCCACATTGATTATTTTTTTCGGTTTATAGTTTTAGAGAATTAGGCCATAACTATTACATATCAACTCATATATTATAAAGTGTACACTTCTACTCACTATCCATTTTTTCCCACAAAAATAAAACTCTTTAAAAATAAAGCATGATTTATTTTCTTGATAAAAACATTCATAACATTCATCTTGACTTTCTCCATTCCCTTACCCATCCTTATAACATGTAGAAAATATTTCAAAGACCTGGTATGAGAATAAAAAGCTTAGTAAGGGATGTAAAATAAAGAAATAAAATCATTAGTGTGTGAATACTTATACACCCATGAAATCAGACTTTTCAAACATAAAATATACCATCTTTAACATAATTCATGAAATCATAATATTCCTAAAAAAACTCATGGAAATCATAAATCATAAAGGTAACTTGTGGCATCCATATCACACTTACATTGTAGCTTGCATATATACATAGGGAGTAACCTTCATGGTTACGTTTGGAATACCCATCACAGTATATTCCTTAAATCTATCATAAGAAACCTTATCATTTAACTCCATCATAATACCCAATTCATCTCACCCTTACTTGGTTTATCACGGGACCACCCATATACTCAATAAATTCCCAAGAACCAAAACATAAGTGCAACACATAAATCATTCATAAAGAAAAATTAAAATTTTCACATTACTATCATAAGATATCATTTCAATATATTGACATAATAAATTCATTCTAAAAACCATTTTCTATACCAAAATACAAAAAAAGTAAATATGGTTTTTACTTTTCTTTTGAAAACATTATGGCTTATAGAGGAAGACAAATATAAAATAATGGTCACAGCAGGGGAAAGGTTGTTGTTGCCATATATGTAAAAAAAATCATTGTGTTATTTTGTAAGATGATTTTTATAAAAAAGATTCTATAAAAAAACATTTGGAACAAATTAAAAGTAAAAGTCGTTAATTATGTGCCTTCTAAATTAAGGTGGTGTTTATTATCAAAATATTCCTTAATGATAGGCGGTTGAGACAAAGTCCTTTACTGTGAGTCCGAATCGTCACGTACAATATTTATTTTCCTGAATAATAAACATATATTAGTTTATACTTTATTGAGAACCATTTTTAATTTTATTATTTCTTTTATATCAATTATTAACATGTTATAAAAATTATATAATTATTTAAGTTCATATCAGATATTTTGTTGATATTTTCTATTTGATTCGAAAATGAACGAAGTTTTGTTGTCACTAGTCCATGTGATCATTAGTACATCATATCTGGAATAGTATTCCTGAAAAAATAATCTCTTTTATATATTGTTCATACTTTTTTAATCAAACCATTAATTATGGTTATGAAAAAATAACAACGTTATATTCATTTAGACGGTATGTCGTACATACGCATGAGTAACATTTTCATTTTTCATTTATCATTATGGAAATAAGATTATTGTTATTTATCCTCCCAAAATGATCATTATATTATTAGAATAATAATAATCATTTAAATATACCTATATATATCATAAAAGTGAGGTGGTGAATAAAAATTGTTTATGTTGCTTTATGGTGGTGATAGTTCATACGTACGCACAAACAACATTATTATTTTTATGTGCATGGATAGTAAGAATATAATTGAAATATTATTCTTTTAAAATCATAAATATTTCATTAATATAACATATTAATATTAATTTCATCATTATAACTAATCTTGATATGCGGTAATGGAAAATGAAATAAATCGGTTTATGGAGGTGTTAATTCCCACATACACATGAATGATTAATTCATTTCCCATTTTATAGAGGTAGATATGGATTTATGGAAAGATATTAAAATAAAAAAATCTATGTATATTTTTAATCTAGGGTTATTATTTTATCTTGGATGAATAATATTTAAATGAAGTGGAAGAAGAAACAAAATAAAATCTCTTAAAAATGATACCTCTTCTTCAGTTGATCACCTTTGAAGAACACTTTAACACGACTAAGAAAAGTTTTCTACCTATAATAAAGCCGCAAGAATGTGAGGAAGGAATTTAGTAAAAATTTTGGGTATATCGTGACTAAACAAATAGAATTTGGAGGTGTGAGTTCTAGAGAAGAGAGGGTACCTTTTTATTAGTGATTGGAGGGGCACCCTTGGAAATTATTAAAATATTAAATTAATATAAAAAAAATTCTTAATCAAAATTCTTCAATATTAAAATACCTAGACTAAAAGATAACGATAGTTTGAAATATTCTCATACAATAATTTTTATACATGTATTTATTTTATTATAATCAATATCTTTTCAGTTTACCCTTAATTACTCTCTTTTAATTTCAGTTTTGGTAATGATATTTAAATTATTAATAGAAAATTAATTTACTGATATTGGATCAATTTACGATAATTGGAAACTTAAATAATATATTAAAAATTATCATAGTCTCTTTTTTATTTTAAAATATTTTTTAATTTATAATTAATTTAACAAAATTATTTTTTTAAAACATCAATTATGTCAATTTTTACAATATTCATTTTACTGAGTTTAAATAAAATATACACAAAGATATAACTTAAAAAACACATGTAATAGTCTTATAACATTTCATATTAACCTATAAAAATTGGGTATGACATAAATTATGTCAAATAATATTTATTTTAATATTTATAATACCATTTATGAGATTCCTTCATTAATATACCAATCATTGCATCATCATTGTGTCATAATTAAATTTAAATATTTAATGTTTAAAATTTATAAACAAAATAACATGATTTATTAAATATTTTAAGATTTATAATTACTATTTATATTTTCATAGACCATTTATATAAACCCAAATTAAAATTGTTTTAGTAAGAAGATATATGTTTATAACATATTTTATTTTACTTTAAATTAAAAGTTATAAGTGTCATAATCACACCCAAATGGCTTAAAATGCAAAATTTTTATCCCGATGGTTTTATTAGTCGTCCATATCTCATATAATATGATTATAATAAGTTTTTTTGCAATTTTATATTATTATAATGTTATTTCTACACTTATTTACCAGTTTTACCCTTTAACCAGAGTAAATAAAAATAATTACTAATGTTACTATTCATGATGTTGAAAGCTAAAAGGGTCATATTTACAAAATTTAGAGATTCTAATTCCAAATACGGAATATGTTTTTTTCAAATTCAGAAAAAATATGTTGTATTAATTAATGTAAAATTAATCCCCATTGTCAAAATGAGAAAATAGATTTTTTATGTAAAAAACTTCAAAATATTGACATTTGTTTATATCAAATTTCAATATGAAATTACCTATAATGAAAAAATATGTATTAAATGATAAAAAATTATTCCAATTACACTATAAAACCAATTAAAAGTATAAATTATGTATATAAATAAATTAAATGTAAAGGTGGTTCTGAATTTAAATGTAGTATTTTTCACTATTCAAAAATAAATAAATTTTACCATAAAAATACCATAGTTCAACCAAAGTAAATTTTGAGGTCTAATTTCTAAATAATAAGTTTATTTTTATAAATATAACATATAAAAAACAAATAATATATTTAAAAAGGGTTCTCTATCAAAAGCCTTTAAAACTACATTTTAAAAATATTAGACAATTTTATGCTTAAAACTGGATTTATTCTCATTTTAAGCCTCTAAAATTTATTATATGAACATAAAAAAATTTAATTAACTTTAATAAACATAATAGAGTTAGTTCTGTTCATTCCCACCAATACAACGATTTTGAGATAACTGTCATTTAAAATAACAATACTAATAATGTATTATTTTTCGGTATAATCTAGTCTTCTATGAAACAAAGTATTTAGAAGAAACTCGTTGTTGTGTGTCGAGTATGATATCATACATATCATCCACATTTAATTAAACCTAATTTATAATTCATAAATATTAATAGATATGAAAATTTCTTATTTTAAAATTACATGGGATGTTACAAATACCTTACTACTTTAGTAATCGTTTGAATCGTAATCCCCATTTCTTTATAAAATAAAATGAAACATTAAATATAATTAAAAAAATAGATTCATAATATATAATTTTGAATAGTAATTATATTCACCACACAATAGAAATGAGTTGTGTATATTGAATATTCCACCAAGTAATAAAAGAGAGACCAGAAATTCCTTACCTTAGGTATGAATTACATCGTATGTGTTGGAAACTCATTTATAATTAATATATATTTATTATAAATCTATAAAATAACCATGTAGATATATATCATAACATATATTATTTTATTATAAACTTTTACCACCTATTTTTTAAATTCATCAATTATATCCACATTACCATCCATATAAAATATAAATGGAAAACGAATCATATTACTTCGTGGAGGTGGTAGTTCACATGTATAAATGGATGATATTATCATTTCCCAATGGTTTGGAAGGTAATAAATTAGCTATTATAATATCATTAAAAATTTATTATAGATTAATGATTATATATAAACATTAAACCCACTGAAATATGTATTCATAAAATATAGTGTTAAGAAATTAATTTTATCGCCACATGCAGATGGTATGTCATGCATACAAATGAGCGGTATTTTCACATCCCGTTTTATGAAAGAAGGGTCAATAAAGGGCGTATGATAATCATGAAAATTTATTACTATATTTATGATACATAATATATTTTTATGAAAAATATAAAATATTTATAAAATGAAAAATAATCATCCAAAAAAGTGATTGATTAAGATGAAAACCTCTTCTTTAAAATAACTCCTTTAGATATCCTCTAAAGGGCTCTTGGGTTGGTGTTTGTGAATAAATAAACCTATAATATCTATAAATGAATATTTTAATGGGAATTTTTAGATATTTGTAAATATATATAACTCAATTTTGGGTCAATAAGTGAGGGAGAAGGTGGACTTTTATAATTGAGTTGAGGGGAACTTTTAGAATTTCCCAAAATATTAAATTAATAAATTCCACCAAATGGACTATGATTTGAATATATGAAAGGATAGGTTTTTAAAACCATCATCCAATATAATTTATACAAGTTTTATTATCATTTTAAACCATATAATTTTGATTAACCATTAGTTAACCAATTTTTATTTTAACTACAGTAATAACTCTTTTAATATTATAGGGTTGTAGATTTTCAAGGTGAAAATTGACGCATAAATGGCCATGTTATGAAATTTCAGACCACATGTAATACAACATGTATTCTTTCAATATTCTTTTTATTTTTATATTATTTTATTACATATTATTTTGATAAAGAATCATTATTTCCAATTTTGAATCAATTAATATAATTTGACTTTAAATATATCAATACAAAGGTTGAATTTCAATATAATAATTCACCAATTATCTAAAATGTATTATAGATCAATGAAATTATTTTAACACATTTATGTCTTCAAATAACATTATTTTATTATTTTTTAATTCATTTATTTTATTTTTCTATTAGTTAAATAGATATTTTTTCATTGGAGTGCAATAATTTTAGGTATTTATTTAATTACTAAAAATTATAAAAAAATTACCATAATAGAAATATTATTCTTAAAATATCCATTTATATTCATTAAATATGTATTTTAACTCTTATTTATGTCAAAAAACTTATTATAATATTTTATTGTTACTTTTCCGGCCTAAAGCAAGTCGTGCAAAGCATTTAGATAATCCACAGGTTATATAACTCCAAAATTCATGTATAATCGTAAAAATAATCTATAATAATTAATATTTAAAAAAATCAATGAATTATTACATACAAAATATTTTTTTAGGGTACCAAATCTGACTTTTCTAGTATTGTACAAGCTCCACATCGACACTAAAAATGATTCTCATTGTTATCATGCAATAAATTAAAAATTATTTTTTTGGATTACATTTATAATATATTTTCAGTATTTAATAATAATTTGTTATTTTTAAAATTTTTATAAATTTTTTTATTAGGTTTATATATTATCAATATCATAAAAGACACAGTATTTCAAAAAAACTCTATTTTTTCTATTCACTAAAAAATAAATTTCTACAAAAAAATGTCAAAAAATTCATAAAAATAAAAATTTGAATTCATGAATCCCAAAAAATAAATTTCTTCTAATTAAATTATAATAATTGACAAAAATAAATTTTAATATAAATGCGTAAAAAGTAATGGAAAAAATATTTTAGAAAAATTTATTTTTAAATATAAAAAGGTTTTCATACCAAATTTAAGCATAAATTTATTATAACGAACCTAATTGCATTGTTCACAATGTAATTAATCTATTTTTTTGAGACCGTGTTTTGAAATTACTTTTTTCTTTTTAAATGAATAAAAAAATAACAATTTTTAATAAAATTGAGTTTTTTTACTATTCACTGAAAAATACATATTTTAAAAACATCAAAAAACATAACCCTAATATAATTTCTATATAATGATGTCAAAAATTATATTATCTTTATTAATAAAATTTCTAAAATTTACGTAATTTATTTATAATATTTTCTCAAAAAATACAATAAAATAATTTTTTAAGAAAATGTCTTTCTAAAGCATAAAATAACTTTACTAAGAATTTAGTACATATTTATTAGAAATTAATCGATGAATTTATATTTAGTATGATATTTTCATAAATTATTTAACCCTATTTATTCCCACCAATTTAATAGATATGTTATAATGGAAACATAATAATTTTTTAATAATATACCAGGGTTCGTTTAAACTCAGTGTTTCATGTAATGCAAGCTATCAAAGAAACTAAATTTAATAGAAACAAATACTAAAATCTAAGGTTATTACATTATACTCCCCCAACCCTCCTTTAATAAATTGTGTTCTCAAAATTTTAACTTCTTTCCAGTGATCAAGGGTTTGAAATTTGAAAAAATAATGTTGAAACCACATATCATAAAAAGAGTTAGTAAAGATTTCGTCTGATAAGAGAGAATTGAAATCGTAAGGTCGTTTAGATTAACACAAAACAAAGCCTATAAATATTATAACATTAGTTTTAAGTGAAAACATGGATATTTAAGTGAAACTAACACCCAAGGACTTAGAGAGAGTGATAGATAACGTGATAAGTAAAAATATAACAACCTTAAAACCATAAATATGTGATAGGTGAATCAATAATTGATTCACCTAAAATGAAGATAATTATAAAAAAATTTGTTTCAAGATCCTTTTATTATAGTTTATTCATTCCTTTATTATAAATACTATGAAAATATTGAAACATCCATACATGAAAAATAGGATTTCATCCTTTAATCAATTTTCACCACAATTTAAATTGTTTCTTTAAATGTTGAGTGTTTGAGATGGTTTTTTTATATCTATAGCACTAAAATAAAATTATAATGAATTGAAAATGTATATCAATATATTACTCTTATCTCTCTACATTAATCAAAACCAAAAATGTCGATCACATGTTAAGATAATTCCCAAAATGAATAAACTTTCATACAATACATTTTACATCAATATTTTCTAGATTAACAACAAAGGATAAACATGGAATATATCAATATATATGACTACATCCAAAATAACCATTATAAACTCTTAATTAAATAATGTTTTGACCTCAAGATGATATCATACATTCTAACGTACATCCTCAAAAAACTTCATTCATTTTAGTTAATGTTTAACGTTAAATCGCATATTAAACCTAACGGTTACATATACCTCAACCCAATGAAACATCTCCCAAATATCATTAATCACCATGATAATTAGATATATAATATTTTAATGTATATAACATCACCAAAATGTCATCAATATAATTTAGATTCTAACCTGAAGGTAATCCCTAACTTGACCATAAATATTCATGGAAATGTCACATTGTCAATGAATAAATTTTAAACCATCAAGATTATATATATCCCAATTTCTAGTAGTCCATAATTAAATTAACATAAAATAGTATACCGACCCCAAAGGATATTTAAACATCAATAGATTATCAAAATCCCTTCACATAAAAAATTAAAAAAAAGGTTTTGATGCCTTTGAACTCAAGATCAACTTATTAACTCTTGAAGGTATCCATAACATTTTAGTTATCCTCGAATGAAAACATATATGCTTTCAAAATTAACACAATATTTATTACCTAAATAAGTTCACTGCTATTTAATATTCTCCATAAATCCAAAAATGAAATAAACTTCAACAAAGATAACATAAATCTTTTTTCCATAAAATTTTTAACAAATATCCGGGTCACCAATAATATCAATATCAATCGTCACGTTATCTGAATTAAACATTATTAACTCAAAATCATACTAATATTAAGGTTTATATTTTCCTTTAATCATGTGTTCTCCAAAAATATAACTTTACTACTAAATCTATTTAATGGGTTGTTAGTACGATTCAAAATATATTTTCAATACTTTAAATAAAAAGGTTTAAGAACTAATACTAAGATTTTTAATCATATTTCTAACTATAATATCATCAATATAACACTTATAAAACATAATTATTGAAACCAAATAAATTAACTCTTCCATAATTTCACTTACTTCTTAAACTTTTAATAGGGAGTCATCATTATATTCCCTAATACTTAATTCTTATAATATGAAATGTGAATCATATTTTAAGATTAATTAACCTTGATTTGATAATTATTCTTACTTTTAACATAATAAGTATTGTTAAGACATCCCATACCTTTAATACATCATTCTTAGCCTCTTCAAAATCATTGGTAAAACAATTACTCATACAACCTTTAAGATTTTCCTCGCAATTATTTCCAAAGGACAACGATTTTCATAACTTTTATACTATCCACATTTAAAACAATAAACCATAGATGATACCTTAGAGAAAACAATATTATCATCCATTTAATTAAATTGTCATTTTATTTTTCCTTGTAAATTACTTACTTTTTCCTATATTTTCAACATACAAAACACCTTCATGTTTCTATGTGTCATTATTTAGAGTGCATCATCCTATGTTCTCGACATGTAGGAAGTTGAATCTTCTTCCCTATTTGATTTTCATTGAATTACATCTTTCTCTTATTATGTGTAAATAAACTCAAAAAGATTAATTTATTAATCATATAATAGGATAGATTATTTTGAATAATCAGAAGGCCTCTCGTTCCATCTCTATTTCCATTTGTTTTCTCATGAGGACAATCATTCCATTTTCCATCACATCTAGTATTAAAACTAATCCTCCTTTTTCCATCAATTAACTAAAACAAAAAATCATATTTAAATAAACAATAATCAGATTTTAAAACCACAAAATCATGAAGAATTGATTATAATATGTAAAAATTATGGCACCTTCATCTATGATAGATTTGGGTCAACCTAGGTCATTCATGATCATTACTAAAACAATAGGAATTTATAATATACTTAGAATTATACCCAAGGTTATAACTAATGGTTTCTGATCATATTTTCCAAATTTTAACCAAACCTATCTATGATACAAATTATAATGAACAAAACTTTTCATACATAGATGTCGTGTTTTTTTAGATGTATAGTCATTACATAGCATAATGATCTAGGAAAGAATTGAATAGGTCTAGTACCTTTGGAAACTTGAATACATAAAAAATAGGTTTACAAAATATTTATGCCTTATTCATCTATGTTCTTAATAAATGTCACCTGTATTAGGAATATCATACTCAATACCTTTCTTCATGACCTACGAAATAGAAACATAAGAAAAACCTAATCGTATATTCTTAGTAAGGGTAGATAAGGAAGATATCAATGAGAATATAAGGATAACATGAGAATATGGGTATAAGAACATTATATTAGTATTTAAAAACACACCCTACATATCATGGATCATAATATTAATTCATGAAATAAATCATGGTCCTTTATAAGACCTAAATCCCAAGGGAATCAACGATAAATGTAATGCCTTAAAATTCTAAAATAAGGATATTTTATTTGATATCAGGTATGAAATGAAAAAACTAGTTAGGATTATGATACATACAACACTAATATTATCTTACAGTACACTTAGCTCTATGTTTTCTTTTGTTACAAATAATACTGAGTTCCTTTGATTGCTTTCATTACATGTGAGATTGATTTTTATCGAACAACAATATATTATTAAAATATTATTATTAAATATATCCTAGTTGTTAAGTTAGAGGTTATAAAAATAATTAAATAAATTATGAAAATATATTTTCTAATTCATTCGTTACCAATTAATTATATATATATATATAACAAATTGAATATAAAGGAAATGTTTTTATGAAAACTATTTTTATGCGCCAAAGGCATTCTATATTAATAAATTAAATTAAATTTTTTTATTTAATTATATTAATTAAATTTATATGATATATTTTCAATAATTTTTTTAATTCATCCAATAATTTTTTAAGGTAAAAAATAAGAACAAATTCAATTCTAACAAAAAAAAGAAATCTTTTTCTAAAAGGAACTTTTGTCGCCTTTTAATGGAAAACATGTTTTAAATCCAATTTATACAACTTTTATAAAATTTATTTGGAAAAATAAACTTCGTATTTAAAATATTAATGTTAAAATTAACTTATGGTGGTTTTTTTATTTTTCTATGAACTTTCATATTTTGATGAATAGTGAAAAATATTAATTAAAATTTGAAGGTGAATTTTTGTCTATATAATTTATTGCATAAAATTATATTTTGAATTGGTTTTAAAGTAGTTATATATAAATTATACATAAATTAATCCAATTTAGGTCATTATAATAAATTTAATAATGAAATTGGATATAAAAACATTTCAAACTTTTGTACATTTTCTCTTTAGAAACTCGTGTTGTCATCGCATCTATGGGATTAATTTTATATTAATTTCATCCACTTATGTTAGGGTAATTTGAATAAATGGATTCTGTATTTGGAATAATAATAATTTATAATTTCTATTATGTTCAAGCTAGTTTTTTACAAAAATAATTTGAATAAAATAATAATTAGTTACATGCGATTAAGGTAAAATGAGTTTACTTAATGGTTAAAATTTAATCTTAAGTGTACAAATGACCTATAAACATGCAAAAACATATTTTATGTCCATATTTATATCCTATTCTCTAGTTTAATGAATTTATTTCACTATTTTAAGCACATGTTGTAATTAAGATCTCCCATAGTGTTTTCTCTTTAATATTTACAAAAATGTCACTACTCCTCCACTATAAAATGCCACTCACCCCCATCAATTTTTCACCCATATCAAGGCCTTTAGATAATCCAGACCCAGAAACAAAAGCTAAAAACTATCATAACCTCTTCCTGAAATCCTCACATTGGGAATAAATCCAACCAAGGATGTATTGTTATATAACCCAAAAGGAGTTACCTGAAAGAGGTAATATTCTTTAATGGGAAATTTAGTTTTATTTATTTCTCCACCCCTTAAATTATTATTATATCCTGATTATATAATATTATCAGTATATTAAATATATATATGTTTTTATTTTAAGTTGATGACCTATAATTTCACACACTTCCATCAAATTAGATATGAAACCATCATTTGTGTATATGACGGACTACCACCTGATGAACTGATGTCGTTCGTACTTCCATTACCAAATATAGAGGTTGAAAATAATGATGTATTAATGGTTAATATATGATATTTAGTATTTATGTTGTATTAATAATTATTTAATTTTCATATAACACATAACTTCATGATTTTCATTTTCTGGGAATATGATAACATCGTTTGTGCATGTGTGGACTACGACCTCCTCTAAGTGATGTGATTTATTTATGAATTACATAGAATGTATTACAGATGGGTTTAAAAAACATATTTCTTATATATGAAATAAATATTATAATATAATTATAATATTATATATAGATATCATTTAATTTTCATTCTTTTAATATGAAAAGAAAATGGAAACATCGTTCATGCGTAAGTATAGTCTACCATCTCTACGAATGGTGTCTTTAATTTCTTATATCCAAGTTTTATTGATTGCTATAAATAAATATATAATAAAAATATATAATATTTAAATCAATTTTAATATTCTTTAGAATATGTAATCATGATATAAGTAATAGGATTCAAAATTACAAGTCAAAACAAACTCAAAACACAAGGAAATAAACACCTGAAATAGTGAAAATAATGAAAGATTATTAACAAACTAGTAATAAAATATTATAAAAATATAATATATGATATTATAAATATTACTATGTTTATTTTTTTTGTTAATAACATTCTTAAGCCATCATACTATAGTTTAAAGAGTGTTCAACCAAAAGGGATTCCAGGGTATGGGATTTTCATCGGACTTTTACATATGTGAGGTAAATGGTATATTCACCACTTAATTTTTTTTGAAGTGTATATACTACATATTTTTATATATCATATAATTAATTTTTTTATATTCATGGTATTTAAATTTTTAATTTGGGGATTATTACTTTTTGGGATTCTGATTCAAATGTTACCACAATTATAAGGGGATTTCTATTCTCACTTTAATTTCTGAGAGATGTATTCCATATTCACCAATCATTTATTTTTGGTGGTTTATATACATAGATAATAAATTTTATGTCATAAATTTTTTTTATTTCATGGTATTAAATGTTTAATGTTTTTTACTCTTCAATGGATCTCATGATTCAAAAGTTAATCAAGTAGTAAGGGATTTCATCTCAATTTCATTTCATTGAGGCATATTGTAATGTTATGCACCTAATTATTTTTATGGAGTATATAAAAACCATTTTAAAATATATATCATGAATAATACTTTAATCATGTCATTTTGAGTTTCAATTTTAATTATTTCATCATTTGGTATTTTAATTAAAAGTTACCATGGGGTTAATAAATTTCATAACTCAATTCCTTTTCATTGGGAAATATTATATTTTTGTTATTTGTAATATTATATCACTATTTTTCAAATATATTTTAATATATATTGATTTAGTTAAAAAAATATGTGGATTTATAGTAGATACAAAAAAAATATTAATTCATTATTTCTTACATCAACAATATGTTCATTTTAATGGGTTATTCCACAATCTCTTTTATATCGAGATTGTTTATTCTTTAATTTCCATTAAAAAGAAATTGTTTGATCATTTTTTCATAAAACCTTTAATTTTATTATACTATGGTTATTCATCATCATTTTCAGATAATAGTAGAAATATCCTACTCTTTGGTGCTTAAAATGTTTTATGAATTTTTTTTTAAGAAACCTCTATTTCTTTTTTCTCTTTGGTTGGAAGTCTCTTTTAAGTCACAACAGTGTTTTCTAAAAATGTTTTAAAAAATATTTTAAGACTTTTAGAAAATATTTATTAAATAAATTTTTACCCCTTTTTATTTTATAATTGTTTTAAATGGAATCTTCTATTAACTTTTTGAATAAGGCACTTTTCTAAACTTTTACAATGTAAAAGTAATGCTCTTTTTACCTTGTGCAGAATTTCCCACCATAATTTATTTTTAAGTTTCATTTGAAATATTACATATATATTTATAAGAAAAGAAATTAAAATATATTTTCAAAGAATTTTTTTTTATTTTTTTTCAAAATTAATGGGATATTTTCCTCAATAATTATTTTTAATTATTTTTTTATTTCATCAATGACAACAACACTTATTCTTACTCATATGGGTATATGATGTATTAATAACATCCTTATTATTACTATGAATGTATTATCATCATTTTTACCTAGGAAGGTATGGACATTCACTTCCTTGATTCATTTTTATAGTCACTAACTTCCACTTGGAATATTCACTTTCCTCTAATCATTAGACATTAAATTTCCCCTAAATATCCATATTATTTATCATGGATATACTTATTTCTTAAACCATATATCAATTTTAAATAGGTGTTCAATTTGAATTTTTTATAATTAATTTGAGAAATGTAGATAAATCCATATCCTTTAGTCGATAGGGATATTTGATAAGGCACATTATTTATGAATTATTTTAATTATTATATATATGATGAATTCTTGTGACATGAAAGACATGGGTTGTGGACCGGTTAATCAAACACCCCCAATACATCTATTTTGTCCTACAATGAACTCACTAGGCAAAAACCATTTACGTTTGGTTACAAGAAGTTTAAATCTGGAGGATAGATCTTGGAAATAACTATCTTGATGATAAATCATCCTAGTTCAGCTAGGTTTATTCCCAGATACATAAACTGTCTTGTGGATATATTATGACAGTAACTATCATGAGGAAAGATCTTGATATCTCAAACATCCAATATTTTTCATTTCATCATTATTGTTATTACATGTTATTATTTGATTAGTTGTAATATACATGGTTAAGTTTCAGTCTCATGTGATTATTGATTTGGAATTATTCGATCATATTTTTTATTTACAGATTGATTATTATCTATCTAGATAATTAATGTCATGTGTTCTTAGTTATCAACATTTCTATATTGATTATTCTCATTGATTCATTATTTATTTTCATTTGACTAAACCTTTACTAATCATTTTATCTCACCCTTATTCTATTTTCTTTAGCTTGGATTCCATGAAGTTTTCCATGTATGGTATGCAAGGATATGTTGGAGGGAATAAATTCATTATTGAGAAAAAAATTATGTTTTAATTAATGTATTCAATTTTAATGTAAGAAAAATCAATAAATCTCATTTTCTAAGACTATTAAACTCTCAAACCTTCGTAATTTGATTTACTGTAATAATGCCAATGTAATGATAGCAGGCAATGAATCAAGGTAACTAGGGTCGGGTCTCTATATTTGTTATCATAGAATTTTATTAGCAACGTTGGGGCTAGATTTAATAAAACATGGATTAGAGAACATAACCCGAAGATATAATTTTAGTATTAGCATAAAATCATATATACCTTGATTAATTTATGAGTTATGGATACTATTACTCAACTTTGAGATTAAGGTTTATCATAAGTTCTAAGTATTAAGAACCTCTTTTTATATTTTATGTGATGGTAATCTACCAATATTGAGGATATTTTTAGAAAAATTTTATGGAAATTAAACACATTAGTTTATTACATGTTTTAGTGGAAGGGGTATTTGAGGAATAATTCCTTTAAATTTTCGAGACATTAGTTTAAATTTATTGATAAACTTTGGTGTTATTATTAGCATTAAAGTCATTGTAATAACTCTCAAATATGATTATTATGATATAAAAAATATATTCTATTAAAAACATAGTGAAACTCTTCTTTAATGATCAAATTTCAAGTATAACCATCATATTTTTGAGAGCTTCATAATAATTATATTAATATAGTTTAGAAAAATGATAATTTGTATAATGGGTGACAATCCATCTTATCTGACAAGTTGGTGCAGCAGGAAAACATGACTGAAGGATGATAAGAGTTTCTCACCTACAACTACCCTACACAATGTCCTGGTTAATGTGTCATTATAGTTAGTTAAATAATTGGATGAATAAATATTAATGATAAACTAGTAGTATTTGTTTTTTAGGTTTAGATATTAATATATTAAACATATTGGTTTTGGAATATAGTTATAGACAAATGTAAATACTTGTTCTATAGATCTTATGATCTGTAAATTTTATTTCTTTAGGAATAAAAAATCATTTTTGGATATTCACATCATAGAGTAAAAGGATAAATTTTCATTTATCGATGCACAACCAAATTATGGAGTTTTATATATTTCCTTATATTCTATGTTCATAAAATAATTACTCAAGTTAAAAGAAAAATTATGTTATCCTATTACCTTAATTTTTATAGAACCAATGTCCTTTTAAATCACCATTTTTTATGGTTCTAAGGCCCTCAAATTTAAATTAATCATAAAATTGTGTTTTATGAATGACCTCAACCACTCTCAAAAAATAATTATGATTTTTTTTTAACCCATATTTTCACTTGTCACTAATTTTCTCGTACATAGAAACCTAGTTATATGTTATTCCATATACCTATTGTACTTGTCATTCAATATTTTCAAGCGGATATTTTACCATCCATTTTATTATGTGGGATTTCAAAAAATGTATTAACAAATATCAATCTATTTATTACCAAGATTGATTTTAAATTTAAAGAATACAATTTATTTTAGGGGGAGAATATACCACCCCAAAATTCAAAAATTAGGATAATGTATTTAATATCTTGTACGACACACAAAACCATGTTAGGATTATGATAAAAAAACATAAATATTATCTTGTCACACAAACAATACTAATTTTTCTTGTGTTACACACCATACTGAGTTCCATTGATATCTCGCATTATATGCAAGATTGAGTTTTACTAAAAAATAATATATTTTTAAAATTTTATTATTAAATATAACCTAGAAATTAAATTGGATGTTACAAATAGGATTAAATAAATTAATAAGATGTATTATTTAATTTATTTGTTACCAATTAATTATAAATAAATATAAAACCCAATAGAATATAATGGAAATATTTTTATGAAGACTATTTTATACACTAAAGACGTTTATCTTAATATATTAAATTAATTACCATTAGTTAATTATATTAATAAATTTTTAATGTTATATATTAAATATCTTCTTTAATTCGTCTAATAAGTTTTAAAGGCATAAAAAAGAAAAAATCCAATTTTTAACATAAAATTTGTATTTTTATAAAAGGGAGTTTTGTTGCCTTTTAATGGAAGACTTATTTTAAATCCAATTTTTCACAATTTTTTAAATTATATTTGAAAAAATAAACTTCATAATTTAAATAGGAATATAAAAAATATTACTTTTTTTATTCTTTTTTTGTTTTCTTGAGAACTTTCATATTTTGTTGAATCGTGAAAAATAATGAATTTTAATTGCAAGTAGAATTTTCATATAACTCATTTATAGTGTAAAATTATTTTTTGAATTTATTTTAAAGTATAAATATATCAACTATACATTAATTAACACAATATATTTCATTTGAATCAATTTGACGTTGAAATTGGATATAAAAACAATTCAATATTTTCGACATTCTCACTTCAAAAATACTCTTTATCATTTCGTCTATAAGATTAACTTAAAATTAATTTATGCCACTTATATAAGTGAAATTTTGAGAAAAATTATTATATATTTTTAATAATAATAATTTATAATTTATTTTAAGGTCAACTTATTTTTTTCCCAAAAATATTTGTGAAATCAATAAAAATTATATATTGTAATTAATGTGAAAATGAGTTTACTTAGGGGTTAAATTTTATTATTAAGTGGTAAACTGACCTAGAAACATATCCAAAATCTATTTTATGTCCATATAGAACATATCCTTCATTTTATAAAAAAAAATTCATTATTTTAAGCATATGATGTAAGTGACATCACTCAATAGTGTTTACCTTTTTATATTTACAAGAATGACACTCCTCCACCGTTATAAAATGGATCTCACCCCCCTCACTTATTCATATATCTCTAGGAATTTGGATCATCAAAAATCCACCAAAATAAGCTCAAAATTGTTATACCTATATCCTAGATGCCTAACTTTGGTCATAAATCCTTCTAGAGAAGGTTTTTTGGTATAAAAAAAGAGTTACCTGAAGAAGAAGTAGCATTCTTTAATGAGCACATTGGTTTTATTTCATTATCCACCCCATTAATTATTATTACATATTGAATATATAATAACTTAAATATCTGAAATATAGTGATATTTTTTTAATTTTATGGTTAACACGAACATTTTCACATAGTTTCATCAAATGGGATACACAATCATTGCTCACGTGTATGGTGGGCTACCACTTCACAAACCGATGACGTCTGTTATTCCATTAACACCATTCAATATTGGAAATAATGTGAAATTTGTAATTTATATATTATATATATAATATTATTTATATATTTATTATTCTTTAATTATTATATAACATATAATTTCATGATTTCTATTTTCTAGGAATACGATAACATCGTTTATCAGCGTTTGGACTACAGCCACCTCAAAGCTATGTCAATCTTTCAAGCTTTACATATAATGTATTAAGAATGAGTTTAATAAAAATAACTGATATATAAGAAATAATTATGACACTATAATTATAATATTACATATAAATATCATTTACTTTTCATACGTTTATTATGACAAGAAAATGGAAACAACATTCATGCGTAAATACGGTCTACAGTATCCATGAACAGGGTATTTCATTCCCTATCTAAAAATTTTATGGATTACTATAAATAACCATATAATAACTATATATAATATTTACATCAATTTTTAATTTTTAATGCTAATGAAATCTTTATCTAGGTAATATGATCAAAAATAAAGTCAAAACATGCTAAAAAACTAGGAAATTAACACCCGAAATAATGAAAATAATGAAATATTTTTAACAAATGGTTAATAATTCATTATAAAAAGATAATATATAATATTATAAATATGATTATGTTTATTTTATAAGTTAATAACATGCTTAAAACCATTATAAAGTAGTTTAAATAGAGATAATCTAAAAGGGAGTGTAAGGTAAGGGATTTTCATCTCACATTTTACATATGGGAGATAAATTTCATATTCACCAATTAATTATTTTTTGCAGTGTATATACTATCCATTTTTATAGATTATATCATGAATTATTTTCAATTGAAGGTATTTAAATTTTTCATTTGATGATAATTAGTTTTCCAGCTTCTAATTCAAATGTTACAACAATGGTAAGGGGATTTCTAATCTCACTTTTATTTCTGTGAGACTTATGTCATATTCACTACCCATTTATTTTATATTGTGTATATACTTTCCATACACATAACAACACAAAATAATTTCATTGGTAGTCAAGGATAATTCTCAAGGATATCATACGGAAATGGGTTCACTCATAAAACCATTATAGAGTAGAAGGATCCCTCACATGACTATCACAGTGGAAATAGTCCCTTATTAAACTGTATTCTCCCCATTCCATTCATGTTTATATCATGAGATATAAATTTTTACACAATACATTGGTGGGATATATATATCCAACTCATCACATAATAGAAATCATATATATGTGTGAAAAAATAATATACAAAATTCATCATATCAGAACCCATGAAAATAAATGGGTTTCATAATCATTTAATCATAGCATAACCCATGGAAAATAAATAGGTTTTCTAAACATTTCATCATTTCATCCCAATATAACCCATATAAAATAAATAGTATTTATTTGAATTATTTCATCATTTTCATAAACCATCTTGAGAAAGAATAAGGATAGTATCATTGGGTCATATCCCTAGAAAAGCATATGGGAAATCAAGGGTTTTTTTCTTTGATGAATATAAATAAAATTATAAAAATTTAAAACATTGTTGAGGAAATAAAATTTCATTTTGAAATTCACTTATTTAAAAGAACTACTCAATTATAATAGAAAATATTTTCTTTGAAAATTACCATATAAACTTGAAAATGAATCTTCAAAATAATCATCATAGTGGTAAAACATTTTATAAATTATATATATAAAAACATTAATTCAATAATTTTTTTGGAAAATTAAAAAAGAAACCATTTTAAAATAATACAAAAACATTCATTTCCAAAAAAAGGTAAAAAATAAATTTAAATAGTTCTAGGAGAATAGTAATTGTAAGGCCACATACTTAAACATCAGATAATCTTGAATTAAGTTAATAATTCCCATTGAGGATCTTTTTAGGATTAGAGAATTATATAATTAGGTTATGACTTATACATAAAAATTTTAATGTTACTAGTAGATACTTCTACACACTATCCATTTTTTGATAAAACAAAACTCTTAAAAAAAAGAAACATGTCTAGTTCCATGTTTTAGAGAGTATGACTTTCCATTGATCCCATTCTTGACTCTATTCATCATTAAGTCATGTGAAAAACATTTCAAAACTATAGATGAACATAATAATCTCAGTAAGGGATGCATAAAGAAAGAGAAAATACTAGTTTTTCAAAATGAAATGTAAACTGGGAATACTTTATCATAAAGTAATACTTTTCACAGTAGAGAAGTAGAAAAAACACTTCACTAAATATAATCTAATTTATTTCCCTTTTTGTAACCAAAATATTACCATAAATCCCATATAAAATGACGTATAGTATATAAATATATCTTGGGACATAAACATACTTAAATAGAATAATTATACGGCCAACTTCCACACATATCACTAAAATGGGATATCCATATGGCCGACTTCTATACCAAATACATTGGAGGTTATAACATAACCACTATTTCTTGGTTTATCACAAAACCACCTTTCATTTGGTTTATCACATAACCCAATATCATTGTTTTATCATATAACCACCCATCAAATGTCCAAGTACTATTATAAAATAATAAAACATAAAATATTTCAAATATCAACATTTCACTAATAACATTTAATTTTCGGTCACAAAAAATCATTTTAGGATATTGAAATCATTAATCCATTTTAAAAAGTATTTTCAACAATGAAAACACCCAAAAAAGGGAATATGGTATTATTTTTCCTTTTAAAAACATTTAGGCATATAGAGGAATCCAAATAACTATTAAAGTGGTGTAGAGGTCATTGTCGCCATAAATGTTAAAACATTCCATTTTTTTGTTTAGTAAAAGATTACGTAGAAAAGGTATTCCTTGTGAATGAATGTAAAAGTCAAAGGGGTTTATTATACGCCTTGTAAAATAAGGAGGTGTATATTATCAAAACATGCCTCAATGAAAGAATATTGAGACGAAGTCCCTTACCTAGGGTCGACTTGAATTGTTCATTCTTTAATTTTGTGAATAATGAAATTAAGTTAATTTCTACATTCTTCCAAAACTTTTTGAAATTTTTTATTCCTTTTATATCACTTATTAACATGTTATAAAAATTACATAATTACTCAAGTTAATATCGGACGTTTTTTCGATATTGGGTACGTGAGTCAAAAATGAACATGTTATAATTAAAAATTGTCTATGTTTTCAAAATTAAATTTTATCTAGAATATTATTCATATATATATCATATATATCCAGTATATATGTATTTGTAATATTCTATAAAATTTTTAGATAATAAATGAAATTCACCATTCCTGGAGACAGTAAGTCTTACGTACCCATGAATTCTACTTTCATTTCTATATCATATTTAATGAAATGAAAACATAATGATTCATAGGTATATTATAATTATAGTATAATATCATTTTTTATATATGTACCTAATTTAATTATCTACATACTTTATAAGTTCCATGTATGGAATGAACGATTCATATCATATTGAGAGGAAGGTAGTCTGCACTTCCTCAAACTTAATTATTGTGTTTACACATCAGGAAAAGCCTAAAGTTATGTTGTAAATAAATATTACATAAGAATAAATACAATATAAACATAATATATATCATATAAATATATTTCCTATAACAACCCATAATTTACATAAATTGTTATTACTTCAGAATTAAATCATTCTTATTACAACATATAACAAAACCATGATAGGAACGTATATGTATAGTGTCTTTAGAAACTGGGAAACATAAACAACTAGTTTATAAATCATCTACATTGTCTACCATTTATTTCATCATATCTAGAGTCCCTTTTGGATTATCTTACTTAATACCCTTATTCCTAACCTGGGGAAATGAAAACATACAAAAGAGTGAGCTCAAATGCTCAGTAAGGGTAAACAAAGGAAATATCAATCATATCATATTCATAAGAACATAACATTTTGAAAATCATAACCTGCAAAAGAGATCATCATATCATGACATTGGATAAATCATAGTAGTGAAATGTAATCCCAATAATCATAACATAAAACATGAAACTTTGTCGAATACACACATAATCATATAAAATCATTTCATATTAGTCGAGACTCATTTCCAAGACCGTCATATCGGACAAAGTCCATTACGGAACTGAGTTCACTCCTCGTTCCAGTTCTGTATCACTGAACCAAATTAAATTATCATTCCATCCATGTCTATATAATGAGACATAAATATTTAACCAATGAATTTGAGGGATATATAGGTCTCACCCATCTCATAATGAAACCATTCTTATGTGTTCCAAAAAATCATAAATCATACATCATAGCATAACCCATGTAATAAAAATCGGATTCTTAAACATCATGCCATCATAAGATAATCCATATAAGATAAAAAGACTTCATAAAAATAATTCCATCACAACACAATCAAATCAATGTAATAATATGGATAGAACCAGAACCCTATATTATCTTAGATGGAAAATAATTTTGATAAAACACTTGAATTATATTCCTACGGAAAATATCCTTTCTTCTTCGAAAACATTTTTCTATTCTCAACATGTCATACCATTTTAAACTAAAAGAAGTTAATTAAAAATAAACTAGAAAACCTATAAAGTAAACTTCATGGAAATCATAAAAATCCATTTATTTCGTATAAGTTAAAAAACATTCTTCTCATACTTTGGCTCGAAAAGTTAAAAAGTATCTTGTACTGAAAATGACAAAATATTCATTTTATATCTTTTACTAAAATTTTCACCAACAGGTAATATTGGACTTAAAAAAATATTATGAAGATAGAAATAATGTTACATATTTAGGAAACATGGATGTGGATGATAAATATACCCTAGTAAATACCAAAGTATAAACAATCTCGGATAAAAATTGAGATTGTGAGATTTTCCCTTACATTAAGACCAATATGCTTCGTATGTATCTGAACCTCATGTATAATGATTTAAAAAATGCTACAGATCTATTAAAGAATCATAATTATTGTTATGATAGAATTTATGATCATATTGGATTGGATTATAAAATATATCAGAATTAGTATAATGTTATAATAATCATATAGAACTATTTTTTACACTATTATATCCATCCAAGTGAGGTGGTGGCGGAAACAGATTACACCACGGCGTGGAAACGGTATTCTGTACGCATGCACATGCGGTGATTTCTTTTTCCATAGGATGGATAGGAGGTGAAATAGGGTTATTTCATATTAATAATAACATATCAGTATATGAGTGATACAGATGTAATTACTTTATAATAAAACAAATAAAGAAGAGGAAGTAGAAAAAGAAATAAATTTGAAAGAATCGGTAAAGAATATTACCTCTTCTTCGATGCGCCTCTTATAAACCTCCTCTTAGGGAAGTAAAGTTGGTGTTTGAAGAATACCAGGACCTCTAGTAAGATTCTAGGGAAGTGGAGAAGATAAATGGATAGGTTATGTCTGATATTGAAGGCTCAAAATGTTGTGAAGAGGAGAGGGGGGAGGTTCCCTTTTATAAGGGAGGATATGGGAACCTTTGGAAACATAAAACAATATTAATTTATAATAAATTCCAAACCCACTTAAAAACCTCAAAAAATGACTCAATTTGAAGATGTGATGACATAGGGTTGTAATATCATCAGCCAATAAAATTTATACATATTGGGAATTTATTTTAAACATTATTAACTTGATTTATCCTTATTTAATCTATTCTATTTTATTTGTGGTAATAATATTCTACGTTTTAAATTGTTATAAATAATTACTTATGTGTTGTGAATTGTCCATAATTGGATAATTAATGACATTTTAGACCATATAAATTTAAATTTATAATTTTTAAATATTTTTGTGATATTTAAACAATTTTATAATATGTTATTTTTACAAAATAATAATATTTTCAATTTTGACACTTTTCATTTATTTGAATTTAAATAAAATCCACAAAAAGAATATATTCGAACCAAAATATTTAATAGATTCCTAATATGTCATATCCATCTAGAAAATTTTAAGAACATTAATTAGTTTCTATAATATTGATTTTAATATTTTTAAAACCATTTATTTGATATTTCAATCAATAAAAAACTTTCTACATCACTATTGTGTCATCCTTAATGATAATTATTTAATCCCAAAAAATTTTAAATAAATTATCATGATTTATATAATTTTATTATATTTCTATAGACTATTTATATTTTAAGTTCTATGTATTTTATCGCTAAATTAATATTATTACACTTATAAGATATAAGAGAGTGACATGTAGTCACTTTCTTTGGTTTTAATAATAATTATATCATTTTGATGGTAAAAAGTCCATGAAATTAATATATTTTGACCCTTAGGTTATATGGGTCGACTTTTATTCATACAATATAATTTTTTTAGGTGGTAGTTAATTTTATAGTCTTATTTTTACCCTTAATTACTAGATTTAACTTTAACTATTGTATATAACAATTACCATAGTTACTATTCATAATGTCAAAAAATGTATTCTATTAAAATAATTTGTACCCACTAAATCTAAATATGGAATCCATTTTTCAAAATTCAAAACATAGAAGTTTCATTAATTAATATAAAATTAATCTTGATGCTAAGAAAACGAGGTTTAAAAGTTAAAACATTGTCAAAGATTGAAATATTTTTACCAATTAATTCAATATAAAATTAATGTTAATGAAATACATTATATTAAATGGTAAAAATATATTCTATTTATACTTTAAAACCATTAAATTTTATCATTTAACAAAATAAATTATCTTGATGAAAAAAGTTGTTTTTAAGAAAAATTTAGCGTATTTTTACTATTCATCAAAATATGAAAGTTATCAGAAAAGTATCAAAACTTTATCCAATATAAATTTTTATATACTTATTAAAAAGAAGAAGTTTATTTTGCAATATTAAAATTATAAACATGTCAAATAATAGATTTAAAATTGGTGCGCTATCAAAAAGCAGAAAACTGCATTTTTTTTAAAATACATCTTTTATATGAAAATTTGATTTGGTTTTCATACCTCATTCTAGAAAATGTGTATGATGAATTATAATGTTATAAAATTCAAATTTCATTTAATACTATTCATAATGACTAATTTATAATATTATAATAATAAATCATTTTTTAGTGAAACTCGGTATTGCGTACAACGCAAGCTATCGAGGAAGGTTGCTCTTTTGTGTAACGCAAGACATGCCAGTGTTGTGTGTAGTGAAAAATTCCTTTGGTGTTTCCTATAACATAAGACAAAAAAATATTTCTCATAAAATCTCAGGGTGTTACAATATACCCCCCTTAAAATAAATTTCTCTCTCGTAATTCATCACTACGTAACAAACAGATGAGGATACCTCTCCCTCATCATATAATCCAGTTCCCATGTAGCTTCTTCTAATCGGTGGTTCCTCCATAAAACATTAACCAAGCGAGTGGTCTTGTTTCATAGAACTTTTTTTCTACGATCCAGAATCCCTATCGGTTTCTCTTCATAAGAAAGATCTTGCTCCAGCAGTACAACTTCTGAGCATAGTACATGTGAAGGATCGGGTATGTACTTTCTTAGGAGAGATACATGGAACACATCATTAACTTGAGAGAGATTTGGTGTAAGTTCCAATTGAAAATATACCTTCCCAACATGATCCAATATTTCAAAAGGACTGATATATCTGAGTCTCAACTTTCCCTTCTTTACAAATCTCATTACTACACTCTTCCAGGGAGATATTCATAAGAACACTTTATCACCCACTTCAAACTCAAGGTCTCTTCTTCGGTTGTCAGCATAACTTTTTTGTCAACTCTGATTTTCTCTTCTGTGTTGTTGAATAAATATGACATTTTCTGCCATCTCATCAACAAAATCAGGTCCAAATAGCTTTCTTTCCCCAACTTCATCCTAGCAAGTTGGAGTTCTGCATTTCTTTCCACAGATAGCTTCATAAAGATCCATTTGAATACTAGAGTGAAATATATTATTATAAAAAAATACACCAAAGGTATGTGTTGATCCCAACCACCTTTGAAATCCATAGATAAAGCTCTCAACGTGTCTTCCAAAGTTTTAATTCTCTTCTCAGACTGACCATCTATCTGAGGATGATAGGTAGTGCGGAAACATAACTCTATATCCAGAGCATGCTGATGAATTCTCTTGAACTTCGAGGTAAACCTCGGATCCTCATTAGATATAATGGAAAGTGGTACTCCATGAAATCTTACCACATCCTTTACATATATTCTGGAAATCTTATAAAAATAGAAATCTTCTCTAATAGCAATGAAGTGTGCCGAATTCGCAAGACGATAAAATATAACCCAGATAGCATTATTTCCTTTGTATGTTTTGGGAAGTCCTATGACAAAGTCCATAGTGATGTTTTTCCTCTTCCATTCTGGTATGGGTAATGGTTGTAACAACCCCTTATAATTTTGTCTCCCAGCTTTAACTTGATGACAAACCAAGCATTGAAAGACATATTCGGTGATATCTCTTTTCATGCCATCCCACCAAAAGTACTCTTTTAGGTACCTGTACATCTTTGTACTTCTAGGATGAATAGATAATGGAGAACTATGAGCCTCAACCAGAAGATCCTTATTTAATTCTTTTATGGAAGGAATACAGAAACAGTTCCTAAACCTTATTATCCCATCCAAATCAAGGTTGAATTCTGGAACATTTCTCACCTTCTTTTGTAGCCCAACATCCTCCTTATACACCTCTTTAATATTCACTTGTATAGATGGTTGAACATTCATTTGAGAAAGGTAAGATATCTCCACTTTCATTAAAATTACAAGATCAATCCTTTGTAAATCCATAAATATTGGATCATTTGTGATCCTCATCAGGGATAAGCTAGCATGGTCCTGTCCACTTAATGGATCTGGCACCTTGTTTACTTTCCAATGGTGGTAATGTATGGAGCAGTCGTAATCCTTAATCTGGTCCAACTATCTTCTTTGGCACATATTCAGCTCCTTTTGTGTGAAAATATACTTTAAACATTTATAATCAGTATAAATATCACACCTTTCACCATAAAGATAATGCCTCCAAATCTTTAATGCAACGATTACCATGACAAACTCTAAATCATGAGTTGGGTAATTTTGATCATGGATTTTCAACTGTCATGTGGAATAAGCAATCACCATATCATTTTTCCTGAGAACAGATATCATACCTTTCTTGGATGCATCAATGTATATCACAAACCATTATCCAGTACAAGGAAGTGTGAGTATAGGTGCACTGTCTAACCTTATTTTTATCTCTTTAAAATTCTCTTCACATTCCTCCGTCCAAACAAACATAACTCCTTTCCAAGTCAATTTAGTGAGTGGGAAATATAATATTGAAAAATCTTTCACAAAACGTCGATAATACCCAGCTAATCCAAGAAAACATCAGATTTCAGCTACTATTTTTGGTCTTGACCATCTTTCAATAACCTCCATTTTTGTTGGATCCATAGATATCCCCTCTTTTTAGATTATGTGACCCAAATATGATACTTTTTGAAGCCAAAATTCACACTTGGTAAATTTGGCATAAATATTCCCCTTTCTCAAGGTCTTAAATACAATTCTCAAGTGATATTCATGTTCTTCCTTTCTCTTTGAATATACTAGAATATCATTTATAAAGACTACCAAAAACTGATCAAGATAGTCTCTAAAGACTCTATTCATTAGATCCATAAAGACAATCGGGGAATTAGTAAGACCAAAAGGAATTAGTAAGACCAAAAGGAATCACTATAAATTCATAGTGTCCATACCTTGTATAGAAAGTCGTCTTTGGTATATCCTCCTTTTTGACCCTTAATTGATGATACCATGAACGAAGATTAATCTTGGAAAAGTATTGAGCTCCATGTAATTGGTAAAATAAGTCAACAATGTATGGGTGAGTATATTTGTTCTTGATAGTGATCTTGATATGTTTCGATAATAAATGTAGAGTCCCATTGATCCATCTTTCTTCTTAAAAAACATAACAGGTGCTCCCAAAGGTGATTCACTAGGGCGTAAGAATCTCTTATAAAAATTCTCTTTGAGTTTCTTCTTCAATTCCTGCAACTCAATTGGGGACATTCTATATGTTGTCTTTGAAATAGTCATAGCACCTGGTATGAGTTTTATTGAAAACTCAACTTCACGATTTGGTGGAAGACCTATAAATTCTTTTGGAAATACATCATCAAACACTCGTACAATGGGAATATTCTTAATTGTGAGTTTCTCTCCAGCCATTTGAGGTAAATAACCTTCATTTATTGGAATCAAGACTCTTAAGATGGAATAAATTTTCATTGGAAGGTTATATTCGTCCTTGAATCAATAAATGATCATAGATTGATCCGGAATATGACATTTGACTTCCCTTCTTTGGAAATTGATATGAGATCCATATAACAAAATCCAATCCATTCCAAGAATCACATCAAGTTCCACTATAGGAAGGATCACAATATTTGTAGGAATAACTTTCCCACAAACATTGATAAGAGAAGAATTGTAAACTTTTTATGCGACTGTTGTTCCATTAAGATTTGTCACAGATAACTCAATATCTAATTATTGAGGTAGTATGGAGATACCCGTAGAAAATTCTTCAGAAATAAAAGAGTGGGTGGATCAAGAATCAAATAAAACATTTTCTACATTTGATCGAATAGTATGTGTACCTTTCACCACTTCCTTATCGTACTCCACATTGCCGATAGAAATTCCATGTGACTTTCCTTTGTCTTCGACCTTAAGAGTTTTTTGACATTGATCATCATCAACAACCCTTGGATTAGGGCATTAATTAGAATAATGCCCCATTTCCTTACACTTGTAACATTGAAGTGTGGGAGGTGCATTATGTGTATCCCATTCTTTGTTCGCATCATTAGACATAACATTCCCATTACTTCGACATTCAATTGCCCGATGACCTTCTTTTCCCCATTTAAAACATTTACTTGTCCCTTAAGAAAATTCCCTCCATGTTTCTTTCCACACATTGAGCATAAGGTAAAACTCATCTTATTTTTAGTGTGGTCTTTATATTTTCCTTTTATTTCCATTTTCCTCTTCTTATCAAACCCATATGACTGATGGGTTACTGCAATCTCCATATCAACCTTGAGAGCACGACTAACAATTTCCTCATAGATATTGAAGTCCCTTATGGCTAACACCCTTCAAATACTTGGTTCTAAGCTGTTAAAGAATCGACCGATCTTACTCTCAGGTTGGATAATAATTCTGGAAGCGTACCTAGCAAGTCTTGTAAAATTTTCTTCGTAGGTACCAACATATTCATCATCCTTTTTCTTTAGTTCAAGAAACTCCTTATACATATTTTTTCAATGAATACGAGGGAAGTACTTATTGAAAAATAGGTTCCTAAACTTGTCCCATTCCATGGACTCAATTTCATCTCATTGCCTCAAATTCTTGATAAGATTACACAATTTATCAGCTTCACCTTCAAAATGATATACTACTAAGATTAATTTATCATGTTCAGAACATTTTATAATGGAAAAAATCATTTAGGGGTGCTGATCCATTATTCAGCCACTAATGGATAATAAGATCTGCTAAATGAAGGTGGATGCTGCCTCTTGAAGGATTCAAAAGAATGTTTCTCCTACCATTGATTTTTTGGAAAACCTGTATGATTCATAGATTGAGAAAGTTGTGTTAGCATGGCTATAATATTTTTCATTCTAGATCCCATAACGTTTGGTTCCTCGAGAGGACAATCATTGCATTTCCCGTCGCATTCAGCATTAACATGGTTCTTTCGGGTTCTATCCATTGACTAAAACCAAGAATCATAGTGTGAGAAACACTAATTACAACAAGAAAACCACATAATCAGTAATAAAATTTCAAACTTTAGGTCTGATCATATGTTATTCAGGTCCATTTCTAAAGCACTAATATTTTTTTCTATGCTTAGACATCTTCTTAGGGTTCTTACTAAGGTGTTAACATCCTAGTTTCTAAAGGTTAACTATAAATTTCAACTGATACCTACTATAATGACCCATACATTACATACATTGTTATTACTTCAGAATTGAATCATATTTATTAAAACATATAACAAAACCATGATAGGACCGTATAGGTATAGTGTCTTTAGAAACTGGGAAACATAAACAATTGGTACATAAATCATCAACATTGTCTCCTGTTTATTTCATCATATCTAGAGTCCCTTTTGGTATATCTTACTTAATACCTTTCCTCCTGACCATGGGAAAATAAAACATACAAAAGGGTGATCTCAAATTCTAAGTAAGGGTAAACAAAGAAAATATTAATCATATCATATTCATAAGGACATATCATTTTGAAAATCTTAACCTACAAAAGAGATCATAATATCTTGATGTGGGATAAATCATAGTAGTAAAATGTAATCCCAATAATCATAAATTAAAACATGAAACTTTGTGGAATACACACATAATCATATAAAATCATTTCATATTAGTCAAGAATCATTTCCAATCCCATCATAGAGGACAAAGACCATTACCGAACAGAGTTCACCCCTCGTTCCAGTCATGTATCACTGAACTGGATTAACTTGATGTTATAGCCATGTCTATCTCATGAGATATAAATCTTTACCCAATTAATTGGAGTGAGATATAGGTCCCACCCATATTATAATGAAACCATTCTAATGTTTTCCACAAAATCATAAATCATACATCATAGCATAACCTATGTAAAAAAAAGGATTCTTAAACATCATGCTATCATAACATAATCCATATAAGATAGAAATTATTCATAAAAATATTTCCATCATAACATAATGAAATAAACATAATTATAGGGATATAAATAGAATTCTATATTTTCTTATATGGAAAATAATTTTGATAAAACACAAGAACTTCATTCCTGATGAAAATATCCTTTCTTCTTTAAAAACATTTTTCCTTTCTTAAAATGTCATACCATTCTAAAATAAAAGAATTTAATTGAAAATAAACATGAAAATATGTAAAGTAAGCTTCATGGAAATCATAAAAATCCATTTATTTCATATAATTTAAAAATACATTCTTCTCGTACTTTGGCCGGAAAAGTCAGAAAGTATCTCGTACTGAAAATGACTAAAATAAAAATTATATCTTTCACTAACCATTTCAACAATAGGTAAAATTGGATTTAAAAAAATTGTAGGAGGATAGAAATAATATTACATATTGAGGAAACATGGATGTGGATGATAAATATGCCCCAATAAATACCGAAGTACAAACAGTCTCGGATAAAAATTGAGATTGCGAGATTTTCCCTTACCTTAGGTATGATAAGTTTTGTATGTATCGAAACCTCCTGTATAATGATTTAAATAAATTTACAGATCTATTTAAGAATAATAGGTATTTTTATGATAACATTTATGATCATATTTTCATCGTTTTTTAGTAACATTTCATTGTTTCTCATTGTTTGGGTATTAACTGCTTTATTTTCTTACGTATGTTTTGTCGGATAAGTTCATATTACCATTTATAGGTTATAGTTATATCATTTACATAATGGTATTAATATAATATATATCATATTTATTCATTCAATTCATTTATATAATCGTGTTATAATGAAGATCATGTAGAACAAATCACATCGCACCGTAGAGACGGTAAGCCATGTGTACGCACGAGCGACGATATCATTCCAATAATTATTGAATGGTATTAGAGTGGATTATATAATATATCAGAATTAGTATCATTTAATAATAAACATATATATCTATTATTTACATCATTATACCCATCTATGTAAGGTAGTGGTGGAAAACAGATTACACCATGGTGTGGAGACAGTATTCTGTATATACGCACGCGCGGTGATTTCGTTTTCCATAGGATGGATAGAATGTGAAATAGGGTTGTTTCATATTTATAATAACTTCTCATTGTATGAGTGATACTTATGTTATTACTTTATAATGAAACAAATAAAGAAGAGGAAGTAGAAGAAGAAATAAATTTGAAAAAATTGGTAAAGGATATTACCTCTTCTTCGACGCGCCTCTTCTAAACCTCCTCTTAGGGCACTAAAGTTGTTCTTTGAAGAATAATTGGACCTCTAGTATGTTTCTAGGGAATTGGAGAAGAGAAATGGACAGGGTTTTTCGATATTTAAGGCCCAAAATGTTGTGAAGAGGAGAGGGAGTAGGTGCCCTTTTATAAGGGAAGAGAGGGTCACCTTTGGAAACATAAAAAAATATTAATTTATAATAAATTCAAACCCCACCTAAAAACCTCCAAAAATGACTCTATTCAAAGATAATATGATATAGGGTGGTAATATCATCAACCAATAAAATTTAGGCATGTTGGGAATTTATTTTAAACCTTATCAACTTGATTAATCCTTATTTAATCTATTTAATTTTATTTTTGGTAATAATATTCTATGTTTCAAATTGATATAAATAATTACTTATGTGATGTGTATTGTCGATAATTAGATTATTTATGAGATTTTAGAACAAATAAATTTCAATTTATAATTTTAAAATATTTTTGTGATGTTTAAACAATTTTATAATATGTTATTTTTACAAAATAACAGTAGTGTCAATTTTGACACTATTCATTTGTTTGCATTTAAATAAAATCCACACGGAGAATATATTCAAAAAAAATTAATAGCTTTGTAATATGTCATATTCATTTATAAAAGTTGTGGAGAACATTAATTAGTTCATGTAATATTTATTTTAATATTTTTAAAACCATTTATTTGATATTTCAATCAATAAAATAATTTCTACATCACTATTATGTCATCATTAATGATAATCATTTAATCCCTGAAAATTATAAAAATATTATCATGATGTAGATAATTTTATTATATTTTTTAGACTATTTATATTCAATGTTTTATGAATTTTATCACTAAATTAAAATTATTACACTTATAAGATATAAGAGAGTGACATGTTGTCACATTCTTTGGTTTTAATAATAATTAAATCATTTTCATGGTCAAAAGTCCATGAAATGAATCAATTCTAACCCTTAGGTGATATGGGTCTACTTTTATTCATCCTATAAAATTTTTTCAGGTGGTAGAGTAATATTATAATCTTATTTTTACCCTTAATTACCTGATTTACCTATAACTTTAGTAAATAACAATTACCGTAGTTACTATTTATAATGTCAAAGAAAATAAAAGTAACCTATTAACATAATATAGACCCACTGAATCCAAATATGGAATCTATTTTTCAAAATTCAAAACACAGAAGTTGCGGTAATTAATTTAAAATATATCATGTTGTTAAGAAAATGGGTTTTAAAAGTTAAAATATTGTCAAAGATTGAAATGTTTTACCTATTAATTAAATGTAAAATTAATGGTAATGACATAAATTATATTAAATGGTAAAAATATATTCTATTTATACTTTAAAACCATTAAATTTTATCATTTAAACATATAAATTATCTTCATGAAAAATTTTGTCTTTAAGAAAAATTTAGCGTATATTTACTATTCATCAAAATATAAAAGTTATCAGAAAAGTATCAAAAATTTATCTATTGTAAATTTTTATATCTTGATTGAAAAGAAGAAGTTTATTTGGTAAAATTGAACTCATCAAATTTTCAAAAATTATATTTAAAATGGGTGTGCCATCAAAAGGCGATAAAACTACATTATTTGAAAAAGACTTCTTTTATCTGAAAAATTGATTTTGTTTTCATACCTAATTCTAGAAAATGTGTAAGATGAATTATAATGTCATAAAATTAAAAATTCAGTTAATAATATTCATAATGGATAGTTTATAATATTATAAAAATATATCATTTTTTAGTGAAACTCAGTATTGCGTACAACACAAGCTATCGAGGAAGGTTTCTCTTGTGTGTAACGCAAGCCAAGCCAGTGTTGTTTGTAGTGAAAGATTATTTTGTTGTTTCATATAACATAAGACATAAAAATATATATATTTCTCATAAAATATCAAGGTGT
Organism: Viscum album; assembly: GCA_963277665.1. Lineage (NCBI taxonomy): Eukaryota > Viridiplantae > Streptophyta > Magnoliopsida > Santalales > Viscaceae > Viscum > Viscum album. The sequence continues at coordinate 694,021,491 of OY728157.1, forward strand.
TACATTCTGCCCCCATTAAAATGAATTTCTCCCTTGGAATTCGTCACTTCGTAACAAACAGATGAGGATACCTCTCCCTCATCATATCTTCAAGTTCCCATGTAGCTTCTTTTAATTGGTGGTTCCTCCACAAAACTTTAACCAAGTGAGTGTTTTTGTTTCATAATATTTTTTCTCTACGATCTAGAATCTCTATCGGTTATTCTTCATAAGAATGATCTTTCTTTATCAGTACAACTTCTGAGCTTAGTACATGTGAAGGATCAGGTATGTACTTTCTCAGGAGAGATACATGGAACACATGATGAACATGACAAAGATTTGGTGGATGTGTCAATCAGTAAGCTAAATTCCCAACACTATCTAGTAATTCAAAAGCACTGATATACCTTGGGCTCAGCTTTCCCTTCTTTCCAAATCTCATTACTCTCTTCCATGGAGATATTAGTAAGAACACTTTATCACCCACTTCAAACTCTAGGTCTTTTCTTCGGTTGTAGTTATAACATTTTTGTCGACTCTAAGATTCCATTATGTGTTGTTGAATATATCTGACCTTTTCTGCCATCTCATCAAAAAGATCAGGTCCTTATAGCTTTCATTCCCCAACTTCATCCAAGAAAGTTGTAGTTCATTATTTCCATGCAGAACTTCATAAGGATTCATTTTAATACTAGATTGAAAGCTATTATTATATGAAAATTCAGCCAAAGATAGGTGTTGATCCCAACCACCTTTGAAATCCATAGAGTAAGATCTCAAAATGTCTTCCAATGTTTGAATTTTCCTCTCAGACTCACCATCTGTCTGAGGATGATAGGAAGTGCTGAAACATAACTCTGTATCCATATCATGCTGAATACTTCACCAGAACTTCGAGGTAAACCACGAATCCTGATCATATATAATGGAAAGTGGTACTCCATGAAATCTTACAACTTTCTTTACATATATCCTGGCAATAAAATCAAGAGATAAATCTTCTCTAATAGCAATGAAGTGTGTCAACTTCATAAGTCGATCAACTATAACCCATATAGCATTTTTTTTCTTTTGGATGTTTTGGGAAGTACGATGAAAAAAATCCATAGTGTTGTTTTCCCATTTCCATTCTGGTATGGGTAATGGTTGTAACATCCCCTTGGACTTCTGTCTCTCAAATTTAACTTTCAGACAAACCAAGCATCGAGAGACATATTCGGCGATATCTCTTTTCATGCCATCCCACCAAAAGTACTCTATTAAGTCCATGTACATCATTGTACTTCCAGGATGAATAGAGAATGAAGAACTATGAGCCTCATCCGACAGCTCCTTCTTTAATTCTTGTTTGGGAGGAATACAGACATATTTCCTGAACCTTATTTTCCCATCACAATCAAGGTTGAATTCAAGAACATTTCACACCTTCTTTTGTATCCCAATATCCTACTTCTACGCCTCTTTAATCTTCACTTGAATAGATGGTTGAACATTAATTTTAGAAAGATAAGTTATCTCCCCTTTAATTAAAATTACAAGATCCATCCTTTGTAAATCCATAAATATTGGATCTTTTGTGATCCTCATCAGGGATAATCTAGCATGGTCTTGTAAACTTAATGTGTCTGCCACCTTGTTAACTTTCCTAGGGTGGTAACGTATGGAGCAGTTGTAATCCGTAATCTTCTCTAACTATCTCCTTTGGTGCATATTCATCTCCTTTTGTGTGAAAATATATTTTCAACTTTTATTATCATTATAAATATCACACCTTTCACCTTAAAGATAATTCCTCCAAGTATTTAATGCAAAGATTACCTCAGCTAACTCCAAATCATGAGTTGGGTAATTTTTCTCTTGAATTTTCAACTGTCGTGAGGCATAAGATATCACCAAATCATTTTTCATGAGAACACACCCCATCCCTTTCTTGGATGCATCACTATAGATCACAAACCTTTCTCTAATACAAGGCAGTGTGAGCACAGGTGCACTGGCTAACCTTCTTTTTAGCTCTTGTAAATTCTCTTCACATTCCTCCATCCAAACAAACTTAATTGCTTTTCGAGTCAATTTGGTGAGTAGGTTATATAATCTTGAAAAATCATTCACAATACATCAATAAGACCCAGCTAAACAAAAAAACTTTAGATTTCATTTACTGTTGTAGGTCTCGACCATCTTTCATTAACCGTCATTTTTGCAGGATCCACAGATATACCCTCTTTTAATATTATGTGACCCAAAAATGAAACTTTTTTAAGCCAAAATTTACATGTGGTAAATTTTTCATAAAGCTTCTGCTTTATCAGGCTCTTCAATACAATTCTCAAGTGATCTTCATGTTCTTCATTTCTCTTTGAATATAAAAGAATATCATCTATAAAGACTACCACAAACTGATCAAGATAGTATTTAAAGACTCTATTAATTAGATACATGATGATATCAGGGGCATTAGTAAGACCAAAAGGCATCACTATAAATTCATAGAGTCTATACCTTGTATGGAAATTTGTCTTTGGTATATCCTCCCTTTGAACCTTAATTGATGATACCCTGAATGAAGATCAATCTTGGAAAAGTATTGAGCTCTGTGTAGTTGTTAAAATAAGTCATCAATGCATGGGAGGGTATATTTATTCTTGATAGTGATCTTGTTAAGTTCTTGATAATCAATGCAGAGTCTCATTGATCCATATTTCTTCTTAACAAAGAGAACAGGTGCTCTCCAAGGTGATGCACTAGGGTGTATGAATCCCTTATCAAGATTATCTTGGAGTTACTTCTTCAATTCCTAAAACTCAATTGGGTCCATTCTATAAGGTGTCTTTGAAATTTCCAGAGTACTTGGTATGAGTTCTATTGAAAACTCAACTTCATGATTTGGTAAAAGACCTGGAAATTCCTCTAGAAAGACATCATCAAACTCCCGTATAATGGGAATGTAATGACCCTAAATATTGATTAAAACTTATTTCTTAATTTGGTGTGTTATTTTATTTTTATACTCAACAAAACTGTTTCATTTGATCACATGAGTATAATTAAAATTAGACCGTTGGGTTTTTACTGTCATATGACCATTGGTCAATATGCCTACTGGAGACTAAACGTTTAGATTATTGTCTCTAAATACAATTGATCTTGGTAAATTAATATAAAAAGAAGATCTGATGGCCTCATCCAGTAGTCTCGGGCCAATTGAAGCCCATCTAATGGAACTTGGGAAGGATGTAGCACCATTGGGATTTGCTCTGGATGAAACCCAAGCCAAACTTCATCGTGTAAATCTAGAACGAAATCGCCTTTGTGAGAAGTTCAAACTGATAGAAATTACTACTCATGCAATGTTGGCCAAGCCACCCCAATATTCTATCACCCTAGCACACCTTACTCTTAGGTCCTATGCTGGTGTTATAAGGGGCTATGTAATGAGACTATAACTTCCTTGTGTAATCCTTTGTTATAAATAAAATTGTTTTCTCTTCTTATGGTGAAGTTTGTGAATTTTCAAATGGCCGGATAAATATAATATGCATATTTTTCATGAATTTTAGAAAAAGTATATTTTAAAAATATTTATTTAAACCTTAAATAATTAAAAATGTGTAATTATTTTCAAAAAATGGTCTTCTACAATTATGTTCAGTATGAAATTTAGAATCTAATAAGATCAACTTAATTTTTGATGAATAGAAAATTATGAATAGTGATTTTATGCTTAGGATTAGTAATGTGACCAAATGGATTTGTAATCTCATTTAAAGAAAGTATTAAAATAATCTAGGCACCTTGATTAAGTAATGTGATTCAATAAAATTGTTAAATAACGGTTTCATAAATTATTAGTCAAGTATTAGTTTTTTAAGGTGAATAGTGTTTTTTAATTAAAAATTAAATTAAAAATATTTAGAAAATTATTTTTATAAAATGGAGTTCATTTTTGAAATCATAGCATTGATATTTTGTTAAGGTGAAGTTTTGGAATTTTTCTGAGAAAGCTGAATTTTCAGTGAATAGTAAAAATACAGTTTTAGAGTTTCAGTATGTTTAATGACATCATAACTGTGTCATGATGATTTAATGAGATATTTTAAGTTTTTTACGACAAAAGGTGATGAATTATTGTGTGGGGGGACCCATGTGGCCTAACTCCATGGGAAATACCATGGGAGAGCCCATGGTTTATTCAAAACCACCAATGAGGTGTCCCTTGGCCAATAATGCCTTGTCCCCTTACTTTCCCTATAAATACCAAGCCATCCTCTCATTCATTCGACTCCCAAATATCCCCCAACGGAGCTCTGGTCTCCTTACCTCCCAAGGAGTCCTCCCAAGGTTCCCCCAAGCCCTCAAGGTCTCTACCTTTGATTTTTAAAAGTTATGTTTTAAGGTAAGGGATCCTACCTCCCTCTTTCTTTTCAAGTAATCTCTTTTATGTCATTTAATTTATGATCCATGCTCTTATGTTGGAGGATGATCTTTTATATTCCTCTTACTTCCCTTATCATGTTCATATTATAAGAGACCCCCACTTTATCTCATCAATTCATTTTAAGAAGGTTTAAGTGACATCGTTAGGCTGCCGAATTTTTAAGGGATTCTTTCACCTTTCTCATTTTTTAAAGTTCAGCTTTTATGTCAAGTCTTTAAAGTTACTTTTATATTATGATGGGTTATGATATCTATATCTATCATACTGATATTTTATGTTCATATGATTAGAGACCCTATTTGATCTCTTCAATTCAGTATTTTGAAGTTTTAAGTGGCGTCGTTAGGCTGCCGAGTTTTTAAGGGATTCTTTCACCCATCTCGTTCTCAAGATCTATTTTCATGTCAAGTCTTTAATGTTACTTTTTATTATTTTGGGGTAAGATCTATAAATATATCATACATATCTTTTATTTTAATATGATTACATACCCTATTTGATCTCGTCAATTCATTTTTTTATGTTTAAGTGACGTCGTTAGGCTGCCAAATTTTATAAGAGAAATATTATTTTTTTCTTCCTTTCATGTTCTTCATTTCATATGGTATATATTTAAAATTTCATTAACATGTTCTTAAATCATTAATATTCTGTTCTCCTACTGTTTTATGGATCATTTATGAGTGGGTGACCCATGTCCCCTCTCTTTTCAATGTTTTCTAAAACCTCATAACATAGCCGTTATGCTGCAGAATTTCCGTCGGAAAATGTCTCTCTCTTATTCTAAAATTCATTTATTTTATTAAGTGAATACTCAAATAAAATTCTTCTAAAGGGGTATTCACATATATACCAAAATGTTCTATTTTAAATTCTGGGATTTACATACATGAGACCTGCTTTCCCTTTTCATGGGTTTAAAGTGACATAAAGATCATGTCTTTAAAGCAATTTTTAAAACGTTATGATTATGAAATGAAACCCATTTATTTTATGCTATATGGGTTGTTTATGAAATGTTATATGATGATATATGTGGCTCACATGATAATAAATACAATTTTAAGGGTGCGCCCTGATAGCTCTCCAATGCATTGGGTAAAGAATTAATCTCAAGAGATGACCATTTTGACTGATACCATGGTGAATAACCTTGGTAATTTTTATTGAATCTTTGGGGAAGGACCTTGGTGAAACGGAAATGATTGTCTTTGTTAAATGTTGTAGCTGTATCTTCAAGTTATGAAATACTTTATTTTTGTTATGATATGCCTCATGATTTCATTCTCATTCCTTAAAGTACTTTTCATGACTTTATTGATTTATCTCAAGTTCACATGTTAAATGTTTCCCTTGTTTCCCTTACTAGGCGTTCTCCTCACCTTTTCGTTTGACGTATGTCCCCAGGTTATGAGATGAAGTTACGAACCTAGGATGAACATAAGGAGAAGCCTTTCAAGTGTTTAAGAAGAATGTTTTATGTTTTCATGTTTTAAGTTCTTGGTTTCAAAGTCACTAAACCTTAAAGATCCTCAGTTTTGTAAAATGAAAGGAAAGTTTATGTGATAAAAATGTGGGATGTTATAGTTGGTATCAAAGTATTGTTTAGTTATTTGTGGAAATTAGGATATGAAAACTTTAGGAAGTATCCTATATAAAATTTTAAATATAGGAAATCTTCCTGGTATTTTGGTGAGTATTGAGTAAGGGGTTGCCAAGAAAATACATCCTTTTCTAGATACGAGCAGGTAGAGGTGGCTCTGGAACAGATGTACATAGGGTTAAAACCTGAAAACACCGCATTGAGCTAGACTCGAATGGGAACTGGTACACAACAATGGGCCTTTCTGCACTCTTGGTTACGACACTCCCGGGGGATATGATTTGGTAAATTCATAAGCTTAGTATGAACCATTATTAAAGGAACAAAGATAAAATAAAATAAAGATTCACATAAGAATATATGATCATGGATAACCTAGTTTGGAACCTAGGAGATCACAAGTTAGGGTATACTTTTCTTCTACAAGCTATCCTTATATGCTTTAAGTTCCTTTTCATGATTATTGTCTAAGTATTTAAGCCCCTAATTATAAGTTATTTTCTTAGTTAATGGTGGGAAATGGAAGAACATGTCCCAACAACCAATGTGATAGGAAATGCGAAGATTGCCTGATTAATATGATAGTGATTATTAGGGGATTAAAAGATTAATATTATTTTGGAATATTTTCACTATTCTAGGACCCCTATTTGATCAAGGTAAATATATTACTACGGTATTTTCTTTGAGGAGTAAAGGATGAATTATATTTGGAAGAATCGATGAATTTAAGGTGGACTTAGAGTAATTTAGGTTACTTCTGGAAAATATTAACCTATCTTGGGAAAAATATGTTTAGGTTTGTACTTTTTTTATAAGATGTTAGGAGTGTTTGATGTTGTTTGGAGATGAACGATGAAGTTTATTTTGGAAGACTATGTTATCAAATCGTTTTTGTATTTGGGTTTCAATCTTAGTTTGGTTTATTTTGAGGAATTTTAAGGACAGTTATTTATGGAATGGTCTATAATGAACTTTGGGTAGTACCATGGACCTTTGAAGATTTAAAGTAGTTTCCCTTCCTATGGGATTCTTTCTTTTGGGAGAGTTTTTTTATCTTACCCTTTATGCTTTTGGGATAATGTTTAAAGATAGAAGAAATTGATAGTTAATCTTTTGTGGATTACGTGACTCTAAAGAAGATGATTCTTGTTCTTTGATGACACCAAGTATTTTTGAATTCTCATAGTTTGGAGAAAATATTAGTTTCAGTAGAAACTTATTAAAGGATGAAACTCTACTTGAAGGTAGGTATATTTCCCTATGTTTTATTCTATGTAGTAAATGAATTCCTCAAAACTATGAAAAGGAACGTAAAACAAAAATGTTGTCTATTAATATTTCATACTAAGATATCAAATACTGTTTAACCCATCATAAGTTTGTGATTTTCTTGTTGTTAGCTTTCTATTAATCATGATTTCTATCACTCTCCCTCATAATGTGACCTTTGTTTTCTCCTCCATGTCCATGTTTTCCTACATGTAATCCTAGTATGGGTTAACTAGGGTGACCTTTGTACTTTCCTTTCTTTATTTTAAAGTAACAGTTTTACTGACACTTTTTCTGATGTGGGACATTCAATGAAATTTCAAAAACCAATTTTAAAAATTGTAAGGATGCTATTTCTTAAGGGGGGAAGATTGTAATGACCTGAAATATTGAATAAATCTTGTTTCCTAATTTTGTGTGTTATTTTATTTTTATACTCAACAAAACTTTTTCATTTGATAACATGAGTATAATTAAAATGAGACTGTTGGGTTTTGACTGTCATATGACCATTGGTCAATATGACCACTCGAAACTAAATGTTTAGATTATTGTCTCTAAATGAAAGTGATATTGGTTAATTAATATAGAAAGAAGATTCAATGGCATCATACAGTAGTCTCGGGCCAATGGAAACCCATCTAATGGAACTTGGGAAGGAGGTAGAACCACTGGGATTTGCTCTGGACCAAACCCAACCCCAACTTCATCGTGTGAAGCTAGAACGGAATCGCCTTTGTAAGAAGTTCAAACTGATAGAAATTACTACTTATGCAATGTTGGCTGAGCCACCCTAAGATTCTATCACCCTAGAACACCTTACTCTTAGGTCCTATGCTGGTGTTATAAAGGGCTATGTAACTAGACCATAACTGCCTTGTGTAATCCTTTGTTATAAATAAAATTGTGTTCTCTTATTATGGTAAAGTTTGTGAATTTTCAAATGTCCGGATAAATATAGTATGCATTTTTTGATGAATTTTAGAAAAATGATATTTTAAAAATGCTTATGTAAACCCTAAATAATTAAAAATTTGTAATGATTTTCAAAAAATGTTCTTCTACAATTATGTTCAGTATGAAGTTTAGAATCTAATAAGATCAACATCATTTTTGATGAATAGTAAATTATGAATAGTGATTTTATGCTTAGGATTAGTAATGCGACCAAATGGATTAGTAATCTCACTTAAAGAAAGTATTAATATAATCTAGGCACCTTGATTAAGTAATGTGATTCAATAAAATGGTTAAATAATGGTTTCATAAATTATTAGTCAGGTATTAGTTTTTTCGGGTGAATAGTGTTTTTTAATTAAAACTTAAATTAAAAATATTTAGAAAATTATTTTTATAAAATGGAGTTCATTTTTTGAAATCATAGCATTGATATTTGGTTAAGGTGAAATTTTGGGATTTTTCTGAGAATGTTGAATTTTCAGTGAATAGTAAAAATATAGTTTTAGGGTTTCGGTATGTTTAATGACATCATAACTGTGTCATGATGATGTCATGAGATATTTTAAGGGTTGGACGACAAAAGGTGTTGAATTATTGTGTGGGGGACCATGTGGCCTAACTCCTTGGGAAATACCATGGGAGATCCCATGGTTTTTTCAAAACCACCAATGGTGTGTCCCTTGGCCATTAATGCCTTGTCCTCTTACTTTCCCTTTAAATACCAAGCCATAATCTCATACATTCGACTCCCAACTCTCCCCCAACAAATCTCTAGTCTCATTACCTCACATGTAGTCCTACCAAGGTTCCCCCAAGCACTCAAGGTCCCAACCTTTGAGTTTTTAGAGTTGGGTTTTAAGGTAAGGGATCCTACCTCCCTCTTTCTTTTCAAGTAATCTATTTTATGTCATTTATTTTATGCTCCATGATCTTATGTTTTAGGATGATCTTTTATATTCCTCTCACTTCCCTTTTCATGTTCATATTATGAGATACTCTTGCTCTCATCAATTCATTTTAATAAAGTTTAAGTGACGTCGTTAGGCTGCCGAATTTTCAAGGGATTATTTCACCTTTCTCATTTTTTAAAGTTCTACTTTCATGTAAAGTCTTTAAACTTCCTTTTTATTATGTTGGGGTATGATCTTTGTAACTATTATACTGATATTTTATGTTCATATGATGAGAGACCCTATTTTATCTCTTCAATTTAGTATTTTGATGTTTTAAGTGGCGTTGTTAGGCTGCCGAGTTTTAAGGGATTCTTTCACCCTTCTCATTCTCAAGATCTATTTTCATGTCAACTCATTCATGTTACTTTTTATTATGTTGGGTTATTATATCTATATATATCATACTTATATTTTATGTTCATATGATGATAGACCCTATTTTATATCTTAAATTCTGTATTTTGATGTTTTAAGTGGCGTCGTTAGGCTACCGAGTTTTTAAGGGATTCTTTCACCCTTCTCGTTTTCAAGATCTATTTTCAGGTCAAGTCTTTCATGTTCCTTTTTATTATGTTGGGTAATGATCTATATATCTATCATACTTATATTTTATGTTCATATGATGAGATACCCTATTTGATCTCATCAATTCTTTTTTTTATGTTTAAGTAACGCCGTTAGGCTGCCAAATTTTCATAAGAGAAATCTTATTTTTGTCTTCCTTTCATGTTCTTCATTTCATATGGTATATATTTAAAATTTCATTACAATGTTCTTAAATCCATTATACTTCGTTCCCCTACTTTTTTATGGATCATTTATGAATGGTTGACCTATTTCCCCTCTATTTTCAATGTTTTCTAAAACCTTGTAACATAGCTGTTATGCTGCAGAATTTTCTTCTGAAAATGTCTCTCTCTTATTCTCAAATTCATTTATTTTATTAAGTGAATACTCAAAGATAATTCTTCTAAAGTTGTATTCACATATATACCAAAATGTTTGGTTTTAAATTATGTTATTTACATACATGAGACCCACTTTCCCTTTCTGTGGGTTTAAAGTGACATAAAGATCATATCTTTAAAGCAGTTTTTAAAACGTTATGATTATGAAATGAAACCCATTTATTTTATGCTATATGGGTTGTTTATGAAATATTTTATGATTATATATGTTTATCACATAATAATAAATAAAAATTTAAGGGTTCACTCTGATAGCGCTCCAATGCATTGGGTAAAGGCTTAATCTCTAGAGATGACCATTTTGACTGATACATTTGTGAATTACCTTGGTAATTTTTATTGACACCTTGGGGATGGACCTTAGTGAAACGGAAGTGATTTTCTATGTTAAATTTTGTAGCCACATCTTCAAGTTATGAAATATGTTATTTTTATTATGATATGCCTCCTGATTTCATTCTCATGCCTTAAAGTTGTTTTCATGACTTTATTGATGTATCTCAAGTTCACATGTTAAATGTTTCCCTTGTTTCCTTTACTAGGCCTTCTGCTCACCCTTTATTTTGATGTATGTACCTAGGTTATGAGATACAGTTATGAACCTAGGATGAACATAAGTAGAAGCCTTTAAAGTGTTTAAGAAGAATGTTTTATGTTTTCATGTTTTAAGTTCCTGGTTTCCAAGACATTAAACCTTAAGGATCCTCGGTTTTGTAAAATGTAATGAAAGTTCATGTGATAAAAAGTCGGGATGTTATAGGGAATATTCTTAATCATGAGTTTCCCTCCAACCATTTGAGATAAATAACCTTCATTTATTGGAATCAAGACCCATAAGATGGAATAAATTTCCACTAGAAGGTTATATTCATCCGTGCATTGATAAATGATCATAGATTAATCATGAATATGAAATGTGACTTTCATTATTTGGAAATTGATATGAGATCTAAATAAAAAAAGATAATCCATGCCAAGAATTACATCAAATTACACTATAGGAAGGATCATAAGATTTTTCGGAAGCACTTTCCTACAAACTTCTATCAGATAAGAATTTTAAACTTTTGATACGACTCTTGTGCCATTAAGAGTTGTCACAACTAAATCAATATCAAATTGTTGAGGTAGTATGGTGATACCCTTAGAAAATTCTTCATAAATAAAGAAGTGGGTGGATCAAGAATCAAATAAAACATTTTCTACATTAGAGAGGATGGTAAGTGTACCTTTTACCACATCGTTATCGTACTCCACATTATCGATATAAATTGCATGTGACTTTCCTGTGTAGTTTGCCTTAAGAGTTTGTTGACATCAATCATCATCCACAGTCCATGGATTAGGGCATTGATTAGTATAATTCCCCATTTTCTCACACCTGTAACATTGATGTGTAGGAGGTGAATTTTGTGTATCCCTTTCTTTTTTCACATCATTAGACATCTTCTTCTCATTACTTTGACATTCAATTGCCTGATGACCTTCTTTTCCACAATTCAAACATTTATTTGTCCCTTTAAGACAATTCCCTCCATCTTTCTCTCCACACTTTGTGCATAATGGAAAACTCATATTCTTTTCAATGTGGTCTTTAGATTTTCCTTTGAATTCCATTTTAATCTTCTTATCAAACCCATGTGGCTGATGGGTTACTCCAATCTTCATCTCAACCTTGAGAGCACATCCAAAAATTTACTCATAGATATTGAATTCCCTTGTGGCTAACACCCTTCGAAGACTTAGTTTTAAGCTGCTAAAGAATCGATCGATCTCACTCTCAAGTGGGATAATAATTACAGAAGTGTACCTTGAATGTCTTGTAAAATTTTCTTCATAGGTACCGACATATTCATAATTATTTTGCTTTAGTTCAAGAAACCCCTTCTCCATATTTTTTTTAAGAATACGAGGGATGTACTTATTGAAAAATAAGTTCTTGAACTCTTCTTATTACATGGACTCAATTTTGTCTCTTTTCCTTGTATTCTTGATATGATTCCACCATTTATTAGCTTCACCTTCCATATGATATACTGCTAAGATGAATTTATCAGGTTTAGAACATTATCGAACTGAAAATATCCTTTCAGTGGTACTGATCCATTGTTCAGCGACTAACAGATTAGAAGACCCGTTGAATGAAGGTGGACACTGCCTCATGAAGTATTCAATAGAATGTTGCTCCATCCTTTGGTCATTTGGAAGTATTCCATGATTCATATCTTGAGAAAGTTGTATGGGAATGGCTACAATATTTTTCATTCTATCTCCCATAATGTTTGGTTGTTGAGGGGGAAAATCATTGCATTTCCCATCGCATTCGGTATTAACATGGTTCCTTCAGGTTCCAGCCATTGACTAAAACCAAGAAGCATAGTGTGAGTAACACTAATTACCATAGGAAAACCCCATAATCAGTAACAAAATTTTACACATTAGTTCTTATCATAGGTTATTCATGGCCATTTTTAAAACACTCAGATTGTGTTCTATGCTTAGATATATCCTTAGGGTTCTTACTAATGTGTTCACATCCTAGTTTCCATATTTTAACTATACCTTTCCTATGATACCAACTATAACGACCCATACATTACATACAATGTTATTACTTCAGAATTGTAGCATAATTATTACAACATATAAAAAACCATTATAGGACTGTATAGGTATAGTGTCTTTAGAAATTGGGAAACATAAACAACTTGTTCATAAATCATCTACATTGTCTCCCATTTATTTCATCATATCTAGAGTCCCTTTTGGCATATCCAACTTAATACCCTTCTTCTTGGCCAGGGGAAAAGAAAACATACCAAAGGGTGATCTCAAATGATCAGTAAGGGTAAACAATGAAAATATCAATCATATCATATTCATAAGAACATAACATTTTGAAAATATTAACCAGCAAAAGAGATCATAATATCATGACATGGGATAAATAATAGTAGAGAAATGTAAACCCAATAATCATAACTTAAAACATGAAACTTTGTGTCATACACACATAATCATAGAAAATAATTTCATATTAATCAAGACTCATTTCCAAGACCATCATCGCAGACAATGTCCATTAATGAACCGAGTTCACTCCTCGTTCCAGTCCTGTATCACTGAACAAGATTAACTTGCTGTTCCGGCCATATTTATCTCATGAGATATAAATCTTTACCTAATGAATTGAGGGGAGATATAGGTACCACTAATATCATAATGAAACCATTCTTATTTATGCCACAAAATCATAAATCATATATCATAACATAACCCATGTAATAAAAATGGGATTCTTAAACATCATGCCATCATAACATAATCCATATAAGATAAAGGGACTTCATAAAAATAATTACATCATAACATAATCAAATAAATGTAATAATAGAGATATAAATATTACCCTATAATATCTTATATTGAAAATAATTGTGATAAAACACATGAACTACATTCCTGAGGAAAATATCATTTCTTTGTAACACCCCAAGCTTCCACGGTACATTTCCTTTTGAATAATGCAATGTCGTGCATTGTACGCAACTTCGAGATTCTGACACACCACAACCAATCAAACTAGCCGTTATGAATAGTAATACCTACTTTTTGAAATTTTATAAATTTTATCTTTTGAAATGGACTTCAGTTTTGGATTCGTAATATCAAAATTAGCTAAGGGTGAAATTTTGGTACTTTTCAGATAACTTTCATATTTTGATGAATAGTGAAAATTACTAAATTTTAATTAAAAACAAATTTTTTAATCAAAATAATTAATAGTGATAAATTATTAATTTGAGTGGTTTTAAAGTATATTTAGAATATATTTTTACCATTTAATACAATTTTGCTCATTGGATGGAATTTCACATTTAAACCAGACATAAACAAGTGTCAATCTTTTGATAGTTATTATCTCTTAAAAACACGCTATTTGTTTTGAAGACGGAAATTAATTTTTAAATTAATTAATGCAACTGATATGTTTTGAATTTGGTAAAATAGACATCATTTTTGAATTTATAATATAAAATATAGCTTAGGCCTAATTTTTGGTATTTTTCTGGAAACATTCATTTTTTGATGAATAGTGAAACCACTAAGTGGTAGTTAAAAAACTGAATTTTTCATAAAACATAATTTTACCACTTCTGTGAGTGGAATTCCGAAAATCTGAGAGACACTGTTAATATAAAGGAGTAAAATGTGGTATATTGAGATGAAAATATTTTTTGGTGAATAGTAACTTTTTATTTTTATTTACCACGGTTGAAAGTAAATAGGGTAATTAAGGGTAAAAATGATATTAATATTACCCTAACACATGTCCTAATTCTATTTGGAAAGTGAATCTCGACCAAAAACCACCTTAGGAATAAAATATTATCATTTCGGTCCACTTGGATTAGATTAGGACATTTATTATTATTTAATTCAAAGAAGAGTAAAAAGAGTTAAAATCAAAGTTTATTTACTAAAACATTTTTAATATTGGGTTATACATAAGATAAATTCGATTATAAATATTCATTAGAAAGATAGAAATATTTCCTACATAATTATATTTTATTTATAATTTTTAACATTAAATAAGTTAATTTATTTATAACACAATGATGATACAGTAATTACCATAACAGTGAAAAATTAAAATAATTGATATTATAAATACCCAAATAAATATAATTGGAGACTTTAATTGAATTAAAATAATTTTATATGTTAATATGACATAATTGGATTGATTTAATTGAATTTTTTAGAAGTAATCATTCTTTTATGAGTTTCATAAAAATCAATTATTGAATAGTGTCAAAATTGACATAAAAGAGTTTTTAAACAAATATTATATTATTAATTGATATTAAATTCTTAAAAATCTAAGGATCAGCCAAGAGACTTATATCATGATAGGTTTATCATTAATGGACCACTTGGGGTCTCTTGGATTTATATAGTAACTTTATTAACCATATAATATAAAAATACAAAGAGACATTCTAAAAGTAAAACTAATTAACTACGAGTTACTACTTAAAGATAAGGTTAATATAATGACTCAAACCTGCCTAAATTATATTGGTTGAGTGGTTTTTGACCTATACCCACATTAACCATTAAATAATCCACTTTGGAGCCATTAGAAACCGAATATGAATTTATTATAAAATAATATTTCAAGATTTTCCAAAGGTGCCCCTCACCCCTCTTATAAAAGGGAACTCCCCCTTCTCATTACTTCACACCTTAAAAGCCTTTTGGTTCGGCCAACCCCTACCCATATACTCTCTCAACTTCCATAAATACAACCTAGAGGCCTTATTTTGATCATAAATTCAACCTAAGAATCCCTTTTGATCAAATCAAAAGGGAGAACCCGAAGAAGAGGTAATGTTTTTACCACCCTTTTTCAAATTCTTTTCTTCTTCAACTTATTCTTTCATTGTTATTCCCATTCTAAAATAATGAATCCAGTATCTCCTATATAATATAATATTATTATAAATATGGTAAAACCATATTCATTATTCTATCCATCCTTTGAATGACATGTCACCATACGTGCGTACGTACGGCTTATCGTCTTCACGTTGTGGTGTAATTGTCATTCAATAAATTATTATTTGGATGGGTATAATAATGATGTTTAATTCATGTAAACAATAAATATAACATGATAATTATTCTTTTTATATGATTTACCATCCAATTATATATTATTTTAACATCAAAAGAATGATATTGTCGCTCGTGCGTACGTATGGACTACCGTCTCCACGAAAGCGATGAGATTCATTCTCCATCGTATCCATTCAAGTATATAATTATAATTTTATGATTTATAAATAATGTTTAAGGACATGATATAATTCTGGATATGAATAAGATACAACCTATCCATAACAAACACGGCTAATGTAACAAAGAATATAAAGGAAAACGAGTAAGTTAACACCCGAAATGACGATAATAATAAGATATTATTAACAAATCAATGTTAAAAGATCATATATGATATCATATTAATGTAAATGATTCTTCTATAATTAAATAAAAATTATTTCACCATTATAAAAGAGTTTAATCTATCGTCGACCAAGGAAAAAGTACAAAGTAAGGAGTTTCTTATCTCACTTTTAATTCCGTGACAATTCCATTGTTCACCACTTATTTATCGCATGTGGTGTGTGTACTACCCATGATTGTATTAATTGTGTAATATAATTTAATTTATGGGTATTTACATCATCATTTTATGATCCTTCTTTCATGGGTGCATGTTTCATAAGTTACCAAATCGATAAGGGAATTTGAAATTTCAATTTCCACTCATTTGGCTTTACGCATACTTCATTGATTATTTTACTCCAAGATTATGTGTGGAATCACTATTCATTTGGTTATGTCATAATATCTACTCCCCTTTCTATGGATATAATTTTTATACACATAATCACTCCATTGATAAATTCTAAAGTCATCGTTATGAACTTGATAAGAGTATTTTTCACTCAATCTCGATTTGTTGAGATAAACATCCAATTCATTGGTGTTGTCTTTACTAGAATATGTGTGAATGTACTTTGATTGTTTTACACTAAATATCAAATAATATTTAGTTTATTTATATTTGTCACAAATAATTACGTCTTGATTTATCCTTAACCTAAGGATACGGTCTTTATGAGAGATTTCTTCTCAATTTACATTCCATTGAGACTTCTTTGTTGTTATACACCAAATCACTTTTATGTGGTGTATATAATGTATTTGACATAGTATATCATGAATCCCTTTATTCTCATGATAGTAAAAAAATTTTATTACCTCAATTATTTGTATTCAATTGTCTCTCTTTTGGTTAGAAACTCTAACTAAAATAATATTTTTAAATGTTTTAAAGACTTATTCTTCTAAATCTTGCTCATTAATGTTCATGTTTTAAAAATGGTTTTAAGGATTTATTTATATGGACCTTAATGTTTTAAAATTAAAACTCCTTTTAAAAGTATCAAAGTGGTATGGGACACTTTGATTCAAAAATATATTTTTAAATGGCTTCTTGACAAATAGTGTGACTTTTAAATGATTTCAAGAAAAAGGGGGATATTTCTCTCAAATAGTTTTGATGATTATTTTCATCTATGTCAATATCCTTCATTATTCTCGATTGAGGTTAATATGATACAATACAATCTTCCATATTGTATCGAATGAGTTATGTTTGACTGTAGATGTGCTATTTTTATACCATTCATGGTTTGTGGATAAATTATTGACATTTCGTATTCTAGTTTTAATATAAATGTTTATGTTATGTTTAAAACTTTTCATATGAGGAATGCATTAGACATAGTAAGTGACGAGGGGAGCCCACTATAGCTCCTCGATGCATCGGTAGGTCTCATGAGACAAACTAGTGTCTTGGCACAAGGCCTTGGAAAAATCTTATTTGTAGTCTTGGCATGAGGCCTTGGCTATGTAGTTATGATAGTCTGGCATTATGCATTCCATCATTATGAAAGTGGTTATTGATATTGCATGTGATTGTTCGACTAGTAGAATATCCATGAGAATAAGTAAAAGGAATTATTTAATTTTTATCTTAGCCATATTATGCTGATGTTCAAGTTTAAAAGGCATTTGTTTTAATTATAAATTGCTTTAAGTGTTTATGCTTATCTATGAAAGCTTCTGCTATATTTTTATACATCCTGAGCATCTGAACTCACGCCTTTCAATGTTTTATTTTTCCCAGGATGTGAAGAAATAATTTATGAATGACATACAGGGATAGTATGAGGGGATATGAAGACAAGATGTTGTTGTAGTTTTTTTACCTTATGATGTAATGTAAGACTTATGAATATATCTAGTGTTTCCAAGACTACTATACTAGTCGGTCTTTCGAGACTTGATCCTTTGTGATCATGGCAATGTTATGTAATAATGCACCAACTCTGGGTATCTAGGGTCGGGGCATTATAGTTGGTATCAGAGGAAGTTTATTACATATCTTGGAAGCTATATTTAGATAAACTTTGATTAGAGCACATAGACCTAAGATGAACTTTGAGGATTAGTATAGAAGAACTTCCTAGAATTTTGGTATTGTAGATATTTTGTGAGTTTTCCGAGAAATAAATCCATGCCTGGATACGAACAGGTAGAGGCGGCTCTAGCACAGATGTACCTAGGGGTAAAACCCGAAAACACCGCTTGGAGCTAGACCCGAATGGGAACTGGTGCACGACAACGAGACTTTCCGAACTCTTGGTTACGACACTCCCGGGGGATATTCTTAGGATAATTTACATTTTCATTACTAACCGATTTGAAGTATTAAATATATAAGATGAGAGTAAATGACCTTGGTTAATCCTAATGTGTTTCAAATTGAGAATATGGTCACATGTTAATCTATAAATGATTTTATGACTATTGTTACTCACACAATGCTTTCTGGTTTTAGTCAATGGATGGATTCCATGGAAGACATAGTGACTTTGAGAATGATGTACAAGGTGGGAACGGTGGTGGAAATGAGTAACAAAATGGAATTTTGATAGGCGTAAAAGATATCATCTTTATGCCAAATCAATTTTCCAAAAATCTGATCAACAATATTTATATTAACCAATTCTCGGACTCAACAAAGAAGAGCAAGGTGATGAATGATAAGAGCTCCAGTAGTGGAGACCATGGAGAAAGGAATCCTAAATTTCCATCATGCATGAAATGTGGAAGGAGACACCCATTAAAGTGTCTCAATAGGACAAATAAATGCTTTACGTGCAGGAAGGGAGGACATAAAGTGAATAATTTCCGAAGAAAAATGAATATTACTATGGAAGAAGATAAAAAATGGTCCCAAGATTCCATTTACAGTCATTTTCCGTAAATGTAGGGGACCTGGCCATTACCATAGTGAATGCCATATTCTATAGGATATTTTCTTGGTCAAAGAAGAAGCTATGTGGAAATAAATGGTTGGAGAAATGTTTAAAAAGTATTAGTGCTCCTTGTTTATGGGTTTACTTTGGAATAATTTTCTCTTGTATTTTTAACCCTGCAGTTTTCTATGTGAGAATGAAATTTGAGGAAGAATTATCTTTTCTCTTGTGAATATAGTTATAAATAAACATTTGGTTTTATATGATCATTGGATTTTAGGGAATTATAAGTTATTATAATTTGGGATGAAAATGCAAGGTATGAGATAAGATATCTGGTCAAATTATGTTATGGTTATTTTGAGGAATTTATCTCGTTTTGGTAAAGTTATAAAATATAGTTTTTGAAAAATTACAACACACAGACTGTGTGACAAACCGTCGCGTCGGAAAAAGCTGTGGGAATCGAACCCATAACCAAAGTGTGATTGGGATTTATCACCTACAACTGGACGACGTGAAGTCCCTGGTTAGTGTGACTGTTATTTTTAGTTAAATTATATTATTGATCATTAATAATTTCATTTGGGATCTTATGTCCTATCAAATGAATACCCTTAGTATAGGAAAATGATTTGGTAAGTAATTGATAAATGTTATTTTGGAATTTTTTCGTTTTGTTGTATGGAAAATAGAATAGTATGGGATTTCTTTTGGGGAGTAATGGTGGATTTTTATCTATGTTTTTATTTCAGATTTATAGTGATTTTGGTTGTTTATGGAAATAATTAGGTTAATTACTTTTAAGTATGTGACATTAAGAGTAATTAATTTCATTTGGAGACACAATTTAACGTGGAAGACTACATTCTTATAAGTTTTGAGCTTCAATATTAGTTTGTATTATATTGAAGGATTTTAAGGACAATTGATTATTGAATGGTATTTATTTTACTTTGGGGTATTGATGGTTTAATTTTAGAAATTAAGATTAGTGTTTTTTTTCTCTAATGGAATATCCATTTGGGGGGTCATCAGATATTATACTAACCATTTTGGTGTTGATTAATCTCTAAAGACAAGTTAAATATATAGTTTA
Organism: Viscum album; assembly: GCA_963277665.1. Lineage (NCBI taxonomy): Eukaryota > Viridiplantae > Streptophyta > Magnoliopsida > Santalales > Viscaceae > Viscum > Viscum album. The sequence continues at coordinate 694,041,666 of OY728157.1, forward strand.
TCCTATGTGGATCATGTATTTATATAGAAGTTTATTCTAGCTCTTCCATTGTGAACAAGTCTTCTTGAATACTCATTGTTCAAAAAAAATGATTTACTGGTAAAAAGTTATTAAAGAATGAAACTATAATTAAAGAGTAACTATATCTCTTTATATTCTTAGTCAATATCATAAATGAATTCCTCGTCCTTATGTAATGTAACTTAAAACAAAAAAATGTTGTCCGTTTACTTTTCCTACTGGGAGACTAAGGACCGTTTGTCCCAACATAAGTTTGTGATTTTATTATTGTTAACTTTCTCCTGATCATGTTTTCTATCCCTCTCCATCAGAACATAACACTTAGTTTATCGGTCATATCCATGTTTTCCTACAAGGAATCCTAGTATGGGTTATCTTGGGTGACCTTTATACCTCTCTTCCTTTCTTTTAAAGTGATAGTTTTATTGAATCTTTTTCTGATGTGAGACATTCCATTATATTCTCAAGCCCAATTTTAAAAAAATTGTGAGGACACAATTTATTGAATGAGGGGAGAATGCAACACCCCAAGCTTCCACGGTACGTTTTCCTTTGAAAAATGCAATGATGTGCACTGTACGCAACTTCGAGATTCTAACACACCACAAACAATCAAACTAGCAGTTATGAATAGTAATACCTACTTTTTGAAATTTTATAAATTTTATATTTCTAAATGGACTTCAGTTTTGGATTCTTAATATCAAAATTAGCTAAGGGTTAAATTTTGGTACTTTTTGGATAACTTTCATATTTTGTTGAATAGTGAAAATTACTAAATTTTAATTAAAAATAACTTTTTTTAATCGAAATAATTAATAGTGATAAATTATTAATTTGAGTGGTTTTAAAGTATATTTAGAATATATTTTTACCATTTAATACAATTATGGTCATTGGATGGGATTTCACATTTAAACAAGACATAAACAAATGTCAATATTTTGATAGTTATTATCTCTTAAAAACACTCTATTTGTTTTGACGATGGGAATTAATTTTTAAGTTAATTAATGCAACTCATATGTTTTGAATTTGGTAAAATAGAAATCATTTTTTAATTCATAATATCAAATATATCTTAGGCCTAATTGTTGGAAGTTTCTTGGAGACTTTCATTTTTTGATGAAAAGTGAAACCACTAAGTGGTAGTTAAAAAACTGAATTTTTCATAAAACTTAATTTTACCGCTTCTGTGAGTGGAATTTCGAAAATCCGAGAGACATGGTTAATATCATTGAGTAAAATGTGGTTCATTGAGATGAAAATAATTTTTGGTGAAGAGTGACTTTTTACTTTTATTTACCACGGTTAAAGGTAAATAGGGTAATTAAGGGTAAAAATGATATTAATATTACCCTAACATATGTCCTAATTCTATTGGGAAAGTGTATCTCGACCAAAAAAAACCTTAGGAATAAAATATTATCATTTAGGTCCACTTGGATTAGATTAGGTCATTTATTATTATTTAATTCAAAGAAGAGTTAGAAGAGTTAAAATCAACATTTATTTACTAAAACATTTTTCATATAGGGTTAAACATAAGATAAATTAGATTATAAATATTCATTAGAAATCTAAAACTATTTACTACATAATTATATTTTATTTATAATTTTTAACAATAAATAATTTAATTTATTTATGACACAATTATGATGAAGTAATTACCATAATAGTGACAAATTAAAATAATTGATATCATAAATACCCAAATAAATATAATTGGAGACTTTTATTGAATTACACTAATTTTATATGTTAATATGACATATTAGGATTTATTTAATTGTCATTTTTCTAAGTAATCATTCTATTATGAGTTTCACAAAAATCAATTATTGAATAGTGTCAAAATTGACATAAAAGAGTTTTTAAAACAAATATTATATAATTAATTGATATTAAATTCCTAAAAATCTAAGGTTTGTCAAAGAGACTTATATAATGATAGTTGTATCATTAATGGACCACTTGGGGTATCTTGGATGTATATAGTAAGTTTATTAACCATATAATATAAAAATACAAAGAGACATTGTAAAAGTGAAACTAATTAACTAAGAGTTAATACTTAAAGATAAGGTTAATATAATAACCCAAACCTTTCTAAATTATATTGGTTGAGTGTTTTTCGACCTATCCCCACCGTAACCTTTAAATAATCCACTTTGGAGCCATCAGAAACCGAATATGAATTTATTATAAAATAATATATCTAGCTTTTCCAAAGGTGCCCATCACCCCTCTTATAAAAGGGAACTCCCCCTTCTCATTACTTGACACCTTAAAAGCCTTTTGGTTCGAACATCCCCTTCCCAAATAATCTCTCAACTTCCCTCACTACAACCTAGAGGCCTTAGTTTGATCAGAAATCCAACCAATGGAGCCCTTTTGATCAAATCAAAAGGAAGAACCCGAAGAAGAGGTAATGTTTTTACCACCCTTTTCCCAATTATTTTCTTCTTTAACTTCTTCTTTATTTGTTATCAAAATTATAAAATAATGAATCCATTATCTCCTATATACTATAATATTATTATAAATATGGTACAACCATATTCAGTATTCTATCCATCCTTTGAATGACATGTCACTATACGTGTGTACGTACGGCTTACCGTCTCCACGTCGTGGTGTAATTGTCTTTCAATAAATTATTATTTGGATGGGTATAATAATGAAGTGTAATTCATGTAAATAATAAATATAACATGATAATTATTCTGTCTATATGATATACCATCCAATTATATTTTATTTTAACATCAAAAGAATTATATTGTCGCTTGTGCGTACGTACGGACTACCGTCTCCACGAAAGCGATGAGATTTGTTCTCCATAGTATCCATTCAAGTATAATTATAATTTGATGATTTAAAAATAATGTTTAAGGAATTGATATAATTCTGTATCTGAATAAGATACAACCTATCCATAACAAACACGGCTTACATAACAAAGAATATATAGGAAAACGAGTATGTTAACACCCGAAATGTCGATAATACTAAGATATTATTAACAAATCAATGTTAAAAGATCATATATCATATCATATTAATGTAAATGATTCTTTTATAATTAAATAACAGTTATTTCATCATTATACAGGAGGTTAACCTACCGTCGACCAAGGAAAAAGTACAAAGTAAGGGGTTTCTTATCTCACTTTTAATTCCGTGATAATTGCATTGTTCACCACTTATTTATGGCATGTGGTGTGTGTACTGCCCATGATTGTATTAATTGTGTAGTATAATTTAATTTATCGGTATTTACATCATCATTTTATGATCCTTCTTTCATGGGTGCATGTTTCATAAGTTACCAAATCGATAAGGGAATTTGAAATTTCAATTTCCACTAATTCGGCTTTACGCATACTTCATTGATTATTTTACTCCAAGATTATGTGTGGAATCACTACTAATTTGATTATGTCATAATTTCCACTCCACTTTATGTGGATATATTTCTTATACACATAATAACTCCATTGATAAATTCTCAAGTCATCGGTATGAACTTGATAAGAGTAATTTTTACTCAATCTCGATTTGTAGAGATAAACATCCAATTCATTGGTGTTGTTTTTACTAGAATATGTGTGAATGTCATTTGATTGTTCTACAATGAAAATAAAATCATATTTAGTGTATTTATATTTTTCACACATAATTATGTCGTTGAATTATCCTTAACCTAAGGATACGGCCTTTATGAGAGATTTCATCTCAATTTACATTCCATTGAGACTTCTTTGTTGTTATACACCAAATCACTTTTATGTGGTGTATATAATTTACTTTGACATAGTATATCATGAATCCCTTTATTCTCATGATAATACAAAGTTTTGATTACCTCAATTTTTTGTATTCAAGTGTCTCTCTTTTGGTTAGAAATTCTAACTAAAATACCATTTTTAAATGTTTTAAAGACTTATTATTCTAAATCTTGCTCATTAGTGCCCATGTTTTAAAAATGGTTTTAAGGATTTATTTATATAGACATTAAAGTTTTAAAATTAAAACTCATTTTAAAAGTTTCAAAGTGGTATGGGACACTTTGATTCAAAAATATATTTTTAAATGGCTTCTTGACAAATAGTGTGACTTTTAAATGATTTCAAGAAAAAGGGGGATATTTCCCTCAAATAGTTTTGATGATTATTTTTATCTATGTCAATATCCTTCATTATTCTCGATTGAGGTTAATATGATACAATACAATATTCTATATTGTATCTAATGAGTTATGTTTGACTGTGGATGTGCTATTTTTATATCATTCATGGTTTGTGGATAAAGTGTTGACATTTCGTATGCTAGTTTTGATACGAATGTTTATGTTATGTTTAAAAAATTTCATATGAGGAATGCATTGGACTTAGTAAGTGATGAGTGGAGCCCGCTATAGCTCCTCGATACATCGGTAGGTCTCATGAGACAAACTAGTGTCTTGGAACAAGGCCTTGGAAAAATCTTATTTGTAGTCTTTGCATGAGGCCTTGTCTATGTGGTTATGATAGTCTGGCATTATGCATTCCATCATTATGAAAGTGGTTATTTATATTGCATGTGATTGTTTGACTGTTATAATATCCATGTGAATAAGTAAATGGCATTATTTCATTTTATCTTTGTCATATTATGTTGATGTTCAAGTTTAAAAGGATTTTGTTTTAGATATAAATTGTTTTAAGTGTTTATGATTATCTATGAAAGCTTCTGCTATATTGTTATCCTTACTGAGCATCTGAGCTCACCCCTTTCTATGTTTTATTTTTCCCAGGATGTGAAGAAGTAATTTATGAATGACCTGTAGGGATAGTATGAGGGGATATGAAGACAAGATGTTGTTGTAGTTTTTTTACTTTATAATTTAATGTAAGACGTATGAATATATCTAGTGTTTCCAAGACTACTAAACTAATCGGCCTTTAGAGACTTGATCCTTTGTGATCATGCCAATGTTATGTAATAATGCACCGACTCTGGGTATCTAGGGTCGGGGCGTTACATTCTTCTTCAAAAAAAAATTCCTTTCCTAACATGTCATACCATTTTAAACTAAAATAAGTTAATTTAAAATAAAATTTAAAACTTTTAAATTAAGCTTCAGTTGAATCATAAAAATCTATTCATGTCGTATAATTTAAAAAACATTCTTCTCGTACTTTGGCCGGAAAAGTAAAAAATTATCTTGTATTGAAAATGCAAAAATATTACTATTATATATTTTACTAAAATTTTCACTAATAGGTAAAATTGGATTTTCAAAAATTGTACGAGGATAAAAATAATATTACATATTAATGAAACATGGATGTGGATGATAAATATGCCCTAGTAAATACCGAAGTATAAACAATCTCGGATAAAAATTGAGATTGTGAGATTTTCCATTACATTAGGACAGATATGCTTCATATTAATCTGAAACTCATGTATAATGATTTAAATAATGTTACAGATCAATTAATGAATCATAATTATTTTTATGATAACATTTATGATCAAATTTGCATTTGTTTGTTAGTAACATTTCATTATTACTCATTGTTTCTGTATTAACTACTTTATTTTCATATGTTTCTTTTGTCAGATAAGTTCATATTCCTATTTTTAGGCTATAGTTATATCATTTACATACTGGTATTAGTATAATATATATCATATTTATTCATTCAATTAATTTATATAATCATGGTTTAATTAATATCATGTAGAACGAATCACATTACACCGTAGGGATGGTAAGTCGTACGTATGCACGAGCGGCGATATAGTTCCCATAATTATTGAATTGTATTGGAGTGGATTATAGAATATATCATAATTAGTATCATGTTATAATAATCATATATTGCTTTTTTTTAACCCCATTATACCCATCCAAGTACGGTGGTGGTGGAAAACAGATTATACCACAGCGTGGAGACGGTATTTCTTACATACATGCGCACTGTGATTTCATTTTCCATAGGATGAATAGAAGGTGAAATAGGTTTTCTTCATATTTATAATGACATATAATTATATTAGTGATACTTATGTTATTACTTTATAATGAAACAAATAAATAACAGGAAGTATAAGAAGAAATAAATTTGAAAGAATCAGTAATGTATATTACCTCTTCTTCGACGTGCCTCTTCTAAACCTCCTCTTAGGGCACTAAAGTTGGTCATTGAAGAAGACCAGGACCTATATTATGTTTCTAGGAAAGTGGATAAGATAAATGGATAGGGTTTTTCCGAGCATGAAGGCTCAAAATATTTTGAAGAGGAGATGGAGGAGGTTCTCTTTTACAAGGGAGGAGAGGGGCACCTTTGGTTACATATAAAATATTAATTTATAATAAATTCAAACCTCACATAAAACCCACAAAAAATTACTCAATTGAAGGTGAGATGATATAGGGTTGTAATATCATCAAAAAATAAAATTTATACATGTGGGGAATTTATTTTAAACCTTATCAACTTGGTTTATCCTTATTTAATCTATTTAATTTTATTTTTGGTAAAAATATTCTATGTTTTAAATTGTTATAAATAATTATTTATGTGTTGTGAATTTTCCATAATTGGATACTTTATGATCTTATAGACCATATAAATTTCAATTTATATTTTTTAAATATTTATAATATTTCTATACAATTTTATAATATGTTATTTTTTCAAAGTAACAATAATGTCAATTTTTACACTATTCATTCATTTTCATTTAAATAAAATCCACACAGAGAATATATTCGAAAAAAAATATTTAATAGATTATTAATATGTCATATTCATCTAGAAAATTTGTGGAGAACATTAATTAGTTCATATAGTATTTATTTTAATATTTTTAAAACCATTTATTTGATATTTCAATCAACAAAATAATTTCTACATCACTATTGTGTCATCCTTGATGGTAATTATTTATTCCATAAAAATTATAAATAAATTTTCTTGATGTATATAATTTTATTATACTTCTATATGATATTTATATTTTAGTTTTTATAAAGTTTATCACTAAATTAAAATTATTACACTCATAAGATATAAGAGAGTGACATGTTGTCACTTTCTTTGGTTTTAATAATAATTATATCATTTTCATGGTCAAAAGTACATGAAATGAATCTATTCCGACCCTTAGGTGATATGGGTTTACTTTTATTCATCCAATAGGATTTTAGTAGGTGGTAGGGTAATTTTATAATCTTATTTTTCTCCTTAATTACCTGATTTTCCTAGTAAATAACAATTACCATAGTTACTATTCATAATGTCAAAAATAATAAAAGTAACCAATTAAAATAATTTGGACCCACTTAATCCAAATATGGAATCCATTTTTCAAAATTCAAAACACAGAATTTATAGTAATTAATTTCAAATTAATCCTGTTGTTATGAAAAGGGGTTTTAAAAGTTAAAACATTGTCAAAGATTGAAATGTTTTTACCTATTAATTCAATGTAAAATTAATGGTAATGACATAAATTATATTAAGTGGTAAAAATTTATTCTATTTATACTTTAAAACCATTAAATTTTATCATTTAACCATACAAATTATCTTGATGGAAAAAAGCTGTTTTTAAGAAAAATTTAGCGTATTTTCACTATTCATCAAAATATGAAAGTTATCAGAAAAGTATCAAAAATTTGTCCAATGTAAATTTTTATATCATGATTCAAAATAAGAAGTTTATTTTGTAAAATTTAACTTATAAACTTGTCAAAAATTACATTTAAAATGGGTGTTCCATCAAAAGGAGGTAAAACTACATTTTTTGAAAAATAAATCTTTTTTCCGAAAAATTGATTTTGTTTTCATAACTCATTCTAGAAAATGTGTAAGATAAATTATAATGTTATAAGATTCAAAATTATGTTAATACTATTCATAACTTATAGTTCATAATATTATAATATTATATCATTTTTTAGTGAAACTCGGTATTGTGTACAACGCAAGCTATCGAGGAAGGTTTCTCCAGCGTGTAACGCAATCCAAGACAATGTTGTGTGTAGTGAAATCTTCCTTTGGCATTGTGTATGACATAAGGCCTAATATATTTATATATATATTTCTCAGAAAATCTTAGGTTGTTACATTTCCATCATAATGTCCACCATGAGAAGCGGTAGTAGATAATTGAACAATCAACGTTTCGTGAGGCAGTAGTTCACTGTCCACAAAAATAGTATGTTATAAATCTATTATATAGAGGTGTGTGTAATTTTATTTATATTAATTCTCATAGAAACATTCTAATATATTTTTTATACAAGTTTTGTTTTGTGATCAAAGAATAATAATATTATAGGGAGTGAAAAAGTAGAATACTGGAAATGAACATTAGAGAAGGTACAACCTCTTAAAAAAGGTAACTCCCTTTGATTTGAGCCAAAAGGCTTTCTTGAATTGCCTTTTGCATAAGATAAGGCTCCTATGAGTAATATAGGGATATTGGGAGCTTATTTGAGCAGGGTTTGGATGAGACAAGGGGATTTAAATGTGTGAGTAAGGGGTTAGAGGTGGTGGCCTTTTATAAGAGGGAGGAGGGGTACTTTAGGAATGTCTTCAAAGATTATTTTATTATAAACTGAATTTTGATTTTCCAAAGGTCAAAAACTGATTTAATTCATAGATAAGATGTTTATTGTTCTAAATCCTCTCAATCAAAATTTTTTAGAAAATATTGGGTTTTAAATTTAACTTTATCATTTATCTTTAACCCTTAGTTAACTAATTTAACTATTACCATAACTTCTAGTATATTAATACTCTATGGTCAATATATATACCATAAAATTCCAATATAACATCAAGTGGTTCATTAATGAAATTTACAACATTATTTATGTTATTTGACCAAATATTAGTTTTTAGGACTATTATATCAATTAATAAAATAGTATTTGTTTTAAAAACTCATTTATGTCTATTTTTATACTATTCATATCATGACTTTTTAAAATCCATAACAACTTGATTATTTTTAAAAAAACAACATAAATTGAAATATAACATGTCATAATCATTCCAAAAATTCATGTATGGCATAAAAAGTTTAAAAATAAATTTATTTTAATATTTATAATCTCATTTATTTAAATATTTCATTAATAAGGTAATTACTGCATCATCATTGTGTCATAAATATATTAGTTTATTTGATGTCTAAAAATTAAAAATTAAATACCATGTTGTAGGAAATATTATTAGATTTATAATGACTATTTACAGTCTAAATGATAAATTTTATAACCCCATATAAAAATTATTTTACTAAAAGATACATGTTTAGGTTATAGTTTCCTTAACTTTAAATTAAGAGAAATTAAATGTCATTTTCATACACAAGTGGATCCATGGGGTCCTAAAATCAACTACAATATTTCCATGGTTGGACATATCTCATCCAATTGGGATAGGATATGTTTTAGGTTAATTTAATATTATTATAATATCATTATTTACCCTTATTTACCAGATTTACACTTAAACCATGGTGAATATAATAGTTACTAAAGTTACTGTTCATAATGCCTAAAATAGTTACCTATTTACACAATTTTGAACTCCCTATTCCAAATATGGAATCCATTTTTACAAATTCTAAACACATAAGTTGCATAAATTAATTTAAAATTAATTCCCATTTTCCAAACCAAAAAGCGTGTTTTAATGAAATAAAAAATACCAAAAGATTAACATGTATTTATATCCAATTTCAAAGTAAAATTATTTAAAATGAACAAATTTGGATTAAATTATAAAAATATAATCCAATTATGCTTTAAAACCAATTAAAATTTCAATATAACTATATATAGAAATTATATTAAAAGGCAGTTTTGAATTAAAATATAGTATTTTTCACTCCTCATTAAAAAATGAACTTTAGGCCAAAAATACCAAAATTTAATCCAATGTAAATTTTTATGTTATGCTTCTAAATAATAAGTTTAGTTTGTCAAATAAAACTTATAAGGGTATCAAAAACTATATTTAAAAAGGGTTCTCCATCAAAAGGCGGTAAAACTGTATTTTTAGAAAAATACTTTATTTATTCAAAAGATGAATTTATTCTTATATAATATATATAAAACACATAAGATGAATTTAAAACATTAAATTGAAAATATATTATATATATTTCATTAAATAAAAATCCATAAAGAGTTCTATGAAAACATAATTATTCTCTTTTAAATAAGTTTTCATAAAACCACAACCATTATATTCAATTGGATTTTATTTCCATTTATAATAAATTTGGTATTAAATGAATCATTATTTAAACATGTTTAAACCATATTTAAAAATATAGTTGATATTATTCATTTTCTTCATTCCAACGTCTAAGCGTTAACTACCATTTAAAATAATATTATTATTATTGTATTATTTTTCAGTATAACTCAATGTTGTGTGAAATATAAGATTTCGGAGAAGCCCATTGTTGTGTGTCGAGTACGCTATCATAAAATGTATCCCATATAAATTAAAATTAATATTATTATTCATATGTATTAATAGAAATCAAAAATTATTATTCTATAAATACCTGGGTCGTTATATCCGTACATCCTTTTGGAAATTGCATCCTCGTAATTTTAAAATTGGGCTTGGAAATCACATTAAAAGTCTCACATCGGATAAAAGAGTCAATAAAACTGTAACATTAAAATAAATAAATAAAAGTATAAAGGTCACCTCATATAACACATACTTGGATTCTAGGAAAACATAGATATGAAAGTGAAAATTTACCTTCATGTTCTGATGGAGAGTGATAGAAAACATGATCAGGAGAAAGTTAACCGCCAAAAAACCATAAACATGTGATAAGTTAAACGATCATCGATTCCGCAGTAGGAAAAGTAAACAGAAAACTTTTTTTTTGTTTCAAGTTACCTTTAATAAATTTTATTAATTTATTTTTGATATTGATTAAGAACATACAGAAATATACTTACTTTTCAAGTAGAGTTTCATCCTTTAATATGTTTCTACCAAACACTAATATTTTCTTCAAATGATGAGTATTCAAGATGACTTGGTCACACTTAAAGTGATAGAATAAACTTATAGAGAAACAAATAATCCAAAAATGATTATCTATATATAATCCCTATCTTTAAACATTAACCAATATCAAAATGGTTAGTATGAGATCAGATGATCCCCTAAAAGGATAATCCTTTGTAAAATAAATACTACTCTTAATCTCTATAATTAAACAAAAAATACCCAAAGTTCAAAAAAGACCATTCAATACACAATTTTCCTTAAAATTTTTCAAAATAATCCAAACTAAGTTTGAATCACAAAATTCATAAGGATTTGATCACATAGTCTTCCATGATAAATTGTAACATTTATCTCTAAATAACAATGTCTACTCTTAAAGTCTTATACTGAAAAGTAATTAACCAAATCACATATTCTCTATAATAGGTTAATAAATTTTATAAATAACCTAAATATTCATATCTCTACAAAAAAACATATTCGTCCAAAATAATATTTCAACCATTACACCACAAATGAAATTCCATAGTTTTCTATTTTCCTTAGGCATATAGCTTCCCAAAACATCAAAAGATCTTCCAAAATAACTTTTATCACTTAATCACCAAATCATTTTCCTATATTAGGGATATCCATTTGATAAACCAATAGTTACAAAATCAATATATTATTGACTGAAAAAATTATTTAACTAAAAATAATAATTCATACAACCAGGGACATCACGTAGGTCAATGTTAGGCGAAAAATACCATTCGTTGTATAGTTGTGGGTTCGATTCCCACAGTTTGGTCAGACGCAATGGGTGGTGACATGGTCTACACATTTTCCTTTTTCAAAAACTATATAATTATTAAAACATTCTAAAAAATAATATAATTCACTCAAAAATTACCATAACCTTCTTTTTCTTTAAAGTGTATCTAATACCTTTCATTTTGTATCCCAAAATTTAATAACCATTAATCACATCAAAACAACAGATCATATGAACCCCTAAGGTTATCCATTATGTCAACACAAGAAAATGTAATTGTTCCTTGAATAAAATTTTCACATATCAAACATCAGGGTTACACATATTAGAAAAATTATATCCAATGTATACCCATCATCAAAAGATCCTTAATACTTTTAAGCATTTCATCATCCTAAAATATACCATAACTCTTGAATACCTTATAAGTAGACATCTTACTCATTCAAATTTCTTCATGATCCATTAACCATTTTTTTATAACCTACATAATAATTATTTCCTATAAATAAACTCATGAATCATATCCTAAGATTCAATAATGTCAAAACATCAGCTCAGAAATAATCCATAACTTTCATTTGTCATTGTTAGCTTCCACATCCTCAATTAGAATGGAATTAGGTATTGGTGAAAATATATTGTACTGTCCTACTGATCCCATTCCCAAACCTTCTTCCTATGAAATATTTTCTTTATAATGACCATGAACACCACATTTAAAACATTAAATTTATCCCTCAAAAATAACTTCTTTCCCTTTCTTGGAGTCAACTGGACGCTTCCTTTTTCCATGGATGGTTTTTTATTTATGACCATCATAACCACATATATAACATCTTCCCATCCCTTTAATCATTTTCTTAAGTGTTTCTTTCCATATATTTGAGGAGGGTAAACACTATGATATACTTATTTATTTTATCTTAAACTCATTAAATTTATCTAAAAGAACTATGACTCTTTCTAATATGCTAACCATTATAGTTATGTTACTTATGCTTAAATAACAACCTAAGCTCTAAAGTTATCTAAACCTCCCTATGATACCAACTGTAAGGCCCCAACCATAATCATTACATAATGTTGAATTACATTTTAATTCAAATTGAGTATATTTTTAGGTTTAGATCTTTAGTGAATTAGGTTATAACTTTTACATAATAACTTGAATATTACAAGTAGACACTTCTACTCACTATCCATTTTTTTCATAAAACAAAAAATCTTAAAAAAATAAACTTGTCTAGTTCCATGTTTTAGACAGCATGACTTTTCCTTGATCCCATCCTTGACCCTATTCATCTTGAAGTCCTATGAAAAAATATTTCAAAACCTGATATGAACATAAATATCTCAGTAAGGGATACATAAAGAAGGAAAACTATTAGTTTTTAAAAACAAGTAAACCATGAATACTTTTTCATAAAGTAATGAGTTTCAACTTAAAGAAGTTTCAAAAACACTTCACTGAATATAAGCTCATTTATTACCCTTTTATAACCAAAATATTGCTATAATGCCCCTAGAAAAAAAAAGTATCGCATATAAAGGTAACTTGGGACATAAACATACTTAAATGTAACAACTATATGGTCAACTTCCATAATTATCACTAAATGGAATAGTCATAAGGTCAACTTCCATACCCAATACATTGAAGGTTATAACATAACCGCCCATCTTTGGTTTATCACGAAACCACCCGTCATTTGGTTTATCACGAAACCCCCTATCATTGTTTTATCACCTAACCACCCATAATTGGTTTATAATGTAACCACCCATAAAATTTCCAAGTACCATTATATAATCATAAAACATAAAATATTGAAAGCATCAACATTTCACTAATAAAATTTCATTTTCAATCACAAGAAATAATTTCATGATATTAAAATAATCAATACATTTCAAAAAAAAATCAATAATAAAAACACCCAAAAAGAAAATAAGGTATTCCTTTTCCTTTTAAAAACATTTAGGCTTATAGAGGAATCCAAATAATGATTACAGGGGAGGACATGTCAATGTCACTACGAATATTAAAAACATTCCTTTTGTCATTTAGTAAAATAATTCAAAGAAAAAAAATTCCATTTGAATTAAATTAAAAGTAAAATGGGTTTATTATACATCATGTAAAAGAAGGAGGTGTATTTTATGAAAACAAGCCTCAATGAAAGGATATCGAGACGAAGTCCCTTACCTAGTGTCGGACTTGACTCATTCATTCTTTAGTCTCCTAAATAATTAACTTAAGTTAATTTCAACTTGATTTATAACCTTTTTCACTATTAATATTACTTTTATATCCCTAATTTTCACATTATAAAAATTATATAATTATTTAACTTAATATCATTTGTTTGTCGATATTGGGTACTTGAGTCCAAAATGAATTTGTTATAATTAAAAATTATCCATGTTGTAAAAATTATATTATCTACATAATATTATTCATACATATATCATATATATCCCATATATATGTATTTATAATATTCCATAACATTTTGAGATAAGAAATAAAATGCACCGTTCATGGAGACGGTAAGTCGTAAGTACGTATGAATGCTACATTTATTTCTATTTCATATTTAATGGAATTAAAACCTAATGATACATAGGTATATTATAATTCTAGTATAATATAATATTTTATATATGTGACATATGTTCATTAACTCTATCCTTTATACATTCTTTGTATGGAATGAACGGGACATATCACTTTAAGGGGGCGGTAGTCCGCTCTTCCTCAAACGAAATTATCATTTATCACATCATGTAAAGCATAAAGTCATGTTTTAAATAAAAATTAAATAAGCATAAATACACTATAAATATAATATATATCATATAAATACCTTTCCATCATAATTTCCATGGTGAGAGTTGGTAGGGAAAAATTTAACAATCATTGTTTCTTGAGGGAGAAGTTCACCGTCTATAGAAAATGTGTGTTCTAAATCCATTACATTGAGGTATGTGTAAGTGTAGTCAGAGTTATTATCATAAAAAAATCATAGTATATTTAGGATATAGTTTTTTATGTAATAAAATAATAATAATATAATAGGAAGTGAATAAGTATAATATTTAAAATAAACTTTAGAGAAGATGTTACCCCTTAAAACGGGTAACTCCCTTTGATTTGAGTCAAAAGGCATTCTTGAATTGCATTTTTTTAAGGTAATGTTTCAAGGAGGAAGAGAGATATTTATGGAGCTTATTATAGCTGATTTCGGACTATCCATGGGGCTCGAGAGAAGTGATTAAGGTGTTATAGGTGGTGGCCTTTATAAGAGGGAGGAGGGGTACTTTAGGAATGTCTTGAAAGATTATTTTATTACAAACAGAATTTCCATTTTCAAAAGGTCAAAAACTGATTTATTTCAAATATAAGATTATTATTTTTTGAAATCCTCTCAACCAATATGTTTTAGACAATTTTTTGTTTCAAATTTAACTTTATCATTTAACTTTAACCCTTAGTTAACTAATTTAACTATTACCATGTCTTCTAGTCTATTCATACTATATGGTGAATATAGTCACAAAAAATTCCAATAGAGCCTAAAGTTGTTCATTAATTACTTTTACAACATTATATAAGTCATTTTAATAAATCTTATATTTTTAGAACTATTATATCATTTAATAAAATAGAATTTGTTTTAAAAACTCATTTATGTCAATTTTTATACTATTCATATCATGACTTTTTAAAAATCCATAACAACTTGATTATTTCGAAAAAAACATCATAAATTATAATATAAAAAGTCATAATCATCTCTAAAATTCATCGATGGCATAAAAAGTTTCAAAATAAATTTATTTTAACATTTATAATCCCATTTATTTAAATCGTTTATTAATAAGGTAATCATAACATCATCTTTGTGTCATAAATATATTTTTCTATTTGATGTATAAAAATTATAAATAAAATTCCATGATGTAGAAATTTTTTTTATTTATATAATGACTATTTATAGTTGAAATTATAACATATATAACCCCAAATAAAAAAAAATTACTAAAAGATACATGTTTAGGTTTTATTTTCCATGACATTAAATTAAAATTAATTAATATCATTTTCCCACACAAGTGGCCCCATGGTGTCCTAAAATCAAACCAAGTATGAACATGGTCCTAAATATCTCATCCAATAGTGTTATGAAATTTTTTAGGGTAATTTAATATTACTATAATATTATTATTTTCCCTTATTTATCGATTTTACCCTTTAACCATGGTAAATAAAATATTTACTAAAGTTTCCATTCATAATGTATAAAAATAAAAGTTACCTATTTAAACAATTTTAAATTTCTGATTACAAATATGGAATCCATCTTTCCAAATTCAAAACACAAAATTTTTAAAACATAATTTAAAATCAATTATCATTGTCAAAACAAAAAAAACGTGTTTTAAAGAAGTAAAACTAACAAAAGATTGACATGTGTTTATGTCCAATTTCAAAGTAAAATTAATTAAAATGGTCAAATTTTGATTAAATGATAATAATATAATACAATTTAATTTTAAACCCAATTAAAAGTATAATCTAGCTATATAAATGTATTATATGAAATGGCATTTTTTGAAATAAAATGTAGTATTTTTCATAATTTATTAAAAAATGAACATTAGCAGAAAAATGCCAAAATTTAATCCAAAGTAAATTTTGATGTTATTATTATATAGAATAATTATATTTTTAATATAAAATATAAAAAGGTGTTAAAAATTATAATTAAAAAGGCTTCTCTATCAAAATAAGGTAAAACTTCATTTTTAGAAAAATACTTATTTTATCCAAAAAAATGAATTTATTCTTATATCATATCTAGATAATATATAAGATTAATTAAAAAAATTACATTAAATATATATCATATATTTTCCATTAAATAAAAATCCATAAAGAGTGATATGAGTACACAATTATTCTCTTTTAAATAGGTTTTCATAAAAACACATCCATTAAATTCAATTGGTTTTTATTTACATTTCTAATAAATTTGGAAATCAATGAATAATCATTTAGACCTGTTTAAACCATATTTAAAAATTCAATTGATAATATTCATTCATTCCATTCTAATGGCTAACCGTTAACTACCATTTAAAATAATAATAATATTATTGTATTATTTTTTTAGTATAACCCAATGTTGCGTGAAATATAATATTTCGTAGAAGCCCATTGTTGATTGTCGAGTACACTATCCGAAAAATAATCCCATTTATCTTAAAATTAATACCTTATTCATAAGTATTAATAGAAATCAGTAAGTGTTATTCTATAAATTAAAGGGTCATTATAGTAAAAACCTTCTTTTAAACATTTCTATAAAATATCGATATAGACAAAAAAGTTTTTCCAACCAAAGTGACAAATAAGTTTTACTATCTTTAAAAAAAATTTCGATAACATGAGTACTTAAGGTGAGGAAAAAAATAGAAACATTTATTTCCAATAAATAACCAGATAATAAGAAAATTCTTGAGTTTATTGAGTGGTGTATCAAAATATTTCCTCATCAAAAACATAATCATAAATAATTCTTATAAATAAGAAGATTGTAACATAACACCCTTACTACATTGGTAATATTTTGAAATGTAATCCCTAGTTAAGAATAAAAAATAAAACATTAAATATAATTAAAATAATATGATTTATTATATAAAATTTCAATGTGGTAGTATATACACCACATAAAAGAAACAAGTGTTGAATGTGGCATACGTCTCACAAAAATTAAAGAGAAACTAGAAATCCCTTACCTTAACTTTGACTTCGTTCATGTGTATTGAAAACTATTTTATAATAAACAAAGAAAATTATAAATATATTGTAGAAATATAATCACATATATCATTCCATATATTATTTACATATAACCTTTCATCACCTTTTTGTTAACAATTCTTCATTAGAATCACTATTTTGGTTGATATCTACTTCGTTTTTCTGGTTTGTTTTTATTCATGGGTTTTGATCCTTATTTTTTGATCATGGTTACATAATCAACTTAATGTTCATAATTATATAAATATAATATATATTTATTATATACATTTTAATACACATTAATAAAATATAGAGATAGAAAAATTAATTACACCATTCTTGGAGACGGTAGTTCAAACGTACTTGTGAATGTTGTTATCATTTTTTAACGGATAGAATAAAAGAATGGTAAATATTATTTCACCATTATAAAATCATTATTATATCATATAAATCATATAAATTCATCTAATCAATCCATATTACCATCCATGTAAAATTTAACTGAAAAATTAATAACATTGCTTCGTGGAGGTGGTAGTCCACACGTACGCATGAATGATGTTATCATCTTCCAATGGTTTGGAAGGAAATAACGTAGATATGATATCATCACTATATAATTATAATTATTTTATAAATAATATATATGTATACTAAAACTATCAAAATAAGAAAACATAAAATATTATGATAATAAATGAATTTTATCCTTATTTGGAGACGGTAAGTCATACATATGCACGAGCAATATTCTCACAACCCATTTTATGGAAGGAAGGTTCATAAAGGTGGTTCTATAATAAAAAATCATTTAATTATATTTATTATATTGATGTTATTATTTTTTGAATAATTTAATATATTTAAAGGATCTAAAATAATAATTTAAAATAAAGTGATAGTTTAAGGTGACTACCTCTTATTGGAAACAACTTATTTAGATATCTTCTAAAGGGCTCTAGGTTTGGTCTTATGGAAAGAGAAAAACCTATAGGATATAGATAGGAAATTTAATAAGAATATGTTTTATGTTTTGGTCAATCTTTAAGGCTTAATGTGATGTAAATAAATGAAGGAGGATGTGACCTTTTATAATTGAGGTGAGGGACACTTTTTTGGATATTCTCAAAAGATAAAATTATAATAAATTCAACCTGATGGAAAATCTCTCCAAATAGATATCGATTCAAAGAAAAGGTACTATAGGTTTGTAATCCCATTAACCATTATAATTTTGACAATATTTTGTTCCATTTTAGACCTTATCATTATGATTAACCCTTAGTTAGCCAATTATAATTTTAATTATAGTAATAAGTTTTTTAAAATTAAATGGTTGTAATTGTTAATTATAAGGTAAAATTTTCCCATAAATTAAAAAATTGTGACACTTTTAAAAATATAAAATAAACCTTGTCTTATTTCAAGATTTTTTTTAAATAATTTGATAAAATATTATTTTGATAAAATATCATTAATTTCTATTTTGACACTATTCATTAAATTGGTCTTTAAATTCATCAACAAAAACTATGATTTTGAATATAATCCTTTAAAAATTCTCTAAATTCTCATATATATCTATAAATTTCATGAAACACATTAATTATTTCCAATTATATTAGTTTTAGTATTTTTAGAATCATTTACTTTATCTTTCTATTATTTAAATTAATGTTCGGTTAGCTTTATGCTAGCATTTAAGGTATTTATTTAATATTTAAAAATTATAAACAAAATACCATAATTAAAATAAGTTTATTATTCTCAATATAAATAATTATATTAATTAAATATGTATTTTAGCTGATATCTATGTCGTGGAAACTTATTTTATATATTATTTTGACTTTTTTCATCCATGTGCATACATAGTACACGCATTTCGGTAATCCATGAGTTATATAACTCAGAAATTTAGAAATGACCATAAAAATATTATATAATAATTAATTATTAATAAGTAAATGGATTAATAACTTATTACATCTAAAATGTTATCTTTAGAGTACTAAATTTTACTTTTACAGCGTTGTACAAGTTCAACATCGACACTAAAAATAATTTTCATATTTTTCATAGAATAAATTAAAAATTATATTTTTTGGATTAATTTTGAAATATATTTTTTATTATTTTATAATAATTAATTCATTCCATAATTTTGATAATGTTTTATATTATGTTTATGTATTTTCGTTATCTTAAAAGACACAGTATTTCATAAAAACTATATTTTTTACTATTTACTATAAATTTAATTTCTTGAAAAAAAAATTTAAAAAGATTAATCCTATGATAAATTTTACTTTATAATCCCAAAATTAAATTCCATTTCTATAAAATAAATTTATACAATTTTTATAAATTAGTTTGATTATAAATGTGTAAAATGAAAAGAAATACATATTTTAGAAATAATTCTTTTTAAGCTAAAGCAATATGTCATACCAAATTCAATCAAAAAAGTTATTTAAATGAAATTAATTATATTAATAATAATATATTTTAACTAATTTTATTTTTAAATAATTTTTTAAAAAAAATAATAGCTTTTAGGTATTGAAAAAATACATTTTTTCAATAAAATTAATATTTTTCACTATTTATCTGAAAAATCAATCTTTTTAGAAAAAATCCAAAAATTAAAATTATGAAAAAAAATTATGATGATTCAAAAATTATATAATTTTTTTAAATATATTTTCTACAAGTTTCGGTAATAAATTATAATATTTTATCAACAGAACTAACAAACCCGTTTTTGAAGAAAACATATTTTGGAAGAAAAAAATGACTTTAATAAATATTGAGTACTAATTTATTCCGAATTAATCAATGAATTTATATTTAGTAGTATTTTCTCATAAAGTATTTAATAATATTCATACCCTCTATTTTAATGGTTAGTATTTAATGGTTACATGATGATATTTTAATTATATATCATAGTTTATTTAAACTCAGTGTTGTGTATAACAAGATATATCAAAAATAAATAGGTTTTATTGGAAAAAATATCATAAAATATTAGGGTGTTAAAATATGTTATTTTATATGTCATAAAATTTTAAAAAATATTTTTCAAATTCATTAAATTTCAAAAAAATGAAATTGAGATGAGAAATCCATTACCTCGACTCCCAACTCAGTTTGTTCGACTTCTATATTGATAAATAGTAAATATATATTGATTATTTAATTTCTTATAAAAAAATTCCATGTTCATCACATTTTCATATTTCATTTTATTTTATTTATTATCATGTTCAATTTAGTTACTAAATTGGTTAATCATACATTAATATTTTGAGCTCTTTTGGTTTATAATCTCCAAAATAACTTTTTTGTGTTAACTGTAGTCAAAGTTTTAATGGTTTCATATTCTATAGAATATTCAAATTATTATAATTATAATTTTTAAATATTAAATTTAAATTTAACCCCATACATGTAATGTGGTTATCAAAAATGAGATACATCATTCACAGAGGCAGTATTCTTCACGTACACATGAGTGACATTTTCATTTTCCTAATGGATGAAAAAAAAATATTAAAGATGAATGATTGAGTTTCCATAATCATAATCATAATATAAATATCATATTTATTCATAAAATAAATACTTGGGACCATCCATTTGAGGATAAAATGAAAAATTAATTTTTGTGCTTTCTGGAGGAGATATTACGTATGTACTCACTAGTGAAGTTTTCATTTCCCATGGGATGAATAAGAGGTTGATAGTGATTTTTGAATAATCATAATAAAATTTCACTCCATTAAATATATTTATTAAATAATTTTAGTACATCCATAAAATATTTGAAATAATTTTAAAGGAAATTAACTTGAAGGAACTTGGTTGGGACTTATATCATCTCCTTTGAAATCTTCCTTTGGCTTAAAACTAAAGCCTTCTTGAATTTTTATTTTGGTTAAACAATGACCTATATGATGTTGGGAGGAAATTTGGGGGTTGAGTTCATATAGATTATTTTATCTATAAATCTCAATGTATGTTGATAAGTGAGGGTTTGAGGGTATCCTTTTATAAATGAGAAGTGTGTCACTCTTATAAATATAATTTCTTAATATAAAAAGGGAGTTGAGTTTTAAGGAAGGGATAACATACACTGATAATTAAAGTTACAATTATTATATGAGTTCAATAAATACCTTAAAAGTCATCTAAATATGGGTTTATGTGATATTTTATGCAATACCACTTTGTTTAATCCTTTTTACGTCATTTTACCTTTACCTTGGTAACTCTATCTTTACCCCAGAAATTTATTTTTATGAACAAAAATTATATGAAACTTATTATATAATTTGAATATACTGATTCTAAATATGGAAATCATTTTTTATGATTCAATTTATAGTGAATTTAAATTAAACATTTAATATAAGATTGTAAAACACAGTAAAACCCAATTTTTAGATAAATTCTTTTAAAACATAAAAATTATTTTTTCCCAAAGAATAAAGTTTAGAATTGATTCCCATGATCTTTTTTGTTTTTTTATTAAATAATATAATGTTATTTTACATATATATCATGTGAAAACAGAGTTTTACCTTCTAAACAATCAATTAAATTCCACAAACCAAAAATAGTATTGTATTAGATTAAAATATAACTTAGGTTCCCAAAATTCAATAATGGGTTTCAAGATTCAAAATAATTTTCATAAAAGATTTAATTTACTCTTTAAATACATATTAGGTTGATGAAAGTTTTTTATATATTTTTATGTCATTCTAATTTCATAATGATGTCATAGTGGTTATGAAATTTATAAAATTGGTATCATAAACTATTCACCCAAAAATCTATTATTTCATAAAAATCCCAAAAATCCACCCTAATATATTTTCAATATTGTGAATTTAAAAATTATGCTCATTTAATAAAATTAAAATTTTAATAATCATAAAATTTTCTTTTTAATGAATATACAAACTAAAAATACAATCTTCTTTTATAGAAAAATAACCCTTTAAAATATAAAGTGTACTTAATATTCATTCATATCAATTAATAATTAAATAAATCTTAATATATTATTTTATAAATTAAAATATTACATATTATCATATTCATATTTTAAAATTGACCAATTTAATTTGTTAGTATAAAATACACAACACCTTAAAATAGTTCTTTGAAAAATAATCATCAAATATTATTATTTATTTATTCTAAAAATATAATAATTTTAATTGATTATTATATTTTTTTACTAGGGTTTAATTATTGTTATAATAATCTTATTAAGTATCATTTAATATGTTTTGAAACATTTTATTTAGATTATAGTCGTGAAATAATCTATTTAATGTAATATTTATTTGAAGGAAATTTACATATTGAAATATTAGGGTGTTACATTATCCCCTTCTTATAGAAATAGTATCCTCGCAACTTTTTACTCTATTAAATACCGCTACATCCTAACTCTCGAAACCCTATGTAACATCTTGAACCCGAATTCCACTCAACAGTGATCTAAGACCGATGGGTTACATGGCCTCAAGCACATCTCCACAAAATCCAAAGGCTTCCAACTAGCAGTAAGGGCCCAAGTGTGTCAGTTGGGTGACTATTCTCTCATTATAAGTGAGTAACCTAGCAGAAATACAATTATAGTTCAATAGAGGAAGAATTAAACTATACCATGGAATAAACCGTGTATGACTGATTGTATAAAAAAATCCATAATTCATATCATATACATGGTGATGATACTTTTCACATGATTCTAATAAAACTACCTAAACTGGAACATAGAATTCAAATACAATACATGTCCCAAAAGTAATGAAAGTAAAAAATATTCCAAGTAGCGTTTTAAGCCTATGCTTTTCTCGTTCTCTCCTTCTCCTAAGCAACATGTAAAGTGCTTGTAGAAGGGAAATTTCTCCTATCATTACCTGCAATCATATAACTTGTTTGGGTCAAAAAGGTGACCCAAAGAGGGTTTGAGATAAATTCCCAGTAGGCAACCACTGATGTTCTGTTCCCAACAGTTAGTGATTATATATGACAGGTAGGGTATAATAAGTAAAGCAGTAAATAATAAGAACTCAAAATTAAACATCCTTTATGTGTATGTCAACTTTTAATATCCATTACATTAATATGTATCATTTAATAATTCATTTCCATTAGATTTTTTAATTCTTGATACCCGAATCAAGCCCGGAATCCCCTGTATAACTAGATCACAAGAGATTCCTCATAAGGCCATCTAAACAAAACAAGTCAAGACCTACTAGAATATTGTTCTTTGGATCATAGAGGCATCATAAGTCATTTCATTTTATTTAATTCATTTAGAACCTGAGTCATTCTTTGAAATTCCTAACTTGGAATCCAAGTATCTCTCAAGGTATAGTATAAACCAACAACCTATAATCTCATCCGTGGAGAACCTCTTAGGAACGCGGTATCCCTCTAGGTGAGTTATATAGTTGCATCCAATTGAGTTCATCCTCAGCATTCCTCTATAGAAGCCTGAATATCACCCATGGCATAACAATCAATTCCCTTTGAGTTAATCCATTTCATCTTAACATGAATCCATGTATCACTCAGTATATATGCCTAGCCTCAATGATCCCATCCAAGGAATCCCTCATTTGGATCCATGTATCACTCAAGAAATATATAAGTTTAATCCTGGAGTCTATCTATGGATTTATTATATGAATCCACACATCACCCAAGGCGTATAAGTTTAAAGGCATAAGATTTTTTTCCATAGAAGTCCGATCTATATCCATGTATCACCCTCACCTATTAATCATTTAACCAATTAAATTTCATTTAAACAATTCATTAAACATGCCAAGGTAAAAAAATTAATTGAATATAAATCGCCTAAAATGGGAGACTCAAGTAAACACCAACCTCAAAGGATTGTCATTTCATTCACTCATATGGTCATACCAAGATAAAAATCTTCCCATGCATAATAAATCCACCACATAACATGGTCACAACATAGGTCACATGATCTTAGAATTCATAAGCCTTTCAAATACTCACATTTCCATTTTTAATATTACATGACTAACAAGCCTATAAAGAAATCACATGGATTTTTTATCAAATAACTCACATGGGAAAATAAATGATTAGAGAAATTCAATCCAATTGTATCAACTCATGGAATACCCTCTACATTACTCACACAAAAAATGAAATATAAGTAATTCATTCTTCAAACAAGTAGTGGAACACATGGGTCAAGGGTAAATTCATCCATATCAAGGACTAAAAGGCATGCCTCGTAGGCATCCAAGGCTGAAAGCCATGAAGGCTTATTTCAAGACAACATAACCAAGGGGTAGTTCTTATTCATGGTTCTCAAACTATAAAAATAATTAACAATAATATTTAGTTACCTAGAACATGTTTAGAAATAATAGGGTCCATGTTCCATTTAATGAGACACATAAAAATGGGTGTTCCACATGACGGTATATAAAAATGACCCTACATTGAGGGAAATATACAAGACTACATACCTTAGTTTTTTACTAGATATCTTATCCAGTATCAAGTCATGAATTATCCCAGATTAGCAGAACTCTGAAGAACGAATAATGAATGAGAAATTAGGGCATATGTGCCTAAAACCAAATAGTGCATCCAATATGTAGAAGAATGGTATAAGATTAAAAAGTAATTAAGGCCTTACTATTACAGATCCATGGTGATAAACCATGTTATAATTAGTTTTCAAACAGAAAAGAGAACTCAAATCCTAATATAGGCTCAAAGGAGAGCTTCTTCAAAGGGTGGTGGAAGTTGTACATATGAAATAATGATGAAATATAGTTTTAAGAAGACTTTTTTTCATTAAAAATTATAAAAAAAATCCAAAAATATTAGGTTTCAACGATTTACTCACAATGTTTTTCAAACCTTGCAAAAACAGTTCATGGAATCCGATTGAACATGGGGCACCAGCACGGTTTACAAAACATGTACAAACCATGCGAAGATCCAACATTAAAATTAAAAAAACTAAACACTTTTATTCCTGGCCATGTGCCTCCTCTCACATGGTTTACTCAAATTGTGTAGCATGTAGGCCCCATCTATCCATCCTTGCATAGTTTATACAAACCATGTACCATGCCCTGCATAGTTTGTATCAATTTTGTGACGGGCCAAAAACACCCCAAACATGGGTTCCGGGCTCCAAACCATCCTCAGACACCCCTGAGCCATCCATGACCTCAATGGTCATCCAATGTTTTGAATATTTAAACATTTAAATTAAGATATTATAGACACAAATAATATACAACTCAATGAATAACTAGTTTCTTACACCCAATATATTAACACCTCAAACATTATACATCCTTTACAAACCCAAAAAATAAATATTTTTCATCTTATTACCTAATGATTTATTCCTATAATTAAAAAATATTAATAATTTCCTAAAATTAATCAAACACAAGGAAATAATTATTTGTAAAATAATATTAAGAATAAAATATAGTTCATCCCTTTTATATGTTATTCACAGTTCTCTCATCTTTAAGAGTTATAACATATGACTACTAGACCTTTAGTTGTAAGATGTTTCTAATCCCCCACTAGATATTTTCTATTAGGACAATTATTTACATAATTGAGTATTTTATTAAATTTAAAACATTTCAAAATTGAAAAATCATCTTTATAAGGATTTCATTCATCATTGTTTTTCTATCCATTACCTATTTATTTTGAATCTCGAGTTATGTGTCCAAATTTAATGCACTTGTAACACTTACTGAACACTACAAGAAACTAACACAAATTATTTTTATCACATTTATAGAATAAAAGAATTTTTATTCTATTATAATTATATTTTTACTTTATAGAGCATTCTATAAATTCCCAAATTACATATTTCTTATTCTTGTGACCTTGAGTTTAATAAGATACATTGAACTCAAATTCTCCTTCTTTACACACTGACCAGAATCCTCGTGATAGAAAACTTTATGAGTGAACAAGACCCTTAGATGAAATGGTTTCAAACATGTGTATATTCTATCAATATTACATTCAATTTTTAGAACAAAAACCAATGCATAACTTTCCAATCTGGTATGTTTTTTCTCTGAAACATCCAGTGAGGCCTTTTCCAATTTCTTTAAATCCATAAATTTCATTTATAGTCTAAGTCAATGAAATTTAGAAAAATAAAAAAAAAATAGGTCCATAAATATCAAAAACTCCAAAAAATCAACCTCCTCTTTTTTCCATGGTATTATTAATTACGAACTACGACTAGATGGATTCACCTTCAAAGAAATAAATAGAAAAAGTTACCTTCTAATGTTTCAAACAAAACAAAATAATGAATCTATTATTTTGGGCGTTGATCAATCCATTAGCTACCATTGAATCTATGATCCACGACAGTATAGAAGTATTTTTGGAATATAATTCTCCATTATTTATATATTTCTTTATGGATAATTTAGTCATTCACTTTCATAAGTACCATTTATAACTTGTTTTAATTTAGTTAATATTTCTGCAAATTGATCATATCCAAATCCAAAAAATTAGAGGTTGTTTGTTCAGAAGGATATTATCAACTTTTCTCCTTCCTACATCAGTTTCCATGTTTCCATTATGGAAAAACTTTCTAAAATAGATATTTATTAGATGAAGAAATAGGGTAAGGATAAAAAAACTATCTCATTATAATAGAACATCATTAATAAAGTGTATTTTCTTAATAACATCTTAACGTATAATGTTATCTAAACCATACTCAGACACCAACTATGACAACATATCACTAAAAAACTCATAATTATGAGTTTAATGGTAATTATTTTACTTTCATACATTTAAATATAATTTTGGGATTAGAATTTTAGATATTTGGGAAAAATATTAAATGTAAAAGTGTACATTTCCACACAATGATCATTTTTTCCAAAAATAAAATAATAGGCTCTTATAATTACACTAATGATTCATTCATGAAAAATTTTCATTATTCAAGAAAATGTTACCATTTATGTTTCTATAGTATTTTAGTATAAGATTTTATAGTAGTCTCATTAACCTAACATTAAATATTTATCCTAAATATTGCAGTATAGTAGTACCCAAGTATGTCACCTATGAGTCTTCCTTTTAGGTGTTTCCCAAACATAATATTTATGATATTTTGACTTTAAATTTATATATGGAGTTTTTTCGCAGAGACAAAACTAAATTAATTTTCAAAAAAAATGAAGAATAAAATTGTAGGAAAAATCAATGTTGAATTTAATAGAATGATGGAGAAATGGATGAACTATACATTCTCATGGATGAGTCTCTCTTCATTTTTTTAAGAGAACTTCACAAATATAACACTATTAACACTTATATTAAAATAAATAATCATGTGTTTAATTTAGTTTGTTATATTGAGGTCAATATCCAAGAACTTATCTGATGATGTCATTTTATTAGGAGTCGGTCAATGCACTAAAACTTATTTGTGTATAATGACACAACCAACTCCCTCCATACTCACAATCCTCAATCAAGGATTAAAAAATTTAAGAAAATAGTATAAACATGAAACTTTTATATAAACAGAATTTACAAGACATATTAAGATTTCTATACACTATAATTTGTAACATGTCGATCACAAAATGGAAGAGAAATATTAATTAAGTGATGGAAAAATTAAACATCGTTCAATGGTTTTATTTCAGTGTTCCATAATCTTGAGAGATTTAAAATTGAGAAATAAAAGATATGAAAACTCATAAATACATAACTATGAAAATCTACTAGTTTTCATCCACTGAAAATATATTTTGACATTATCAAGGAGTGGGTGGAAACTCAATTCTTTATCTTCATGTAATAAGAAAAAAAAACCTCTTCCCTATAATCTATAAAAAAACATGTTTATCTCATGCTCCCTAAAATATATCTATATAGTCTCTCTGTTTTTTATTTCCATTGATTTATTATTTAAATATTTTTTAAAATTACTATGTAACTTAAGCTCTTTTTCTTGATAAGTTGAAAAGTCATTCGTAACCAATAGACTTTCCTCCCTTGAGCTATCTATCACCACCACTATCAACTTAATAATATTTTGCAACAACTCATTCCACCAGATCAATTAGTTAATAATTCCGTCCAAAACTAAGACCTTCTCCACATGATTTCATCTATTTAAGACCTCAAAATTTTTATTTATTTTTAATTAATAAACCCTCCACCAATTCCAATTCAAAAATACATCATCTCACTTGATTTATTTTCAAATAACAGGTTTTATTCAAGCTCTAAGGAATTTGATAAAGGCATTGACATAGTATCTTCTTAGTTTCATTACATCAAATATTTTGGGCAGAAATTTTATTTGTGATAAATCAAAAAATTTGGAGGGTATATAAGACCTTACATTTTCAATTAAGCCAACAGATCACACTAGACACTAGAAGGTAAATTTCTTACATCATGAATTCACAGCCTCAAAAAAACATATCATCAAAGCTCTGATTCATCATTCATGCTTGAGTGTCTTCGACCACAGGTGGATGAGATCTCAATCTAAATACTCACCCCTCATTAATCATTCATCGAGTAGAATTATATCTCATCAGATACCCTTGGTTGATTACAACACTTGATGAACTAAAACATATATTCAATGGTTTCTCTCGACTCTGGTTAATGATGGGAAATCGACCCATCCTCTTAATCTAGATATGCCATCTAATCAAAATCAGTGTTCTCATGTCACGACCCCATCCCCAAACATTTCACCCCACCTGGGCCAGCAATGGGTGAATAGAGATAGTGACCCTTGATTCCCACCTCCAATTGGCCCCAGTTTAGTGACTAGCACAGAGGGTATAATAAATGTGCTAATTAGAGACATTAACCTCTAAGATAAATGGCTGAGGATGAGAGAGATAAGATAGATACCAACCAAAACCTACTTATGCGACAATATAAAATAAAACCCAAGTAAAAAAATGTAATTTCATGCAATAACTACTATAATTGAAATGGAAAATTGTATATACCAATAGAATGTAAAGATAACAGAAACCACAAAGCCTAAATAGATCTTACAACCATAAGAAATTAGTAACCAGACTGATCTCCATCCTGCTCCAACTAACCTAAAAAAAGTTTATAGATATGTATGGTGGGTATAATAAAATACTCAGTAGGATCCTTTACGGAGCGTCTCATGAAAAAAGTTAAGAAATAATGCCAAGGAACTTTGAACAGAAAGTAAAACTAACTCATCACATAAATAGGTATACTAAGTTCCTAGAATAGCCACAGATACTCTCACTGAGTATCGCATACAAGATTATATAATATAGTAAATAATATCAAGGGTACCATGCTACCACTTCCCCACTATTTTCCCGCTCTTAACCAACATCACACGTCCTGAGCATCTGTCTCCAAAAATTCTAGCACGCAGACACATGGACAGAGCACCACAACATGAACCTCATGCAACACACAATAATATCAACATAACAAAAAGTAACTAGGTAGCTTTTGGGAGGCACTAGTGCTTTCATAACATGAATCATACATGTGTCCAGCACAGTCCATAGACCGAGTAAGGATCCTCAAGCCATCATATCCTATACATGTTATACTAATAGAATCCCTCGGGAAACTATATCTAGAATATATATGTGTGAAATAAATAGAACACATTACAACCCTATACAAACATATATAGGGAAAACTAATTGTTCTGCATACTAGAACTAGTAACTAACAAGTGAAGAGATCAGGGCCAAAGGTAGTAGTCATTCATCCATCCTCCCACTGGGATGTTGGGAACCCCCCCCCCCCCTAAGGCTCTAAATCCCTAGGGTTTAAATTACCCTAATTCATATGGAGGATTAGTTTATAGAAACAAAAAATAATTACATGATATAATATAGATAATAGCCACAATAAGGGAATATCCTCGTCTCAGAAACAATTGTATCAAACATCACTCAGACTCCAGGCTGCAAATGCTAAGATATGATATTCCATAAGCACACAACCATTTAAAGAGCTATGTTAAATTATATTATTTATTTTCAATAGTTTCTCTTGATTTCAATTAATTATTAACCATTAATTAACCACTATTATTTCCACATTACATCAAATTACCATTTCAACAAAGATCCATGCCCTATAGGCATAAAAAAACTGATTCCATGACTTCTTATAATTTCAACCTCAGCATTGCATCCATGTAATCTCCAACACGATGGGCTAAAAATTTATTCATTTATTTAAAAAACTACTTTAAATATCACCAAGTGCTCTAGGAAAAAATTTTAAGCTCTCCAAACACAATGGGATTAACACTAAAAGTAGATAAACTACCCATAGAGTCTTTGTAACCTATAGAGAGTAAACTCATCCAACCATGAGGAGATAGACACAGAAATCACGTGGAATACCATTCCAATATTTTCCTCCATTGCAAAGAGAGTAACCAAACACATCAGTCAATCTCAAGGAGTGGGAATGGAAAGTGGATGAACAAATAACTTGGATGCCAGCCAAACAATAGATCCTACAAGCATCAAGCATTCATAGGAATGAGTAAGCCCAACTTCAACCCTTTCAATCATCTATAATTTCCTCCCTAACATCTATATGAATTTACTGATGCATCTCAGGGATCCATGTCTCAACTATTTCCCAAAAAATTGAGTCCTCCATACCCCTCCTACCACAACATCTCTCCAAGATCATCCATCTTCGGATAATGTCACATTTGAGCCTCCTTTCTCTACATAGAAAAACATCCCTACATTCTCATATATCCCGGACTCATGTCACATCATAATATGTAGGGAAAAACATAAAAACAGGATCTATGACCTAAATCAATTCATCCATCCTTCACACACAACAAGCTCTCATGACTCCAAAACATAAGGTACATCGCCTATACAACAAAGTAGGAAACTCAATCCCTAAGAAGGTATTATCTTTTATCATATAACTAGTTCTTATTCTATCTTGATTTAACTAGTCCATTATCATATGTTCCAACTATAGAAACCTAAGAAACAATTTATCTCAGTTGTCACAAATTTATCAAAAAATTAATTTAACATTCATTTAATTAATTTATGAACAAAAATAATCATGATTTAGGTTCATTAAACAATTTAATTAAATATGAACACTTGCATCAATTCGATTAACATCAAATTACAACAACAATAACTAGATTCATTAAACATACCACTTTAATATTTTATGCAATTAATAATCAATTAATTCTGACTTTATGTACTTTACCTGTTTTCATCAAGAACAACATGATAAAAAATGCTAGACATATATACCACACTATCTATAAAATCAAAAGGCAAACTGTTGTCACAGTACAAAATAGAAACATCACAATGTGATTGATACCAATTCCTTAATCTGGTTCAAGTATTTTAATTACGTTAATTTAATTGTGATCTAAGGGGATAGATCATGCTAACTCTATGACTGTATATAAATAAATAGGCAATAAATAAATCCCTTACCTCAAAATGGAGTTGACGTTCTTTGCATGAGATATGACCATGTAACGGACCTCTGATCAGCACTACCGTAAGAATTACATCCATAAAAGAATGTCACGACACCATCACACAAAAAAAACAATAGAAACCCCATTATAACCATGGGTAATCAACCTCCATAGAATGGTGAGAATATAAGATAGGAAACAAGAACAAACTGGTATATATCACTAGAAAGCAAAGGAAAAAACACACCTTTTTTTAAGTCAGGTCACTGCGGATTGAATATGGAAGCCTAATATTGATTCCTGTCGAAGGTATCTCCGAAATTCCAAGGAGGGGAGTATTGGTTCACCTGGGAAAGGGAGAGATGGAAGTTGAAACTATATGGTTTGACAACCTGAGTGACTAGAATATTTTAAACAATACAATAGTTCGGAATTACATGACTTGTAATCCCATTTCATATTATTTAATGCCTCGAGGTTGGTTTCCACTAAAAAATTCTCACATATCAATTTTATTTTATTTTAAAACCCCTGAAATATTAAATGGTTTGAAACCCTCTTTCCGATAGTAAAATTGTTATACATGACAAGAAACCCGCTTTTACACTGTTAAAGTTCCCTTCTACCAATTCTCAACTCATGTACTCCTATGGGATTCCTCTAATCCTCCTCCAAGATCTGAAAGCCTCAAGAACATGAAAAGCGTTGATCCATGTAAATATAGACCCTTACATTAGATACCTCTCAAAACATTCTCATCCCCAAGAATCCAAAACCAACAAAAAGAGGAAATATAAAGGGGTCATCTGAACATCCAACCCATGAGATACCTCTCAAGACTCTTGTCATCATAGGATCTCAACCACCTCACTATAGCAACAACACAAAATAATTAAAAACCAAAAACATCTCCTAAACACTCTGTTGGGGGAGAAAACTCTCAAAAGAAAGAAACCCACAACACGAAACAAGATAAATCCATCTCACAAAATAAAAAAGTTTCTACAACTTCAAAATGAATAGAATTACAAAACAAGATCTAAACATAAAAAAGATAAGGGTATTGATGGTATATATATATGACTCACGTTCCCAGGTACTCTCTTTCACACCACCATACCACCACAAGACATGAACCAAGGAGATATCATGCCCACACAACACCTTCTCCTGGAGGTCCTGTACCTCTATAGGCTACTCCTCGAAGGTCGCCTCATTTTAAACATTTATATAACCCCAATCGATGATGTGGATGTCATCATGAAAATATTAATGGAGATGAAATATGTAAAAACATCTTGTATCTAGATCATCTTTGGGGGAACCACTATCCAATACACCACGATTGCAACATGACCCAACACCTTGAAAGGCCTTGGAAACTAGGAAGAAAGCTTACTCCCATGAACAAACCTTCACTTCCCTTGAATGGGATTCACCATCAGAACCACATGTTCCCAAACTTAGAACTCCATAGGTTTACTCATATAATCTGTATAATATTTTTTAAGATATTTTTCTTCCTCCATCCTTCCGTGAATCACCTGAAACATCTCTGTCATATATTATACCAATTCTGGCTAGAGATTTTCTAATTCTCAGACCCCAGTCCTTCACAATAGAGAACTGAAAGGTTAGCAATAGCAGGTGTTAAATGATTTCATACTGATGGTGGAGTGAAAACGTTTTTTGAAAGATAAATCTACGGAGGTTAGGTTCCTCATCCATAAACCTCTAAAATATAGAACACAAGATGGAAACATGTATTCAGGATTTTGAGTGGTCCACTCTATCTGGTCATACCTATATGGATGAAAAGAAGTTCCAAGTCATAAGTGAGAAGAAAAATCATGTTGGAGACCTCTCCAAAACATGGAGGTGAAATGTGTATCTCAATCAGAATTGATTAGCCTCGGAACTCCGTGGAGTCTCACCACATCCTCCAGATATTTCCTATAAAAAACCTCTACTGATCTAGACTCCTTGATCATTGTAAAGTTGTATGATTTCATCAAACAATCCACAACCAACCATCTAGCATCATATCCTCCCTGATTTCAAGTTAAAATAGTAACGAAGACCATAGATATTTCCTCCCACTTCAACTAAGGAACATCTAATAGCTAGAGCAAACCACTGGGAACACAGTGCTCGGACTTTACCTTCATGAAGACCAAACATCTAGAAAAAAACTCTTCAACTGTATGCTTCAACCCAGGACACCAAAACTGACCTCTCAAAGTTCAATGCATCATTGTCATGTCATGATGTACTACCAAATGATATCAATGGAACTATCTAAGAAACATATCACAAACAACCAAAGGAATTAAATGCCTTCCCTAGAACAACACCCAGTGTTTTTCATCTTTAGACCAACCATTAGGGGCCTCTCCACAAAAATACATGGAATCACCAAACCTCCACCTCAAGATCCCCCAACTACGAATCCTCCACCAACTATACTAGATATGATTGTACCATCATCTGAAAAATAAAACCTCTTCCCCTAACATCTCCCAGATCTAGATATTATGCTGAATGTTCTTCCATAACTCTACAGAAATCACTAGATTATTGAAATATATCACTATGAAACTTCCTTCTCAATGCATCAGCTACAACATTTCCCTTCTCCCAGGTGTATATAAAATTTCTATTTGTAAACCGATAAGAACAATTCACACAGGGAAAAAACATACCTCAGACTCCTACAATTGGTGAAGACCCCAAAAATCTCATATATAAGGTAATGTCTCCACAAATTTAGCAAAAACACCCCCAATGCCAACTCAAGATCATGGGTGAAATAATTACATTTTTTTGGATGTAACTTCTGGGACCCATTATAAATTACTGATCTTTATTGCATCATAACACAACCCAACCCTAAATGTGAAGCATAACACAGAACATCAAAGTAAACTTATTCTACAAGAATAAAAAGAAATGGAGCATTGTCCAACATCTCCCTTAGATACTCAAAATTCAATTGAAACTGATCAGTCCACAAGAATTCCTACTCATTTCTAGTCAACACTGTCAGAGGAGTCCCAACCTGAGAGAAATCATCTATGAACCTCCTATAATATCCTATAAAACCAAAAAAACATTTCACATATTCAACTCTCTTGGGGGATTCCCATGAAAAAAAACTACTTCTGTCATCGATGGATCAACAGCTACTCCTTGTTGGGATACAACATGCCCCACGAAACAGACTTATCGATCACAAAACTCACACTTCAAAAACTTCCCAAAAAAAAACTCATCATAGAGAAAAAATCCCAAGATATAATGAATAATCTTTACATGATCCTCCTCATATGGGGAGTACATAAGGATTTCATTGATCAAAAACACCATGAACATATCCAGGAACTCATGGAACACAGTGTTCATTAAATCCATGAAGACAGTTAAATAATTCTTCATACCAAATGGCATCACCACAAATTTGCAATGCCCATGATGACAAAAGAATGCAGTCTTCTAGATATCCTTATCCTTTACATGCATCTTATGATATTCTGACTTCAAATCAATCATCAAGAACAAACAATCACCCTTTGGTTGATTTAATAAATCATCAATCTGTAGAATAGGATAGTGGTTCTTCACTATCACATAGTTCAAGAGATGATATTCGATACACAACTGCAAAATTTGGTAAGTCTTATTTATGAAAAAAAATGTTTACCCCATGGTTACATAGTTGGCTGAACAAAACAACATCACAATAGACCATATAGTTGTATATAAAGATCTCACAACATAGAAGTAACTATTCTATATGAAGATATCGATATTGGATACACTCTTAGCTATAGTTCGATCTTGAACTCGATCTCTCGTCGAGGGGGTAATGCTACAACCTCCCCTAGAAAACCATTATTGTACTCTTCCACAACTCTAAGAAACACCGACTACTGAACCTCAAATAAACTCAAAACTATCTCAACCATCATGGATGATAAGGATGTAACATGCCTTTAACCAATCTGAGGGCCTCGCTCACCAAAAAACGCTGCTGGATTTCCATCAGTATCAAAGAACACAACCTACCACCTAAACAAATCCATGAAGACCTAGACCAAATACAACCAATATATTACTAAGATGATTTCATATGGTTGTATCTCTAAACATAGTAGATATCCCCAATATCCTATCTTCTCTAGCACTAGATCATAGTTTCTACATAATTCAAACATGCCAGCTCAACCTCCAACTGGCGTAGTAAACACCAGGGGCATTAGAAGCCTCTCTACCTCAAGTCCCAATTCATGGAAAAGGGAAGGTGATATAAAGGAGTGTGTATCTAAAAGATTAGAAAAGTATTCAACTAAGAAGAGAACAACAAAAGTGTATTTCTAATGACATCTGGCTAACCTGGAACTGGTGGTGCTAAAACATGAAGATGGCCACATCCTCTCTGACCATGCTAACGACCACCTCTATGGACACGCTTTACTCACAACTAATCCCAAAATAGGAAAACCTGTTGCGAATTCCTCTACTATAACTTCCTCAATACAAGAACCTGAAGAAGAACAACTGGTTCACACAAACTGCTCAGAACTTTTGGGCACTCTCACCACTAAAACTCTCATATTTACCTCCACCTAGTGTTATCATTGTCAACAACTACCATGAACTGATCTACTGGTGAAACCTGTTGAACATCTTCGATGAAAACCTCATGAGGATGTTGACTTAGAGTTATACCTAAAAAAGAAAAAATAGTTAAATATCTTGATCCTAGAATATAGAAAACATTAATATTTTAATATTATTATTTTTTATTATTTTTAGCTTAACAAATACCATGGTCTACCCATTCAAACACAGGTACAAAGAAGAATAATTTATGATCATTTCTTATGTCTCTAACCTGTAACTAGTATCTCCCCAATTATTAGTTTTTTTAAGCTTAGATGTATGTGAATCATATCACAGGGGAGATAAAATACATGTGTCTCAACCAGTCTCTTGTGTTTAGAGTTCTTGCTAAACTTAACTGACACAAGTTCCCTACCAACCCACGTAACTTCACTTGTTCTTAATGTAAAACTACTTCCTATCCCTCACTTACCTACCTTTGATACCACTATGTAATGACCCCCTCCCCAAAAAGTGTACCCCTACGGAGAAGGCAATGGAAGAAGATAAATAGTGACCCATGATTCCCACCTCTAACAAGCCCAAAGTTGTTGACTGGTTCTGAGGGTATAATAAACATACAGATGGGAGTCGTTAACCTCTAAGAGAAATGCATGCAGAAGAGAGAGAATAGATAGACACCAACCAACTCCTTCTTAGACTACAATATAAAACAAAACCCAAGTACAAAAATGTAATTTCATGAAATAACTACAAAAACTAAATGAGAAAACTGCACGTACCAAAATTTAGTAAAGCCAGCATTGACCCTGAAACCCAAACAGCTCCTGCAACCACAAGCTAGTAGTAACTGTCCTGATATCCATCATGTTCCATCTCACATAAAAAAATTTATTTATATGTAGGATGAGTATAAAATAACACTAAGTAGGATCCTCCCTATAACCTCAAGTGAAAAAGTTAAATTAAGAATATTAAAGAATAGTGAACAATAAGTGAAACAATCTCATCACCTAAATAGGTATACTAAGTTCCCAACCTCACCATGGATAATCCCACAAAGTATCACATACAAGAGCATATAATATAATAAATAATATTAAGGTTTACCCTCTACTAGTTCCCCCATGGTTTTACTGCTCTTCCCCAACATCACATGTCATGTGCACCTCTCTCTAAAATTTTTTCCCACGGACACCTAGGTAGAGCACCATAACATGAAAATCATGAAACACATCACCACATCCACATAAAAAAAGTAATTTGGTAGTTTTTAGGAGTCTCTATAGATCATATAATGTGTATCATATGATGGGCATTATACCTCAATCCATCACATCCCACACATCAAGTAAGGATCCTCAAGCCATCACATCATATTCATGTTATACCTATAACAGTCCTTATGAACCTATATATAGAATATATGTATGTGAAATAAAAACAACCCATTACATATCTCTACACACATATATGGGGAAAACTAATCTTCATGCATACCGGCTTAATTAACTACCAATAGAAGAGAGTGAGGATAAATGGGGTAGTCATTCATCCATCCTCCCACCAGGATGTTGGGGAGAACACTCTCTCAGGGCTCGAAATCCATGAGGTGTTAGTTTCCATAACCAAAAGGGTGAAGTTGTGTATAGAAACACAAAAAGTACATGATATAATATAGTTCACAACCACACTAAGGAAATATTCTTGTCGTAAAAACAAGTATATCTAACATATCTATGACCCCTGACAGCCACTGATAATACCAAATATCACACAAGAACACAACCATTTAAAGTTCTACATTAAATTATCTTATACTTTTTCAATAGTTTCAATTTATGTTAATTAATTATTAACCATTAGTTAACCATTATTACTTCCAAATTACATCACATTAACATTTAAACAAAGATAAATTCCCTCTAGGATTAAGAAAACTGAGTCCATGACTTCTCAAATTTTCAACCTCATCATTGCATCTCAGCAAGCTCTCTCCCCATGGGTTAAAAATTTATTCTTTTATTAAACAACATTACTTTCCATATAACCAGGTGATCTTTGAAAACATTATAATCTTCCTAAAAACAAGGGGCTCATTATTGTGAGTAGATGAACTACCTATCGAGTCTACTCCATCCGTATCATGAGAGTAAACTCATCCAACCACGTGGTTAAAAAATATGGAAATCAAAGGGCATACCCTATATGTATTTTCCTCTAATGGGAATATAGTAACCAAACATATATGTCTACCAAAAGAAGTGGGGAAAGGAAAAAAGATAAACAAAGAACCTATCCTCCACCTAAACAATAGATTCAACAAGCATCCAGCTTTCTTAATAATGGGTAATCCCAGCCTCAATCCATTTTTTCATCTCTAATGCCCTCCCCAACATTCACATGCATATACTGATCCATCATTCCATTCCAAGCATCAATTTATACCATAGAAACTAGGCCTTATTTCCCCTCATACTAAAATATCCCTCCAAGACTATCCATCTTAGGCTCACTTCACATCTGGGCCTCCCCACACCACATACCACAACATCCCACCAAGATCATCCATCCCAGACTCATGTTACATCACAAGAAGCAGAAAAAAAACATATTAGTGGGCTCCATGACCTAAAAAAATTACTCCATCCTTCACACACAATAATATATCTTGGCTCCAAAACACAAGGAACTTGGCATATAAAAGAAAGAAGGAAACTAAAGACCTATATTACAATTATATTTTATCACACATCTTGTTCTTATTCTATATTGAATTAACCAGTTCATTATCAATGGTTCTAACCACAGGCAACGTAAGAAAAAAGCTGTCACATATATTTCAAATTAATTAAACAATTAATTTAGCATGCCTTTAATTCCTTTATCAACACAAATTATCATGGTTCAAGTTCTTTAACCAATTAAATTAAACATGAACACTTACATCAATTTGATTAATATCAAATTATTACAATAACAACCAGATTCATTAAACATGCCTCTTCAATATTTTAGGAAATTAATTATAAATTAATTCTAGATTTTTTTTTCTTTACCAATTCCCATCAATAAAAACATGTTAAACAAATAAATTCATAGATATCACACTATAAATAAAATCAAGATGCAAACAGTTATCATGGTATAAAACCAAAACATCATTATGTGATCGATACCAATTCTTTAATCTTGTTCAAGTATTTAATTAGGTAAATTTCATTTCATTATAAGGATTTAAATCATGATGACTCTATGATTTCATGTAAATAAATAAAGAAGAAACAAATTCTCTACCTCAAATGGTCATCAACAATCTTTACACAAGATCACAAAGCAATGGATCTCCAATCACCGCTCCAACAAGAACTGCATCCATATGAGGAAATCGGGGAACAAACACACCAACAATAACCAAGATAACATATGCTAGAAAATAGGGTGAGAAAACATCATATAATGGAGAGAATATACGAAAATAATTGGGGTTAACCCATGAGAAACTACTAGAAGATGAAGGAAAAATACACCTTGGATAAAGTTGGGTCACCACAGATCGAAGATGGAAGCCTGAGATTGATTCTTGTTGAAGGGATCACCAAAACTCCAAGGAGGGTACTACTGGGTAACTTGGGATGAGAGATATGGAAGCTATATTCATATGTTTTGATAACCCAATTGGATGGAATGTCTTAAAACATTACTATATTTGGTAATTACACGAAGTGTAATCGCCTTTCACATTTTGTGACGCCTTGAGGTTAGATTCCACCAAATAAACCACCACCTTTTGATATTATTTTATTTTTCATACCCTAAAATACTACAGGATGTGACACCCTCATTCACATCATGAAATTTTTCTACATGGCGTGTAACCCACTTTTATGCCATTAAAGTTTTCAGGTCCCAGTTTTCAGTAATTGAACTCCTCCAAACATTCTCCAAGCCTCCTCTAAGCTCTACAAGCCTTGGGAACATGAAAAGGGTCGATCTATGCAGATATGAGACCTTACATCCCCTGATTCATCTGATTGCAATTCCAAAAATTGATTCATAAAATTACATGGCTTCGACTTCATCACCAATTAGATATTACTTTAGAGAGCTCGATATCTTTTAGCTTCAACTGTTCTTGTCTTATTCCACTTAGCTCAGTTCAGTTGAAATAGATCAGCCATATTAATCCCAGATCTAGAATCCTTGGGTGGTAGGTTAAATCCCGATATTTATAGTATGAAATCAATTCTTTGCCTCCATTCAATTGGATGAAGCCAATTTTCAAGCTCATTATTATATATAATTTTCATATCCATAGGTTCTTCAGACACAACTGGAATGGATCATATTATCCAACCACAAGGTTCATCATCTTCACTAAGCTCAAAATTGGATTTGGTTTATTTCTATAACTCCAAACAATAAATCTATACTAATCAACCCAAGATCGGCCTTCAAATTTCTTCATCTCTAGATTTTGGGTTCTATTTATCAGTTTTAATAAGAAAATTGTGGTCATATTTCTACAGCTCAATCTTACTGGTTGTCTCTCCATCATTTTGGTACTCTTATCAAGCATTTATTTTCAAAATTTAACAAAATTAATTATAAAAAGTTCAATATTTATTTAAATCAACACTATATAAAGAATATAACAGAAACATAAATATGGAAGGATTAAAATTACAAACATCCTATAAAAAATATTTATTAATAAATTTAAACAAAATGATACTCTCAAAATTTTATGGTAATGACTAAATCATAGCACATCAAATCAACTAATTCACAAAAAAACATTTCTAAATATAATTTATAAAATTACAATTTTCACAACAATTTTTAAATTAATTAATTATACTCCATTATAGTCATATGTTCACCATAAAAACACATTGAAACACAATAATTGATGTGTCAATAATGCATCAAATATGACCACATCAAATTTCCTCAAATTAAGACTATTGTTTTCCTCAACTTATCACTCAGAAAGACTTGATAAAATAAAATGAATTTTAAGACTAAAAAATTTGAATGTCAATAAGAATTTATTTTCATAAATATTTTCCCTCATTTATTATCTCAAGAAGAAAAATGTGAATTTCCACTTCAAAATTAATGCTCTCATTGAAAAATTGGTTATTATTTTACAAAAAAATATTATCAATTGAAAATATTAAAGTGAAATTATAATTTTCAATTCACATCCAATCATAGGTCCAAATTTCTCTTTTACTCTTGGATAATTGACTCACATAATTTAAAAAGTGATAATAATTAGGCATACTATTTAATTAGGTCAAATTATTATTTATTGGTGGAATAAATAACTCATCAAACAGTTAATGAAGAAAGAATTAACTGATAAAGAATAAGGATCTCAACCTGAATTATGATT
Source organism: Viscum album (assembly GCA_963277665.1). Classification (NCBI taxonomy): domain Eukaryota; kingdom Viridiplantae; phylum Streptophyta; class Magnoliopsida; order Santalales; family Viscaceae; genus Viscum; species Viscum album. Next base: position 694,083,912 of record OY728157.1, read on the forward strand.
TTTTATTTCATAATCCATATAGATTAATATCTTGTGAGATAAATCCAAATTAAAAAGTTCAAGAAAAATGATTATTGAATATTATTTTCCTAAAATTATACTGAAGGATAATTTTTCAATTTGTAATGAAAAATTATTTACCTAATTAAATTCATATGGAAATAAAGCATAATATATTCAAAGTGGCATCACAACCTTAAATTTTAATAAAAAAATTCACCCACTAGAAAATTTACAACTATTGTTTAAAATTTCATAATTTTTTTAAAAAAATTATGGTTTTTTATACAGTTTAGAACGTCGAAAAATAATTTCCCCCCACACTAAAACTAAAAATTATCCCCAATATAAAATACATGGTGTAGAAACATGTAAAATATATATTTTTTTTGAATAGATTTAGTAATTAAGTAAATCATAATCATATAAAGAAGTTCACAAGAAAGATAAAGTCATTTTTCCACAAAAAAATTAACAACAAACCAAAACATGGGAAATGTTTCTATTGGTATCCATTAATTCCAACATGAAAAAAATCATCCAAATCAAATTCAAAAAGGCATTAAAATTGATATATTTTAAAATAATAAATACCATTACATAAAAGTTATATATTACTTTTTGAATTCTCAAATACACCCCTCCATGTGTTTGAATAGTCTCTCTTATTTATTAAATTTCAAGATCCTAAATATGAAAGAAAATTAAAAATTTATTTTGAAAATATCAATTCAAGTAAAATATGACAAGAGTTTTTAATGTAAGGGGGTTGATCCATATTTATTTATAATATATCTTCTCCTGATCTTATTAGATAATATAGGTTCTTTGATAAGTAGAAATCATATGTGTCTTTTTGGTTTATTTCCTTAATAATTTATCATGATCTATTAGATAATACTATGGGCTTTAGTTTGTTTTTGTGAAAATTTAGGACTGAAGACTCAAAGGAGGACAAGATGAAAAATAGTAAAATCAAACATTATACACCATGAAACAAATTCATGCTATGTATTACTTGAGAAGAACACCTGCCAGCTAATTTACATGATGTGAAGATGTTATATGACAGAGAAACGTCAAAATATAAAACATGATTAAAGTACATGATCTGAACCGAATTACATGATTTGAAAAGTTTAAAATCTGAATCCTGCCGAAGATACAATCCAATAAATCTGGAAGATCCAAGATCTTTGTAGACCTTTTGGATTTTAAGTATACAGAATGAAGAGGATGTTCACATTGTAAAAATCTAGGAACATAATTAATTAAAATCATTCTCATGATTTGAATAGTTTACATGTTGTGAAATGCTTAACTCTATATATATATGCGAGCACTCATTTGATGGAAACGAGACTCAGACCAGATGGTAAAACCCTTTATTTTCTTATCTATTTCTCCTATATAATTCCATGAACCTATGTTTAACCCTTTAATTCCTTATTTTAATTAATTAATTTTCCTCTATAAATTTCATGACTATGATTTCATGTTTCTCTATGTGTTATTTGTTCCAACATTCCAATTTTGATTATGATTACCATTCAACTTAATAATTTGATGTATTTTTTATTTTTCATTAGTTCAAGTTAGTATTTAATTCATTTTAAATTATTTCAAGACTGTATTATTCTTATTTGAGATATTTATTAATTATTTAGAGCATGATTCCTACTTCCTTTCTTTTAATTAATATTGCCATGCATAGCTTATCTGCTTAGGGTTAGGGGTTGAGATTAATAGTTACATTAAACTTAATGAATATATAAATTGAAACCTATTAACCCAATGGATTGTAATTAGGTTAAAAACAATTGTTTATATCATTTTTTTCATAACCATGATCATGGGAATTTTAATTGAAAGGCTATGTCCAAGTTGGAGTTGAGAAACCTAGGACCATTATCCTATGATACTCTCTACTCTAATTCTTGGTGTAAAAAATCTAGGTTGTTTACTATATCTAGACCAAATAATATCTTTAGATTTTGTAGATATAATTAGTTTGACTATGACCAATTGGTAACCTTTTCACTACATTGCATCTTAACGCATAGATATATCCAATGCTAGATTTAGGATTACTCTTTTGTCTAAACCCTAAAATTGACCCGGCTCTATTTTACCTTTCTTAATTTAAATCCAAACATCACAAGTTCTAGTAAACCAAACAAAAGAGAGGTCATGTGGAATACTACTTCAAGGTTCTTACCGCTAGGTTTCCATCCTTCCATCTTTTCCCTGTGGGATTTTCCCCTCACTACCACTATGTTATGATTTTATAGCTAGTGAAGTTTGGGATAATATAAATTATAATATGATCAATGCCAGTGTGGAATTAATTATTTTGTGTGGGCTAGTAAAATTTTGGCACCATTTTTAGGGATATATATTATCTAGGAATAATAAACCTTAATTTGAACCTTGTATTTTCTTTCCCCATTTTCATTTCACATTTTCTTTTTATATTTTTTCGCATAAATTAGCACCTATGTCAGCTCTTTATCAACTAGTTCAAGTGTTCGGGTCCTCTAAATCATTATAGGAGCCTGGATGCTCAAGAATTGACATATTTTGATCCTAAAATTGAAAATATATTTCAACACATATTTTTTATTTATGGCTAAAAATCATTAACCCATGTCACCAAATCAAAAAAATGCTCAATTTGTGCCACTTGAACATCAAGGATAGAGTACTTTGCTTTTTAAGTGCACCGTTATAGACTACAAAATTCCATTTGTTGGTGTTTTTTTACCCAGTATCATAATACATTCTATCTTGTCACATATATTTGAAATTAAACATGGACACGTCCATATGATCTTGAACTAGGGCCAGTTTAGTGGGATTCTGAGTGAAGATACCCATTAACACAAACCTAATTTATTAAAAGTTGACGACAACATTCAAATCAAGGTCTATCATCTAATTATATCAAGCATAACATATTCCCCTTTTCCTTACATGATAGACCCAAGGATTGTCTCAAAATAAAATCTCTCAATTCCATCATGACTTGGAGTTATTTAGCCAAGATGTAATTTAATAAATAATTCCCATCAATATAACCATGGAAGCTCGAGAATGATATCCAAAAATTTTCCCATGAGGATATATATTCATCTTGGGTGGCTTGGGATCATTTTAAGGAGATCACCCATAAGTGCCCACATCAGAGAGTAGATGTGTGGATATGACAACAAAAGTTCTACCAAGGACTCAAACCAACTGTACGCAACGTTTTGTATGGAGGACTCATGCTCAATATTCCAAAAGACAATATAACAATTTAAGATGAGATTTTCCATAATTCCAATCTCTTGAAAACTAATCAAGGAACATCGTGATGCATAATTCATCAAGTGGAAGATAATACCCACCTTGTGGCCTATGTTGGTAGGAACTTGTTCAATCAATCAAACAAATGAAAGCATGAAGTTGTCACAACACTTTTACTTTTTTCACCACAAAGGGATATGTACAAGGAGCATATGCCGATAGTGTGTTGATCGTACCAAAATTCACAAATCTTCTGTAGTTTTTGGATTAAAAGTTTTAGTCAGAGTCTATCTATTCCTAGCATAATTCCTTTTCAAAGGTTCATGGAACACTCACTATATCCCTCGGATCACCTCTGTCTACTTTACCTAGCTCTCTTCCTTGAGAGAAGTCAAACACAGTTTATCAACCTGAAGGTCTCTTCAATAGTTTTTCTTGAAGTCATTGTCTCTGTTCAGCATGAGACGCTGCTTGCATCGAAGTCCTGAATTGATGCACATGAAAGCATTGAACCATTGAACCATATATTCAGAACATGCAAACATGTTACACCGATTATTTTTTGCAACACCTATCCTTTACGCGAAATATTTCACTTTTTCATGCAATACTTGATTTTTGTCTAGAAATTATTTCACACAGCAACCCCCTTTACGCGTAGCCTTCACTTTTATACACAGCCTCAACTTTTAAGTACATCTTTGAATTTTTTGTGCAACTTCCGCTTTTACACACACCCGTCTATTTTTTTCACGCACCATCAACTTTTACGTGCAACACCAATTTTTACGTGCAACATCAACATTTTCATGAAACTTATAATTTTTCGTGAACCACCCTTTACGCGCACTATTTACGCGCATCAGAACCCAGATATTCTCTAAGTCTTCAACCCTAACGAATGATGGGGTCACTTCATATTTATAGTAAAAAATGACCCATGAGCGAAAAAACCCTCCTTGAGCACATAATTTACTTTGAGCGCAAAAAACACATCTTCTGCGCACCATAGTTTTTCACACACTTCTCCAATGTTTCACGCACCTCATGCCGTTTCCAATTTTCGATCTTTGGATCTCAAAACACCTCTTGTGTGAAAAAAACCAATCCCTTATTCTGCACACCACAAAAATATTTTGCACACCTCTCCAATATTTCGCGCACTTCTCAAATTTTTCATGCACCTCATGCCTTTGCCAATTTTTGAGCTTCTCATCTAGAAACACCTCTTACGCGTAAAACCTCGCTCCACTAATTCACACACCAATTTATTTTTCATGCACAGGCCACCTATTTCGTGCACCACTTCCTTTTTGCACGCATCTCCTTTTTCCAAAAACCCATGTCTTTATTTTTTGAATTTCAGGCCCAAAAAATTGACCAAAACTGGGAAATGACACCACATTCAATACTGTTGTCTGCTTAAACTATATAATCACTTTACTGGAAAACATTCTGAACTTCCAATAAGGATTTACAACTATCCCAAACCATACTCCAAATCTTGCAAAGAACGGCCATGGTTCCAACAATCTCCCCCTTTGGGTTTGTTGGCAATCATCAAATAAATTCAATAGAGCACCAGCCACATGGAAATATAAAATTAAAGAATCAACTCAGCAAACACACTAAGTCTACATGAGAAGTTCTTGGTGTAGAAAAAAGGAGGGGAAGCATGAATTGGGATCCTGTGTTTTGGAATTCTCAATGACACCCAAGCTATTCTCTTACTATGTCACAGAAGCATTACATTCCTTGAATGAATTTCTTCTCCTATGAGATACTTCTCCCCTGATCAATGAATTCTCATCATGTCACGGAAGTATTACATGTCCATCCTAGGTACATAATTTATTCCTTCTCTCCCATTAACAATAAATCCATTATGGGTATTTGTTTCTTGAACATCCTAAAGAACCCCCTAGATAGTATATCCCCCATAAACCTGCATCACATCCACAAACAGATTAAAAACAGTTAACATAATTGGGGAGAGGGGTATTTAGTAACCTTCTTATGCACTAGGAGGTGGTTGAACACCAAGGTTCAACCAATGTTTCTTAAATGTAGCCACAGAAAGTGGCTTAGTCAGGATGTAAGCCACTTTCTCCCCAATTCCCACATGATCCATTCTGATAACGCCTTGCTCAAATTTTTCTTTGATAAAGTGATACCTTATTTTAATATGTTTTGTATGAGAATGTTGAACAAGATTATTCATAACAACAATTGCACTCTTGTTATCATAATAAATCATCATTGGAAGTTTCACCTCATCCCCAATATCTGTCATTTGTTGCTTCATCCATTGTATTTGAGTGCATGCATTTGTAGTAGAGATATACTTAGCTTCAGCAGTACTAAGAGAAGTACTTTCTTGTTTCTTGCTCAACCATCCAACACATTTTTTCCCAATATATAATTCTCCACCACTGGAGGACTTTATGTCCACTACATCGCCAGCCCAGTCAGCATCAGAAAATGATGATAATTCACTATCCCTTCCAACAGCAAATTATAAGCCACAATTGTGAGTACCTTGAATATACCTCATGATTATTTTTATAGGTTCCATATGTAGTTCCTTGGGATTACTCTGAAAGCAGGCTGCTATGCATGTTGCAAAGACAATGTCTGGCCGTGTTTCCACCAAGTACAACAAGATCCCATTGATTCTTCTGTACATTGTGGGATCTACAAAGGTCTCATCCTCATTCATTCCATGTTTGGTTCGAAGTGCAATTGGAGTTGACATTGGTTTTGAGTCATGCATATTAAATTTCTTCAGCAGTTCTTTTTCATACTTTTCCTGAGAAATGAATGTGTAATACTTATTTTGAATCACCTATAGCCCCAAGATATATGTGAGTTCCCCAATCATGGACATTTCACATTCTGATTTCATGTTATTGGAGAATTCATCTACAAATTTCTTCCTGTTACAACCAAATATAATGTCATCAACGTAAACAAAAACCATGAACTAATATTTTAGAGAATTCTTCTCATGGAGATTGTAATCTACTCCTCCTATTTTGAATTCTATCTTCTTGGGGTATGAATCTAGCTAGGATTACCATGCCCATGGTTCTTGTTTCAAGTCATAGAGTTCTTTCTTTAGTTTCCAAACCTTTGTTTCGTCGGTACCAAGAAGAAAACCCATAGGTTGTTCAATGTAGAATTATTCTTTGAGTGCACCATTCAATAATGATGTCTTGACATCAATTTGATATACTTTATATCCTCTTTGGAGTTCCATGGAAAGGAAATGCCTGATTGACACCAGTCTAGCCAATGGTGCAAATATTTCTTCAACATCAACACCTTCAATCTGAGAATATCCTTTACATACCAGTCGTGCGTTGTTTCTAATAACACTTCCATACTCATAAAACTTTTTCTTGAAAATCCATTTTGTACCAATCACATTGTGACCTTCGGGTCTATTGACTAGATCCCATGTCTGGTTCTTATGAATATGATCTAACTCTTCATTCATGGCTTTTACCCAAGATTCATTCTTTGAAACTTCTTCAAATGAGGATGGCCCCATAACTGACAGAAATATAGATTTTCTGTTATTTATAATCCTCCTTGTTTGTGTGGGTGAACTTCTATCCCCAATTATGTTTGATGGATCAATATCAGCTCTTTGATTTCTCCAGTGAGGTTCAGTCACATTTTATCCAGTTGTGGTTTCCTCTTCAGATTCTTTGTCTGAGTCAACATCATGATGTGACTCCTGAGTGTTTTGTACGCCTTCCTCTATTTTTTTATTTTTATTTAATCCATGTTAACTTTCTTTCTCAATTTATATCATATTAGAATATGAAGTCTTTGAAGCATTTGTAGTTTTTTCTTCAATGATATTAACATCACTGCATTTCATAATCCTACCTAATCGCTTGTTGTTACACTTGTAAGATTTGTTGTTCATTGAGTATCCAAGGAAAATTCCTTCATCTGCATTGTCTCTATATTTTCTTCCTTGATTATTTTGAAATAGATTCACTCTCAAGTTTTCTTCTAAGAGTAATAGCTTCCTCTTCCAGACTCTCAGTAGTCTTGTTCTTTTCTTCTAGTCTAGTGGTGCGGTCATCGATGACCTTTTCCTGATCTTCAATTATCATTTTCAGATCCACTACATCATCAGTGCTTTCAAGAATTTTAGACTTCAATTTAAAAAATTCATCCAATCATTCAATTTTTGCTTCGATCTGATCAACATAATTAGATGATTGTTCTACAATTTATTTTCACTTATTGAAACTCTTACATTTAATCTTAAGCATACTAACCGAATATTTAAGTTGCAACTCGGAATTGGAATTAGCTGTCAACTGATTTTCATGACCATTATTTTTTGAGGGTTCTAATTTTTCGATAGTTTCCATCATGAAAGCATGGTTTTCAGTTTCAAAATCTGGTTCTTCTTCTTCACAGAATTCATTATCATCATCTTCCTTTTCACTGATAAAACTCTTCTTTGAAACTTTCTTTCTAGATTTTAAGTCTCCCTTTTTGAAAAACTTTTTCTGAGGTTTTTCAATGTTTTCATCTTCACTATCTTCAACAATGATCTTTCTTAATAATTAAGAGGCAATGTTCCTATATTTTCCACGACGAAAGCAAGAAAAATGTAACTCCCATTTGAATTTCCCTTTTCCCTTTTGGAACTTCTTTGTAAGGAGGGAAATAATTTCTTTTTCTTCATCATCTTCACCACTATGATCTTTTGAAATTTTTATTTTCTCTATTTTCTTGATTGACATTTCCTTGATCACTCCAGTTGTAGCATCTTTTGGTTTGAATCTCATTTCATATGCTTCCAAACTGCTCAGCAGATCATCTACAGAATGTTTATAAAGATCTATTTCCTCAAAGGCTGGCACTTTAACTTTGTATAGGGGTGGAAGACTTCTTAATATTTTCTTTACAATATAAATGTCTTTGATTTATTCACCTCGACCATGAATTGCTCCAACCACTTCGGTAATTCGATTGAAAATGAGTTTTCATTCTCATCTGGATGCATCTTTAGATCATCAAACCTATTGTGAAGGACTTGTAGTTTTTCCTCCATCACTTTTCTATCTTCTTCATAGATATTTTCAAGTTTATCCTACATGGATTTTTCTGAGGTGCAACTTATCACCTTTAGATAGATCTAATCAGAAAGGGTTGTGGTAAGTTCATTTTGGGCTTTAGCATCTGCATCAAGAATTTTCTTATCTGTGTCAGTCATAGCCTGGCCTGTTGGATCAGTGACTTGTATTCCTTTCACAGTACAAAAAAAAATACTTCCATTATAAGAGATATTAGATGAGATCTCATTCTATTTTTCCATATCTGAAAAATTTTTCCATCGAAGAGAGGGACTCCACTAACATTTCCTGAATTGTCCATAATGATGTACTATAGATCAAACACCAGTTAACCACCCTCTGATACCACTTGAAGGACCCTGGAACACCCTGAGAGGGGAGGGGTGAATCAGGGTGTCATCTTTTTCTTTTAATGTTGTGGATCTTTTTTCAACATTGCTAGGAACTTGTTAAATCTATCAAACAAATGGAAGTAGGAATTTGAAACAGCACTTTTACTTGGTTCACCACAAAGGGCTACGTCCAAGGAGCATACACCGATAGTGTGTCGATCACACCAAAATCCATTAATCCTCGCTAGTTTATGGATTACAAGTTTTGGTCACATTCACTCTGTTCCTGGAATACTTCCTTTACAAATGTTTAGGGAACACTCACTATATCCCTCGGATCTCCTCCCTCCACTCCCCCTAGCTTACTGCCTTGACAGAATTCAAACACAGTTTATCGACTTGAAGGTCTCTTTAATAGTTTTTCATTGAACTCTTTGTCTCTGTTCAGCATGAGACGCTTCTGGCATCAAAGTCCTGAATTGATGCACTTGAAATCACTGAACCATTGAACCGTATATTCGAAAGGTGCAAACAGGTTACACTGATGATTTCACACAATACCTATCCTTTACATGAAACATTTCACTTTTGTGTGAAATACTTTATTTTTGTGCGGAGAGTATTTTGAGCACCAACCCCCTTTATGAGCATCCTTCACTTTTATGCACAACCTCAACTTTTACACTCGGCTTTGAATTTTTTGCACAACTGCCACTTTTACGTGCACCCGTCTCTTTTTTTCGTGCACCGTCAAATTTTATGTGCAACACCAATTTTTACGTGCAACGTCAACATTTTCACACAACTTAAACTTTTTCGTGCACCACCCTTTATGTGCACCTTTTATGTGCATCAGAACTCGAATCTTCTCTAAGTATTCAAACCTACTGAATGAGGGGGGTCTCTTCATATTTATATACACAAATGACAACTACACGAAAACCCCTCCTTGAGCGTGTACCACCCTTTATGTGCACCTGTTATGTGCACCTTTTTGTGCACCTCATGCCTTTGCGAATTTTTTATATTTTTATCTCAAAACATCTTTTTCACAAAAAACATCAATCCTTTATTTTGTGCACCATGCCAATATTTCATGCACCTCTCCAATATTTCACGTACTTCTCAAAATTTTCATACACCTCATGCCTTTTCAGATTTTTGAGCTTCTCAACAATAACACCTCTTGCGCATAAAACCTCAATCCACTATTTTGTGCACCAAATTATTTTTCATGCACATGCCACCTATTTCTCACACAACTTCCTTTTTGTGTGCATCTCATTTTTCCAAAAACTCATGTCGTCATTTTCCAAATTTCAGGCCCAAAAAATTGGCAAACATTGGGAAATGATGCCACCTTCAATACGATTATTTTCTTAAAATGTATAATCACTTAACTGGAAAACATTCTGAATTTCCAATATGAATTTACAACAAACCCAAACCATACTCCAAACCATTCAAGGAACATCCATGGTTCCAACAATATCAGCTAAATTATTATCAACATAGACTAGATCAACAGCTTAAACAACCCAATAAACGTTACAATCAAGAGAGAAGTGGTCAAGTTCCACCACAAAATTAGGTACCACTTTGGTACCCACTATAGAATCCATCTTCTCAACCGCAAAAAAAATCAGCAACAAACTTTCCCTTTGACGATTATAAAATTCCACCCACTTGGAAATAAAAGTTATAGACAGCTCCATCAGGGAAATAACCACAAGCCCAACCTCTATAATAAAACCATGATAACTATCTCAACACATTTGTACAGAAATCCAATGAGAGGATGACTGCCTAAGAAACTAAAATTAAGATCCAAAAGGGATTCACTATACACCCTTGGGCACTAATGGGTCCAAATATCTAAAATTCCATAGGATCGATTACTGAATACATTTATTGGTAATACTGAAACACATCTGAGAGAGGTGGATAAGTTGGTTGTCCTTAATAGTGGTAAAATTCTGGATATCCTGAATCCAATCTAATGTTAGGAAAATTGCTAAAATAACTTTAGAAACATGATTTAATAATCAGTAAAGATAGTGGTGATAGCACACACAAAGTAGGTCAAGAAAAAATAGGAAATTAAAACTAACTAAAAAAGGTCCAATTTAAGAGTAGCCTGAAAAGAATATTTCTATGTGGCACTTTCCCCATAGAGTCTCCCTCTACCCTTTTCAGATATGACGAGATGAGGAATAAGAGAGGAACAATACAAAATGATTTTAGAGATGTTTAATCAATAAGACATCAACATCCAATTTATATAGGTCATCAATCAGATTCCTACTTATTCCAAGCTTTTAAAATTGTTTCTCTCCAATAAAATGAAAATGGAAGACCTAGGAGTTATCCCATTTAAGGAATAATGTTCTGTAATTGTTCAGTGGAAGATCCCTCTAAAGATGTGAGTCCCCATAAGAATCTCAATTCCATTAACTCTAGGGATGTGTGAATTCGATAAATCTTTTTGTGACCTAAATGTATGTTTAAATATCATACTTATGATTGTTTTTCAGAAGTTAGGTATTGAGGATTTGAAACTAATGAGAGTTTCACCTCAACTAGATGACCAACCAGTCAAGTACCCTTGAAGACTTATCAAGTACATTTTAATAAAGGTTTGTAAGTTCATATTTGTTGTTAGATTACTTATCCTGGATATAGAGTACGAAAAAGATATCCCCATCATTCTAGGGAGACAATTTCTCACCACTAGGAAGATATTGATGGATTTTAACCTAGGACTGTGTATTTTTAGAGCCAAAAAAACAAGTTTTTTCCACCTTAGTGAAAGCCTCCAAGAAAAGTAGTGAGTAATTTGATTGTCAACCCACCATTCTTACTGATGATACAGAAGATTATATAATCAATGAAGTAAATATAGAGACCATGTATCTTAATGAATATAAATATAGTGATCATGAGTATGTGAATTACATTGAACCTCTGACAAGGTATACTATACAACCATTCATACCCTCATCTATCAAGCCACTGACATTGGAATTGAAACCTATACCAAGAAAACTAAAGTATTCATTCTTAGAAATAATAGCTAGACATATAGTCATTACCAGTTCATAATTGACTGAAATATAAGAATGAAAACTCATTAATGATAAAAATAGGCACACAAATTAAATTGTTTGTTGATTGGTTTTCATTATATATATCTTTCCCATAATATAAATTCACAATATTTTTAATGTATAGATCTTGATGTTAAATGAAGCGTTGATTGAGAGGAACCCCATTATAGGTACAATAGGTGGGATTATATTTTCTAATGTTCATTTAAGGTTCAATAATTCAAGAGATAGGTCGGACTTTTTTTCTCAATTTTCATTAAATAAACTCATAGACAATAAATATTACATGACATGAAAATGTTTGGGTTAGAAAAAAATTAAATTTTAGAATTTTCACATCATGAATTATTTACATGATGTAAAAAACTCATGTGGTTGTATAAGATGTTTGTTAGGGTTCATGGGAATTTCCCATTTAACCCCCAGACACTCAAGCTCCCTCGCTCTACTCTCCCCCCACCCTCATCTTACATTCCTCTTCCTTTCCAAAAATCTAGTAGATCCTTCTGCACCTTCGGATACATTCCCTACCTTGTCACTACCTTGTGAAGAAATGTCTCACACTATGACGATCAAACATGTTTCCCAATATGAATACCCTTCTCGTTCACCCATACAACTAGTGATTTCAACTTCACTGCTGCCCACAAATCTATCTCCAACATCTTCTTTATTAAGTTACACCCCTCCATACACCTCAATCCATCCCCAGTCATTATCTAGCCTATCCATAGGTGTTTCCCCATGACTACACTTACACCTATTCCTCCAATTTTCTTATCCTAATTTTCAGGTTCATTTATTATATCTTTAAGAGAAGATAATGAATACCAATAAGACTTTGAAGTTATCCATTCTTGAGCATATCCACATGTATAAGGAGTTACACAATCTTATTAGTCAGATGCACCTCTCCATCATCACTGATGTATGGGAGGAGATGTACTAAGAGTTGTTCTAAGCATTATTGGCCACATTATAGCTTGATCTGCAACATGACACATTTTGTCTTGGCGGCCATCCTTGGGAGCATTCCTTGGGAGACATTGGCATCAGGTTTTGTATTTAAACTCTATATTTTGTTGCTTCCCCAACCTATGTTGCCTTATGGCTGGATCCGATCAAGGGGGATATGGCAAGGAGATGGGTACTAATTGCATGGGACACCGAGAGATTCCATGATCCTCATATGTTAAAGAGTCCCAACTGATTGGTGGAACTTTAAAAATTATCTATTTTTCTCTCTCCCATTCCTGGCTATCTAGAGTATATTCATATGGGAGTATTAATTAGTTTGAGGTGATCATCCTATCCTCTTCCATCGGTATTCATGCAATCAATATGGCCCACCAGTTTTCCTTATTCTACCAATCCTAGGTGTGGAGGGCTCGTTGTACCCTTATGGGAGGAATCTTCTTCACCCAAATCGCCCATCAGCTCTACATATTTGATGCCACTCATATTCATTTATATCTCAGGAAGATGGAGTTCATTAATCTTCTCATTCTCTAAAAGATGATCCCTCTCTAGAAGATAGAGGGGCACTACCAGGGGGGCCATGCGTATGTAGAGGATGTTGTTGAGGATCCATATTCACTATCTCATCCTCTTTCCCCACTCATGAGGACCACACCCCTATTGTACTATCCTAATCTCATGTTTTCACCTCTTCACAACCTTCCTCTGTTACTCCAACTTCACCGCTTACCACCACTCTACCACCCCTACCCCATATTCACCTACCACACTATTTCCATTTCACAGATGGTCAATTCAACAATGCCTTATGGAGAATCAAAGACATATTTTCGTCAACTTCATCATCCTTTCCATTGATCCATCACATTTTACCACCCCTTCCCTTCCGTTTACCTCTGGGGTTCCTTTCATTAATCTTGTTTCCAAAATTTTGGGCATAGTAAGGTTCAACAGCTCCCTTCCCTCTATCCTAACCAACACATCTGTCAGCACCGCGACACCAAAAACAATAGTAAGTGATCTTTCTTCAGATTCCATATATTCTATAGATATGGTGTGGTAGATTCTGAAATCCATTATGTGAGATGAGGATACCGATGCTGCTCATGAAGATTCAGCCCACTCATCTTAGCTATGCTCATGTACCTCTTCCCTACTATACTTTATCTTGGGTGTATTTTTGTATTCTCGTTGTATTACATGTTACCTAATGTATCATTTATCATATCTATATATGAGACACAGTTCATAATAAATTTATTTCTTACTTTTACTCAGATTAACATATGAATTTATTTATCCATGTCTATATCTACTACACCATCCATGGTTATGGGAGAGTCTATCAATCCATCATATATCCTCTTGCATGAGATATATCAACGTCTGGATAACATACAGAGCCAGAATTAGGATCTCCATCTTCATAATTTGTAGGAATCCCCTCCACAAACTTCATGGATATTATAACTACCACATGAGTGTTTTGGTCAACCCATTCCTGAGCTAGTTAACCACACCTATACACTAGTGGAGCTTAATGACATTCCCACTTGTTCATGAAAGAGGATGAGGACATTTGAGTTGATGGATATTGAAGACTAATTCTTTTTCACTTTCATTTTTCTAGTGAAGTCATTTTATGTCTTTTATGGGTACAACACATATTTTTTTGTTTCTGTTTTTGTTTTGGATGAGTTCCTATGATATTTTCTTTCTAGCACATTCTATTTGTAGTTTGTTCAAAAATTCATTATAGTAAATTCATGAATTTATCTAGGATTATTTCCATTAATTCCCTATTTTAAATTCATAATTTCTAAATCTAATCTATATATACTTCAATTTCTATCAATCCCATTAAATTCTCCCAAATAGTGCAAAAACTATTTGATTTTAAGTGTGGGGGAGTCATTATTAATCTTTATTGTCTGTACACTTGGATTTTTTTCTATTTTTCATTAGTCCAGGAGACATTTTTCATTTAAATCGTGAATCAACTTGAAATATCATTGAATAAATTTAAAGAAAATACACTTTTTTTTTGTAGATTATTCAAATCCACTTTTATTCAGGTTTCCGACTTTAGTATGGTTGTTGAGTTAATTAATTAAATTCTAATTTTAGATTCTTGAAATTTATTTTCATTTTCTTATTAATGGAAACTATGCCCCGAGTGATTACCCTATTTTGTAAGCCCATTCCCAATAGGGTTCTAGACCAACATTTTCATATTCTTTTCTGAGCATATTTCTTCAGATATACTTAGGGAATGTAAACCTATCATAAAATGCTTTGGAATTTTACAAAGGCTATGACTGAAAAAGACACTATCAAACTTATTTAAGTTAATTTTTTTTGATCCATTTATCTTTAATCCCACCTATAATCTTTTCCTTCCTAAGCCCATAGAATCCATTAATGACCTTGTTAGGATTAAGACATGTTAAAATCCAATTTTATCACTTTCTAACCAAATCTTGATAAAATTTAATGATTTTAATTTGATAATTGTAGGGGAGATGTTCATTACTGATGGATGTGGGATGTTTAATACTGAGGAAATGTATGGTGATTATTCTACATGTTCAGTGGGAAGTGTTACATGGTTTTTCTAATGTAGCATTCAGGATTATCCTGTTAAAATATAAATATATATATATATATATAGGTTTTGTATTAGGAAGGTCAAAAATCACCATTTCCATATTGATGACCCTTATGATGAATCATATGTGGTTTGGTGATGTATGTGAGATATGTCCTTGAAATTCATTTCAAAAAAAAGTAAAAGAAAAAACAAGATACATTAATTATATTTATAACACATATATAAACCTTCCCTGATATTTTGGGAGTATGGAGATGTCACTTCCATAGGGATATTTTTCATTACATTATTCTTGATAATCATGTATTGTACTTGAGATATTACACTCCTTTTTTAGCTTTATTTTTTTCTTCTAACAAACTACCCTAACCCACAGAGTCATTTAAACCTTATTGTTCAAGCCCTCATGATTAATTGTGTGTTTATATTTACGAAGTGTAGATGTAATAACCAATAAAATACTATGGTTTGAGACATCTATTCCTAGTATGATCATAACTGCAGTTTTATTTTACCATAAGTGGTGAGAAAAAATACATTTTTTGGTAAATTGAAAAATGGGTATAACTTCTAAGTAATAGTTGAGAAATTATAATAAAAATAATATTTAATTTCAATATAAAACATAAATATGAGGAATGACTAATTTTTCTTTTAGGAGTGATTCTGGAGGATATTCTTTTTCCTATAGAACTTAGTTTTATTTTTTTGGTTGGTATTCATGTTTCTTGTCTAAAAATTGTTTTATTTGGAATCCCTGTTGACATATTTTATTCATGAGGTAAATAAAGTTTCCATGTTTGGGGGAATTTGAAAATAAGAATGCATATATATCATTTGGATACATTTTATTAATAATTCATCATTATTTATTCAAAAATACACTATGTTTTGTTTTCTTTTTAAATGAAATAGGGACTCAAAAATCATAGGAGGACACGCTAAAAAATAGAAAAATCAGAAATTACTCATCATGGAATAGATTCTAGACATTTATTCCAAAATAATAAAGTATAAAATAAATTTTACATGATGTGAACATAATACAAGACGTTAAAACTAGTTGGAGTCATTGAATATGTGTTGGAAAAGTTACAAGATTTAGTTTACACTGCTTACTTTTGTGAGTTGGATATGGGGGATGGTAGATTTAGATCACATGAAACATTAATATTTGGAATACCATTTTAGAAAACTACTAAGGCAGTTATTAATGTGTCTAAAGGGACTATGTCTTTAGATTTGGGTGGTAATATGGTTAATTATCGCATCTTTGAATTAATGAAACACCTTTTGGAAGATCATTAATCACAAAATGTTAACATGATTGGTTAGTATTCTATATATTTGTTTCCATATTTATTCTAAATCCATTTACCTATGAATTCTTATGAAAATGAACCCTTTTCCACTAAAAAAGTTTTTATCACTAAAAATTTTAAAACAGACCATGATGAATCAAAAATGGAATCTATTTTTGGAAACTTTTCAAGTGGTTTTGGCGTTTTAAATAATGATAAAGATTAAAATTATTCAAAAATGATTGTGGAATAAATTTTATTTTTTAAAAATTTTAGAAACATCATTTAATGCTGATGGATTTTATGTGTCATTTGGAAATGAGATTGAAATTTTTGAAACTGAATTAAAATATGTTGTAAATGAAAATTATATTGATATTCCTTATTTATTTGAACATAATTCATGGTATATCACCCAACTAATAGAAAAAAATGAATAATATATAACCAATTATATGAAAAGGTGATAATGATATATCATCAATAATATAAAGTATGTTAATGATAGACCATCTAGGATGAATGATTTATCCCCAAATACAAACCCAGAGTTAATGAAACATCACTGGTCTTATTAGCAAGGGTTAATTATATATTATAAATACTAAAAACAAGGTGAAAATACATCACCTGTGATGAATGAGGTATCATAAATAATATGATTATGTGAAAGAGATATCAACTTCCCAAAACAAAACATTATATGCCCGAGAATTTCCTCATACACTCTTCCAACATTAACTAGATAGAAATATAATCCCCTCATTTTATCCTCTAGTGATAACCCAAATATCCATATATACCTTTATCTGTCCTTAGGTTGATCATCATATCATAAGAATGGAAAGTGTCTAGATTAAATCTAAAAAAAGTAAAGGAATTTCTTTGGATAAACCTAGAGTATGACTATAACGTCTCACAACTTGTTCAAAATACATCCTAACATTCCCACTATAAGCCCTCATATTTCATTAGTAACCAGAACACATACATCCGAAAATAGATATTATTTGTATAGAACAACCATTTTAGAATCAATATATCACTACAATAACCACTACTCTTGTGTTACTGTCCTGAAATCCATAATATATTACCTAATAAATTATGTAGAACCGTCATCTCTTAGTTTCTTGAGACACCACCATCGGTGTATAATCGCCCACAAACTAAATGAATTTCATTATTATAATCCATTAGATCAGTCTTATCTCACAATGAAATCCTCACTTATTTACTAAATCAAAAATTATCTTCTCTAAACCAACACACACTCTAACTTCCAAAGTGTGGAAATCATGTGTCAATTTTTTGACTAGGCCACCCTTGGTGGAATTATGAGTTGAGAATATCAGTTCAAACAAATTCCATTCAATTAGTCCCAATTCGAAATCCTAGGTTATATCTCTTTGGATAAGCTATAGCCTCTATCCAACATGGGTACTCCTATAACCGTCCATGATGGTCACCCAAAGTCCAAAACTCTAGGGGAACATCACATGACAAAACATAATACCTCCCTAGGTCACTATACAAATGCTCATGATAAAAACAACTTATAGGTTTTAATTGCACACTATCCTAGAAATGCACATGGGAAACGTAACTATCAGTATCTATATGGACAAGCCTAATTTTTTGAGAACTCTCTAGGATCTGAATAGCTAGCTTGTTCTTCCTCAAACAAGGAAACTTTCCCATGATTCCACCTTGACTCAAGCATACCAATTTCACACCCTTAAAATTCTAAAAATATTAATAACCACATATAAAGTGGTAATATTCGGTACAACCTACCTCAAACTATTTGTTTCTTTTTTATAGGCATTCCTAACTATTAAACCTAATCACTTCCAACACTGAACCTTCCATTATCTAATTCCATGATCCCATATCTCCTTTAAACACCTCATAAATTAATTTCAATATGGTTATATTTTATTCCTTGAATAATAACTAATCTATCCAATTTGACATAACGCTAATAACTCACTAAGTGGCCTCTAATAATAGAAATGTTGTGAAATGGTTTGGGAATAAATAGTTATTTGAATTCAGGCTTGAGACAAATAAATCCAAATTAAATATTTTTTTATAGAGTTATTTCATTCAATATCATAAAATTCCATGAATACCTAATACGTCAACTTACCTCTTATGGAATCAGATCAAAGAGAGAACATTCATAATCTATTGGACTGATCTAGGGTTCGTAACAAAAAAATAGTAATTCTAACTTTGTTTCATTATAATTCACTTTAATTATCCCCAAATATCAAAATATAATTTTTATAAAATCATAGGATGAGAGGAGAGAAAGAAAATTTGAGTAATTTCATGAAGATCTCAACTCTATTAATGAACCAGCAATCATAAACATAAATATATTTATGGGGATCCAAAGAGTGTAAAGGACGATAAAGAGGTAATATAGCCCTCAAAAATGGTACATAAGAATAGGGAAATCATAAATGTTATTTAAAAACCCCTAATAAAAATTTTCTTGACCCATTTAATAAAAATAAATTGGTCCTACCATGTTTCTAGTGCATCTACACTAGCCTCTTGGTGCAATGGAACCATCAACCTATTATAAAACCTAGGGGAACCCCTCCCCATTGTTCTATACTATGTATCGGGGGTCATCAGATCGATTACACGTTGTCATTATACTACCTCATCATTCACTTTTCTATTTACCAAGCTCCTCAAAAAATTAGGGTATTTTACACATCATCTTCAACTTTTAAACCTTCTTTTAAACATGTAAAACATGCCCTAGAACCCAAATGTCATTTGAAATAAAATATTCTAAATATTCCATGTTTTACACTTAATGAAACTGTACTATTTTCCAACTCCATTGACACATACTAGTGTGGGATGTTATAACTTTTATGTAATCAATGAGTTAAATTAAGAGTATTTATAAAGATAAATGACTTTTATATCCACAAATATACTGTTTATAGAATCATTATACATTATAAATATCCCTAATATAATTACATAACCCCAAAAGCACAGATCTGGTGCATTATTTTAATACATTAGCATGATTACAAGGAATCATGTCCCAAAGGAATGATCAGTTTATTAGTCTTGTAAAATAGATTACATACATGAACATTATATAACAATTTCTAACATAAAGCACATTATTGATAATTCTTTAAGAACATCATTATTTCCCTAGCCTAACCATTCATATAACTCATAAAACACTTCTTGGCATCCTATGAAAATAAAACACAAGAAAGGGGTGAGCTCATATGCTCAGTAAGGATAAACAATATAGTATAAGCTATAATAAATAAAATTAAATTTCCAATTCAAGGTATAAAATTAAAACACGATCCGTTTAAAACATTATCTTCATCATAATATGTCAATAATAAATCAAATAATTCTATTTAAGAATTCACATGGATATTATACTAGTATAATAATCAAATTTAAAATCAATAACTAATCTCATAATGGGGGAATTCATAAAGTGGGGAATCGTAAACATATTGTCAAGTCTTTGGCCAAGATACCATACCTATTTGGGTAATACATTTTCCAAAACCCAAACATAATTGTCTAATGAGACTACCAATGCATAGAGGGGCTATAGAGGTCCCCACCCGACACTTACAAAGTCAAATGTATTCCTCTTATAAAAAGGGTGAAACGTAACATAAACATTTGTATTAAAACTAGCATACAAAATGTTAATACTTTAACCATAAACCGTGAATGGAATAAAAATTTCATATCCACAGTCAAACATAGCATATCTAATTTAATAAAATATGGAATATTTTATTTAAATAAATCAAACATAATCAATAATAAAATCCAATAAATGATATTTACATAGATGAAAATAATCATGAAAACTCTATGAGAGAAATATCATTTCTTTCTTGAAATCATTTAACAGTCAAAAAATTTAAAAAATATTTAATTTAAAAGATATTTTTGAATCAAAGCGTACCATACAACTTTGAAACTCTTAAAAGTAATTAACATTTTAAAAAAATGTGTCCATATAAATAAATCCTTAAAATAATTTTGTAAACAATGACACAAATTAAAAATATTTAGAAAAATAAATCTTTAAAACATTTAAAATGATGATATAGTGAATGATACCATTCCATAAAACCTTAAAAAATTCATTTTGAATTCAGTTTTTTGAAATATGGATTTGGATGAAAAATATGTCTCAGTAAATACTTACACATAAGAAATCTCATATAATGATGTGATTAAGGAATTAACCCTTACCTTAGGTCTTATACTCTTTTTACATGTCATAAACTCATATTTAATGTTTTTAAACATACTATTAACATATATCATAATCATAATTATATCAGATATGATTCTTTTTTGACTTTATATTTCCTATATATTTACAATTCCAAGTTAATGTATCATTTTTGGTAAAAATATCTTTGTTTATCATACGTGTTTTGACATTTTTTTCTTGACCATATTACATAGATCATGAGTTAATTACATTAATAATGTATAATATTATTTATATATCATATATATTCATTGTATAAATATATATGATAGATATATATGTGAAATGTTATACATCGTTCACGGAGATGGTAGGTTGTATGTACGTATGAACGTTGTTTCCATTTTTTAATCTTATGGAAGTAAGTGAATGACATATATGTACATATATATACATATATATATTATTTATGTATCATTATTATGTCATATATTTCATAATTATTCATAATATATATATATATATATATATTATAATCATTCTTGAATGGATAATGTGAATAATGAATCTCGTCGCGTCGTGGAGACGGTAGGTCGTACCTACACATGAGCGATGATATCATTCCTGTAATGGCTAAATGATATGGAACTGGATGTTATATTAATTATAAATAAACATATTCATTTAATATTTTTTATTTATTTCTACTGTACTCATCATTTTACCCATCCAAAAAATGTAATATGGAATAATAAATTACACCATAGTGTGGAGACGGTAAGTCATAAATATGCACGAATGGTGATATTATTCGTCATAGGATGGGTAAAATGATGAATATAGTTGTACCATGATTAAAATATCATCTCGGTATATTTATGATACTATATTTATTACTTTGGTATGGAAACAACATAGAAAGAGGAAGTAGAAGAAGAAAATAACATTGAAGTAAGGGATAAAATGATTACCTCTTCTTCAGGTGTCTCTTTTTGATTTGCATAAAAAACTCCTTATGTTTGTTTACTACCCAAATATTTACCTCTATAATTAAGTTAGGGGTGTTGGTATTATATTTTTGAAGGTTTGTTTTGAACCAAATGGCTTTTTTGGTGGGAATAAAAGAGAAGGATAAGTTTTATTTTATAGGAGAGGTGAGTGGAACTTTAGGAATATCTTAAAATATTAATTTGTTATAAATTTATTTTTTGTTTATAATGTGTCCAAAGTGAATTATATCTAAGGTAATATGAATATTGGTCTAAATAATCTAAAACACTATATTTTATACTACTTATAGACATGAATTTAACCATATCGCATGTCTTAAACCCTTATTTAAAAACATTAACTCTTACCATGCCTTCTTGTATTTTCACAATATATGGTTAATATAGTTACTATAAAATTAAAATAGAACCTAAAGTGGATCATTAATGAAATTTTAAAAATTATGTATTTTATTTGGTAGAATATTAGATTTTTAGGACAATTATATCATTTAATAAAAAAGTATTGTTTTTAACTCATTTATGTAAATTTTAACACTATTTAGTAATTGATTTTTTTAAAAGTCATAACAACCTGATTACATCAAAAAAATGAATTAATTCAAATATAATAAGTCATAATAATCCATAAAATTTGTGGATGGAAAAAAAACTTTCAAATTTAATTTATTTTAATAATTATAATATCATTTATTTGATTCATACATTAATAAGGAAGACATTACATCATTATTGTGTTATAAATAACTTTAATTATTTAATGTCTAAAAATTACAAATAAAATTACATGATATAGGAAATACTATTATATTTTCAATTACTATTTTCAGTTTAATATATCACTTATATAACATGAATTAAAACTGTTTTAGTAATAAGATACATGTTTATGTTATATTTCCCTTTTATTTAAATTAATTATTATAACATGTCACTTTCACACCCAAGTGGCTACATGGGGTCCTAATATTGACATAAGGATTATAATTATCAGAAATATATCATCCAATAGGATTAGTACACATAATAGGGTAGTTTTATAATATTATAATATTATTTTTTACCCTTATTTATCTTATTTACCCATTAACCATTGTAAATAAAAATAATTACTAAAGTTACTATTCATAATGTCCAAAAATAAAAGGTATCTATTTACACAATTTGGACCACATGATTCCAAATATGGAATAAATTTTTTCAAATTCAAAACACAGAATTGGTAGAAATCAATTAGAAATTAATTCTTGTTGTCAAAACCAGAAAGTGGGTTTTTAAGAAGTAAAAACTATTAAAAAAATTGGCTTATTATTATGTTCAATTTAAAAGTAAAATTACTTCAAATAAGCTAAATTATATTAAATTATAAGAATATAATTTTATTATATTTTAAAACCAATTTAAAAAATAATCTAACTATATAACAAATTTAGATGAAAAATCAGTTTTGAATGAAAATGGAGTATTTTTACTATTCATTAAAATATGAAAGTCATCAGAAAAACACCAAAAAATTCTCCAAAATAAATTTTTATGTGAAGATTCAAAATAATAATTTCTCCTTTTCAAATTTAATATATAAAAGTGTAAAATATTTAATTTAAAAATGGTTCTCCATTAAAATGTGGAAAAACTGCATTTTTGAAAAAATACTACCTTTATCTGAAAAATTTAATTTGCCCTTTTATTTTTTATAATAAACAAATATGATGAATTTTAACATTTAATGGTATATATAAAAATCAAAACATGGTTAATATTATTCATAACTTCTTTTTAAACGGCTAGTTTGATAAATCATGGTGCGCTTGAACTCGGTGTTGCATACATCTCATGTTGTTGAATTATTGGAAATGGAAAAATATCAGGGAATCTTAGGGTGATATATTATCCCATAATATAATAAATTTCATCCTCACAATTTAATATAAGAATTGAAAATTATGGGTTTTACATTTCAAAATATCTTAGTTGAAATCCCACATCGAGAAATGGATTAATGAGACCTCTATTTTAAAATAAAGAAAGGTAAGTATGAAGGTTACTAAAAATTACACATACTAGGGTTCCATTTAGTAAAAAATGGATACAAAAGAAAAATAAAACCATCATGTTCAAATGGAGAGTGATAGACAATATTATTTGGATAAAGTTAAAAATCTGAAATCAATAAATCTGTAATGATCTTAGGGACCATTTGATTCATCACAATGAATGTACTAGAAAAAAAATTTGTTTTATGATATTTTCTCTAGAGTTGAATAATTACATCATATAATAAGAACACAATAAACCATACTTAATTTACATGTAATGTTTTATATATTAAATAATTCCTTCCATAAACTCATCTTTCTCTTTAAAAGATAATAAAAGTAAAAAACATTATATTTATCTTAATCATATATGGTTCAAAATATAAACTTATAACTTTTAAATAAATAAAACTATGTTATAATAAATAGGTACTTCTTGTAGGACAATGATATGCGATAAATCCTTGTTGCACTTCAGTTGTGGGTTTGATTCCAATAACTGTTTCTGACATGATGGGTTGTTTCCCGACCTACGAGTTTTCCTTTTTCTCAAAGTATATTTTTATAAAATTCAAAAAATAACCTAATGAAATGTTTTAACCATAAACAGTAATATCACAAGTTCAACTTAATCCATTCCTACCTTTAGAGTTATCCAAAATACTTCTATCCAAACTCTATCTAAAAGTTATCTAAATTTCCAAAATCAATTGTATCATCAGATTCTCCATACAACGTAATGTTTCTCTTATTGTCACATACTGAATATAAGATTACCTTCATCAAATTAAAACCTAAATTAAAATAAAAGTATTGTAGTACAATCCATATATAGATCACATTCTTCTTATAACCAAAATATAATTATTGAATCCAAAAACACAAATTTTTTAATTGTTCCAATTCGATTGTGGTAACAACATAATATTTACCTTGATTCATTTTCTTATTCTAAGATATATTTCTCTGAAACTTAGGATATTCATGTGAATAGTGTTCCATCTCCTTGTAATTGAATCACTACACATTACTAGCTTATTTCTTTCCCTTACAATAATGATTATTGTGTCCTTTTTCTCTACACATTTAATAGGATTTTGTCTCTAATAAGAATGTTCCAGGATGTTTCTTTACAAATTTATTAAAGGATGGAAAATAAACCATTCCCTTCTTCCCTTGTACATTGTTTCCTTTCTGAAGATTCTCAGCAGCCCTCCTCTTCTCTTGCTTCCCTTTAATGTCATAGGACTTAGATAATTCCTTATCTGTATTGATGGCACATGATACTACATCTTCATATGATGAGAATGTTTGGGAGTCCAATGCTCTTTGAAGGAATGGTTTTAAATTGTCAAAGAATTTATCAATCATACTTCTTGGGTCACTAATAGGGAAAATTTAAGTGCATGTTTTTAATATAATAATAATTAAGTATTGATGTTTTTAAATTATAAACCCCATGTATTTAAATGTTTTATAAAAATAATGGGAAATTTATATTATAGAATAAAAATTAGCTAAATTATGAAAAGTGCCTAATTCTGGATTTTTGACAGATTTTTACACCTAGGGTATTAGGATCATTTACTGAAAAATATAATTCCAAATTGAGTGATTATTTTTTTGTTCGAATAATTATTTTATTTACTTAATCTTTGTCTTATGGACTAGGGGATGAATTGATCATTTGGAGGCCTAAAAATCAATTAAGTTAAAGACGTTTTCCACACGTTATTCAGAAAATTAATGGGCCAACAATGCAACAACTTGTGGAGGACAGAAATATGCCTATAAAAGGAGAGGATCTCCTACCTATCAAATGATTCTAATCCTTCCACACACCATTGGGGGAACTAAGAAGAGGAATCCAAGGGACATTTAGGATTTTTATTCCTTTATTTTCATTTTATTTTTGTGTTCTCTTCTCATGTAATGCATTCATATATTTTATAATAAAGTGTTTATATTTCCTTACTCCACACCTTTTCTCTTGAAATATCAATCTCATTCTCTCTCTTCTATATTTCCATCTTGAAATCTATGCACTTTTCCAAGGAAATTCACTTACTCTAGGAATGGACATGTGGGAGGTTTTACGATGTTCTTTATTATTGCACTTCAATTCAAAAAAATTTTATTCTATTTGTGGTGAAGGAAGGAATATTTCACCTGTGCAGGGGACTCCCACCACGACGCTATTTCCAAAATCCATTTTTTCATTGATTAATCAGTTTCCCTCTCTTCTCTTAGGAAAACCCTCCCTATAGTGGAGTTGGGGTTTCTAAAAGGGATGCAACGGCATAAGGTGGAGCTGAATATTGTAGGAATAACATTCTCAGTTGAGGTTTTACCCTACTTGATTACTGGAGGAGGTGTGGTTTGGTGTGCCGGACGCATGCTAAAATCACACAGTCAATAAACCAATGGAGATTAATTCCTTAATGAGGTTTCACTAAATTAATTATCAAATTTAATTTAAATAACATATACATAATGAATGAACCTTTGTTATCCAACCCTAGAATAAAAACCCTTCCTCCATGATTTCATTCTATTGGCATCTAGATTTCAATTGCTCATTTCATTATTTTAATTCCATGTTTTCCAAAACCATTAAAAAAATCAATAATTAATTAAAAACCAAAAATAATTTGAATATTTTAATTAGAATAAGTTATTGAACCTATTTCAATGCTCCTTAATTGATATAACCCTAGCTAGCCACTCTACTACATTAAGAATATAAATTTTCTTTTTCCACGCCCTATGACAGACATGCGTCAAAACTGGCACTGTTGCCGGAGATCTAAGTAGTTACATCAATCATTTTTTTAAAATTAAAATTTTTGTAAATATTTATTCATTCTTAAAAAAAATCCGAAAAAAAAAAGTTTTCATTATGTATTCAAATTCAAATTTTTATGAATGTGAAGATTACTAGAATTTGCAATATAAAGAACCAGAAGTCAATTACAATGATCTAAATGATATGGTGGATATGATGAGAAACACTCTGGATCACATGGGGATAAAAATAGAAATGGAATTTGAATATGTTCATACATTAATGGAGAAACCTGACCATGTTCAGCCACTGTACTGCATTAGGAATTTAAATTTTCTTTTTTCACACCCTACGATAGGCATGTGTCAAAACTGGCGTTGTTTCTGGGGAACAATTACTCAAAGGTGCATGAGGAATAAATTGAATAAACTGATAAAGAACTCCAACTAAGGTTTGATTCTATAATGATAAGGTTCAAACAGAAGGAAAGAGGACTAGAAACATGGATCTCACATGAATATTGGAAGGTCATGGCTGATGAACTCCAAGATGACGTACAAAGATTCAAGGCCAAGAAAGAAGTACCAAAGGTCTTCCAGAACTTCAATGAAGGTATCCTTGATGTTAAAGCCAAATGCAGGGTGGATTATCCAGACTACCTACCTCCATGTAGTGAAGATCAACTCTAAAAGGCACTCTCCACTGAAGAAAATATTCAAATTGATCCAAATCAGGGAGAAGATACAATATTGAACAAACACTATTTAAATTTTTTTGAATATAATTTTTGTATAACTCCCAAAAATTATGAATTTTCAGAATCGTTTGATTCTTATTATTCTTTGGAGGATAAAGATGAAAAAGAAGATGCACCTATTAAGGCACACCTGGAGCTCCTGAAATACATTGAACATATACTGGAGATATCCCATGAAGTTATACCAGTGGCTATTCTTAAAGAACTAGAGACACATACTACTTCACATCTGAAGAAACCACTGGAAGGAGAGGGAGGTGTTGCAAAATTATCAATGAAAAAGGAGGAGGCTTTATACTTCACAGTACCCCTGACATTCAAGTTGTACCACATTTAGAAGGGGTCTGATTTTGTTTACTCTATCCATGGAGTCCTCCTCAACAAGAACACAAATTTGGATGTTGGTAAAAGCCACATTTGGTGGTTCAAAACAAAGAAGCTTCACCCACCCTCTGATTTTGGATAATAGCTCTTACTGCCCACTAGAGGTAGTAAAAATATAGGGCCCATTTAGGGGATCATACCAAGATTTATATTTACATTTTTTTTATATTTAAAATTAATTTTTTATATTAGTACATCATATGGTCCAATCCTTATCTTTTTTAGCTTTAATGATAGGATCGTTTTTCTTAAGTCTGTAATTCTCTTTTGTAGTTTCATAAATGGGAAAAAGAATACTTAAATAGAGGAAGAGTATTGAAGCCTTATTTAAAAAGGGAGTTTACTTTTAATGTTTTATCTTTTAAACTCCTTACATTTTTTTGTTCCAAAAGACATTTTGAGCTTTAAAGATAAAATTTCATGTCCATAATTGAATTATTGCATAACTATACATATCTATAAGACATGAGTTTCTTATGAACCCTATGATTCTAGGTTTTTTACTTCAATGTTAATGATATTGAATGAGTAAAATAGAAAATTGAATTTTTAAAATGAACCATAGATATTGAAATGATGACTCATGATTTAAGGGAATTAGTTGATTTATGTAAATGAAATTTCTATACCATTTTTTATACATTGAATTTCAGAAATTAATGTGAATTGATTTTTTTGTTATTAATCATTCCATGAGTGATTGTCCAATATCATATGTCTCATTCTCGAGAGAATTTATAGACCTGGTACTTCTAATTTATTCTTGAGCATATTTCTTGAGTGATCTTGGGACATGTCACTGACCAGAACATTTATTTGAACTTGTAAAAGCTATGACTATACAAAAGCACATTTAAAATGATTGAGGAAATTTTGAAAATCCCTTATCCTGAATGACCACCTTTACATACATCCTTTTTTATCCTATAGAGACCGTGAATGACCTTTATAGAGATGAGCATCGTTTCAACCCATTTTTATTAGTTCCTACCTTACTCTTGGTATTTGCATGATATTATAAAAATGAAGTGTGGGGGTGAAGGGAATAATGGTAGAAGAGATGTTATACATTGTTAGGAAAAAGTGTGTGGGTGATATTGTGGGAATTATAAAAGGTTGTGGAATAATTCATTGTACTTAATTGTTTTCCCCTCTTGAAATTAAAAAAAATGACAAAAAAACAAAAAAATGATAAAAATGTGTTGTGATTTGGGAAAACCAAAAAAACCATTTTCCTGATCAATTCTCCTCTTATTGTATGTGGTTAGGTGATGGATGTGAGGTTTGATCTAATCATATCTTTTGAAAAAAGAAAAAAATTTAAAAATTTAAAAAAATAAAGTGGGTGCATTAATCATTTATTTTGCTTTACAATGATCGTGGCCTTATTTTCTGTTTTGGGGGAAATGGGTGTTTCTACTTTAAAGAGGACAATTTCATTACAATTTTTTATATCATGCATTGTACATAAGAGATAAACCTATTCCTTGAGAATTAATTATTAAAACATCTAATCATATCAACCTTAAGTCGTAGAGTTATTTGAACCATTATTGAAAAGTCCTCATGATATTATGTGCCTTTTGTCTATACAATGTAGAGAAATTAGTTCTTTGGTAAGCTTATGGATAAGGTTTATGTTCTCATGATATGAGAATAACTCTACCTGAATTGTATCATCCGATGTGAGAGTCAAAATTCAAACTGAGCTAAATCATGAAGTGGCATGCTTAAAAATAATTAATTGATAATATTGAATGAAATAAAGAAGAAGTCCCATTTTTTCAATAGGGAAAAGTAAAATACGTGAATTAATTTTTTCTTTGAAAAATTGGAAATTAAATGGAAATTTTATGTGGATTTTGGAATGTTTGATTTGAAATTTAAAATTGCTAAATTTTATTATTTTAGAAATTGAATATTGGTAACATTGAATTCCTCTAAATTCTGTGTTGAGATTTTATACTTAATGGCAAGAATAGTTGTTGTGTGGGGGTATTTGATAGAGGAAATTTATGTGCATATTTTTTTATTCAATAATAATTAATTATTTATGTTTTTAAATGATAAAACCCAAGTATTTAAATGTTTTATTAAAATAATGGCCAATTTGGATTATAGAATAAAAATGAGCTAAAGTGTGAAAAGTTTTTAGTTCTGGATTTTTGACAGATTTTTACATCAAGGATATATTGGTCATTTCTTGAAAAATATAATTCCAAATTGAGTGATTATTTTTTAAAAATCCTTATTTTATTTACTTCAAATTTTTCTTCTGGACCAGGTGATGAATTGATATTCTAGAGGCCTTAAAAAATCAATTATGTTTAAGACTATTTCCATGCAATATTTAGCCAATTAATGGGTTAACAACGCAACAACTTGTGGAGGGCAGAAATATACCTATAAAAAAAGAGGAGCTCCTACCTCTAAAATGATTCCAATGCTCCCCAACACCATCTGGGGAACCAAGGAGAGGGGGATAAGGGCCATTTAGGATTTTTTTCCTTTATTTTCTTTTTATTTTCATTTTCATTTTTCCTATAATGCATTCATATTTTTTTATATTAATGTCTTTCCATTTCCTTCTTCCACACCTTTTCTCTTCCAATCTAAATATCATTTTCTATCTTCCATATTTCTATTTTGAAATCTATAAACTTCTATATGAAAAGTGACTAAGTCGAGGCTTGGACCCGAGGGAGGTTTTACGGTGTTCTTTATTATTGCGCTTCAATTCAAAATGATTTTATTCTATTTGTGGTGGAGGCGGAAATATTGCAGGGTGTGGTGGTCTTCAACCACAAAAATATTTCCAAATCCCTTTATTTTCATTTATTAATCATTTTTATTTTCTTATCTTAGTAAAACCCTTCATACAGTGGAGTTGGGGTTGCTAAAAGGGATGAAACAGCATACGGCGGAGCTGAGTCTTGTAGGAATAACATTCTCAGTTGAGGTGTTACCCTACATGATTACTGGAGGAGTTGTGGTTTAGTGTGCTAGATGCATGATAAAATCACATAATCAATAAATCAATGGAGGTAAATTCATTAATGAGTTTTCACTAAATTAATTAACAAATTGAATTTAAATAACATATATATAATAAATGAACCCATGTCATCCAACCCTAGGAACAAGACCTTTCTTCCCTGATTTCATTCTGTTTGCATCTAGATTTTAATTCTTCATTTCATTATTTTCATTGCATGTTTTCCAAAACCTTTAAAAAACGTTTTCAGTAATTAAATAAAAACCAAAAAGAATTCGAATAGGTGAACTAAAATAAGTGATTTAACCGATTACTACGCTCCTCATGTGAGATAACCTTGTCCAGCCACTATGCTTCATTAGAAATATAAATTTGCTTTTTCCATTCCATGTGATTGGTGTTCATCTATTACGTATGTATTCTGTAGCATATCTTGCTAGCCATGTGAAGATAACCTTATACTTTGCAACATTCAAACACTCATTTTTCCTGAGACATATAAATTGCCTTTCCATATCAGCTCGGTGTTCATGAGGAAAGTATTTGTCTTGGAAAATTTCATTAAACTCCCTCCAATAAAAATTTTATAATTCTTTATCCTCCTTCATGTTTTTTGTTAAGGACCACCATTGATCTTTATCTCCTGAGAGACAGTAAAATGTCATGAAAACTTTCTCCCTTTTGTAACTTCCCAAAGAAAGAAATATTTTCTCTAAGTAACTTATCCATTTCTTAGCCAAAAAAGTGATTTGTAGTCTCATTGAATGTTGTAGGTTGTTTTCTCATTAATTGATCTAAATTTTATCATATTAGTTGTGGATTAGGGT
This sequence comes from Viscum album, assembly GCA_963277665.1. Lineage (NCBI taxonomy): Eukaryota > Viridiplantae > Streptophyta > Magnoliopsida > Santalales > Viscaceae > Viscum > Viscum album. The sequence goes on from OY728157.1 coordinate 694,115,668, forward strand.
GCTCGATACGGGTAAGGTTGTTATTCCTAACTTGAGCCAGCTGCCCCAGTACAGTTATAATTTGTTCAGAACTAGTTTCATCGCCATCTCCACTATAAATATCTTACATGGGATAAAAATCCCTACATGGATTACATGTATTGATATATTTCCCATTCATTCCACTAGGAATCATTTCTAAAAAATGGCATACACAAGATTAGGCTATGAATCATAATGCATAATTCCAAACTACTGAAATACTACACATAAATTTAAAATTTTATACATATATAATCCTTAATCATAAATGTGGTTCCTTTGAGGACATATTTACTCATTAATCCATTATATTGGTTTTTAAAGAAAATATGAATTATCCTAAGCATATCCCATGGGAGTGTCAAACCAGGTCTGCAGTAAGTCTCATTGTCATAGACCAAGTTTCCCTGAGTCAAGCCTAAAACACCTTGTCAGATTTTTCACCCTTAGGTACATCTATTTCATAACCACATCCACCTGTAGTATGTATAAATTGATCTATTTCTTTGGATATCCACGTAATCCGTACTTTACCAAAATTTTATGGGTCCTTCTATACTTATCTTCAAAGTCTATCTTAAGGTTATGATCCCTAATCTAATATTTCTAAATCTATTTCTAAGGTTGTTTCTAAACTTCCTCTAATACCAACTGTAATGCCCCAAACCTAGAAGCCCAAAGCCAGTTCATTATTTACATACATTGGCATGATTACAATGAATCATTTTCCAAAGGACCAATAAATTTAGAAGTCTTGGAAAATAGATTACATACATGAACTTTACATCATAATTTATAATATAAAACACTGCATAGAGAATCCTTTGAGAACTCCATTATTCTTCTAGATTAACCCTATAGATCAATCACAAAACACTTATTGGCATCCTAGGAAAATAACACATAATAAATGGGAGAACTTAGATGCTCAATAAGGATAAATAATGCAGCGGAAGGTATCACAAATAAACATAAACTTTAATGGAAAGGTACAAAATTAAAACACAATCTTTTTAAAACATTGTCTTCAACATAATATTACTATAATAATCAAATAATGTTATTTAAAAATTGATATAGATATTATTATAGTAAAATAATCACATGTAAAATTAATATTTAATCTCATAATGAGGAAATGCATAATGCATGACACCTTAAATATACTATCAAGGATTCTGCCAAGACACCATACCTAATTGGGTAAGACATTATACAAAACCAAAACATAATTGTCTCATGAGACTACCAATGCATCAAGGGGCTATAGCGGTCCATGACCGACACATACAAAGTCTAATGCATTCCTATTATGAAAAGGATAAAACATAACATAAACCTTCGTATTAAAACTAACATATGAAATGTTAATAATTTAACCATAACCTATGAATCGTATAGAAATGGCACATCCATATTCAAAAATATCGTTACTCATTGAATAAAATATTTAAGATTTTATTGTAATAAATCAATCTCAATCCAGAATAATATCCAATAAAGTATATTGACATAGATGAAAATAATCAGTAAAACTCTTTGAGAGAAATATCTTATTTTATTTAAATCATTTAAATGTCACACAATTTATAAAATATGTCATTTAAAATATATTTTTGAATAAAATTATCCCATACCACTTTGAAACATTTTAAATGATTTAAAATTTTAAAATAATCATCTTCATATAAATAAATGCTTAAAATCATTTTGAAAACATGGACATTAATAAAAAAGAATCAGAAAAATAAATATTTAAAACTTTTAAAATTATGTTCTAGTTAAATATTCCCTTACATAAAACCTTAAAATATTCCTCTTTAATATATTTTTATGAATCTTGGACATGGATGATAAAAATGTCCTAGTAAATACCTACACATAAACAATCTCAGATAATAATGTGATTAAGGAATTATCCCTTACCTTAAGTCCAATAATCTTTGTACATGTCTGAAACTCTTATATAATGTTTTTAAACATATTATTAACTTATATCATAATCATAATGATATCATATATGATTATTTTATGTCTTTATATTACCTATTTGTTAACAATTCCATGTTAATGCAATATTATAGGGTAATAATCGCTTTGTTTTTCGTAAGTGTTTTGACTTGTTATTCTTGATTATATTACTTCAATAATGATTCAATTAATTTAATAATTAATAATATGATATATATGTCATAAAAATTTATAATATAAATATACATGATTGACAGATATATGAAACAGAATACACAGCTCATGGTGACGGTAGGACGTACGTACGCATGAATGTTGTTTCCATTTTCTTATCATATGGAAGTAAGTGAATGACATATATATATTTATTTATATAATTAAAAGAGACTTATTATGTCATACATGTAATAATTATTCATAATATACTTATATTTTTAATAATAATTCTTGAATGGATAATGTGGACAATGAATCACATCGTGTTGTAGAGACGGTAGGTTGTACGTATGCACGAGGAATGATATAATTCCTATAATGGTTAAATGATACAGAACTGGATGGTATATTAATTATAAAGAATCTTGATCATTATATATTTATTATTTATGTCTATTATACTCATCATTATAACCATCCAAATAATGTAATGTGCAATAACAAATTACACCACGGCGTGGAGACAGTAATTCGTACATATGCAAACATGGTGATATTATTATTCACTGAATGGATAAAATGATGAATATAGTTTTCCCATGATTATACTAACATCTTATTGTATTTATTATATTGTATTTATTACTTTTTTATGGAAACAACATAGAAATAGGAAGTAGAAGAAGAAAAGAATATTGAAAGAAGGGATAAAATGATTACCTCTTTTTCGGGTGTCTCTTTTTGATTTTCCCAAAAGGACTCCTTAAGTTGGTTTTATACCCAAAGGGTGGCCTCTAGAATGAATTTAAGAACGTTTTTAGGATATTGTTATATGGATTTTAGAAACCAAAGGGCTTTAGAGGTGTGTATTATAGAGAATAAAAAGTGAACTTTTATAGGAGAGGTTTGGGGCACTTTAGAAAAGTCTTGATATATTAATTCATTATAACTTTTTCTTCAGTTTATAGTGGATAAAATGTAGATTATTTAGAGTTTACGATTAGCATGTGTCTAAATAATCTCAACCAATATGTTTTAGACAAGTTTTTGTCATGAATTTTACCTTATCTTTTTGTATTAACCATTAGTTAAAAACATTAACTCTTATCGTGTCTTCTTGTATTTTCAAAATATATGGTTACTATAGTTACTATAAAATTACAATGGAATAAAATGTGTATCATTAATTCCATTTTTATAATTATATAATTCATTTTTCTGAATATTATATTTTTAGGACTCTTATATCATTTAATAAAATAGTTTTTTAACTCACTTATGTCTATTTTGACACTATTTAGTAATTGATTTTTGTAAATTCATAACAAATTGATTCCTTAAAACCAAAGGAATTAACTCAAATATAATAATTAATAATAATCCATAAAAACTTTATGGCATAAAAACATTCAAATTACATTTATTTTAATATTTATAATATCACTTAGTTGATTGCTTTGTTAATAAGGCAGACACTGAATCATTATCGTGTCATAAATAAAGTTAATTATTTAATTTCTAAAAATTTAATATAAAATACCATCATTAATAAAATATTTTTATATTTAAAATCACTATTGATATTTGAACATATCACTTATAGAGCTCGAATAAAAATTGTTTTAGTAATAAGAGACATGTTTATGTTATATTTCCCTTTGCATTAAATTAATTATCATAACATGTAATTTTCACACCCATGTGGCTCTATGGGGTCTTAAAATCGACCTAAGGATTATCATGATTGGATATGTATTATTCAATAGTACTAGGATGAAAATTACTATATTTTTATATTATTATAATATTATCATTTACCCTTATTTACCTGATTTACCCTTTAACCTCGGTAAATAAAAGTAATTACTGATGATTATATTCATAATGTCCAAAAATAAATGGTTCCTATTTACACAATTTGTACCATATCACCCAAATATGGAATAATTTTTTCCAAATTCAAAACACATTATTATCCTAAATCAATTTAATATTAATTTTTGTTGTCAAAACCAGAGAGCATATTTTTAAGAAGTAAGAACTGTCAAAAGATTGACATATGTTTATGTTCAATTTAAATTTAAAATTACTTACAATGATCTAAATTATATTAAATGATTAAAATAAAATATAACTATAATTTAAAATAAATTATAATGATAATCTAACTATATAAATAATTTAGATGAAATGCAGTATTCAATTAAAATGCAGTATTTTTCACTATTCATTAAAATATTAAAGTTAAAAGAAAAACACACAAAATATATCCAAAATAAATCTTTATGTTCCAATTATAAAGAAGAATTTAATTATTTCAAACTAAATATATAATAATTTAAATATTGGATTTAAAAATGGTTCTCCATTAAAACGCGGAAAACTTTATTTTTAAAAAAATAATTCTTTTAACTGAAAAATTGAATTTGTAATTTTTATTATGTATAAGAAACACATAATGTGAATGTTAAGATTATATGGGATATATAAAATTTAAAATTTGGTTAATACTATTCTTAATAGCTTTTTAAATGGCTAGTTTGATAGGTAAGGGTGAGCTTGAACTCGTTGTTACATACATCACACGCTATTGAATTATTGAAAAAGGAAGCATACTATGGACACTTGGGATGTTACACCTAATTACCATTCCCACCATTTAGTAGGTAATACCTAAACAACATTCCATGGATGAGGAGTCAAATCATCCTTTTATCAATCATAATAATGGTGAGGAGGATCTCAATGAGGCCCCTCTCACCTTTATAGATAATTCCTCTTCTATTATTGAGGAATCAGTGTATGTAAAATAGGGTTGAAAATAATACCCAAGGCTATCCCTAATTAGTATAAAAATGCCTCATGATGAGATGTATAATATGATACTTTACTTAAGAAACAACATTATTTCTTCAGGTTTAAATATAAAGAGATTATAGGATAAACCCTTAGATGGATAAGATAATGAAATCCCAATGTATCTGTGAGATTTAATATCCTCAATGGTATATTGATATTTTACCAATAAATAAAAATAGATAATATAAAAAATTATATATTAACTTCATGGAACTCAACCAAAATTTTCCAATGGATGACTTTCCAATTTTTATTGTTGACTGTTGATAGACTTAATGATCAATATATATACACTATCCTTAAAGGATGTATATTCCTTGAAAATTGATATCATGATATCCCCTTAGAACTGGAAATATTTTTCATTTTTGAAATAAAAAGGATTATATTATTTACATTTTATTTTCTGTAATACTAATAATCTTATAGCTTTAACTAAACAATTGATTCCCTACATCGTCAAGCCAAACCTACGAATGACTATGGACTTATATTTGGATGACATGGTTTTCAAATAATGATATTATCTTGAAAAAATCATATATTTAAAGAAATTAATTTCCAATATGTGATTCCAAATCTAGAATATAAACACATTTAAATAACTTTTTAGAGTCACATCTAAAAATTTCCTTTGATTCATGATCTAGTATAGATGCATTATGTGTGACCCATGTAACACTAATGTAATCATCAAAATGTAACCAATATATAGAATATGGTATTATATATAATTCAAAATATATATTTCTGAAATCAAATTATCTATCATGAACCACTAAGTTATATGTCAAACATTCAATAATCTAATGAAAAAATAAGATAATAATTTATCTAATGAAGGATATAAACGTTCATTAGAAAGCATCATGAAATACATATGGCATCCTCTAGTTTTGAGGAAACTAGTATAAATAAAACCACTAATATTATATATAGAAGAACTAAAGTAATCCCTATATAAAATTTTTGTTCCAAAAAATGATAAATTCAAGGAGAATAGTGTAAAATTTCACATGAAAACAATGATGGAGGAGGAGTTCATATATAACTCCATTGATGAAATTACTGTGACTTTATAATTTCAATTCAAAATTTGAATCTCTATTAGTAGTACCATGACATCCAATTAATCTCCTACATCAATCCCATGAATCATATATTAAATTTTGATTTGATGAAAATAATATTGACATGATATATTATTTTTAATAAATAGTTAAAAATCATGAATGCATTCTAAAATATATCCATAGCGAAAGAACTGACATACTTTATCGTAGCTAACTCATCTATAACAACCTAGAACCTCCAATCATGATGCAACAAATATAAAGAAACCCAATCATCCTCTATATAGAAGCACTGGAGTAATCCTTATGTACTATTATGGTTCTAAACAATGATAAATTCAAGGATAAAAATGTACACTTCCTCAGGAACACAATGATGGAGGTTGAGGTCAGATATACCTCCATTGACAAAAGTACCTTGACTTTATAATTTCAATTAAAAATTTTATTCTCTATTACTAGTACCATGAAACCCAATTTATCTCCAACATCAATCCATTAAATCATATCCTAAATCAGGATATGATGACCAATATATTAACATGATGGATTGTTATTTATAAATAGTTCAACATCATGAGTGTCTTCTAAAATAAATCCAAGGGGAAAGAACTAACAAACTTTATGGTATCTCAATCATCTATAACAGCCCCGAATCTAGTAACATAGATATAGTGGTAATTTAAATAAAATTATATATAATGAATATATTATAATATACAATATCCAAGAGTTTTGTAGTATTGGGAGACTAAATAAATACAATATCATACATTACATTAAAAATTCATAGTACATTATATAATACATCAAACATTTTTATTTCTCTTTGACAGTATTTAATCCATATATAATCTAATTCATGGTTTCCTAAGGAAATGGTGAAATAATTCAAAGTAGAAATATTGGATGCTCAGTAAGTGGTAGTGTACATAAATAGCTATCATGAAATAAACATGACATACATAATATTATTGGACTAAATAATCAAATAATTACATATAATTAATATAATGATAATAATATATCCATGTATAATATAAGAATATAAATAAGTAACCACATGGAAAACAAAAACTAATATCATAGTTATAAGATGCATAATACCAAACATTATAACCGTATAATCAAGGGTACAACTAAGAATTCAAAAATAAATGGGTATAAATTCCCAAAATACCCAATCAAGTTTTTCCCATGGGACATACTAATGTATCAATGGGATATATATAATTTTGGTCCACACCCATCACATAATAACTAAAATGCATCCATAATATGAATATAGTGGATAATAAATATAATAAAATCAATTTCTTAAAGAACCTCATACATAATCATGGATAAGTAATCAATAGTAACCCATATAGAAATAATGGATATATGAATTGTTAATATTTCCTCAGTTAATGGAACAATATGTCTATCTAGGTGAATATTCACCATTAAAATGAGAAACTATTATATATTCATAAAAATATTAGAACTATCTTTATTAAAGGGAGGAAATTAGAGTAACAATTGAGCACACTATTATCATATTAAGATATAAATATGAATAATTCACTGAATAAAATATTTTTTAATTTTAGGAAAATAAAAAAAATTATAAAAAACTCCTATTAAAAATAAGAGTATGTGGCACACATATTTTATACTGAATGGGAATATTAAATTTTCATTAGAAAAAACATCTAGGTTAGTATGTGTTGATGGAATAGTGGAACTCGTACCGAAATAGAGTTTAATTAACACAGGATCCAATAAATGTTCTTCTAGATATATCTTTTTTATCCTTCCGTACACAACATCTCCCTATTAAAAATAATATGTCCATAATACAAAAAATACTTGTATTATGTAAGGATTTGAATAATGAAGTTTATAGCAATGGAAAAGATTTTTTATTTTAAATACTATTAAAAGTTGTTTGAGGAAGGGTAATATTGATCCCCCTCTAATATTATAATAACAAATTTATAAAATAATGTACATAATAACATTTACCATTGGAAGGAAAAGAAATTATAAGGGGGTACAAAATTTAATGTAATAGAAGATCTCGATAACACATACCTTGTAAAGTATGTTCTTAATTATGGATAAGTAAAACTTTAGAAAATTAATAACTCCATGGGAAGACTTTTAAAATGAGATTTCATAAGAGAGATATAATGAATTATTTTGGAGTCAAGATTAATTTTAGTATGGGTAGGTATTTATAGAAAGTTAGGGACAATTGTTTATTAATTATGGGATTTAGGTTTTAGAAATATAGGTTACAAAAAACTAAAAACCATCAGATTATTCATGGTATTAAACAAATGTGTTTTTAAATTTATAGCATTGTTCATTTAAATTTTTTCATTTTGTAACCTAAATCCATTTATAAATATTACATTGTCTTAGAAAATAATATTACTCAAAAAGAATTGTTTTTAAATTTTCAATTTCAATTTTAGGATTTTTTAGGTCATTATAGGTTCAGAAATTAATTTCAATAATTTAAAAAAAAAAATATTGTATTTAATTATCATATTTCTGGTGAATTATTCACTTATATTAATTTTTAAATAACCTTGAACTCATAATTAATTCATAATACTTATCATATGTTCATATTGTATGTTATTATTTACCTAAAATTTGATTGTCTCAACATATTATCAATATTTCATTATTAGCTTATTTCATCAAGATAATTCCAAATTTCATGGAATTTTTCATAAAAAAAATTATTTCTATATATGAAAAATTTATCTACTAAATAAAAATCTTAGTGTATTTAAAATTCATGTGTTTGACGCTAAAATTTGAAAAATAATTTTTAAATAAATCTTATTATTATTCAAAGTCTGAAGTGTGTAATTATATTATAATTCATTGACCAATATAAATTATTTATAATTACAAATTATATTATTACCAATTAATTTTATGTATTTCACTGGAAGGTTTCATGTATAAGGGTCACATTATTGTTATAAGGGTCATATTAGGATGTTACAAGTCCAATGATATAAATTAAAATAGTTAGATTTCTATGATCATTTTACCCGTACAACGATCATACTACCCATTATATATACACTTAATTCTAAAATATCAAATATATTATTACCTTTAGTTATTATTCAATGTTGATTCCAATTATTATTATTTTCTTTACAATAAAAATAAATCCTATATATTTTTCATTATTTTTTAGTATGATCCTTAAGATTCAAGATTATGGTGTTTCCCTATATTGTTATGTGTTATATGTCCCTAGTTGTGTCTATTATAGTAAATGTAATTTTTCTCATGTGTATTATACTATGATTATGTAATCAAAGGTCTTATGATTATAATAAGATATTTATTTATTATATTTAAGTATAGGGTCTTACATTATCTCTCCCCTATAAATAATTTATTTCTTCAAATATGTGGTATACATAGATCCATGAAAATATGTAAGTATTTATATCATAAGAAACAATGATAATTTCTCTATCTCATGATTCCCCTAAAGTAACTTCACTAGTAGGGTCATTCTATTCTAAAACACTTGCCTTCTAGTTCAAGAATTTGGACACACAGTTCATTATAGTATAAGTTAGGATCTAAATCTATTTATTTAGTGGTAAGTAAATTCATTGGGTACGGAATGTAATTCCACAAAATGTGACATGTAAAAAATCATCACTTTATAAAATAAAGGTGAAAAGTGAAATGAAAATCCACCCATAAAATTTCAAAAGGAACAATGTACCTTTGAATTATCTTCCCCTAATTAAAAACCCTTATAACTCCCTTCCATGGTGACACATTAAAGAAGACGTGATTCCCTTATTTAAATTCCTTATCTCTAATTTTATTTTTAGTATATATTTTCTATCTATTTTGATTCAACTTTATATGATTTTGGGTGGTTGAAAATTTCTCATTTTTCTCCTAAAAATTTTATAAAAAATAATGTTCTTTTTCCTAACTTCATCCTAATAGGTTGGATAATGATATATTTATCCACATAAATATTCATAGAGTTCCATTTTTAAACTCAAATTAAAGATATTATTGTATGAAAATTATACTAGAGGAAGGTATTGGTCCCATGTTACTTGGAATTCAAGTGAGAATTCCCTCAGTCTGTCCTTTAATGTTTGGATAGTTCTTTTATATTGACCATCAAATTGAGGACTATAAGTAGTACTAAAATATATATCAGTGTTTATATCCTTTTACAAACTCTTCTAAAAAAATTTTGTGAAAAAATATTCAGGATTAGATACAATTCATAGAGGCCCACCATGAATACTCATAACTTCATTAATATAGAGCTGTGAAATATCTTCAGGGGGTAAATACTACCTTAGTGTAAGGAAATTTGTATGATTTGTATGGAAATCAAAAATAACCCATATTTTATTATTAATATCATTTTTTTAATGAAGAATAATAAAATAAAGATTTTAATTTTTACCCCTTCAACATTGGTATTAGGAAAGGCTTCATGACACACTTTGGAACTTGTCTCTCATTGTTTACATGTTGTAACAACAAGAATTTTGACATAAGGTTGGTAATTTCCATCTACATATTATCCCACTAGAAATTTTATCTCAAATATATATAAATATTGGTGATACAAGTGTGTATAATGAAATATCATTTATGATATTTATCTAGAAATTCCCTCTTTAGCTCAATTACTGATTATACAAACAAACTCTTTCTAAACATCAATACGTAATATTCATTGTAAACATATATTAATTTTTTATCTTTCATTTATTTAATAATATTTTTTTACCCTTTTCATCTTGTTATGACTTATTTATCATCTATAATAATGATTTTTGATCAATTACATGGAAAATGAATATTTTCCCTCTTTACATGACAATTTCAAAGTCCATGTTTACTGAACTCTTGAGTATTGGGTACTTATCCATCCATATCATTGATATAACTCCATGATCATTACTTATTTACACATATTATACCTTTTATTAATTTCTATGGTAGTAATTTATTCCATAGTTATATACCATGAGTAGTTCTACCCATCTCTATTGTCTCATATTGAGCAATTTATATGTAAATATATATAAAACTCTTGTGATTTGTATATATGAAACATATTTCAATATAATTATAAAGTCTCCATATAATTAAGAAAAATATTATAGTATCTAGATCAATATTATCTATATGATAGTTCTATTAATGTTTATTTAATTTCCATGATTCCTTAGAAACAACTTTAGAATTTTTTATAAGAATTCACCTCATTAATTTCATAGATACATCATTATATATCACTAATTCTTCAATCCATGATAATAAATATAATAGCAACCCATTTATTAATCTATTATTTAATTAATCAAGAGTATCCTCACATTCCTTTGACTATTTGAATCTTATTCTTTTACATGTAAACTAGGTTAATGGGTTTTTTAATCTTGAAAAGTATTCAAAAAACACTTATAGTAACTAAATAATACAAATAATCTATATATTTTAATTATATTCATAGGTTTATGCTAAAATTTTACCACCATTATCATTCTTGTGTTAATATATCTTTCATCCTTAGAGACAATATGGCAACAGAAAGTATCTTTTTGAATTTGAAATTTCTAGTTATTGAATTTCCCATATAAGTATTTCTCTCTAATAGTGTCAAAATAATCCATTAATAATTCTCATTTTATTCAAATATTTTAGATTGTATTGAGATATAATTAATAAATACAAAAAAAAATTATCATTATGATCCTTTAATACTCTATTAATTAGATCTATAATCTCAAATGGTGAATTTTTTAATCCAAAATGGATTAATTTAAACTCATAATTACCAAAAATTATATAAAAATACATCATTGGTATATAATAATTATTTATTCGTATTTTTTTATAACATAAATGAATATAAATTTCTTAAATATATTTATCCCCTCTAATTTGATAAAATAGATAAATAATTAATGGTAAAGGGTACTTGTTATTAATAGTAATGGAATTTATTACACTATAATCAATGTAAAACCACGTAGATCAATTATTATTCATTATAGAAAGAATATGTTCTCCCAAAAGAGATAATTTGGTGAATATGTGACCCTTACCACAAAAATATACTACTTTCTTCTTTAATTCATCTGATTATACTAGATTCATTATATAGGGGGATTAGATATGCGCCAAGAATGTAGGATAAATTCAATAGATATTTTCACAATCCAAATTTAAGGACACCTAGAAAATTCATCATTAAATATATCAATATAATATTTTACAATGGATATATCCCATACTATTATAATATCCTTATCATTCAGTGATTTTATTTTAACTTCTACACCGCTAAGTGTATCATTAATATGATCCTATAGAGGTTGTTCTAAATAAGTATCATCTAGTGAATAGTATCCTTAAAAACATGATTCTATTATATACTCATATATTATAATATTATTCAAAAGGTAACAAATCCTTGTGTTATACTTTGAAATACAATTCATCCCAGTAATTATATCAAATTTAGTCATTGGTGTAATATCTAGGTTTGAAACTAGATAACCTCCTTGCATTTTCATAGAGACACACCCAATATAATATTGTTGCAATAATATTTCCACTAAGAGTTTTTTACAAGTCCTTCCATAATTTAGTGGTATATGATTCAATATTCTTAACAAACATGAAAGATATAAATTATTGTTCCGATCTATAATCAAATAATTTATTATCTAACTTTTAGTTTATAACCAAAGTACCTTCTATGACATAATTTGGAACTTAACCATTCATATTTCTAATTTTAGAATCTCGACCTTAATTTTTTGGCCTCATATGAGGAATATTCCCTTGAAGCATTTGGTATTGACAAAAATAGTGTCACGTATCCTTGTAGTAAAATTATTCAAAATTGGATACTTCACTCTTTCTATCGCACTCATGATCTTGATGGCCTTTATCTCCACACTTCAAGAAAACATTCAATCCTTTCTAGAATTCCCCAGAGTGTTTATTTCAAAAATTATATAATGAATGATATCCTACCCTGTCATTCTTATTCTTTACTATATTTATGTCTATAAGAAACTTATCCATTATCATCTTCTTCTTTCTTTATTTTAAAATATAAGAATTGTAAAAAAAATCTCTATATTGATAGAACATGTCACTATATTCTCAAATAATGAGAATGGTTGAGATAAAAATGTGCTAATAATACTTTTAATTATTCAATCAAATTAGTGAATTATATTTATTTTATGATTGTGTTCATAATCCACCTTATGTATCTCTTATATTTAAAATTTAGGATTATACTTAAGCATACTTTAATCCTCATTTTTTCATATTTTTAGTAATTTACATTCCATGTCAACTCTATTAATTGAAAATAATCTCCCCTTATATGGATCACACCCATTATAACATTCTCCCTTCCACTAAATCACAAATAGAGTAATATATTTTATAAAGACTTAATCTATTTCTCTTTTAATAGACTATTATTGGTTCCATTAAAAGGATGAGGCTGCTACATCATGAATCTATCCAACATTATCACAACTTGTTTAAGGTTTAAATGTTATTCCATATAGGAAATTTACTTTTTTATAACCTATTTAAACTTCCCTTGTATATTGATAATTTCTTAATCTCTATCACTAGATTCAATGTAATGATTAGGTGGAAAACCCCAACATTTATTTTGGGTATCGAAATGATTTTTTTCATTCAATTATGAATCATTTATAAACTATAACATATAAAAAATTAGTTTCTAAATAAAAATATAATTTATGAATCTTTGTATACATTTAATCTTCATTTATTAAAAATTCATTTCAATTATTATACCCATTATAGATAAATTTCTAGAATCTATTAAGGGTGTTTAATTAGTGTTTGTTCTCTAACTATGATTTTTTAAGTCTATTTCTAAAGGATTCTATTAAAAATTATTTGATACCAACGATAATAGCCCTAACTCTATTAACGTATATATGGAGATTATTTTACTACAATGGTATAAAATACATAGAGCACTATATAATGGACAAACTAGTTTAGTAGTCTCAGAAGAATAAATATATACATGATTAATAAATTACATTCTAATTTCAATATACATTATAATTATACATCAAAATTTATTAATTATCTTTTCTTATCCATTAGTAATATATAGTAATCTTTACAGTTCCCTGGGGAAATAGAGAAACGATATTAATGGGTACGATCAGATGCTCAGTAAGGTATAGCGTATAGTAGAATCTATTATGAAATAAAAAATTAATACATAATACGGATGGAAGAAATAAAAAATAATTCCAAATAACTAATATCATGAGAAAAATATATCCATGGAGAATATTATAATGGTAATAAAAAATCACATGGATAACAATAATGGATCTTATAGTGATGGAATTCATAATTCTAGATATCATTACCAGGAAATTGATGGATCTAACAAGTAATTATTCATAAATGGGTAGTTTTAACACCCTGAGACTTTAATTCAATATTTGATAGTGTATACAAAACCCAACGTGAAGCTTAAACGAAAGAAAAAATATTATAATCTAATTATGATTATTATAAAATAGACATTGAATTGGAGGGTATGAATAGGAAACACCACATTATGAAATATATATAAAGGTTATATTCAATACAAATATGTTTATTAACTTATATGAAATAAGAATTCAATTTTTATATTAAATTCATATTATCAATTAAAAAAATATTTCCTTCAAACATGATTTTTATTTATTTTAATGACAAAATATTATATTTAATTTTTGAAAATTTTATAAAAAATTTTTTATAAAATTATTCATTTTTGAAATTAATATTAACTAAGAGTACAATTTTAATAATTTTCTGAAAATATTGATTTTTTATGAATAGTAATAATTTACTGTTTTTTATTGAAAATTGTGTTTTTGTTTCATGTATTTACAAAGTTACTTTTTTTTAAAAATGGTTTCAAATTAAAATTAGTTATATTATATTGTCAATAATTAAATTAAGTTCATTTGAATCAATTTTATGGGTGAATTTTGTATAAAAATATTTTTATCCTTTGAAAGTCATTTTTATGAAAAATTGTTTTTCTTTTCATTTTACAAATTTATTTTTAAATTGATTTTTTAAACATATATAAACTTAATATTGAAAAAAAATACCATATTTTTAATTACAATTCTAAAATTTCTAAATATTTCCCTTATAGTTTTAAGCTATGTGAATAGTTACGTTGGAAAATTTATCACAAATTTATGGGTAAAACGGTTAAAATAGTATTTAAAATTAGGACAAGGATTTAAAATTTCTCTAAAAATTGAATTTATCCTATTTAATGGGTTCATTTTGAGCATTTACATAAATTTATCAAATATATGTCCACTTGTTTCCATATTTAATTGATTAAAGACTTTATATTAATTTAAAATAACGAATAAATACCAAATGTCACACTCTTGAATTTAATATCTCTAATATTTTCTCATGAAGTTAATAATGGGGTTATATTTAATTATAAAAGTTTATTTGAAATATGAATAAATTATCTTCCTCGTGTTAATTTTCTTAAATTTTGAGTGATTGAATAATTTCCCTAAATCCTCATGCAATGCCAACATAGTATTTATTCAATTAATAGAAATAAAATAAATGATTTTATAAATGTTAAAATTAATAAAATGTGGATGAATTATTGACTTCCAAAAAAAATTACATAAATATGACATATTAGGTATGTTTTAAAGGATTATATTTGAATTAAATTCTTTTGTTGGTGTCTTTAAAGTTAAATTAAATGAATAGTTCCAAAAATGACATTAATGATATTTTATAAAAAATAATATTTTATTAAATGATTTAAAATTCATAAAAAAAATACTATCTCTATCAAAATTAATGGGATATTATTGATAAAATAAATCATTGTATATTTATGGTTCTTTTTTCCTTTTATGGTAACATTATTGACCCTTAATAGGTTGAAAACTTTAATATTGTGGTAATTGTCGCAAGGGTTCACGGGGGTCAAAACTAAAATATAAGGGTGAAAGCTTAACCAAAAGAACAACACAATTTATTGGATGAGAGTATTTAGAATAATACTCAACTTATCTTCAAATATTATAAATTTCAATCCATTTGGACATGAAAAATAATTTATATTAATTTAATACTTAAATAAATTCCTAGAATACCCCTCCCTCACTTATATAATAACAACCATTATCTCTTAACTTTACACCACTATGAGAAACCTATATTGTACAAACCATGGATGTCATAACCCGTCCTCGAGTTCCATGTCGTGACTACCCCAATCCCGCCTTCCATAGGCCAGGGGCTGGAGACTAGTACCAAAGGCGTAACTCTCTAAAAACTGGGAAGGCATTGCCTTTATGAAACATAAACACACATAAACAAAGTACAAGAGGAAGAAAACACTAATTAAAGAAGTATAAAAATTGTGTTGAAAGTACAAAGGGGCTAGAAATACAAGCCCAATAGAAAAGTACAGCTATAACTGAAAGAAAGTACAACTGAAAATACAAATAGTTGGAAGATGGAAGCAGCTCCTGGATCGTCCTACGGGTTCCTACTAGAAGTGTAGGTACATATTTCCTCCTCAGTACTTCACGTCTATCGGTCTTCTCCGTGTGCCATCACGCTGAGTGTCCCCCTTTGGGTAGCATTCAGTCCTCGTACACTCTGCATCGGTCAGCATTGTCTGTCGTCTGCATCCAACACAATGAGGTGCGGGAATAGCCCGTGTAGGGGCAAGTATAACGATACTCAGTAGGGACCCCGAGACCCTCAGGGTCTCAAAAAATCCAACAAGGATAAACCAAAAATAAAGATCTCAATAGATAAACTTTACTTGGGTATATGCCCATACAAATACATACGTTATCAAGTAACTCATCTCAATCATGAGGAAAACACAAAGGTCATTGACTCAGCACAAACCAAGATTTTTATTAAAGAAACCACAACTGCTAGAGAACTCCTCCTATGTAGAGTAAAGTGGCCCTGTCGTGACTTTTAGGCACTACTCACTAACCTTATACTGGTGAGGTAATCCTCCTGTCGAGTATCGCGGGTCTGTCGCCCCAACACAGTAGTGCTCCCTGACATGGGTCTACCGCCCCAACACAGTAGCGCTCCACATAAAAGCCTACAGAGGTACTCCTCCTATCAAGTACTGCAGGTCTGCTGCCAATCCAAGCACTCTTTCAACCTTGGGTCTTCCGCCAAACCGGGCTCTCCGTCCACTGGGCCAATCGAATCACTTTGAGTCGAATCGGTCAAGCAGTCGTTAGGTCTACAGCTACTAGGTCTCCGCACTCCGTACGCTCGTCGCCGAGAGGGACTACTCCACGAGCTACTGTTTGATACATCCAAGTGTCACTTAATATCACGTGGATGTATCTAAAAGGACCTCTTCATTATATGGGTCTCAACGCAATAGACAGCGCGTCAATCGGACGCCTGGTCTACGAGATATTAGTATTTCCGTTCCAGGGGACCGGTTGGATTTCAGGTACAATCCAACCCGGCCATACTCAGACCACATCAGAATCCTATGTGGAGTATTCCAAAAGGTCCATCTCATAAAAATTAATCAAACATAGTCAACGACACGTCAATCGGACGTCTGGTCCTTATGTTATAAGCTTTTCCGCTCCGAGGGCCCGATTGGTTTCAGGTTCGAACCAACCTGGTTGTACCCAAACATCGCCAAAACCTTGAGTGTAATATACCAAAATGACCATCTTGATCCAAGTATTTATACACAACTAATAGTGCATCAATCGGAGTTCCGTAGCTCATGTTATGAGTGTTTAACCAAATACGGTCCAAAAACGGGGGGTCTGGTCCCAGTCCGACCCGGCCCAACCCACCCTGGGTCAGCCTGAACTAGGTCGACCCGACCCGGGTCCGAGTCCAGCCTAGTAGGGCGTGGCACAGCCTTTCTGGTGGGGCTAGCCCACGTGGCCCGCCCCAGGCTGGTCGGGGGGGCACTGGCTCAGCCAGCTGGGGCGGCGTTAAGCTGTGCCTCTCCAATTTTCCGGAATGGAAAAGTCGTTCCGGTTTTCATCCACCGCTGCGGCTCAGCCGAGGAATACTATTCCGGCAGCACGCTGTCGCTGCTAGATGTCAGCGCCGCCGTGCCAGTAGGGCACGCCGCCTCCACCTTCCGTGGACCACCGGACGCACTCTTGTGGTCTGTTTCACCCACTAATTGCGCTTAAGGTCATCTTGAGACCCATACTTCATTGAAAAGTCCCCAAATCACAGTTGTGGTCCCGTTTCATCGTCTCCCATCAATCCACATAAAAACAAACGACCAGCGGAGGGACCGGACGTGTTCTTTAGCTTGTGCCCTCCGCATTAGAGGCTCAAACCATAATTCATCATAAAAGAATGACCAAGTAAGAAGGTACAATACACATAAATAAAATTATATAAAAACAACCTTCTACCTCGAAAAGACGCCACACGTTGTCGAACCGCGGAAGACGAACGACGTAGTGGTCGGGCATCACGGAAGATCGGTGTTGATTCCATTGACGTCGGAGGATGAGTCATTGTCATTGGTGATGTTCCCCGCAGCGGTGTCTCATCACTTGATGTGGAGGAAGAAGAAGAGAAGGAACGTCGTTGGTGACTTTTCATTCTTCATCAGAGTCGTCCTTCGTTGAAGGATGGTGTTCTTCATCGGAGAAGAACACTTCCTTCTAAATCCTCTCAAGAGCTCTCCCACCAATATTTCCAACCAAAATAATAAAATGGCCCTCCCATAATATAACATGCCATGTATTTTCAAATTAAATGATACTATTTAATTAATTAATTGTAGAGTCGTTTAATTAATTAAGATGGGTTGGAAAAGAATTAAATGGAGAGAGGGAGGTGGAATGTGGAGAGAATCCACCCAATTTAATGGGGGAGTTGATAATAATTAAACAAGGGGAGTTAAATTGGGGAGTTTAAGGGAGGTTTAAGGGAGATGAAAGGTCGGGGCTCGTATGGGGCCCACCTCACAAATATCCACACATGGGAAGTTATGTGGGGGTGGGCCCCACCATTAACTTCCCCATGTTGTATTTAACCACCAAGGTGAATAAAATTGTTCTAATCAATTTTATTTAATTTTTTAATTAAACTCTAATTTTTACCTTTCAACCCACATAAAACGCAACTGCGGTAAAGGTCCCCTTAAGCGAATACCAGCATTGCGAGTTCATCGGTGTCCTTGGATTTTAATTCTGAGTACCGGTTTAAAAGATAGAAAAACCCACATGTACGTTTACTGAACATACCTGAAAAAAACATTGTAAATTGATTCTGGGCACACCGGGCCTCAGAATCAAGTGTCGTTAGAAGCCACAGACTCGTAAAATTATAAAGAATTAAAAAAAAAATCCTTTAAAATTCCAGGCCTTTAAATTACTCCCACCTCAAGGATTTACGTCCCCGTAAATCTACAACACACACTAGGGGAAAAAAGGGGGTACTGAGCATGCATCTGAGCCTCCCCCTCCCTTGTGTTCTCCTAGAGGTTCCCATGCTGCCAGCGAATGTACACCAGAGGAATCGACCATCCGTGTAGGGCCCACTCCAATCGATCCTCAATCTCCACTGGAACTTCCATAAATGTTTCCCATCATCGATATCCAGCTTCCCATGATCGATGATGTGGGTTGGTTCGTGCACATATCTCATCAGCTGAGATACGTGGAAGACGTCTTTCACCCAGTGCAACTGAGGTGGAAGGGCCAGGCGGTAAGCCACCTCGGCTACTCTGCTGCTGACCCGGAAAGGTCTAATGAAATGCGGAGATAACTTTCTGCCCCAGCCAAATCTCCGTAGACCTCGTCAAGGTGAGACCCGTAGGAAAACGTGGTCTCCATCCTCAAACTCCAGTGGTCTCCGTCTCCTATCAGCATAGGACTTCTGTCTACTCTATGTAGTCTTCATCTTCTCCTGGATGATCTGCACCTTCTCTGGTAGCCTCAAGATGGGTGCACTGGTCAACCTATTCCTTAGCTCCTGAAAAGCACCGCTGGAATCTCTCTGACCACTCGAAGGGCTTCCCCTTCTTCGTCAATGTTAAAAGCAGTGCAGCAACTCTGGAAAAGTATGACAAAAATCTATGTCTGGCCAACTCATGAGTGATCAACTGCACCAACTTATACATGATTCCATCCGGTACTTCATGGGGTTTCCTTTTCGCTGACCATGGAAAACTCATCACAATGTGGTAGGTAAACCACAACCTTTTTACCAAATACAGTCAATATGTGTATGAATTGTGTTTGCCCAGTCCATACCCAAACTAATGTTGTAAGGCCTCGATGCTTCCACCAAGAGGTTCCAATCGAAACTCTCACCTCAAGGGTCAGATCACACCGTCAGCGTAAGCATGATTATTAGGTCTCCTCCCAAAGGTATCTCTAGACATGAGGGTCAAGTCAATGAATTAACCAGAAACTATAGGTCTGGGAAAAGATTCGTGTAAGGAAGCAATGATTTGTATCAACACATGTTGTTACGGCAGCTAGTAGTAGACACAGATCGTACCTCGAATCATTCCTAGAGCCCTTGGGCCACACTCCTTGACCGTATGAAGCTACTCTCTTCCCCTTCCCTTCTTCTCCAGGAGCCTGGCAGAGACTACAAAGGTGGGTGGTTGTAACATGTCGAAATGTACACCACCTTATACTACTCTTCTAGCTCTGCTTCCACGTTTGTTGCTCTGCAGATTCATCTATCCTTACCACTTCCTATTCTTGAAACATTTTACATGACCAGGTCTTTGATACTAGGGTTAGTTATCTGCTTTCCCACTATTAACATTCACTAGCTGTATCCATTCAGACAAAGAACATTCAACCACAAAGGTTCTCTCTATCACCCTAGCATAAGTAGAAATGCATAGAGGTAAAGTGTTGGATCAGATGTCCTTTAAACACACCATTCTCTGAGGTCTGAGATCTAAGGAACTGATCGTATCGTAGTCATCATGTACCATGAATGATCAGTATGCCTAGATGAATACTCAGCTACCGACATGTCGTCCTGTCGAATATGTATAAGCTCTAGAAAACTCTCATCCACCTCCTCTAGCCAGTCCTCAGCCGCATGTGATTCGACCTCACCTCGAAACCCGAGGGGTATCTGATTCTGAAACACGTGTAAGGAACTGAACCTACATGTTTCAACTACTGGTACCGCCGGTTATAACTGTTAACCAACAGGTAGTGTTATAGCTAGCACACTACCCGTAGGTACTATCTCAGGCATTGGTCCACGTACCGAAGCCTCATCACTATGCGGACCAACCTCATGGTCACTCACTGGGAAACACCAGTAGCTAATATCACCATATTCTCTACTAGTGTCTAAACTAGGTGTATAACACTAGCAATCGCCTCCAGCCAGTCCATTGCTTCATGGGAATCGGCCTCGCCTCATAACCTCAGAGGCCTCTACAGCTAGAACTCATGAAACGCGCTCTGTCGACGTGCACGGTCCTCCAATGCGGCTGGTGGAATCTACTGCCGAACGGGTGGTGGTGCTGCTGGTACACCACCCAAAGGTGCCAACATAGTAAGAGGGACCTACACTGGTGCCTCGTCGCTCGGTGGACCGTCATCATGTACTCTCCCAAGACTCCAACTAACTGTCTGTGTGGAGGCATCCTAAACTGATGTGACATGGTCAAACGATTATACCTAGTGATCTTACCTAGTTTGAGATGACTTAATGAAAACTTTTGGAAACACACATGCAATCAGTGTTTTCGTGCACTGAGTCGGAAATCAGAAGTCTGGGTCCTGGATTATGGATACGTCGGTCGCCGCACCAACACTGGACTCCCTGAACTGAAGACCACTCTTGGTACCCTTAACACTATTGCTTCACAATAAAGAAATATCATAGTCCTAAGTTCCACAGTAGAATCGACTCCTCTGATACCAATTTGTCACGACCCATCCTCGGGGCCCGTACCGTGACTACCCCAAACCCGTCTTCCATAGGCCAGGTGCTGGAGACTAACACCAAAGGCGTAACTCTCTAAAAACTGTGAAGTCATTGCCTTTATGAAACGTAAACACACATAAACAGTGTACAAGTGGAAGAAAACACTAAGTAAAGCAGTATCGAAAGTGTGATGAAAGTACAAAGGGGCCGGAAATACAATCCCAATAGAAAGGTACAGCTATAACTGAAAGAAATTACAACTAAAAAGGAAAACAGCTGGAAGATGGAAGTAGCTCCTAGATCATCCTCTAGGTTCTTACATGAAGGGTAGGTATAGATATCCACTTCCTCACTTCATGTCTATCGGTTCGCTCTGTGTGTCGTCACTCCAAGTGTCCACCTTCGGGTACCGTCCATTCCTCGTACACTCTGCCTTGGTCAACACTGTCTGTCATCTGCATCCAACACAATGAGGTGCCGGAATAGCCTGTGCAGGGGTGAGTATAAAAATACTCAGTAGGACCCCGAGACCCTCAAGGTCTCACAAAATCCATCAAGGATAAACCACAAATAAAGATCTCAACAGATAACATTTACTAGGGTATATGCCCATACATATACTTAAGTTATCAAGTAACCCATCTCAATCATGAGGAAAACATAAAGGTCATTGACTCAGCTCAAACTAGGATTTTCATTAACAAAACCACAACTGCTGGAGAACTCCTCCTCTGTCAAGTACATTGGCCCTATCATGACTCTGAGGCGTTACTCCCTAACCTTAGACTGCTGAGGCACTCCTCCAGTCGAGTACCACGGGTCTGTTGCCCCTACACAGTAGCACTCCCCGCCATGGGTCTGTCGCCCCAACACTGTAGCGCTCCCCATAATAGCCAACAGAGGCACTCCTCCTATCGAGTATCATGGGTATACTACCAAACCAGGCGCTCCGTCTGTCGTGGGTCTACCGCCAAACCGGGCGCTTTGTCCACTGGGCTAATCAAATCACTTCGAGTCGAATCGGTCAAGCAGTCGTTAGGTCTACAGCTACTAGGTCGCTGCACTCCGTACGCTCATCTCCGGGAGGGTCCACTCCACGAGCTACTGGTCGATACTTCCAAGTCTCATGCAATCTCACGTGGAAGTATCTCAAAGGACTGTTTTGTCATAGGGGTCTCAACGCAATAGACAGTGTGTCAATCGGACGCTCAGTCTGTGAGTTATTAACATTTCCATTCCAGGGGCTCGGTTGGATTTCAGGTACAAACCAACCGAAAAATAATCAAACCACATCCGATTACTATGTGGAGTATTCCAAAAGGTATTTCTCATCAAGAGTAATCCAATGTAGTTGACGACACGTCAATCAGACGTTCGGTCCTTATGTTATAAGCGTTTCTGCTCCGAGGGCCTGGTTGGTTTTGGGTTCGAACCAACCTAGTCATACCCAAACTTTGTTGAAACCTTGATTTTAATATACCAAAACGACCGTCCCAATCCAAGGATTCCTACTCAACTGATAGTACATCGATCGGAGGTCCTTAGCTCAATTTATGGGCGTTTAACTGAATACAGTTCAAAAAAAGGGGGTTTGGGCCCGGTCCGACCCGGGTCCACGTCAAGCACGGTAGGGCGCGGCCCGCTCCGACCCGGCTGGGGGGCACCGACTTGGCTAGCTGGTGCGGCATTAAGCCGCACCTCTCCAATTTTCCAGGACGGCAAAGTCGTTCCGGTTTTCTTCCGCCGCCATGGCTCAGCCACGGTGGACTATTCCGGCGGCTCGCCGCCGCCTTCAGTGGACCACCGGATGTGCTCCAGTGGTTATCTTCACCCACTGATTTCTCCTAAGGACATATTAGGACACGAACATCACTGTGAAAGCCCCAAATCGCCATTACAGTCTCGTTTCGTTGTCGTCCGTCAATCCGAGCACAAACGAACAACCAGCAGAGGGACCAGACTTATTCGTTAGCCCACGCCCTCCGCATTAAAGGACCAAACCATAATTCATCATAAGATAAATCCCAAGTATGAATGTACAATACACATATATAAAATTATACAAAAACAACCCCTAACATGAAAAGACGTCGCACGTCATCGAACCGCGGAAGACGAACGTCGCGATGGTCGGGCGTCGCGGAAGATCGGTGTCGATTCTGTTGACATTGGAGAAAAAGCCATCATCGTTGGCGACATTCCCCATGGAGGTGTATCCTCCCCTGACGCAGAGTAAGAAGAAGAGAAGGCATGTCATCGGTGACCTCGCGTTCTTCATCGGAGTCGTTCTTCATTGAAGGTTGGTGTTCTTCGTCAGAGAAGAACACTTCCTTCTAAATCATCTCAAGAGATCTCCCACCAATATTTCCAACAAAAATAATAAAATTTCCCTCCCATAATATAACATTCCATGTATTTTAAAATTAAATCAAAATCTTTAATTAATTAATTTAAGAGTTTTTTAATTAATTGAGATGGGTTGGCAAAGAATTAAATGGAGAGAGGGAGGTGGAATGTGGAGAGGCTCCACCCAATTTAATGGGGGATTTGACAGGAATTAAACAAGGGGAGTTAAATTGGGTAGTTTAAGGGAGGTTTAAGGGAGATGAAAGGTTGCAGCTCGTATGGTCCCCACCTCACAAATATCTACACATGGGAAGTTATGTGGGGGTGGGCCCCACCATTAACTTCCCCGTGTAGGATTTAACCACCAAGGTGAATAAAATTGTTCTAAACAATTTTGTTTAATTTTTAATTAAACCCCAATTTTTAATTTTCAACCCTCATAAAACGCAACTGTGGTAAAGGTCCCCTTAAGTGAATATCGGCATTGCGAGTTTATCGGTGTCCTCATATTTCAATTCTGAGCACCAGTTCAAATGATAGAAAAAATTACACATACGTTTACTGAACGTACCTAAACAAAACTTTTTAAATTGATTCCGAGCACACCGGGCCTCGGGATCAAGTGCCGTCAGAAGCCACAGACTCGTAAAATTCTAAAGAATTAAGAAAAAAAATTCCTTGAAAATTTCAGATATTTAAAATGGAATATTACCTTATCAAATTACCTAGTCACAATTTCTGGGTGATTTTATTCTTAAAATACCATTTCCAGGGTCATTAATATGGGAACTAAATAATGTCTACCAAATAAGAGTTAATCAACTTTACTGACTCTTTTAATTTTATTTATTCTTCAACTTTCCTCTATTTTTTGCACGACTCATAAAATAAAAAATACAGTATCATGAATATACTAATATGTTGTTATTATTATGGTATAACCATGTTAAATCTCTTTTCCATTCTATGAAAATAAAAAACATCATTCGTGCATATGTACGACTTACCGTCTCCATATTGAGATGTAATTCATTTTTCACCACTATTTTACTTAGTTGGTTATAAAGATGGAAATAATTAATATATAAAACGTGTATGATACAATTAATCTTCTAAAATTATAATATCATATCTAACTTATAGAATCCTAAACTATTCAAACATATATATTATTTATTAATTATTTAATATTCATTACATAACATTTTGGTCCACAACAGAATCATTTAGTTCTAGAATCATTGGATTCTTGGAAACATAAAAAATCATTCGTAAAATAACTACATAATATCCCAAATATTTTGTAAAGTCCCATAAATTTCAATGGAAATTTTTTCTAAATTTTCTTTTGGATTTTACAAGAATTCAGTTTCTGACAGCGCTGGATTCTGAGGCTCGGTGTGCTCGGAATCAATTTCTGAAGTTTAGCTCGGGTACGTTCAGTGAATGAATGAGCGGGTTTTCCTAACTTTTGAACCGGTGCTCGGAATTGAAATATGAGGGCGCCGATGAAACCGCAGCGCCGATAATTGCTTAGGAGAACCTTTTCTGAAGGTTTGTTTACTTTGGAGGAGTTTTTAAAAATCTGAGGAATAAAAATTATTGTTTTACAATTTTATTTTATTTCTTTACTAAGAGGTTTAAGTGTTAAGTGAAATAAAGTTGTGTCACAACTTTATTTCTCTCTTCTAAGTGGTTTAACTTCCATGTGAGGGAGTTGGGGTGGGACCCGCTAAATCCTAACTTCTCTTGTTAGGATATTTGTGAGGTGGGGCCCACACGAGCCCCACCCCTTCAAATTCTTAAAAATCCCTCTTAAGTGTGTAACCCTTAAAAACTCACCATTGATTAGGGTGACTTTCCCTCTCCCCACTTTCATTCAAAGCCAACACATTAACTTAATTTAGTGAGTTATGTGTTTTGAATTTTGAGTTTTTGAAAATGTTTGCATAAGTAAATAAAATAAGGCAAAGCCTTATTTTATTTCAGTTTGGTTTTTGCTACGTAGAATTGTGAGAGGGAGAGTTATATACTTTGAAGAACTTCATCTTCCACATTGAAGAACGTGATGAACGGTTCTTCTCCGACGGAGAACATCGACCCTTCGACTTAGAAGACTCGGCGACCCGGATTCTTCCGTCTTCATCTTCCTCCACGAAAAGGGAGAAGTCGCCGACCACGGTGATCATTGCCAACGACAATGTACCTTCCTTCTTTATCATAGCAACAAGTGAGGAGCCGTCGTTTCCTCCTTGGACGCACCCCGACATCCACGGAATCTACGTCCGACCCCGTGACGCCGTTCTCCGCGACACCCGACGTGCGACGTCAAATATCCAAGTAGGATAATTTTTTGTATTTGGTGTTCTCTTATCTTTTGAGAAAATAACGACGAGCGCGGACCATCCAATTCCAGGTTGATCCGCAGATCATTCGTTCATGTGGATTGATGTTGAGGATTATTGTTTTTGTCCGTGAATTATTTCTTTGTCGTATATTGTCTTCTATTAGATGGCCTATTGCTATCATTATGACGGGAGGAGGTCGGACAGCATGAACACGGCCGACCCTCCTCCCCCTTGTTGTTTGAATTTGTTACGGCACGTGATAGGTGGCGCGGTGCCGTTGCACCGCGCGGAAATTATGAGGAAGGGCTAAGAAGTTCGGCGTTGTCGCGCCGTGCCGATGAAGTTGAACAAGCCAAGGCACCATCGCGCCACGCCGTAAAATGACAAACAAAGCCGCACGGGTGTTGTGGGATCCTCGCAGTGAAGGACGGGTCCCGGGCTGGCCATTGGCGAAGACGGCACGAATTTCCGACCACCGGAACCTGTCCGGTGGTCCGCGGAACAGCCCGCCAGTGCGCCTCAACGGAACGGCAGTGCCGGCAGCGGGCGGCGGCGGTGCCCGGCGCGCCGCCGGAAGAATCCACCGCGACTGAAGCCGCGACGGCAGAGCGCGGTCCCGCGACCGCGCGGGACCGGAGGGGGCGGCGGGACGCGGCTGGCTGTCGCGTCCGCTGGCACGGGCGGCCCCACGCGGGGCCGCGGTTCTTCATGTGGGGGAAGCGCCCTACTCCGCTCATCTGTAACCGGCCGAGCTGACCCACTGGCCGGGCCGGGTCACGCCCAGGCCGGGCCGGGTCGTGCCATCCGGGTCGGTCCGGGCCCAGACCCCCCGTTTTCGGATCACTTTCGGTCAAATGCCCATATCATGGGCTACGGACCTACAATCGATGCACCGTCAGTTGAGATGTGACCCATGGATCGAGACGGTCGTCTCGGTATATCGCACTCAAGGTTTTGGAATACTTTGGGTTTGGTCGGGTTGGTTCGTACACGAAACCAACTGGGCCCTTGGACCAGAAACGCTCATAACATGAGCTCTGGACGTCTGATTGACGTGCCGTCGACTTTTTTGGATTCCTCTTGATGAGACGTAACTTTTGGATTACTCTTCTTGAGGTTTGGATGTCGTCGGAGTGCGGTCAGGTTGGTTCGCTCACAAAACCAACTGGGCCCGTGGAACGAAAAATCCAATAACTCACAGATCGGGGCGTGCGATTGATGCACCGTCTGTCTCGTTGAATTCATCTTGATGAGACGGAACTTTTGGCATACTTCGCCTGAGTTTTGGATGTAGCTGGATAGTGGCCGAGTTGGATTGTACCCAAAATCCAACCGGGCCCCTGGAACGGAAAAGCTGATATCTTTCAGACCGGACTTCCCTTTGACGAACCGTCAGTGGCGTTGGTGATCTCGTTGAGAAACGGTCCCTATGAGTATACCCTATGAGAGTTCGGAGTACAGTTGAGATACGGCCGGGTAGGTTCACTCACGAAACCAACTGGGCCCTTGGGACGAAAAGGCTAATAACTCACAGACTGGGCGTCCGATTGACGCGCCGTCTATTGCGTCAAGACCCCTATGATGAGGCGGTCCTTTGAGATACTTCTCTGTGGGACTTGTGATACTTGTATTATCGACCTGCAGCTCATGGAGCAGACCCTCCCGGAGACAAGCATATGGAGTGCAGAGACCGTGTAGCCGGCTGAGACCTGACGACTGCTTGACCGACTCGACTTGGAGTGAGTCGACTAGCCCAGTGGACGGAGAACTACTTTGTGAGGTGCAGACCCATGGCGGATGGAGCACTACCTGTGTGACAGTGCAGACCCGCGGTACTCGTCTGGAGAGTACCTTTGCAGGCTACTAGGGGGTGTGCACTACTGTGTTTGGGTGGCATACCCCAGCGGGAATCACTATTGTGTTTGGGTGGCTGACCCGAGATACTCGACAGGAGGAGTACCTCAGCAGTCTTAGGTTAGTGAGCAGTACCTCGGAGTCGTGACAGGACCACTGTACACTCCAGAGACGGGGCTCTTCAGCAGTTACGGTTTCGATAATGAAAATCCTGGTTTGAGCTGAGACTTTTGACCTTGTGTTTACCTCTTGATTGAGATGGGTGACTTGATTACTTAGGTATATGTATGGGCATATACCTGGGTAGTTTTTATCTGTTGATTTCATAATATTTGTGTTTCCTCATGATTGAGATGGGTTACTTGATAACTTAGGTATATGTATGGGCATATACCTAAGTGGAGGTTATCTATTTAGATCTTCTTTGTGGTTATCCTTATTGGTTTTAGTGAGACCTTGAGGGTCTCGGGGTCCCTACTAAGTATCGTTATACTCACCCCTACACGGGCTATGCCCGCACCTTGTTGTGTTGGTTGCAGATGACGGGCAGTGCTGTCGGAGGCCGAGTGTTCGAGGACTGGACGGTACCCGGAGGTGGACTACACGACGAGTCAGTACCTGGAGGTGGACTACATGACGAGTCAGTATCCGGAGGTGGAATTCACGGCGAGATGACACTCAGAGGAGGTTGACGGGTGAGAGCGTTGTGAAGGCTATCTGTACCTACCCTTTAGGTAGGATCCGTGGTGGACGATCCAGGAGCTGCGCCATCTGTACCTACCCTTCAGGTAGGATCCGAGGAGGATGACCCAGGAGCCGCTTCTGTTCTTCCAACTATTGTCTTTTTCTGTTGTACTTTGTTCAGTTGTAGTTTTACTTTCATTTAGGTTTGTATTCTGGCCCATTTACCTTTCATCACTTCTCTTTGTACTTAGTGTTTTACTTCCTCTTGTAATCTGTGGTGTTTTTTTTACTTCTATAAAGGCAATGCCTTCCCAGTTATCGGGATTTACGCCTTTGGTTCTAGTCTCCAGCCCCTGGCCTATGGAAGGCGGGCTTGGGGTAGTCACGGCACGGGCCCCGAGGACGGGTCGTGAAAAATTGGTATCAGAGGAGTCGGTTCTACCGCAGAACTTATAACTTTGATATTTTCTTTCTGTGAAGCAATTGGGTTAAGAGTACCGAGTGTGGTTTTCAGTTCAGGGAGTCCAGTGTTGGTGCGGGCGGCCGATGTATCCATACACCAGGACCCTGACAACTGATTTCCAACTTTGTGCACGAAAACACTGATTGCGTGTGTGTTTCCAGAAGTTTTTAAATGTCAGCTCAAACCAGGTTAGCTCACCAGGTATAATTGTTTGACTGTGTCATGTTGTTTCTTTAGGATTCCTTTTTACGGACGACCAGCTGGAGCCCACAGGGATGTGTGTACTGACATCCTGCCGAGCGACAAGGCTTTGGTACAGGGCCCTCTTGCAGTTGAGGAACCAGCGGTACTACCATACGTTGGGCCACCGATGCCACCAGCCCCAGCAGTAGGTGATGCACGCCACTTGAGTGTGCTGCACGAGTTCCAGTGCCAAAGGCCACCCAGGTTCCGGGGAGAGACGGACCCGCAGGCAGTTGAGGATTGGCTGGAGGCTGTGGTGAGAGTCTTCAGGCTAGTGGAGACGCCTGCAGATTTCATGGTGATCTTTTTTTCTAGCCTTCTTCAGGCAGCAATAGGCAGGTGGTGGAGCCACTTGTTCCAGTTTTGCGAAGGGATAACCTTCACATGGGAAGACTTTGAGACCTTCTTCAGGGTGGAATTTGTGCCAGTAGCTCTACACTCCGAGCGTGTTCAGGAGCTGCTGCCTTTGCCGTGTGTTTTTCGATCAGTAGTCGAGTCATCTGTGGGCAGTAGACAGATGATGCAGAGGTCCAGGAGGACCAGACCATCATTTGGGTGATATCGGGTTTTAAGATTGGTGGTGCGGGGCACCCGGGGTGGGGACAGAGCTAGGCGTTCCAGAAACAGACAGTGTTACTCATGCGGCAGGAAGGGTCACCTGGCACGTGACTGTCCGACCCCCCGCACAGTCGATCTGCAGGCGTTGGAGGAGCCACCGAGGCAGAAGCATCGACAAGTGCTTGAGCAACAGCCGAGCAGTGGACAAGGTAGTAGAGCTCTGGGATCAGGTGGATAGGATCGGAACTAGTGGATACGCCCCTTGTACTTCTAGGTCCATGTTGCTATTGTTTTCGTGTCTTTGTACTATGAGCTGCAATAATAAAAAGACACTTATCTTTATGATGTTTTCTTTCCTATCCTTTTGTTTGGTTGATACTGAGTGGTCCCGGTTAAAACTGTTGACTTGACCCTCACTTTAGATATTTCTACTAGAGGAGACCCAGTGACCTCACACTGGTGCCGACAGTGTGACTCGACCCTTGGAGGCGAGAGTGACAGTTGGATCTCTTGGTAGTTACGTCAAGGCCTTACGACGTCATCCATGGAATGAATGCATCTTTCATGTCAGGATTGACTGTATTAGGCAATGGGTGTGCTTCGTCCAGAGGATGAAACCGAGTTTCTCTTTTCGGAAAAGGAGAAATTTTAGAAGCTCTTTCAGATCGTAGGAAAAGAAGGTGAAGATCATCCAGGGGCGGATGAAGACAGCACAGTGCAGTAAGAAACAGGAAACCGGCACCAGTCTTAGAGACTCGGGCATGTTAAATGTTTCATGAAGAGGAAGTTTTAAGGAGAGATGAGTCTGCAAAGTAGTGGACGTGAGGGCAGAGCTAGGAGATCAGCATGAGTTGGTGTACATTTTAACATGCTACAACCACCTGCCTTAGTTGTCCCCGCCAGGCTCAGGGAGCTGGAGGGCGAGGAAAGAGAGTAGCTGCTTGCAGTCAGGGAGAGTGACCCAATGTCTCTAAGAATGATTCAAGGGATGGTCTGTGTCCACTACTAGCTGCTGTAGTAACAGACCTCGATATTAATCATTCCTTGGTTTCACAAATCGTGTCCCAGACCTAGAGTTTCCGGTAAGCCGTGGACTTGACCCTCACGTCTTGAGATACCTTGGGAGGAGACTCAATAATCACACATACGCTGACAGTGTGGTCAGACCCTCGAGGCGAGAGTTTTGGTTGGAATATCTTGGTGGCAGCGTCGAGGCCTTACGACGTTGGTTTGAGTATGGACTAGGCAATCACACTTTATACCCAAATTGAAGGTATTAGGAAAAAAGGTTGTAGTTTAACTACGACGTCGGAATGGGTTTTCCTTTGTCGGTGAAAAGGAAACCCTAGGCAGCACAGGATAAACTCATGCACAGAAGGGTGCGACCGATCACTCTTGAGTCGGTCAACCTTACCCTCGTGGCAGCAGTCGTTTTGAGTTTCAGTTCTAACAGGTATTGGAGACCTCTGGAGTTCGAGGATGACGATCACGTCCTTATACGGGACTCACCTCGGCGAGGTTTATGGAGATTTGGCCAAGGAGACAAGTTATCTCTGAGGTTCAACGGACCTTTCTATGTCCTCAACTGGGTAGTCGAGGTGGTTTATGGCTTGATCCATCCACCTCAGTTTCCCCAGGTGCATGATGATTTCCAAGTATCTCAACTGAGGAGATACGTTCTCGACCTTTCGTATATCATCGACCATGAGGAGTTGGACGATGGCGATGGGGTGACTTCCACGGAGGTTCCAGTGGGGATCGAGGATTGATAGGAGCGGATCCAACGATAACGGTCTATTCCTCAGGTTCTCTTTCACTGGAAGTACGGGAACCTCCAGGTGAGCACATGAGAGATGGAGGCTCAGATGCGTGCTTAGTACCGCTTTTGTATCCCTAGTTTGTGTTCAAGCTTTACGAGGACGTAAATCCCTGAGGTGGAGGTAATGTAAAGACCCATAAAATTCAAGGGAAATTTTTTCTAAATTTTCTTTGGGATTTTACTAGAATGCAGTTTCTGACAGCGCATGATTTCGAGGCCCGGTGTGCCTGGAATCAATTTCTGAAGTTTAGCTTGGGTACGTTCAGTGAACGAATGAGCGGGTTTTCCTAACTTTTGAACCGATGCTCAAGATTGATATCTGAGGGCACTGATGAAACCGCAGCACTGGTAATTTCTTTGGAGCACCTTTTCCAAAGGTGTGTTTACTCGGGAGGAGTGGTTAAAAATGTGAGGAATAAAAATAATTGTTTTACAATTTTATTTTATTTCTTTACTAAGAGGTTTAAGTGTTAAGTGAAATAAAGTTGTTTCACAACTTTATTTCTCTCTTCTAAGTGGTTTAACATCCATGTGAGGGAGTTGGGGGTGGGACCCACTAAATCCTAACTTCTCTTGTTAGGATATTTGTGATGTGGGGCCCACACGAGCCTCACCCCTTCAAATTCTTAAAACTCCCTCTTAAGTGTGTAACCCTTAAAAACTCGCCATTTAGTAGGGTGACTTTGCCTCTCCCCACTTTAATTCAAAGCCAATGCATTAACTTAATTAAGTGAGTTATGTGTTTTGAATTTTGAGTTTTTGAAAATGTTTGCATAAGTAAATAAAATAAGGCAAAGCATTATTTTATTTCAGTTTGGTTTTTGCTGTGGGGAATTGTGAGAGTTGGAGTTTTATACATTGAAGAACTTCATCTTCCACGTTGAAGAACGTGAAGAGCGGTTCTTCTCCGACGAAGAACATCGACCCTTCGACTTAGAAGACTCGACGACCCGGATTCTACCGTCTTCATCTTCCTCCATGACAAGGGAGAAGTCGCTGATCACGGTGATCATCACCAACGACAACGTACCTTCCTTATTAATCATAGCAACAAGTGAGGAGACATCGTTTCCTCCTCGGAAGCACCCCAACATCCACGGAATCTACGTCCGACCCCGCGACACCGTTCTCCGCGACACCCGACGTGGGATGTCAAATATCCAAGTAGGGGAATTTTTTTTATTTGGTGTTCTCTTATCTTTTGAGAAAAGAACGACGAGCACGGACCAACCAATTCCAGGTTGATCCGCGGATCATTCGTTCATGCGGATTGATATTGAGGATTATTGTTTTTTCCCATGAATTATTTCGTTGTTGTACGTCGACTTCTATTAGATGGCCGCTTGCTATCATTATGATGGGAGGAGGTCGGACCGCACGAACACGGCCGACCCTCCTCCCCCTTGTTGTTTGAATTTTTTGCAGCACGTGAAAGGCGGCGCGGTGCCGTTGCACCGCGCGGAAATTATGAGGAAGGGCTAAGAAGCGCGGCGCCGTGGGGCCGCGCCGATGAAGTTGAACAAGCCACGGCGCCGTCGTGCCGCGCCGTAAAACGACAAATGAAGCCGCACGGGCGTTGTGGGATCCTCGCCGTGAAGGATGGGTCCTGGGAGGGCCATTGGTGAAGACGACATGAATTTCCAACCACCGGAACCCGACCAGTGGTCCGCGGAATAGCCCGCCAACGCGCCACGTCGGCACGGCGGCACCGGCGGCGGGCGGCGGCGGCGCCCGGCGCGCCGCCGGAAGAAGCCACCGTTGCTGAAGCCACGGTGGCGGAGCGTGGTCCCGCGACAGTGCGGTACTGGAGGGGGCGGCGGGACGCAGCCGACTGCCGCGTCCGCTGGCACGGGTGACCCCACGCGGGGCCGCGGTTCTTCACACGGGGGCAGCGCCCCGCTCCGCTCGGCCGTAACCGGCCGAGCCGACCCACCGGCTGGGCCGGGTCGCGCCTAGGCCGGGCCGGGTCTCGCCATCCGGGTCGGGTCGACCTGGTTTGGGCCGGCCCGGGTGGGGGTTGGGCCGGGTCAGTCCGGGCCCAGACCCCCTGTTTTCGGATCACTTTTGGTCAAATGCCCATATCTTGGGCTACGGACCTCCGATCGATGAACCTTCAGTTGTGATGCGACCCTTGGATCGAGATGGTCGTTTCGGTATATCGCACTCAAGGTTTCGGAATGCTTTGGGTTCGGCCAGGTTGGTTCGTACACGAAACCAACCGGGCCCTCGGAGCGGAAACTCTCGTAACTTGAGCTTCGGACGTCCTATTGATATGCCGTCGACTTTGTTGGATTCCTATAGATGAGAAGAACTTTTGGATTACTCCACTCAAGGTTTGGATGCCATCATAGTGTGGTCGGGTTGGTTCGCTCACGAAACCAACCGGGCCCCAAGAACTGAAAAGCCAATAACTCACAGATCGGGCGTCTGATTGATGTGTCGTCTGTCTCGTTGAATTCCTCTTGATTAGACAGAACTTTTGGAATACTTCGCCTGAGTTTTGGATGCATTTGGATAGTGGCCGGGTTGGATTTTACCCTAAATCCAACCGGGCCCCTGGAATGGAAAAGCTGATATCTTTCAGACCGGACGTCTGTTTGATGAACCGTCAGCGGCGTTGGTGATCTCGTTGAGAAACGGTCCCTATGAGAGTTCGGGGTACAGTTGAGATACGGCCGGGTTGGTTTGCTCACGAAACCAACCGGGACCTTGGGACGAAAAGGCTAATAACTCACAGTCTGGGCGTCCGATTGACGTGCCGTCTGTTGCGTCGAGACCCCTATGACGAGGCGGTCCTTTGAGATACTTCTTCGTGGGACTTGTGATACTTGGAGTATCGACCTATAGATCGTGGAGCGGACCCTCCTGGAGATTAGCGTACGGAGTGCGGAGACCGTGTAGCAGGCTGAGACCTGACGACTACTTGACCGACTCGACTTGGAGTGAGTCGACTAGCCCAGTGGACGGAGCTCTAATTTGTGAGGTGCAGACCCATGGCAGACGGAGCACTATCTGTGTGACAGTGCAGACCCATGGTACTCATCCGGAGAGTACCTCTGCAGGCTACTAGGGGGTGTGAACTACTGTGTCTGGGTGGCATACCCCGGTGGGAAGCACTATTGTGTTTGGGTGGTTGACCCGCGGTACTCGACAGGACGAGTACCTCAGCAGTCTTAGGTGAGTGAGTACTACCTCGGAGTCGTGATAGGACCATTGTACACTCCAGAGACGGGGCTCTTCAGCAGTTACGGTTTCGATAATGAAAATTCGGGTTTGAGCTGAGACTTTTGACCTTGTGTTTACCTCTTGATTGAAATGGGTCACTTGATAACTTAGGTATATGTATGGGTATATACCTGGGTAGTGGTTATCCGTTGATTTCATAATATTTGTGTTTCCTCATGATTGATATGGGTTACTTGATAACTTAGGTATATGTATGGGTATATACCTAAGTAGAGTTTATCTGTTGAGATCTTCTTTGTGGTTATCCTTATTGGTTTTAGTGAGACCTTGAGGGTCTCTGGGTCCCTACTGAGTATCGTTATACTCACCCCTGCACGGGCTATGCCCGCACCTCGTTGTGTTGGTTGCAGATGACGGGCAGTGTTGTAGGAGGCCGAGTGTTCGAGGACTGGACGGTACCCGGAGGTGGACTATACGACGAGTCAGTACCTGGAGGTGGACTACACGATGATTCAGTATCCGGAGGTGGACTTCACGGCGAGATGACACTCGGAGGAGGTTGACGGGCAAGAGTGTTGTGGAGGCTATCTGTACTTACCCTTCAGGTAGGATCCGTGGTGGGCAATCCAGGAGTTGTGCCATCTGTACCTACCCTTTAGGTAGGATCCGAGGAGGACGACCCAGGAGCCGCTTCTGTTCTTCCAGCTATTGTCTTTTTCTGTTGTACTTTGTTCAGTTGTAGTTGTACTTTCATTTGGGTTTGTATTCTGGCCGATTTACCTTTCAGCACTTCTCTTTGTACTTAGTGTTTTACTTCCGCTTATACTCTGTGTTGTTTTTTTTAATTCTATAAAGGAAATTCCTTCCCAGCTATCGGGATTTATTCCTTTGGTGCTAGTCGCCAGCCCCTGGCCTATGGAAGGCGGGCTTGGGGTAGTCACGGCACAGGCCCCGAGGACGGGTCGTGACATATTTATTTATATTTATCATCCATCTTATACATATAATATTTAATACCATTGTTCCTAATTTAGGAAAATAAAATAAGGAAAGGGTGAGCTCAGATGCTTAGTATGGATAAAAAGGGAGATATCGATGATAAATTAAGCACAATATGATTATAAGGGTATAATAACATTATCATAATGTTTTAAACCCACAAACTACATATAAAATATCATAACTTTAATTCATTCCATAAATATTTTAAGTTCATAAGTTATAAATCATAATGGAATCAAAGAACATGAACCATGAAAGTTTAACATAGGAATAAGACGTTGATTTGTGGCCTACACATAAGCATAAAAAATCATATCATTTGAATTCAAGGATCATTTCCAAATATATCATAGTGTAATGGGTTAAATCCCCAAATCATTATAGTAGTCAAGGTTTAATCCTAGTACTACCATAGTGTACATAGTCCTTTATTGAACTATATGCACTCCCTATTCTAGTCTTATTTATTTTATGGGATATCAATATTTACCCAATAAATTAGAGGGAGATACAGGTAGCACCTATCACATAATTAAAATCATATATGTGTGTTCTAGAAGATCATAAAGTATTATTCATATCAAAACCCATTAAAATAAATTGGTTTCATAAACATTTAATCATAATATAACCCATAGAAAAGAAATGGATTTTATAAACATTTCATCATGTCATCATGTCATAACCCATAGAAAAAAATGAGTTTCATAAACATTATATAATCATATTTATAATGTATATATATATATATATATATTAAGTATGGTATCATTGGATCATATACCTAGTAAATAATAATTTAAATCAAGGGTTGCACTCTTTTATGAATAGAAATTCCATTAAAATATTATTAAAACATTATTGAAGAAAATTACCTTTCTATTTTTAAATCACTTATTAAAAAAATTGTTAATGAATAAAGGGAAAAAATTATTTAAAATGTCCTTGTAAAATTTTAAGATAAGATTCAAAGAAATTCTAGTTATTATGAAATAAAAATCCATTCATTTCATATAAGTTAAAAAACATTACTTCTATACTTTTTGTCAGAAAAGTAACATAGTACCTCATTTAGAAAATGACAAGAAGATTAATTTCAAACACATTTTAAAAATTAAAAAATGGGTAAAGATAACTTTGAAAAATTATATGATATTATTGAAAACCATATTTAAAACATTTTTAGAAAACATGAATATAGAAGATAAAGGTTTTTCAACCGAAGAGTGAAATGAATTCGATTTTCCATAAAAATGTATTTTCAGTCTCCTGGGTAGATATGTTAAGGAAAATGAAATAAAAACAATTATTTAATAAAAATAAACACATTTTAATAAAATTAATTACTTTTTTTGAGTGGTATATCATAATATTTCATCATCATAGGAATAGTCATAATCAATCCCAATAATTAATGAGCTTGTGACATAAAACCATTACATCGAGCTTGAATTTATTCAAAATTATTATAACCTCTTGTATAATAAATTTTAATTTATTATAATTATATAATTGAGTCATTTTCATACTTATGATATCATATATTATCCATTTATAACATTTCAACACTCTTTTTATCATTAATTCCTTATTAAAATCATCTTTTTTGTGTGTTATCTATTTCATTTATCATGAGTATTTCAGTTCAGTAGTTTTGGTCCTTGTACATTTAATTTGGTTCAAAAATACCCAAAATAAAAATAATTATACAAGTATAACTTATATTAATTATATACATATTTATATCCATCCATAAAAGTTAGAGATATAAAATTGTATTACACCTTTCATCGAGATGGTAGGTTGTACGTACGCGTGAACATTGTTTTAATTTTTTGATGGATGAAATGAAAGAAAAATATATATATATTAAAATTTATAGTATAATTATTATATCATTTATATCTTATATATTAATCAAATTCTTCCACATCAACATCCAAGTAATATATAATTGAAAAATGAATCACATCGCTCCAAGAAGGTGGTAGTCCACATGTATGCATGAACAATGTTATTGTTTCTCAAAGGATTAGATAGTAAGTATGTATATGTGATAATATAATTCCATAACTATAATTATTTCATAAATATCATATGTATACATTAAACCTATCATAATACTCATCCATAAAATATTGTGATGAAAAATGAATTTTATAACTATGTGGACATGGTAAGTCGTACGTACGTACAATAGATACTTTCACTTCTATTTTGATGGGAAAGAGTGTGTATAATAGTATTTTTATAATAATAATAAAATTTTAGAACTAAATTAATTGATTTATTATAAATATCATATATTTTGAAGAGTTAAATAATAGTATAAAAATAAATTGATCGATTAGAGAGATTATATCTTTTTTCAAAGGACTCTGTTAGATCTCCTCTAAAGGGTCAAGGATATTATTTTGGAAATACCATAACCTATATAATGTGTCTAGATAATTTGAAAATATAAATTGGAATATTTATTCATGATAAAAGGCTCAAAGTGGTGTTAATAAGTGAGGGAGTAGGTGCCATTTTATAAATGAGGTGAGGGGCACTTTTTGAATTTCTCAAAAGATTAAATTATAAAAAATTAATTATCAATAAAAATGCCTCCAAATGTATAGGGATTCAAATATAATGTATTATAGGGTTATAATACAATAAAAATATAATTAATACAAGTTTTAGTATCATTTTAAACCTTATCATTTTGATTTACCCTTATTTAACCGATTTTAGTTTTAACTACGAAAACAATATTTTTATAAGGTGGAAATTGGACCATAAATATCCATGTTATAAAATTTTGGACAATATAATATCCTAATTTTATTATTTAAAGATTTTATTAATTTTATATAATTTAATAAAATATCATTATAGCCTATTTTAACACTATTCATTTAATTTTACATAAAATACATAAAGAAAAAGTTAGAATTGGAATATAACCTTCTAAAACAACACTAATATGTAATATTGACATATATAATTTTTCAAACACAATATATTACAAAAAATATATCAGTTTTAATATTTTAAAAAATATTTAATATATTTTTCCATTTATTGAATAAATAATTTTTTAACATTTTGTAAGAATTTTAGATACACATATAATACCAAAAAAAATAAAAATAAATTAAAATCTTGAATATAATTTCATTATTAATAAAATTATTATTTTATTTTTTTCTCACAACTGTTTTTTTACTTATGTGATCACAAAAGTATATTTAAAACTATGAGAGTGACATCTTGCAACTTTCATTGATTCAAAAATATATAAGTAATTTCCAAATACAAGTTCCCACTAAACAACCCATTTTCAATATTAATATGTTTAAGGTCTAATTAAATTAATATAGTAATAATTAGGATGAATAATTGTGGCCGTATCACTTATTTTGAATCGATATTAATCCAATTTACCCTTTACCGAGGTGATAAATGTTTTCACATTTACTATTTACATTGACCAAAAATAAAATGGGTCTAATTACCAAATCTTAACCTTTTAATTCTAAATATATAATTAATTTTAACTTATTAAATACCTATAAATGATATAAATAACTTTTAATGTATGTGCATAAAAAGAAACAAATATATATTCTTATAAAAAAATATATTTTTAAGCATAGAACTGAATTTATTTTTATCCTATGCCAAGAAAAATATTTGTTGAATGTTGAAAACAATTGATCATGTAAATAAAATATAAATTTAATTCAATCCATTCACCAATAGTTATTAAATTAAAGTATTAATAAAAACTTATTGCTTATAAAAAATAGTTTTTAAAAAAATGATTTTTTACGTATAAAAATATTTTTATAAAAAATTCAAACCCAAAATTGATTCTAATAAAATTAATTAAATTATTTAAAATATAATAAATATAATTTTAATTTTAAATGGTTTTTAAACAAAATGTAACTTTGTACATGCTTGAAACAAAAATAATTTTTTCAATAAAAAATATGTACTTTTCACTATAAACTGGAAAATAAATCTCTTCAGGAATATCCTAGAAATTCACCCTAACAAAAATTTGGTAAGATTATTTAAATAAATATATTAATTTTTACTAAATAAAATTTTTTAATGTTTCAAAAATTAAATATAATATTTGATCACAAAACCTAATAAAAATATTTTGAAGGAAATCTATTTTTTAATATTAATATAATTTTTCTGAAAATTGAATGCTTCTTTTATAAGAATTAATCAATATGTTTATATTGAGTATGATATTTTTTATATATTTCATAAATTAGTTAATATTATTCATACCTACTAATTTAATAGCTAGGTTATAATGGTCACATAATAATATTTTAATAATATAACTTGGTTTGTTTAAACTCAGTATTGTGTGTAATGAATTTTATCAAAGAAATAAAATTATTTAAAGAGAAATATTTTCTAAAGTCTGAGGGTGTTACATACCTTCTTAACTTCAAATATTTTGGAAATGATAATGTTACCTATGCATATGTGTGGACTCACTACCATATATC
This sequence comes from Viscum album, assembly GCA_963277665.1. Taxonomy (NCBI): domain Eukaryota; kingdom Viridiplantae; phylum Streptophyta; class Magnoliopsida; order Santalales; family Viscaceae; genus Viscum; species Viscum album. Next base: position 694,156,797 of record OY728157.1, read on the forward strand.
GGCGCATATGAAGTGCCTTCTTTTATCAGGGCTAAACAGAAAGCACTAATAAAAGGGCTACCTTTATCATCGCTAGCTAAAAAAACTTATAAAGGTAACATTTATCCATGCTAAAAAAGTGATGATAAAGGTTTACTCATTATCATCTCTTTTTTTAGCGTTTCTAAAGTTTGATCTTTATGAGTGCAATTTTTTTCACTGATAAAACCTTTTAATAAAAAAATATTATTAATATATATATAATTATCATATTTATATTCAAAAAATAATTTTTATTTATATACATTAATTAAAAAATGAATGTTTATAATTAATATATATATATATGATATATTGCTATATTTATTTATATTTCAAATATATATATAATGTTTTATGAAAATGTATTTATAAAATTATAAATAAAATATATATATTTAAATAATTATAAAATTATAATAAATATATTTAAATAATAAATATTTTTATTATATTTATAATTACATATATTTATATATTAATAGGTATTTATATAATTATATAATTATATATAATTATATAATTATATATAATTATATACATATATAAAATTATATAATTTTTACCTCACACTTTTTTGAAGTTGGGGGCTTACGTGAGTGGTAAAGACTCCACGTAAGGCATGACGCAAACAGGTAGTGATGTAGGCATGATGCATGCATGCGGTGATGCAAGCATGACATAGGTATATGGTGATGCATTCATGATATAGGCATGACACTGCACTGGGCCTTCGGGCAAGTGTGTGAGCCTTTAGTCCATATAATGGGTTTCATGGCCATTGGGCTTTCGTGTCATGTATTGAATCAATAAGGATTGATTAGTGGACTATCCCTTGGGGGCTATGGTCTTCCTTTCCAACCTGTGTGTGTGATGTGAGTGTGTTTAATGTAATTTTACCACCAATCACCTAATATATATAATTATTTAAATATATTTATATTTATACAAAAATATTGATAAATATATTTATTTATAAGTAGAATTATAAATATAAATATATATATATATGTTTAAATAATTATAAAATTATAATAAATAAATTTAAATAATATATATTTATTAAATTTATAATTATATATACTTATATATTAATATTTATATAATAGTATATAATTATATAATTAAATTTATTATTAAATACAATTATTTTTAAATATATTTATTTATAAAGATAAATATAAATAATTATTTTATTTATTTATATATTTTTTAATAAGATTTATATTCCAATAAGTATATATATATATATAAAGTAATATATGAATTTGAATTTTATATATTTTAATAAAAATGAATATTATTTTCATAATTTTATATATAAAAATTTATCAAATTTATATTAGTCAGAATGTTTAGTAGTTTATTTAAATACATTTGTTACAAAATGTGTATATAATTAGAATAAATATAATATATTAATATTTTATTTAAACAATTTTATAATATATAATTGAATATATTTATTTAGATATATATTTATATTGATATTAAATAATTTAAAATATATATACCTGTATAAATGTGGGTATGTATGTGTATATGTGTATATACATGTGTGTATATATATGTGTATGTGTAGATGTGTCTGTGTACAGACGTATGTTTGTAATTCAACTAAATGTTACGAATTCACTTTTCAATATTTTTGTAATTTATTTAATTTTATTTATTCATTTATTATTATATATTTATTTTTAATGTTAATAATAAAATTAATTATTTTTAATATTTATTTATTCATATATTTATTTATTATACATGTAATGTTTTCAATATGCTTATAATTTATACGAATAGTATTTATTCATTTTTATTTATTAAGTTTTGACATTTAAAATAAGTTTTATATTTATTTAATTAATATATTTAAATTATTTAATAAATAATATTTTAATTTAAATATTTAATTATACAATTATAAATATATATAATTTAAAAACAAGTATTTATAAAATTATAAATATATATATATATATAAGATATTATAAAATTATAATAAATTTATTTAAATAATAAATATATTTCATATATTTATAATTATTTATTAATGAATATAAATATTTTTATAATTATATATAAATAATTTTTAAATATATGTATTTATAATTATAAATATAAATAAATAAATTAATTAATTATAAAATTATAATAATTATATTTAAATAATAAATATATTTTTATATTTAGAATTATATATTTACAATTATATATAATTACCTTTTAAATATATTTATTTATATGTGGGATTCATGTGAGTGTTTCTCTCTCAATAGCATGATGCCGATTAGGGTTCTCACGCAATGGCCAACTCAGTTGATTCTTCTTTGGTTGATGTTTTCCTCTTAAAAGGACGCTTCTATAGTCATAAACAAATAATTTTCCAGGAGAATAATTGTAAAGACCCGGCCTTAAACATTACATAATCTGGAATTAAGTTAATGATTCAAATCTATGTAGGGTTCTCACTCCCCCCTTAAAAGTGTTAGAAATAAAAATTTAATTTGGAGGAGTTAATAATTCACATTGAGGATCTTTTCGGGTTTAGATATTTAGAGAATTAGGTCAGAACATATACATAACAATTTGATTATTACAAGTATACACTTACACTCAGTATCCATTTTTTCATAAAATAAAAACTCTTAAAAAAGAAACATGTCTATTTCCATGTTTTAATCATCATTAATTATCCTTGATCCCAACCTTAACCCTATTCCACTTTAACTCCTGTGAAAAAACATTTCAAAAACATGGGATGAGCATTAAAATCTCAGTAAGAGATACACAATGAAAGAAAACTTTTACTTTTTTAAAACAACAAGTGAACCGTGAAAACTTTATCATAAGTAGTAATTTTCACCTTTATGAAGTAGTAAATACTCTTCAGTGAATAAAAGCTCATTTCTTACAATTTTGTAACCAAAAGATTATTATAAAACCCATAGATAGGACACATACGACATAAAGGTTACATGGGACATAAATATACTTAAATGGAATAACCATACGGTCAACTTCCCCACATATCACTAAATTGAATAGTCATATGGTCAACTTCCATACCCAATGAATTGGAGGTTATAACCTAACCACTCGTCCTTGGTTTATCAGGGAACCACCCATCATTTGGTTTATCACGTAACCACAGGTCAAATGTCCACGTACCATTATATAATCATAACACATAAAACAACCATAAGGGAAAAAATTACATTTCTACACTGTAACCACAAGAGATCATTTTAATATATAGAAATATTCAACCAATTCCAAAACCATTTCAAACATTTAAAAAAGATGATTTTATATCAAAGTGTCTCAATCCACTTTGAAAATTTTAAAATAAATTATCATTTCAAAACATTCATGTGCATATAAATAATTTCTTAAAACCCATTTTGAAAACATGGACATGAAATAGAAGGTTTAAAATGAATAGATCTTTAAAACATTTAAAATGGTGTTTTTGATAAAGAGTCCCTTGGAACTTGAGAAACACTTGAAATAAAATCATTAATGAATAAAGTTAAAAATAAATTTAAATATCATGAGAATATAATAATTCATGATATAAAGAGTCAAAATGGTTGTATATACACATTATAGGATAATAGTTGTGCATAACAATAATATATTCCTCAATGAAAGGAGATTGAGACGAAGTCCCTTACCTCATGCCCAACTTGAATCATTTGTTATTTAATTTCATGAATAATAAACATAAGTTAATTTATACTTTATTAAGAAATTTTTTAAATTTTTTTATTCATTTTATGTCAGTTATTACCTTTCTATAATAATTAGCTAATTATTTTAGTTCATATGGGGTATTTGGTTGATGTTCAGAACTTAAGTAAAAAATGAACTTGTTATAATTAGAAATTGTCCATGTGGTCAGAATTCCATTATCTCCAGAATGATATTCATAATTTATATATCATATATATCACATATATCCAGTATATATGTATTTATAATAGTTCATATCATTTGTATATATGAAAATGAAATGCACCATTCATGGAGACGGTAAGTCGTACGTACGTATGAATGCTAATTCCATTTCATTTTTTTCATTTTTAAAAGGAATGAAAACCAAATGATACATAGGTATATTATTATTCCGGTATAATATAATATTTTATATATGTTATGTAAGTTCATTAACACCATCCTTTATACATTTCATGTATTGTTTGAACGAGTTATATCACCTTGAGGGCGCGGTACTCCGCACTTCCTCAAATCAAATTATCGTATTTATACAACATGAAAAGTATAAAGGTATTTTCTGAATGGGAATTACAGAAAAATATAGATAAAATAAATATCATAAATATCACATATAATTACATTTCTATCATATTGGCCACCATAAGAGGTTTTAAGAGAATATTGAACAATCATTATTCCATGAGGCAGTAGTTCACCGTCCATAGAAATAGTATGTTCATTACCCATTTCATGTAGGTGTGTGTGAGTGTAGTTATAATCCTTCTCATAATAACAAACAACTATATTGAGGATACTTTTTTTGATATATAAATAATGAATAAGAAGATCATATGGAGTGAAGAAGTAAAATAAATGATAACTTGACAGAAGATGTTACCTTTAAATCTGGTAACTTTTATTGATTTAATCCAAAGGGCTCTATTGAATTTCTTTCTACATATGGAAAGGTTTCTAGGATGAATATAGGGATTTTGTGAGCTTATTTAGGAATATTTTGGATGATACGAGGGGCTTTAGAGTTGTGATTAAGGGTTTGAGTTTATGTCTTTTTATAAGGGGTGAGGGGCTCTTTAGGAAAGTTTGAAGATATTATTTTATTATAAACTAAATTTAGGTTTCAAAATATCTCCAACTCATTTAATTCGAATATAAGTTTATTATTGGTTGAAATCCTTTCATATATAGCTTTTAGACAAGTTTAGGGCATAAAATTAAACTTATCTTAGCTTTAACCTTTAGTTAAATAATTTGAATCTTACCATGTCTTGTAGTGTATTAACTATATATGGTTAATCCAGTTACCATAAAATGCCAATCAAACCACAAGTAGTTCATTAATGAAATTTTAAGCCTTATATAAGTCATTTTTTCTAAATATTAGATTTTTAGGATTATTATATCATTTAATAAAATAGTATTCATTTTAAAAACACATTTATGTCAATTTATAAACTATTCATATAAAGACTTTTAAAAAAATATCACAACTTGATTATTTCTAAAAACCTAAATTAATTAAAATATACCTATTTATACTCATCCATAAAATTCTTTTATGACATAAAAAGTTTAAAAATAAATTTATTTCAATATTTATAATATTATTTATTTAAAACATTCATTAATGAGGAAATCATTACATCATAATTGTGCCACAAATAAATTTATTTATTCAATGTCTAAAATTTATTAATAAAATACCAGGATTTAGGAAATATTTTTAGGTATCTAATGAATATTTATAGTTGAAAATATCACTTATATAACCCATTATAAAAAAAATACTAAGATATATATGTTTATGTTCTATTTTCCGTAACTTAAAATTAACTTTTACAGAGTGTCATTTTCACTTACAAGTGGATCCATGGGTTCCCAAAATCAAACCAAAGATTCCCATGGTCCTAAATGTATCATCCAATAGTATTAGGACATGTGTAAGGATAATTTAATATTATTATAATATTATTTTTCCCATATTTTCAAAATCTACCCTTTAACAATGGTAAATAAAATATTTACTAAAGTTACGATTCATAATGTATAAAAATAAAAGTTACCTATTAATATAATTTTTAACTCCTTATTCAAAATATTAAATCCATTTTTAAAAATTCAAAACACGGAAGTTGCAGAAAATAATTTAGAATTAATTCTCATTTTCAAAATCAAAAATTAGGTTTTAAGAAATAATAACTTTCAAAAGATTGACATTTGTTTATGTCCAATTTCAAAGAGAAATTACTTCCAATGAAAAACATTGGATTAAATGTTAAAAATGTAATCCAATTATACTTTAAAACAAATTATAATTTTAATCTACCTATATAAATAAATTATATTAAAAGGCGGTGTTGAATTAAAATGTAGTATTTTTCACTATTCATCAAAAAATGAATTTTATCAAAAAAAACCAAAATTTTACCAAAAGTAAATTTTGATATACATATTCCAAAGAAAAAGTTTATTCAGTAAAATGGAGAAAATAAAAGTGACAAAAACTAGATTTAAAAATGGTTCACCATCAAAAGAGTGTAAATCGACCATTTAAAGAATATTAAAGTATTTCATAGTTAAAAACGGATTCATTCTTATTTTAAGACTCTAAAACTTATTGGATAAAAGTCAAAACATTTAACAAAAATGTGTAACCATATTTTAGTAATTTTTTTCATTCCCTCCAATACAATTTCTAGGTGTTAAAAACATTTTCAAATAATAATATTTTTATATTATTTTTTGGTATAACTCAACATTGGGTGCAACATTAGATTTCAAAGAAACCCGTTGTTGTGTGTTGTGTACTCTCTCTGAAACTGAATCCCCTTAAAAGTAAAATTAATATTTAATTCGCAAATATTAATAAATATGAAAATTTAATTTTCTTTATTTACCTAGGATGTTACATCATTCCCTTCTTTTGGTAATTGCATCCTGGCAATTTTAAGAATAGGCTCAGAAACTTCACTAAATGTCCCACATCAGAAAAAGAGTCAATAAATTTATCACTTTGAAAGAAATAAAGATAAGTAAAAATATCACCCAAGATAACCCATACAATGATTCCACGTAGAAAAACATGGATAGGGAAGAAACACTAAGTAATAGAAAACATGGTCTGGAGAAATTTGACAACAAGAAAACCTCAAACTTGTGATTGGTTAACGGTCTTTGATTTCCAAGTAGGAAAAGTAAACGGACTACGTTTTTTTGTTTTAAGTCCCCTTTAATAAATTTGGAGAATTTATTTATGAGATTGACTAGTGACATAAAGAAATATAATTAATTTTCATGTAGAGTTTCATCTTATAATAAGTTTCTACCCAAACACATCTTTTCTCCAACTGATGAGCATTGAAGATGAATTGGTCACACTTGAAGTGCAAGAATAAACTTCTAGAGAATCACATAATCTAAAAAAATATGAACTATATATTTCCCTTATCTTTATACATTAACAAAACCAAAATTGTTAGTAAAAGATTAGATAATCCACAAAAGGATAAAAAATACTACTCTTAATCTCCAAAATTTAACAAAGAGTACCTAAAGTTCAACAAAGACCATTTAATAAACAATTTCCCTTAAAATCATTCAATAAAATCCTAATTAAGATTTAAACCCAAAACATAGAATAATTTAATCACATATTCTTCCATAGTAAATCTTAACATTTATCTCCAAATAACATTAACTACTCGTAAAGTCCAATACTAAAGTGTAATTAACCAAATCACATATTCTCTATGATAGGATAATCATTTCTATAAATAACCCAAATCGAAATATGTACACCATAAAAACATAGATTCTTCAAAAATAAAATTTCAACTATTACTCCACAAATGAAATCCAATAGTATTCTATTTTCCTTAGTCATATAGTGTTCCCAAAATAGAAAACATCTTCCAAAATAACCTTTATCACTTAATCACCAAATAATTTTTCTATACAAAGGATATCTATTTAAATAAAAAATAAGTTCCCAAAATCAACTTATTCTTGATCCATAAATAATTTAACTAAAAAGAATTAGTCATACTAACTAGGGACTTCCTGTAGTCCAGTGGTAGGTGATAAATCCCAATCGTACTTTGGTTTTGGGTTCGATTCATATAGCTTTGTCCGACGCAATGGGTTGTCACATGGTCTGCATGTTTTCCTTATTCAAAAACTATATATAATTTTATAACATTCCATAAAATGAAATAAATTCCTAAAAAATAACCATAACATATTTTAACCACAAATTTTATCTCATACATTGTATTTTAATCCCAAAAAGTAATAACCTATAATTGCCTCAAATTCAAGGATCATATAAACCCAAATGGTTCTTTGTAATTATATCCACAAAAGAAAAGATAATTAATCCTTGAATAACATTTTGACATATCAAACTTCATTTTGACACATACTAGAAAAATTCTTCCAAAGTAATTATATCATTAATACATTTAAACAAATCATCATCCATAGATCCAACATAACTATTAAATTCCTAAAATATAGACATCTTAATCATTGAAAATTCTTCATGATCCTTTATCCATGTTTTTTCATCTTATTATTTTATAATCCTTTCCTACAAAAAAACTCAAACATAATTTCTTAAGATTTCAGTAATGTCCAAACATGAGTTTAGAAATAATCCATACCTTTCATAGGTAATTTTTAGTTTCCTCATCTTTAATTGGAATGGAATTAGGAATTGGTAAACATATATTTTTATTATCATGTTGATCCCACTACCAAACCTTCTTCGTAGGACACCTATTTGTATAATGACCAAGCACACCAAATTTAAAACATTCAATTAATCCTTTGGAAAAAACATCTTTCCCTTTCCTGGAGTCAACTGTACACTTCCTTTTTCTACAACATGTTCTTTCTTTATGACCATAATTACCACATATATAGCATCTTCCCATCCCTTTGAAGAATTTTCCTAGGTGTTTCTTTCAACATCCATAGCACATAGGTTTTTGAATATACTTACCTGTATTATTATTACCAGAACATCCATTGGGATTCGTTTCTTGCATATATGAATCCTCAGAAAAATCACAAAGTTTTGGGTGGTCAATCATGAATCCAGATAGTTGGTTGAGAATAACCACAAGAGTTATAATTATGGCTCCCAATTCATTCAGTTTCTTATTCATAAAATAGTCACTGTTTTCTTCCCATCCATTGTTACTTTGGTTCATTCTAGATCTATCCATTTACTAATACCAAAATGGTTAGTGTGATTATATCAGTAAAATCATCATATAATATCTTATAGTAAGGGTAAACACTAAGATATACTTATTCATGTTGTCTTAAACTCATTCAATTTAACTAAAATAACTATGACTCTTTCTAATATTCTAACCATTATGGTTCTATCACTTATGTTTAAATAACATTCTAACCTCTAAAGTTATCTAAAATGACCTCTGATACCAACGTTAAGGACCTGGCCTTAAACATAACATAATATTGAATTAAGTTAATAATTCACATTGAGAATCTTTTCAGGTTTAGAGCTTTAGATAATTAGTTCATAACATATACATAACAATTTGAATATTAAAAGTAGACACTTATACTCATTATCCATTTTTTCATAAAATAAGAACTTATGAAAGAAAAGAAACGTGTTTAGTTGCATGTTTTAATCATCATGACTTTTCTTTGATCCCATTATTGACCCTATTCCACTTTAATTCCTATGAAAAACATTTCAAAAACTTGGGATAAGCATAAAAATCTCAATAAGGGATACAAAAAGAAGGAAAACTATTATTCTTTCAAAACAACAATTAAACCATGAATATTTTATCATAAGAAATACATTTCACCTTTATGAAGTACTAAATACTCTTCACTGAATAAAAGATCATTGCATACCCTTTTGTAACCATAATATTACCATAAACCTCATTAAAATCCATCATAGGATATAAAAGTAACATGGTACATAAACATACTTAAATTGAATAACTATATGATCGACTTAAACACATACAACTAAATGGAATAGCCAAACATCCTACTTCCATACCCAATTCATTGGATGTTATAACATAACCACACGTCCTTGGTTTATCACGACACCACTCATCACTTGGTTTATCGCGTAACCACCTATAAAATTTCCAAGTACTATTATGTAATCATAACACATAAAACAAGAATAAAAAAATAACATTTCTACACTGTAACCACAAGAGATCATTTTAAGATACATAAATATTCAACCCATTCTAAAACCATTTGAAACATTTAATAAAGAGATTTTTGAATCAAGGTTTCCCATAATACATTGAAACATTTGAAATAAATTATCAATTAAAAACATTCATTTCCATATAAATTAATATTTAAATCCAATTTTGAAATCATCGACATGAATTATATATGGTTTTAAATGAATTGATTTTTAAAACATTTAAAACGATGTTTTAGATAAAGAGTCCCTTACCACTTGAGAAACACATGAAATAAAATCATTAAAGAATAAATATTAATAGAACTTTAAATATCATGAGCATATAATAATTCATGATATAAAGAGTCAAAAAAAATTTAAATCCATATTATAGGATAATATATGTGCGTAACAATAAGATATTCTTCATTGAAAGGATATTGAGACGAAGTCCCTTACCTTGTGTCCAACTTGACATGTTCGTTATTTAATTTCTTGAATAATAATATTATTTTAATTTCTATTTGATTAAGAAACTTTTTTATGTTTATTATTAGTTTTATTTCACTCATTACCTTTCTATAACAAATATTTAATTATTTTATTTCGTATCGAACATTTTGTTAATGTTCGGAACTTGAGTAAAAAATGAACTTTTTATAATTACTAATTGTCCATGTGGTCAAAATTACATTATATCCAGAATGCTATTCCTAATTTATATATCATATATATAACATATATCCATTATATATGTATTTAGAATAATACATATCATTTGGATATATGAAAATGAAATGCACCATTCATGGAGACGGTAAGCCGTATGTACGCATGAACGCTACTTCCATTTCATTTTTTAATGGAATAAAAACAAATGATACATAGGTATATTATTGTTACATTATATTATCACATTTTATATACGTTACATATGTTTATTAACACCATCCTTTATACATTTCATGTGTGTTATGAAAGAGTCATATCACTTTGAGGGGGCTGTAGTCTGAATTTTCTCAAATGAAATTATCATATTTATACAACATGAAAAGTATAATGGTATATTATAAATGATAATTAAAGAAAAATATATTTTAAATAAATATAATAAATATAAAATATAATTATATTGATATCATAATGGCCACCATAACAGGTGGTTGGAGAAGATTGAACAATCATCATTTCATGAGGCAGTAGTTCGTCATCCACAGAAAGAGTATGTTCTATACACATCAGATGGAGGTGTGTAAGTGTAGTTAGAAACCTTCTCATAAAAAAAACCTAGTATATTGAATATACTGGTGTTTTTATATAAAAAAATAATAATAATATCATAAGGAGTGAAGAAGTAAAATACAATAAAAGAACTTGAGGGAAGACTTTACCTTTAAATTGGCTAACTTCTTTTGATTTGAGCCAAAGGGCTCTCTTGAATTAACTTATCTATAAGAGAAAGATTATAGTTTAAATATATGGATGTTTGGAGCTTATTTGGTCCTAGTTTGGATAATACTAGGGGCTTGATAGGGGTGATTAAGGGTTAGAGGGTATGGCTTTTTATAAGGGGGGGGAAGGGATCTTTAGGAAGGTTTAAAAATATTATTTTACTATAAAATAAATTTGGGTTTCAAAAGGTACCAAACTCATTTAATTAAAATATAATGTGATTATTGTTCACAATACTCTCATCCAATTGGTTTTATACAAGTTTAGGGAATAAATTTAACCTTACCCTTTAGCTTTAACCTTTAGTTAACTAATTTGACTCTTACCATGTCTTCTTGTGAATTCACTCTATATGGTTAATATAGTTACCATAAAAGGAAAATCAAACCACAAGTGGTTTATTAATGACATATTAAACCATATCTAAATCCTTTGGATTAATCTTATATTTTTAGGATTATTATATCATTTAATAAAATAGTATTCATTTTAAAAACTCATTTATGTCAATTTATAAACTATTCATATCAAGACTTTTAAAAAATATATTCAAACTTGATTATTTCGAAAAAAATACATTAATTAAAATATAAAAAGTTATAATCATCCATGATATTATTTTATTACATAAAAAGTTTCAAAATAATGTTATTTTAAAATTTATAATATCATTTATTTAAACATTCATTAATGAGGTAATCATTACATCATCATTGTGTCATAAAAAAATATTTTTTTGATGTATAAAAATTATAAATAAAATACAATGATTTATGAAATATTTTTATATTTATAATGACTATTTATATTATAAAATGTAACTTATATAAACCATTATAAAAATTCTTTTACTAAGAGATATATGTTTATGTTACATTTTCCTTAAATTTAAATTAATTTTTTTAAAGTGTCATTTTCACTTACAAGTGGCTCCATGGGGTCCCAAAATAGACCCAAGGATGACCATGGTCGGACATGTATCATAAAATAGGATTAGAACACTTGTTAGGGGAATTTAATATTATTATAATATTATTTTTTACCTTTATTTACAAAATTTATCCTTTAACCATGGTAAATAAAATATTTACTAAAGTTACAATTCATAATGTCTAAAAATAAAAGTTACCTATTTACCCAACTTGGAACTATTGATTCCAAATACAAAATACAATTTTAAAAATTAAAAATATATAAGTTTTAGAAATTAATTTAAAATTAATTCGCATTGTGAAAACTAAACAATGGGTTTTTAATAATTAATAACTATCAAAAGATTGACATTTGTTTATGTCCAATTTCATAGTGAAATTACATCTAATGAAAAAAATTAAATTAAATAGTAAAAATATAATCCAATTAATCCTTAAAACCAATTAAACGTATAATATAACTATATAACTAATTTAGATTAAAATGCAATTTGGAATTAAAATACTGTATTTTTTACTATTCATCAAAAAATGAACTTTATCAGAAAAATACCAAAATTTTACCAAAAGTAAATTTTTATTTCTTGCTTCTAAAGAATAAGTTTATTAGGTCAAATAGAAAATATAAAAGTGTCAAAAATATATTTAAAAAGGTTTTTCCATTAAAAAAATGGTAAATTGACCTTTTAAAAAATATTAATGTATTTCATGCCTAAAAACAGATTCATTCTTATTTTAAGCCTCTAAAACTTATTGAATAAAAGTGAAAAAAATTAACAAAAATGTGTAATCATATTATAGTTAGTTCAATTCATTCCCTCCAATAAAATGTCTAGGCATTAACTTCCATTTAAAATAATATTATTATCATATTACTTTTTTGTATTACTCAATGTTGTGTGCAACCTAAGATTTCAAAGAAACTCATTGTTGTGTGTTGAGTAATCTATCAGACACAACATCACCTTAAAATTAAAATTAAAATCTAATTCAAAAATATTATTAAATATGAAAATTTCATATTCTTTATTTATGTGGGATGTTACAATAGATAATATTTTAAAGAGGTGAAGAGGACGCTTCGCTTGTTGGGACTATTTTAGATACTCCTCATCTCTTTAAAAGAACTTAATTTTCAGAGGTACTCATCGTAAGGGTAATGTTTTCCATGTAAAAACATATCCTTCTATGATATTGGAACGAATTGAGATGGTTAAAAATTCAATCATCACTCATCTAATATTTCCTCGGGGTTTTAATCTATGGAGAATTGGAGATTCTGAAGTACATCTAGTAGAGATTTAGGGTTTCTCAAATTAGAAATGCATCTCCTTTGGTAATATTTTTTTCATATTTTTTTCTCTCTTATGTAAATGAAAACAAAATCATGTCTTTTTTGGCTCATTATTTGCTTAACCCTGAGATTCCTTATATCCATGAATGAGATCAAAAAAATATCTATTTAAGGTATATAATTCATCATTTCAAACATGGGTCATGGTTCATACATTAAATAGGACACTCTAGCACCTACGTATTTCATATTCTATTTCATCAACCATTGGCATCCCAATTAAAATGGACAGGGAGACAAAACTGGTCAGGTGTGGACACTATGCACATTTTCTCGTTGAAATTGATTTAATATTGACATTTGTTGATAAAGTGTTATTGTGTGATGATGATGATGAATTCAAATTGAGGATTGAGAATGATAGAATTCCTCTCTTTTTTCTATATTGTAAATTATTTGGAAATAAATATTTGAACTTTAAAAAATTTATTACTTGTTATTTTAGTTCTATTAAAGGATATGGTGAAAATAAATGTTTTAAAAACGCACGAACCAAAAATTTATTGGTCCCATGTCGGTTTCTGAGAAGGGGTGATCCTAAAATGATGGGTTTTCAGGATGTACCGATGTTTTCTTTTATGGGAGATGATTTTCAATTGTCACAAGCATCTCCCTCTTGTAGACCTTTTTCCATTGTGGAGTTAGAGAATCATGCCAATAAAATTGTGCTGGTCTCACATAAACATGTAGAGGAAAACATTCATCTGGATTCTCTATAAGGTGAGAAAAATTTAGATGACATTAAGAAGTCATGGGTAGAAATTACTACTGAGGAAGATGTAGAATATGATATTAGATACTCTAGAGAAAAGGAATGTATTGATCAAGGATCTATGATTGGGACTGTTAAAGAGGGTTGTACTGATTCTTTTACAAATTTGAACACCAATCAAACAGGACCAGAAGAACTTCGGGAAGTTATGTTGTGGGGTTCAAAGATGGAATCTGCTGTGAAGGAGGGTAATTTTAAGGATGGCCCGATATAGGAACCTATATTAAGATATAACAAGTAAAAACTGGTCACGGATGGTGTTTATATTGGGGAATAACTGAATGATAAATCTATTAATGTAGTGTCTATTCAAGATCTAGTTGATAAGAAGTTAAAGCAAGAGTATATGATTGCATCGTGAGATCACAAAGGAAAACAAAAAATGAATATTGAAACACATATGAAGTCTAAAAATAGGAAAAGAGTTCTGATTCATTCTGATACTAGGTAGGAATTTTCTCTTATTCCTTTAGCTATTGATATCATGGGGATTCACTCTACTCCCCTGGAACTGAAACTTTGGCTCTAGGAAAGTAAGAAGGTGGATGAAATTTCTCTTCCATGCCCTAGTAAGGGCCCTATTTTCTCAGGTTTAAGGACTCCATCCATTTTGGATGTGGGTGGTTTGGACTCAATGGTAAAACATTACGTGGTGTTTCTCATGTACATATAAGAAATCATAATTCATATGGTGTATTAGATTTTATCAATACATATCAAGATGGAATAGAATGATCTGGTCACAAGGTATGCTATGTTTTATATGTCTCATATATTCAGTATAAAGGGAATACAAATCATGATGAGGATCACCCCCCCTAGAGAAATGAAATGAGGACTCTTTGCTTAAAGACACTTCTAATTAGGTGCAGGTTCATCCAGAAGTTCTGAAATATTACTCGAATGATACTGACATTATGGGGGATATGGCAACGAGTGAAAATTTGGAGAATATTTCTTCATCATAGAGTTCGAGGATGTAGGCATGGGTGATCTGATTGAAATGCTATGTGAGATAAGTATCCCCAGATAGGGGCTATGACTAGAAAAATGTTGGGTATTGACAAATTTTTATGAGGGTGGTATCTGTTGTCTAGCCTCATCTTTCTCCTCTTTTTTCTAATTTTAATTAAAGGCCTTTGGTCCTACCTTCCAAAAAATATATATTTATTTATAATTATAATTATATATATATATATTTAAATAATTACAATATTATAATAAATATATTTAAATGATAAATATAGTTATAATATTTAAAATTATTTATATATATATATATAATTATATAAATTTACAAATGTATTGCAGATGATTAGGTATAATTATATAAATATGTATAATTTTATAAATATATTTATAATTATATAGAAATTTTTTTAAATATCTTTATTTATAATTATATATATTATGTGTTTGGGGGTAAAATTACCTTAAATAGATACACACCACACACACGGTTTAGAGAGGCAAGTTATAGCCCCCCCCCCAAGGGATAACCCACCCATCTGGCCTTATTTATAAATATATTTATTTATATTTATAATTATAAATATATTTATTTATTTAAATAATCATGAAATTATAATAAATATATTTAAATAATATATATATATATATATATTATTTCTAGTTTTATAACAATATAAATATTTATAGTTATAAAAATATATACAAATAATTACAAATATATTTATTTATAATTATAATTATAAATAAAAATATTTATGTAAATAATAATAAAGTTATAATAAATATATTTAAATAATAAATATATTTTTTATATTCATATTTTTTTAATTATATATAATAATATAAATATATTATTAAGATTAGATATTTATCAATATTTTTTTAGCACTAATAAAGAGCATTTTTATTAGTGCTTTCTATTTTAGTGCTGATAAAAGTACTCTTTATCAGTGCATTTTTTAAAGCATTGATGAAAGCCTTGTGGTTTCTTATAAAATGAACCCTAACAAATTCACCCTCTCTCACACCTTCAAGATCATACAAAACACTATTATCTCCACTGTCTCCCTCTTTTCCATCGCTCCCTATGATCGCCGCTCTCCCTACCTTGGCTGCTCTGATCATTCTACCACCATCTCTCTATTCTCCCTACTTTCATTTCTATCCCTATCTCCGTAAAAATCCTTACCACTATATCTCTCCCTACCATTGCTACTTATCGTTTCTCCCTACCATTATCATCACTCCCTGCTGTCGTAGTTGCTCGCTCACGGATCCTAACCCTCAGGGAACTGAACCCTCACTGTTGTTCATCAACAAATTGATCTTTCTCAAGATCCAAGGTATGATATTATTTATTATCATATTTGATCACATATGGATTGTTTTTCTGCAAGTGTTTCCATATTGTTATGTGATATTGAAATTATTTTTAAAAAATCAGCATTAAAAAATTATATAAGTTTTAAGTGGTATAATATAGGTGATATCAAACAATTCCAATATACACTACCCTCTAAAATTTACATTCATGGATCCAGTTTCATTTGATAACACATTAAAGAGTATATACCTCTCATTACTCTTTATAAGGTGATTTGAAAACCCAATTGATATATTTTTTATTTCTAAAAAAACACTTTCACGTAATTTCTTAAAAAAATAAATAAGTGGTATAAAATTAGTCTTTTTCAATAATTAATTTAGAAATCATAAAGGGGTGAAAATAATATTAATTAATTTTTTTAAATTCATCTTTAGTATAGGCATGATGAAATTTCACAACATTAATCATTTATAATATTGGTTTTTAAAAGAAATTGGTAGTTCTTTTGTTTTTTAAAATAATATTTATAATTAAATTCATGAAGAAAATAATTCAAACTATACACTTTTTTTGTATTTCTTTACTTCTATAATTTTTATTTTAGTTGAAAGAAATTATTTTTTATGAGTTAACCAAACATTTTGTATCATTTAAAACATTATTTAGTTTTTTTATAGATTCTCACAACCTCTTTATTTAAATTTTTCACCAATAAAAATGTCTTTTATTGAAAAAATGACTAGTTTAAAATTATTTTTATCTTTTTCTTTGAAAAAACAAATTTTTAAAAAATCATTCTATACATTTCCTGAATTTATGTTTATTATATTTATTCCATTAAAAATTTATTATCTTTTAAAAACTAATTTTCCATTTGAAACTACATAATTTTTTTATAATTTAAATAGAAATTATGTTTTCCATGTTTATCAATCATTTTTTAAACTATCCTAAAGTTACTTATTTTTTAAAAATTGAAATAAGAAAGTTTCCTGAATAAAATTTTTTTTCGTAATAGGAAAACTATATTTTATTTTAAAATAATCTAATAATAATTATACATTTACAAACTATAGAAATGATGATAAACACGATTTTGATGACCAAGACTCTAAGACCCTTTTGTTTGAATCCCATTACCTCATGGATGTCCCACATATGATAAAAATTTCTCAACAATATAGAACCATACAATCACATCCAACATTAATAATATTTTTAAATATTAGGCCATGAAACTGTACCAATTTAATAATGTTGAAACTTTATTTATAGAGATGGATATCGAGATACAAAACTAAATATAAATATAAATTAAAAAATTTAAAATAATAATAAAATATATATTACATAACTATTCAAATATATTTATGATAGATAGATCCATACCTTCATTATTAAGGAATTCTAAAACTATATTTCAAACTAGAACATACTCTTTCTCAATTCACTAATTTAAAACAAATTAGAACTTGTAATTATAGACTTCCTTCGAAGGTGATGTTACTAACACATAAAAATCTATTGTGTTGATGATTCAAACACAATTGTAAAATGTGTTCTTCTTTTAGTCATATGGATGTTGTGGTAATACCCACATGAAAAAATATGCCAAATAGGTTTAAAATGGTAATCTCGAAAATGATTTTTGGAAAAGATCATCTAGAAATAATAGAACAAAAAATTTTCTTCATTAATAAATTCAAAACATTATTTATAAAAATAGATAAAAATATACAATTCTTGAGATCAATAGAAAATTAAAAATTCTAACTAGTAGGAAAGTGGTAGGTGTACCTATTAAAAACTGTTACAAATAGATCAATATATAAATTCTCTAATCACCCTAATAGATTAGAAACAGAACATCCTTATGAAATTCAACATAAACCATGAAATTTAATATAACCAAGAATAATCCCACTATATTGTAAAATTTATTGGTGTAATAGTTAAACTACCCTCTCACACAATAAAACATAAACCTTCTACCAAGCTAACCAATGAGTCTTCACCAATAAGAATATTCCACCATCAAAAGGTGATTTAATGTTTAAACCCATTAAAACTCTTAAACGTAATTTGTATCTAACATCACATGCATGATTTAAATTATCTGATTCCTCCACAACAATATCTTCTCTATGATTTGGTGTCGGGTTTTAAGGGTTGATATCAACAAAAATGCATTTACATAGGGTATAAGGAACTATGTCAGTTCTTCAGTTGGGAAAAAGGTAGAAACCAATTAAATGAGTAATAATATTGATGATTTTAGGGTTTCGGAATAGTTGAGGTGGGCTTAAATATGATTGCCTTCTTTATATGGAAATGGATTTCAAATTTGATAGGTGTTTTTGATGTTCTTTGAGGAATCATCATTATCTATCCCTCTATGTGGCTGAATCTAACTCCCTCAAGATTCATATTTTGATACTTGAAATTTTTTAAATTGATTTTTAATATTGAATAACCTATATCGAAATTTAGTTTAAATTATTGTATCATATTAAAATTGAAAATTTATTATATTTTAATTTATAATTAATTTTTTTAAATAATTTTTTCATTATTATGTTTTCTAGTTTTTATTAATTTACAATAATTTTTATGATGGAAATTATTACTTATTTTTATGACTAATTATTGATGATCATTTTATTATTCATGTTTTTGGGAACCATTTATCAAATTTTATTAATTATACATTTTCTAGTATTTATTTTTTATAAAAATATGATAATTTTTTCTAATTTGGGAAACCATAATTATATTCAATAATTATATTTTCTATTATGAAAATCTTTTTAAAATTATATAGATTTTTTTTTATGTTTTCATGTAAATATATAAATATGTGTAAATTTTTATACATATTATAATGTATAATATGTGAGATAATATTCTGAAAGGGGGTTGGCTGCTGTTAAATGTTTGAAACATTGGTTCAAAATGGAAAGGGATTTGTTTTTAAAATAGTTAGTGAGTTTCATAAAAAAAATTGAAAATTAATTTTGTGTTTTATTTTCCAATTTTGTTTTTAAATTACTAATTTTTTAAAAAAATGTGATTAAAAATAAAGGGTAAAAAGTTTTTGGAGAAATGATAACAATTTTTAAAAACAAATAAAAAGTGTTCCAATTATTTAGTAGGAAAAAATCATTGTATTTTTATAATTTAAATTTCATTTTAATGGTAAATGATTAGTTTTAAAGTTAATAAATTGGATATATATTATGTTTCAAAATGAGGATACTA
This sequence comes from Viscum album, assembly GCA_963277665.1. Taxonomy (NCBI): domain Eukaryota; kingdom Viridiplantae; phylum Streptophyta; class Magnoliopsida; order Santalales; family Viscaceae; genus Viscum; species Viscum album. The sequence goes on from OY728157.1 coordinate 694,176,816, forward strand.
TTTTGGATTTCTATAATGATCTAAATAAAGGATATTTTAAATTTCACATTAACTTTAAAATGGAGTTCTGGGATTTGAAATTAGATTAAAAAGATTAATTGTTGCTTCATTAACTCCCGAGCTTGGGAATATTTTGATTTAAGGAGACAATTATCATCATCATCGACTTCATCTACGAAATTGTTATAATTGGATTTTGTTGCCTAAGACCCATCATGCATCTCTTCTAGACATGCACCTATTTTGGTTGAACTACCGTGAGTAGTATTCATCCCATACCATGTACTAGTGATCAATTTGGATGAATTCAGAGGATAAAACCTACCACAAGTGGAGTAATGTTTTTCTTAAATTTAACTTCCCTTTTCCTTCAAAGCATATCGAAATTATTTGAAACATTTAAATATTGGGTTACCCTTATTTGGAAGGATCCTTTTTGTATTTATTTATTTATTAAAATATTAATTTATCCAATAAAATATGATGGATGTGGATTGAAAATGGATGTATATTAATTGTTTGATAAAAGAGTATGAATATGGGGTGAAAGAGTTCATCATGTTTACAAGAGATCATGCATATGACCCTTCTCAAATCCTTTTTCCATTTTTTTGTTATTTTTATTCAATACTAATTAGTCCATATTAGTTGGAAAATAATTAAATTGTCACAGAATAGATTGAAGTTATAAAGGTTCAACTAAACATAGGGAAAAACTGAATATAGCTATTGAATGAGTAATCATTGTGTTTTATGCATCGTCTGATATGATTATAAGTGTGGATAATGAACAATACCACATCGAGGATGTGATTACAGGTTTGAATGATGATGATGATCATTTTGAGTAAATAATAATGATAGTTAAATATGAACTTCATGATTGTCCAAAATTGTTTGAAAAGTTAAAGAGTTGTGAAAAGAAACCATTGTATACTGGTTGTACAAAATATATACCACTATCAGCCATACTAAATATGTATAATTTAAAATCTATAAATTAATGTATTGACTCTAGTTTTACTAAACTACTTCCCCTGTTTAATGATATGCTCCCATAAGATAATGAACTTTCTAGCTAGATGGACATTTAATTTAAAAGAAAACTATGTTCAATGGTTATGATCATTGAAAGAATACATACCTATCTAAATGAATGTATATTATTTCTCAAGGAAGAAAAATTTCTTAACTAATCCTCAATGTGTGGTTCTTCTTAATACATGAAAGATAAATTAGTTCATACACAATTTTTATGGTACTTTCCAATCATTCCAAGGTTTAGGTTCTTATATTGAAGTGAGGAGACTTAAAGAAAATTGACATGGCATAAATATATAAAAAATAAATAATGGAAACTCTATCACCTAATAAGAATATCCCCAATGGAAGATAATTGATAAATAATATCTTTAATTTGGAAGCTATCCAAGAAACCTTTATCTTGTACTGTCTAGAGATGCAGTGAATCTTTTTTGTTTGCAAATAAGAACTCACAGTGCAGGATTGGTTATGTTGGTAAATTATATCATTCAACTATGGTTATGCATGAAATGAAAATAAATTATGTTATTTATGCATATATATAGACCAAAAATAATGGGTAATGATATTGATGTTTATTTTTCTCCATTGATCGAATATCAGAAATTATTATTTAGATTTAGGTGTTTCATTGTTAGATGTTTACAGAAATGAATATTTCACGTTGAGAGACAGATTTTATGGGATGATAAATTTCTTTCCTACTTATGAAAATTTTATAGCATATAGCATTAAAATAACTCAATTTTGTCTCATTATTGAACAAGGTACACAGTCAATTAGGTTAAACAATTAATCAAAGACTCTATTTCTGGGACATTGGAAATTTCTATCCCAATGATATAAGTACAAATCTTGGATGAAATCATTCGATGTATGTTTACAAGAATGTACAGTAATGTCTATACTAACCTGTGATCAACTATTTGAGAAGGTAAGGGGTATAGATGCTTCTTTTAGTAAAAGTTTTTTGAAAAAACATTACAAAAACCGATTGAAAAAATAGACTATTTTTTAATTACCATACTAGAATTTTATGCATGTTAGGAATTTTCTGTATGCTAGGAATGTTGAAAAAATGTTTGTGATAGTTTCATTAGAACATTACTAAATGAACTTGAAAAAAATAAAGGATATAATTAAGTCTAGTTTAGAAATGATATACATGAGAATACATGAATATTTGGCACCAGTGAAGGGTGAAAAACAAACATTTATTCCTACATATTCTTACTCACTTTACAGGTAAACGATATATAAGTTTTTCAACTTCTTGAATAATGTAAATATTCTAAAGGGTTACTCACCAAATATCTATAATATCATGTCAATAATCAATTTAAAGTTAAAAGTAATAAAATCACATGACTGACATGTTTTTATGAAAGATATAATTCCTATAGATCTATGCTTTCTTTTTTCCAAGAATTTATGTCATATATTAAACAATCATTATTTATTTTTCAAAGATATATGAAAAAACTTTATAGACCTAGGAAAATTTCCAACTATGGAAAAGGATATTTTAATCAAATTATGTGAATTATAAATGTTCTTCCCCATGAAATTATTTTATATTATGATTCACTTGATAGTTCACTTAGTAATAGAGATTCTACTATGTGTTCCTTTACATTATAGATATATATACCCCATTTAACGGTATATCAATATTTTTAAAGGGTATCAAAAAAATAAATGTCGTATATAGGTTTGTATTGTAAAGTGATATATTGCTGAGTAAACTGTTGAATTCTGAACCTACTACTTTCGTGGTGTGGAAAACAAATTTCTACCAAAATCTCATCACACTGCATGATATGTGGGTTAAGGAATTTCTAGGATTGATATTGTCACAATCACTATTAAAGATCGAGATAAGAACCACCTTTATGTTTTTGATAATATTTTAGAGGTTTCCTAATATTTTGAAACCCAAAAATAAATTATTAGGCATTTGAATCCATTATTGGATAAAATATGGATATCAAATACACATAATTCACAGATTATAGGATGGTTTTGAGATAATATTTTTAAAGAGTTTGAGGAAAATATGGATTCAATTTCAGAACAAATTTCATGTCTAGATAGAGGACCATTTTTTCATATATTATATTATAATAGTTATGTAAATAATGGTAATATGTTCTATAAAAATGAACATGATGAAGGTAATACCATAAAAAATATTAGAGTTACGCTTTTGGATGAAGTGATGCATGTATTTGGTACCAAGGATATAAATATAATTTATGATAATATGTAATGCATTTTCATCATCAAAAATATTTGGGATTTGGATTATACAACATTCCAAGTGATAAATTCAATGAATGTGGATTGATAATCGGAGTTTTATTAAAAAAGATGAATTCGGATTTATAAAAGTTGATTTTAGTAAGGATGAATACAAAGATTAAATGTTTTAATGGAATCATAGGCAGTAATATTATTTTATGTTACAGGTCCTATAAACAAAAAGAGTTAAATTATTATTTAATCGATCAAAACCACTGAAGAGTGAGATGAAAATTCAACTAAGGGTGACTCTTTCATTGGGAAGTCGTAATCATTTCATAGAGGTCCCAATGTAGACAAGGTCTTGTATGTTAGAGAAGACCATAATGAAGGGATTTGGATACTAGATAGAGGGATCAAATCCCTATAAACTTTTGAAAATGAGAGTTAAATAATCATGTTATGTTTTTTTGACAATATAAATTGTGTTACCTCATTATATTATATGTTCATTACTGCATTTATATAGTATAAATTAAATATTGAACCGCTTCTGTAGATAAGGAATTATGCATGTTTCAATGCTCCTAGTATTGAAGAAGAATAAGTTTCTCAATATACTAGTTCTCCCAATGTAGAGGAACAAAAACATTATACACATATCGATGCTACTAATCCATATCAACAATATATTAAAAATTTTGAACTTAAAGAAATGGTAGATGATGAAAAACCTAAGTCCCTGAAAAAAAAAGCAACATAATTTAATGATGCTAGAAAAATTATTAAGGATATAAATAAAGAAATAAAATTTGAGGTCGGATGGGATTAACATGGCCAACTTGTTAACCCCAAGAGGGCCATGTTCTAGAGTATTATTGGTCTCACCACTTTGAAACATGCACTGATTAATGTAGATTAATGGAACCATGTCTTACCCGTGCTTAAGACACTAATTTGGGAAGAGATTAGGGTAAAATTATGAAATCCTTTATTTATATTAACAAAACAAATAATGAAACATTAACTTACTCTTCATAAACACTTTTAGAATGAATTTATAGTAGATTATTCCCAAATAGAAATTTGTAGTAATTATTTCCATAAAATTTCAGAGATGATTTCACATAATTATAATAAATTTTCATCTCAAATATATTGAAGAAAAAATATACCTTCACCCACCACATATGCATTCACACATTATTATATAAGAATCATCGGATGGTTTAACTGGAAATCGTGAAGAGAAGTCTTTTTAGGTACATTGTGGTTGGTGATACATTGTTGGAAAATAGGTTTATTAATAAATTTGAATAATAATTTTAATTTATGAAACAAAAACTGAGTGATGAAAATTAGAAAGGAGTAGAAAACTAGTTTATCCCTACCTTAAAACAAGGATAGGGTACACTTCACTTTAAAAAATTGGAACATATTTAAAATCTACTGTAATAATTTTATGAGACATGAAACAACAACATAATTATTTCCCACTTTTTATATGAATATTGATAAATCAAAATCGAAATTTAGTTCCATCCTACATCATTATCTATATAATAATGAACTTGTAAATAAATATGGGATACTAATAGTTGAAAAAAAACACAAAAAGTATGTTATGTATGTGTAAGTATAACATGATAAAAATTCGTTTGGAATTAAATCACTATTGAAAATTATTTATTTTACTATATTTTTTATCAAACTTATAAATAAGAATTACCATCAGTTTTACCATATGAATATATTCTATTGATGTACTTAATGTGTCTAGAATAGTATTTCCATGTCAGAGGTGTATATTTTTGGGTGACACCCCAAAAATATTTAGAGAAATGAAAAGAATACGGGAAAAGATAAACTAATGGAAGAGATGTAGGCATAATTATATGATCTTTTTGAAAAAATTCATTAGAATTATGAGTTTCTAGAAAATTATATGGGGGGTAAAGAGAAGAACAACTCAATAAAAACCATTATGTGATGATCTTCCCACCCCACCATCTTTAAGGTGATCCACTCCCCTCAAAGAGCTATCTTATATGAGGTAATATATATTCTCATAATTGTTTCTATGAAATGTGAATACAAAAGACACTACTACATTTCCTATATAGATATTATATAGGATGAAAATGAATTTGATTTATATCTATAAATACCCACCCATTACCTTGTTGTTAATTATACTGTGTAAAATATCAAATAAGACACTTTACCTGATAAAAAACTTCCAACAGGTTATGTGAGATTGAAATTTTCATAGCTCATGAGCGAAGTGCCATGATACCTATTCCACTTAATAATGTATAAATTCATATGGTTGAGCAAGTTATTTGAACATTCATATCATGGCCGATGGATATTTTAAAAATTATTTTGATAAGGCTGTATTCATTTCCAATTTATTTTTTAGGATAATCATTTAACAATTACTGAAAAAAGGTTTAAACTAATGAATGTTAATATAGATGGACAAAGGGAAGGGGTGAAATGAAATTTTGAATCAAAATGATATAAGGATAAATTGAAAAATCAAAAATATCTTTACAAAACACATTTACCCCACCCATTTAATATTCATATTTACTAACATTGGGGTTAATGTGAATACAAGGTCAAAAAGTGGTTGTAATCACATAGTTTATTTTTGAATAAAAAATGTATGAAGACTCCATTATAATTTTCATTTATCTTGATAATGTAAATTAAATCCTCAAGTATAAATTTCTAGGAGTCTCAGTTTAAATTGTACACATGAGGTGTGTTTTCATGATTTTTTTTCCAATATCTGATCTTCTATGTTAATTCTGACTAAATACATTTCATATTTTTTATAAAAGAATCAATATCAATACTATTTTAAAGGAAAACCCTACAAACATAAGCATAGACTTATTAGTCCTCACATTACTTCTATAGACCAAACCCAAATGGAACCAAATGAAATTGATGAAATAGTGAAAAAAATGGCCACAAAATTTGAAATCAGACATATAGATGATATAATATTATTATTACTAATGATGTAGGGTTAAAACTCTAAAATTTAATCATATAAAATATATTTTTATTCCTTTAATTACTTATTCATATTTTTCTAGGTAGCATTGGTTACTCATATCAATCAATTTAGATACCCCAAATATTTATTTCTTGGATTAAATGCATCATTACGCAAAAACGGACCACACATGATGATGTTTTTCAATTTTTAAAATAGTACATCAAAACTTTTAGAACTGAACTTCAAGTATTATATTTTATATTATATTTTAATGATAATTTTTTTATAATAGGGTGGTGTTTAAATATCATGAAAATCATGGAATGAGGACAGTCCCTGCATATAAGAAGCATGTTGACTTCTACAAATGGATAAGTATTAGGGTATTTATAATAATATATCACTAACAAAACTCTTATAAAAACAAATTACTTATTTGTATCAATGTTTCTGTAGTGTTTGAAACAAACCACTAGAAAAATTGTGGTTATTATGTTTGAAAATGTATGATATATATCATATACCATCAACAAACTAGCATCTCCAAATAGTTAATTTTAAAGATGATTACTATTTCATTTAAAATATTTAATAATCCTTTATGTATTTATATTTTTTTAGTAATACCATGACTGTCAAAAGTCCTCAAATTCATAAGATGAAATATATTTGTTTAGAAACAAGTTGGCAGCATACCTGAGGTCAAAATGTACATATATATTACAAATATGTGACATCATACTACTTATTTAGTTTATTTTCCCATTATTTTATCAATGTTTTTTAGATAATTTCCTTATAATTTTTACCAAATATTTATTTTTTCCTTTTTTTAAAGATATTGAATAAATTAATTCTTTAACAAGGATGATTCACTCATTTAAAATGATCACGCACTGTAGAATAAAATAACATTTTTTAATCAACCATACCTCAATCTGATAATCGGTGTACCTGATATGACTCAAATTGTGGGGTTTTAGTTTAATATTAACATTTGATAAAATGTATTGATTCATATTAATGTTTAATTTATTTATTTATAATACTATTAACATAATAATTATTTTCTTATATAGGTATATGCTTTTTAGAAGTCATATTTTCCTTTCAACTATTTGTAATAAGCCAAAAAATAGAGAAATTGTTTCTTTTTTATGAGAAATTTCAAGCAGCAAGGGGTTTCCTTTCCCATCTAAATGGAAAAATTATCTCTTTTCTAGAATTTTTCATATATTTTAAATCAAAACACATATCAAAAAATCAATCTTCCACACCTCAATATGAAACACAATGTTCTTGGTATGACTCAAACAGTATTTTTTGGTTCATAATTTAAATTCTAGTTAAAAACACACATCCCATACTCAAAACTAAAAAAACATTCAGATTATTTAGATAATTTATTAAAATTATCCATTAGGAATTTTATACATGTAAGAATCATCCTCACCTCAATCAGATACACGGTGTGACCGATATGACTCCAAGTGTGTCTTTTTATTTAAAATTGACATAAATTTTAGTAAAAAACAAAAGTAACTTACTCAAAACTGATAAAACACAATCAGAATGCTTTGATACTTTAGTGAAATGATACATAAGTCATTTTTGATTTTTAGGAATCCGTCATGCTTTAATCCAATGTATGGTGTGACCGGTATGACTCCAAGATTGTCTTTTTTAATTAAAATTGACATTAATTTTAGTAAAAAGAACAAGTTTCATATTAAAAACTACTAAAATGCATTAAAATTATTTTTATTCTTTAGTAAAATGATCTATAAATCATTTTTGACATGTAATAATCAATATGAAATCAATCTGATGTACAATGTGACCAATCTAAATCCAAGTGTGTATTTTTATTTAAAATTGACATAAATTTTAGTAAAAAGAACAAGTGACCAACATTAGACCAATAAAACACATTCATATTATTTTTATACTTTAGTAAAAAATACATAAATATTTTTTGATGTGTAGGAAGCAACCACACCTCAATCTGATGCATGGTGTGACTGATATGACACAAAGTGTCTGCTATCAATTTAAAATTGACATTTTAGTTCAAAAAGTGCATCACTCAATGAAAACTAATAATACATTCTCTATTTGACTTGATAATTTTTGGAAATGATTCAAAAGTCATGTTTTGGCATGAAGGAAGTTGTCTCACATCAAAATGACATATGATGTGACTAGTACAACTCAAAGTGTGCATTTCCAGTTTGAAATGAAATTTTAGTAAATGACACAAGTTACATAATCAAAAATGATAAAAACACATTTATATTATTTTGATACATTAGGAAAACTCTCTATAAGTAATTTTTTGTTGTGTAAGAATCATTAATACCTCAATATGATTCATTGTGTGACTGATATGACTCTAAGTGTGTATTTTTATTTAAAATTGTCATTAATTTTATTAATAAGAACAATGTACATACTCAAAACTGGTAAAAAACGATTGTATTGTTTTTGATACATTTTTAAAATGATATATAAGTCATTTTTGATGTTTAAAAATCAAATTCACCTCAATATGATGCATGATGTGACTGGAATGAATCAAAGTGTATGTTACCTATTTAAAATTGACATTCTATGATAGAAAATTTTACCACTCCCTAAAAACCAAGAAAACATGCTCTAATTTCCTTGATAATTTCGAAAAAACAGATTTTTAAGTTATTTTTCTTGAATAGGAATCAATATCACATTAAATCAAAATATGATGTGACTAGTATAACCCAAATTGTGTTTTTCCAGTTTAAAATGAACTTTTAGTAAAAATAATAAGTGATATACTCAAAAGCAAAAAAACATGTTTGGATTTTGTTACTCTATTAAAATGATCCATAAGTAATTTATTAAATGTAGGAAATACTATCATCTCAATCTGATACATGGTGTGACCAATATGACTCTGATTGTTCATTTTTATTTAAAATTGACATCAATTTTACTAAAAATAACATGTGACATACTCAAAACAAAGAAAACATGTTCATATTATTTTTATATTTTTGAAAAATGATCTATAAGTCTTTTTTATCTATAGGAATTAACAAAACCTCAATAAAATTCACGATATGACTAATATGACTCCAATTGTGTCTTTTTATTTCAAATTGAAATTAATTTTTGTAAAAAGAAAATGTTATATTCTCAAAACAAATAAAACACATTATGATTGTTTTTATACTTATCCATAAATCATTTTTGATGTTTTGAAATTAACCACACATCAATTCGATGCACGATGACATCGGTATGACTCCAAGCTCATCTTTTTATTTAAAATTGATAAACATTTTAGAAGAAATAAATGTGGCATACTCAAGACCAATAAAATTCATTCATAATGTTTTGAGAATTTATGAAAATGATATATAATTCAATTTTTCTGTGTAGGAATTGTAATCACTGTAATTTGATACATTGTGTTTCTTATATGACTCAAAGTGTCTGTTATAAGTTTAAAATTGACATTTTTATTGAAAACATGTTTCAATAAATTAAAATCAAGAAAATGTGATCTAATTATATTAATAATTTAGTAATTATTCATAATATATTTTTGACATTTAGAAATCAATTTCACATTGAACTGGCACACGATGTGACCGATATAACCCAAAGTGTGTGTTTTTAGTTTAAAATTTAATTTTAGTAAAAAGAACAAGTGACATACCCAAAACTGATAAAATGTATTCATATTGTTTGGATACTTTAGGAAAATGATCCATAAGTTATTTATTATGTGTAATAATAAACCATACCTCAATCCGATGAACAATGTGACCAGAATGAATCCAAGTGTTTCTTTTTATTTAAAATTTACATTTTAGTTAAAACCTCAAGTGACATAATTAAAATTGATAAAATTCATTCATATTGTTTTGATAATTTAATAAAATGATCCATAAGTCATTTTTAACTTCTAAAAATAATCCTCACCTCAATACGATACATAGTGTACCCAGTATGACTCAAAGTGTACGTTATCAATATAAAATTTACATGTTAGTTCAAAACATGCATCACTCACTAAAAACTAATAAAATGAACTCATATAGACTTGATACATTAGGAAAAAATTTCATAAGTAATTTTTCACATGTGAGAATTAGTATCACATAAAACCAACACACAATGTGACTAGTGTGACTCAAAGTGTGAGTTTTCAGTTTAAAATGATATTTTAGTAAAACATACAAGTGTCATACTCAAAATTAATTAAACATATTATGATTATTTTGATAATTTAGGAAAACAATCCATAATCCAATTTTGATGTGCAAGAATATACGACACCTCAATATGATGCATGGTGTGACTGGTATGACTCTGAGTGTGTCCTTTTATTTAAAATGGAAATTTTATTATTATATTCTTTCATTTTTTATGTTTAATTTATTTCTTTATAGTATTACTAACATAGTATTCTTTTCTTATATAGTTGTATTATTTTTCATAGGTTGGGGTGGTTTTTTTGGAAACTAATACCATGTTCAGGCTTTTTTGATAGGGGGTCACAAGTTCCAAAGATGATAAAATATTGATGTTTCTAAATGTTTGCGGATAGTAATTGCAAATGTAATTATAAAAAAATTCTTTAAAATTTATATAGTAGTGTTTTTAAATTTTTATTTAAAATTTATTTCAATTAAATTATGTATTTACATACAGGTGTGTTTTTATACTGATGTATTTTCTATAGTGCATTGTTATTCAAATAGCACACTACAGTAGTAGGGCCTTCATCAGTTCTAAAAAAAGGATGATAAAGGGTGACCTTTACCAATGATAAGAAAGAACTGATAAAGGTTTTCATTTATCCAAACTTTTTTTAGCTCTAATAAAGTCCATTCTTTAATGGATTTGAGGACAAAATTGATTTTTTGCACTATTAAATCCATTTTTATGTGCTATTAAAGGTTCAAATTGTGGTAGTGACTACCACCTCCACGAAGTGAAGAGATTTGTTTTTCATTTTCATTTAACATGGATGGTAATAAAGATTTATTTAATTTATAACATATATATATGATATAAAAATTATCCTATAAATGTGAATTATTATTTACCATTATTTTATTTCATATATCGAAAAGTGTAAATAGTGCTTATGTGTGCATATTTCCTACCAAATCTATGAAGAGTGTAATTAATTTTTATATCCCTATAATTTATAGATGAACCTAAATATAGATATATTGAATACATATGATATATATATCTTGTATAAAATTTTGAAGATTATGGAATTGTGGTTAATATGTAAGGACTGAACCCTCTAAATCAAAACATACATAAAAACAATGTAGTTAACAACCCGAAATAATGATAATAATAAAAAGTTATTAAAAATGGGTGATAAAATGTTGTAAATAGATCATATATTTTTATGGTTTTAAAGTATAATAAATCTATATTTATTTCACCGGTGTTCAAAATCCCTTGAAAGACAAGTCAAATGTAAGTTAAGTGACTTTAGAATTCAATTTATTTTCATTAGGTTATATTAAAACCTCATTTCATTTAATATAATAATATTATGTGTATAATGACCATTAATTATTTTATGTTTTATTTGAAATTTTTATATGTATTTAAAATTATTACATATAATCAGTTCATTGACTAGTTCATACTTCAATAATATGTTCTTTGTAAGGGATTTCATCTCAATTTACACTCCATTGAGACATATTTGGTATTATGCACTTATTTAATTTTATGTCATGTATATACTATCCCCATGATTTATTTAACATGAATTTATATTTTTTTATACTGATGAATGATTTAACCCAAGTTACTTTGTAACATCCCCTTACCTTATTTCAGGTAATTCATGACCTATATTTTGATCTTACTTTTTTTGGATTTTATCAGGTTGTTTTTAGTGATGTTTAGATACTTTTGGAAGCCCATTGGACTGTGAATGTTTGGATAATTATTTGGTAAAACTATTTAGTTTAGACCAACAAACTGTTCACCCTATGTTTGGCCATTATAAGGGGGTGTAAGAATTTTTCAAACCACGCAGCCACCCCTCCAAACTACACACCCATGGATAGTGAGGGTTTGCATTATTAGCGCACAATTAATTTAACCTTGCATCCAAACTATGAACCTCATCCAAAAGTCTAGTAAGGTAACATGGTTAGGGCACACAGTTACTACTAATTGTGAGGCCCTACCCATAAAACCATGTACATGGGTTTTTAACTCCCTCATTTTTTAATTAAAAATATTTAGACCCCTGTTTATGATTCTAAACATCCATATATGACCCTAATATGATTCCTTGATCCATGAAGGCTATAATGAGGCAATTTTGACTCTTCAAGCCACATATATTTGTGGATCAAAGCCTCAATGATCATGTTATATATCATTATGGTGAGTTTTTCTCATCTTTAGTGGTTTATCCTATTCTCTTATTCTCTCCCCCTTATAGAGTGATATATCATCATGTTATTTATGGATCTAATATTTGTGTTGAGGGATCTTGATTCTAGGTTTCATTTATAGATCTAATTTATCTTCGTTCTCATAAGAATTCCTATTATGAGTGTTGATTTTATTTTCTAATTAAAGGTACGTGGTTCCATATTATTTTTCCTTACAATTTAAACCTTAAATATTTTAATTGTTTTTAAGTGAGATTTTAATTTATTTCAAAATCCTGAATTGAAATTATTTGATTTATAATTTGAAATGGAATGTAAATTGAAAAAAACCACCGATTTCAATGATATTAAAATTATGGGATAGATTTATAAATGATGAATTGATTTGAGAAATTTATTCAATTGATTTATTTGATAAATTAAAATGATTAAATATTGATTGTCATGAAAATTGTATTAAATTCAAAGATGATTGAAAATGCATGAATTTGATAAAAACCTATGATTTCGTTTTGATGTGGAAAGTCATGTTGAAAATGAATTTGTGATATTAAATTATTAATAATGAATTGATTTTTAAATTAATGATTTTTTCATGAATGATTGGTTGATTAATTGAGGAACATGTGATCATGGGTAGTTAGTTGGTGATTTGGAAAAGTATGTTAAGAATTTGAATCCCTAGAAATGGATTGAAGAAGACCACACAATCTAAACCATGTTTGACATGATATCTTATAATGGGCTCCCCTAATATGGTCTAGATTGATTTCCCATAATGGATCCTTAAAGGGGTGTTGATATGGAGTGTTCACACTTATCTTGATCTATGATGATTATTGATAAGTTAAAGGATCCTATTACCTAAAACTAATATACCAAAGGGCCTATTACACGGTGCTATGATATTTTTTGAATTTATTGTAACATTTAATTTATTATTGAATTAATTTATAATTGAAAACTGCTTTATATAAATTTTTTATATAAAATTTTCATTTAAAACTATTTGATATATCTTCCATCCCTTTTTGAGTTGAAATCAAGTTTTGTGGAAAATATGTAGATGCATTACCATTTATTATTTACTTTAAATTGAAATAACTTATGGTTCATTGATTTGGAATTGAATTTGGAATACTTTTTTAGACCCTAATGGGATTTTTATCTCACACCCAAACTTTTCCTCAGGGTATTTGTATATTATCTTATGTCGGGTTCAAGAAAAGAGAAAGCACCAGTTTGACGTAGTAGATGTTCTTGATACCTGGGACCTGGAGTGATGGAGGTAACTAATGGATGTGTAATCCACCAATTTCATGTGTTTTTTATGAGTTTTATCTTGACATATTTTTTGTATTTTATAGTTCACTATTTGGGGGTTGTTTTACCGATTTGATTCTAGAACTTTCTCTTTGAGGATTGTTGACATATTAAATTGTATTATTTATCTTCCACTATTTTATATAAAAAATATTCCTTCTTAATTATTGTATGATTCTAGGTTTTATTCAAAAACATGTAAGGATCAGGACCTCCCTTCGGGATCTGTTGAGATTAACTATGATATCAGTATACCATGATATTCAAGATTGTTCACAAAAAAGTTGTATCAAATGTGTTTTCTATCATTCCTTGATGTCAGTATGTATATTGGGTTATTCGAGTAGAAATATGGTAGGATTTTTTAGAATTAAGATGTTGTTATGATAGAGTTACAAGACAAATATCATTGTAATGATCCACAAATTACAATGGGTGTTTTGGAAAAGCGTATTTAAGGAACAAATTGATCTGGTTCATGTATTTTCCCAGACATATATATGAGTATGTTTAACACCCAATCCTGAATTCTTTCTAATGGAATTATTATTCCTGTATGTATTTTCTAATTTATTTATCTACATATATGTGTTGATGCTTTCAATGTCATTTGCTGATGTTGTGTAGTATCATTCCTATGGGTATTCATTTGAGTATAACATGAGAGGAAGCTACTCATGAACCACAAAAAATGAATCCTCCAATGTACTAGAATATTATTGAGATAGTGGTATATGTTTTTCAAGATCTAAGAGAGGTACCTTCATATGTTCCTGTACAATATCCAATTTCGGAACCAAAAAGGGATGAATCGAGAGATATTACTCAAGAGCCACTTCTCCAAAAGACACCAGTATACCAAGTCTCAAATGATCCTCAAGAGGCTAAGGATATTTTTTGAAAAGATAGAGCTACTTTTTGAGTTATTGTAAATTCTATATTAAATTAATGTGAAATATACCTTTATGTTGGAAGGACAATGTAGGATATGGCGGTATTTTTTGGCAATATAGAAGATATATAAGGGTTTAGAGTGGAAATAATTTTGAGTTATTTTCACTAGTCAGTTTTATCCATAGTTTATGGTATTAATGAGATACATAGAGTTTCTTAGCCTTCATTAGGATGATAGGACTATGATGTAGTATGAAAACCATTTTTCAAAGCTTGTTCACTTTGATCTCAAAAAGGTGGAAAATGAAAAAATGAAGGCTCGAAGATTTGAGATGGTTCTTCATAATGATATTCAATCTCAAGTATATATGATATATTTCACTTATCATACTAATATGTTGGATAGAGCATTGATGGATAATCTTTATTTGGATTGTAAGTCAAGTTTGATTTGAGTTTCTTTTTCTACTAATGGAAGTTATGTTAGCTACTTTTAAGAAAACATAAATTGTGATGAGTTTCATTGTAGATGTCGATAGAAGGAATTTTCTCGACATATTTTAGTTCCTGGAAGAGGCCCTATGACTTTCTTCTAGTGTGGAAAGGATGGGAATTTGAAATGGGTATTCACTAAGGAACCCATTATTTGTAGTTTTTCTATATTTGTATGTCATGTTAAAAAGTTATGTAACATATTTTATACTATGTGTAGTGGAATTGGATCATATACACATAAAATTACTTTGGTAAAATAATATTCTTGTGGAACTAAAGGGTTTTATCCATAGGAATCCAGAATGTATCTTCTTAATAAAGTGGAAGAGTCACTCGAGGAAGAAAATGTGGGTCTTATGACTGTGATAAGTACCATTACTATAGATTCATCTTTAGTGACTGTATTACTTGATACTCTTATATCTCCCTTGTTTATATTGACTCATATTATAAACCCTATAAATATTTCCATTGAGATTTTTTCTTATGTGATGGATAAAAAACACCACTCAGAACTAAGACAGAGTAGGGTATTTATTTTCCCTGTTATGTTTTCTATAAATTAGCGGTTGAGATTTCCTCTTTTTTTGGTTTTCGATAAAAAAAACTCTTAAAATAATTTTTAGGATGTATTGGATTAGTTCTCAAAAGCCTCGGATTGATTGTTACCTTCAACAGGTCTCCCTTATTGGGCCTAATGGGGTGTTCCAGGTTTTTCATATAGAATTGGACTCAAGGTTGAGTAGATCTAGACCATTTTCTCTAGAGTGGTTTAGAGTAATAATGGTGTTAAATTTTTTACTCAAAGTAATAATCTTTAAGTAATTATATCCCACAAGTTTTCATTGAGTTTTTATATTTTTTCCTTCTGATTTCTCCAATATTACACTGGTAAAAGAGGTGGAGTTATCTATTGATTTAGTTAAAGGGGCTCAGTAGGTATCTATTACCACTTACCATAGAGCACTAGATGAGATGAAAGAGTTGAATACTTAGTTGGATGAAATTCTATATAAAGGATTTATACACCCAAGTGTGTCACTATGGGTGACACGTGTTCTATTTGTGAGGAAATATAATAGAACACCTTGCATATATGTTGATTACCCAAAACTCAATCAATTTATGCAAAAGAAAAAATATATGTTTCCACGGATTGATGATATGTTTGAACAATTGAAAGTGGATAAGTGGTTATTGAAGATTGATCCTTAGTCTGTTTATCACCAGTTGAGATTTAAGGAATCATAGATTCAAAGGAATGCCTTTAGGAGTTGGTATGTTCATTATGAGTATATTGTTATGCCTTTTGGAAAAACCAATTCTCCTAAAATTTTATAGAACTGATGAATAAGATATTTCATGAATACCCTAACTCATTAATAGTAGTTTTTGTGGATGAAATTCTAGTTTAATCCAAATTTTTATTGGATTATGTGTGTCATTTGAGAGTAGTTATTGAATTTTTGAGAGATCACTAACTTTTCACAGTGATTTCAAAATGTAATTTATGGATTATAGAAGTAAATTTCTTAGGACACATAGTCTTGAATCATGTTTTCTCTGTTGACCATGATAATGTCAAGGATATTATGACATGGGAGAAACTCTTTATTGTTTTAAATATTCATAGCTTCATGGACTTGGATGGGTATTACTGCTAATTTTTCAAATATTTCTCCATGTTGTATTCTCCAATGATCGCTTTCACTTGGAAGGGAGTGAAATTTTAATGGGATGTAAAATTTTAGAGTAATTTTAATGAGACAAAATTCCATTTGACTAATACAGCAGTGTAGAATCTTCTAAATGATAGTAGGGATATTTTTTCTTTTTTAACACATTGGGTTTGGGTTTGGGTTTCATCATTATGAAAGGTGACCACGTTGTAGCCTATATTTCAAAACTACTTTGGACACATGAGAATAATTATCCAGCATGTTCTCTAGAACTTGTATCTTGGATGAATTCTCTTAATATTTGGCAATATTACCTTTTTGGGGAATGGTTTATCATTTATTTGGACCCTAAAATTATGAGTTATATATTATATCAAATATATTAGAACCTTTGAAATAGATATTGGGGGGAGTACCTACAGTATTTTGATTTTGACATTTCCTACACACCTAGAAATGGGAATGTTGTTGTTAACACTTTGAGTAGGAAATATCCAACCCATTCCATGAATGAATCATTAGAATTTATGAATATGTTTTCTCTATTTTCTAAGTTGGATTTGGGATTCTATGAGGACATAACTAAGATTGTTCTAGTGAGTGTTTCATTTTCCTCTCATCTTCTTGACATTATTATTTTTTAACATTATATTGATGATTTTTTGCATGGAATTTGGAACTAAATTAATAGTGGCGATATTTTTAATGAGTGGATGTTCTCTTTAGAGGGTATCAAATGTTTTCAGAACTGGTATGTTGTAACTTTGGTAGTGAGAAAATCTATAATGAGGGATTTCCATAACTCCAAGTGGGAAGTGCACCCTAGAACCAAAACGATGTTCAATGATAGGTAATGATGATTCTAGTTTCTAGGTATGAGATAATACATTGTTGAATTTATTTCTCATTATTATACATTATAGTAGGTAAAGAATGTGTACCAGAGACCTTTGATATTTATTCATCCACATCAAGTGCTGAAGTAGAAGTGGGATGATATTTCATTGGACTTTTTTGTTGGGGTTTTATGTTTCCCTTAAATAAAAAATACAATATGGGTTTTGATCTATTTAATGGCCAAATCGCATCACCTTATACCCATTAGATATGAATCCAAAGTTTATGATTTGAGAATTCTCTATGTTAATGAATGTTTTCATGGATTAAATTTTTTTATAGTCTCTGATAGGGATCCTCAATTTACTTCTCACTTTTGGAGAGACCTCTAGGAGGTAGTGGGATCCCAATTATTTTTGACGATGGAATATTATATGAAAATATATATCTAGATATAATGATCTATATAGATTCTATAGTACATTTTACATGCTTGTGTTATTGAATTTTTTGGATCTTGGGATGTCCATCTGGGTTTGGTTGAGTTTTATTAGAAAAATAAGTTACCATAGCCCTATCATAATGGATCCTTTCTAGGCCTTATATGACTGGGCTTATAGATATCCTTTATTTGGGATGTATATTGGTGAACCTTCCTTAGTTGGATCGAGTTTGGACAAAGAGATGATAATGAGGATTCAGTTGATTCTTCAGAGAATGGTAATAAAAGATTAAATGTATAAATCCAAGGTTGATCTTTTTTTATCAACCATTAGAGTTTCCATTTCGATACCAAGTGTTATTAAGATTTTTACCTTGGTTGGGTCACCAATTTCTTTGGAAACAAGGAAATCTTGAAACAAGTATTTTGTGTCATTTTGAGATCATTGAGAAGATGGGGAAAGTGGATTACTTTTTTGAACATACATCATAGTTAAATTATATACAAAACATGTTTCATATATTACATCTTAGGAAGTATCTTTATACCCTACTCATGTAATGATCAAGGAATATTTTAATTTTAAAACTAATTTATCGATTACTAAGTATCCAGTCATGATTTTTGATTCTAATACCAATATTCCTCATTGTAATATGATACCTTTGGATCATGTTCTATGGTTGTATGGTTCTGATTCAAATGATATATGGGAGTATGAGTAATTAATGATTGAATAGTGGAATCATCTCTTTGATTTGGAACTTTCTTTATTGGGGTTTTGGGGATAGAAAGTGTTTATATTGGGTAGGTTGTAACATCCATTTACCTTCATTTAGGTACTTATTCACCCTTGTTTTCTTTATACATTTTTTGGGTCTTGTATCGGGTTGTTTTTTGTGAAGTTTAAAAAAAATTGAATCCCGTGAGGTTATACACTGTTGGTGCCTTGTTGGGGTGAACCATGTGGTTTGTCCCATCAAACCATGAACCTAAAGTTGGTCCACTAGAAGGGGCACAAGTATTTGTCAAAATATGTGGCCACCCCTCAAAATTGGCACCATTGGATAATGAGGGTTTGAAAGGTTGTTTAATGGTTATTTTATCTATGTGGCCAAAATATGAACCCCACCTATAAGTCTAGTAAGGGTACATGGTTATGTTTTATAGTTACTAATAACCATGTTCCCCTACACAGAAAATCGTGTGTACAGATTTTTAACTCCCTATTTTTTTAATAAAAAATCCCTAGACCCACATTTAAGATCTTAAACACCATCAATTGACTCAGATATGATTCCTTGGTCCTTAAAGGATATCAAGATGCATATTTTACTCCTCCAATGCCATTTCCTTTCAAATTGAAGAACCAGTGATCGTATTAGATCTCGTTCTGGTGAGTTTTTCTCCTCTCATTTGATTTCTTCAGAAATCCTCTTATCTCGTCCATAGAGAGTGATAAGTTTTCATGTCATTGATGGATCTATCTCTATTTTGATAGATCTTGATTATAAGTTTTATTTCCTAAAAATCTTTACCTATCTCCTCATAGGTGTTAATGTTTTGGGTGTTGACTTGACTCCATGATTAATTGTAGGTTATTCCATATGATTTTCCCTGAAATTGGATCCTTAAATTTTCTAATTGTATTAAAATTACTTTTTAATTTATTTAAAAAAATGAAATTGAAATGATTTGATGTGTAATTAGAAATGGAATGTAGATTGAGAAAAACTCCCAATTTAACTAATTTTGAAATTGTGGGATAGATTTTTTAAATATAGATTGATTTGATAAATTTATTTAATTTATTTATTTAAGAAATTGAAATGATTAAATGTTGATTCTTATGAAAATTGTTTTAAATTTAACGGTAATTTTAAAAGGAATGAATTTGATGAAAACCAATGATTTGGTTTTTAATTGAAAATGCATGTTGAAAATGAATTTGGATAATTTAATTGTGTATGATGAATTGATTTGAAATTAATGATTTTCTAAAGAATGATTGATTGATTGATTGATTTAATCTCGTGTAAGCCTGTGTAGTTAGTTGGTGATTAAGACAACCACTCTATAACTCTAAATCCCTAACAATGGAATGATAGTATATAATGGGATCCCCTAATGTATTATAGATTGATTCCCCATAATGGATCTTCTAAAGGGGTATTGATATTGAGTGTGCACAACTATCTTGAGTTGTGATAATGATTGAGAAGTGCAAGGATCCTATTACCTCAAAATAACATACAATAGGGCCAATTATATGGTGATATCATGTGTTTTTATTTGATTATTACATTTCATTGATTATTAAACTATTTTATTAATGAAAACTAATTTATATGAAGTTTTTAAATAAAATTTTCATTTATGTGTGTTTGAAATATCTTTCATTACTTCTTTTAGTTAAAATCATGTTTTATGGAAAATATGTAAATGAATTTCCTTGACATGTTTAATTTAAATTGTAATTATATATGGTTTTTTTATATAGAATTGATTATAGGACACTTGATGGGACCCTATTGGGTTATTTATCTTACACCCTACCATCTACTTTAGGAAATTTTAGATTATCTTATTCTAGGTCTACAAAAATGGAAACACCACTTGGAGGTGGTGGATGTTCTTTATCCTTGGGAACTATAGTAATAGAGGTAACCATTGGATATGTGATACACCTATTTCATAGGATTTTATGTCTTTGATGATGTACTATTTGGGTATAGTTTTACCTGTTTTATTCTAGTACTTTTACCTTGAGGATTGTTGACATACATACTTATATTGTTTATCTTTCATTGTTTTGTGCAAAATCATTCCCTGTTAATTATTATATGGTTCTAGGTACTAGTCACCAACCCATAGAGATTGGGAACACCCTTTGGGATATGTCAAGACTACCTAAGGTATCATTATACCTAGGTATTTAGTATAGTTCATTTCGTACTCTTTTAAAGGGATAAAATTTAAAAGTTACCAATAAGATAAGAATTTATTTTACAATCTCATTATTTTGGGATAGCATTCATTTTCATTAAAGGAATATTATAATATATACATTTTAAACTATATATATTACATTATCCTCTATTCATTCAAGTAGTTCCCATATATTATTCCAAATTTTCCTCTCTTTAGCACTTTAATCATGAAAATAAATATTTAAAAGAAAAACTTATATTATTTATCTTTTTATCGAGTATATATTTCTTTTATGCTTACATTTTCCAATTGTTTTAAAAGATCCTTTTTATTTACTCCAATGAAATTTTATGTTATACTCGAATTTTTAAATGCGTTTAAAGGGATATTTGTAATGTTTTCCCAACTGTTCATTTTTTTACTTTATTTATAAAAACTCAAAAGGAATGTATTTAATGTATACAGCATTAGTAAATATTCCCACTACCATAAACATTTTACACTATTAGATTATTCTATAAGTTATCAATGGTTTTATAAAGAAAAATATTTAATGAAATCTTATATTTTTATTTTTTCTTTCATTTTCTTCATTTCTCCAAAGGACATGATTTTATTACAAAACCTATATTTCTGATGAATTGATGGTCATATTTTATCTCTTACTGATTTTTTGGTCACTAACTTTCTCTTGAAATATTCAATTTCTTGATATCGTTAGACAATACAGTTATCTTAGATATCCATCTTAATTTCATCATGGATATGAATATTTTATAAATAATATTATATTTCAAAATATAATTTTTTATACTGAAATTTATTTTATTGACTGAGGAAATATTTATATTTCATATTCTTTACTCTATATAAAAATTGTTTTCTAAGGAATATTGTTTATGAATTAAATTTATCATTAAATATATAAGGAATGAATTAGTAATGAATTGATATGTAAGACACATAATTATATTTCCCCTCGATGCATCGAAGGGTCTCATGATGCAAACCAGTTGGCTATCCATGTTAAAAGGGTTTTTTGGTGTATGTCTACCCATAGATTAACCTTTCTTGGAACAAGGTCTCGATGGAAAATATTTCATGATGTTTGATATCATGATATAAAATATTATGCGTTTACTTCATTGGTAATTAAGTTATTATAATCCATGAGATTATCAAATTTTATATTATCCATAGATGCGTTTCATGCTCAAGTTATTTATTAATTGGCATGTGTTTTCAATTATTTACCTTACCGTATGGATTATGCTTTATTCGCTAATTATACTTAACCATTATTGATCATTTGAGTTCATGATTTTTTTTTCATTTCCCTAGGATATAAAGAAAAAATATTTGAATGCTTTTCAAGGATTCCGAACATATTCTTTGGTTATTTTTTTATTTTATTTCTAATAAAAAATGTGAACCATAAATATATCTGGTTTATAAAGACTATTAAATAGGTCAACACTTTGGGATGATATCCCTTATATCTTATTACAATGTAATAACTTATACACTATATATGGGTAACTAGATTTGGGGTTTTAATAATTGGTATCATAGGAAGTTTAGAAAAAACCTTGAAAACTATATTTAGGAAATCATTGATTAGGTAACATAACCCTACAATTAAATTTCAGGATAAGTTTAAGTATAGGATAAAATCCTAAAATTTCGGTATGGTAAAGATTATGTGGTTTCCCACTGTGATCATTTTTCTCAGACTATACTATTTGGTTTTATTCAATGTAAAGAACTAAGAGGAATCATCCGAACATTGAATATTATAGAAAATGTGGTGATTATGAGAAACCAAATTCGATGTTGAATGGATTCAAAGATACTGTGATTATTCCAAATATATTATTTTTGTATATTATTAAAACCCAAAACCTTAAATAACTATTGGAATCACAGAATAAGATAAGAATGGAGTTTTTTGAGAGCTTTTTTGGTGGACACTACAAAGGAACAAAAACTCAATTTCCTTATTAGGTTTTTGAAAGAGACATCCCAAAGAATGTCTCAAAGGAAAATAATTTTTTATGTGTGGAATATAATGGAATATATAAATTATTTTTTTAGAAAAATTAATTTTTTATGGTGGTAAATGATGTTCATTAAAAAGTACCATTTATAGTTCAATGTATTTTTTGTAGATAATATGGGCACTATCCAATCCAATTTTATAATCCAAGGGTTAACTCTCTGACCAAGGAAGGACATATACTATTTCAATCTTAGAAGGTGAAGGATTTAAGTGCTTATGTATTGGGAAAAATAATTATTAACATTTCTAAAGTAAATGAGATAGTATTGATGACCTTTAAAATTGGTTATTGATTCCATAAGAAATTATTTAAGTAATATTTAATGAAGTTTATTTCATTTTTGGACTTATGGAAATAGTCTATGATTTTATTTTAGGAATAAGGATTGTGTTCATTTTTGTAAGAATATGTATTTTCATGTGGGGTTAACTTTATATTTATGGATATCATCATAGGTTTATAATTTTAGGTTTTCCATAAGTTAAAAGGTATATTTACCCATTTTGAGGTTTTAGGTAATGAGATTTTGAGGGGATTTTAAACCTCGACATGGTTATAGGAAGAATAATCTATTGAGGTTTAAATTAACATTTATGTAAGACTATTATTTTTTATAGTCTATTGGACAATAAGATATAGATTATCTCGATGGTTAATAATTAATTCATTGACAATGTTATATTTTTTGAGATATTTTTGGTCAAGCTAAGGATTACCTTTCGAGTTTGTATCTAA
Source organism: Viscum album (assembly GCA_963277665.1). Lineage (NCBI taxonomy): Eukaryota > Viridiplantae > Streptophyta > Magnoliopsida > Santalales > Viscaceae > Viscum > Viscum album. The sequence goes on from OY728157.1 coordinate 694,200,938, forward strand.
ATTTGATTCATGATGTTTTAGTAATTTTCACTAAATTAAAAGATTATATGATTATTTATCATGGGGATTCATGATACTTCAGGGATAATTCATTGGTTTCAAGTTTATATAACCATTAGGTTTAACATGTTGTTTAACATGAAAGATTTTTTTGGAAATAATTAAATTAAATTTTTGGGAATGTCAATTAAAAATAATGATATCACAGTTAAGGTTAAAACATTATTTAATGTTGAGGTTATTGAGGTTATTTGGGATGTAAATTTATTTATTTGTATAATAACCTAATATGAATCATTGTTTTAATTATTAATATTTTTAAGTAAAATAAATAATTTATTCATATGACGGATTATAAATTTCGGATATTATCATACCTTATGGTAACTATTTAAGTTTTATTTAAAATTTAGAAAAATTATTTATATATTTTTTCCCTTTTGGGATGATATAATTTCTTATAAGTTGTCTTTATTTTTTTAATAAAGAAAATATCATCTTGAATACTCATCGTGCATGGATCCAATTTTTTCCTTGTAAGACATTGAAATATATATATATATATATATATATAGAGAGAGAGAGAGAGAGAGATCTAAGTGTTGAGATGGCATGTGATTCTAAGGCCCTGTGTTCCTGAAAATTAATTTTATAAAAATATTAAATATATTTTATATTGTGATCATTAAAATTATTAAATAAAATCGGCTAACTCATTAAGAGTTGATCATATAAGAAATATGAGACCATATTTGAGTCTGGAACATTATTTTTACACAATGAGTGAAATAAATTGAGTTGGTGCAGGATATTTAAAACCCTCTCTTGCTGGTAGTACATTAAGTGGATTTGTTTAATTATTTATTTAAATAAATAATTCATTTAACCTAAAATAAATTTGTCATAATTATGGAATATTGGTCAAGGTTTGTCTCATAACCCTGGAATCCTCTCTGAGCTCTCGCATCCTCCTTTCATTGGTGAATTGAACCTGAATAATGATGAAACTATAGAATCGAGCAATCAGGACTCAAAAAATACTACAGATCCTCTCAAACTATTGACGGACATGTTATTCATAAAAATTTGATCTGAAATCAAGTTAGGATTTTTCATTTGATGATTTTATTCCCTTTTATTAAATATTGAGAAGAAAAACTCGTGTTCTTCTATTTGCGCAACTTATGGAATTTTCATGAGCATTTGTACCATATTTAAGTTGTTTAATCAATATGTTATAACCCTATTAAGATAGTTATTTATTGTTGTATAAGAACTCTTAGTTCATGATGTTTAAACATAGATCTTTTGTTCTTTTCTCAATTGTTTATTTTCATTCTTCACCAGTTGGATCCCTGCGATCCCGGATCAGCTTTTCCGGGAAGTACCGAGCTCGATTGGGCCTTCAGATTCCTGACAGATTGATGTAACAACACCAAATCAAAAAACAAGGGATATATCAAGGGTCTTTATGATGTGAGGAAAAATAATTAGATTGTTAACCATCGTTATCTTGATGAATAGAGGTGTAGCGACATGGAGAACATGAAGAAAAACCCTCTCGATGAACAGGAGACGATTTCTAGTGAATAATGGAAAACAAGAATAAATCATATCCATATTCATAAGGTTTTAGAGGAATCATGGTAGAATATATACTGGTGTTTCCTGATTTAAGGCATGAAGAATGGATCTGGATATTTAGGATTTCTTTCAAAATCCTAACTACATGTCATGTTTAAGGATGAACACATAGCATGTTTCCTTTCAATTGTAGAAAATAGAGTTTTAGAAACCCATAAAGATAGAATGACATGTACATTTCCAACATATCTTATACCACCTTTCCATGTGGGTAAGCTGGGGGATGGGTCACATGGTCAAGCACACGTACATGGTGTCTGGTGCATGGACACAACGATCAACACATGATCTGGTCCCTAGGTAGCTTAGATATTCCGTGTATTCCACCTACATGGGGAGTAATACAACACATTAAAGATACATGTTATGGAAAGGGACTTTTCTAGGAAACGGAGTGGGACCACATTCCATGTGGGTCCCCTCATATTCCATGAACCCCTTGATCTATTTTTAGAAAACATATATAACCCATATCTCCTTCATTTGAACTCAGATTTTGGCCTGTGAGTAGCCTTTCCTGAGTGTTTTTTCATTTATAACATGATGGTTCCCCCAGTTTTGGATTTAGAGATATGATTTTGAATTCTCTAGGAATTTAACCTTTTGAGTATATTCTTAATGATGGTAGTGGTCATGGAGGATCACCAAAGACTCTCGAGCGGAACCCTTCTACTAGGCTGGGCATGGGTCCTCTATGGTTTCTATAGTGGAACCCTTTAGTTATAATGGGAATGTGTCCTCTACTAACATAGAGCAGAAGCCTCCTATTGGGCTGGTCATGAGTCCTCTACTAACTCCAAGAGTGGAACCCTTCAATTAAGATGGGCATGGGACCTCGACCTTCTGAGTAGAACCCTTCTGTAGGGTAGGGCATGTTTCCACTATGACCTATAGTAAACCCCCCCCCCCCACTGGGGATCTTTTAATGAGCATATATATACACTTTCTTATGTATCCACCCCTTAGATTTGGATTCTCTCATTCTAGGAGGGGAAAAGATTCATGCGGTATGCCACAAGATTTCCATGTCTCGATTATCGTGTTTAGATGAGGCTAGTCACCTACTATAGGTGGTGAAGACTCGATAAGTAGTTTATCTACTCACTATTTTTATCCCTTTATGTTTTGAAAAATTACGTTCACTATTTGATGGGTCAAGTTGTACTCTTTCATTGTACCTTTTGTATATGTTATCCTTCTCTTCTACTATATCTCTTATTTCCCCCCTTTATCTTTCGAGGCATCCAATTGGATACTTTTGTACTCACCCATGCATTGTATTTTCCTGAATTTATCATGTCTTGTGTAGATGATGTACATGTTCCCCATGACTACAGAGGATCTTAGGGATACTAAGATATTAGAACGTGTACGATGGTCATGGCATGGGATTCAAGAGTTGGGATCTCTCATTTGTTTACATTTCTAGTTTTCTATCAGTTTGGGATATATTTTTGGTTGGGAATGTATTTTTTTCCTTTACTTTTCAACTTACACTACCATACTTTTGCATTTTATAGAGTTTCATGTATTCTTGGTTTATTTTATAGCATTTTTGTGTCTTATTTTCTTTCCCTCTGTACAATGCATTGATTTGGTTATGTGTGTGTATAGGTACATAGGAAAAATCCTCCCAAAGTTAATTATTCCTTAGACGCTTGGTGACACCCCTTGGGATAAGGAGGTGGGATTGTGGTAGTTGCAGCTCGACCCCCAGTATGGGTGAGGTCATGACACATCATTTAGAAAAAAAATTATCATGAAATTAATTAAAGGATATAATTATACTTATAAAGTAATTATATTTCCTTATTTTCATAGTCTAGATGGGAAATGAATTCCTCAGCTAGAGGAAAAAGAATTTGAAACAAAAAAAAATATCTTATTATGATCATTTTTTGAAGAATTGATGGTCTTTTACACCATCATTGATTTATGGTTTTGTGGTCATTAACATTCTCATGACCATGTTCTCTATCACTATCTATTTCTTTTTAGGAATTAATTATATTCCCTATGTTCATATTTTCACTTCTCCCTAATATTTTATAATTTGGAAACAAAGTTTTTTATTTCATATGACCTTTTTATTTCCCTTTCCATCTTTTTAAGATGATGTTTTGTTAACTCTTTTTATGATGTAGGTTTTCCAAAAAAAATCAAATTTCAAACCCTTAATTACCAAGAACAAGTTAAAATTGTGAAGATAAAATATATTAAAGGGTTAGAATGTAACAACCTATTATTTTAAAATAACACTATGTTCAATAGAGTATACAACAAATAATATCAAACATAAAAAAACTAAAAAATAATATTATTTGGATATGATTGTTATAACCTAGCCATTGAATTGGCATGTATGAATGGAAATAACCACATTATAAAATATATGACAAGGTACTACTCAATGCTTTTTTTATTAATCAATATAAATTAAGAATTCAATTTCTATAGTAAAGTAATATTATGCTTCAAAAATATATTTCATTCAAACATGATTTATAATTATTTTTGTGAGAAAATATTAAATTTAATTTTTGAAACTTTTAGAAAATTTATTTTAGATAATTAAATTAATTTTTGGAAATAAATATTATCTTAGAGTGAATTTTCACAAACTTTCTGAAAATATGGATTTTTTGATGAATAAAAAGAAAACATAAATTTTTATTAAAAGATGTATTTTTTTTAAGTACTTACCAAGTTACATTTTAAGAAAATATTATTTAAAAGTAAAAATAGTTCTATTATGTTATTAATAATCTAATTATGTTCATTAGAATCAATATTATGGATTAATTTGGTATTAAAATATTTTTATACTTAAAAATGCATATTTCTAAAAAACTATTTTTTATATCATTTTTTCAATTTTTATTAAAATTAATTTATTCCACTTATAGAAAATAAATATTCAATAAATCATAAAATATTTGGAATAATGAGGTTCAAATTTGGTAAATATTTAAATTTTATTTTTAGGTTTTATGAATAGTATTTGTGGTAAATTTTATCACATCGGTAAGAATAAAGCCAGTAAGATAGGGTTAAAACTTAGATATAAGGATTTTGAATCTATCTAACACATTCCTTTATCCTGTTATATGGGTGGAATTCATCAATTTCCATCCAAGTATCTAATATATAGACACATGTTTCCATTTTTATTTTATTTTGACCTTTATATTAATTCGAGAAAATAATAAATTTAAAATATCATATTGTTGACTTTAATATCACCAATATTCTATAATAAGGGTAAAAATAGGTTATGTTTATTTCTAAATGCTTATTTTAAATATAAAATAATTATATTTATAATTTTAATTTATTTTAAATTTTTAGTGATTGAACAATTACCCAGACATGTTATATTAATGTATAGAATTAGTGGAATACAATTATTCATTCAAATTATATTACTATTAGTATTTTGAGAATCATTTATTTAATTTTTTTATTATTTTAATAAATATTCCGGTTGTTTTTTATAAGTATTTAAGTAAATTATCTCAACACTAAAAACGTGTAAATAAATTACAATGATAAAAAATAATTTATCTTTAAAATAAAAATTTAGAACCGAACACATTATGTTTTTATCCCAGTAAAAAAGATATTATAGATATTAAAATAAATAAAGTGTTTTTTTACTTTATCTTTTACCTAAATATTATAATGGCCAAAATCATATAAAATTGACACCCAGTTGCCAATCTTCAAAAAATGAAAGGACATTTCATAACTCTGTTCGACCAATATGATAACGGTAAGTGTTATGGTCATTTTTTATTCCCTGTAATATTATTTGTTACATTAGTTACCTGATTTACCCTCAATATGGTGATAATTATTTACTAAGCTTATTATTAATGATGACCAAAAATAAAAGGAAAATATTTTCAAAATTTGTAACTCATGATTCTAAATATGTAATCCAGTTATCAAGATTCAATTCATAAAAATTTTATAACTTAATTTTATATTAGAGAACAAAATGCAACAAAAAGTAGTTTTTTTAGAAAAATACCATTTATGTATAAAATATTTTTATAACAATGTCAACCATAAAATTTATTTCAGTAAAATTATTTTAATTTTTCATAATATAATAAAACATATGTTACTTTGAATCCATTTTATACTTGGTGTTGCACATATTGTATGCTTTCGAACATAGTCTTTATTTTAAAATATCGGGATATTACTTCCCCCCCCCCACATTTAATAAATTATTTCCTCACAATTTAACATTTAAAAAAATAACATTCTGAAAATATCACATCATAAAAAGTTTTAAAAAAACTTCTTCTTGAAAAGAGAGAAAAGGGAAGTGTGGATGTCAACTGGAACAACACAAAATATGTTTATAGATAAAATAACATTAGTGGGAAGTAAAAATATGGACATCAATGAAAAACTAATTTCCAAAATAATTATGGAGTGCGATAGGGAATATTTATAATAAGAAATTGAATTATCATGGGAAAGTTAATAAAAAAACTATAAACTAGGGAGGTTTGAAAAGACATCGATTAATCAGAAATAAGGGTAATAAGATAACATTTTTGTTTTCCTGGTACTTTTCATAGAGTTTAGGGATTAATTTTCTATCTAGACTAAGAACTTAAGAAAATATTCTTACTTGAAAAGTAAAATTTTGTCATTTAATCAATTTCCACCACAATATAATATTTTTTTCCAAACGATGAATATTCAAGATGAATTTTTCATGCTTTAATCACTAAAATCAACTTCTAATGGATAACATAATACTAAAAAAATGATTAAAGTATATTCCTATTATCTTTAGATATTGACCAAAACCAAAATATTTAGAAAAAGGTCTAATAACTTCCAAAATGAATAAAACCTCTTATTATGAAATAAAACAATAATCTATAAAGCCTCAAAAATAACAACCATAGTTCATCTTAGATTAATTTATGAATAAATAACCTTAAAATTATTCAAAATATTCAAAACCAGCATTGAAACCCAAAGATTACAATGATTTAATCACAAATTCTTTAAAGATAAATTTAATAATTATCTCTAAATAACATCAATCACTATTAAAGTCTCCTATGAAAACCATATAGTTTCTAATCATATAATATCCATGATATGATAATTATCTCCATAAATAAACTAAACCATCTTAAAGACACATCAAAATCATATATGCTTCCAAAAAGATAATTTAACCACAATTCATCAAATAAAATCCCTTAATATTTTATTTACCTTAATCATATAATGTTCCCCAAATAACATTAATCACTTATTCACCAAATAACTTTTTAATCCCATGGTAATATATATAGTAAAATATATGTTCCCAAAATCAACTATATATTTATTTTTTAAATCATTTATTTTAAATAAAAAATTATATACTAATGAGGAAATCACATAGTTAAGTGGGAGGTGTTACACCGTTGTCGCCCTTTAGTTGTGGGTTTAATTCTCATGGACTTATTGGGTGTGACATGTTGTCACATAGTCCATGGGTTATACTTTTATAAAAACCTTATTAATATAATTCCTATAATTTTCCCAAAAATATAATGATCATAGTTATAAATAACAATAATAACTTCAATATTAGTGAATTTTATAACTTCAAACATCATCTCATACCTTTTAGCTTACATCCTCAAAATACAATATCATTATCCTAAAATAAAACTTCTCGTTCAACCTAAGGGTTATATATAACTAAAACTAAGGAAACATCTTACAAAATATAATTAATCACCTCAAAAAACCATCACTTAAAACCACTAAATGGGTGTCTAAGAATCTAAACAACTGTTCATACTTAAACATATAAATCCATGATGGTATCCATAACTCTTAGGTTGTCTTCTGACAGAGCAAATTTACGTGCATATTTTTGACCAAATAATGAGTATTTTTTTTACTTTTTTTCAGTGATAAAACCCATATATTTCATTGTTTTATTAAAATAATGGGAAATTTGAAATTTATAATGAAAATGGTCATAATTGAAGAAAAGTGCATAATTCTGGATTTTGGAAAGATTTTGACTACAAGGGTATTTTTGTCATTTAGGATACAATATATGTCCAAATTTTGTGATTAAATTTTTTTTATAATCCTTATTTTATTTCCTTCATTTTTGTTTTCTGGACCAGGAGCTGATTCGGTCATATAGAGGGCTTCAAAATTCATTGAAGTTGGACAATTGTTCCGGGCTGACAGTGTGGACACCAGCAAAGTAACGGAACCAAAACGCAGCCTACACACATCCAAATGAGGTGTTTCCACCTAGGATGTTATGAGGACATCTAGATACGACTATAACATAAATTTGGTGGATGTTGGAGGTCATTAAGGAGGCCATTGAACGACATACTTTTGGAGGAACCTTCCTGGAAGCTTCATCCAGAAACAGAAGCCTTCAATGAAATATTCATAACTTCTACACCCGCAGTCCAAATATGCTAACATTTTTCGGGGACACAGACAACACATTTATGAACATATTTTATGAAGGCGGAATTGCGAAAAAATGTAATTTAATGGGCCTTCCACGCGCAAATATCCGGAGGAAAGAATTCTTCCTATAAAAGGAGAGGAGCTCCTACCTCTCAATTCATTCCTTCACCTCCCATTCCAGCTAGCGGAAAGCATCCAAGTGGAGGAGAACCTACTATTACTTATTCTTAATTTTTAATTGCTTCCTCCATTTTTATTTTTCATTTGAATTTGATGACCCCACCTTGCATGAAGGGGTAGAATCTTTTGTGATTGGGTGAAGGGAAGGGGACCCCATTTTGTGATGTTTGAGTTTCTGAAGTTTAATTCAAAGGGATTATTTTCTTTTAATTGAATGATTATAAATTTAATTTATTTTTGAATTTAAATTAAATACGATTGTATTTTTATTTATTCTTAAATATTAAATTGCTTTGATTTAAATATTATTCTACCCTTGCTTGATCTATTCATTTTTACACCGATTCGTTAATCTATGAAGAAAATCAACTAAGGGAGTGATTTGGTGATTGCTAAATCACGTGGAGAAATTAAGATAGATTAATTTAATTATTTAGGGAAGTAAATACCAGATTTGGTATTTCCTAAGTAATTAATATTAGTCCATTAAGATTTCTACGCTTTGATAAATAATTAAATCAAAGGTGAAACGAACAAACAATTGTTATTCATTTCACTTAATTATATTTTATAAAACCAAAGGATTAATATTTTTATAAAAACTATGATGACATCACAAATGGGAAAACCCGACCTAAATCCAATCACTTCTCTCTCATATTAAATTCACAAACCTTTTTAATAAAACCTCTTACTTTCTTTAATTTTTCAAACTTGTTATTTTTAAGTGACACCAAGATTGAAACACTGCTCCTTGGAGAACGACATTCTGGTTACCATTCATACTACACCCTTAGGGGGATTTAATTGTTTTTTCACACCTCACGACAAGCGTGTGTCAAAACTGGCGTCGTTTCCGGGGAGTAAGTGTAAATCTGCATGACCAGGACCTTTAACGAGGAACTACTTGATTTCAACCCTGAGATAGAAAGAACATTTTTTAATAGGCGTAGGAATCTCATTATCGAAATCCGTTTTGAAGAAATAAGTTTAGAAGACTCTAGTGTCCAATTAGAACCACCAATAATGGCACAAAACCCACGACAAACTTTGAGGGACCTCTGTGCCCCACAATTTTCTAACCAGCAGAATCGGTTAAACATGCCTGAACAACCAAATGATTTTGAATTAAGAGTAAACATGATTCCAGTGCTACCTAAATTTCATGGCCTTGCAGGTGAGGATCCCAATCGACACATTCAAGAATTTAGCCATGTGTGTTCAAGCTTCAAACCAAGAGGAGTAGCGGAGGAGCAAATGAAGTGGAAAGCATTCCCTTTTTCACTTGAGGGAGCAGCGAAGGAGTGGTTGTATACCTTACAACCTGGAGAAATCCAAGACTGGGATGATCTTCAACAATGTTTCATGCAAAGGTTCTTCCCAGCCTCCCGGAGTACAGTAATCAGGAAGGAGATATACGCCATTCGACAAGCTACCGGTGAGACTCTTTACGAGTATTGGGAACGATTCAAGAAGCTTAGCGCAAGTTTCCCCCACCAAGCTATATAGGAGAACCACTTCCTTTTCTTTTTCTACCAAGGACTCCTAGACAGCGATAGGAACCTTTTGGATGCATCCTCTGGAGGAGCATTGATTGAAAAATTACTTGGAGAAGCCCGAAGCCTGATTGAGAAGATCGCCCAGAATTCAAAACAATTCGGGACAAGAAGCACTGGTACAAGGGGGATGCATGAGGTAAGAACTTCTGACTCATCTCCTCTTCTTACAACACAAATTCAAGAACTAACAAGCCTTGTGAGGAAAATGGCCATCAAGCAGGTGAATGAGAATCCATCTCCACCTCAGGTATGTGGGTTATGTTCATCACCAAATCATTAAACTGATCAATGTGATGAGATACAGGATACAGAAAGTTGTGCAACTGCATTCCAACAAAGGCAATTCCCACAAAATCAACAATGGAGAGAAGTTCAAACCCAACAAGGATACGGAGGACAAAAAACCAGGCCAGGACACCATTTCAACAGCAATTTCAGAACCATACACCATACAAGCAGTCCTTCCAGGGAAAACAATCATTTCAACCACCACCTTTCCAACGAAAGAATTTTGAACAGCCACCATCAAGTTCTGAAAAGTTCCACCAAGAAAAAGAGATTGAAGAGTTGAAGAAGACTGTGAAAAATTTGGACAACAAGTTTGATAACCTTATGGATCTTTTAACTAGGAATCAAGGAAAACTCCCATCCCAAACTATCCCAAATCCAAAGGAGAATATTATTGCAATTATGACTCAAAGCGGAAAGGAGCTTCCACCACCTAAGCCAAGTAAGTTTAATGATTCCAAACAAAAACCTGAAGAAAAACTCATCCACCCCAAGAATAAGGCAGAAATAAAAAGTCAAAGGCAACAAAAAGAGAAAGGAGGAAACAAGGTACCATTCCCTTCTACACTAACTCGATCATCGAAGGCTGAAGAAGAACAAATTCAAAGGGAAATCCATGAAACCTTCCGGAAAGTGGAAATCAACATTCCCTTATTGGAGGCAATCCGCCAAATACCCAAATATGCAAAGTTTCTACAGGAAATATGCACCAAGAAAAAGAAGCATGATGAGGATGGAAAAATCAGTTTTGGAAAGAGTGTCTCAGCCGTTTCCACCCCACCATTACCTAAAAAATGTAAAGATCCAGGGGCATTCTCTATTCCCTGTACAATGGGTTCTTTAGATTTTTATGATGCTTTGTGTGACCTTGGTGCATCCATAAATGTAATGTCTAATTCTATTTTCTCTTCTTTAAAAATAGTTGAGTTGAAGCCCATAAGAGTTGTGATCCAACTCACAAATGGATCCACTATTTATCCAGCCGGAGTTGTGGAAGACGTGCCGGTAAGAGTTAGAGAACACTTTTTTCCAGCATATTTTTACGTACTCACCATGGAGGAGGACAATACGCCGAGGCATTCACCCATAATTTTGGGAAGACCATTCCTGAAAATGGCAAAAACAGTCATCAATGTACATGAAGGAACTCTAACCATGGAGCTAGGAGATAGCAAGGTCAAATTCAATGTCCTTGATTCAAAAAGAATCCCACCAAGCAACCATTCCCTCTTTGCGGTTTCCCATGAAGAAGGCAGCGACTCCATTGATGATTCAGAAATCAGGAGAGAATCTTTCGAAAATTCAAGAATTTATAAAGAAAGAACCAGGGTGGAACATGAAAAACTGATTCAACCGAAGACCTTTCAACCTGGAGACCAAGTTCTACTCTACAATTCAAGATTGAAGTAAATGCCTGGTAAGCTTCGTTCTAGGTGGGAAGGTCCTTTTATTGTTACTAATGTATATCCTTTTGGTTCCATTCAGGTTGAGAAACAAGGAGGAAACCCATTCACTGTCAATGGTCAAAGGCTGAAGAAGTTCTATGGATGTTTACCTCAAGAACTAGTTGAGGAGGTCAATCTTCTCCAACCCATATACTGATTTCTTTTCATGAGGTAAGGTCGAGCCAACGACATTAAACAAAGGCGCTTTCGGGAGGCAACCCTAGTTTAATTTTTTTTCATGGGATTTACTAGTCAGCTACCTCTTACATCACCCAATTGAGCTATAATGGAATGGTTCTTACACTGGTATGAGTGGTTTTAATTTTTTTTCAAGAACCATCATGGAAGGAAGCCACAAGGCAGACCCAAGAGCAAGAGGAAGAGGAAAAAAAGCTTTATGTCAAAAGGGAGTTCACTTATCATGATGATCATTTAAACTCCCTTCATTTTTTTCCCTCATCAAAATCATGTTTTGAGCTTTAAAAGTTGAAATTGCATACCCACACTTGAATTCATGTTTTACTTGACTTATCTAGGAGACATGAGTTTCTTAGGAACCCAATGATGCCATGTTTTATATTTCAAGGTTGATATGATTAAATGATTGAAATGCAGAATTGAATTTTTAAATATGAAGCATAGATATTGAAATGATGACTCATGATTCAAAGGAACTAATTAATTCATGTAAATAAAATTTCCCAACCATCTTTCATGCATTGAATTTCTGAAATTTATGTGAATTGATTTATTATTATTAGTCATTCCATGAGTGATTGTCCAATGTTATATTTCTTATTCCCAAGAGGATTTCTAGACCAAGTACTTCCTATTTATTCTTGAGCATATTTCTTGAGTGATCTTGGGACATGTAACTGACCAGAACTTGTATTGAAACTTGTCAAATCTATGACTATACAAGAACACATTTAAAATGATTGAGGCATCCTTTGAAAAGCCACATATCCTTAAAATACCACCTTTACATGAATCCTTCTTTTATCCCATAGAGACCATGAATGACCTTTATAGTGATGAACCATGTTTCAAGCCATTTTTATCCATTCCTACCCTACTCTTGGTATTTTCATGATATTTAAAGTTGAAGTGTGGGGGTAAAGGAAATCATGGTGGACGGGATGATACACATTATAAGGAAGGATTGTGGGGGTGTTATTGTGTAAATTAGAAAAGGTTGTTAAATCATTCATGGTACTCTATTGTTTTCCCCTCTTGAATAAAAAAATGACAAAAATGAAAAAAAAAATCCAAAAAAATAGAAAAATGGGTTGTGATTTGGGAAAACCAAAAATCAGCATTTTCCAGACTGACGATCTTCTGATTGTATGTGGTTAGGTGATGGATGTGAGGATTGATCAAATCATAATTTTCGAAAAAAAATGAAAAAATAAAATAAGTACAAAAGCAAAAAAAATATTCAAGAGGGTGCACAAATCATTCATTATGCATAATTTGATCACAACCTTTACTTTGAGTTTTGGGAAGTGGGTGTTGCTACTTTTAAGGGGAGAAGTTCATTACACTTTTACATTTGATATCATGAATTGTACTTAAGAGATTATCCTCCTCCTTGAGCCTTAATTTTTAAAGCATCAAATCCTACCAACATTAAGCCTCAGAGTCATTTGAACCTTAATTACAAGTCCTCATGATTTTATGTGTCTTTTGTCTTTACAAAGTGGAGAAAGTAGTTCATTTACAAACCTATGGATAAGAAGCATGTTTTCATGATATGAGCATAACTCTAATTGAATTATATCATGAGTGATGAGAGAAAAAAAATCAAAAGTGAGGTAAATCATGACATGACATGTTTAATAATGATGAATCAAGGATCTTGAATGAATAACATAAAAAGTTCCATCAATTTTCAAAGGGGAAAAGTAAAATATGTGAATTATTTGTTTCATTGAAAAATGGGAAATTAAATTGATATTTTATGCAGATTATTGAATGTTTGATTTTACATGGAAAATTGTTTGATTTTATTGCATTGTAATTTGAATATTGGTAACATTGGTGTCCTCTGATATCTATGTTGAGATTTTATGATTGAGGACAAGCATGGATTAAGTGTGAGGGTATTTGACATAGCAAATTTACGTGCATATTTTTGACCAAATAATGAGTATTTTTTTCTGTTTTTCAATGATAAAACCCATATATTTCATTGTTTTATTAAAATAATGGGTAATTTGAATTTTATAATGAAAATGGTCATAATTGAAGAAAAGTGCATAATTCTGGATTTTGGACAGATTTTGACCACAAAGGTATTTTTTTCATTTAGCATAAAATATATGTCCAAATTTTGTGATTAAATTTTTTTTATAATCCGTATTTTATTTCCTTTATTTTTGTCTTCTGGACCAGGAGATGATTCGGTCATATAGAGGGCTTGAAAATTCATTGAAGTTGGACAATTGTTTCGGGCGGACAGCGTGGACACCAGAAAAGTAACGGAACCAAAATGCATCCTAAACACATCCGAATGAGGTGTTTCCACCTGGGATGTGACGAGGACATCAAGAGACGACGATAACATGAATTTGGTGGATGTTGGAGGTCATTAAGGAGGCCATTGAATGATATACTTTTGGAGGAACCTTTCTGGAAGCTTCGTCCAGAAACAGAAGCCTTCAATGAAAAATTCTTAACTTCTACATACGGAGTCCAAATGTGCTAAACATTTTCGGGGAGATAGAAAAAAAATTTATGAACATATTTTATGAAGGCGGAAACATGAAAAAATGTAATTTAATGGGCCTTCCACGTGCAAACATCCGAAGGACAGAATTCTGCCTATAAAAGGATAGGAGCTCCTACCTCTCAATTCATTCCTTCACCTCCCATTCCAGCCAGCGGAAAGCATCCAAGAGGAGGAGAACATCCTCTTCCTTGTTCTTCATTTTTAATTACTTCCTCCATGTTTATTTTTCATTTGAATTTGATGACCCCACCTTACATGAAGGGGTAGAATCTTTTGTGATTGGGTGAAGGGAAGGGGACCCCATTTTGTGATGTTTGAGTTTCTGAAGTTTAATTCAAAGGGACTCTTTTCTTTTAATTGAATGATTATAAATTTAATTTATTTTTTAATTTAAATTAAATATGATTTTATTTTGATTTATTCTTAAATATTAAATTGCTTTGATTTAAATATTATTCTACCCTTGCTTGATCTATTCATTTTTACACCGATTGGTTAATCTATGAAGAAAATCAACTAAGGGAGTGATTTGATGATTTCTAAATCACGTGGAGAAATTATGATAGATTAATTTTATTATTTAGGGAAGTAAATACCAGATTTGGTATTTCCTAAGTAATTAATATTAGTTCATTAAGATTTCTACACTTTGATAAATAATTAAATCAAAGGTGAAATGAAGAAATAATTGTTATTCATTTCACTTAATTATATTTTCTAAAACCAAAGGATTCATATTTTTATAAAAACTATGATGACATCACAAATGGGAAAACCCGACCTAAATCCAATCACTTCTCTCTCATATTAAATTCACAAACCTTTTTAAGAAAACCTCTTACTTTCTTTAATTTTTCAAACTTGTTATTTTTAAGTGACACCAAGATTAAAACACTGCTCCTTGGAGAATGACATTTTGGTTACCAGTCATACTACACCTTTAGGGGGATTTAATTGTTTTTGCACACCTCACGATAAGCGTGTGTCAAAACTGGCGTCATTGCCGAGGAGTAAGTGTAAATCTGCATGACCAGGACCTCTAACGAGGAACTACTTGATTTCGACCCTGAGATAGAAAGAACATTGTTTAATAGGCGTAGGAATCTCAATATCGAAATCCTTTTTGAAAAAAATAAGTTTAAAAGACTCTAGTGTCCAATTAGAACCACCAATAATGGCACAAAACCCACGACAATCTTTGAGGGACCTCTGTGCCCCACAATTTGCTAACCAGCAGAATCGGTTAAACATGCCTGAATAACCAAATTATTTTGAATTAAGAGTAAACATGATTCCCATGCTACCTAAATTTCATGGCCTTGCAGGTGAGGATCCCAATCGACACATTCAATAATTTAGCCATGTGTGTTCAAGCTTCAAACCAAGAGGAGTAGCGGAGGAGAAAATGAAGTGGAAAGCATTCCCTTTTTCACTTGAGGGAGCAGCGAAGGAGTGGTTGTATACCTTACAACCTGGAGAAATCCAAGACTGGGATGATCTTCAACAATGTTTCATGCAAAGGTTCTTCCCAGCCTCTTGGATTACAGCAATTAGGAAGGAGATATACGCCATTCGACAAGCTACCGGTGAGACTCTTTACGAGTATTGGGAACGATTCAAGAAGCTTAGCGCAAGTTGCCCCCACCAAGCTATAGAGGCGCACCACTTCCTTGTCTTTTTCTACCAAGGACTCCTTGATAGCGATAGGAACCTTTTGGATGCATCCTCTGGAGAAGCATTGATTAACAAATTACCTAGAGAAGCCTGAAGCCTGATTGAGAAGATTGCCCAGAATTCACAATAATTCGGGACAAGAAGCACCGGTATAAGGGGGATGCATGAGGTAAGAACTTCTGACTCATCTCCTCTTCTTACAACAAAAATTCAAGAACTAACAAGCCTTGTGAGGAAAATGGCCATCAAGCAGGTGAATGACAATCCATCTCCACCTCAGGTATGTGGGTTATGTTCATAACCAAATCATTATACTGATCAATGTGCTGAGATACAGGATACAGAAAGTTGTGCAGCTGCATTCCAACAAAGGAAATTCCCCCAAAATCAACAATGGAGAGAAGGTCAAACCCAACAAGGATACGGAGGACAACAAAACCAGGCCAGGCCACCATTTCAACAGCAATTTCAGAACCATACACCATACAAGAATTCCTTACAGGGACAACAATCATTTCAACCACCACCTTTCCAACGAAAGAATTTTGAACATCCACCAACAAGTTGTGAAAAGTTCCACCAAGAAAAAGAGATTGAAGAGTTGAAGAAGACTGTGAAAAATATGGACAACAATTTTGATAACCTTATAGATATTTTAACCAGGAATCAAGGCAAAATCCCATCCCAAACTATCCCAAATCCAAAGGAGAATATTAGTGCAATTACGACTCGAAGCGGAAAGGAGCTTCCACCACCTGAGCCATGTAAGTTTGATGATTCCAAACAAAAACCTGAAGAAAAACTCATCCACCCCAAGAAGAAGGCAGAAATAAAAAGTCAAAGGCAACAAAAAGAGAAAGGAGGAAACAAGGTACCATTCCCTTCTGCACTAACTCGATCATCGAAGGCTGAAGAAGAACAACTTCAAAGGGAAATCCATTAAACCTTCCGAAAAGTGGAAATCAACATTCCCTTATTGGAGGAAATCCGCCAAATACCCAAACATGAAAAGTTTCTAAGAGAAATGTGTACCAAGAAAAAGAAGCATGATGAGGATGGAAAAATCAATTTTGGAAAGAGTGTCTCAGCCGTTTCCACCCCAGCATTACCCAAAAAATGTCAAGATCCAGGGACATTCTCTATTACCTGTACAATGGGTTCTTTAGATTTTTCTGATTCTTTGTGTGACCTTGGTGCATCCATAAATGTAATGTCTAATTCTGTTTTCTCTTCTTTAAAAATAGGTGAGTTGAAGCCCACAAGAGTGGTGATCCAACTCACAAATGGATCCGCTATTTATCCAGCTGGAGTTGTGGAAGACGTGATGGTAAGAGTTAGAGAACTCATTTTTCCAGCAGATTTTTACGTACTCACCATGGAGGAGGAAAATATGCCGAGGCATTCACCCATAATTTTGGGAAGACCATTCCTGAAAATGGAAAAAACAGTATTCAATGTACATTAAGGAACTCTGACCATGGAGCTAGGAGATAGCAAGGTCAAATTCAATGTCATTGACTCAAAAAGAAACCCACCAAGCAACCATTCCCTCTTTGCGGTTTCCAATGAAGAAGGTAGCGACTCCATTGATGATTCAGAAATCAGGAGAGAATCTTTTGAAAATTCAAGAATTTATAAAGAAAGAACCAGGGTGGCACATGACAAACTGATTCAACCGAAGACCTTTCAACCTGGAGACCAAGTTCTACTCTACAATTCAATATTGAAGTTAATTCCTGGTAAGCTTCGTTCTAGGTGGGAAGGTCCTTTTATTGTTACTAATGTATATCCTTTTGGTTCCATTCAGGTTGAGAAACAAGGAGGAAACCCATTCACTGTCAATGGTCAAAGGATGAAGAAGTTCTATGGAAGTTTACCTCAATAACCAGTTGAGGAGGTCAATCTTCTCCAACCCATATACTGATTTCTTTTCATAAGGTAAGGTCGAGCCAACGACATTAAACAAAGGCGCTTTTGGGAGGCAACCCGAGTTTCATTGTTTTCATCGGATTTACTATTTAGCTACCTCTTACATCACCCAATTGAGCTATAATGGAATGGTTCTTACACTGGTATGAGTGGTTTTAATTTTTTATCAAGAACCATCATGGAAGGAAGCCACAAGGTAGACCCAAGAGCAAGAGGAAGAGGAACAAAATCTTTATGTCAAAAGGGAGTTCACTTATCATGATGATCATTTAAACTCCCTTCATTTTTTCCCTCATCAAAATCATGTTTTGAGCTTTAAAAGTTGAAATTGCATACCCACACTTGAATTCATGTTTTACTTGACTTGTCTAGGAGACATGAGTTTCTTAGGAACCCAATGATTCCATGTTTTAGATTTCAAGGTTGATATGATTAAATGATTGAAATTCATAATTGAATTTTTAAATATGAAGCATAGATATTGAAATGATGAATCATGATTCGAAGGAACTAATTAATTCATGTAAATAAAATTTCCCAACCATCTTTCATGCATTGAATTTCTGAAATTTATGTGAATTGATTTATTATTATTAGTCATGCCATGAGTGATTGTCCTATGTTATATTTCTTATTCCCGGGAGGATTTCTAGACCAAGTACTTCCTATTTATTCTTGAGCAAATTTCTTGAGTGATCTTGGGACATATAACTGACCAGAACTTGTATTGAAACTTGTCAAAGCTATGACTGTACAAGAACACATTTAAAATGATTGAGGCATCCTTTGAAAATCCACTTATCATTAAAATACCACCTTTACATGAATCCTTCTTTTATCCCATAGATACCATGAATGACCTTTATAGGGATGAACCATGTTTCAAGCCAATTTTATCCATTCCTACCCTACTCTTGGTATTTGCATGATATTTAAATTTGAAGTGTGGGGGTAAAGAAAATCATGGTGGACGGGATGATACACATTGTAAGGAAGAATTGTGGGGGTGTTATTGTGGAAATTAGAAAAGGTTGTGAAATAATTCATGATACTCTATTGTTTTCCCCTCTTGAATAAAAAAAAGACAAAAATGAAAAAAAAATCCAAAAAAATAGAAAAATGGGTTGTGATTTGGGAAAACCAAAAATCACCATTTTCCAGACCGACGATCTTCTGATCGTATGTGGTTAGGTGATGGATGTGAGGATTGATCAAATCATAATTTTCGAAAAAAAATGAAAAAAAAAAGAAGTACAAAAGTAAAAAAAATATTCAAGAGGGTGCACAAATCATTCATTATTCATAATTTGATCACAACCTTTACTTTGAGTTTTGGGAAGTGGGTGTTGCTACTTTAAAGGGGAGAAGTTCATTACACTTTTACATTTGATATCATGCATTGTACTTAAGAGATTATCCTCCTCCTTGAGCCTTAATTTTTAAAGCATCAAATCCTACCAACCTTAAGCCTCAGAGTCATTTGAACCTTAATTTCAAGTCCTCATGATTTTATGTGTCTTTTGTCTTTACAAAGTGGAGAAAGTAGTTCATTTACAAGCCTATGGATAAGAATCATGTTTTCATGATATGAGCATAACTCTACTTGAACTATATCATGAGTGATGAGAGAAAAAAAATCAAAAGTGAGGTAAATCATGACATGGAATGTTTAATAATGATGAATCAAGGAGCTTGAATGAATTAAATGAAAAGTTCCATCAATTTTCAAAGGGGAAAAGTAAAATATGTGAATTATTTGTTTTGTTGAAAAATGGGAAATTAAATTTATATTTTATGCAGATTATTTAATGTTTGATTTTACATTTAAAATTGTTTGATTTTATTGCATTGAAATTTGAATATTGGTAACATTGGTGTCCTCTGATTTCCATGATGAGATTTTATGCTTGAGGACAAGCATGGTTTAAGTGTGGGGGTATTTGACAGAGCAAATTTACGTGCATATTTTTGACCAAATAATGAGTATTTTTTTACTGTTTTTAAATGATAAAACCCATATATTTCATTGTTTTATTAAAATAATGGGTAATTTGAATTTTATAATGAAAATGGTCATAATTAAAGAAAAGTGCATAATTCTGGATTTTGGACAGATTTTGACCACAAGGGTATTTTTGTCATTTAGCATAAAATATATTTCCAAATTTTGTGATTAAAATTTTGTTATAATCCCTATTTTATTTCCTTCATTTTTTTCTTCTGGACTAGGAGCGGATTCGGTCATATAGAGGGCTTGAAAATTCATTGAAGTTGGACAATTGTTTCGGGCGGACAGCGTGGACACCAGCAAAGTAACGGAACCAAAACGCGGCCTACACACATCCAACTGAGGTGTTTCCACCTGGTATGTGACGAGGACATCTAGATCCGACTATAACATAAATTTGGTGGATGTTGGAGGTCATTAAGGAGGCCATTGAACGACATACATTTGTAGAAACCTTCCTGGGAGCTTCGTCCAGAAACAGAAGCGTTCAATGAAAAATTCATAACTTCTACATCTGGAGTCCAAATGTGCTTAAATTTTGCGGGGACACAGACAACACATTTATGAACATATTTTATGAAGGTGGAAACGCGAAAAATGTAATTTAATGGGCCTTCCACGTGAAAACATCCGGATGACAGAATTCTGCCTCTAAAAGGAGAGGAGCTCCTACCTCTCAATTCATTCCTTCACCTCCCATTCCAGCCAGCGGAAAGCATCCAAGAGGAGGAGAACCTCCTCTTCCTTGTTCTTCATTTTTAATTACTTCCTCCATATTTAGTTTTCATTTGAATGCGATGACCCCACCTTGCATGAAGGGGTAGAATCTTTTGTGATTGGGTGAAGGGAAGGGGACCCCATTTTGTGATGTTTGAGTTTCTGAAGTTTAATTCAAAGGGATTCTTTTCTTTTAATTGAATGATTATCAATATAATATATTTTTGAATTTAAATTAAATACGATTGAATTTTGATTTATTCTTAAATATTAAATTGTTTTGATTTAAATATTATTCTACCCTTTCTTGATCTATTCATTTTTACACCGATTGGTTAATCTATAAAGAAAATCAACTAAGGGAGTGATTTGGTGATTGCTAAATCACGTGGAGAAATTAAGATAGATTAATTTAATTATTTAGGGAAGTAAATACCAGATTTGGTATTTCCTAATTAATTAATATTAGTCCATTAAGATTTTTACGCTTTGATAAATAATTAAATCAAAGGTGAAATGAAGAAACAATTGTTATTCATTTCACTTAATTATATTTTCTAAAACCAAAGGATTCATATTTTTATAAAAACTATGATGACATCAAAAATGGGAAAACCCGACCTAAATCCAATCACTTCTCTCCCATATTAAATTCACAAACCTTTTTAAGAAAACCTCTTACTTTCTTTAATTTTTCAAACTTGTTATTTTTAAGTGACACCAAGATTAAAACATTGCTCCTTGGAGAACAACATTCTGGTTAACATTCATACTACACCCTTAGGGGGATTTAATTGTTTTTGCACACCTCACGACAAGCGTGTGTCACAACTGGCACCGTTGCCGGGGAGTAAGTGTAAATCTTCATGACCAGGACCTCTAACGAGGAACTACTTGATTTCGACCCTGAGATAGAAAGAACATTGTTTAATAGGCGTAGGAATCTCAATATCGAAATCCGTTTTGAAGAAATAAGTTTAGAAGACTCTAGTATCCAATTAGAACCACCAATAATGGCACAAAACCCACGACAAACTTTGAGGGACCTTTGTGCCCCACAATTTGCTAACCAGCAGAATCGGTTAAATATGCCTGAACAACCAAATGATTTTGAATTAAGAGTAAACATGATTCCTATGCTACCTAAATTTCATGGCCTTGAAGGTGAGGATCCCAATCGACACATTCAATAATTTAGCCATGTGTGTTCAAGCTTCAAACCAAGAGGAGTAGCAGAGGAGAAAATGAAGTGGAAAGTATTCCCTTTTTCACTTGAGGGAGAAGCGAAGGAGTGGTTGTATACCTTACAACCCGGAGAAATCCAAGACTGGGATGATCTTCAACAATGTTTCATGCAAAGGTTCTTTCCAGCCTCCCAAAGTACAGCAATCAGTAAGGAGATATACGCCATTCGACAAGCTACCAGTGAGACTCTTTACGAGTATTTGGAATGATTCAAGAAGCTTAGCGCAAGTTGCCCCCACCAAGCTATAGAGGAGCACCACTTCCTTGTCTTTTTCTACCAAGGACTCCTAGACAGCGATAGGAACCTTTTGGATGCATCCTCTGGAGGATAATTGATTGATAAATTACCTAGAGAAGCTTGAAGCCGGATTGAGAAGATCGCCCAGAATTCACAACAATTCGGGACAAGAAGCACCGGTACAAGGGGGATGCATGAGGTAAGAACTTCTGACTCATCTCCTCTTCTTACAACACAAATTCAAGAACTAACAAGCCTTGTGAGGAAAATGGCCATCAAGAAGGTGAATGAGAATCCATCTCCACCTCAGGTATGTGGGTTATGTTCATCACCAAATCATTATATTGATCAATGTGCTGAGATACAGGATACAGAAAGTTGTGCAGCTGCATTCCAACAAAGGCAATTCCCACAAAATCAACAATGGATAGAAGGTCAAACCCAACACGGATACGGAGGACAACAAAACTAGGCTAGGCCACCATTTCAACAGAAATTTCAGAACCATACACCATACAAGCAGTCCTTCCAGGGACAACAATCATTTCAACCACCACCTTTCCAACGAAATAATTTTGAACAGCCACCATCAAGTTCTGAAAAGTTCCACCAAGAAAAAGATATTGAAGAGTTGAAGAAGACTGTGAAAAATTTGGACAACAATTTTGATAACCTTATGGATCTTTTAACTAGGAATCAAGGCAAACTCTCATCCCAAACTATGCCAAATCCAAAGGAGAATATTAGTGCAATTACGACTCGAAGCAGAAATGAGCTTCCACCACCTAAGCCAAGTAAGTTTGATGATTCCAAACAAAAACCTGAAGGAAAACTCATCCACCACAAAAAGAAGGCAGAAATAAAAAATCAAAGGCAACAAAAAGAGAAAGGAGGAAACAAGGTACCATTCCCTTCTGCACTAACTCGATCATCGAAGGCTGAAGAAGAACAACTTCAAAGGGAAATCCATGAAACCTTCCGAAAAGTGGAAATCAATATTCCCTTATTGGAGGCAATCTTCCAAATACCCAAATATGCAAAGTTTCTAAAGGAAATATGCACCAAGAAAAAGAAGCATGATGAGGATGGAAAATCAGTTTTGGAAAGAGTGTCTCAGCCGTTTCCACCCCACCATTACCCAAAAAATGTCAAGATCCAGGGACATTCTCTATTCCCTGTACAATGGGTTCTTTAGATTTTTCTGATGCTTTGTGTGACCTTGGTGCATCCATAAATGTAATGTCTAATTCTATTTTCTCTTCTTTAAAAATAGGTGAGTTTAAGCCCACAAGAGTGGTGATCCAACTTGCAAATGGATCCACTGTTTATCCAGCCGGAGTTGTGGAAGACGTGCTGGTAAGAGTTAGAGAACTCATTTTTCCAGCAGATTTTTACGTACTCACCATGGAGGAGGACAATACACCGAGGCATTCACCCATAATTATTGGAAGACCATTCCTAAAAATGGAAAAATAGTCATCAATGTAAATGAAGGAACTCTAACCATGGAGCTAGGAGATAGCAAGGTCAAATTCAATGTCCTTGACTCAAAAAGAAGCCCACCAAGAAACCATTCCCTCTTTGCGGTTTCCCATGAAGAAGGCAGCGACTCCATTGATGATTCATAAATCAGGAGAGAATCTTTTGAAAATTCAAGAATTTATAAAGAAAGAACCAGGGTGTCACATGACAAACTGATTCAACCGAAGACCTTTCAACCTGGAGACCAAGTTCTACTCTACAATTCAAGATTGAAGTTAATGGCTGGTAAGCTTTGTTCTAGGTGGGAAGGTCCTTTTATTGTTACTAATGTATATCCTTTTGGTTCCATTCAGGTTGAGAAACAAGGAGGAAACCCATTTACTGTCAATGGTCAAAGGCTGAAGAAGTTCTATGGAAGTTTACCTCAAGAACCAGTTCAGGAGGTTAATCTTCTCCAACCCGTATACTGATTTCTTTTCATGAGGTAAGGTCGAGAGAATGACATTAAACAAAGGATCTTTCAAGAGGAGACCCGAGTTTCATTGTTTTCATGGGATTTACAAGTCAGCAACCTCTTACATCACCCAATTGAGCTATAATGGAATGGTTCTTACACTGGTATGAGTGGTTTTAATTTTTTTTTTCAAGAACCATCATGGAAGGAAGCCACAAGGCAGACCCAAGAGCAAGAGGAAGAGGAACAAAAGCTTTATGTCAAAAGGGAGTTCACTTATCATGATGATCTTTTAAGCTCCCTTCATTTTTTCCCTCATCAAAATGAGCTTTAAAAGTTGAAATTGCATACCCACACTTGAATTCATGTTTTACTTGACTTGTCTAGGAGACATGAGTTGCTTAGGAACCCAATGATGCCATATTTTATATTTCAAGGTTGATATGATTAAATGATTGAAATGCAGAATTGAATTTTTAAATATGAATCATAGATATTGAAATGATGACTCATGATTCGAAGGAACTAATTAATTCATGTAAATAAAATTTCCCAACCATCATTCATGCATTGAATTTCTGAAATTTATGTAAATTGATTTATTATTATTAGTCATGCCATGAGTGATTGTACAATTTTATATTTCTTATTCCCGAGAGGATTTCTAGACCAATTACTTCCTATTTATTCTTAAGCATATTTTTTGAGTGATCTTGGGACATGTAACTGACCAGAACTTGTATTGAAACTTGTAAAGCTAGGACTGTACAAGAACACATTTAAAATGATTGAGGCATCCTTTGAAAAGCCACTTATCCTTATAATAGCACCTTTACATGAATCCTTCTTTTAGAACATAGAGACCATGAATGACCTTTATAGTGATGAACCATGTTTCAAGCCATTTTTATCCATTCCTACCCTACTCTTTGTATTTGCATGATATTTAAAGTTGAAGAGTGGGGGTAAAGGAAATCATGGTGGACGGGATTATACACATTGTAAGGAAGAATTGTGGGGGTGTTATTGTGGAAATTAGAAAAGGTTGTTAAATAATTCATGATACTCTATTGTTTGCCCCTCTTGAATAAAAAAATGACAAAAATGAAAAAAAATCCAAAAAAATAGAAAAATGGGTTGTTATTTGGGAAAACCAAAAATCACCATTTTCCAAACCGACGATCTTCTGATTGTATGTGGATAGTTGATGGATGTGAGGATTTATCAAATCATAATTTTCAAAAAAATGGAAAAATAAAAGAAGTACAAAAGTAAAAAAAATATTCAAGAGGGTGCACAAATCATTCATTATGCATAATTTGATCACAACCTTTACTTTGAGTTTTGGGAAGTGGTTGTTGCTACTTTGAAGGGGAGAAGTTCATTACACTTTTACATTTGATATCATGCATTATACTTAAGATATTATCCTCCTCCTTGAGACTTAATTTTTAAAGCATGAAATCCTACCAACCTTAAGCCTCAGAGTCATTTGAACCTTAATTGCAAGTCCTCATGATTTTATGTGTCTTTTGTCTTTACAAAGTAGAGAAAGTAGTTCATTTACAAGCCTATGGATAAGAAGCATGTTTTCATGATATGAGCATAACTCTACTTGAATTATATCATGAGTGATGAGAGATAAAAAATCAAAAGTGAGGTAAATCATGACATGACATGTTTAATAATGATGAATCAAGGAGCTTGAATGATTGAAATGAAAAGTTCCATCAATTTTCAAAGGGGAAAAGTAAAATATGTGAATTATTTGCTTCGATGAAAAATGGGAAATTAAAATGATATTTTATGCAGATTATTGAATTTTTGATTTTACATGGAAAATTGTTTGATTTTATTTCATTTAAATTTGAATATTGGTAACATTGGTGTCCTCTGATTTCCATGTTGAGATTTTATGCTTGAGGACAAGCATGGTTTAAGTGTGGGGGTATATGACAGAGCAAATTTACGTGCATATTTTTGACCAAATAATGAGTATTTTTTTACTGTTTTTCAATGATAAAACCCATATATTTCATTGTTTTATTAAAATAATGGGTAACTTGAATTTTATAATGAAAATGGTCATAATTGAAGAAAAGTGCATAATTCTGGATTTTGGACAGATTTTGACCAGAAGGGAAATTTTGTCATTTAGCATAAAATATATGTCCAATTATTGTGATTAATTTTTTTTATAATCCTTATTTTATTTCCTTCATTTTTGTCTTCTGGACCAGGAGCTGATTCGGTCATATAGAGGACTTGAAAATTCCTTGAAGTTGGACAATTGTTTCGAGCGGACAGCGTGGACACCAGCAAAGTAACGGAACCAAAACATGGCCTACACACATCCAACTGAGGTTTTTCCACCTTTGATGTGACGAGGACATCTAGAGCTGACTATAACATAAATTTGGTGGATGTTGGAGTTCATTAAAGAGGCTATTGAACGACATATGTTTGGAGGAACCTTCCTGGAAGCTTCGTCTAGAAACAGAAGCCTTCAATGAAAAATTCATAACCTCTACATCCTGAGTCCAAATGTGCTGAACTTTTGCGGGGAGACAGAAAACACATTTATGAACATATGTTATGAAGGAGGAAACGCGAAAAAATGTAATTATTGGGCCTTCCACATGAAAACATCGGGAAGAAAGAATTCTGCCTATAAAAGGAGAGGAGCTCCTACCTCTCAATTCATTCCTTCACCTCCCATTCCAGCCAGCGGAAAGAATCCAAGAGGAGGAGAACATCCTCTTCCTTGTTATTCATTTTTAATTAATTCCTCCATGTTTATTTTTCATTTGAATTCTATGACCCCACCTTTCATGAAGGGGTAGAATCTTTTGTGATTGGGTGAAGGGAAGGGGTCCCCATTTTGTGATGTTTGAGTTTCTGAAGTTTAATTCAAAGGGATTGTTTTCTTTTAATTGAATGATTATCAATTTAATTTATTTTTTAATTTAAATTAAATACAATTTTATTTTGATTTATTCTAAAATATTAAATTGTTTTGATTTAAATATTATTCTACCCTTGCTTGATCTATTCATTTTTACACCGATTGGTTAATCTATGAAGAAAATCAACTAAGGGAGTGATTTGGTGATTGCTAAATCACGTGGAGAAATTAAGCTAGATTAATTTAATTATTTAGGGAAGTAAATACCAGATTGGGTATTTCCTAAGTAATTAATATTACCATTAAGATTTCTACGCTTTGATAAATAATTAAATCAAAGGTGAAACGAAGAAACAATTGTTATTCATTTCACTTAATTATATTTTCTAAAACCAAAGGATTCATATTTTTATAAAAACTATGATGACATCACAAATGGGAAAACCCAACCTAAATCCAATCACTTCTCTCTCATATTAAATTCACAAACCTTTTTAAGAAAACCTTTTACTTTATTTAATTTTTAAAACTTGTTATTTTTAAGTGACACCAGGATTAAAACACTGCTCCTTGGGGAACGACATTCTGGTTACCATTCATACTACACCCTTAGGGGGATTTAATTGTTTTTGCACACCTCACGACCAGCGTGTGTCATCTTCTCATGAAAATATTCTAATCTCAAAACTTATCTAAACCTTTACTTTGATACCAACTATAAGTAACCAACCTTAAATAATCCATAAATTGAATCTTAACACAAGAATTAACTTTCTTTAATTTTTAGAAAATTTTCATGTTTAAGGGTTTAGATAATTATATCATAACTTTTACATAACAAACCAATACAATACATGTTGGAAGATTCCCATTAGTATCCATTTTTTCAAAAAATAAAAACTTTTAAGATTTAACAAGTTTTACTTCCATGACACCTCTTCACAGTTTTCATTTTGACCTCATCCTTGACCCTACTCATCCTTAAAACACTCAAAAATATTTTAAAATGTGTGAAGAGAATAAAAAACTCAGTAAGGGACATATAAAAAGAAATAATAAACTTGTTAGTCCATTTTAAAAACATGAGATCATAAAATAGTTTGTCATTAACATAATATACTTTTTAACCCAAATAATAATTCACTTACACTTGATATCATATTTTACTACCTAAAGATTCTCATAAAACACTTTATAAGGAAATATAATGGAAAAATCATAATCTTTAGGGTTTCATATAAAACAGGAGCACCCATAAACAAAATTTCATAAAAACAAACTTTTTTATCAAAAAATATCATAATAATTCCATTAAAATAAAATATCACCAACTTATATTTTTAAATCAAATTATTTTCAACAAAAATCTGTATAAATCATAGAAAAACCATGTAGGTAACTTGGGATGTCATTTTCCATATCACTCTTAAGAATGTAATAACCAATATGGACAACTTCTATCATAATTCTCTTGAGAACATAATCATTACCCAATTCATATGAGGGATATAATGGACCCACCAATCCTTGTTTTATAATGTAACCCACCCATGCTTGATTTATAAAAGAACCACACATCATTGGTTTATAAAATAACCACCTATACTTGGTTTATATCATAACCTCGCATATGTGGTTTATAATAAAAAAAACCCATCATCATAATCAATGAATAAGAAATATAAAATAATAATAAAATGTGAAAGATTTAATTTTTCAACATTAAAGTCATAAAAATATTCTTCTCACTCATAAGAAAAAATTTATCGATATTGAAATATCAGTTTTATTTATAACACTTTTCAAAAAAAACCGATATAAATTGGAAGGATGATTCTTCTTTGAATAAAACCTGAAAGTTTGTAAAATAATCCAAACTTTAAATATTATTTATGGTGTTCATAAAATATTTTTATATCATATACATTAAAATAAAACATTACATTTTTCATTTTTTCATAACATTCCATATAAAATATATAAAAACATTAATTTATAAAACAATTTAAATAAAGTAAAATATTACAAAAAAAACTTATAACTCATTCATATACATATAAATAAATCAACAAAATAATTTTTATAATATGTACATTGAAGAAAAATATTTAGAAAATAAATCATTTAATCATTTAATACTATTTTTTAATGTAAAGTGTTCATTACCCTGAGTACAACTGATCATGTACATTCCTAATTTTCTAGAATAATAAACTTATATTGATTATTTACTTTATTAATATTATTTTCAAGTTCTTTATTCCTTTTACCATGTTATAATAAATTACTTAATCAATTAAGTTCATGTCGGATGTTTTGACAATATTTGGATCATATGTACCAACTGACTTCGGTAGGTTGGCTATGATCAAAGATTTAATTATTCCATCATATCTAGAATAATAAACATGGAATTATTATATTTTTTATATATCAATTATACTTCTAAAATAAAAAATTAAATATGGTTATGAAAAAATAACCATGTTACAATCATGGACACGGTAGGTCAAATGTACGCTTGAGTAAAGATTCAATTTTCCAAGGATCATTATGGAAAGAAGGTATGTGTTATTTAAACTTTCTAAAATTTTCATTAATATAAATATATCTCTTTAAAAAACATATATATATCATTCATATTATTTGGTGATGAAAAATGAATCCATCACCTTTTTGAGGTGGTATTCCACACGTACACACGAACAACATTATAATTTTTCATGAATAGAAAGGTAAAAAAGAATATGATATATTATATTTATAGAAAGATAAAAATATATTTAGTATAATATATATATACTTTAAATCCATCATTATATCCATATGTGAGAGGCATTTATGGAAAACAAACTACATCGGTTCGTGATGTTGTAGTTTGTCGTACACATGATTGATGGTTTAATTTCCCACTTGATGAAATAAGAAGATGGGTATTGGTTACTAAATTAATATAATAACATATAAATCTATAAAATATTATAATTTTATTATATAATAATTTTTTAATAATATTTTAAGGAGGTGTAAAAAGAAATAAAACTAACAAATTTGGTTAAAATTTATTCCTCTTCTTTGCACAGTCTCCATTTCATTAAACCCTAATCCCTATGAGGTTGGTATTATTCCTAAAACAATACCTATATAATGATGTTATATATTTTTGGAAGTTATTTTCTGAGTTCCTTACTTAACTAAATGTCTCTTAAAGTGTTTATAGGATAGGAGTTGGTGTTCCCTTTTATAAATAGGGGAGGGAATTATTGGAATTTCATAATGTATTAAATTAATATAAATTATTCTTGATGTTAAAATGGATCAAAAAGATATAATTCAAACATAATATGATAATTCGTTGAAATACTCTAATAAAATAAAATCTTTACAAGTTTTGGTGATGTTTTCAAACATATCTTTTTTTAACCATCGGTTATCCCTTTTGACAATTACTCTGATAACACGGTTTTTTATTTTTTATGGGAAAAATTGATCCATAAATAGAAAACATTGTATATTTTATATGATATAAAAATAATTTGGATGAAGATATGATTTTTGAACATTTTAAATAATTTAATAAAATATTTTTTATAATAAAATATCAGTAATGAATTCATTTAATTTAACTTTGAAAATAACATATAATCAATATAAATCAAACATATTACTTTCACACACCCAAAACATGTTATATTTATCTATAAAATTAATTCAATACAACATTTCATTAAAATTATATTACTTTTAATTTTTTTAGTATCATTTATTTTATTTTTCTATTTATTTAATAAATAATGTGTCAATGTTGCATAAACATTTAAATTAATTATTTCATCACTAAAAAATTAGAAATAAATTACTTTGATAAAAAATAATTTATATTTATATCAAAAAAGTATAACTAAACATAAGTTGTTTTTATCCCTATCACAGAATATTATAGATATTAAAAGCTAGCAAGTGAAATTTCTTACTGTTTATTTTAATTAAATATTATAAAGATAAAAATTGAATATATATGGAACCAAGTTGCCATAATTTAGAAACATGGATGGACATGTATAAAATAAAATCATAAAATAGGATAAAGGCATGTGTTATGGTCATTTTTTAGTCCTTATCATATTGTTTTTAACCTTAATTCCCTGATTTACTCTTTTCATGGTGATAATTATTTACTACGGTTACTGTTCATAATGAATGGTAATAAATGGGGAATATTTACCAAATTTTTACCTATTAATTAAAAATATGGAATACATTTTTAAATATTCAATTCAAAGAAGTGGTATAAATTAATTTCATATTAAATTAAAAAAACACAATGAAAAAACTATTTTTAAAATACATTTATTTTTTAAGTATTAAAATAATTTTATGCCAAATTCAACCAGAAAATTGATTAAAATAAAATTAACTGAATTATTAATAATATAATAGAAATAATTTTAATTTTAAAATATTTTTAAAATAATATAACTTCATAAATTCTTGAATCATAAATACTGTTTTCAATAAAAATTGGTATTTATCACAATTCATTGGATAGTCAATCTTTTCAAAAAAAATGAAAATTTCTCCCTAAGATAATTTTTATATGATGATTTCAAAAATGATATCTTTTTTACCAAATAAAATTTATAAAAAAATCAATAAATTAATTGTAATATTCACTCACAAAAGTCTATAAAACACATTTATGAAGAAAACATATTTTTGGAGAATAAAATGACTTTAAAAAAAATTGATGGCTAATTTCCTAGGAATTATTCAACATATTTGTATTTATTGTGAACTTTTTATATATTTCATAATACAGTAAATATTATTTATAACTACCAATTAAATGACTAGGTTATAATAGTCATATTTAAATAATAATATCTCATAGTTTGTTTAAGCTCAATGTTGTGTATCTTGTACAACATCAAGCATAGTATTTATTTTAAAATTTTGAGATATTATATAACATTTACTCCATTGGTTTGAGTTTATAATATTTAGGACAAGCTCACTACACATCCAAGATTCATAGACTCTTTAACTATTCCAATAAAATCTTTTCACAAGGGTTATAAGAAATTATTTTATCAACATGTATATCAAACTCAAAATAATACTAATAAAAGAAAAAAAACGCAAAGGGTGCTCTCTATGATGTTATAAACTTAACTACCTTATCCTCAAAAGTATGTGTATAAAACTTTTCTTCCAATCCAAATATTCAATGATGTACAAACCCTTCAATATTCTCTTATATTATTCCCAATATCATCAATACATATTCTTATCATTCCATTTTTCAAAAAAAATCTTCCTCACTTTAATATCTAGGATTTTATAATTCAATTTCAATGTTCAAATATAAACCACCATGTACTCCCTTAAAACGCCATACAATGTATTCAATCTAATTAAATCTACACTCTTGATCTTAATTTAGTTGGTTAATGGTAATCCATAACCCACTATAAAACTTATTTTTTGTTCCTAGTCATTAATTCTATTTGAATTTTCACATTTTTCAACAATCAAAGGGTGGATACACCCATTCTAGAACTACCAGTGGGTTACACCATCTATCTTTTTTAACTTATAGAAACATTATGACATGAAACAATTATTCATAATTTCATCCCCATTTTGTTACCAAAGTATAACTAAGATAAAATTTCATATAATTTCCACTAGACTATTATTTTCCCATTCAATATTTCTATTGTGGCATGACATGTGATGTTGCAGTACAGGATTCCATTGTATAAAAAATTATCTTATTTAATATCTTTATTGTAAAACAATCATGGACCATTTTCTCTAATAATAGATAAATCCATGTACTTAAACATTGGGAAGTTTCCATCAGTTATATATTAAGAATAATTGATTTCATTTCTAATACTCTACACACCATGTTTAATCTTACATTATTCTATTACAACATGAACCATGCATTGTGATTTGAGTTAATATTCATTAGTTGGGGATTAATATTATATATTTTTTATCATTATTATATTGTTCAATTTTACTCTTTTTAAATTACATTTTTTAACAAGATATTCATTTCTAAATTGTGATGAGAAGATTCTTCCCAAAAACACTTTCACACATACTCAAAATTGATCTAACCTCAACAACTCAAACCACAATCTTCAATTTATTTTGTTTAAAAACAAACTCAACATTAAAATTTTTGGTTACAATACTATATATTTCATAATATTATAATAACACAATATTATAATAAATAATCATTTATAACATAAAATTCATGTAACATATATAAAGGATTAAAATAGTTTGAAAAATGAAATACCCAATAACAAGGTAAAAATAAAAGATCCCAATATCATAAAAAGGATTTAGAAAAATAAAAATGGGATCTCAACATCAAACTACTTCCCATCATGAAACCCAATAGTCTTAAACACTTTTTCTATCCATTAATCTCCAATTCCACCTTCACAACAACCTCTAAAGTTAATTTTTCATTATGAATTATCTACATAACCATAACATGTGTTGGAATGAGTCATGTGAAAGGGTAAGCATAAACATACCAAGTAATATTCCCTAAAAACACAATGGAAGAAATGGGTATCATCAATTTGTATCAAAATATTATATAAACTTGAATATTTTTTAAGGAAACAAGTTAACCAATATTAAGAGGAATATCAATACTGGAATTTATGCACTATAAAAATGATTCATCAAAAGAAACCATGAAACTCACAAAGCACAAAAAAACTAAATCAGTTAAAATTTCTATATAATTAAGATCCCATAACTTATACAATACCTATTTTAATATTTATTGGGGGATCACTCCTCACTGATGAGTTCACTTCAGTTGTGGTGATATCAAATCCTAGGGAGGACCAAAACCTCACAGTGTGAAAAGTTCATTGGGTGAGGGGATTACCAACTTGGTGTATGGAGGATATAAATCCCATAATAAAGGGTCATTATGTACTCCCATATGTATAAAAGGTATATGAACCCTAGTTTCAATGAGTCATAAAGGGGTTACATACCTCACATATACTCCAAACTTCTTACCCACACCCTGCTATTTAATCTATGATACCAACAAAATACTCCTACACATAATATCTTAGAAAAAAATCCTAATGAAGATGAAACATTATCTGAAATTTTATGAAAGTAAAAAATTAATATAATGGACTATCCATTGGACTAGATATGCTAGAAGGGTGAGAATATATATAAAAATAGAAAATACTACATAATTAAGGGATCCAACTTCTCTATACACAGTGTATGAGCCATGAGAAATAGATAGGCATGTACCACTATGTTCCTTCCATGTGTAGTCAACAAAAATAGTGTCCCAGGAATCATACATATTGTGTGGTAATATTTAGAAATCCTACTTCATACCCCCACCAAAAACTGTATTCATGTTTCTATAATTCATGATATTCCCATTGTCTCACATGATGTGTGGGACTATGATGTGATAAAAAAATATAGTTATACACACCCTACGTCTTGTGATCTGATATATGTATTAATTTTACCATTATCAAACACTATGTGATATTTAACATTTCACATAATACATATCCACCTCTAATAAACATAATTAATATATATGTCAATGATACATACCATGGGCTACTTAGCTTCCATAGAAACAATCACCACAACATTGAAAATGGAACAAGGTTTTTCCTAAATGTAAACACATTTTTTAATCTAGTTTTCTTCCATTTTACGTCTCTAAAAATATGAAATAGTTATTTCATATCCATATCTATTGACACTTCATCTAGCTATGCATCAATTATTGACTATGCCCGATACCCATGGGGTATTTCACCATGCCTCTTCAGAGTGTCTTTTTTACCAAACACCATTGTTTTCACTGCTAGATGAATACCCATGACTAATCCATTACTTTATCTTATAGAAGACAGATCGTAGCCTCACTATATTAAAGCTACATTGTTGTTTCCTGCGGAAACCTTCACTATTGGACATAAACATCATCATATTTTGTATTCATATTTGATTATAAAATACATTATCTGACATGTTAAATGATTAATACTAATGGTATTTAACTTTTTTAAAGTTATGGTCAGATAAAATATTTCATAGAAAAATGGAATAAAATTGATGAATTCCACATGAAGATTATGTCCCATGATAAAAAATATATCAAGAACCAAGTAGATGTATTGAAAATGAATACCCAAACTGAAACAGAGAAAAATTTTCTAGAAAACATCAATTTAAATAATAAATGTCATTCATGACCTCAAAATTGAATGAATATAAGACATGAAAAAAAAAGAATAAATCAATATGATAACATCATGTATCATAGCGATTTGGATTAAAGTTTAGGAGGAACTTTTTTGTAAACAAAATTTTGTTTTTAAATCTTCGACGGATTACTATTTGTCGTGTAAGAAAATAGGACATCTTCTTCAGACTTTTCTTTATGGATTTAAAGAGGATCTTGGGGTACCTAGTTTATCAACTCAATAGATGACTAGAAATTAAAAGTTTTCTATTTCAATAGTGATCAAAGTGGGTAATAGAAGTCCAATTCTAGATACATTCACTCAAAAATACCCAATCCACAAGAACGTTAACCCAAAGTTGGCTGATATTTTCAACCATTTATGTAATGATCTGGTCGTTCCCAAACCAAAAACACATGTTTCTTTAGTGTAAATGGGGGACTATAAGGTTAGTTTTGTTGGTGTTGTGGAATATATCCCCTGTATTAGATCCTATGTAGAGGTTATGAGATCTGGCTTTGAAAATAACCTTGAAGTGGCGATTTAAACAATAAATGAAGGAGATTCAAGGAGATGTAAGGACCAAGAGAAAATATTGCAAGGCACTGATGGTTGGATGGTTTCTAACAAGGGTTATAATACAAGATTTACCATTTCCTAATTAAACATTAGTAATAGGTTCGAAGGACTGGGTAATGAAGAGTTGTCACTGGTACAATGTGATCTTGTACGGGCAGATGTCTTCAAGGAGGGGAATGCACTATCTGGAGAGTCAAATGATGGTGTTCTTGGTTCAGGAGAAAGTGAAGAGTATTTTCAAGATAGGGGAGTAACATCCCAAAAGTAAATAAGGGTTGGAAGGATGTAGGGACTCGGGGAGATACATTCTGGTTAAGAGGAAGAAATCAAAAGGGTGAAAGGATTATTCATACCTTCCTAATCCCATGGAGACAAGATTGGTCTCAATGTCAAGACCCACGGAGTTGGACAATGTATCCACTCTTTTGGAGTAGGGATATTAAGGTGGAGTTTCTAAGGATAAAATAAACACAAATATAGTGATGGTTGACCTTAACCGGTTATAGGGAGACTCTCTGATGTCGGATCTTGGAAACAATGAGGCTTTACTAGGGATGGTCATTCAATGTGGAACCCAATAGACTGACAACATTGAACAAGAAGATGGAGGGGTGATGGGAGAACTAAGTAGGTTTTAGGAAGACTCAGTGGTGGTGGATGAGAACACCACTAATCTATTTGATCTCATTAGGAATGTACCTTATAACCAGCAGTGAGAGGCATTCAAATAGGTTCCAAATTGTGTCAACTTATTAGATAATATTTTACACTCTGAGGAATAAATTTTAGAGGAATCACTTTTGATTAATGCCTTGTAAGAATATGTAGATAATATGGCCAAGAGAATGTAAATTTTTGAAATATATACAGAGTAGTTAGAGTAGATCAAATATAAAGAAATTATTCTGGTAAGAGATTTCAATGCAGGAAAATTAAAAATTGAGGAGTACATTCATACAAGGGAAAAAATGGCATATTGGTTTGAATATATTATCAAATCTGACCGTCTGGAGAGGTAAACAATATTTAATACAAATTATTTAAGGATAATGTGTCCAATAGGTTTAAATTAGACTTTAGTGTTTAATATATTTTGTATGGTTGTTAATGGTTTTTATTTTTTACTTGCATGGGTTCTCACGTTTCACTAAAAAGTGTTTGAAAACAAAAAAGATAATTTTCAGGTCAGGAGAACATGTGTCACAACATGAAACATATGGTCATTTCATGACACATGAGGGTTAGTCCCAAAAGTACTTCAAATAAATAACTATTATATGAGAAGTTCATCCCAGTAAATTTCACATCATGAAATCACTATTCAAGATATAAAATCCTTATACAGACCCAAAAATAGGAATATTTGACAAAACAAATGGTGGGAAATCTTTTTTAATACCCTTTTATGACCTAGGATAATTATTATCCATTAATTAGTCCATTTATGATAGCTCGATCACCAAAAGAGGCCAATAAATATAAGATCAGGGTTGAGGAGAAGTGGATCAGTGAATCTAAAGGTTTCTCCTACTCCATTGGGATTAGGATTCCATTAGGGTTTTTTTGTTTTGTTTTTTTTAATTTATTTCTTAATGTAATGAAATAAAATTTTAATTTATGTTTTCCAATTTCTTCTTCCAACCCCAATTTATATTTGTTTCTATCTATTCTAACTTTTTCAATGATCTCTTGCACTTTTCTATGGTAAGTGGCTAACATGAGGCTTGGCCTATGGTGGGTTTCATGGCATTCCTAATTATTTTTCTTTAAATTATTAATGTCTGAATCAAGTTTGTGGTGAACAAGAGAGAATTGAATGGGTGCAGTAGTCATCAACCAGGGAATGGATCTTGAATTCATACCTATTCTTTGATTTATTTATTTTCCCTCCCTTCAATTAGGTAAAATCTTTATATCGTGGGTTCAAGGATACCTAAAGGGATGAAATGAAATATTGTGCAGCTAGGTTCCTTTAGGAATTATACTCTTGATCGAGATGAAATTCTACTTGAATATTGAAGGAGGTGGGGTTTGGTGTTCCAGATAGGTTTCTTGGGCATGCTAAAATTCCACACATAATAAATTAAAGAAATGTAATTCATTTATGAGGTTTCATAAAATAAATTATCAAATTAAATTTAAACAATGAATGAATAATGAATTCATCCATATAAAAAAAACCCTAAGACCAATACATGTCTCCCTAACCAACATTTTTTCTGCATTCTCATCTTCCTTTAGATTTTTTCTATTGTATTATTTTTTCTACATTGTATTTTTTTTCAACCCCATAAACAAAAATATCATTTTTTTCATAAAATAATTAAAAAAATTAGATTATTTGAATTAGAATTAATTATTAATTGAATGAAAAAATCCTTAAGTGATATGACACTAGTTATCCTTTGTACCATATTAGGAATATAAATAATCTTTTATGTCACCCTAAAATGGGTATTTTAAAACTAGCATCATTTTTGGTGAGCTGTGTTGTATTTATTTATCTAATTTCTTTTTCAAAAATTTCACAAATAATTTTCTAAGTTTTTTAAAATAAAAAAAAACATTAAAAAATATAGTTTACATGATGTATTCAAATTAGTATTATAGTGTGTGGATAGATTTATCACATGTGAAACATCAAGAACAATAAATACTTTATAATGATTTAAATGATATGATTCAAAGGACGAGTGATATACTGGAAGACATGGGGAGAAAATGGAATAAATAATTATATATTTACATTCTTCATAGTAGAAACCTGAACCTGAGACAGCAGTATAATAAGGAGTACCATTTCATATACCTAATTCTTTAAAGAAATTCAAGAGGTCAAAGCGGTACTCAAAGACTATCTATAGCCCATCCATTTCATGTTATAGATTCACACCTACCATGAAGAGTGGGAGATTGAAGATGAAGACTCACTTATTATTGTAAATCTAAGAGATCAATATGTCCTAGCACTACTACAAAAATCGCTTTTATCAGCGCTAAAAAACCCCCTTTATCAGCGCTTTTTGAGCTCTGTAAAGCGCGGCGCTGATAAAGGGGGGTCCCTTTTATCAGCGCTCAAAAAGGGCTGATAAAGGGTGCTTTTATCAGCGCTAAAAAAAGCGCTTGTCCCCCCAACCCGCACCCCACTCCCTCTCATCCCCCGCACGCTCCGCGCGCTGCACCCCGCCTCCCTCGCGTCCCGCACAACCCTGCTGCCACTGGAATTCGAACACAGGACCTCCACCCTAACGCGCTGCCACTTTACCACTTAGCCATTTTGTTTTGTTCTCCATTTGATGATATATCTAGTTATATATATATATATAGTTATATTTATTCGTATATTAATATAGATCCATATTAAAATAAATTTATTTAGTTATATTAATATATATATATATATTCGTATATTAATATATATATATATATATATATATATAATTTTTTATCCCTATATTTATTTGTATATTAATATATATATTTATAAAGTTAATTTCAAATACATTTATAGAATATGTGTTTTTATGTGTGTTTTTAAATAAATAAATAAATACATACATATATACATAGATACAATACACGCACACAAATAGAGAGAGAGAGAGATATATATATATACATAGATATATATATATAGTTATGAATGAATCCATAGAAATGAGGGGGTGAAAATCCTATAAGAATGTTAAAACAAAGATAAATTTTAATCCGTAAGTCCGTTTCAACTCCACAACCAGTCAAATCGAAGAACATGAAACGATCTTCGATATGATATGCGGTACAGGCCAAATGGACATCCGGATCGGAAGTTATAGACATTTGAATGTTAAAAGGACCATAACTTATAATCCAGGAGTCCGTTTCAGCTCCACAATCAGTCAAATCGAAGAACATGAAATGATCTTCGATATGATATATGGTATAGGTTTATCGGACATCGGGATCAGAAGTTATAGCTATTTGAACGGTGAAAAACCGGGGTACCCCGACTAAAAACTCAGTTTTGGAGGCCTTCTGGGCATTTTTTGGCCTTGAAACAACCTTCGACGGGTTCCACCCGTCTATAGCGCTGTAGAGCTCGTCGCAGGCTTCGATTTGATATGCTGTGGAGCTCAAACGGAGTCCCGGATCAAAAGTTATGGCCGTTTGAAGTTTGGGTTTCATTTTCAACTTATTTTGGATCTTTCATTAATTTTTTTATTTTTTTTATATTAAAAGTGTCATTAAATGACTATTAATTGGTAAAAATTACATAATTACTAATTAAAAATATTTTTTAATTTATTTTATAACCCTCTTTTACTAAACATCTTATAAATTAATATTATATTTCCATAGATCCTTTCTAAAACGTATTTATAAAATAAATATTATATTTATATCAATATAAAAAGCTTAATAGATTTATATATTAATATATATATTTTTTAAATTTTCCCTTTATCAGCGCTTTTTATAAAAAGCACTGATAAAGGGGGGGTCTTTATCAGCGCTTTTAAAAAGCGCTGATAAATGTGGCGCGCTCTGCTTGCCCCGTTTTGTAGTAGTGTAGATAAATTTTATAGTAAATGGGTATATGATGAAATGAAATGATATCTCACAAGATACAAGGTAGAATAATCTACACAACTATACCTATCCCTTTCCATGGAAGATGATGACACCACCCATGTGCTGGAGTTTGAATAAATGATGAAGGATCATGTATAACTAACTATACCTATTACAAACCAACTTTAGGAGGTTCTTTCCACTAAATAATATATTCAAGGTAAAAACACATAGGGATATGGTTTTAACTTGAAATTAATTTAATTTAATTTTGTTGAATTTAATTTGAGTATCACTCCTTACTGCTTTGATTTTTCATATTCGAATAACTCATATTTTTTGCTAGATGAACATGAAGAAAAATAATATGCACTTATTTTGGAACACATGTATCCCCTTTAACATATTCATTATTTATTATAGGAATCCCCTGAATAGTTCTAATTGGATCTACCTAAAGAATTCACTGCAAATTTTTCTCACATTAAAAGAAACTATTTTCAAAGTGATTCTTGATGTTTAATTTTAGTTCAAGTTAAATTACTTTCCAAACTTCCTTTTAAATATTCTTTTGATGTTGTAAACTTTGAGAAACCACGGGATAGTGAAGATAAATTTTCACAAGTACAAAAAAGGAGGAGGATCCATATTCCTCCTACCCCCTCCATTTAAGTAGTATCTCATTATGAAGGGGTGGATCAGGTATACTCTATCCATAGATACCTATGCCACAAATAAGAATTGAATGCTAGAAGGAAGAACTATTGTTGGTTCAAATCTAGAAAACTCCACCCACCATAATACTTTTCAAGATAGATGGCACTGACCATATAGAGGTAGTCAAAATCCAGAGCCCATTTGGGGGATTAAGAAAATATTTATCTCTTCTTTCATTTATTTGCATTCTAAGTATTTAGTTTTCAATTTCAATTTCAATTGTTAGTTTATAAATATATTAGGATATAGACATATCCTTATAAATCTTTTATATTACTTTGACATGGTACTTGTACTTATAATATTTGTTTTATTTTGTAGGTCAATCAACATGTAACTAAATGAAAATAGGAAGAAAATTAAAGAAACTATACAGAATTCATGATGTGAAAATAGAATTCATGCCATAAAAGAAAAATTAATTTATTTGGTAAATAGAATTCACATAATTAAAGGGACTCATGTTGTGAAAATGTGATGAATTATTGGGACCTCTGAATGTTAATTAAGGCTTCAATACAAGGGGATTTTGAGTTTT
This sequence comes from Viscum album, assembly GCA_963277665.1. Taxonomy (NCBI): domain Eukaryota; kingdom Viridiplantae; phylum Streptophyta; class Magnoliopsida; order Santalales; family Viscaceae; genus Viscum; species Viscum album. The sequence continues at coordinate 694,242,569 of OY728157.1, forward strand.
GGTTATTTATTTTATTTGACCCCTGTAATTTTTAATAATGTATTTGCGATTTAAAAGATAAATCGAATTCCACACTTGAACCATTGTACTCTAGTGTTGATCTAGGCAACATAAGTTTCTTAGTATAATCATTAATCTATGTTTTAATTTTCACAATTGACATGATTAGATTAAGTAAATGGTAAAATGGATAAGTATGGTTAAGAACGGGGTGATGAATTTAAAAATCATGATTTTTGGAATGAGATGATAGTTTTAGATGAAATTATTCTTATATTTGGAATTTTTTTAAATTTACCAAATTGGTATGGATTAGTTTATCATTTTTGGGAATTTTCATGCCAAATTTTCCCAAACCTATGTTCTCATTCGTGACAAAATTTCAAAATTGAGTATTTCCCAATCACTTTTTATAGAATATTTCTTGAGATATTCTTTCATGTTCTCTTCTAGAACTTTCTTGGAATCTTCTTGAGCCTATGACTATACAGAGTCACTTATAACATGATTGAGGAATATTATTATTAGACTATTCATATTTGGACCCACATTAATATTGAATACTATTATTTAATGTAGAATACATTAATGACCTTGTTAGGAAATTACCCATTTTTTAAGCCTATTATATAAATTCCTACCCTACTTGTAGCAAGTTTTATGATATTTATAAGACTAAGTATAGGGGAGTTTGTCTATGTTTGTTAGTGATGTATATCATTGAGGATATTTGGGGGATATAATGAGATTTTTTGGGGGTCTATGTGCCCATTCTATCAACTCTATTATTAACCTATCTTGCTAAAAAATAAATGAATATAAAACAAAATAGCAAAAAATTGGGCTATGTCTAGGGAAAAACAAAAATCACCATTTTGAGACTAATTATTTTTATCATATGGTATTAGGGAGTGTATGTGATTTTTATCTTACAAACAAATTTCAAAAAAGAAAAAAAACTATAAAAAATGAAAAATCAAGAGAGGATGATTCATTCATTATGATGATTTTTTTATGTTCTTACTTTGAGATTTGGGGAATGGAGAGATGAAATCATTATCAAAGTATTTTGTTGAGATTAGTTATTGATATCATGCAATATGATAAAAATTTAAACCTATTTTTGAGTTTTTTTAAATTCCCACCAAACATAATCCTTAGTGAAATTTAAACCTTAATGTAAAGACCTTATAATTAATTTTTATTCTTTTTATTTACACGGTGTAGATGTTATATGACTTCAAATCCTATGTCAAGTGAATTTTACTTGAGGTATGAGAATGCTCTATAATATTTATTACATCAAGTGATGATAAAAAATAATTCAATGAGAGTTAAATTAAAATTAGTGTCCACATTAATGATTAATGAAGAAATAAATATTAAATAAATGAAGATCATTTTTTATTTCAAAAGACAAAAACTAAAATTCATGATTGGATTATATTCCTTGAAGAATGAAGAGTTGTAGTAATTATTTTGTTTAAAATTAAAAGTTTTATTTTTTATCAATAGTCGTTTAATTTTTTTTGAATATTAGTAAAATAAAGTTCTTTTGGGAGGATGTTGAGATTACATGCTTAAGGAAAATTAAGTTATAAGTGTGAGAAAATTGAAAGAGTCATATTTTAAATGCATATTTTATTATAAAATACATTTTATTTATATATTTAATGATTAAAATTTCCATTATTTAACAGTTTTCAAAGCTTATGGAAGTATATCATGTTTAATAGAAAATGAACAAAAAAGTGATGAATTTCACATGAATATCATGCCATGTGACAAAGGATAGGGAAAAACATGTCTATGGCTTGAAAATTAAGAAATGAGATAAAACAGAGTATATTTTACTGGAAAACACAAATGCAGGTCACAAATTTCATTAGATATATAAACCTTGAAGGAATAAAGGATGTCAATCCAAGATGTGAAGAAAAAGGAGCAGTCTAGATGATGACATCATATGTCGTGGTGGGAAATATATGGTCATGTTCTGACACATGTGGTCTAAGTCCAAAAATTACTTCAAATAATGAAAGAAGTCATTATAAGTTCAACCACACACATTTCACATTGTGAAATCACTATTCATGACATGAAACCCTCAGACAAACAAAAAAAGGAGAAAATTTGACAAAATTAATGGTATACGACCCTTTTTAATGACATTTGATGAGTCTTGATACATATTACCAATTAATTGGGCTATTTGTGATTGTCTGAGAACCAACTAAAGCCTAAATATATATGTTCTATGTAGAGGAGAAGGTGATCAGTGAATATGGAGGCCTCTCTTACTGTGATGGGATTAGGATACAATTTGGTTTTTTGGTTTCTATTTTAAATTTATTTTTTAATATAATGTAATCATATTTTAATTTACGTGTTCCAATTCCTTCTTCCAATCCCCATTTCCATTTCGTTCTCTATCCTCCATTTTTCTACCTTGATCTATTTCACTTTTCAATTGAAAGTAACTAACCAAAGGAGTTTCTTTAGGGTATGTTTCATGGAATTATTAATTATTTCACATTAAATTATTAATGTCTTAATGCTACTTGTGTTGAATAACAGATAAGTTCATGGGTTTAGTACTTTTCAAACACATCATTTATCTCAAATTAATTTATTTTCTTTAATTTACTTCTTTTGTCTCCCTTCTAAAAGGTAAAATCTTCATATAGTGGGGTTTAGAATACCTTAAGGGATGAAACAACATATGTTGCATCCAAGTCTTTTAGGATTTTCACTATCAATTCAGGTTTTATCCTATTTGGATATTAGAGGAGGTGGAGTTTGGTGTTCAAGAGAGGTTAACAAAGAATGATAAAATTAGGCACTCAAACAATTAAATAAAATTAATTCATTTATGAGGTTTTATAAAATGAAATATCAAATTGAATTTAAATAATGAATGATTAATTAAGGAACCCATGTAACAAAACCCTAGGATTGAGACCTTCCTCTTTAACCTCTATTATATCTGCATTTGTATCTATATATAGTTTTTTATACTACACTGTATTATTTTTTCAAAATCTAAAACCCAAAAAATCATTGTTTTCATAAAATAATAAACTCACAAAAAAATTTATTAGGTTAATTAGAATTAGTATTTGATTATATTTGATGATACTCAAGTGAGATGACCCTTTTTAACCTCTACATTTCATTAAAAAAATAAATAATCTTTTTTACGGCCCTACGACAGGCATGCCAGCCACCAATCATTGTGCACCACTCTGAACCACAACTACCTCCATCATCACTTTTTATCATTTCTCTCTCTTATGGTATTTTAAGGTTAATATATAATCTATTTTAAAGTTTTATAGTAATCATTCTTCAAAAGAAGTTTGGAATTTTAGGGTGGGTAAAAGATTTGGTGGTTAGAAATTATTCCCCTTTAATGTAGTTTTTTATCCTGAAAATGATCATTGATATAGAAAATGTGGAAAATTAATTAGATATAAAATATTTACATGATAAAATTATCACCATGGTAATAATATTTTTAGATTTAAAAACTAGTATTTCATGAATTAAAATCAATGTTAATTTTTATGTCTTTAATATATCAAAATTGTTATAATTCAAAGTATAAAAAACAATTTACATGGTGAGAGAAATAAAAAAAGAAGTTCTATATCATTGGTGAATTATTGACACTTGAGTTTCAATTTGAAATCCATATTCGCCTTATGGATTCAATGATTACTCCTCTAAAATACTCCATAAAAGGGAGAATTATTATATTGTGTTCCATGTAGATGATGAATGTTAATCCTCTAAAAAGTGTATTAATAATATATTTACACCAAAATTCTAGTTCTACTATTGATTGAAATAATACTTGAAAAGGGCTCATTTTAGGTCCCAATTCCCAATCATGAAAATTAAACTCTTCCTAATTAAAACATCGCATTATGAATTTCACTATGGTGTTATAATTCTCATACTAGGTTGTGGTTAGGAGAAATTAATTATTCACACATGTGTGAGTTAAGAAATTATCATTTAAATATAAAATGTTTTTCAAAGGCCTATGATCATATTAAAAATGAACAAGCTTCATGACCACCATAATAAAAAATATGAAAAAATTTTAATAGGATTAAATAAAAAAATTGGGATACTTCATCCTTTACATGTTCAATATTTTTCATTATAAAAATATCAAATCACATAAATAAGTAAGTGTTCTGATCTCACATTCAATTATCATCCCCCCATGACATCTATTGAAGATTCTCTAGACTCCATAAGATGTGAACAAATGGAATTTCTTGGATATAAATAATTTTCTCCATTAAATTCTAGATATCCACTTAGTACTAAAGAATAGTGTTTTCATCTGTGATATCTAGCTTATCTTAGTTGATAATGTCTGACAGTTTGTGTACATACCTCCCTAGTTGTGGCACGTGAAATACATTGTTCATCTAGTACATCTTCGGGGGAAATTCCATGTTATAAGAAACTTTTATTTCTCTATGAAAAAATCTAGAATATATAAATGAAAATTAAGGTTATATTGGATCCACAAATGAATATCCATAAACCATTCTATGTAGAGACCATCAAGAACACATGGTCTCCCTCCTCAAACTCAAAGAGACTCCCTATTCTATTAGTGTAATATTATTGTGGGCTCCCGACTACCCACATTTTCTCTTAGATCACCATCACCTACTCCACCATCAACCACAACAGATCTCTTCCCATAAGTAATGACTGAATCACCTATAACCAATAACAGTGTGAAGTATGAGGTATCCATGATAGGAAATTAAAATTTTCCATGATGATAGAGAAGTACTATGTATTATTGTACGTAAAATCCATCAAATATAGGTGATCTACACTAAACCATCCAAAATAAAACCCAAAATACCAAAAAAATATAATCCAAAAACTAAATGTTTCACTCTATTGAATATATATAGTGGGTTTGAATGTTTTACACAGTCAAAAATATGTCCCATGTGCTTTATGAAAGATCCTATAGAACTAGGGTATGAATCGAGAGTCATGGTTAGAGATTTTAAATAAGATAAATTTATGAAACCGTATTTATTAATATGTTTATAGTAATCCCAATATATCAACTAAACACTTCACTTGGGTGCGGATAAAGTTTAAATACTTGGAAAATCAAAAAATTATAACCCTAAAAATTATAACACTTCATTGACCATGGAAGTCTTAACAATAAATTCATCAATATACATTCCCACTTCCATTTTAGAACCTCAAATGATTGACTCAATTTAGAAGAAATAAAGTGCTCAACCTTTACCTGCTAATATGTAATAAATCATGATATAATATTAGTAACACATTAATTCAAATCTAGACACTATAAATTATTCTTAAAATATTTGTGAATATTAAAAATGAAAATATATACTACCAATGGTGAAGTGTAAAAATCTTTTAAAATCTTCATACATAACACCACTTCAACAATTGTCTATACCTAGAAGAGGAATATATACACCCCACCTTCAATGAATTTGTTAGGTGCACTGCCTAATAATTTATGATCAGATAATTTCTCATTATCAATGATTCTAAGTTGGTCCCCCCTCACTGTATGGAGAAGTGAGGTTTTAACTACCATGGATTGAAGGAAACAAACATTTCCCTCTTCCACCAAAACCAAAAACATCAAGTATAACTGCTTAGAAACTTCCTCAATAAATCAAGAACAAGATTTCTTAAAAAATTAAGTAAACACCACGTTACCCTTCCCAAGAGTATATATTATCTCAATGTCAAAATCCATTAAGAACTCTAACTAATACATCTATATCATGTTTATATCTTCATTAGAGAATATGTATATGATATTTTTGAGATTTGTAAAGACCAAATATCACTAATTGAGTGGATAATGCCTTGATATCTTTAAGTAAAACACTACCACATTATACTATAATTCGTGGGTTGCATATTTTTACTCATGTATTTTTAAATTATTAGGATGATAAAAAAAATTTGATGGGTCATCACACAACCAACACTTGACATGGAAATATGTCATAACACCACATACTCGACTCCTTCCCTATAGATCTCAAAAAGTATATCACTATTCATCTTATAAATTATCTACTACAAAGGTATCTAAAAATATTTTTACCTAATGAATAGTTTCCCCATTTAGATAAGTTCTATCATAGGATCTACATTCTGGGAGAAATATTCCAAGAATATCATTTAATATCCCAAAAAACCCCAAGAAACCCCAAATATAAAAAATTATTTGAGGTAGATCCCAATCCATAAATTTAATAACCTTAATGGGGAAAACTTCCACTCTTCCCTCTATGATAATAATCCCCAATAAATGAACTTCTAGAATCTAGAACTTCCACTTTGAGATATTTCCATACAGTTGGTTCTCATAATGTAATTCTAGGATAATCCTAATTTGATCAACCTAAAAATACTTTATTTGAGAATAATTAAGATTTTTATTAATGTAAAGAACTATGAACTGGTCCAAAATTTTCTAGAAGACTCAGTTCATTAGACTCATAAACATTAGAGGATTATTCTTCATGCCAACTCACATCATAAGAAACTGTTTGTGACTGCAACATGACCTAAAAACTATCTTTGGGATATCCTTAAAAAAATCACAAAAATTGTTGATATATAAACCTTATATCTATATTCAATATCCCCTTGAATTATTTAAACTATTAAAAGAGATCATATAACTGCTAAAGGGAGTGTTTTATTCTTGGTTTTCATTTGATTCTAATGGTGATAGTAAAAAATAATGACTAAAACTCTAAATTGTCTACTTATTGTATATAATAGGAGATTTCAAGGGGAACATACTTTGTTTAATGAATCATATCAACAAAAGTATCTCAAATTACACCCTTAGATATTTAAAATCAATATAATCAATACAATAAACCATAGATTAAATCTTATAAGTCTTTAGGTTCATATCAATGTTAAAATCAACCTTTAAATTATAGGGTAACCCTAGAATTCCCTTTGGTAAAATTTCCATATAATCCTCACCTATTTCAAGTAATATCTCTTCCATATAATCCATACTTCATAAGGGTAATCTCACTATGTGATGTTTAATATACAACATTATCATAAGGTTTATCCTTGATCATCTTAACTGATGGTCTTACTCCAAATATGGGATTCAAATATTCTAGAAATCTATTTATCACCAAAGAGTTATCTAGAACTCTGATTTAGGTGTGGATGCATAAGAGAATAGTCTATGCCCAGATCTCCCTCTAAATTCTCCACTCAAAATTCTTATCTTGAATAAATTCATCGTGGATATTTTCCTATGAGTAGATCATGATGTTTGTGAACCTCAAATATTTCTAAGGTTGGGTCATGGTACCTTTTTCAAGCCATAAAATCTCATGAACTCAAACCATCCTTAGCATAACTTGATAATACTTTTCTCTGAACAAGTTTTAAAACTCTAACTAGGTTAAGGAGGCCTCTTAATGACTCTTATATATCACCATCCATGAATGGATATAGTTTCCATTAATGATACAGAAAATAAGAACCACTAATTCGTCATTGGGTTTCAAAACAAAGCAAAAAACATCACACATACTTCAGGGAATCCTCTCAAGTGTGAGGATAAAACTCACATTAAAACCTAGAAGGAATATATCCCTGAAAATCATCATTTTCAAGAAATATATTCTCAATATAATTCTTATAAATATATAGTAACATATTCTAACATTGATGTTTTATATCTATGTATATGGTGTAATATATTCCATATACTCATAGTATAGAGATACCACCTGATCAGGTCCCTATACGGAGGCCTTTTCATTCAACTAATCAATGACTGGAGGCTGAAACATTGAAATGGGATCATCAAAACCATAACTTTATATCTAATATTTCTATTTATGTGGTGGCATATGTAATTTTAATAAGATAAACCTTGACAAACAAATTATATTTGGCCGATATGGCATAAGATGGACCTAGATGAAAACACAACTTCCACCTTATATGATGTATGTACCATCTCATTATAACTCACAAATAATTTATTATATTTTTAGTAGATATATATATTATCAAATTCCTAGTAAAAATATTCATTGTATAACCACACCAATCACTGGGATCCATATTTTGAAAAAAAAACTCTATGACTCATGAAACAGATTCCCTATGTTTACTAAACTAAACCTCATAATAAAACTAACTCTATACTCCTTACCTTGTAATCAAACCACTTTTATATCATTAGAACATGATTTATCCTACCTATATCTCACTAAGTCTAGTATTAATCTAACTGTGACACCCTATGACCCCAAATATTACTCTCAGACCAAGAAACTAGCATCAAGAAGGAATAACATAGATGAGAGGCCTTATAAAAATTAAAATATGTATACAACCATGTATCTATAGAATAATATAATATAAAATATTAGAAAAAAACAATCACAATTAATATAACATTCATATAACACATACTAATAATTTAAATAGTAAAAAATGAAACATTGTAAAGTTAGAGGAATAAAAGATCCCAATATCCCATGAAGAAGTAGACCATATATAACATTAAATGAGAAATCCACATCACACCATATCTGGTCATGATATATAATAATAGTTGAAATTGTTGTATAATACTAATCACTTTCTCCAACAGTACCACATCCTTTAAATTCACCTTCATACCATGCATGTTTTTAATTAACAAAACATGAAACGTCTAGTGAAATGGATTTCATGTAGTTTTAAAGTATCCACGTCTTGAAGAGAGTCATTTTTCGACAACCAACCACTCATTCAAATCCATACATTAGTGAAAATGAGTCCCTAGAATGGGTGAGTATCAACATAACTAGTATAACACCTATAAAACAAAAAGAAAGAAAAGGGTATCAGCAAGTTAGCATAAAATAGCTAAAAACCATGATATTATTTAAGGGGAAATATTAACCAACAATAAAAAGAATCATAATATTCAAATATCAACTCCATAGAAATCATGCACTAATGGTAACCTAGATCACCCAGAGAAAAAAAGTCTAATTTCACCTAAAATAACCACACTACTCAAATACCAAAAATTCTAAAAAACCACTCCCAAATTATAGTGGTGGTACTTAGGACTCACTAAGGAGAACACACAAATTGAGTGGGTACAAACCCCTTTGGAGGACAGACACTTCATTTTGTGTAAAGAGAATCATCCAAGGGGTTACCTACTATTTATGTATAGGAACCAAACCTCTTCATAAATGGGGTTACCTCCTACTATATGTGTGCATAGAATCAACATCCTAGTATTAATGAGTCTCTAAGGGAATTATTCACCAAGTGTCTAATAAAAACTTTTGACCCACACCCCATCATAAAATCTAAAAAATATATGGATAACATCTAAGAAATAACTCATAGGAAATAACCCCAAACAATGATAAAATATTCTACTAATAATTATATTTGTGAAAACATGTGGAATCAACATTTCATTTTCCCAATTTGGATGCCCATTCAATAAAATATATAAAAACACCATGGAAAACTAAACACATGACATGTAGTTCACTATACATGGCATGTGAGGATCTTTAAATATCCATGAATTTATCATAATTGTCTTTTCATGTGGGTTTAAAATATATAGAATTCCCATGTAGGGTATATGTTTTTTGGGACCATCGAGCAAGTTGGTCTTGTACAGTAGTGGGAGAATAATTCATTTCACAAAAATAATCTATTTTTCTGGAATCACACATGACTTGTGGGATAAGGGTCATCTAGAAATTTAATTTTCCACACCAATGGTTGGGCGGTTTTATATACATAGAATACAACATTTGGTAACACATATTATAATAATTAATATAACATGTTCATCCTAAAATACATTATAAATCATAAATTGAATGTTCCTTAAAGTTACATGTTGTGTAATATTTGACTTATATGGAAACCCTTGATATAGAATCCCTCCTTTTTATAACATAACTTTTCATTACATTTTACAAAACCGCGGATCTTTAAGATTTAGTGTCTTGGAAACAAGGAACTTAAAACATAAAAACATAAAAAATTATTCTTAAACACTTGAAAGGCTTCTACTCATGTTCATCCTAGGTTCATTACTGAATCTCATAACCTGGGGACATACATCAAAAGAAAGGGTGATCAGAAGGCCTAGTAGGGGAAACAAGGGGAAACATTTAACATGTGAACCTGGGATACATCAACAATGTCATGAAAAATAACTTTAAGGCATGAGAAAGAAATCGTGAGGCATATCATAATAAAAATAAAATTTTTTATAACTTTAAGATGTGGCTACAATATTTAACAAAAACAATCATTTCCATTTCACCAAGGTCCATCCCCAAGGTGTCAATAAAAATTACCAAGGTTATTCACCAAGGTATCAGTATAAATGGTCATCTCTAGAGATTAAGTCTTTACCCAATGCATTGGAGAGATATCAGGGATCACCCTTAAATTTGTATTTATTATCATGTAATACACATATATCATCATCAAAAATTTCATAAAAAACCCATATAGCATAAAAGAAATGGGTTTCATTTCATAGTCATCACATTTTGAAAAAAAACTACTTTAAAGACATGATCCTTATGTCACTTTAAACCCAAGGAAAAAGGAAAGTGGGTCTCATGTATTTAAATCCCAGAATTAAAATAGAACATTTTTATATATATGTGAATACCCATGTAGAAAAAAGTTCTTTTAACATTCACTTAATAAAATAAAATAATTTGAAAAAAAAGAAAGACATTTTGAGACGAAAATTCTGCAGCATAACGGCTATGATACATGGTTTTAGAAAATATTGAAAAGAGAGGGGACATGGGTCAACCACTCATAAATGATATATAAAACAGTAGGGAAACAGAATATAAAGGATTTAAGAACATGGTAATAAAATTGGAATGATATACCATATGAAATGAATAACTTGAAAGGAATACAAAAAAATAAGATTTCTCTTATGAGAATTCGGCAGCCTAACGGCGTCACTTAAAACTTCCAAAAATGGATTGACGAGATCAAATAGGGTATATCATAATATGAACATAAATGATCAGTATGATAGATATATAGATCATACCCCAACATAATAAAAAGGAACCTGAAAGACTTGACCAGAAAATAGAACTTGAAAATGAGAAGGGTGAACGAATCCCTTAAAAATCCGGCAGCCTAACGGTGTCACTTAAACTTCAAAAAAAAGAATTGACGAGATCAAATAGGGTATCTCATCATATGAACATAAAAGATCAGTATGATAGATATATATATCATACCCTAACATAATAAAAAATAACTTGAAAGACTTGACCTGAAAATAGATCTGGAAAGTGAGAAGGGTGAAAGAACCACTTAAAAATTCGGCAGCCTAACGGCGCCACTTAAACATCAAAAAAAATCAATTGAAGAGATAAAATAGGGTCTATAATAATATTAAAATAAAATATCAGTATGATAGATATAGATATCATACCCCAATATAAAAAGGAACTTGAATGACTTGATAAGAAAATAGAACTTGAAAATGAGAAGGGTGAAAGAATCCCTTTAAAATTTTGGCAGCCTAACGGAACCACCTAAACATTCATAAAAAGAAATGATGAGAGTGAGAGGGGATATCTCATAATATGAAAATAAAAAGGAAAGTAAGAGGAATATAAAATAACATCCTCAAAATAAGAACATGGAGCATAAAAGAAATCACATAAAAGAGATTACTTGAAAAGAAAGAGAGAGGTCGAATCCCTTACCTTAAAACATAACTCTTAAAACTCAAAGGTTGGGACCTTGAGGGAATGGGGGCACCTTGGGAGGACTCATTGGGATGTAATAAGACCATATCTTCTTTTGGGGAGAGTTGGGAGTCAAATGGATGAGAGGATGGCTTGGTATTTATAGAGAATGTGAGGGGACAAGGCAGTAATGGCCAAGGGACACCTCATTGGTGGTTTTGGAAAAACCATGGGCTTGCCCATGGTATTTTTCCATGGTATTGGCCAATTGGGACACCTCATACCTTATCGTACTATTCATAAGTCTAACATATTGATTACATACTTAATACATCATTTAATGATGTCATTAAAAACCCGTAAACTTAAAAACTGTATTTTCACTATTCATCGAAAATTCAACTTTCTCAGAAGAATCCCAAAATTTCACCTTAACCAAATATAGATGCTCTGATTTCAAAAATTAACTCCATTTTATAAAAAAAAATTCTAAATATTTTTAATTTTATTTTTAAATAAAAAACACTATTCACTCGAAAAAACTAATACTTGACTAATAATTTATAAAATCGTTATTTAACCATTTTATTGAATCTCATTACTTAATCAAGGTGCCTAGATTATATTAATACTTTATTTAAGTGAGATTACTTAATCCATTTGTTCACATTACTAATCCTAAGCATAAAATCACTATTCATAATTTACTATTCATCAAAAATCAAGTTGATCTTATTAGACTCTAAATTTTGTACTGAACATAATTTTAGAAGACAATTTTTTGAAAATAATTACATAGTTTTAATTATTTAAGGTATACATAAACATTTTTAAAATATACGTTTTCTAAAATTCATCAAAAATATTCATACTATATTTATCCATTCATTTGAAAATTCATAAACTTCATCATAAGAAGAAATCAAAATTTTTATTTGAAACAAAGGATTACACAAGGCAGTTATGGTCTCCTTACATATCCCCTTATCACACCAGCATAAGACCTAATTGTAAGGTGTGCTAAGGTGAGAGAATCCGTGGGAGGCTTGGCCAACATCGCACGAGTAGTAATTTCTATCAGTTTGAACTTCTCACGAAGGCGATTCCATTCTAGCTTCACACAATGAAGTTCGGCTTGGGTTTGGTCCAGAGCAAAGCCTAGTGGTGCTACCATCTTCCCAAGTTCCATTATATGGGCTTTCATCGGTCCAAGACTACTGGGTGAGGCCATCGAATCTTCTTTCTCTATTAATTAACCAAGATTACTTGTATTTAGAGACAATAATTGAAACGTTTAGTTTCCAACGCTCATATTGACCAATGGTCATATAACAGTCAAAACCCAACGGTCTCATTTTAATTATACGCATGTTATCAAATTAAATAGTTTTATTGAGTATAAAAAAAATAAAATAACACACAAAAATAGGAAACAAGATTTATTCAAAATTTCGGGTCGTTACAATCTTCCCCCTTAAGAAATTGCATCCTCGCAATTTTTAAAATTGGGTTTTAAAATTTCATTGAAAGTCCCACATTGGAAAAAGAGTCAGTAAAACTATTACTTTCAAATAAAAAAATGGAAGTACAAAGGTCACCCGAGTTAACCCACACTAAGATTCCATGTAGGAAAACAAGGACATGGAGGAGAAAACAAAGGGTCAAGTTCTGAGGGAGAGTGATAGAAAACATGATTAGGAGAAAGTTAACCATGAGAAATTCCCAAACTTATGATGTGTGTAAACGGTATTTGATTACCTAGTAGGAAATGTAAACCAAAAACATTTTTGTTTTACGTTCCTTTTCATAATTTTGAGGAATTCATTACTACATAGAACAAAAACATAAGAAAATATACCTACCTTCAAGTAGAGTTTCATCTTTTAATAAGTTTCTCCCAAAACTAATCTTTTCTCCAAACGATGAGCATTCAAAACTACTTGGTCTCATCAAAGCACAAGAATCATCTTCTAGAGAATCACATAATCCACAAAAGATTAACTATATATTTCTTCTATCTTTAAACATTATCCCAATAATAGAAAGGGTAATGTAAAACAACTCTTCAAAAATAAATAATACCATAAGAATGGAAACTAGTTTTAAATCTTCAATGTTCCATGGTACTACCCAAAGTTCATCATAGACCATTCCAGAAATAACGGTCCTTAAAATTCCTCAAAATAAACCAAACTAAGATTGAAACCCAAATACAAGAAGGATTTGATAACATAGTCTACCAAAATAAACTTCATTGTTTATCTCCAAACAACATCAACCACTCCTAACATCTTATAACAAAAGTAGCTAACCTAAACATATTTTACCCAAGATAGGTTAATCATTTCCATAAGTTACCTAAATTACTATAAGTCCACCTTAAATTCATCTATTCTTCAAAATATAAGTCAACCTTTACTCCTCAACGAAAATACTGTAGTAATCTATTTACCTCGATCATATAGGGTCTCCAAAATAGTGAATATCTTCCAAAATAATAATCATCTTTTAATCCCCTAATCAACTTTGTCGTATTAATATGGAAATTGTCGTATTTCCTATCACATTGGTTTTTGGGGCATGTTCTTCCATTTCCCACCATTAACTAAGAAAATAAAGTATAATTAGAGGCTTAAATACATAGCCAAAAATCATGAAGAGGAACTTAAATCATATAAGGATAACTTGTAGAAGAAAAGTATACACTAACTTGTGATCCCCTAGGTTTCAAACTAGGTTATCCATTATCATATATTCTTATGTGAATCTTTATTTTATTTTATGTTTGTTCCTTTAATAATGTTTCATACTAAGCTTATGAATTTACCAAAGCATATCCCCTGGGAGTGTCGTAACCAAGAATACCGAAAGGCCTGTTGTCATGTACCAATTCCCATTCGATTCTAACTCAAAGCGGTGTTTTCGGGTTTTACCCCTATGTACATCTATGCCAGAGCCACCTATACCTACTCGTATCCAGACAGGGATGTATTTTCTTGGCAACCCCTTACTCAATACTCACCAAAATACCAGGAAGATTTCATATATTTAAACTTTTCTATAGGGTTCTTCCTAGAGTTTTCATATCCTAATTTCCACAAATAACTAAACCATCTTTTGATACCAACTATAGAATCCCGCCTTTTTATAACATAACTTTCCATTACATTTTACAAAACCGAGGATCTTTAAGGTTTATTGTCTTGGAAACATGGAACTTAAAACATGAAAACATAAAACATTCTTCTCAAACACTTCAAAGGTTTATCCTCATGTTCATCCTAGGTTCATTACTGTATCTCATAACCTGGGGACATATATCAAAAGAAAGGGTGAGCAGAAGGCCCGGTAAGGGAAACAAGGGGAAACATTTAACATGTGAACTTGGGATACATTAAATGTCATGAAAAAGAACTTTAAGGTATGAGAAGGAAATCATGAGGCATATCATAATAAAAATAACATTTTTCATAACTTGAAGATGTTTCTACAACATTTAACAAAGAAAATCATTTCCGTTTCACCAAGGTCCATCCCCAAGGTGTCAATAAAAATTACCAAAGTTATTCACCATGGTATCAGTCTAAATGATCATCTCTAGAGATTAAGTCTTTACCCAATGCATTGGAGCGCTATCAGGGCGCACCTTTAAATTTGTCTTTATTATCATGTGATCCACATATATCATCATCAAACATTTCATAAACAACCCATATAGCATAAAAGAAATGGTTTTCATTTCATATTCACCACATTTAAAAAAAACTACTTTAAAGACGTGATCCTTATGTCACTTTAAACCCACAGAAAAAGTAAAGTGGGTATCATGTATGTAAATCCCAGAATTAAAATAGAACATTTTTATATATATGTGAATACACCTGTAGAATAAAATTCTTTGAGCATTCACTTTATAAAATAAAATAATTTGGAAAAAAAAGAAAGACATTTTGAGACCAAAATTCTGCAGCATAACGGCTATGATACATGGTTTTAGAAAACATTGAAAATAGAGGGTACATGGGTCACCCACTCATAAATGATACATAAAATAGTAGGGGAACAGAATATAAAGGATTTAAAAACATGGTAATGAAATTTTAATGATATACTGTATGAAACGAATAACTTGAAAGGAAGACAAAAAAATAAGATTTCTCTTATGAGAATTCGGAAGCCTAACGGTGTCACTTAAAACTTCCAAAAATGGATTGATGAGATCAAATAGAGCCTCTAATAATATGAAAATAAATGATCAGTATGATATATATAGATATCATACCCAAAAATAATAAAAAGGAACCTGAAAGACTTGACCAGAAAATAGAACTTGAAAATGAGAAGGGTGAACGAATCCCTTAAAAATCCGGCAGCCTAACGGTGTCACTTAAACTTCAAAAAAATGAATTGATGAGATAAAATAGGGTGTCTCATCATATGAACATAAAATATCAGTATTATAGATATAGATATCATACCCCAACATAAAAAAAGAACTTGAAAGACTTGACATGAAAATAGATCTTGAAAACGAGAAGGGTGAAAGAACCACTTAAAAATTCGGCAGCCTAACGGCGTCACTTAAACTTCAAAAAAATCAATTGAAGAGATCAAATAGGGTATCTTATCATATTAACATAAAAGATCTGTATGATAGATATATATATAATACCCAAATATAAAAAGTAACTTGAATGACTTGATAAGATAATAGAACTTAAAAATGATAAGGGTGAAAGAATCCCTTTAAATTTCGGCAGCCTAACGGCGCCACCTAAACATTTATAAAACAAAATGATGAGAGTAAGAGGGGATACCTAATCATATGAACATAAAAATGAAAGTAAGAGGAATATAAAAGAACAACCTCAACATAAGAACATCGAGCATAAAAGAAATGACATAAAAGAGATTACTTGAAAAGAAAGAGAGAAGTCGGATCCCTTACCTTAGAATGTGACTCTTAAAACTCAAAGGTTGGGACCTTGGTGGATTGGGGGAACCTTTGGAGGACTCTATGGGAAGTAATGAGACCATAGCTTCGTTGGGGGAGAGTTTGGAGTCGAATGGATGAGAGTATGTCTTGGTATTTATAGGGAAAGTGAGGGGACAAGGCATTAATGGCCAAGGGACACCCCATTGGTGGTTTTGGAAAAACCATGGGCTTGCCCATTGTATTTGCCCATGATATTGGCCAATTGGGACACCTCATACCTTATATTACTATTAATAAGTTGACCATATTGATTACATACTTAATACATCATTTAATGATGTCATTAAACATCTTTAAACTTAAAAAATGTATTTTCACTATTCATCGAAAATTCAACTTTCTCAGAAAAATCCCAAAATTTCACCTTTACCAAATATAGATGCTCTGATTTCAAAAATGAACTCCATTTTATAAAAATAATTTTCTAAATATTTTTAATTTAATTTTTAAATAAAAAACACTATTCACTTGAAAAAACTAATACTTTACTAATAATTTATAAAACCGTTATTTAACCATTTTATTGAATCTCATTACTTAATCAAGGTGCCTAGTTTATATTAATACTTTCTTTAAGTGACATTACTTAATCCATTTTGTCACATTACTAATCCTAAGCATAAAATCATTATTCATAATTTACTATTCATCAAAAATCAAGTTGATCTTATTAGACTCTAAATTTCGTACTGAACATAACTGTAGAATACCATTTTTTGAAAATCATTACACATTTTTAATTATTTAAGGTTTACATAAACATTTTTAAAATATCATTTTTCTAAAATTCATCAAAAATATTCATACTATATTTATCCATCCATTTGAAAATTCATAAACTTCATCATAAGAAGAAATCAAACTTTTTATTTAAAACAAAGGATTACACAAGGCAGTTACGGTCTCCTTACATAGACCCTTATCACACCAGCATAGGACCTCAGTGTAAGGTGTGCTAAGGTGAGAAAATCCGAGGGAGGATCCACCAACGTCGCACGAGTAGTAATTTCTATCAGTTTGAACTTCTCGTGAAGGAGATTCTGTTCTAGCTTCATACGATGATGTTCAGCTTGGATTTGGTCCAGAGCAAAGCCCAGTGGTGCTACCATATTCCCAAGTTCCATTAGATGGGCTTAGATCGGTCCAAGACTACTAGGTGAGGCCATTGAATCTTATTTCTCTATCAATTAACCAAGATTACTTGTATTTAGAGACAATAATTGAAATATTTTGTTTCCAGCGGTCATATTGACCAATGTTCATATAACAGTCAAAACCCAACGGTCTCATTTTAATTATACTCATGTTATCAAATGAAACGGTTTTTTTGAGTATAAAAAAAATAAAATAAGACACAAAAATAGGAAACAAGATTTATTCAAAATTTTGGGTCGTTACACATGATGTTATATGCAAAATTAAACATGGAATATTCCTAAATGAATACATTATAAGTAGATAAGTTTTCTTCCCAAGGATTTATATGGAAATATTTAATTATCACATCATATTGACCACCATTTCTACCACCTCCAAATGTATCTTTACTCTCCAAACACCCCTAGGGTTTTCTATAATGGATTTTAAAAGTTTTTTTATAATATCCATCATTATCACTTATCTTATATGAAGCTAAACAATTAAAAAACTGATTTATCCCATTAAATTCATGTCTAATACTGGTAATACCAATTTAGTTTTCCATTTCAATATACTAAAATGAACCACCAACCACAACTCATTGTAGCACCACACAAAATAGAAACTACCCCAATCATTTCTTTACCTCATTTATCTATGTTATGGTGTTCCATAGTTGAATTTTTATTAATTTTAATGGATGATTTATATTTTTATTCATAATAACAGAGAAACTATAGGTATGAAAAATAGTTTTGGTGGGTAAAAATTCTTCCCAAACAACCATTTTCTATAATAATTAAAAAAAAAAATTAATGAAGATAAAATGTAAAATGATATTAAAAAATGAAAGAATCTAATAGTCACCATAGGAATAAAATATTTAGATTAAAATTACCATTATTTTGAGAATTAAATCCCTATTAATCTTCATGTCATTAACACTGAATATTAAGATAATTCAAATCATGAAAATTTTCAAACAAGGAAAATCGAACAAAAAACATATTCTTATATAGTTTTTGAACTAATAGTGAAGTCTTTTTGATCGATAATATACCTTTTACTTATTATATCAATGAATCCTCATTTATGATCCTTTTATAGTGATTGAATTATTCTATGCGGTTCTACATTGATGATGATGACTAATTTTCTCAAAATTGGATCAAAACAATATTTATAACATGATATTAGATAAACCAATGATTAAAATAGTACATCAAAAGGATCAATTAAGGACATGAACTCTGAAATTTTAAATTACTATTATTTTAAGAGAAACCCTACATTCTTGACATAACTATGATATTAGAATTTCTATATTATGATCTGTTTAGTATATATTAATTTTTTACATGTTTTTTGGTTAAAAGTAATATTTTTTAAAAATATTCAATATTCTTCAGTTAACCATGAAGATTTTAAAAATGAATTATCTATGTGACGACCTAAATAAACATTATAAAAAAATTAAAAGGGGTTAAATGATAAATTTGAGTCATTACATGGTTCACCAATAATTCACATAAGAATACAGTTCCTAATAAGTTTGATGTTTATAATTTTTCCCAAAATAAAAAATAAAATAATTAATATTCCATAAATTATAAAAAATGGGGTATATCACTATATATTCTTCAACTTGGTGTTTTTAAAACATCCACTGGTTCTGAGGTAACTTATTTAAAAGAAATCAAATTTCATTAGAAGGTTAGTATTAATAGATAGTGATGTGGAATGTAACTAATCAAGTAGATGGATTTGATTAGTCATGATTTGAAATATCCACATATATAGAGGGTTTATGATATTATAACCTCAAAATAATTTTTACTATTTGATTGCATAACCATTCCAAGATAATTATTTTATATAAAATTATATATATTGTCTAAATTAGAAATTTATGAACATAGATAAGTTATATGAGGTTTTTTCCATATATTATGTTTAATATATTTGTTAATGATAATATTACATTAAAAATAAATATATATTGTATTGTATCACAACAAACCCCTTTATAATTCTAGAATCTATGATATGTTGCATGTAACACCGCATTATTTTACTATGTATTTTTTCTTTAAATAATAAAATATTTTTAATCGTTTGTTCCACACTCAACAATGAACTAAAAAACCATCATACATTTCATTTATATAAAATATTAAAATTAAATATAAACATTAATACATCATTATAATGAAATATAAAACATCATTTAGAAAATTACAATAGAAATAAAAGAAAAAAATACAAATTCCATGAGTATAAAATATTTACCCCTGTGGCTTACCATAAAGATTATAACCTTGATTACAACTATGTAAATAAGGTAAATAATTATAAAAATAATAGAGATGTTTGTAGAGGAGTAAATTAATATAATTAATGATTCTAAGAATGTATGTTGGGTCATATATGTGAATGAAATTTAACAGTTATATAAATGATCATTGGATATATGGTCATTGGATATATGGTCTTGGGATATATGAGTGTTGTGTATTTTTATCTTAATAAATTAAAATAATAACTTTTCAATGATAATTATAATGTAATGATTCAATAGAAAAAATATATTAAAAATTATTTAATTTGTAATTGTTGTGAAATAGGATTAAGAGGACATAATGTTTAAAAAATATTTTTATATAATTATTTTTATATATTTATGTTACTTTTCAAAAGATAAATTTATAATATTTTAATTAGAATTAAATTAAATGGGGTATAAATTTTTAATCATCATTTTTAAATGATTTCGTTATTTCAATTAAATTTTTAGTCATAAAAATAAGTTACTAATATAAAAATTATGTTACCATGGTAAAGGTAAAATATTGTAAAAATCATTTAAACTAACTTTTAAAGATAAAAAATATCATTAAAAGATATATATAAATGTGTGGACAAGTTATTTCTCAAAAAACATATCACAAACTAATTATAATTTACATTATATGCACTTTCATTTAAAAATGACTACTTTATACATTTAGGAATAAATATTTTTGGAAATGCCACTCAAAACTCATTTATAAAAGGATAAAACCTCTACCCCTCACAAACTACTCAATAAATTTGGTTCTATCATGAATATATTGTTATTTACCCTATCTCAAAGCCTTATTGGAAATTTTATAGCTTTTTGTTCTAGTAAGGAATCCTAATTTCTTCATTCTAAAGGAACCCTTATCAAGAAGGGGTGAATTCATAAAGTATCTAAGTTCATATATAATTTTTTCAATTAACTTTTCATCTCCAATCCTTATAAATATTTTTATACACCATGATTATATTATATTAACATTATTATTTTTATAATAAAATGATACTACTATTATATAAATCTAAACTCTAACTAATTCAGAAGTGTATCATGTTATTATTAAATTAGTTCAACCACCTTCATGAATTATGTTATACCAAAATCATATTTTTCACTATTAATAAGTATCAAGAAACTAATAATAGTAATTTATGATATTAAATAAAAATTTATTATGTTAAAACAAATTCTGTAACGATGACACAAAAATTAATAATTAGTATTAAGTAACTCATTATTATCTTTAAATTACATGAAAAATGTTCTTCAATGATTCTATTCTAAAAAACCATACCCATTAATTATATAAAATTAATATGGGACTAAATAAATAATTGTAATTAATTTATTCCATTAGATTTAATAATATGGTAATGATGAACTTGTTTTCAAATAATGAGGATTGACATCACTATCTTAAAACATGTACAAAATAATCAAAATCACTAACATTTGTTGATGAAAATAAACAATAACTAACTAACATATCTGTAATTATAATTGAATATAATAAAAGTTAATATATATTAATAATGATATAAAATGTGTGATTAAGATGTTTATGTTTATCAAATTCGATGTTAATACACTTTAATGGAGGTTGGAACTAAAGATAAGGGTTTATTTACCAATACCATTTTGAAATTGA
The DNA here is from genome assembly GCA_963277665.1 of Viscum album. Taxonomy (NCBI): domain Eukaryota; kingdom Viridiplantae; phylum Streptophyta; class Magnoliopsida; order Santalales; family Viscaceae; genus Viscum; species Viscum album. Next base: position 694,264,492 of record OY728157.1, read on the forward strand.
GATTATTTATGTTTGCAATTACACCTAGTAATATTATATATTCTTATATATAAACCCCAAAAATTTATTTTACTATAATAATTCATTTGTTTCATGTATTCTTACCAAATTATCTTTTTTCATTCAAAATTCAATCGAAATGATGCTAGTAAGTGGAGCTGGCCGTATCTCTAATTTATGGCCAAGAATATTTCTCATTCATGTCCATATTCATTATTCAATTTTATGTATGTGCTTGTATATATATGTGATTTCTTATGTTATTTTTCTATTGGACTTTAAATTTTTAACTAATGTTTAAAAGGTAAATTTTTAAACATTTTCAGCACTAGTCATTTTCCATTTACTTGAACTTTTTTAGAAATGTGTGAAATGAATATTCATTTTAATGTTTTCCTCATGAAAACCTATTCCCATATTTTAATTAATTTTTATTTGAAAATATTTCTATTCATGTTTTCATGTGTTTAAAAGAAATTTTTATTCTCATTATTTTATAAATTTTTCTCTTCAAAATAAAAGATATTAAAAATATAATAGGGTAATTCTTATCATTTTTCAATTTCATTTTTGAAATATCTTTAAAATTGTTTTTTATATGTTTCAATATCTATTAATTATTATTATTTACCAATTATAATATTTATTAGAGATAATATCCACATTCTTCCTCTAGATGGATTATGAACTTTTTTTTCTAGAAATCGTATTACGTAACCCATTTCGTTCTCATATTTTAATTATGTTATAGTGAAACTATGAATGTTTTTAATTTCTTATGGAACATATCTGTCTGTTTTATCATTATATGTTTTGAGGGTTTTTTATAAGCCATAAATGATTTGTTTAGTATTTTATATCTCATGATATTAGGATGGGATAAGGGTGGTTACCCTAAGTCCACTTTGATAAGGGATATAGGTGGTCAGACAAAGTCCAATATGTTATGGGTAGTGGGTTATACTTGTATATTATGATATATATGTCTTATTAGATATCCTTGAAAATTTTTATGATTTTTTTTATAATGTTTTTGTTTCATTATTATTTTATAAAATCTACCTCTGTTATGTTCTCATGGATCGTGATTAATGACTCATGTTTCTGCTCTCATATGAATCATGTCTTATGTTATGCTAAAATCCTTATTCCATGACTCATGATTAATTATCTATGTTTTATTGGGCATTTTTCTCATATATTATTACTATGTACTTTTATTTTGTTCTCATACCCACATTCTTGCCATATTCTCACTTATTATGTTTGATTTATATCTCATACATTTACCCTTACCGATAATTTGAGCTCACCCATTCTGATGTTTAGATTATCCAAATTATGTAGAATAGAATTATGTATGTGGTGTTTAAATGGTTATCATGTGAGAAGACTCTTTTGGGATATGTTGAAAATGTTTTATAATAATTTGGTTTTGTATCTAGTATCCAACGACACTATAACTTTAGGTTATATGGTGTAATTTATTATGAGATGTAATAATTATTCATGTAAAATGGTTTTACATATGTATTTATATATATTTCTCTTAGGTCACTTCACTGAATTATACCACTCATAGACTATGATTATGAATGTAGTTCATAATTAGTTCAAACATTATAATTGTGTCTCAATTCCACACATAATATAATTATAATTTATATTATTTACTCTAATATGATAAATACATATATTAAAATGTTTATTTTTATGAGAAGCATGAATGAACATTACATTTTACACATTAAACATTTTTAATTACATAATTATTATCTAATTAAATAAAATTAATGTGCCATCATAATATAAATAATCATTTATTTATGCTATTATTTTATGAACATGAGAAAATAATGTTTCCAATATTGGATTTGGGATTAATATTGATGTAATGAGACTATAATTCCCTTAAATTTAATTCTATAGGTATATATAAAGATATAATTCATCCACATACATTGAAAATTTAAGCACCTTTGAAGTATTATTAATAAAAATTCAATGGTGGTTAACCACATTTTCTCTATTTAGAGTCTATTAAATACTCAAATGATCCTTTGTATGATTATTATTATACAACTAATGGTGTATTATGGGTTTCACTACTATTAGAGGGCATTAAATATTCAAATTTTTTCACTTTGAATATAAATTTCAAGGAGGTGAAGAGGATAAAATTATTCAATAGAGAACATAAAAATTTGGTGTTTGAAAGGATATCATGTCAATCCCCAACATCTATTAAATCATATTACAATGTACTGACTACCATAATCTATATTGGGATAGCTTCTCAACATGTCCTTAGTGACTATTAGTATCAATGGATTTTTTAGGAGTCTCATAATTGACATTTTTTTTGTGATCTAATATTTCCAAACAGTTAGGTATGAAAATAGTGCTTGTAAAATAGATATCCTTATTATATTTTTTTTGTGATTTCATTTGTTCATAGTGATATTAGAAGCGTTTTAAATTTTCATTCCTTGATTTTCAACCATTGGTATCTCCACCAAAAGAAAGTAGTGTTATTAGAAACATTCTTAGAAAGTTAAAATAAAATATTACATTGATTTTAATAGGTTGTGTTGGAACCCTTGTTTTAATGATAAAAAATAATTTTGACTATGTTATTATGGTGTTTTATGTTTTATGGAAGCATTTTATCATATAAGTAATATTGAAGACAAATTTGGCTATGTTTTGAAAACATTTACCACTAGACATTATTCACTATTGAGGTTGATTCACCACCAGCAAGAGTCGTCATTGGGGACAACACACCATCTAGATTAAAACATGGCTAAGTATGGAAAACACCCACATTCAGAGGTAAGTCACCATCAGAATAGATTTTTGAAAAATTATGGGAAAGACTCACCATTATATATGACTTGTCGTTACACTAAAAAATGTATATAAGTGTTGAAAACACATACCGCCGCAAACGAATCAACACCAAAATAAAAATTTGGCTAACTGTCGAAAATAGATACCGCTAGACCTGATTCTCCATCAAATATGACCTTACTTAAAAATAGAAATTTGATAAAGTATTGGAATAAACTATCACTGATATGACTCATCCCTAGCTCAAGTCACTTCCAGAATCTGTCTCACCATTCAAAAGAGTCGTTAACACTATTTAAGTTTATTTTGAATTAAATATTTCTAACCACCATATTATTTAATTTAATTCATAGATTCACTTTAATGGTTGTTCATAAACTATTATAGAGATTCATTAAAGTTTGTGTAGTCGACCAGTATGATGAGTAGAGGATCCAAATAATTCTTCCAACATACTACTATTAAAATAAGTAGAAAACCCCCTAATCCAGATAGACATACAACTAACACCCAAAAATAATATATTGACCAAGATATAAAATTTCATTTTAAATGAGATAAAAATATATTACAAGAAACTAAATAAATCCACATAATGAGAGCCTACACGAAGTATCCTCAACTTTAATCGACTGTGAATGAGTGTGGCTTTCAGAACATTCATTTCATTCTTAGAATCAGAAAAAAAAATGAGTTCATGACACTCTATTCTACTAGGATTTTCAAAACTTCAACTTAGGTTCTATTAAAGCTATATCTAAAGAGTACAAAGGTTCGGAGAACAATAGATTAAGAAACACTACCATCCTAAAATCTTTATTTTCTCTCTCTTTTTATTATCTTTACATTATGAGAAATGTGTGTTTACTATATATAAAGAGCATGCACACTATCTACTAAGATTTTACTCGAAGATACTTGATATATTCTCTACTCCTTTTACATTTTTTTACCCACATGTTATGGAATAGGTCCCTCTATGGAATGTATTTTTTTTATTCCCATGGGTTTTGTGGAAGAGGTCTTTGTGTGGCCTAGAAATTTTTTTTCTATTATATACTTGATCTCAATTGGGTATCAATGATTATTTTATATAATATTATAGTAAGTAGGTGATTTCCAAGTGGAGAGGATTAGGTCTCGACTTGAGACTGAATCTCTTGTATTTATTCCAATGTATGTTTTTTGTTTTTTTCTATGTTTTAAAGTGAATATATTTTAAACACTAAAAAACACAACTTTGATAGTTAGTCTTAATTAGTGTTTAAATATGGTTTTGATTAAGTAAATTTATTTCCAAAGTTAAATTAGTATTTTTATATTGTTATAAATGAGAGTTAATCAATCTTTAAAAAATATTATAAAATAGTAGAACTTATATTAATCTATTATTTTGGTTAACTGTGTTGTTTTATTTAATTGTGGGATTTTATTTAATATTATTTTATACACAAAAAAAATTTGGTGCACAATTCACACACCCACTTGAGATACTCACTTCAAACAACATTTGGTTTCAGAATATTTTTTAAAATATTTTTAACTATGATTTTAGTTATGTTTTAATGATTTAAAATTTATATCATTTCAAAATTTAATTATTTAAATTTATAATACACAATAAGGTTCTTCTACTAACTGACCTCATTTCTTTTATGGAAAAAACTATTAAAAATGTAAAATAAAAAATGAAAATTCCCATATAAGGCATAGGTTTTGAAACATGGTCTGTTATAGAGGATAAATATGAGTTACCTAAGACTTCTAGAGCTACTTGGGATGATTCTACAAAAAATCATTATGAAAAAAAATCAAATAAATAAATTTTATTTAATTTTACTTAGGATATGAAGTATTTAATAGGAAATATTCTAATAAAACAACTTTTTTAAATTTGGGATACATTAGCCATTTCACATGAAGGAACTAAAAATGTTAAAGAAATGATAATGAACACATATAACACAAAATATAATACATTTAAGATGAAAGCTAATGAGATTATTTCATATATGTATCTCAAGTTCAATTAGATAGTGAAAACCATGATCTCTTTGGGGAATCTAGTGTCAAACAATAATCAAATTATGAGACTATTGATATTTATTCTAGAGAGATGGATAGGGACATCTGTTTTAATAATAGAATCATGTGGCATCATCAAAGGACCTATAAATAAATTGATTGGAGTGTCAATGATGTATGAAGAAGATATTAAATTTAATCATGAATAAGATGGTGATTGTAAGATAAAATCTTTTACTTTCAATACTAATACATAAATAAAGGTACAAGCTAAAATCTCTAGTGATAATGAGTCACCAACCAATAGTGATGAGGAAATGGACTATTTGGATATAAGGTATAATAATTTCTACAAGAAGAATAAATTATTTAGAAATCATAGTTATAAAAAGAAATAATGAATATATAGGAAATTGGAATAAGGGCTAGAAAAGGGATTAAAAACAAATGATATTGCTTATTATGATTGTAAGAGAAAATGATATGTTGAAGTTAATTGTTCTAAGTTGAAATAATAGAATATATATGAGTAAAAGAATAAAAAAATTATAATAAATCCATGAAATCCACATGGAGTACCTATGTGGACAACTCTAGTGACTCAGACTCCACTCATGAAGAGAAGCCTGATTGAGAGAATATGTGATTCATGAAAAATATATCTAAGGTACCGACTTTATCTTTTGTTCTTAATTCTGATCAATATGAAAATGAATATGATGATCACATGTCAAGAGAAAAAAAATTGAGTACTAAAATATTATTTAATATAAATTTAAGGAGCTTAAATTCAAATACCAAATTTTTAATAAACAACATGTTTTATCTATTAATGTTAAATCTGATCTTAGTATAGAGAAATAGAAGAATGCACAGTTATTAAAAGAAAATATTGAACTAAAATTTTCCAATGAGAAACAAAATAAATACTTGGAGATATTTACAAATGGAAGGGGAACTCTAACTCAAATATTGTGTGAAAACAAATCTCCAAAGTACATTATTGTTCATGGTTATCAACCGAGATAGAGAAGAATTATTAAGAGAACTTTTATTCTTAAGTATAATACTGTTAATACTACTTCTAGTTTTTATTCAAGTGGACCAAATAAATTTGTTATTTCCAAAAGTCTAAAATCATATCATAGGAAACCCATTAACAAAATTTGGTTTCCTAAGGCCTTAATCACTAAAATGTCTGGACCTAAGAAAATATTGGTACCAAAATCATTTCTAGTATAAACTTTGTTTTGTAGGATATCTACTTGAACAACCCGTATATAAATCTATGGCACTTTGACAATAGATGTTCTAGGAAAATAAAAGGAAAATAATCAAGTTTCAAGTATCTCAAAAAGATTTATGGTGGTCATTTCACCTTTGGTGACAATTTTAAAGTAATGATCATTGGTCAAGGTCAAATTGGTAACATTATCTCAGTATAAATTTTGAAAGTACCTCTATTGATGGTTTAAAATATAATCTTCTTATCATCTCACAATTATGTGATGATGGTTTCCATGTGAATTTTGAAAACAATTCATGCAATGTTTTTAATAATAAAAATGATTTACTATTTACTTCTTTGAGAAAAGAGAATGTGTATATTGATAATCATGATTCTTTAATTTCTCAAAATGTTTCCTGCATAAGTTCCTTTAATAAAGAATCTTGGATTCAGTGTAGGATACTAGTACATTGTAAAATTCACTCACTTAAGAAAATTTACTAAGAAAGGGTTAGTCAGGGATCTACCAAAATGAGAATTATAAAATGGAAAATTCTATAACCCCGATCAAAAATAGAAACAACACAATATTTATTTTAAATCAAAGAGAGAATTTTCAACTACTCAACCTCTTGATTTGGTTCACATGGACTTGTTTAGGCCATCCAATGTTTCTAGTTTAATTGGAAAGCATTATGTCTATGTACTTTTAGATGAATTTTCTAGGTATAATTCAATATTATTTTTAGCTCACAAAAGTGAATATTTCTCTTATTTTACCAAGTATGCTAAATCTATAGAAAAAATAATTGGACTTAGAATTAAGACCCTAAGAAGTGGCCATGGGTTTGGGCTTGAAAATCAATACTTTGAATCTTTTTTCTCACAAAATGGCTATCATCATAATTTATCTTCTCTTAGGACCCTAGAACTGAATTATGTTTTAGAAACAAGAAATATAACACTAATATATAGCAAAAAAAGTTATTAAAGAATATGAATTACTGTCTGATTTTGGGAAGAGGGTGTAAATACAGCCTTCAATATAATTAATAGTGTTTTGAATAACTATCCTGAAGAAACCCCCTTATGAAATTTAGAATATTATAAAACAAAATATTAATTAATATAGAGTTTTTGGTTTCAAAGTCTTCATTTTTAATACTAAGGATAATCTTGAAAGTTTTCCCTCCAAAAGTGAGGAAGGAATTTTCCTTAGTTATTCAAATTATATTAAATCCTATAGAGTTTTTAACAAAACAACAAAGACAATGGAAGATGTTGTTCATATTTAATTCTATGATACATATCCACATGAACCTAACTATTAGTATGATTTATCTACATTGAATATAAATTCTAAACCTTCTGGTTCTACTATAAAGAATGTAGAAAAATCATCCAGTTCTGAGGAACTTCCAAAACTTGAACCTGAACCGGTATAATACCCTAAGGTAACCTACCCTTGTTTTTATAGAGCTGTTGGGGCACTTAAATTATATCCTTTAGATTTTATTTTTTAAACTTATATAGAGGTAAAAAAAATTAGATTTTATCTAAGAAATCAGGTTAATCATTAATCTTTGTAGTCTCATCTTGAACCTAAGAACATAAGTGAAGTAAATAATGATAAATTATAGGTAATGTTTATGCAACAATAACATTACCAATTTGAAATAAATAAAGTTTGGGATCCTGTTTATAGACCCAAATACACCTTGACTATAGGCACTAAATGGTTGTTTAGAAACAAAGTTGATAAATCTGGAAAAATTGTAAGAAATAAGGCCGGAATAGTTGGACAAGGGTACAATAAAGAAGAGATTATAGACTATGAAGAGGAAATTTCAACTGTATCCAGACTTAAATCCATTAGAATATCACTTTCATGTTCTGCACATCTAGATTTAAAATTATATCAAATGGATGTGAAAAGAAAATTATTTAATGGGTGTATAGTTTAGGATGTTTTTGAACAACTCCCTAGACTTTAAAATCCACATTTTCCAAAAAAAATAAATCTAATAAAAGATATATATTTTTTGAAATAAGATCCTAGAGCTTGTTATGATAATTTCAGCTCTTTTCTTATTTAGAAATTATTTTCAAAATATATAGTTGATCCTAAACTATTTATAAAAAGGATTTAAAAAGATGTTTTAGTTGTTAAAATTTATGTAGATGATATTATTTTTAGATCATATAAAAATTATTGATGTACTAACTTTTAAAAAATAATGCAAAATGAATTTGAAATGAGTTTAATGGATGAACTGAAATTATTTCTTGGTTTTCAAATTTTTTAAAATAATGAAGGAATTGATTTATATCAAATTAAATATACTAAAGATATTTTAAAACGTTTTAATTTATATATCACAAAGAGTAGTGACACTCTTATAAGTACCACATATAAATCGGATCTTGATGAAGTAGGGAAATCAGTGGCTCAGACCAATTATAGTGGTATGATTAAAATTCTTCTCCACTTAACAACTAGTTGACCATACATTGTGTTAAGAGTGTGTATGTGTTCTCATTTTCACGAAATCCCAAAAGCGTTGCACCTAATTAATGTAAAAATGATTTTTAAATACCACAAGTATACTTCCAATTTACCATTATTCTATCCAAGAGGTTAATCATTTGACCTAGTTAGTTATTTTGATTCTTATTTTATTGGTAGTAAGTTAGATATAAAAATCACCTCTAGAACATGCCCACTTTTGGTAAAATATCTATTTTATCAATTTAGTATGAAAAAAAAATCATATTTCATTGTCTACCATTGAAGATGAATACATAGCTATAGGTAGTTTCTCTTCTCAAATTTTGTAGATAAAACATGCATTTCTAGACTATGGATATCAATTCTAACATATCCCTATAAATCTTCACAATAAAATTTCTATAAAAATTTCTAAAAAACCTTTATCTCTCTCTATAACAAAACATATTGATGTAATACATCACCATTTTAGGGATAATTTTTAAAATGGTTATATAACTCTTGAATAAATTAGAACATAACATCATCTTGATGATATTTTCACTAAGACATTGAATTATAAGAGAATGAACTACATAAAATATGAATTAGGCATGATTAATATTTGTTAAGATTAATTCATTGGGACCCACCTTTGGTGTTTTACCCATTTTGGAGTTTTACCCATCGTTGGTGTTTTACCCATTATAGGGGTTTTACCCACCATTGATTTTTACCCACAGTTGGTGTTTTACCCACCGTTGGTCTTTCACCCACTGTTGAGTTTTACCCACCACTAGTGTTTTACCAACTATTGTTGTTTTACCCATCATTGATTTTACCCACCATTGGAAACCTCATGCTTCTATCAATTTATGCTGTTAGTTTTTAAGATGTCATTCCAATTTTATTTATGAACTATTTATTTAATTAGATTTAAATTATTATTTCATTTTTTGATTTAGAAATCCCTAAAATTTTAATTTGATATAAATTGGGCCTTTGTTTAATTTAAACAACTTCACTCCCCCATGCCTTTCTATAAAAACTCACTAAGACCATTTATCTCAAGATATTTGGACTTATTTTCCTTTTCCCAAACCACTCAAGACAATCACTATGGTTTGAATTAAGAGAGAATATGAATCCTCTCTGAATGATTCATGTCCTTAAAATAAGTAAAAATGAGATTCAATTCATTTTTTTATGGTAAATCCAGAACTTGCGAAGAGATTTTTGCTACCTAAAAAAGAAGTCCATTATCAATGGTTTATGTAAAATTATTCTTTATAACATACAGACATATAAGACCAATGATTGGTGGAATGTTTCTTAACTGACTAAAAACCTTTCTATCCTAGTTTTGTGCACCAGTTCTAACAATTTGTTGAGTTATGGTTTGAGGAAGATGAAGACTAGGTAAGAACTAGAATAAATAACCACAAAGTTGTCTTATCCTCAAGTAAGTTGGATAGTTATTTGATATATCTTCCTGAAGGAATTTAAAAATACTATCAAAGAACTATTCCACATAACAGTGATATCTTTTTTGTGATGATTATTTTTATAAATTAACTAGATATGAGATAGTTAAAATACTTATTTCTAATGAGTTTGATGCTTAATTCTAGTTACTTTTTACGTTTATCAAACATATTCTATTCTCAAATAGGGTGAAGTTTTGACAATAAAGTATCAAGATGTTTATATTTTTTGTCTTACAAAAAGATTACAAAATATCAATCTTTGTAGATAACTAATGGTACACATGGTGAAGATGTGAAAACCATCCTCTAGAAAAAATTCTATCATCTACCCCAAGTTTATTTCATTAATTCTAGAATCCAAGGTTTTGGTTTATTAGGAAGAATAATTAGTTGAAAAGTGTATAGTTTTATCAATTACAAGTCTCATTTGTAAATGGATGATGAATAGTTGGAACTGAGGGTATAAATAGTGGGATGATGATAGTAAAAGACTTTATGAAGACTTAGATCCATTATATCATACAACTAAACCAAAGAAACTTGTGGATTCTAGTTTGGAACAAGATTAAGTAGTTGAATATTCATATGAAAAAGAATAAGATTCTTCCATAGGTAATGAGGAACAATAATACCCAATAGAGGGAGGAAGTGACCCATATTTTCATCAAGGATATCTAGCTATTACTTATGATTCTCCCAATACACCAAGGTCTCTCCCAATCAGATAATATCTCTTGAAATAAGGAAATTAATAATAAGAAACCTATGTTTCTTGTGAAAAAGAGTTCAAAAGAACCAATAAGTCTTCTGAAGAAAATAGTGTGAATGAAGAAGAAGAAGAATAATAATAAGAAGAATAATAATAGAATGGTGATGATGATTATGAAGAAGAAAATAGAGAAGATGAAGAAAATGGAAATAGATATGGATATTGGGAAGAATGTGAAAATGGAGGAATCACTCAAGATTTTTTCTAATTGTCACATTGGTGTTGAGGAAGTTGAGATGCCCTAGAAACTTATATCTTATCTAGGTTTATCAGGTGTTTCTAGATCTAAAGATAGAACGAGTATAGTTGAAGATGTTGATAGAAAAACAATATATGAGAGAGAAGCATCAGTTGAGGGGGTGGAATCGCCATGTATGGTAATCCATCCTATTGATCCTATAGATGGTGCTCATAGTGATCCTAGAGTTGATGTATAGATGGTTTCTAAGAAGACTGCTACTAAACAGTTAATTTATGAGTTGATAAAGGTTGATACTTTTGTTGTTAAAAATTCAATGGTTGTGTAGAGATCTATTGAATAGTTGATGTCTCACATACTATTCTAAATATAGTTTTTAAGACGAATGCTAAGTCTTTTTTCAGTTTTATGGACCTATTTTCTAAGGAGTAGAATAAGTACCCCAGGTATGTCAAACTTTGTCTAGACTACTCATATTTAGATTAGAAGAGGCCTTATTTTCAAGATGAGGTGGATACTAATGGATCTATAGTATATCATATTTATGTTACATCGTATTTTTAGAGGTTTTCATCTGGTATTCATGCACTTATCATTGCCTCTACATCCATGCCTGCTCATAACAGTCCTCTAGTGCCAGTTGATGTTTTCACCAAAGGACACATAGAATATTTCAAATAAAGACTACTCTCTGATTTTGTTTGGATTTTGAAAAACTATGCACCTCATGTCACTAAATTGAGTGAAAAGTATGAAAGGTATTTATTTGTTCTGTCGATACAAAAAATTTAACCAAAAATGATGTACCACATTTAGGAAGTATAAATTAAAATTTAATACTTTTCAGTGAGTTGTAGTCTATGAGATATATGTTAGAATGGATATAGACTGCCTTTGCAGCTAGTATGGATGCTTTACCTGAGTGGATGGAATTTTTTCCTTCAACACCTTTCATTTATACTGCTCAACCTCCCTCTATTAATGTTTATTTGATCAAATCTTTTGTTATAGAAGAACTTCATGAGGTCTAGGGTGATATAACTGACATGCTATAAGAAATTTTGAGGAAAATTAGGAATAATAATGATAATTTCCATATAATGTTTAAAGAGTATATGAAATACATGAAGGATAACATAGATACCATCAGAAAGTGTATTATGTATTATCTTTCTCAGATATATATTAAGCATGAGCTGAATGCTCATTCAAATTTCCTGGAAGAGAACCTAAGGATGCCTCTGGTCATTCAAGCTTTTAAATAAAAAGTGAATCAGTTAAAGGTCAGGACCCCGATTCTTAACATATTTATGGAAGACAATAAGGGTTTCTTTAGTTTTATGGAAGGGAGAGTAAACATTATTTTGTATTTGATAAATATTATGAAACACTTCCAACATGTTTCTAGAACTACTATGGTGGATCAATATGGCATTCATGTTACTTCCTATTTAAAACCTATAGCTTCTAATCCATATTTTTTCAATCCATATGTAACCAATGACCCAAATACCCTATTTCCACCTCGTTTCCGGAATTTTATCATCACTCCCAGAGAAGAAGTACATCATCTCAGACCTATTATCATCAGAGAAGCTTCTTCTTTGCATGTCATTCCTACATCCATCCTTGTTGTTACCTCATACTCAATTATCCAAAATTTTGCTTCAAAAAAAGGAAAATTAAAGGCTCTTATTGATACATATAACTATCCCAAAAACATTTATATAGGACTTTTGGTCTTTTATGGTAATTTTTATAACACTTGTTTTACCTTTTTGGGATGTACTTACCTTACCTTTTTCAATGGAGCTAATATAATTATTCATAGTCTTGTTCCTTCTATTTTCTATTTTTTCACTTTAATAATCTCAATAGGGGGAGAGTGACTCTATGGAATTTATATGTCTAATTCAATTATTTAATATCATCTTGTCCTTGATACTAACTTCTTTAACTCCCACTAATATCATTCCATGTTTAACTATCCTCGATACCATATATATTTCAATTTGTTCCTTTGATACCATTTACATAATAATTAAATAACTTTGATACCATTATGATCAAACTCTTACAAAAGATTTTTTAAAGTGCCAAGATGGTCTATATTAAAACCTCAGTATATTCTATACATGGTTTACAAAATTTCGTGATTTTTGATCATCAAAAATAGAGATATTGTTGGAACCCTTTTTTAATGATCAAAAAATCATGTTTCTTTTTTTATTAATGTTCTTTATGTTTGATAGTAGAATTTTATCATAAAGGAAGATTTGAATGAAATTTGTCTAAGTATTGAAAACACTCACTGCTATACATGAATCACTGTTGAGTTTGATTCACCTCTAGTAAGAGTCGCCATTGGGGATAACTCACATTCCATATTAAAATATGGCTAAGTATGGAAAATACCCTCCCTTAGAGAAAAGTCACCATAAGAAAATAATTTTGGAAAAGTATTGGAAAGAATCATCATCAGATATAAATCATCATTGAACCAAGAAATTCAGATAATTGTTGAACACACCTACCATCACAGATGGGTCACCACCAGAATGAAAATTTGGCTAATTATATGAAATACTCACCTCTAAACATGAGTCACCATTGAAGATGACCTTCCATCAAAAAATAAATTTTGAAATGTGTTGGAATGACCTATTATTGAGATGACTCACCAATTTCCTAACTCACCATCAGCTCAAGCCACTGCCATAAGTTGTCTCACCATTAAAAAGAGTCACCGTCACTTTTTATTTTGATTTTGAATTATGTGTTTCTAATAGATATATTATCAAATTTAATGTTGAGAGTTATTTTAATGATTTTTCTTAAACTACTACAGAGATGTATTTATGTTTTATTCAACCAATAAAAGTATCAAAGGATCAGGATGATTCTTCATTAATCCTACTATTAAAAGAATTAAAAGACTCCCTCAAATAGAGAGACATTGATCCAATACACAAAATAATAGATAGAGAAAGATATACACATACACATGAAGTGAGCTAAAAATATATTACAAGAAATTAAAGAAATCCACTAGCTGATAGCTTACATGAAGCATCCTCATCTTCAATCGACTGTGAAAGAGTGGGTCTTACAGAACATTTAATTTATTCTTATAGTTAGAACAATGGTGTTCATGACACTATGTTCTAAAATAAATTTCAAAACCATGACTCAAGATTATTTTTAAGATACATATGAGTCACAAGATGTATAAAATTTAAAAATATATCTTCTCTCTCTATTAATTATCTTTACATTCTAAGCAGTGTGTGTTTACTATGTATATTGAACATCCCCACTATCTTCTAATATTTAACTAGAAGATACTTGATATCCTTTCTACTCCTTTTACACTTGTATTTCCATGTGTTGTGGAAGAGGTCCTTATGTGGCATGTCCTTGTTTTATTCCTATAGGTTCTATGGTAGAGGTCCTTGTGTGGTCTGGATATATTTTTTTTCTATTTTATACCCAATCCTCGTTATGGATCAGATATTATTTTATATAATATTCTTGGAATCTGGTGATTTCTAAGTGGTGAGGATTAGGTCTCAGCTTGAGATTGAAAATCTTGTATTTATTTTATTGTAGGTTTTTTTATTTATATTCTTTAAATTGAACCTATTTTAAACTATAAAAAACCTATATTTTTATAGTTAGTCTTAATAAGTGTTTATATAAGGTTTTTATTAATTAAATTAATATTAACATTTAAATTAATATTCATATATATTTTTAATTGAGCGTTAGAAAATATTTTATAAATATTTTAAATGATCAAAACTTATATCAAATTTATCTTTTTATTAACTGGGATATTTTATTTAGTTGGGGGATTTTATTTAAACATGTTTTAGACATAAATTGTTATTGGGTATGCAATTAAACCCCCCTCTTGAGATACTTACTCCAAAAAATAGGTTATAAATTAAAATAATTTATATAATTCGCCTATAAAATTTTAATTCCTTATAAATCTTTCATACAATATTTTAATAATTTAAAATTATTTTAATATCAAAATAAAACTTTAATCGAATATTCAATATTAAATAATTTTCATGAAAATTTATTTTAGACCATGTGGTAAATCAATTAGTCTCAATAAAATGTTTAATAAATATCATATGTCTTGTCGTTTGTGGATCAATTTGGTTTGTGGTGGCCTACCATGTATAGTTTTGAGAGGATTGTCAATTCTTTAAGGGTATTGAAGGAACACACTATTGTGGGGATTATGGATTCACACTACATCTTGGTATGAATATCTAAGAAACAATAATTGGCCTTCACTGGCTTGAAATATTAGTGTCTTGTTTATTTCATGTAGTTCTCTTAATTTATATGGTCATGTGATTTTCATATACATCACGACCCAACAATTATGGTTATTTGGGTATGTTTCTCAGGCTTTCCAATTCCCTTTCAAAATCCAATGACTTTGAAAATTCTTATAAACATATTATTCTACTTCTTAAGTTTTGATAGCATATACAAGGGATTGTGACACCCAATTTCCACCTTGAATATTTGTTAAATTGGATGTTTCCAAACATACTATGGAAACTATATGTATCGAGGTTGTATAGGGATTTTAGTGAATGTAGATGGTGTATTTTGAATATTGGTGAATTTTATTTTTATCAGTTGGGTCACTCTAAAAAGAGGTTTTGATTATACCCAATAAAGTAGGTGGATCTAGTGGTTGGTGGATTGCCTTATAACTCTAGTATTAATGGAGTCCATAATTCTATATCTGTTAGTTATAATTTTCCTATCCAAAATAATGTGTTAAGAATTTCCCTAGATTATATTCTTCAAAATTTCGCATGTCGGTGGTTAGAAGTAAAATCCAAAAGTAGGCCACTAAAAAATTATCTTACATGGATGTTGTGTGTCAGGAACAGGCGCATCATGGACCCATTTCTAATTTTCCTACACCAAGTCAAGAAACGCCCCCCCCCCCCCACACACTTTTGGCTTTTCTTATCTTCTTAAGAGTCCTTATTAGAATTAAAGGAAAATTGTTGAGAGTGTGGTTCTTGGATTAGGCTAGGGAAATATGTTGATGACTATTTAATTAATAGATTTTACTAGGGAGAAAGACCAGAAAAATGCTAATTTCTTAAGTGATGGATACCTCTCTTCAAACGAAGTTAAGAACCTAATTAAAGATCTTTGATATGGAGCTTATGTTCAACATTGATTATGATGGATGGAAAGTGGTGGTCCCAAATTGGAAGAATAATAAGATTTGTGTAATTCATCTTATAGACCTATAGGAAGTAATAATTGAGGATCCAGTTATGGATAAAATAGGAACTGACTCCCAAAATTCATTTAATTATGAGAATGTCCACTAAGTGGATGGGTTATATAGTTTCGAAACAAATTAAAGGAAGAAGGTTGGATTTTATTCAAGAGAGTATCATGTTAATAAATGGACTAAGACTAGTAATTTCAATGATTTTTCCTACTTACTAAAACCATTGATCATAAGTTCAGTATTGGAAAATATTGACATGGGTCCTAAGAAGCTAAAGGTTAAGATGGGACATAAAACAACTTGTGGTAAAATTGACTCTAGACTATTATAGTAAATTTAATAGAGTGTTTTGGGATGTGAATCTTCATTTAGATAATCAAAATTTCAGAGCATTGGGAGTTTAGAACATTGGATGTTCATAGGCTAAGGATTTCAGATCATATGAAGTTTGAGCATCGGATTTATATTTCTCAAAAAATCAATCAATGGTAAGTGGTTGAGATCAATGAGTAGGTAGTGGTAGTTCATATTTTAGTAGTAGTTAGGTCATCTAAATTTATCATATACAGATTATATTAATGGGATCTATGATTTTATTGAAACTTTTATATTGAATTATCTTGAAAAAAGAAAATTGACGTATTTGATGGGGTATGTGGTTGAGGTCAACAGTGTAATGGGTTATCAATAAGGACCTTCCATTTAGAGGATTCTCTATTAATATGGGAAGGTGATGTGTCCTTCTCAACTAGCTAAGATTCATATATAAGTATGTAAGGACAAACCTTGAAAGATATAGGATCTATGAATGGACTAGTGAATCTGATGCATGCACAATACATTAGAGTTTTTACAGAGTGATAATATATTGATCATAATATTTTGTACTTATGATAGTATAAATAATAAATAGTGGTTACACATGTTCATATAGGAAAAAATAATCAAGAACAATAAATCTACTATGTTTATTTACTTCTTTATGCATTTTAGTTTCATGTATTACCATTATTTATATTTCAATTGAATTTCATATTTTTGTAGATGTGTATAAAAGTTAAACTTTGTAATGTGGGTAGGGTGTAGTGTCTTCCTACTTCTGGTACACATATTCTTGGGGAAGTGAAGTTCTATAGGTTTGGTTTTCCACTATTCTTATCTATGTGAGAAATTTTTTTGGGTCTATAATCATACACTGAGTGGTTTATCAGTAGTATAGGAGATAGTTTTTTCATGGTACAGTTCTCTAAAAAAGTGGTATCAAATGGGGTTATGAGCTCATGGATTTTAACACTGACAACACAATATTTATTGAATTATATTAAGGGAATATCCATATTGAAAAAATATAGGGAATGGATTTTGGAATTAAGAGAATGCAGAATGAAGGTCACTTGATTCTTGAAGGTCTTGGATGTACCATTTTCTAGGGTAAATATAGAGTTAATGGAGTAGTTTAATAGTAACACTTGGATATCAAAGCATTAGAACAAGTAATAATTTCCCTACAAAGAAATTTTGATTAAAATATTCAAAAAAAAAAATAATATAGTGGATTTTATGGAGGCATTGGAAAACATGTATGAAAATTTGATGTCCCTGAATAAAGTTTTCACATTGTGATGGTTTTTTGGATTAAGGTTATTAAAACGAATACCAATGGTAGGTCATATGAATGACTTTAAAATGATTCATGGGAATCTCCAATAATTAAAGTTAACTTTTTTTATAATTTTAAGATGTTACTAATATTGTATTCACTTATGGGAAAATGGAATGCAATGGTTTCTGAAATTAGTAACTACATCCAAAAAAAGGATCTAGTATTTTATGATATTTAGAAAAATGTCTTGAATGAAGAACTAATGTGAAGGGAAGTTTATATTATGAATGGTGGTTCCCTTAATATCGATGAAAGGTTATTTTTACCCCATTTAAAATATAAAATGAAAGAAATAGAAGAAAATTCCTATGGGAGGAGTCAACATAAGTCATTTGTTCTTGGTCTAAACTGTGGGAAATGTGGGAAGAAAGGAAATATCAAAAATGATAACGATAGTCAAAATGAGAACACCATAAACGCATCAACACCAAGTATTTAAAATTGTTATAAATCATCATAAGAATGTAAACATTATCTATAGAGTTTGAATAATATAGTATAATCTTGGGTGATTAACTCCTAAGAATCCTTTAACTCAACTAAATATCATATATTGTTAGTAAATTATATATTTTGGAATCGTGGTAAAGTTCATCTAACAGATGGTGATGCCCAAAAAGTAATTGGAAAATTATATATCAACATTAAAATCAATAATGAAGAATTTTTTAAGTTAACATAAGTTCATTACATCTCTATCCTTATAAGAAATCTAATTTTTATTGGTAAACATGATTATTCATGATATAAGACTACATTTGATTATGGGAATAGAAATTCACCCAAGGATCAATGATAGTTTCATGAAGATTAAATTATGGTACCCTTTACATGATTGAAAATTCATATGGGATGATAGTAGTCGGAAGTAAAAATTATGATGATCTGGATGTTTGGCACTGTAGGTTTGGTAATATCATTTAAATGAACTTAAATATTCTAAAGGATGAATAAATAGTGAAGCTTGATCACATGTAAATTAACAAGTGTAAAATATTTGTGTTTGGAAATCAAAAAAATAGTGTCTTTCAACTTATATGGTCAGAATCCTAAGAATGAGAAGTTAGAGATTGTACACTCAGATGTTTGGGGACCTTCCCTTATCCAGAATTATGGTGGTTTCCTCTACATTATCACACTAATTGATGATTCTACTAGTAAATTAAATATTTACTTTAAAACCCAACTATAATGTATTTTAATTTTTTACTTAGTGGAAAGAGACATCAGAAAGGGAATGTGGTTAGAAGTTGAAGTACATACGAACAAATAACGCTGGTTAGTACACCAGACACAGATTCTAGAATTTCTATAAGAAGGAAGGAATTTCTATAATATTTATGGAATAAGGCATGAGAATATAGTTAAAAACCTATATATTCAAATAGGGTAGAAAAAAATAATGAATCAAACTTTCATTGTTAGAGCTCAAAGTATATGGTTTCAATTAGGAATTCCTAATGTGATTTGGGTAGAGGAACTCAATACGATAGCATATCTAATCAAAAACAAATCCTCTTTAATAGTTGTAAATAGACTTATGGTGGAACTTCGGTCTGAAAAATGACTCTAAGTTCAACATATTAATATTTTTGGTAGTTTAGAATATGTAATTGTAAATTATAAGGACCATGAAAAAATTAAATCCAAATCCAAAATATGTTTTTGTAGGTTATGGAGATGAATATTTTGGATATCATGTGTGGGATAGTGATAGGAAAAAAATCATCTGAATAATGGATATTTTCTTCAATGAGAAAATTTTGTGGAAGGATCAGAAATTAGAGAAGCATGAATTTTAAAGAGAATCAACTATCAAAATCTAGGATGATCAAAGTATCAGTAGTTCATAGAAACATTAGAACTTAGATGTAGGTGATGAAGGAACTGTAATTCTAGAAGTAAGACCATTAGAAATAAAATAATGTTCAAGATAAGATAAATCATGAGTTGGAGAATCATATGTACCTTCCCTAAAAGTACAAGAATTGGAATTTCAGGTACTACTGAAGCGAGCAGATCTAAGTAGTTTAGTTTAGATGATTTTAGTTTAATATTTTAACCAAAATTAGTAGATTAGTGTGGAGGTTTTTGCAATATTAGAACTATATAATTATGATGGATTTAGGAGGACCATAAAATACATAGGACTCAACTTCTCTTATATATTCTATGTAGTGGCAGTAATCTATGAATGATGATATGGATTCATTAATGTTCAATAGAACATGGGAAATACAAGAACATCCAAATAGTAAATATATATTTTATAATAAGTGGGATTATCATATTAAGGAAGAACCTAATGTTAGGAAGAGATAAAATCATGTATATTAGTAAAGGGGTTTCAACATTAAGAAGGAGAGGATTTATCTAAAATAATCTCACTGGTAGTTAAACATACTGACATAAAAATTGTACTAATCATTGTTACAATAGAATTTTTGTATCTGTAGAAAATGCATGTCAATACAGCTTTCCATCATTGTTTTTTAATGTATGAGATTTAAATTAAATAACCAATAGGTATACTAGAATATGGGAATAAAAATTTGGTATGTAAACTGAAGAAAAAATTTTATGGCTTAATGGAAAACTGTGATAGTTGAATAAGGAAATTAACATATTTATGGAAGAATAAGGATTTGGTAGGTATAATGCTAATCATTATTGTTAGAAGAAGCAATAGGATGTTGGGAATTTCATCATATTGTTACTCTATATTGATGATATATTGTTGGCTGGACTAGATATACGAAAGATTTGAAAACCAAAAAAAATTGTCCAAAAGTATCAAGATGAAAGATCTCAGGCAAGAAAAAAATATACTAAGGGAGAGGATAGAAAGAGATATGATGATATTTTATTTGGTTCTATATAATAAGGATTATATCTAGAAAATCATTGAAATTTTTGGCATGGAATAATGTAAACCAATTCATATCCCATTTTTTGGACACTCTAAACAGCCCAGGGCCTAAGAACCATCAATGGAAGACATACATCAGTACATGGAAAAAGTGACTACTTCTTTATATATATAAAGTATAATGTATTAAATGATTCTTATATGATAGAAAATTTATTTTTTAGTAGGATTTGTAAGAAGATTTATGTTTCACCCTGTAATGGGACATTGTTAGTTTTTTAAATAGATCCTTGGGTATTTCTAATGATTATAATATCATGATTCTTATTTTAGGTAGGAAGATCAATTATAAGGTTTTTTTGATACTAACTTTGTTGGATACTTATAAAATTGGAATAACACAATAATTTTTTTACTTACTTACAAAAAAACCAGTTAGATATCATGACTAAATAATATTCTTACATTGTGTATAATTGAATAGTTCTATGTATTAGTAAAAAAAGAATAGATGGAGTTGGTTTGGTTGAATAAAATACTAAAAGAATTGGGAAGAAGTTATGATAGAGGGATTATTTTCTATGATATCCAATGTAAAATCTATATGGCTAAAAAAATTGTTTAAAGGATAAATCACATAGACCTAAAGTACCACTTCCTCAAAAATATACTAGAGGAGAATTTTTTAAATCCCTATAAGAACACTACTAACCAAAATCAAGATGATATTTTCACCAAGACTTTTACCAAGAAATTCAAAGAAAACATCATTCCTCAATGGGTATTGGGTAAAGGGAATAATAAAAGTTTTGGAACATTTTTATTATATGGGAAGGAAGGAGGTTTTTTGAGAAGGCTGTTGAGGTATTCCCTTGAAAAATTCTTCAAGTGGGATATTGTTTAAATTTTAATCATTCTTCAAAGCATTATAATTTTATAGAATCAAAAGTTTAGAGAATAAAAATTTTAAAGCATTATAAGTTTATAACATCTCAAGTTTGAGTATCAGATCTATGTTTATCATAAATTTGATTGGTGGAAGTTTGATGGGTTTGGTGTGTTGGTAGCGATAATTCATATATTATATAATATTTGGTTCATCATAATTTTTCATTTTTTTAGGACATCAAGGGGGTCTGTGATGTTGTTCAATCTTCTAGGAAGAAATTACCTTGAAATAATAATCTAGAAGTGCTTACTAAAGATATTGATTGAGTTCAATAGTGGTATAGGTGAACAACATTGAAATTCAATTTGGAGCCTTATACATCAATATGGAAAGGTATAGTGACCTTGTCATCTGGCTAAGTTTTCTATAAAATGAAGTGGCGGACACCATAAAATAAAGAGGATATATGCATGGATCAGTTAATATGATGCATGCACATTACATTAGCATATTTAAATAGTGTTATTAATTATATAATTAAAATTTACTAACAATGTTTGTTTATTTTATTATAATATTGTGTACTTCTGTAAATAAAAATAAGTTTTTATGGTTCCTCTCTTTCACATAGTATAAAATTATGAAGAATGTTAAATTGAATGTCCTTATTTACTAATTTATGTAATTTTGTTCCATATATTACTATTATTTGTATTTCCATTTGATTTTTTGTTTCTACTAAGTTTTGTGTGAGGTTTATTTTGTGTAGTGAGTAGGCTGAAATGATGTCCTACTTTTGGTATACTTAAAATAGGGGAAGTAAAGTTCCATAGTTTTGGTTTTCCATTACAATAATATATACATGAACTTATGGTGTGTTGAATATCATAATTTTTTTGGTTTATTGATTGTATAGGAGATCAGTTTTTCATTGTTCGGTTGTCCCCATAAGATGTACATGAATCTTATCCCTGTGTATAACTAATAAAATTCAGTTTTGATAGATCGATAACCAGAAACCTAACAAGGTAAGATTCCCCATATAAAAAACCATCATCACTATAAGAGGGTTTAATTGAAAACTAGGTTATAGAATATAGTATTTTACAGAAATAGACTAAAACACCACATAAATATAGAGGTTTCTAGGTGAATTTAGATACCATTCCACTTGAACCTAGGACACAAAAGGAACAAAACACCCAAAAGGATGGAAGAATCAATCCAAATACTCTATATTTTTTAAAATTCTATAAGGATGAATTCTTGGAGGAGTTATTGACCATCAACACATAATCAGAGTAAATCAATAGTATTTTTGAGTAAACAATATTAATTGACATTAATGATGATCAAGATGAATGGATCAACAAACAAAATTAGATTTTGTCCCATGGATTCAATAAGGGTAAGCTCAACTAGGAAGATCCTATTCAAATATGGGACAAGTTGGATTATTTATCTGAATATCGCATTAAGGATTAATCATAGGTGAATGTAATGGAAATTTAAAGGATTATCCATCATCTTAAAGGTTCCAACGTGTTAATTTTTTTAAAATGAAGAATTTTTATATTAAGATGTTGGAATTTATATGTTATGAAAGTTCTCATTCATCCCATTAAAAGTGTTTCTAGATAATTATAAAAATTTATTGAGGTGGATATAATGTTATTGGATTTCCTAAAAAACATCTCTTTTAATAACTATTTGTTAAATTTAGTCAAATAAGAATATAACTCTTGATGAGCATGATCGATCAAAGAAATGGTTCACTCTAATTCTAGAATAATCAATATATCTAGTGTTAGAGACAAAGTTTTAATTTGTATTATTGTAAATATTTAAATTTTTACCATTATGAATTTTTTTGATTTAATTCCTAATATAAATTTTTTGAATATATTTGTTACTAAGTAACCCATTAGTTTAATTTTATATAATTCACAAGCGGTTTTTACATAAAAAATTCAAAACCAAATAGAATAAATTAGATGAGTTAAAAAATTAGAATTTTGGATCATGGTCCACTAGATTATCATTATAAAATAGTTAGGGATACTTTCTAGTGAGATTACATGTTACAAATACCATATTGTATAATAAAATACATGTTGAAGTGCTCAGAATTTGGTTTCACTATGAAGAAAGGGTGGTCAGTTGTGCTTCTTTTACTATTTTTTTCTTGAAATAAAACTTTTTTACTTATTAAAGTATGATCCTCTCAAATAATATTATCTAATCCTTACCTAAATGTAGAAAAAATAAAATAACACAAGGATACATTATTTTAACATGGTTTACCACCAAGGAAGAGAGATACTTTATTTTGATCATGTCAAGTCTGAGTCATATATTTTTCACTAATAAAAAATGTTATTACTAGTGGTTGTGTGATTATATCATCCTAAACCCAATAGTGTTTCCCAATTAATTGTCTCCCAAAACTTATTAAACAGATTCACACCATTTGAAAAAAAATAAACCATTATCATAGTGAATAAGATCTTCTGATGAGCTCTAGGATATCACATCATTGCCATGTGAGATCTTATTTTTCAATTACAGGACTTTAAATTCCAAGAAATAATATTAGAAGCATCACATGAACATTGTCCATCTCCTTCTTTGTTATAAAAAAAATAGAAAACTTCGTCATTACTTTATTGAGTCACCTTATAACTTTCTCTATCATTTATATTCCAAATATCTAGTACATAGTACTGAATACCTCCCTTTGTTATTTAATGTAAAAATATTTGACCAAGTATTGGTCTATAATTTCTTTGGGTCATTAGTATATTTTTATGATATAACATAATTAATCAAGGGGGTATTATTTAAAACTACCTGGTTAATCATTTGTACCTTTACCTCCATATCTACACAAAAAAAACATTTTGTGAACCTCTCATAGTTTGATAGAATCCATCTTGGTGGAGTTTTTTTATCTTTTTTATAGTTGAATCATAATATCACCAATCACATTGCAATATAATTAATCATCACATTTTGGTGAAAATTCTTTCTTCCACTACATAAAATCATGAAAAATTGATCTCTCATGAATCTCTTCATCATAAACTATAGAACAAAAGTCTCTAAGTGGTGTAACTTCCTCTTAATTCACAGAACCAACTTTGGTTGGAATTCCTTCCTCAACCTGCATTGTAATATTCTCTTCTTACCCACCATAAAAACATATTTTTCTCAGCTATAACTAAAAACCCATTGAATAATTAGGATATTTAAATCAATTATGAAAAAAATTATCATCATTAGTCTTAAATATCAAATAATCTCTTGTTTTATCTAATTTGAAAACCATACATAATAGTACAAGTAATAAAATATATTATGTAGGCTCATACATTTATTACTCACCAGTGTAAGGATTTTCACTTTTCAAAACATCATATGTATAATAAAATATTTTCATATAAGATATTTTTAATCATATATTTTCTAGTGTCACAATTTCTTTTTTCCAAATTCCCTAAAAAATGACTAATATTTAATATTTTTTACTCACATATGTTTCATTTTTTGACTTGTTAACATCCAAATGAAGAAAACTTATATATGATTCTATAAAAATTACACAACAGACAACGTGTAATTAATTACATGCCTTTAAAAAATTTATATCTTCAAACTCTAGAAAATATCTTGAGTATAAAAGGATATTCACTCTATAATTTTGAAATTTTTTGATTTGAGGAAGAAACAAATATTCTATTTATTCCATGCCATTGTTCACTTCACCAGTCGCTCGGCATATAGAAAACATAAATTTATATAAAAAATCAAACCTTTTTAAATTTCATCCAGTATTAAAAAATTCTAGAACATTTAAAAAAACATATCTTGAACTCTTCAATACTTCTATAAGTATCCTTAATCAACTCTGAAATAATCTCAAAACATTTCAATATCAATCTCACTAGATTCAAATGACTCTCACTCATGGTTGAAAAAAATAAAAAATCCTTTCTATAATTCCAAGGTTTATTCAATCCCCTCATTTATAATTTATTCAATACTAACAACTCACATAAAGAATCATGGAATAATAACCCTTCTCAAGGATGAGTTTCCTCCCACCATACTCTTGAATAAGGAAATATGTTTTTAGCAAATTATATCTCTCAATGATAATAATTTTTTCCAATTAACTTAAATGCCTCCCCCTCAGCCTATAAACTCATTCATCTTTTATCTCCCCCATATTTATAATAACCACAACATAAAATTTAAAATAGATATATAGAATATTGATAATAATCTATATTTCTCCCATAAAATTTTTGTACTTATAATCCTTCTTTGATAACATAATCCAAATAAGTTTTTAAATAAAAAACCGGCCTAAGATGACCCAAAAATCACATGAACCATCACACCAATAGGCCTACAGAATGTTCCCAATCACCATAGGCAAGAAAATAGACCATGTTAATCAGGGAAACTACCATTATGGATGATTTATCCTTCAAATTAGAGTTAATAAGTAGTGGATCGTTTACCAAGAATCATTCATGGATCATCCATACCTTAGATTTCCATGTAATGTCAAATAAGTAGAACTAATAAAAAATAAACCAAATGATTCATAATCAATGAAACTGATCCAAGTCATTTATATTATCATTAAATATCATCCATAAAAAATATAAAACATGGAATAACAAAAATAATTGAATAAAAAGAGGATATCATGGCATATACAGTGACATAAAAAATAAAATTATGACTAGAAAATAATCACTCAGTACCTCAATGAAACCCAATCCAATTCACCAATAACCCAATGAAAGATATAGATAAATGAAATAGAACTGAGAAATTCTATAAACCAAAAGAATTTCATACATGAACATGATTTTATATACAGGGTGTGTGCTAATAGGCCATATAAGATCTCACTAAGGAGCCTGTGAAATTATTTTAATTAAAAAATTAATAAATTCTAGTTTCAAATATAGTATAATGTAAGTTTTTTTATTTTAAATAAGGTAAGGCTGAATTTAAATGAATATCCAATTTCATAAAAATATGAAACCTTTACTTTAAAACCAAAAAAAATTTACCAACATGAAAAACCAAAACTAAAACCCATTCCTTTAATAAAACCAAACTAAAACCCATTTTAGTAAATTTTGAAACATTTCACAAATTTTCACAATAAAATGACCATTCGTTTTCAAATAAAAAACAACCATTTAAAATCACCCATAAAATCAATTTTAAAAACTCTTTGAACCAAAAAAGGATATAGAATAAAATAAAAGGGATCTACAATTCTATGAAGAAATAAGAAAATAAGAAAATAAAAATTGTACCAAGAGATATAAAAGCATTCAGAGATATAAAAATAAATAAATTAAAATCTAATTGAAGAATTAATAATTAATAAAATTACATGGAAATTTTTATAGGTATTAGTGTGACGTGATCATAATGGTATGATGACAACACAGACCAAAATACAACTTATGTTATATCAAACAACACACATGCCACCAAATTATCCCACACATACCTCATTAGAATGGATCCTCCAAATTATCCCCAGCCTAAGAAAAAATACAAGGACCCAATAAGTGTTTATACCAACTAATGTAGAATTTGTAAAGACCTCCCACATAGACACATAGGTTCGCATGAGAAAAGAAACAAGGAGGTGATAAATAATTTAAGAAAATTACATAAATGAAGAATTAGAAATGTCTCACACCTTTCCTCCAACACCCTCTCATAGAATAACCCCATTTTATATCATACATACAATACATGATAAAACACAGAAAGGTAAAGTCAATTAAAATAGGAAATCAATAAGGGTCTCGTGGGAAGAGAAACATTGAGTTTCTAAAGGTCCCAATAGGCCTTCACATGAAAATTATCTTAGAATACTGAACAGTTTTTATTCTATTAAATTTATTCATTTCAAACCAATTTTTGAAAACACTAGAACAAACACCCCTTTCAAATACAAAATTATTCTTTAAATGTCTAAAAACATTCTTTAAAAGCCCAAAACAAAATCCAAGTCCACATTTGTTGTCAAACCACATTTTTAAGGATAACCATGGGATTTTTCAAAGATGCTTGGAACATGAAACCATTTAATTTTCAATGAAAAAATAAAATCTATTAGAAAAACATTTATATAAATCTTATAATTCAAGAAAATATATTATATTATTTTTTACGTATCACGCAATTTTATAATTTTTCAAGAAGAATATTTATAAACTTGAAACATTACATGAATCAAAAAATAAAGGAATATTAAGGAATACCTACTTATATCAATAAAAATCAAGTCACAGCATGTCACCCTGTTTGGTGAGCACTCAAAAGAGAAAGGAAACACCCTCTAAAAGTCATAAATCACTAAATTCCTTGGTTTTAAGTAACATAAAATCCAAAAAATCCCATGTATAGTGATCTAGGGTTATGAGGAGGATAAGATAACCTAGGGGAATGAAAGAGAAAGAGAATGAGATGAGAAATAAATATAGGGATAGGATTTTACCATGTAAAAAGCTTTATATTTGAGGAAAAGGAGCCAAGAATCAAACAAGGGTAAGGTTGGAGATCCCCCTTAGGCTCCCTAGGTTTGGTTGAATGAGTGAGGGAGGAATAGAGGTTGAACACTCCAAAAATCAAGATTCTTATACTTATAATTTTAAAAAATTTAAAAATAGGGCATCATATATAGTTGGTGAATGGTTATGAAATATCCATGTTGAATTATATTTAAATGATATATATATTATTAAATATAATTTGAGGGTAAAATCATTTATAATGGAAATTTCCAGGATTCCAAGTCACTATTTTCTAGACCATGGGATCAAGAATGACCTTCAGGCCTAGTTGTAAGTTGGTTTGAGGGACTTGTCCGGTCAGACCCAGCTTCTTTTTTATAGTTGGAGAACTTCCCATATAACCTAAATTTATATAAGGGGAGGATGAAAGTTATTTTTCCCCATAACTTATCAAATAACTCTCATGAAATATTTTTTATAAATACTTTATCAATATAATCCTTTTTGAAGATATACAAAATCTAATATCCCCATTAGCCACTTTCACCATAATGAAATGATATTTTATAGAAATATTTTTAGGTAAATAATGTTAGAAAATATTATTAGAAAAATTAATGGCACTTTTATTATAACAAATAATTATAAATGGTTTTTCAACTTCTAGTTTCAACTCTTCTAGTTATACCTTCATATATACCATTTTCATACAAGAATTTATTGTAGATATATATTCATCCTTGATGGTAGTTAGAGTAAATAAACTTGACTTATTACTATTTCATCTCACATATTTTTCACTTAAACATAATGTTCCAAAAAAATTAGATTTTATGTCATTTAAATCACCAACACAATCTACATCAGTGAACCCCATTAGATTCATCTCTTTAGTTCTTCTATACATCAGACCATTTCTCAATGCCAATTTGATATACCATATTATTCCTTTAGTAGCAGTAATGTTTGATTCATTTGGATCACTCCAATATCTAAAGATAAAGTTTTATAATATATAATATAGGGTCTTACTGCTAAAGGATAAATTAGGGTTCTACTAATTTTTATAAATTTCTTTTATAGTACACTACATCCTACTTTATCCTTGATCGATTTCATAACAACTTTTAGTTTTGGGACTTCTTTAGAATAATCCATTCCAAATCCCTTTTTCAATTCTCTATTATACTTTTCTTAGTATAAGAATAAATAGTTATTGATTTTGATAACACATAAACCTATAAAATATCTTATCTTATCCAACATTTACATTTCAAAGTAAATATTCATTTTATTTGAAAACATTTCATATTTATACTATTTATTACGAGAAAAAATTATTTCATTAACATAAATAATGAAAATAAGATTACCTAAACTCATATCCTTCACATTTAAGTGACTTAACACTTTTCCTTTATAAAAGTTCAATTTCATAAAAAAAACTACCAAGATTAGAGTACCAGGATATAGGGGCCCATTTTAACTCAAACAATGATCTATTTAATAATCATATTATACTTATATCACTTCAAATAATTAATCCAACAAGTTTCTCAAAAAATAATTCTGATTAAAAGTTTCTATTAAAAAATTAGTTTTCAAATCCATTTAATAAAATTTATAGTTCATGTTTACTAAGAATGATAGATTCATTCTAATTGATTAAATTATTTTAATTAGTGAACATTTATTTTAAAAATATATCCCTTCCATCTGGGAATACCATTTTAAAATTAGTTAATCCTTTTTCTTTGACACCTCACCTATTTCATTAAATTTCTTTATAAATATCCACTTATAGCCAATAAAATTTTTAACTTTAGGTATATGAATAAGTTCCTAAGTGTAATTATTCTAGGAATGATCAAGATCTTAATTCATGGTTTTTATCCACTCCTTATTCTCAAATATTTCATCAATTGTTTTTTGTTCAATTTTTGATATAATATTTTCTTTATTTTGCATTCTAAATCTTCATTTAGTGTGCACTGAAGTATCCTAAATACCAATTATATCTCTATCTTATATATGGTTATAAAATATATAATGTTTAAATTTAACATCTCTAGGATCTTCTTTCTTATCACTAGTTTTATTTTGACTAAATATCAATATATTTTATTCCTTTTAAGATTCTTCTTCAATATATTTTCCAAAAAATATTTACATTATCCAAATTTTTTTCTGAAAATATAATTCATTTTCCATATTTGATTTGGGTTAAATTTAAAAACTATTCACATAATAATAATTCACCAAATTTTAAAACCATTTATTTGATAATATTTATCATCTTCTATTAGATAGATATCCCATGAAGATCCCATATTTATCTTTCTCCTCAAATTTTTCTAGATTTGAGTTTTTGATCTTCATGAAGTATTGACTACAAAAAAAATTAAAGTCCTTCACTATAGGGTTTCCCATGAACCAAATTTTATATGGATTCATGTTGTAATTAGGTCTCAATAGGAATGTATATTTAATATGAATATGTAAACACAATGCTTTCCTCAAGAATAATTTTTATAGTTTCTTTTCAATAATAATTTGTTTTTCAAACCTCTACCAAACTCCTATTTTTTTCTTACTACAACTCCATTTTTTGGGGGAGTATAAGGATTATTAAACTAATGTTTAATCTTATGATTATAAATATTATATTAAAAAATTATATATAAAATCATTTTAATTATTTATCTTCAATGTTTTGATGTATACACCCATCTCTTTCTCAACCTGTCTTCTGAAAATATTAAATATTTCAATTGGATTTGACTTATGATTTATAAATATAACATTATTCATCCCGGTGAAATCATAAATAAATATGATAAATAAAATATCACATATGGTAAATTTATTTCTAATAGGCCTAGATAAGTTATAATGTATTATATTAAGTGGTATAGTGATTTAAATTTCTAATATTTTTGTGAGTTCCTTAAATTATCTTCCCATTCTGAATTTTTTCACAAATTATATATTTATCTCTCTTACATTGAGGAATATATCTCACCGCATAGTCTATTATTATATTACTCAATCATCTATGACCAATATAGATAAGTATTATATTCCATAGTTTGTTTTGACCCTTAGAAACCATATAACTAGAATTAAAAGTGTCACCTATAAGAAACAAATTACAACTGGTTCTTTCTCTCTTGGTGATCATTATTTCATATTTTTAAAAGCAAATTAATCATGATGTTTTCTTAAAAAAATTAATTTCCATCAAAAATAAATTGATCAGACTTAAAAAATTGTTTTTAATCCATTCAATAAAAAATGTAACTTTTTATTTTATTCTCTTAACATCAATTTAAGTAGAACCAACTAATTTTATTTTTATAGATCTATAATTTCAAAAGGTCATTAACCCTTCATAATGATCTTTAATATTATTGAAGATATTTTTATCACCTGTAATTTTAGAGTAACAACCACTATAAATAATCCTTGACATACTTTTCATGAAATCTTTTAAACCAGCTTCAATAATAAACAACTTTTATTCTATCTTTATTTTACGAATTCCCATTCATTTTCCAATATATGAAATATGTACAAAAAGCGTAGTCATACACTCCCCATAAAAATGACCTGACTGGTCACATATTCCATACAACTCTTCCAAACAATAAAATATATTTTGAGTGGATAGATTTTATAGGATTTAATTTACAAACTTTTCATTACCATAAATGTTATTCATATTATCATATTTTCTTATTTTCTTTTTAGTGAAAGTTACTATTGATTTATGCATAATAAATTGAAATTCCATGTCATACCAGTATATATAAGCTTTGTACCTACAAATTCCACCATACCATAAATATCCACTAAACTTTTTTCCTCAATATTGATATGATTTATATCCAAAAAACTATTATTATTATTACCATACCAAGTTTTATACTTATTTATGATAAGGAGAAATATTTATTCTTAATATTTCATCATCTTTTATTAAATCATAAAAATATTTCTCATAAATCTTCTCAGAATAAACTTGTTGGGCGTATATTATCTTAACAATACTCTATAATTAATGATGATTTTTATGCTTAAAAATACCCTTGTTTGTTTGGTAATGGAGTTTTATTGAGTGAGATTTTAGGAATTTATATTCTTGTTAATGGAATTTAGCATTATGGTAATTACTTTGGAAACACTATTTCAAACCCTACATTGGGTAAATGAACATATGGTTCATTATCCCTACGTTATGCTGAAAATTGAAATGCTTTTTTATGGTATCAACCCTAAGTTATGCTAAACAATTTTCAGTTGGATTTACATCCTTACGTTCGAAGGATTGGCAAGAATATGGATCAAAAACCTTTCATTGGAAGTTGGTATTACTATTCATCAACCCAAAGTTCAAGAATTTGAACGAATGGTTAATCAATTCTATGTTCGGGATATTATGCTAAAAAGGAGAATGTATTGATTATCATCCCAATGATAATTGTGTTCCCTACATTATGTGAAGATTAAAGTATGGTTAAGGAACCATATGTTGGTAGGAACCCTACTCTACATAAAGGAACTCTATGTTATGCATTTCAACCCTATGTTGTGTTATCAATGGTAAAATTTCTATACCACATTTTCAATATGAGATTACTGCAAAGGTCAAGTCATAGTTGAGAAGCGATTTGAGGATTGTGATTATTATTTCAAATAACCTTATTACTCAAAGAAAATCTCTCATGTTATTAAGAGAATTTATGAATCCCTTGGTCAATTGGAATTTGAATTTTTAAAATCAAACTATTATTTTGGATCTGGAACTCTGAAGTAATCTATATGTTCTACATATTTCGTCAGAGTTTCACTTAAAAGTGCGTGTGATAAAAAAATCACATATTAGAATGAATTATTGAGATTATATTTTATAGTGATATGAAAAATAATGATCAAATCTATTTTATTTTCAAAAGATGACACTCTTCGAAATTTTTACATATTTAAACCTTGAGTTACTACTGCCGTTTAGTTTCTATCTTATTGAGGATCATTCTTCAATAAGGATATCTTAATACTATTTCATTCTTGAAGATATTATTTTCTGAATAATAAGATCCCTGATTTTTCTATTTCTTGATTTTGAAGCTGTGAATATCAACCCAAACCTTTAAAATCAATCTCTTTTGATTTATTAGAGTTTCAACTGCTCGTACCCAGTTATGGTGGAGTATTATCTTCTCGATCTAAGTTGTGGATAATCAGTTCTTTGTTAAAGAACTAGAAGAACTAGTTATAATTCTTAGTATAAAAGTGTCAACTACCTACACTCAGTTATAGATTTATGGTCTTGTGATAATATGACCATTCTAGTGAAATTCACCAAACTCACATAGAGAGTGATTGGTGGAGTGTACTCAGTGATTTTTGTACCAAAAACTACTATAAAAATATTTATTCTTTATTTATGTTTTATCCTTTACACATTTTCAAATATAAGAAAACATTTCTTGCCTACATAAATCACAGTTGGGGTCAAAAGGACGGAATTTTGGAAATTTTTTGAAAAGACACATTTCACCCCCCCCCCCACTTGTGTCACATTGTATATTATGACCTAACAATTGCTATAAAAGGGTAGCTTTTGGATAAATCTATAGAAAGATGAAAATTATATGGTCTATAAAAGGATGGAAATGGTTTATCTTAAAGAAGGAATGTCTATGGTACATGCTCCATACTTTAATAGTGAGAATTATGGATTCTGGAAATATCAAATGACCATATATCTAAAAAATCTTGGATTCAAAGTCTAATAAAAAATTATTAATCCTTATAAGATTCCTAAGACACTAGAAACATGGGATACAATAATAGAAGCCGAATATTATATCAATTCTATAAAGGAACATACAATGTTAGACATATGATATATACTACTTATTATCTAAATTTTAACACATTTAGAATGTTTGATGGAGAAATCATCACATAGATGAATAAAAGGATTACAGAAATTGTCAAAAATATTATAGACTTAGGTGAACCCATCAAACAATCTAATCAAGCATTGAAAGTACTGAGAGTTATACCCTTTAAATGGAATGTAATATCTGCTACTATTCATCAATCATCACCTATCAAAGATCTGATAATGAAAGAACTAATTAGGACACTGATGATTTGTGAAGCAGAAATGAATTCTAAAGATAAATATCATAAGATTATAGTGAAGATGGAAAATACTTCTTTGAAAGTGACATCTCAAAAACATAGTATAAAAACAAAGAAAGAAGACAAATTAGAGAAGAATACAGATTCCTCAGATTCTAAAATGAAATTGGACCAAATATCCATAAAGTTCATTAAATTTTATAAGAATAAATGTGGATTTAGAAAATATTTCAGGAAGGATGATAACAAACTAAGAGAAGGTTGATGCTATGAATCCAAGAAATTGGGTCATATCATACCTGATATCCATCAACTGAAATATGAAATAAAAATTCCAGAAAAGATATATCAAAATAATGATGATTTTGAACCTAAAGGAAAAAAGAGAAATGAAAACTACATTGAGTGTATCTGAATACTCCAAGAGATCTTCAAAATATGATTCAAAAAAATACCAAACAAATATAAAATCCAACATGTGATTTGTAGTAAAAGAGAAAAAGATGAAAACTTATTACACTTATGATTCTGATTTAGGTAGTTTT
This sequence comes from Viscum album, assembly GCA_963277665.1. Classification (NCBI taxonomy): domain Eukaryota; kingdom Viridiplantae; phylum Streptophyta; class Magnoliopsida; order Santalales; family Viscaceae; genus Viscum; species Viscum album. The sequence goes on from OY728157.1 coordinate 694,299,501, forward strand.
TAAAATGAAGAATTAACTTTATATTTCTATATGTTAGAAGAAAAATATTATTCATTTTTAAATAAGTATAAGTTATTGAAAAACATTCATAATTCTATTTTAGGTTAAAAAGATACCATGTTAAAACAATTTGAAAAAAGCAATTCCTCTACATCAAACAGTATGAATCACGAAAAGAAAATCGAAGAATTATAGGATGAAGTGGAATCCTATAAGATTTTTTCTATTGATTTTACTAAGGTTTATAATATATTAAAAAAATTATTATAAATAATTTCATCAAAAGGGAAGTATTTAGAATAGGAAGTAAGGTCGAGAAATAAAAATTTTATAAAACTTATTTTGTGCCTAATTAGAAAAATGCTACCTATTATTTTTGTGGAATAAAAGGCTATGTCACCAATAAGTGTTATTTGAAAAATAATTAAATTAGTGGCATTAAAAGAGATTTTGTTTCTAAAATTTTTTCTAAATCTAGTGATATAAATTATGGAAAAATAAAGCAGATATAGATTCCGAGATTATTTCTTGCTAATAACACTGGACCCAAGAAGATATAGAAACAAAAAAACATTTGTTTAATTACTTTTACAGGTTCATAGAGAAAGAAAAGTCATATGGTATATGAATAGTGGTTGTTCTAGACATATGAGTGAATACTTGACAAACAATTATACACTGACTCAAATTGATGGAGGTCTAGTCACTTTTGGTGACAATGTGAAAGGAAAAATAGTTAAATTTGGAACTATTGGAGATCTAAAGACTATCTCAATCAGAAATGTATTGTATGTGAAAGGGTTAAAGTACAATCTGATAAGTATCACTCAAGTCTATGATGATGGATTTTGTGTTGATTTTTCTAACAATTCATGCTCTATGTTTAAAGATTAGTTACTCAAATTTTGATCACCTAGAACTGATAATGTTTATACTTTGGATTTAAATTACTTTTGTAAATAAAAATTGCATTGTTTAACTGATATGAAAAATCAATCAAGGATTTGGAATAGTATACATGTATATTGTAATATATATATGTTTTATATGAATTAAATAAGAAATATTTAGTTTCTGACTTTCCTTGTCTTAGGTTTGACAATGATATATTCTATAATTCATGCCAATTTGGCAAGAAATATTATTTCAAATCTATTAACAAAATTTCTACATATAAACCTTTAGAACATATCCATATGGATTCTTTTGAACCATCTGGAGTAGCAGTTTTGGCTGGTAAATTATATGTTTATGTTTTAGTAGATGATTGTTCTATATTTACTTGGTTTTATTTTCTAAAACTCAAAAGTGAAGTATTCACTAATTTTTAATGTTTTTGTAAAATTATTCAAAATGAAAAAAATTAAAATAATTTCATTCATGGTAGAGAATTTGAGAATCAAGAATTCAATTCTTTTAGCTCAAAAGATCCAGAAACTGTCTTGCCTAAACATTCTAGAACTTTAAAGAACCATCCTCTAGAAACTTTTATAGGAGACCTAGACAGAGGAATTAGAATTAGAAGAAATGTAAAAAATCTAGCATAATTTTCAGTCTTTTTATCTTAGTTAGAAACTAATACTATTGAAGAAGCCTTATAAGATTAGAGTTAGATGCTCGAAATGTAGAAATAGCTAAACCAATTTAAAATAAATTAATTTTGGGAATTAGTAGAAAGACCAACCAATTATCAAGTTATAGGAACTAAGTGGGTCTTTAGGAATAAATAGGATAATCAAGGAATAATAACTAGAAATAAAGTAATATTAGTTGCTAAAGCATATAATCAAGAGGAATTTATAGGTTATGATGAGACCTTTTACCCTATAGATAGATTAGAATCTGTTATAATTATTTTATCTTATTTTTCTCATATGAATTTTAAAATTATATTAGATGGAAGTCAAGTATGTATTTTTAAATGGTTATAAAATAGAGGAAGTTTATGTTGAACAACGCCCTTGTTTTAAAAATCCTCTAAAACCAAACTCTATTTTTAAACTTAAAAAATCTATTTAGGGCCTTAAATAAGAACCTAGAGCTTGGTATGAAATATTGCATTATTTTCTTTTGAAAAATGGATTTCCTAATAGATTAGAAGATCCAACACTTTTTAAGAAAATTGTTTCTTCTAATATTTTATTAGTTTTAATTTATATTGATGATATTATTTTTTATTAATCTAATAAAAATATTTATAATGATTTTTCAAAATTAATGCAAAAATAATTTGAAATCAATATGATGGGAGAAATAAAATTTTTATTTGGATTTCAAATTTATCAAAAATATTATGGAAATGTTTTAATCAAAGAAAATATATTATTCACTTATAGAAAAATTTGGTGCTTAAAAATAGAAATATATATAAAACACCTATGTGTACCAATATAAAGCTTGATTTGGATGAATCTAGAAAACCAATTGACAATAAGTTATATAAAGGAATTTTTGGAAGTTCGTTATATCTTATTACTAGCATACAAGACATTATGTTTTTTGTATGCCTTTATGCTATATTTCAATCAAATCCAAAAGAGACTCATTTTACTATTGTAAAAAGAATATTTATATATTTAAAAGGAAAAAATTCAATATCTTCTTTACCCCAAAACTTATTATTTTAATTTAATTTTATATTTAGATGTTGATTTTGGAGATTTTAGATTAGATATAAAAAGTACCACAAGAATCTATCACATCTTAGGAAAATATTTAGTTTCATGGTCTAGTAAGAAACAACACTTAGTTTCCCTTTCAACCATTGAGGTAGAATATGTGTCTACTCGCAGTTTTTCTACATAAGTTTTATGGATGAAAAACACCATATTGGATTTTAGACTAAATTTTAATAGTACACCTACTTTATGTGATAATACTAGTGCTATAAATATTTTAAAAATTACTATAAGTCATTATAGGACTAAGAACATTGATATAAGGAATCATTTTCTAAAATTTCATGTCCTTAAAAAATATATATCATAAGAATTTGTTAATATCTAATATCAATTAGATGATATTTTCACTAAACCCCTTCCCAGTGAAAGTTTTTTATTTTATTAAGGGGGGTTAGGAATATTTAATTTTATGTAAATGTTTATTAATTTATTTCCAATCTCTATATTTTGATTTTAGTAAATTTATTTAATATGTTTAAATTATTTTAATTATTTTTATTCGATTAATTTTAAAAAAAAATTTCATTTATATTTCATTTCATTTGAATTTTCAAAATTAAAAGTAATGAGTACATTCTCAATTAGTGTGATAAAACTGTTTGTCTTCTCCAGCTCTCTTTCTCCTCTCCAACACATCCTTTTGGTTTAATAAGACTCTTTAGATTCATATTTGATGAAACCCTAAACCTCTAATCCCTTCAATCTCAAAACCTTCAATCCATTCAATCTCGAAACCCTTAAAGATGGAAGCCTTTTGAAGATTTTAAGATGATGAGTTGGACACCTCTATTTACTCTTCATGGAAAGCTCACAAAGTGATCCAAGGAATGGTAATCTATTTTGATTATTAAGATTATAAAAATCATTCACTCAAGGAAGAAATAATATTTCAAGGTCTGGATGTTCTTTTGGAGAAGATAAAATTCCTTTAGTATATAAAATTTAAATAAAGGAATTTTTTATAAATTTTCGATCAGTATCAAATTCGATGAAGATATTATTTTCTCTATGATTAATGATACTAAATTTTATTTTTCTTCTATAGAAATGGCTAAGTTTTTATGTTTTCCCCATGAGGGGGAGTTTCATTTTGATTTAAGGAATATAAGTAATGAAAAATATTTTTTAGTGGACATTATGTTTTCACTTTTTTGAATGAGAAATACTAAGAAAGTAATGATGAAAGAGATTACTTCTGACTGTCAAGTAATGATGAAATTCATTCAATCTAGGATTTTTACAAGGACTAATGAGCCAGAGAAAGTCCTATATACTGACATCTATGGCATGTTTTTTTTAAATCAGATGTACTTCAATTTCTATCATTTTATAATAAGGTATCTAAACTATTTCTACCACAAGTATTCCAAGATGGGATATTATCCCTATAAAAGGATTATTTCCTTTTTATTGTGAAGAAAAGGAAAAAATTTCAATATTTTTTATAGAAAAATGTATCATCACAACAACATTTAAAATGTTGTGAATATTAAGAAGTTAGTCTTTATTTGGAACATCGTTTTCAACAGTCTTCTACCTATTAGTGTGGAACAAAAACAGATATTGTTGACAACTTCTCATGGGGAACAAATGATGATTCCCTCAGTTGGATCTATCATAGAGAGGCTTGATGAAGAAGGTGGATCCAGATCAAAAGAAAATATTTTTCACAGAAGAATAATCTCAGTAGAAATTCTATAGAATATGGATAAAGAACCAGGATAAGATGGGCATGAAACTCTAGTGGTTGATCATGTTAAGAAATAGGTTCTTAGTCAAGAACATATAAGGTAAGATGTCCCTGATCCTACAACTCAATCTATTATTATTCTTGATTCTGATGCTTCTAGAGGATCTACCCTAAGAAATAGATCAGTTGGTAATAAAGATCCATGTTTGGCCTTGGTAGAAGTTCATAATAGGGATGATATCCCCAACCCTAACACTCAATCTCCTAAATCTTCTAATTCTCATGTGGAATCCTTACTTATAAATTTAAATGTGTTGGAGGCTCAGAACTTGTTTCTTATAAAACAATTGGAAGCTGAGAAAAATAAGTTTGAAGAGTTAAAAAGTTCTTTAGTATAGATATCATAGTTTGAGGCTCAGAATCTCCATCTAAGATAATTCAAATAAAATATTATTTTCGTTGGGGAACTTCCTATGTTTATCAGAAAAATTTCTGAAGAGTTCGATTTGTTGAAATATGACTCTATTAAGAAGTCATATTTTGATGAGTTAAAGATAATGATTGGTAGAGAATTTAAATATCTCATAGAAAGAAATAAAGCATCAACATCCTCTCAATAGACACATCCAAACCTGATCAGAAGGTTTGAAGAAATTACTTCAGCGCTGGTTGATTTCAATAATAGGTTGCACACTCTTCAGTGTGACAGTACTCCTTTAAGTGTTTTGTTGGAAAATAAAATTCATCTAGTTAGTAAACTAACATCAAATTAATCCTAGACGGTATTAGTAATTAATCATGTTAAGGATAAGTTGAATTTATTCATTCAGTCATAAGAAACTTAGAATATGTTTATGAAGGTTAATTCTGTAGAAAATGCAAATATTGGTCATGATTTGAAGAATATATTCAATAGTGGTTAGAAGTATTCAACAATAATTTTCAGAGATTTTTTTTAAAGCTCATTGATGTTAATGTTGTTTTCCAAGCCATTCCTCAACCTAATTCACCCTCTTCCCCTATCAATTTTGAATATAGCCCTTCATTTTTAATACCCTTTGTTGACTAATAATTTTACTCTAATTTTTAAATATTTTAATTTGTTTTAAGTTTAAGATACTTTTTATTGAGAATTAGGATTATTTTATTTAAGTTCAATACTTAACTAACAGTCCTAAATTTTTTTTTCTCTTCTCAATTTTTATTACTATTCATTTATAGTTGTGTACTACATTAACTGTGATTTAAATAATTTATTCTTTCAAACACGGATTTTAATATCACAAAAAATTGTCTAATATTTATAATATTGGGATAATATAAATGGAAAATATCTATGGTGAATAATATTTTCAAATCACAACATTTCATTAGATAAATTATTTAATTTACAAGTATCTATTTTCATTTATCGAAATCACACTATCAAATAGAAATACTTTCTATATTTATTTTTGTATGTTTATAAATCCTAAATTTTATTTAAATTTTGTTAGGGATTATGTTATGGGATTTTTTATCATAAAAAATGGGGAGACTATTTGGCATGTATTTTCTCAAAAATACTCTATAATTTATGACAATTTTGATGGTCACCAATACCCTCGTTGTTTTTTCATGAAGTTTTCTTGTGTGAAATTATAAGAATATATATCCTCTTTAACAGAATTTATAATTACAGAAATTACTTTGGAAACACGGTTTCAAACCCTACATTTTGTAAATGAATGTATGGTTCATTATCCCTATGTTATGTTGAAAATTTGAATGCTTGCGTTTGGTATCAACCATATGTTATGCTAAACAGTTTGTGTTTGGATCGACATCTTTCTATATGGAGGATTGACAAGCATATGGATCTGCAACCCTACACTGTAAGTTGGTATTACTATTAATCAACCATAAGTTTAGGAATTTGAACGTATGTTTAATAAATTCTATATTCTAGATATTATGATAAAAAGGTGAACATATGGATTATCATCCCTACGCTGCTTTTGTTCCCTATATTATGTGAAGAGGAAAGTATGGTTAAGGAACTATACATTGGTAAGAACCCTACGCTACGCAAAGGAAACCTATTCTATGAAAAGGAACCCTACACTACATAGTTCAACCCTACGTCTTGTTATCAATGGTGAAGTTTCTAAGTTGTATTATTTATCAGATATTGCTGCAATAGTGGAGTCATAGTTAAAGACTGATTTGAGGATCGTTATGATTGTTTTAGAGAACCATATTCATATAAGAAAATCTATCTTGTTCTTAAGGGTAGTTAAGAGTCCTTTGGTCAATTTGAATTTGAATATATGTGATCAATCAGGCTATTCTTTTTGATCTGTAATATTGAAGAAAACTATATGTTCTGTATATTTATTTACAGTATCTCTTAAATGTGTGTATGTTAAGAAATTCACATATTTGGCTGCATTAGTGGGATTATCTTTTATATTGATACTACAATGAATGATAAAATATATTTTATTTAAAAAAGAGGCTATGATTTGGAAGTTATACATATTTAAACCTTGAGTTACTACTATTGTTTAGTGCATATCTTATTGAAGATAATTTTGCAACAAGGATTACTTCAGACTATTTCATTCTTGAAGATGTTTTTTATGAAAAATAATATCTATCATTTTTTATTTTCTTGATGCTAAAACTATGAAGATCAACCCAGACATTTCAAATTAATCAATTTTTATTTATTGTAGATTCAACAACTCGTACTCAGTTGTGATCGAGTATCAGCTTCTCGATCTAATCTATCGATAATCAGTTCTTTGTTAATAAACCAAAATATGTTATTATTAGTCTTTTTGTAAAGGTATCAACTGCCTACACTAAGTTATAGATTTATGGTCTTGTGATAAGAGGACCATTCTAGTGAAATTAACCTACCTCACCGAGAGAGTGATTAGTGGAGTGGAATAGGGGATCTTTGGGCCCTAAACCATTATAAAAAGTTGTGTTCTTTATTTATTTTTTATCCTCTACTCATTTTTATACAGAAGAAAACATTTCTTATTTTCATAAATCATAGTGGGTCTCAAAATCCAGAATTGTAGAATATTTTTGAAAAGGCACAATTCACCCCCCCCCCCTCTTGTGTTACTTTGTAAATTCTGACCTAAAAAATCTTTCCCATTATTATCATGAAAACATACACAATTATAAATAAAAATAATAATTCTAACACAAGAATATTTTTCTTCCAAATCCTTGTGTAAATCAGAATTTATCTTATTTAAATATTTATTATATTTAAGATACAATAATTGTGTGTTATTTTCCTCTTATTCCTTTATAGACTTTGTTCATCAATATATTCTACAGTTTTGTCTTTTATGGGAACCTTTAGCATTAGATTTCTAATTTCATTAATATGACCAAATCCCTTTTTGATAATATATATATTTAATTCATTCTTCTTTTCATTTCCTTGAACAATATGATTTTATTTTTGAGTTTAGTTTTACGATAGATGAAGGATACATATGTAGACATCAATATATTCTTCAAATATGTAATTTAACAGTTTTCATATCCACTACATGAAAAATATTCATGTATTTCCAAGTTAACCATAATGTTTGTGAATATTTTTGCAGCCAGTCATTTTGATTTCCAACCTTAAGTGGAGTATCCTTCCACTTATTATTACATCATACTTCTTATACTCCTTCTAAGAAAAATTTTATTTCTTTTAATAGATTTTAAGACATCCTTTATTCATTTTTTTATTTAACATTCACATTCCCTTAAAAAGTTATTTATCATTTGTCCCAACATACCTTTTTTTCTTAAAATATAGTTACTTTGTTATACACATTTTATGAAAAGGAAGTAATAATAAAATTTCATTATTGTCCATCTACCTCTAGGTTTTTATTATCAAAAAAAATACATGGGAGAATCTTTCTCAATTATTAGGAATCCCATGGTAATAGTATTTATGAATTCTAGGTTGAGGGAGAGGATATATAGTATTATTTAATCTATTTATCCAGATAAATTTTCCATTGAAGGTTGATAGAACTCCACTATTAATAAAATATAAATTATCCATCACTAGTGGAATAACGATATTATAGAGGTTACTCGGATTCCATGATACTAGTTAAAGGGATCAAGAATGGGTTTCACCATTGATAAGTCGGGTTGAATATGTGTTTTTTCTTTTACTATTTCTTTTATTGAAATAAAAATTTGTTTTTTATTAGATAATTATCCAATAAATTCTCCCTTTATTATCCTTAATTGATGAATTATAAATAAAAAAAATTCTAGGGGGATCTGATTTTTACAAGGTTCACCCCCAAGGAGTTGAAGATTTATGTACTATGATTAGGTTGAGATTGAGTCACATATTTTTCACTGATAAAAAATGTGATTACAAATGTTTATGGGAAGATATAACCTTGAACCCAATAGTGTTCCCCAAAACATTTTCTCCAATAAATGATTATACCAGTTCCCACTAGTTAATAAAAATAAACCATTATCATGATTGATAAGATACTCATTCAAGATCTAGGGTATCCTAGCATCTCCATAAGAGTTCAACTTATTCCTCATACATGAATTTGATTGATAAAAAATTATATCATAATGATTTTATACACATTAAACTTATACTTATTCAATACATAGAAAATATTATACTTCTTTACAAATTTATAGAGATCTCTTCTCACTTTTTATATCCACAATGATCTCAATATTCTATACCGAGTATCAAATAACTCCCTTTTTTTATTCTACTGGTAGATATTTGAACAAGTATTGGTAAAAAATCTTCCTTGATTCCTGGTCTCTTTATTTCACAATATCTTCCATAATTAATCAAGGCTTGTTTCGATAAAACTTCCAGAATAACCACTTGTACTTTGACCTCCATTCCATCCTAAAAAACATGCAATGAATTTTTTATAGCATGAAATAATCTCTCATGGCATGGATTTTCTAGGTTTTTCATGGTTGTATCAAGGAATATCTAATTACATAGTAACATTGTTATTCATATCATTTTAGTGTTAATTATAACTTCCCTGATATGAAATCATGGTGAAGATCTCTATAATGACTCTATTATTCATCATTCAATGCAGACAATAATTATCCTCGAGGTAAAACATCCTAAAAATTCAAAAAACCATATTTTTTCGGGAATTCTTCTTTAACCTACTTCATTATATGTTCTTGTTCTTAAAAACATAAATATATTTTTATCATATTGAATAATAACTCGGATAAAATATTGTGATGTTTAAATCATTGATGAAAAGTGTTGGCATCGTCATTTTTCAATCTCTAAGATACTAATGTTTTATCTAACTATAACAACAACAAAAAGATATATAATATCTTATTTATAAGAAAATATATTATACAGGATAAGATATTTATTACTCACTGGTGTATTATTTTGCAACTTAAAAAACATTTTCTCACTGAAAAATGATTCTTGCATAATATATATTTAATGTATGTTTATTAGTATAATACTAATAATTTCTACATTTCATCAAAAATAAAGATGAATATAAATCATTTTGTTACTCACATGTGTTGCATAATATTTTTTGAATTGATTACATCTGTTTAGATAAAACATATGTATTCTTTTAAAAAACTTATACATGAGATAAAATGTTTTTCATTTCAGTACTTTAAAAACATTTCATCTTAAAAATCATAGAAATATCTTATTTATGAAAGTATATTCACTGAACATTATTCTAATTTTATAATAAGATGTAGAAAAAAAATATTACATATTCTATTCCATTATAAATTTATCCAAATCCTCCAAATATATAAAACTTATATATATAGGAAATTTTAACACTCTCTCAAATGAAACACTAGTGGAAAAAATACCTTCAACATCGGGTTTATTTTTTTCTTTTCGACATTAGTTTTAAATAAAGGTTAATACAGGAAATGTTGAACATGATACTTTCAATGTCGGTTTATAAAAATTGATTTTGAAAAAACCTTCTAAAACATGAAATATAAAAGGATTTCGACATCAATTTCAAGTAAAATTGATCTTGAAAAAACCCTATAAAAGATGAAATATAGAAGGATTTCAATGTCAATTTTACTAAAAATTAACATTGAAATCCCTCACACGTGGATTTAAATGTTGGTTTTTAGTAAAACGAACATTCAAAAATATGGATAATATGGATTTAAACATTGTATTTCTCTAAACAAAATATTTAAAAATTATTTTCTATAAAAATATTATAAAATATATAATTACATACCTATAATTTCAAAGTCCAAAACTAAACAGAATAAAAAATCACAAATAGACAAATAAATATAAAAACTCATTGAAAATTTTCACAAACTTTTTTATAAATATACATCTAAATTAAACTAAATCTCCAAATTAGTCAAACTCATAAAATGTTATATAAATAAATTTTGAATTAATTTCAAGTTGTTTGATGTATATGGAGAAAGATAATCCAAAACCTAATACATAAAGTGGTATGAATATAAAAAATATAAATATTTATTTAAATTATAAGTGTTATAATGAAACTAACTATTTGAAAATCTATTATTATTCTCATAGCTCTTATCTCATTAAGGAATCATAAAACATAATACCTGCATTCAACATTACCTTATTAAAAATGACAATGTACTTATGGAACTATATTTTAAAAATATAAACACTTGATATGTAATAAAAAATAATTATTCATTGATAAAATATTTATCTTCCTAAACTCTCATATATTCAATTTTTTTGTTACATTATTGAAAAGTGGGCACTTTTTTACTCGATTCATGCCTTATTTCAATTTAAAATATAAATTATCAAAACTTGTATAAAATGAAAAATATTAAGATTAAATAATTAAATAATAAAATAAGAATTACTTTTTAATAACTCATTAAATTTTATTTGAACACCACCAAAAAAAGAGAATAACTGATATTCTTTACATTCATTGGGGAAAAATATACATAAAAATACAATTTATACTAAAATATAAGTTTTTAGTATTAATTATAGTATAATGAATAGTGATTCATAATTATATATGTGTTCTTACCAGTTTAGGAATGAAAAAACTAACAACCAATCTACATGTTTTTAATATTTTAGATATATATTCAATTTTGGAATTTTGGTTCAAGTATTTCATAACTAATGAAATTTATTATGGATTCATTAAAACATAAATAGAAGTGAATTTGTATTGGATACAAAGAGTTTGGAAATAACATATTAGAGAAATAATTAATTATTTCAATATGACATATGTTTACTTAAAGAAAATAAATTAATACTTGAAATTAACTTGGAAAATAATTGCAATAGGGGTTCATTAATCTCCTCACCCTTTACAACATCCATGGTGTCGGTAAGAAATATATTTAACTTATAAGATCTTCTACATATATCATCACTCATTAAATAATAAAATAATTATCTAATATAGAAATAATTTATCTTAACTTTTTTGACCCATAAATATCTTAAAGAGTATTTCAAGGTGATGTAATTGGGAATTTTCATTTCCTTTTTAGTGATTCCTTTGATTTTTTATACTCCCATGTAAGGTGAGTATAATAAAATATTATACGTAATTATAAATTTAATGATACATAAAAATTAAAAAAACACATACCTAATATTTTAATTTATTAAAAAGATTAGCTAGTCATATTTAAAAAAATAAACAATACATTGTCTAACTATAGACACCTCATTAGTAAGAAGTGGCACTGGAGCAGTTGGATCAACAATATCTTTTACTGTTACTCTTACCTAACCCTACCACATAAACTGATGATATATATAATCCTCTGGATAATGTACAATTCTATAATCTATAATATGTACATGGGATCCCCAGCATTCTACTCACATTAAATGATTGGGAATAAATGAGGAGGTGGTAGATGTGGGTGGGCAGGCCACATAGGTTTCTTCTGTATCATCACTTCTACTATCATAGAAACTATATATAATGTATTTATATCATTAATTGACTCATTAAAGTGTCATATATCACTCTTTAAGTAATTTATTTCTCCTTTATAATCTACCCCCATTGACACCACAATAATGGTGTGTTCAAAAACTATTCTGAAACCATTACCCACTCTAATGAAACTCAGGTGTTCTGTATTTCCTAAAGAAGTTGTAAGAATATCAATCCTACCCTATCTGATAAAGGTTTATTGTGCTTTTTTGTCTGGAATGGTGTTATGAAATAATATTTTTAAATTTCATTTTAGTGACAAACATTTTATAAATAGTAATATTTAAGAAAAATAACAATTAATTTCTTAAAATCTTATCAAATACTTACTTTCTTGGATCGATAAAATATATACCATTTTTTCATTCTCAAACTTTTTCATTTTTCATAATTAGTGGGGAGATGGAGGGTTACTTGAAACCACTTGGAAGTTGTTACTTGACTTGGCTCTTATTTCAGTAATTTTTTTAGAAATCATTTACTCCTTTAATAAATGATACCCTTCACATGACAATGTATGAGGGTATAAATTCTAAGCCCATATGACATGGTAAGTTTTTCAAGAATCCTTTTACAAAAAAACCATTCATCACATAATTAAATCTAATTAAAAAAATAAATTTTAAAAATAATAAGACATACCATAAAGGCTTCCTCCCACCGAATGGATACAAACTTTTTATATGTCTTTATTTCTAAAAACTCACACTTAAGGCATGGATATTGATTTTGTTTACTCCCGAAAAATATAAAATGAAATGAAATATTACTAAAATCTCTCATTATTGTTTACACAATGGATAAATATATTTTCTTAATTGATTTTGTCTCTGTAAAGTAAAATTTCATCTATAATTGAATAGATAAAATATTAAAAAATGTATAATATTCAATTCACTAGAAAACTAAATAAATAAGATTGGAAACTTTATAGCTATAGACTCCCATAAAAAATATTTCATGGACTAGTTGATTCTATGATAATCAATGAAAAAAATAATTATCCTACAATCACTTTAAATAGCTAGGTAAGTTCAAAATTTTTGTGGTATGATGGCTAGTTGGGTGGTCGAAATCATCAAATTTAATTATCAATCTAAATTATCCATGGGTGATTAAAAGTTTTGTTAAATGTTTATTCGAACACCAACCTTTTTTAGGTACCATCCTCTCTAGAAAATCAGAATAAATTCGCAAAAGTTTAAGAAATAAAACTTTAATCTCATTAAATAATTTCATTACTATTGATATATTTAAATGAAAAAATACACATAACTCAGTAACATTTCCTCTATGTCTTTCATTTAAAAATATGTAGGTAACATAAAAAATAGTAAGTGAGCCTTTATTTTATTATAATTAAATAATTATAATAAATAAAAATGGGATTTTTTATAATATAAAACAAAACATTGAATGTTATTCATTACAACCAAAAATATATACAACTAAAACTAGTGAATAGAATAATTAACAACAAGAATACGACATAAATGATTATCATCTTGAAATGTGTAACTTTCTATAACTATATTTGATTAAAAATAAATATAAGTTATAATTAAATATTTAATTTTTCATAATAAAAAATAAAATTATAAATATTTTATTAAATAAAAGTGTATACCTAAAAATGAATAATGTAAAAAAAAATTCACGATAAAATGATCAAATAAATATATTAAATAAAAAAATGGGTATATAAATCCAATTAATATAAATATTATCAAAAAATATGTATGAGTGATGATCATAGATATATATAATTATAAAATTAAAATAAAAATATTTTAACTATGTAAATTTCACAAAAAAACATATATTTACATAATTAATTAAGATAATAATGGAGTGTTTTCCATTAAAATTCTACACAATATTTTTGTGTTACATGGATAATATTCACATGGAAGTTATTTTTAGACTTGGGAAATAAAGTAATAGATAAATAAATTTCAGATAAGTCTTCAATATCATCAATATTATCATCAACGAAATGAATTTTTTCCCTTTCAAAACAATGTACTACTAATCATTTGATGGGTCAATAACATAAAATAATTTTTTCATTCATCACCGTGATAAATAACTCCTCCTTGAAACTAAAGTTTTTTAAATCAATAACTGTAAATTCATACTCATCATGTTTCATGCCACTTTTACTATCAACCAAATTATAGATAAATACTGGTGCTCAAAATTTAATATAATTAATCTCCCATATATCCTCAATAATTCCAAAATATGATGTTAATTCATAAATAGGTTTTTATTTTTGGAACTCAAAAAAATAATTGCTTCAGTGAAAAACATTACCCCACTATTTTTAACAGCACATTTTTTATATTTTTATTTTGTGTAAAATGTGTAACCATTGATATCAAACTGAGGCCACATGATTAAATTATCATGTAGTCCCACTTTTAACCATTTAAATGTTTCTAATATGGGTAAATAAATGTTTATTTTATCCTTAAACCATGAAAAAAATCTTTAATGTTCATTCATAAACAACTTTTCATTTATTTGTGGATATTTTACCCTTAATCCAGCAATATGTTATGATATGTATGCTTAAACCTCACCTATGTTTTTCAAAATGTATAAATGTGCACGAATAAAATCATCATGTGAAATTAAATTTTGATTTAAGTCACATATACCCTTAACTTCACTATAAACTATCATATGTTGAGATATAGGTAGACCAACTTGATTCGCTTTAGAAAAATAGTCAATAAAAAACTCAATTAACTCTTCTAATATATATTTTTGAATAATATAGGCCTCTAGTTGATGTGTATTATTAAAATATCCCTTAAAAATTCATATATATTTCAAAAGTATACATCTAACATAAATAAAAAGGTCCAAAAATTATTATCTCTTGCAAAAAATGAATCAATAGATGAACCCTTATATCAAAAATTGATGGTTAAAAATACATTTCTAGTTAATATAGTATGTGGAAACATAATTATATAACACATATAACATATTTGGATCTATTATTTGGCTTAAAATTTAATTGAAAAAGTTAAAAACTCAATGATAAAATTTTTAATACGTACTGGAAATATTCCATGCAATGCAACCAGTATAAACTGTTATATCTATATGTGATTTTCATTTGATTTATTACCTATTAACTTTAAATCCTTTAATGAAATTAATTTTTTCACATTTTAAGAAAACCTACTATGTTCTTTAATACCATGAAATCATTTAAAGAAAATATTATTCTCTCACTCTTTCTTAATGTGTGACAAGGTAGAGAAAAATATGTTCTATTTCCTTTATTTGTAGGAGATAATCCCAAATTTATTCTCATGGTTATTAAGTCAAGTATTTAATGTAATCCATCTTTTATTATTTCCTTTTATGTTTAAAAATATTCTAATTAGAATATAATAATATTTTTTATCGAAATGAGTAAATTTAATGTTATGTTTTACATCCAAAAAATCCAATAAGGTTTCTAAAATAAAATGGATCCTTTCTTCTATGAATTTATTTGATGACTAGAACTTCCTTTCTTTATAAATATAAAATAATTGTTTTTCACCCTCTAGTAATATTATTTTTACTGAAATGGTTATGGGGATAATTTAGACTCTTGTAAACCATTAAATTCTATTTTTAATCTTTGATAGGCGTAATTCATTTTCTAAAGAATGTTGACATACCATGTAAATTATTTTTAATTAATTCTTAAATTGATGATATTAAGTCCCCTCTTCGAAAATTAGATAAGATTTATGTTCTTTAACACTGAATCCAAGTAAATTCCCATATGTATAAAATTTATTTATAATGAACACAATCATAGTATGGAAAGAAATATTATTTCTTATATTCATCAAATATTGTAACACCTATCTCTTATAGAAATTTTAAATCATCAATCAATGGAGATAGAAAAACATCAATATCATTTATAAGGTATTTTGGTCTATAAATCCTCAAGCTCATCATAAAATATTTTCTATTTATTCATACCTATGGGACTTATTATAGACAACCAACATAAAAGGCCATGAACTATATTAGTTACTGAGGCTCTGATATAGATTCATTCCTTCTTTGTGCCGACCCATTCTAATATTTATAATTTCATTTTCAAAATCAAACTAAATTGTGATAAAATATTTTATATTATAGTGAATCAATAGGGTGTTCTAGGTTTCCATAAAAGATTTTATCATTTTTATTTCATCTTAACCTATTTTCATCATTTTAATTTTCCAAGAGATGCTTTAAATAAATAATTGCTAGAATATGCAAGGTTTTATTCTCCAACATTTTTTGCATGTTCTTGAGAATGAATAAAAATTTGATTTTTCATCCATTTTATATCATTATATCCCACAATTTAGACATTCTGATAAAATTTCATATTCCTTTTTTATCATGATATACCACAATTAGTTGTACTGATATCATTTTAAATTTAGTGAAACCTAAGAAAATTTATTTCTCATCATCTCTATATAGTCATTAAACACTTTTTATTTTCTCTAGGGTTTCAATACCCACACTATGAAATAATTATTCAAGACGATAATTTGTCTCATTTTGAACATCTTCACCATCATTAGATCTTGGCTTCTTTGTTATTTCACCATTCCAGAACCAACATGTATAATTATCACTAAAACCATAGAAACTCATATCGTCTTTGATTTAAATAAACCATAATTTACTCACATTCAAACATTTAATGCATGTAATGAGAATCACATCTTATTTTTCAAGATTTTGTTTAGAAAAATTCCATAAATTTTCAACCCCTTTCTCATATTAATCTCTATTTATTCTTGCATTTATCCAATTATGATACATTAATTACCTAAAACTTTACAATATAACATATGAATATATTAATACATATAAACATTTAAATATATATTAAAAAATAAAATTAAAATATATAATCATATAAATATATAAACTTGCATAAATTTTTAACAAATAATTTAAAACTTAAAAATAATTTAAAAATGAAAAACAATTTACAACCAGAAAAAAAATAATCAAAAGTAATTAAAATGAAAAATAATAATATATAAAGGAAAATAACTTTAGAGAAAAAATATTTCACCCACAAAAAAATTATATTAATAAAAAAATTTATAAATGAAAAAAAAATTAAACACAAATAGTTACAACCGATAAAATTACATTCAAAAACAGTTTATAATCAAAAACAAATTATAACATTAAACAATTTCACAATTAAAAATATAACTAAAAATAATTTGAATACAAAAAAATGAATGGATTAATGAAATTTATAACTAATAAATAATTAATTAATATTTCAAAAATAAAGAAAATTTATACAAAATATGGAGGTAGACAATGGGAAATAGTTACTGAATTTCGGTGAAAACAGACGAGGGTGGTGGAAACAGGGTTAATGATATAATATTTAAAATAAAATTTGTAAAAATGAAATATAAAATTGGATGAAAAAAAACCTTGGAGCATATTCACAAGTCAAGAGGATTAGGGTTTTTATATACCGAATAATCTCGAGGTTCGTGTAAGTATAATGAAGGATGAAATATTGAGGAAAAATAATGAAAAAATAACTTGAAAATCGAATGAAAGTAGAATATCAAGAGTGGGTCAGGTTCTATTTCAAATCTAAGGGATTATGGTTTGAGAAAGACCACATTTAAAAATAAGGATATTTCTATAAGAATTAGACTTTTAAAAGATTTTAATGTTTGTTTTATAAAAAAAACAAATTTCAAAATCTTCATGTGTCACTTCTATACACTTATTCTAAATCTTCTTTTTCTACAAGTGCATACTCAAATATATAATTCCAAACCTTTTAAAAAAACATCTTAAAACATCTTAAATAATTCTCAATGTATCTTCAATTAGCCCAAAAATATTCTCAAAAAAAAAAATCTTCCACTTCCAATTATTCTCAATCATGGTTGACAAAAAAATACAATATCCCTTCAATAATTCCAATTTTTATTCACATAGTACTTTAATTTAAAAATATTTTAGTTGTATATATTATTTTAAACAAACAAAAAATAAAACTATAATTTAATTTAGTCTTTGATAATGATAAATAATATGTTTATTACTTTTAGGAATTCTTCTGAGTGGTTATTATTTTAATAATGGTACTTTACATGAATGGGTATATTTTTTGTTGAATGGTTTTAAAGTGAGTATTCTTATAGAAATTAAGTGCTATATATTTTTCAACCAATAATACTATAAATCGGGAAAAAATATCAATTAATGTGTTTAAAATATATGATGAACATGTTACGGATAGTCCTAAGTATGTTTGTGACTAGGAAGAGTCGATAATTATTTAGATATTATTTTAGTGAATCATTGGAAATGATGTCCCAATAAAAATAGATTACGTTTTAGTTTATTAATTGAAGAAAATGATGATTTTATTGATCATCATGGAATTTTTGTTTTAAAAAAATATAGATTTCAATATTCACATGTTTTTATTCTTAATGTTTCATGATAATATTTAAATTTTAGAAAAATAATTTTAACTAGAAGATCTAAATTATTTCACAATACAATGGTGTAATAAAAGTGGTGATCATCTAGAAATTTTAGGATGGGTTCCATTCCATTGTTTTATGGTCAAATATTGGACTTGAAAATATTACATTGTAGTAGTATTCACTATGGTGTAACACTTCTAGAAAATTTTATTTTAATAGAATTTTCAGTGTATCCTCTTAGGGACTACATGTATTATACTCTCACGCATATGATTATGCTATGATTTTCATTAATAAACAATTTCATTTGGTTATATACTCCAGAATGGTGTGTTGAACATGGACTCATTCTTGATTAATTAAATATGTCTCTTTGAAGTACTAAAAGTGATTTGTAAGTCAATTTTTACATAACAACTAATAATGAAGTGGGGGATGTTTTTAGTTTAATTAGTTATTAGATTTTGAATTTGAATTTAAATATATTATAAATGTGAATGAAAATTATCAATGATGTGTATATGTGTGGAATGACTATTAGAGTAGTATTAATATGGGATAAGTAGAAGCGATGACTATAGGAATATGTGATAAAGTGATTCAATCAAATATCACAATATTCCTAAATAAAGAATATTGGATAAGTGAAGATTAAATTTTTGATATCAAGAAGGTGGACTACATTAATTTTGAAGTGTTTTGATAAGATTTTTTTATTATTTATTGATCAATAATTTATATATGCTTTATTATATTATTATTATAGGTAGAAAATATTATAAGAAACCAAAATTCACCCACCTAGACACCCCATTGGTTCAAGAGTAATCCCTCTTCATAAGTAATGGAAAGTAGTCACTGGACCGATTTTAAAACAATACATGTCTGGAATTTCTAGATACACAGAGGTTTTATAAGATGGGTGACCCATAGTTCTGACAAACCAAAGGTAAAATACATGGTTTCCCCAAAATTTGAAGTCTAATTCATGTTGTGTCAACAGTATCACACCTCATCACCCCCTATTTGTAGTCATCACACCATTTTTCAAGTCTAAAAGATGTATCCCCCTAAGAGAAAAATTGCATTATGATAGCCTCCATTGTGCCACGGTAAAGAACCCCTACTGTAACGTCCCTGACCTATGATCCACTAAACTGGTTCCCCAGGCCAGGTCTCCACATGACCTTAAGCACGAATCCCCAAATGCCAAAGGTTTCCGAGTATTGGTAATGGTCAAGTATATTAAGTGGGGATACTATACCTTCTTTATCAAAGTAATCCATAACAGATAACATATATAATGAAGGAATAAATAAACAATAGATTAAAACATGTATTACTAACTACTTCCAAATAGGGCACAATCACAACTAAAAAGTAAATATACCATGTCACACAAATAGTGCCAAAAAGTGAAATAAACCCAAAATAAATAAAAATAGATAAATCCCCAAAATAGGCCCTCACTCCAAGTCTGGATCCTCCTCTATCCACATCCCAAGACCAACTCAACTCCCTCTCAAAAGGTATTTTTCATTGTCCTAACCTACAACCATGAAATCTGCTTGGGTACCCAATGATGGCCTGAGGAGGGTGTGACTACAACTTATTAGGCCACCACCAATGGTGTATACAAAATATCCAATCTAAACAAATAGTGTATTCAATAAGTAAATAGATGACATGTTAAACCAAATATAAATTATAAACCATTAGGAAAGAATATTTACTTAGTCCATTTTTCTTTACTATTTCCATTTCCATCAGGTATGTCCTCTTCACTACTAAGTTCATTTTCAATACATTCTAAATAGACTCATAATTTACTTCATTTACATAATATCCTCATTAAAAAACCACTATGAATAAGGGGATAAGTCAAGATACCTTTATACTTAGAGAAAATATATTATAAAAAAATACATCACACTTAACTTGGAGCCTCAGTCCAGGAATTTTCATATAATGCAACCGTTAGGGGCATAGAGCCTCAGTCTGACACCCTAACCCACAAATTCTAGGGGTGGGGTTTGATCCTCATTCCAAAATAACCCATAGGAATATAACCTCAAGTCAGTACCCCACATACAACCATGCCATGTGAACCTGCTTATTTATCCATTTACCACATATACCATATCACTGACCAGACATCATCCCTAACGTATAACAATCACATTTCACATTTAATTTAACACATAAAACACCCCTATGACTTAACCCATTAACACCATTACCATTTACTTAGCCTAGACCATTTAACCCATTCCATTTTCATGCATTATCCCATTTATGAGATTTTATTACAACTAATATCACATTTGAAATACTTGTCAATTCATTATCATTTACCCATTAAATATGTTCACATTTTCATATTAATTAACCCTCTTATGTATTTCAAGTACATTTCATAAATCACTTAACACAACTTGAAACATGATCACCCCAAATTAAAACACGATCACCCCATATTTAAAGAAGAATAAAAACACTTGTGTATCTATATATATTGTTGGAATAAAAATAAACCACCTAAGTGGTGATGTTATAATAAAGAATGGAGAAGCCTAACTACCTACCCACACTGACTACCACCCTACAAAAAGAGGAAATTTCGATTTAAGAAGAAATTAAATATGAACCAATTTAGGGATTTTGACTTTTTTTTTGAACTCGTTCTCATCAAATTTTATTAAAACTGAACTAAACATCACCTCTCACTACTTTCAATTTTTTGATTTAGACAATTATTATTTTTAATTTTAATAAGATGAAGAAAAAGAAGATTCGCTTGATGAGGAACAAATCATGCTCCCTGAAAATGATGAACATTTATTATATAAACTGCATGAGGATATATAAGTGGCTCTACCAAATGAAACTGAGAGACAATATGCTTACATTAAAGGGTGGATTTTTATATAGATTTATTATTTTTTAATTTTTTCAAATAGGATTACATTTTACCTTTACCTTTTATTATTACATTGATATATAATACCTTAAGAAAGAACTATAGAATAAATATGAGTTTATGCAAGTGAAAACTAAAAAAGAGTAGGAACGTTCTTTTTCTGACCCCCATAATGAAATTTGTATCTCATTTACATATGGATAGATTTAGTGTAATCTATCTATGACTTACTCAATAAAAAGAATGAATTGAAATCTATAAAAAATAATTACTGGTGGTAAAAATAAAAGAAACACCACCAACCATTGTATTTCTAATAACATGTGGCACTTCCTATCTTTAGGTAGTAAAACATTAGGGCCCACTTGGGAGTTAACACCAAAAAGTATCTTTCTTTTATTTTTTTTATATTTTCTTTCTAATACTTTAGTTTCCCATTTATTTCTTATGAATTAGTGTTAAGAATATATTATGATGGATTCTAGTCCCACTAATTCTTTTTTATCCTTAATTATTGGTCCTTATTCTTTCAGTATTAATTATCTTTTGTAGGTTCATAAAGTTAATAGCTTAAATCAACTCCCAAGTGGCGAAAAGGATTACTAGAGATTAAATAAAAATGGAATTTATATTTAAATTTATTATCTTTTATCTATATATATTATTGTTTAAAAATATATTTTAATTTTTAAAATATAATTTTTAGGCCCAAACATAGACTTTTTTATTTACTTGAATAATCTAGGAGACGTGAGTTTCTTTATAAGCTCACGATACCATGATTTATATTCCTAGTTAATGATATTAAATGATTAAGATGGATAATTTAATGTTTAAAGTGGTTAATATGTATTTATTTGATGAATCATGATTTTGTTGAATTCTTTAAATCATGTAAATAAAATTTTCTTACCATTTTTTATACTTTAAAATTTTCAAATTCATGTGTATTTATTTGTTATCATTATCCATACTATGAGGAATTGATCAAAATTTTATGTTCAATCAACTAGAGGAAATCTATACCTAATAATTTCCATTCTATCTTGAGTATATTTCTTGAGACATCTTCAGACATGTCCACTACAAGAACTTCTACTATAACATTTTAAAGTTGTGATTGTACAAAGTCACATTTAATATAATAGAGGATTTTTTATTGAATTAGAACTTATCCTTGGGACCAACTTTTATATTAATTTTTTTCATCCCATAGAATCTATAAATGAATTTTTTTGGATTGAGAAAAATTACAAGACAATTATATCTATTCCTACCCTACTCAATTAATTTTCCATGATATTTTAAAGTTTAAGTGTGAAGGTAAGTAAATTCATAGTGGAAGGGATAAATTGAATTTAAAGAAATAAGTGTGGGGGTGATCTTCTGTATATTGAGAAAGCTTCATGCTATCATTTTTTATACTTTTACTGATAACCCTCTTAAAAAGAAGAAAAATGGTTTGTGACTTGGGAGAATAAAAAATCACCATTACCAAATTGATGATTTTATTGGATGGGGTTATGTGGTGGATGTGATATTCACACCAAATAAAACATTTTAAAAATTAAAAAACAATATCTGTAATTTTGATTAAAAAAGTAAATAAAAGTAAATAAAATTCAAGAGGGTGGCAGTAATTAATTATTCTTTCATTACTCCAGGCGTTTACTTTAATATTCGGAAGTAGGAATTATCACTTTTTGAATAGAATGCTTTTATTTCACATTAATTTTGATATCATGCATTATTCTTTAGTGTTAACATATTTTTTAGCCTTAAAATTATTTATATGAACTCTTAAAAACATTAATATTATTATTCATTAAAACCTTAATTTAAAATTCCTCAAGATTTTAAATTATTTTTTTATAAATTAAAGAATGTAGTCCCTTTATAAGATTATAGATATGTGCATGTATTCAAGGCATGATCATAAATATAGTTTTAAATTTTTACTTTGAGTGATGAGAAAAAAAATATTGATTTATATCACAACATGGTATGTTTAGTAATAACAATAAATTTAAAATATTATGTTTAATAAAGGATAAGACCCATGAGGTTCCAAAAGGAAAAAAGTAAAATTCTTAGGTATATTGTTTCTTCAAATATTGTGAAGTTAAATTGGTATTTCATGTGAAAATTGAATGTTTATTTTAAATTTGATAATTATTTGATTTTATTACTTTGAGAATTAAATATTGGTAGTGTGGTTTTCTAATTAGATTCTTTGTTGATATTCATTTCTTGAGGAAAAGCACAGTTCATGGGTGGGGGTATTTGATACCATTATCTTTTATGAATTTTTTTTTAAATTTTGATAAGGAATTTCAATATTTTTTAATTGTTTTTAAAAATTAATTAATTTTTTATTTAAATTTTGGTAATTAACAATTGAATAGTTAATATGGAGAAAATTAAATAAAAGTTTTAATTTTGAAATTTTGGTTTTGATTATGAATTTTTTTATTAAATATTCACTTAGTATTCAATATATTTTTTGGTATAAAAATGGACAACCCTGGATAGCCGTCAACCCAAGGGTAAAAAGACACATAGCCAACATGAGAGGAGTATCCATATAAGTGTTACCAAAATAAGATCCTTCATGGTTAGTACAAGACATTGATCACATATAGCATATGAAGGTAGGGGCACGATCACATGAGTTCACTGACGGACAAGAGGATGATCTGTGTGGGGATAGGTGGAGTGCCTCTCTTGTACGGGTAGGCACGGGAGGAAATATGAGTATATCGACTCAAGTATGGCTAAATTTCATATTTTATGATATGATATTGCTTATAAAAGATCAATAACCCACTGAAATGTTCATTGTTGGTTATCTTCATCTATGGGAACTATTCCTCACTTGAAAACATGATGTTTCTTCACTCACACATGTAACCCCCCTATTTTACATTAACCTTATACCACTACTGCCACCTACCATCCTCTAAATCATATAACCATCACAAAATTTCAACAGAGAACACTATGACTACCACTATCAGTGCTTAAGCTCAAGAAAAAATGTGATTGTCAAGTTTAGGAACATCAATGGATGACATCTAGATCTAAGATGACCACCATGAAGCTGAAAAAACATGATACAACTCTAAATGGTAATAAGTACCATGATCTAGCCACTAAAATGTTTATATGATAATGATTAAGGGAAACTACATATAATTGTGCACTACTCCATATTCGAGTAAAGTTATAGCTGAAAATGGAGGTGAGAACTCAAAATAGGTTTTTGCTACAATATTTTCACTACTATTTCACTATAATATTTCCATAGAATCCAAAGAGAGAGGATAGTGCCATTGGATAATTGACTCTACTACACCATAGGTGTTTCCCTTGCGTCATATCAATCGTAGAGCCAGAACCAAGAGAGGTGGACACACCATAGAATAAGCCTCCACATCATGGCTTATTGTAGCACGATATTGAAGAAATGAAGCTAAGTTTATGGGTTTTCACAACACTATGTAGGTGATTATTTTATAAGGGGTGATTTTTTTATAAATAATGGGTTGCGATCATGGGATGGTTGGCTATACCGTAGCCATTGTAATAGGTAAAAATAAGTAATTAAGTCTATGTAAAAGTATCCTCATCCGCACTATAGTGTGTTTTCCATAGTAATTTTAGAAACCTGATATACTCAATATATCCATAGGATACTAGCTGAGTATTGGAGATAATTAACAAAAATATATTCATGGGATCCCCCCTTATACAGAAGGAGTTCAAAACACTCCTTAAAAAATGATGACCCCTTGAACAATTTTAATTGTGATAAAAAACAAAAATAAAGGAAATATGGAAAAGAGATAAGAGAATTGGAGATAGAAAGGAGATATGAGGGATTCCTTCCACTATAAAAAGGTGGGAAAGGTGTTATACACAAGATGATCTGGACTAGAGCGAGTAGGCTACTGCCTTTTAGTTTCCTTACTACTGTAGTTTAAGGTTTTATTTTACATGTAATTATATATTCAAGTTTTAGTTAAATAATTATGCTCAATCTATATGTCTCTCTCTCTCTAATATGATCTCTTATACTCACTATAATTAGTGATTGGAACAAGACTTGGGCATGGGAGAGGTTTTAATAGTGTTCCTGAATTATACACTTTAAATTTGAATTTTTTAATTCTATTTATGGTGAAATAGAGAGAAGTGTATAGGTTAAGCAATCATCCACCATAGCATAACTCTTAAACTCATCTATATTCCCTACCAAATCATCATTCTCTCCCTTATCTCAGTTAAATGCTTCATTTCATGGAGTTGAGTTAATTAAATGGATGAAATAATATATCATGAAGTTGGGTCTTGGAAGGTTTCACACCCTCGATTGAGGTCTGTTTATCTTAATTGGCTATTGGATAATGTAATATTTGTTGTGACATAGAGATTTCATAAGAATGTTAAATTTTACACTCAAAGTATAGGGTAAAAATTAATGTATGATGGCATGATTTATCAAATTAAATTTAAACAAAAATACTGAATAATTAAGGGACTAAAATAACGGTCCCTAAGGTCGAGACCTATCTTTTCTAACTATAATATTTCTATTTTTTCTGTATATGAATTTTTTCTTTCTATTTTCCATTAATTTTTTAATGTCCCATTTTTATTTATTTATATAAATTTATAAAATTACAATAATATAATAAGCGAATTAGAAATAGGGTGCGCTCAACTGAGAAGATCCGCAAGTGAGATGACCTTGGTCAATCGTTGTGCTGTAGTAGGAAAATAAATTATATATTTTTCATTTCCCTATGACCGGTGTGTTATATACCCATAAGTCGTAACTTTAAATTTGATAATCATTTTTATCCTTTATAAACCATGAATTTCCTTTATTGGATAACCAAATTATAATACTATTTATCCTTCCTACCCTACTTTTGGTTTTTTTACATTATTTATAATGGAATGTGTGTAGGGAATATGTTGTTTTAAGATTTTGAAGGGATGATATGTATGTAAAAATTTAATATTGGTTTTATCATTTATTTTAGGTACAGGATGATAATTTACAATTCATTCTACATTATAGTCTTCAATTTATATAGATAAAAAATAAAAAAGATAAAAATAGTGAAAATTAATATTGAAAAGAGGGTAATTATTCATAGTGATTCTAGTTATAATTATTAATAATTTTATGAAAGGAAAATAAGTTTTTGGGTGTTTCATTTTTGAAGTTATATTTTATGAAGAAGAGTTTTTCATCATGCTTTATATGGCATATCATCAATTATACTTAAGAGTTATGTGTCCTTTTTGAGCCTTGATGTTTAATTTTTTGAAATTAATACCTAAACACCCTATATTAGAGTCATATAATTTTTGGTTGAAATAACTCATGAATAATGTTGGTTATATCTTTATGAAGAGTATATATATATGCTTTGAAAGTTTTTGATAGGATTTATTGTCATTGAGTAATTTTTTATTCAAAGAAAGAGGCGCACTGGTAATAAACAATCAAGAATTATGGGGGTCGGAAGTAGTATAGAACAAAGGAATCCCCTATAATCAAATTAACCCCATCAGGTTTCAAGGAAATCACATTGTGAAGTACAAGGGGGTCAGATCTAGAAATATCAAGGGAAGTAAGGTGATTTGTAACTTGGTTCCCTTCTCTCAATATGTACATCACTTAAATGTTACTATAGAGAATGCATCTGCACTTTATTATGATGTATGAAATATAGAAGAGGGTATAAGACCAAGCATGGAATTATAAAGTATTTTGGAGTCTGTTTCTACCTATGATAACTAAATATCCTTTTGATGGCACAAACTGATACCCTGGAACAAAGCCTTGACCTCTCCTCGAAGGGAAGATCCACAGCCATGGCAGGAGGAGAAGGCAAGTATAACCGACCCTTTGTCAGCACGTACCACTCCTCCACCACGGAGGACCCCCATGCATCAAGCACCATCTGAATTTAGTTTGAGAACACTAGATGGGGGTTATATTGGACTCAATGACCTTCGATAGTGTTAATACCTGGTTGGGCTTTGTGGGAGTTTCTTTGGAGAAAGCAAAGGGATAGAGAATCCCCCCCAATTATTCGAGAGATGGACGTGATCCAGAAGTAAGTTTTTGGTTCTGATTATAATGGAGATACCTGAGCAAGATACCTAATCATGTATCTCCTTTTTACATGCATTCTAAAGGCTCTATAACCCCGCATGTAAGATAATGGTGAAGGCCACCTTCTCTAGGCCACTGTCTCTCGATCCATGAAACCACCTCTCTAAGATTGAATCAGTAGCCATACTGGGAACATATAAAGTCCTGAATTCACTAAGGGTGATCCATAAACCACACACCCAATCACCTTGGAATAATAGCTGATCCACAGTCTCCTTCTTGATATTCCAGCAACAGGGGAAACGGGAAACCAGAGTTATACCGCAATGTTTGATTTTTTTGAATACTTCTTTTTCATTTAAATAATTCAAAAAGCTTAAATTACATTTTAAATTATTTTTAAAGTAAAATTACTACAATTATATTACTATTTAACCATTTTATGTCATTTTAACCAATTTTATGTTGAATTTTGATATTAAAACCTTCTATGTTTATGATAATTTTCTCTTTGGAAACAAGATTTTTTGTCACATATGTGGGTATAATTTTAAATTAGATTATTCCACTTCTATATATTGAATTTTGAAAAAATTAATCCATATTATTAATGAGAATAATTTATATTAGTTAATGATTTCAAATAATTTTTTTACCATTTTGAATAGTAAAAGTAAAAAAAAAATTAATTATCATGGTTAAGGTAAAAAATGATTTATTGTTGGGTTAAACTAAAAAGATAAGGGTTAAAATGGACTAAAAACTTATCAAAAACACATTGGATGGAAATATTTAGACCTTATCACATATAAGGGTCTACAATGAACCTTTTTTATTCTTTTTAGATGAACAAAAAATGGTTGGGATTGAATATTTTCAAAACAAATCATGTGTGTCCAATCCCCCACTTATAAAAGGTCCCCCTCTCCTCCCCTATTCACAATTACAAATCCATTTGGTTCATAAAATACCAAAAAAAAAATTCCCTAATACACTCCCAATATCATATAGCTCTAGTTTTGATCAACAATTCATCCCATGATGGATTTTTCTACAAACCAATAGAAGTTTCATGAAGAAGAGGTAACATTCAAAAATGAGTGTTTTAATTTTCTTTCTTCTTAGACCTCTATAAAATATTATTTAAACCTAAAAATATAATAAAAATATTATATCTCATATAATGAGATAAAATTATGTTAATGTAATAAAATATTTCTATATCCTCTCCCATCAACTGGGAAACAAAACTGTCGATCGAATGTAAGGTGGATAATCAGCTCGCGAACCGATGTAATTCATTTTCCATAACCACCTTTAAAGACAGGATATAGTGATACATATATATATATATATGATATTTTTGATAATATTATACTTCTATAATTATAATATCACATATACCTTCCTACTCTCTATGCCTTTTAAAATACGATAATGTCGCTCTTATATATGACAGACTATCACCTCACGAAGCAATGTGATTCATTTTTCACATACAATTTACATGGAAAGTTAAAATGATAAATTTAATGAATATATGTGATATATAAGAGATTATATTTATTCTATAATATTAATATATAACCCAATTCATTACCCTTTCAGTAATTAAGGGAATGATATCGTTGCTCATGTGTATGTACAACCATTGTCTCCACGAATTGATGTGATCCATTATCCATGTTTAAATTTAAATAATTTTTAAAAAAAATTATCTAATGAAAAATATTATATTTATATAATTAACATAATTCTTGAGCTTATGTATCTATATCCTATACCCAATAACCGGAACTTTTATAAAAAAACACGCATGAGAAAATAGGGAAATTAACACATAAAACAATGAAAATATTGGAATATTAATAACGAGTGGGTGATAATATATTATAAGAGGATAATATATGATATTATAAATATTAATATAGTTCTTTTATAAATAAATAACATTATTATAACCATCATATACGAGTTTAATACATGTTCAACCAAAAGGACTCATGAGGTAAGGGATTTCAACTCAATTTCATTTCAATGAGGCATATTGCAATGTTATGAACCTAATTTATTTTATATGGTGTATATACTAACCCTTTGAAATGTAATATAATTATGAATTATTAATTCATGGTATTTTAAGTATCAATTTTAATTATTTCATCCAAAGGTATTTTTACTTAAAAGGTACCAAGTGAAAAATAATTTCATAACTCAATATTACTTATTTACTGTATTTCATATTTTAAGATTATGTGTGTAATGAATTTTGAATATAATTTTTTTTTCATATTTTTAATATATATTTTCATGTGATACACAAAATCAATTCAATGGTTAATTATCACTTCAATTTTATGATATTTGTAATTGTTTATTTCAAAATCTCATTTTAATCAGGAATGTTTATGCTTTAATTTACATTGAATGAAATTATTTAATCATTGGATAATAAAACCGATTAATTTTATTCTCCTATGTTTATTATTTATGTTTTAATGTAATAGTACAATTTTTCCCACTCTTTGGTACTTAAAATGATTGATAAAATGTTTCTAATAAAATATAACTTCATTTCTCTCTTCAGTCTATAATCATTTTTCTTCTAAATACATGTTTTCAAAAAATTGTTTTAACATTTTCCAAATTATTTATTAAATACATATTTAACCATTTTTTAATTTTTACAAAAAAAATGGAAGGAATATTCTTTTAGTTTTAGGAACAAAGATATTTGTACCCTATTTACAATATTTTTAAAGGAATTATTTCTTAACTTATACGACATATACAAAATTTCATGTCATTATGACCTTTCGTTTATTTGAAGCTTCCTTTAAAAGTTTAATATATTATTTTTAAAAGAAATGTTTTTTCCTAATATTCTGAATATTTTTAGCCTTAGAAAGTGATTTTCCAAGATAAAAGGATATTTTATTCAATAATGTTTTTAAAGATATTTTTACGGTATTTATATTCATCAACAATAACTACCATTTATTTTACTTATAATTAAATGAGGATATGTAGTGTTGATACTATACTTATTATGTCTAGGTATGTTTTATTATCATTTTGAACAAGGAAATTATTGAAATTCACTTTCTTGATTCACTTTTGTAGTAGTTGACTTTCCCTTGAAATAATCCATTTTTGTGACCATTAGATATTAAATTTACCCTAAATTTACATATTATTTATCATTTATATTCTTCTTTATTAAACCATATATAATTTCTATATATGATATTTTACATTGGAACTTATTTTATTGGTAGGAGAGATATTGATAAATCTATATACTTTACTCAATATGGATATTTGTTGATAAGGCATATTATTCATGAATAAAATCGATTATTCAATATATGAGGATTCATTTGGACATAGATATATGGGTAGGTCCTATTTATAGATAGACCCTCAATGTATCAGAAGTATCATGAGATGAATCAATTGGTTATCCTTGGTTAAATGGGTTTCTATTGTATACCAACCGATTAGTTTTAAACTGTCTTGAGGAAGGTCTTGACAGTATAGTTTTTCATGATTCCTAGTATCATGATGTCTAATAATTAAGAATTTTATTCCTTGAGAATATAATTATTACTATCCATGATATTTTTTCACTGATATTATCTTTGGATTCATTTCATTATCAATTTATTGATTAAATGGAAAGTGTTTTCTGTTATTTTCCTTTTCATATTGATTATGCCATATCCAATTATGATAGTCATGATATTTATTAAATAGTATGATTTTTAGTTATTTAATTTTTCAAATTGTTTATGATAGTAAAGTTATTTTAATGTAATTTTTGTTCAGTTATTTAAATTTTCATATTGATTATGCTTATTGATTCATGATATTTTCCACTACACTTAACCATTACAGTGCATTTGAGCTCACCAAATGGAAAGATGAGAGGTGTGAAAGATATCATGGTTATTCCTAATCAATTATCCCAAAATATGATTAACAACTTATACCTTAACTAACTCTAAAACTCACCAAATATGATAATGATAGAGTTTTATCATAGCTTGAGTAGTGGAGACCATGAAGCAAATAAGGCTTGATTTGCATCATGTGAGAAATGTGGAAAGTGACACCCAGTAATGTGTCTTAATATAACATGAAAATACTTTATAGGTGGAAAATAAATGCATAAAACAAATAATTTACGAGAAAAAAAAAAGAGTATTGTGGAAGGAAATAAATCTCATCCTATGGATACATTTATAATTTTTTCTCTTAAATATGGGGAACCTGGCCATTATCTAATTCAATTTCCACTTCAAAAGGTTAACCCCTAGACCATATAAGGGCCTATATTGAAACAAAATAGATAAAGTATTTTTTATTGGTATTCAATAAATTAATTGAAGAAGTTTCTTTTCTAATAGTATTTTCCATATAAGAATTATTAATTATCTAAGGATTGTGTAAAATTAAAAATATTATATTTCTTAATTAAATTAATAATTATAGATACAATCACATTTTATGTGTTTAAGTTTGATCATAAGTTGAAATTCCTAAACACCCTTTTCAAAAATGTTTGGGTTAAGGATATAACATGGTTAATTATATTTTTATAAAACATTTAGGGGAATATAACTTATTGGTTTAGTATACAAAAGAGTTATTTGAAGAATAATACCTCTACATTTTTTTGGAGATAATATTCATGGTATTGGTACCCGTTAAGGTTTATGATATCTTTAATTTTTATGTAATTATGGTTCATCACAATTTTGTAATGTTATATGAATTATATTAATAGAGTTTTAGAAAAAGGATAACATGTATACCATGTGACAACCCGTCGCTTCCGGTAAGGCCATGGGGCTTAAACCCACAATCGAAGGATGATGAGGTTTTAATGCCTACCACTGGCCTATATGATTTCTTGGTTAATAT
Source organism: Viscum album (assembly GCA_963277665.1). Classification (NCBI taxonomy): domain Eukaryota; kingdom Viridiplantae; phylum Streptophyta; class Magnoliopsida; order Santalales; family Viscaceae; genus Viscum; species Viscum album. Next base: position 694,332,369 of record OY728157.1, read on the forward strand.
GTCACGGATTTTTGTTAAATGATTTGAAAAATAAATATTAATGACGAACATGTAGTGTTACTATTGAGGTTTAAATATTAATGTATTATGTTGCATAACATGGGATAACTATATCAGTTTTGTAAAAAATTTAGAGATATTTGGAAGGAATTGTCACTATTTTATGGATCTCAAGATCCGGTGAAAGTTAATTTTAGTGCATCAAGCATAAAAAATAATTTTTGGATCTTCATTTATTTTAGTAAGTGGTGAATTGTAAATTTATCAAAGCACTACCAAAGGATGAGATTATTCTAATGAAATATAAATGTATCAAGTATATTTCTATATATTCTTAGATAGTAAAGAATTCATCAACATTATTAGAAGAATCTCAAGAAAAAAATGTTATCCTATTAACTTCATATCAGATGAATCAAATTGTATTTTAAATTGTCATAGATTTATGGTTTTTAGGTCCTTAACTTTCCATTGATCATTCACATTATTGTGATCAATAACCTCTATCATTATCTATAATTATTTATGCTTTTCTTCCATATATATATCTTCATTTTCTACCAATGTTCTCCTAATTAGAACCCTAGTTATGTTTTATTCCATATAACCTTTGTAATTACCTTTATATCTTATTAATTGGATGTTTTATTAACACTTTTTACAAAATGGTTTTTCAAAAAAAGGAATTTTCTAATATCAAAACTTTGATTTCTAAGTGAATAATAAAATTAAAAGTATTTAATTTATTTAATTTATTTAATTTATTTAATGTGGGGAAAATGTAACTCCCTGAAACTATAAAATAATAACCTTTTATTAGATAGAGTATGTGACATGAAACATTTATCTAAAAAAACCAATGAAATATATTTATTTAAATTTGATCTCTTCAATAGCTTGCAACACACACAACCATACGTCTAATGGAACTATAAGATAAGAATGTCATTATAACCTAGCCATTAAATTGGTCAGTATGAATAATACTAAAAAAATGATGAAAATAGTATGTTTTAAACATGCATAAAAAACTCAATGGATATCTAATGATTATAATTTAAAACAAAAATAATTAAAAAGAAAAACAAATGTTTTCTAAAAAACCGTATTCTTTTCTAAAAGACGATTTAGTCAAAATTTACACATAAAATTTAAAATTAATTTTTACCAATTTTATATAATTTATTTGAAAAATTAACTTTATTCTTGAAATAATCATACCAAAATTATCTTAGGGTGACTTTTTCGGATTTTTATAAAAGGTTTCATTTTTCGATGAATAGTGAAAAATATTGTTTTTATAATGGCCTTTTAGTTTAAATAATTAATAAGGTTAGATTTCATTTAAAAGGGTATTAAAATAAAATTAGATCAATTTTATAATAATTTTACTATTTTAGGTAATTTGAACCAATTTTATATTGAATTTGTATATTAAAACCTTCTATATTTATGTGATTTTTCTCTTCGCAAACACAATTTTTATCACGTATGTGGGTAAAATTTAAAATAATATATTGTCACTTTTTTGAATTGAACTTTGAAAATTTTATTCCATATTTTTAATCCAAATAATTTAAATTTCCTAATAACTTCAACTTAATCTCTTACAATTATGAATAGTAAAAGTAGTAAAAATCAATTATCATGGTTGAGGGAAAAAACTGATTTACCGGAGGGTTAAACTAAAAAGATAAGGGTCAAAATAACCTAGAAACTTTTTAAAAACCCATTTTATGGCCATATTTGGACCTTAAACCCTATAAGGTTTTATAGTGACCCATTTTTAGGTTTGTTTCATGATTAAAACATGGATGTAATTAAATCTTTTCAAAAATTCCATGTGTGTCCACACCCGCACTTATAAAATTCCTCCCCATATACTTCCATACTCACACTTAAAAATCCATTTATTCTGTCCAATACCTCCCCAAAAAAAATTTAATTACTCCCCTAATAACATCCTAGATCCCTTGGTTTTATCATAAATTAATTCTATTAAGGATTTTTGGGAAAACTAAAAGAAGTTCCTCGAAGAAGGGTTAATGTTCTAAAATTAGTGTTTTCATTTTATTTCTTTGTAAACATCCATAAAATCTTATTTATTCATGATAATATAATAACAATTGTATCTAAAATATACGTATATGTTATTATGTTAATTTTACAACCTATATCCATCTTATAGTCCATAAAATTGGTAATGAAACTTTTGATTGTGTGTAAAGTGAAATACCGCCTCATGAACCGATGTAATTAATTTTTCACCACCACATTTCAAGGATGGATATAAAATATACCTTCTTACTTTCAATGTCTTTTAAAATACGATAGCATCGCTCCTGTGTACGGTGGACTATGGCCTTACAAAGCGATGTGAAACGTTTTTCACATATGATTTACATGGAAAATAATAAGGATAAATTTAATGAATATATATATATATATATATGTGTGTGTGTGTGATTTTATTTATTATTTAATATTAATATATCACTCACTTATTTAACTTTTCATCCATTAAGGTAATGGTAAAGTTTCTCATGCGTACGTGCGACTTACCGTCTCCACAAAGAAATGTGAACCATTATCCATGTTCAAATTTAAATAACGATTTTAAAATTGTATCTAATAAAAAAAAATATTTATAAAATTAATAAAATTATGTAGATTATATATCTATATCTTATTATCATAAACTAGAACATTCATAAAAAACGCATGAGAAAACATGGAAATTGACACTCAAAATAATGAAAATAATGAAAGATTTATAACGAACGGGTGATAAGATGTTATAAGAGGATAATATATTTGATTATGAATATTAATATGGTTCTAATATAAATTAATAATATGGTAAAAACCATTTTATTTGAGTTTAAATAATGTTTAACTAAAATGAAGTGTGAGGTAATGGATTTCGTCTCAATGTTATTTCATTGAGGAATATTGTAATTTTATGAACCCAATTTCATTTATATTTTTTATATAATACCACTATGACATTTAATAATATGATTAATTAATAATTAATGTATTTTATGCTTTAATTTTTTATTTTATCCAAAGATATTTTGACTTATAAAGTTACCAGGTGATAACTAATTTTGTAACTCAATTTATTTTCATTGTGTTGCATTACTTATTCATTGTATTCAATGTTTTATGATTATGTGTGCAATGAATTTTCACTATCACTTGTTTTATTTTAACTTTTTTCATATCGATTTAAATTTTATGCAAATAATTGATTCATTGGTTAGTTCTCACTTCAACATTATTATATTTATAAGTTTTTATTTCACAATATTATTTTAATTAGGATTATTTATGATTTAATTTCCATTTAAGGAAATTTTATGATCATTGGATAATAAACCCAATTGATTTAATTTTACTATGGTGATTCTTTTTGTACTCAAGTCATATATTATTTTCCCAATATTTGGTACTTAAAGTTATTGAGAAAACTATTTTAATAAAATTCAACTTCATTTCTCTCTTTGATCGATAATCATTTTTCTTCTGAATCCATGTTTTTAGAAAATGCTTTAAATTTTTTTAGCATTATCCAAATGATTTATTAAAGAAAAGTTTACTCATTTTTAAATTTTTACCAAATTTTTGGAAAGGTTCCTTCTTTCCTCTTTCTGAATAATGATCTTTCTACCCTTTTTTAGAATAGTGTAAAAGGAATCTTTTTTAAGTTGTATATCTAGTATAGAGTTTCCTTCCATAATTACCACCCATTTCTTTGAAGCTACCTTTACAATTTTGAAAGGTTGTTTCCAAAATAAATATTTTTTTCCTAATATTATAGAGATTTTTAGTTTGATAAATTGATTTTCAAAGTTAAATGTATATTTTCATCAATAATGTTTTTAAAGATGTTTCTATGGTATTTATACTCAAAAATGAAAACTACCCTTTATTTTACTTATACTTTAATGGGAATATGTTACATAAATACCATAACTATTCTTCTTATGGATGGTTTTTTATTATTTTTACCAAATAAAGTATTAAAATTAACTTTCTTGATTCAATTTGGTAGTCATTAACTTTACCTTAAAATAATCACTTTCCTATGATCATTGGACAATAAATTTCACATAAATATCTATAATATGTATCATGATTAAGATTATTTATTATACCATTTATAATTTATATATATTTATATGGTATTTTACATTTAAATCCATTTAATTTATTGGGGTGATATTGATAAATATTTATTCTTTACTCAATAGGGATATTTTTTGATGTTAGTACCTATTTATATTAATGATAAAAAATAATGTTTTTTATGATTTTAAAAAGATCAATGTTTTATTATAGTAACTCATTTTCAAACTAACTTTGTGAAATAACTTGATTGAGTGTTGATCTATAATTATTTAAATGGATCTACCGTTAGTTTAAGAATATATACCAATAACTATGTTAATCTATCACTGGACATCTACCACTAAAAGATCTACCGCTGAAAAATCTACCACAGATAGATCTACCACTAAAAATCTACTACTAAAAGATCTAACGATGAAGAGATTTACCAATGGAAAGATATACCATCATGTAGATCTAGCACTAGTCCAATATACCATCAGAAATAATCAACCATGGGACTGGACTACTACCACTCTATGCTACCATTCACTAATTCTACCATCATGATGAGATACATCCAGAACTCATCTACCACCAGTGAGAATTTAGCACTATAATAGATCGATTATGAGAGAAGATCTACTCCAAGTCTGTTATCATTTCTTTCCAAACTCTTATTCGTATTTAATTCATCCAATGGATAGTTTAAAGAATTTAATATAGTCTACCACACGTGGATTTAAGAATCATTATTTAGGTGGAACTGGTTATAGCCAATAATGGTGACACATTCAGAGAGAATAAATTATTTAAACTAATAAATTAGTATAAATCCAAATACACCTGAGTTTGGAAGGATTATGGATATTGAAAGACTAAAAATAAGACTTTCCATACTTTTACGATGCTATATTTTCCTGAATATTCTAAGAAACTAGTTTGATCACCTTTTATAAAAATATTTGAGGACCTTTGAACATCTAAATTTATCTTAATAGATCAACATCACTTTTTCCCACCTCTATTCATTTGATATTTTTGTTTATGATTTAAATTTGAGATGTGTTTTGTTTTACTATATTTATCTATAAATCATATTCTCTTATACTTAATTGTAGATTTTCCAATACTCACTCTCTATATCTCTAAAATTTATTCATTTTTAAACCCATGAAAACTATGGAAGAGGTCATGTGTGACCTGTATATGTTTTATCCCATGGATAATTGTGGAATAGGATTTTTTCCTAGAAATCCTTATGTACTATTGTTTATAAAACTCAATCTAGGTTGTGGATCAATTTTATTATTTAATAGTCTTATTGGTATCAGGTGGTTTCCATGTAGAGGGTATTAATTCTTGGCATGATACTGAACCCCTTGCTTTAATTTTGATGTTTTTTTCATTCATTTTGTTTTTTTGTATTTCAAGTTTTTAATATTGTATCTATTTTATAATCAATATCAATACTTTTAATGTTATATATAATCATAATTTGTGTTTTATATAGTGTGTTTTATCAATTAATTTATATTTTAATGTTAAATTGATTTCAAAGATTATTTTAATTAATAATTGATCCTGCTTTGAGAAGTTATTCGAAAAATAAAATTATATATTTCTATGGTTTTGATTACCATGGTGATTTTATTAAATTAGGGTATTTTAGTTTTATATTTTTTTAACCATAAATTTTATTAGGGACTCAATTCACACCCCCTCCCCTCTTGAGTAACTCACTCTGACCAACATTTGGTATCATAGAACTATTCAAAATATCTTTTATTATGATCTAGTTTCTATTTAAAGAACTTAAATTTATGTTGATTTTAAATTTAATTATTTATTGAAAATAATATAAAAGAGGAAACTTCTACTAATCATCCTCCTTATTTTAATGGCTGTAATATTCCTAGTGGAATATTAAAATAAAAATTCAAATTAGAAGCAATTTTTTTTAAATTCATACTATCATTGAGGATAAATATGAACTACCCAAAACTACTCTAGATAAATAGATTGATCCCACTAAATTAGCTTATAATAATAACTATAAATCTATTAAGGATTTATATTATACTTTAGTATTTTAATATTTTAATAGAATATCTTTATGTACCACTGTATTTGAGATTTGGGATACCTTGTTTATTTCTCATAAAGTAACTTCAAATTTAAAAAAATTGTGTTTGAATACCTATATGATTAAATATGATACTTAATTGAAATGAATCAATTTATAACATGAATATTGGGTTTAATGAGATTTTTAGAATGATTCATTCATTCTGGAAACCAATTACTAATAAATAACAAGTGATGTTCTCGTTGAGTTGTTTACGAGACAGATGAAGAGGAACTTCAACTTAAATTCTAGAATCATATGATATAAGTAATTCTCCTATTAAAGATACAATAGGAAATCTTAACATGTATTATGATGGACTAAAGTTTAATATTTAATAAGAATATGAACAAAATTGTATGTTGGTATCTTTCTATACTTCTAACCCAAAGAAAAAAAAGACAAGATTAAAGAAGACAACTCGTGCGATAAAGAATCATCTTCAGATAGTAATGAATAAATGTCTCACTTATCCAAATGATTCAATAAATTTTATATAAGTATTAAACTCTTCAAGAATCCATACTATAAAGGTAACTATGAAAATATTAGTAAATGGATAAAACAAAGGAAAAAATAATGATAAAATAAATCAAATAGATTACTATAAAAGTAATAGAAAAGGCCATATCAAAGCTGATTGTCCTAAGTTGATGTTTAAGAAAAAGTATGAGGATGGAAATAATAGATTTAAAAAGTATATAAAAACAACTTTGAGTTCTTAAAAATATATTTCAATTGATTTAGACTCAAGAAGATTGGACAATCATGATAGATCCAATATGTGTTTTACAACAATACATTTTTGGTATTTAATATTTTTTCTATATCTACTATTCAAATTATCTCCTTTTATAAAATGAAAAAAGTGAAGAAAATATTACCTATGATTAAATATTTTAGTATTGTAATATAATGGAGGATATATTTAAGGAACTTGAAGATAAATATTAGACTTTAAAGAATCAGCATGCCTTTTCTACTCACTTTAAAACAAATCTTGGAATAGATAAGGGAAAAATATCAATTTCTAAAAGAAAATAATGAGCTAAAATTTCTCAAAGAAAATTTAAAAATGGATCTAGAGAAATTCCAAAATGGAAGAAATTATTTAACATAGATTTTCTGTAAATAAAACTGAACCTAAGTGTAGAGAACCAAGCTTGACGTACATAGAAATTACATGACTTTTGCGGAATACTTAATACATAACAAAAAATTACACCCAAGGACAGTAATAGTTAAGTGTCTTTGGAAACTCATAGCATAATCTTCTAATCATGGTGAAATATTTTCAACATCTCCCATAAATATCTTACACTTTTGTTTTCTTACCTAAAAACATTCTTTATATCCTAGGGAAAAGAAACAGATAAAGGGTGAGCTCAAATTCTCAGTAAGGGTAAGCATAGAGAAAATAAAACAAACCACATACATTTGAACATAAAAACATGAACATAAAGTTTAAATATCAAGATCTTGAGTTGTGAAATAAATCTTGGAGTACGTATGGAATAGATCATAAAGGAACATTAATCGTGATAAAATAGAATGGGAATAAAACATGTAATTATGGAAACCATTAATCACATGATATGATTTCCATAGTAGCCAATGCATTACTGCCAAGACCATCATAGTGGACAAAGTCCCTTACTGAATCGAGTTCACTCTTCGTTCCAGTCCTGTATCACTGAACCGGATTAACTTTCCATTCCAGCCATGTCTATCTCATGAGATATAAATCTTTACCCAATGCATTGTAGGGTGATATAGGTACCACCCATCTCATAATGAAATCATTCTTACTTGTTCCACAAAATAAATATAATTCATTCATCAAAGAATAAAATGGGTTTCATAAACATCATCCCATCATAACGTAATCCATATAAAACAAATGGATATAATTTCATCATAAGAAGAATAAAACCATGTAAATAATAGAGACATTATACTTGAAACATAATCATACTAAATAATTTCATCTTAAATGGAAAATAGTTTTGACAAAACACTTAAAATGAATTCTTGAGGAAAACATCATTTCTTATTCAAAATAATTTTCTTTTATCAAAAGGCCGCGAAATTTTAAAAGAAAGGGATTTTGTTTAAAATAATCATAAAATATTGTAGAGTAAGCTTCATGTAAATAAGGTGTTATGAAACCGTAAAAATCTTTTCATGTCATATAAGTTAAAAAAAACATTCTTCTCCCACCTTTGATGAAAAAGTCAAAAAGTGCCTTATATGGTAACCAAAGGAAAGGTTCCTTCCATACGATGTGGTAAAAAGTCAAAAAAGGGTAAAAATGACTTTAAAAATACTTGTAAGAATAGTAAAAATTTTATGAAAACATTTTTAGAAAACATGGACATGGATGATAAACATAACCCTAGTAAATACTTACGTATAAGAAATCTTGCATAAAAATGAGATTTGAAAACTTATCCCTTACCTTATGTCCAATTTCTTCAATATGTGTCCAAGACTTTTGTACAGTGGGTTTAAAAATATTATTAACTTGTAACATAACCATAATAATATTTATGATATCATATATGATTCACTTATGACTTTATATTACCTGTTCTTTTGTAAATTACATGTTAAAGCAGTGTTTTGGGTAAAATCGTTTCACTTGTCGTACGTTTTTCGACTTGTTGTTCGTGATATTGTTACTTATATCCTGATTTGATTAATTCCAGAATGTAAAACATGATTCATATATAATATATATCCAGCATATAAATATATATGATATATCAATAAATGGAATAAATACACCATTCATGGAGACGGTAGGTCGTACGTATGCATGAACGCTATTTCCATTTCCTTATTGAATTGAATAGAATTAAGTAAATGAAACATATATTTAAATAAATCCTGTATAATTATTATGTAATATCTTTCATGATTATTTATTTTATATACTTTATAATCATACTTTAATGGTTAATCATGGAAAATGAATCTCATCGCGTTCGTGGAGACGGTAGTCTGTACGTACGCCCGAGAGACAATATAATTCTTTTGATATTAAAATAGTACATAATTGGATTTTATATCATATATATATAATAATAATAATATATTTATTATTATATTATTTATACTCATTATTATTCCCATCCAAATGATGAAATGTTTGAATAATAAACTACACCACGACGTGGAGACGGTAAGCCGTACATACGCATGTGTGGTGACTTTTTCATTAATAAGATGGATAAAATAACTAATATGGTTGTAAAATTTTTATAATAACATCACATTATATAGAAGACAGTGGATTTATTATTTTATGATGGAAACAAAAAAGAAGGAGTAAGTGGAAGAAGAAAAGAACTTGAAATAGGTGGTGAGATATTTACCTCTTCTTCGGGTTCTTCCTTTTGATTTGATCAAAAGGGCTCGTTAGGTTGGATTTCTGACCAAACTAAGGCCTCTAAAATGCAGTTAGGAGAGTTTAGAGGGTATTTGGGAAGTTTTGGGCCGATCCAAATGGATTTGGAGGTGTGAATTAGATAGTAGGGTGAGTGCCCTTTTATAAGAGGGGTGAGGGGCACCTTATGAAAAACATAAAATATTATTTTATAATAAAATCAAATTAGGTTTATAATGGCTCCAAAGTGACTTTTTTTTAGGATATGGTGGTTATGGGTCTAAATACTCTCAAACAATAGTTTTTATAAAAGTTTATGTAACCATTTTAACCTTATCATTTAGATTTACCTCTAAGTTAAATAATATAACGTTTACTGTGTCTTTTTGTATTGTTGCACTATATGGTTAATAAACTTACTATAAACTATGAATATAACCCCAATTGGTTCATTAATGTAATATATATTATTATATATGTCTTTTGTCCGAACCTTATATTTTTTAGACCATTATATCAATTAATTATATAATATATTTTTTAAAAACTCTTTTATGTCAATTTTGACACTATTTGGTATTTTGTTTTTTCTAAATTCATAACAGCATTATTAGTTCTAAAACAATTCATATAACAAACCATAATATGTTATATTAACCTAAAAATTTGTTTTAATTCATAAAAAGTCTCAAATTACATTTATTTTGGTATTTATAATATCAATTATGTTAATATTTCATTAATAATGTAATTACTGAATCATCATTGTGTCATAAATAACTTAACTTATTTAAAGTATAAAAAATATAAATAAAATACCATTATGTAGGAAATATTTTTATCTTTCTAATTAATATTTATAGTCGAATTTATCTTATTAATAACAATATATTAAAATGTTTTAGTTATTAAACTTTGATTTTAACTATTTTAACTCTTCTTTAAATAAAATAATAATAAATGTCCTAGTCTAATCCAAGTAGACCTAAAGGGTAATATTGTATTCCTAATATTTTTTTTGTTAGAATTACACTTATCTAATAGAATTATGACATGTGTTAGGGTAATAATAATATTAGTTTTACCCTTAATTACCCTATTTACTTTTAACCGTGGTAAATAAAAGTAAAAAGTTACTATTCACCAAAAATTATTTTTATCTCATTGAACAACATTTTACTTAATAATATCAACCCTGTATCTCATATTTTTTAAATTCCACTCAGATAAATGGTAAAATTATGTTTTATGTAAGTTTTCAAATTCTCCTAGGAGGTGGGTAAAAGACGGTAAAAAGTTCAATAAAATTTTATATATCTAAAATTATTATAAAATGACTCCAATGAATTAAATTGAACTTATATAGGTATTATGTATCTATTTTTACATAAAATAAATTTAAATAAAATAAATGATTATTTAAATAAAAAGTCGGTTTTAACCAATAACTCAGTGTTTTCACTATTCATCAAAAATTGAAAGTTTTCAGAAAAATACCAAAAATTCACCCTAGGCTAATTTCGATATTCCAAATCCAAAAATAAATTCCATTTTGAAAGATAGAATTTATAAAATTTTAAAAATTTGGTATTAGTATTCATAACGGCTAGTTTATATAATATTTTAATAACATATCATTGTTTAGTGAAACCTGTTTTTGCATAGTACACACGCTATCGAGGAAGGTCATGATTGCGTGTAATGCAAGCCAAGTCAGGGCTACGTGTTGTGAAAGCTCCTTTGGTGTTTTTTATAACATAATCAAAACTTATTTCATTTATACATTAAACAAAATCTATAATTAATGTTGCGTAGAATAATTTCTACAAAACGAATTTAAAATTGTGTGTAACACGAGCTAAGAATAGTGTTGCCTATACTGCAAGATAATACGGTGTTGTGTATAGTACAAGCTAATCTTGGTGTAGTGTACAATATAAGACATCAAAGAAATTAAAAAGAATATATCTCATAAAATCTCAGGGTGTTACACTAAGTATACCATAGGAATTAGATACCATCCTGGATAGAGAAAGATAAATAAGACTAAATTTATTTCTAATTATAATTTTGTTATTTCAACATATACTTCCTATTATTATGTATTAAACAAATTTTTTATTTCTAAAATTATCTAATCTACCTATAAGAAACTTTTTAAACAGTTATAGATTCTGAAATCCCTCATTAATTACATCTATGCACCCGAGAACATTTTTACTCAAAAGTCATTTTTTGTTTAAATTTATTTTATAGGAATCTTTCTTAAAAGGCTTCATTAAGAACTTACGGTATCTGCACAGTGGATTATCATGACACGTGACTATGGATTATTAATGTTTCAAGAACATAATCAAATTCAATGGTGAAAATATTAACTTTGGTGACAATTCCTAAGGAAAAATAATTGGACTTTTTCAAACCAGTAATTATAATATTGTTTTAATTTCCAAATTTGAATTTATATATGGATTAAAATATAACTTGTTTAGAATCTTATAGTTATTTGATGATGGTTTATGTGTTAAATTTCTAAATAATTCCTAAAAAAATTAATTATGAAAGTATTTTAGTATTTCTTACTTTGGGAAAAGATAATGTATATACTATTAATTTAAATTCATGTTTTTTCTCAAAAAAATTTCTATATAGGTTCCTTTCACAAAGAGTCATATCTTTGGAATAGTATACTAGGACATTACAACATACACTCTCTTATAAATCTCATTCGTAATATGTTAGTTAAGGAATTTCTTAAACTATAATTCCCAAATGAAAAAGTCTGTAACCCTTGTTAAAAATGGAAATGATGCAAAATCCCTTTTAAAAAAAAGAAAGAAGTTTCAACTTCTCAACCCCTAGAGTTGGTTCACATATATTTTTTTGGAACCTCAAGAGTTTATAGCTTAAATGGTAAGCATTTTGTTAATGTTCTAGTAGATGAATTTTCTATATACACTTTGGTATTCTTTCTAGATCACAAAAGTGAAGCTTCTTCCTATTTTTCTAAGTCTTCTAAATCTTTATAAAATCTTAGTGAACTTATAATTATTACATTAAAAAGTGAGCATGATCATGATTTTTAAAATTATTATTTTTAATCATTATGCTCACAACATGGTTTTAATCATAACGTTTCTTCACACAGAACCCCATAATAGAATTATGTAGTGGAAATTAGAAATACAAATCATCAGAAAATTTCATGTACCATGAGTAATGAGTGTGATTTACCTATTTACTTTTAGGAAGAAGCTGTGAATAAATCTTGCTATATAATCAATAGAGTTTTAATTAGACCACTTTTAAATAGAACACCATATTAATTATGGAATGGAAGAAAACCAAAGGTTAATTATTTTATATTTTTTAGTGACAATGTCGTTATTATCAATACAAAGGATATTATTGAAAAAAAATCATCCAAGAGTGATGAAGGAATCTTTGTTGGATATTCAACAACTATTAATTAATATATGGTATTTAAAAAAATGAATAAGATTATGGAGGAAACTATACATATAAATTTTATGAATAGATCCATATGAGTCTAAGACTTGTTTAGATAACCTTAATGATGATCTATATAATCTAAATATAAATGTGAAACTTTTTGACAATAAAATGAAATTAGAATAAAAAAATTCCAATTTTTGATGAACTACTTAAACCCAAACCAGCATAGGGTAATAAAATATCAAACACTTATTTTCCTAGATTAATTAGGACTCATATACATAATCCCTTAGATAATATAGTTAGATACCTAGATAGAGGAACACAAACTATATTTTCTCTTAGAAATCAAGTTTAACATCAATATTTCTTGTCACATATTGAACCAAAGAACATAAATGATGAAATTAATGATGAATTTTGGGTAATGAAAATGAAATAAGAACTAAATAAATTTGAAATAAATAAAGTTTCGGAATTAGTGGATAGACCAAATGAAATTCTAGCCATTGGAACTAAATGGGTTTTTAGAAATAAATTTTATGATTCAATAACCATTTTTAGAAATAATTCTAGATTGGTTGCACAAGGATAGTCAAGAAGAAGGTATTGAATATGAAGAAATATTTTCACCATTATCTAAACATAAATCCATCATAATTCTTATCACCTATATAGAACATTTTATTTTCAAACTATATAAAATGTATATTAAGAGTGTATTCCTAAATGGTAATATAGTTGAGGATTTTTTTATTGAACAACTCATATATTTCAAAATCCTCATTATCCAAATAATATTTTTAAATTAACAAAAAATTTATATGGTTTCAAATAAGATTCAAGAGATTTTTATGATTGGATGATCTCTTTTATGATTTCTATAGATTTTTTAAAATGCATACATGACCCTAATTTATTTATAAAAATATTTTATAAATATTTTTTTGTAGTAAAAATTTATATTGATGATATAATTTTTGGATCTTCTAAAAATTACTTATGTACTAATTTTTCAAAAATAATGCAAAGTGAATTTGACATGAGTTTAATGGGTAAGTTCAAATTATTTCTTAGTTTTCATGTTTTTTAAAATAATGATGGAATTATTTTAAATTAAAGGAAGTACACCAAATACATTTTAAGATTTTTTTGTATGGATAGAACAAAGATTTTTGATACCCCCCATGAGTACAACCTATAAAATAATCATGATGAGACTATAAAATTAGTTGATCAAACCAACTACAAAGATATGATTGGAATATTTCTATACTTAACTGCTATCTAACTAGATATTATGATTAGTGTATGTATGTGTACCCATTTTCAAGAATATCTACAATAATCACATTTACTTGTTTTCAAAATAATTTTAAACACTTCAATTATACAACCAATCTGGGATCATTTTGTTATAGATAAAAAACAGTTGACTTAGTGAGTTATTCAGATGTATATTTTGATGGTTGTAAGTTAGATATAAAAAATACCTCTAGAAAATGTCACATTTTAGACAAATCACTAGTTTTATGGTTTATTAAAAAGAAATATTTTGTTCCACTATCTACTTTTGAGGTTGAGTACATAGATGTAGGGAGTCTTTGAACACAAATTCTATAGATCAAACACACTTTACAAGACTATGGATATCAATTTATAAATTTCCCTTAAAATTGTGATAAAATAAGTTCAATAAATATATCAAAGAATCTCATATCTCATTCTAGGATGATACATATTTATATAAGACATCACTTTTTGATTGAACATTTCAAAAAAGGTCATATAACTCTTTAATTCATAGGAAATGAACATTATCTTGATGATATATTTGCAAAGCTACTGAATTATTAGATATTAAGCTTTATCATATATGAACTCGGAATAATAAAAAAAATTAATTCATTATCTTCATATTTACTCTTTAGAAGTGATCCACCATTGGTGATCTGCCATTAGTGATCTACCATTGGTGATTTACCATCAGTGATCTACCATTGGTGATCTATCACTGGTGATCCACCATTGGTGATAAGTCATTAGTTTTCTACCATATGTGGTCTACCATTGGTGATCCACTATTAGAGTTTCCAGCATTGGAGATCAATCATTCAATTTTTCAATCACTCTTGTTTTCTATGATTAATTTTTTATTAGATTTATTTAAGTATATTTTATTATTTTAAATACATAAATGAAAAATTGACTTAAAATTATAATTTGAGAACCCTTTCACTCCCACATCCTTCAAACCTTTCATTTTCCTTCGCTACCAACCTGAAATAATTCTTGCGTGAATCCTTCTTCCTTCGAACCGCTACAAAGATGGTGAGACTGAAACATGTCTTTGTTTGTTCTTATAGAGGATTACATGCCTCAAATAAATCATGTAGTGAATCCATTTGAAATTCTGTTGTCGAACTAAATAACCCACAACTCACAACATGAGTTTTTGTTGTTGAATATGAGATAGATGTTGAATGATTAGTTTAGAGTAAGTCTCTAGTAATGAAAGTGATCCAGGACCAAGGATGGATCGAATGGTTTTCGAGGAATAACCAAACATTATATCTTATTTTGGTTCACCAGTTTTATCAGTATGGAAATTATATTTTTTTTGAAAGTAAATAAGTCATTAGAAGTATGATTGATGAAAATAAATGGTATTTTCTTTTGAATCCCTATTGTGATGCGCCCGTAAAGGGCTCTCAACCTAGGGTTTCCTCTCGCTACGACTAACTCCTTCGTTGCCGATGGAACGACGATTCCTTCTCGTGCTCGGTGGGTTGGTGGTGGATCTCCGTTGTAGTGGCATCTTACGGCTCCGTGGTCTTCTCTCTGGCTGTGGAGATTCTCTACAGGCTTTTGTGGTTGCTGGTTCGGATCCACAGGTGTAAGACTGGTTCTTGCTAACGCCATACTCTTCAGAGCCCTCCTAGCTCAGATCTTGGCAGCCCACTATTGTCTTGTGGTGTTTTTCTTCGCGTTTGAGGGTAGAGCTCATGCGTCAGCAGTTTTAGGGTTCTACTTCCTCTCAGGTGAGTTCGTTGGGGTTTTGTTGTGCCTGATGTGGTGGATTTGTCTGGTGGCAGCGGGATCTGCAGTTCTTTAGGTCTGTTTGTCTTCCTGTGTCATGGTGAACTTTGATGCATTCGACTTTGTGAGTCGATGTTGGTTTTGATGAGTTTGTTGATTTTGGACTGCTTTGTTTTGGTTAATTTGGTTTGTCCTGTGATCTGAAATTTCTTTGAATATGCTATGGTGCCTATGGAGTTCTCGCCGGTGATAAAGGACGAAGGGAACAGACAGGTGCGCGGATCGATGGCAGTTGATGACGGTGATGAGGAACGCCGGTGAAGCTCGTCAGTGGTTCAGTTTTCGGATTCTCCAATAATTTCGGTGGTTTTGAGGTAGACTATGGTTCAAGGTGTTGTAGGATTTGGGGGATCCCGTGCTTCGAGGCCGCGGCGTGGGTTCGTGGATCGAGGTGGTAAGCAGCGATTTTTGATTGTTGAATTTTTAAATTTGAAAGTGGGATGTTGTTCCTGTTTGAACTGTGCAGTTTGGATGGATGTTCGGGGTACTGGGAACCCTTAAACTGAGTATTAGAAAATGGAAAAAAATGGTTTGGTGTGTGGTATTTTCTTTCAAACAATGGATTAGATGCCTCAATTTACCTTGTAAAGGTTTTTCTAATTACTTTTAGGGATCCATTCCAAGTAACAATGAGTTTTTCATAAATTAGGATTCCCTAATGGATTTAACTAGAAATATTTTTGTGTGAAGTCCTGATATTGTAGAACTTGAATGGGAATTTCTACTATTGTTTAAATTTATCCAACACATTATTTGTCCCATGAAGGTGGAATTTCGTACCATGAGGTAAAAAGTTGTGTTCTTATTTCTTATGAAAAGAGGAGATAAGATAAACATGTGTAGATATTTGATGGTCCAAATGATGTATATGAGAAAGACCTCATCTTGATTTAATTCCTTGATCTACCCTAAGTTCTTTTTGGCTATATTGGATGTCGTAATTTAGTTCCTAGATATGAAGAGTCATAAATCAGTTGTAGAGGTTTTTCTTTAATCCAATTTATCTGTAAAGGAATGAAAGTAAATTTCAACCCTTGTATTATGAAATGGGTGAAATAAAATGATAATCTATATGATAATTTCAACCCTATATAATATCCTCTAAACCTAGAAATCTGGATGATCTTAGATTGGAGCCAGATAAAGTTATATATTATTCCTTTGATGATGAAATTGAAGAATAATAAACTAAAGTTATAGAAGAAGAAATAGTGGATGTTTATATATAGGATGGTAGTGACCTTGATGTGATCAAAATATCTTATTTTTCTTATGTACCTACTAGCATATATCCCTCTCTTATTGGTAGAGAAATTTTGCTTAGCTAAGGTGAAAATTCTGAAGATATTGAAGTCTCAGGTGAAGAACAGGCTGAAAGATATTCATATAAGAGGTCAAAATTAGTTGTTCAAGTATCTAATGGATATGATGAGTAATATAATGGTGGTGGTACTGATACCATTTAAGGAAATCAGTTACATCACTCTCCTAGTTCTTTGGTTTTATGTAAGTCTAGTGAAGAAGGTCAAGTTTTTGGAAGTAAAAGAGTTGAGATAGTAGATATTGAAAGTACAAATAAAGAAGGTGATGTGGTTGAGGATGAGGCTAATTCAAGTAAGTTTTAAGATAATTATGAGGTTCAAGTTTCTTTGATTAAACCTGAGGATGATGTTTCTGACAAATATAAGGAGACAGAACCTAATAAGGCATTGAAATCCCTATGAGTTTCTCAACATGAGATTGACTATTCAGAGCTAGAATAAGATGATGATTATGGTGATGATGATGGTGATGATGTTTATGACCATTGAAGTCCACATAATCATGGTGTAATTTATATCTCTATTGATGGAAAATATTGTAAGAGACCTATGGTTGTACAGATAGATGAGTTCGGTCAATTGGAAGCCTTTTTCTATGGCGTTAATCTAGTTGAGTCTACACATATGAAGGTTAACCTACCTATCCAATAGAGGATTCCATATCCTCTAACTTCTTCTCATCTACCCTATAATTATGTAACTAAGGATGATTTGGACAATTTTATAGTGAGGATGCTATCAGATATTAGTGGGATCCTTAGATCCACACCTCTTCAAGAAACCAAGCTGAGTGAAGCTGATACTAGATGGATATTTGAGTTGGTGATCTCATATAACCAAAATAAGATGATCATGAAAATGAAATTCATGGATATTGAAAATAGTCGATTGTCTAATGATATGGAAGAATTAAAATCCATTATGAAAGAAATGTGAGGGATCTTTACTGAAGGCCAGACATCTCTAATAGACAGGTTGGAGTCCTTGCCTACTTTTGGTGCTTCCACTTCTAGTTCTACACCACCTACTTGTTCAATTTATGTAGATGAGAATTGATCCATTTTCAGATAAGAGTTGAATGATATCCTGGATAATCTTTCTACACCTCATCAACAGTAACTTCAATCAATAAAGGCCCATGGTCAATATATTTATAAGTTGGTTAGGGAATGCTTGAATGAGGCTAGGGGTGATAGAGAGACTACCACTAAATCCATCAAATATTACCTTTACCAAATTTATACTGATAATGAGCTCAATTCCCAATTTAATTTTCTTTCTTACAATTTAAGACTATCTCCTATGACCAGGGAATTCAAGGAGAAAGTAAATCAGCTCAAAAATTTGACCCCTCTGGTCAACATTTTTATAAAATAGAATAAGGACATCTTCAGAGTAATAGAGCATGGTGGAAATATAATTATAGGTTTTCTAGCTTGATGAAGCTATTTTTGTATGCCTATTATACTATAGTAGTGGCACCATAATCCCTAAAAATGTTTACCATCACTTCATCTTATTCTTAATCACCCCTTACTTTCCATGTTTCAACCTTTTTTCATGACTTTGGTAGAGGTAGTTCAGCATCTCAGGCATGTCTTGATCCAAGATATTCCTCCAGCTACTTATACACCCACTTATTCCACAAATGTCCCTCAAATTGTAGTTAAAGGAAAGGATATAGTGGTTCCTTCCTCTTAGAAACCATAGAGTGGTTTTGATTCTAATTATTTATTTAAAGGGATTTTAATTTTCCCTTTGCTTACTTTTTAAGATGTTATCTTTGAATTTTATATATAATGATGATTATATGTTATTAATATTAATCTTTTTACTTACCTTTTATTTTATTTTAGTATCTTTTTTATAATCCCAAAATAGGGAGTATAATTGAATGGCTTTTAAGATGGTAATAATCATATTCATACTTTGAAATGATAAGAAAAACATTATTCATATTCAATTATACTTCTCTTTCAATTTTTTATACATTATTATAAATTCCATGATTTTTTATCTTCAAAAGGGGGATATTTTTAGAACCTTCTTATTTTAATGATCACAAATCATGTTTGTTATGTTTCTAACAAGATTTATGTTTTATGATAGTAACTTTTTTTCTAAGTAACTTTGTGAAAAAACTTAGTTAAGTTTTGATCTCCTTTTATTTAAATGGATCTACCATTAGTTCAAGAAGATATACCACTGAATATGTTGAAATTACACTAAACATCTACCAGTGATAGATTTTCCACTTCTAGATCTACCAAAAATAGATTTATTGTTGATAGATCTACCACTAATAGATCTACTGCTGAAGAGATCTACCACTGGAGTGATCTACCATATAATAGATCTGCCACCATTCGAATCTACCATCATAAAATCAACTTTTAGAACTGATATACCACTAGACTTCAATAACAATAGTCTATGATAATATTCATTGATGCTACCATAAGGATGATCTACCACAAAAACTCATCTACCGCTAGTGAGCATTTACCAACAGAATATATCTATTGCCAGAGAGAATCTACTACCAGTCTGCGACAATTGTTTCCTAGACTCTTATATGAATTAAATTCCACTAATTACTATTTTAAATAACTAAATGAAATAAAAATCTATTGGATTTTATAATTATTATTCTTAAACTAATCTATAGAGTCTTTAATAAAAAAATTCCGAACTTTCCTCAATTTTGTGCTCAGTATGAGGATTTGGGTGGAATTGATTAGAGCCAATGGTAGTGACACGTTAATAGATAATTTAGCATTTAATATGGTAAATCAAGAGAAATAAAAATACAACAGTGTGTTGAAGGATTCTATAAATTGATAGATTGAAAATATAAGTACTTTCCAGATCTTCAAGATGCTCTATTTTCCTTTATATTCTTAGAATCCTATTAGATCTCCTTTAAAATACATATTTGAAGACTTTTAAACATCTGAATCTATTCAAATTTATCATCATCACTTTATCCCATATCTATTCATTTAATATTTCTATTTATGATTTAAATTTGAGATGTGTTTTATTTTAATCTTTTTATATATAAACCACAGTTTCATATACTTAACTGGAGAGTGCTCAACACTCTCTCTCAAATTTCTTCATTTTTATACCCACATCAACTATAGAAGACATCATGTCTGACTTGTACCAATTTTTTCCCATATATAACTATGGAATAGGATTTTTTTCCTATATAGCCTTCGGTTATGTAGTTTATAAAACCCAATCAAGGTTGTGGATAAAATTTATTCTTTAACAAACTTATTAGTAATAGGTGATTATAAGTGGAATGGATTAAGTCTCGACTTGAGACCAAACCCCTTATTTTAATTTTTTGTGTTTTTATTAATTTTTTTTCTATATTTCAAGGTTTTTAAACTATATAAGTTTTCTCATATATATCAAAACTTTTTCTCTTATATTCAATCTTAATTTTTTTTATATAGTGTTTTTTCTCAAGTAATTTTGTTTCAAAAGTTAAAGTGATTTCAAAGATTATTTAAACTAAAAATTGATCCCTCTTTGAGAATCTATTTGAAAAATAAAATTATATATTTATGTGGTTTTTATTAATTGGGTGTTTTTATTTGTTGGGAAGTCGATTCACCCCCCCCCCCTGAGTTACTCACTCTGAACAACATTTTATGAGGCTTATCGTTCATGAATGAAATCAATTATTTGATATATATATATATATATAAGGAATTTTTTGGACATTCAGATATGGGTGGGGACAATTTATAGATATCCATTAAATGCATTAAAACTCTCATGAGAATAATTAGTTTCCTAGCCTTAGTTCAAAGAGTCAATTATGCCTACCTACCCATCAATTTTAAACTTTCTTGAGGAAGGTCTTGTAAGTAGGGATTTTCATGATGCTTGAGATCATGACTTCTAATAATTAATCATTTCCTTTATTATGTATTCAGTTACTATTATCCATGATATTTTCACAATGATAAAGTTTCAATATGAATTTCATTATAATTTAATTGTTTAAATAGATCGTGTTTTTAGTTATTTACCTTTCTATATTGATTATGCGTTATCCAGTTATGATAGTCATGATATTTATTAAATGAAATGTGTTTTTAGTTATTTACCTTACCATATTGATTATGATATCCAAGGTATGTAAATTCACATGTGTTTAGTTATTTACCTTGCCATGTTTATTATGTTTATTGATTTGTGATAACTCCTATTATACTTAACCCTTGCTAAGAATATTTTCTCACCCTTATTTCTTCCCTTTCTATATAATCCATGAAGTGTATTATGATTTATATATAAGGATATTCTAGAGGTAATAATGTTATTTTGTAAAAAATTATAAGTTTTAATTTTTGTTTTCAAATGTAATATGGGAATCATTTATGTATCAAATATACCAAGACTACTAAACTATTCGGTCCTTCGGGATGAGATTCCTAATAATTTATTCTAATGAATAAATTAAGACATTGAATTTGGGTTTTTGGAGTCAGGGTCATTACTGTTGGTATTAGATTATATTTAGAAGAAACCTTGGGAACTAGATTTAGGAAAACATAGATTAAGGAACATAACCGTATGATAGACTTTGATGATAATTATAAAAGAAAATCCTAATGTTTTTTTAAGGAAGAGATGATTTGGTTTTTCCTAACAAGATATCTTTTTCTAGATATTATATATGGGTTTAGTTCTAGAATAATTGTACTTAAGATTAATAACTATATAATTGGTGCATTAGAATTAACCTGATAATCACCTAGTACATGATAACGGGTCATACTTTGAACCTGGTTTGACACTCCTAGGGGATATGATTAGGACAATTCACATTTTCTTTATAAACCATTATAAAGGATTTCAAAATATTATGATAATGAATGGCCTAGATTAAACCTAAGGTGTATTATATTATAAAATGGTTTCTTGATTTAATATCTAATTAACGATTATATGTTTTTCCACTATGATTACTATTTCTTACACTATGATTTTTGGTTTTAGTAAATGCCTCGAACCTGAAGGTATCATGTTAACATTTAGAATGAAGGAAAATGTGGGGACTATGAGGAACCAAATGAGATGATTACAGGAGTGAAAGATATCATTATTTTGATTAATCAGTTAGCCTAAAATATGATTCATAACTTATACCTTAACCAACTCCCAGTATCATAAAACAAGATAAGGATGGATTTTTCTAAGATCTATAATGGTAGCGACCATAGAGGAAAGAAGGTGTTATTTACATCATGTAATAAATATGGAAAGAGGCACCCAAGAATGTGTTTTAAAGGAATGGTAAAATTATTTATTTGTTGAAAAGAAGAACATGAATCAAATAATTGCTACAGAAAAATGAAGAATATGATGTGAGTAAATAAATCACATCCCAGGGATCCATTTATATTTCTTTTTATTAAATGTGGGAAACCTGGGAATTATCCAAGTCAATTCCCTCTACTAAAGGTTAACCCCTAGAGCAAGGAAGGACCTATGTTGAAATAAAATGGATAAAGTATTTTTGTAATGGGATTCAATAATAAAAATGTAGAAGTTTTTTTTACTAATGGAATTTTATTGATAAGAATAATGAATCATATTAGGATTGTGTAAAATTTAAGAATCATATTTGTATTAATTAAATTAAGAGTTATGGATACTATCATGGATTTGTGAGTTTAAGTTTTATCATAAGATGAAAGTATTAAACACCCCTTTTTAAAAATTGTGTGTTAAGAATATAACATGATTAATGATATTTTTGAAAGCTATTTTTGGGAATACAACATGTGGTTTTTGTATATAAAAGATTTATTTTAGCAAGAATGTCATTACATTTTTTTGGACTTAATATTTAAGTTATTGGTAACCACTAAGTTTTATCATATCTTTGATGTTATATTAATTATGGTTCATCGCAATTTTGAAATGTTATAATAATTATATTAATATAGTTTTAAAAAAAGGACAACCTTCATGATGGGTGACAACACGTTATGTCCGGAAAGGTCATAGTTCTTTAACCCATAACCAAAGAATGATAAGGGTCTAACACCTTCCATTATCCTATGTTACATCTTGGTTAATATTTCATTGTTTTTAGTTAATAAATTTGAAAAATAAATACTAATGATTAACCAATGGAGGAACTGTTGAGGTTTAAAAATTAATGTATTATATTGGATAACTTGTGTTAACAATATTGATTTTGTAATATAATTAGAGATAGATAGAAAGACTTTTCACGCTTTTATAGATCTTATGATCCATTAGAAGTTAATTGTAATGCTTCATGGGTAAAAAATTAATTTTTGGATATTAATTTATTGTAGTAAGTGATGAATTGGAAATTGATTAAAGCACATCCAAATGTTGAAATTGTGATTATGAAATATAAATTTATCAAGTGATTATATTTAATTATATTCTTAGATAGTAAAATAATTACTCAATTTTATGAAAATGATTTTTAAACAAAAAAATATCCTATTACCGTCATATCTCATGAATCAAATGGTCATTCAAATCATCACAGATTTATGATTTTGAGGACCTTAACTTTTTATACATCATTCACTTTCTTAGGATAAATAAAATCTATCATTATCTATAATTATTTATATTTTCTTCCATTTCCATATCTTGCCTTCCCACTAATGTTATCCAACGTAGAAACCTAGTTATGTGTTATTCCATATATACTTTGTACTTACCTTACTCTCTTATTAAGAATATACTTTATTAACCCTTTTATAATATGGGTTTTCAAAAAATTGATTTTAAAATATAAAACCCTTGATTTATGAGTGAATTATAAAATTTATAGGATGAAATTTATTTAATATGGGTAGAATATAACACCCCCAAATTCTGAAAGAAGAATATTGTATTCGATAGTGTATGCGACATACAACACTGTGTTTAAACTGTTGTAATAGTGGGTTCGCTAGACCCAACTAAATAGTATTTTTTATTATAATTTCATATATATAGTGAGATATGTATGATGTACACTTACTATTGTAGTGTATATATTCCTGAATCAACTATTTAAATGGTAATGTCCATAGATTATTTTTTTATGAAAAGTTTATTGTACATCCAATCCTATAATGAGTTCCTCAAGATAATATGACATTAATATTAAATATATTTCTTAAGGTCTAGATAAATCACACTAATAATACATAGTTTATATTTGAATATTAGTTCCTAGGGGATCATAATCATTGAGACTTCTTCTCAGGAAGTTCTCACTTGGTGATCATTGGTAAGAGAGATCATGAGGACAGATCCACCAATAGGAACACCACATGTTTTGGGTTTTATTGTTTACTCTTTTCTAATGATATATGTATTGGTATCCTAAATTGATAACATTATCAATGTGTGAATTTTGATCACAAAGGAAATGAATTTTTAGTGAGGTAGCCTGTGTTGGGAGCATCATTATTGGTATGGCATTGGTTGAATGATCAAGATAGAATTTTTTGATTATGAGTTGAGGAAGTTATATATCAGGCATGGTTGATCAGTATAGTAGTACCTTCATAAATTTTTGTCTAAGGTTGTTTAAGTTAATTCCTTCCAATTAGATCAATAAAAAATAAATCTAGAAAGGAAGATGACACAAGTGTATGTCCTACTTTATGAGATATCTAAACACAAAGAGATTATATTACGTCGTTTGTGTTCCTAGGTTTGTTTTCAATGTTATAAATGTTTCTTATCTCTTTAGGGGACTTGATGGGTTGTTAGAATCTTCTCTTGGTCTTTGAAAAATATTTCTTACTATCGAGATAAGGTCCTAGAGGGTCACACACAGTAACGTATTCAAGAATCTAACCTATTCTTGTGAATATGTATATATTGCATAGTTGTCCCCACCATGGGGTCTGAGAGTTTTACAAGTAATCGATCCCTGATGAATAAATAAATTTATTATTATTTCAGTATAAAATAATTGGGCTGAATTTATTTTTTTAAATGTATTTACAAGTGTTTAAGTAAATATAAGAAAAATATTATATAAAATAATATTATTTTAATATTTAAAGATTATTTAATATTATCTGTAATTTCGAGTTGAGTTAATGACTCAGGTTTATCACGTAATATAATTAATATATATATTAAAATAATTTAATAAAATATAAATAATATTCAGGATATGGTTAGCTCATTATAACTATTTATTTGTTTCTCATTTATTGGGTATTTCATTTTCAGCGTTCAGGGAACACTTTTCGAGTATTTGAACCTCCCACTATATAAGAGGGAGGGAGGATCTCATTTTTATGTGTTGATCATTCCAATAGAATGAGAGCCTCTCTCTCCCCCATATTTATATAGATAAAAGGTATCTCTATGAGATATCGAACCTAGAACGCCTTCGATAGGTTGAAGGCATGAGATCGAGGTGATCAACGTTACATCGAAGGATTCATCAGAGATCTTTTCTAGGACCTATAATTAAATAAATAATGAGCATCTATATTATTAGAGTGTGTTTGGATGATCTAGAGGGGTTAATGTTTGGATATTTCAAGAAATGAAAACTAGAAATGAGCAGTAATTGAACACATCATTGAATCAAATAAGTTACTCATTTATTTATTTAATTTCGATTCTTTGAATAATACATGTGATATTCATAGACTATACCAAGCCTTGGATCTCCAGTGATAACAAGTTTTTTCATTTTGATGTTGAATAATTTTAAATTCCCCAACCCAATAGCTATTTTTTCCTGTCCTAGTGTGTTCATTTGGTATCAAATGTATCATGAAAATTTTATGAGCCAAGAAAAAAATTAATTTTTATT
The DNA here is from genome assembly GCA_963277665.1 of Viscum album. Lineage (NCBI taxonomy): Eukaryota > Viridiplantae > Streptophyta > Magnoliopsida > Santalales > Viscaceae > Viscum > Viscum album. The sequence goes on from OY728157.1 coordinate 694,358,720, forward strand.
AAATTAAGTATAGGGTTATAAAATGGTTCCCATGGAACAAACCATGCATCAATCTGATTTTGGGTGACCAAGTTATGGACATCTGAAATTTTTAATATGAATCATTTTTTGTTTGTCATTTTAAAAATTCAAGATTGATATATATTTTTATATGACCATATTATAGATATTTAATTTCTTTTCTAATCACCGTGAAAATCTCTCCATGTTCGGGATGGATTTCGGTAATTGGATTCTACTCCAACAAAAGGTTTCAATTTCTATAGGTGAGGTTAAAACTTCTACACAATTATGGAATCAAATAAGATTTTTGTTATTAATTAATAACTGGAATAATTGTACTGGGGTAGTCTGTCTATGGTTCAACATGAATATATATTTTAAAAATAAAATTCAATTTTTTTGACTTGGGGAGACATGATCTAGAGGTAAAATTCAACAATCTGTTGGTTGTTTTCTATTATGGGGATCTGAAAGAAATTATTGAAAAAAAGTAAAGAACAAATAACTTGAAATGGAATCTAAACATGGACTCCTCCTCCTATTTCAAGAGACAAGTGAATGGCCACATTCTCATTCCCACTGGCTCAGTCAACTAGCATTGTCGGATGTAGTTGGACCACCCACACAAAGTGTATCCTCCACTACCCATACCAATACCCTCCCATTCCTACTAGACCACCATCATCGCCTCCTTATTCCATGGTCCAAGATACCCCGAAATGAGCCACTCCACCTCCCCCTATGGGATCAAACCACCACCCACTCCAAATCTAGTCATGGAGTTACCTGAAAAGTTGTCATCCATCGAACGTTGTCTGTCGGCAACCCCCCCTCCCCCCCATCAACGCCGACCAACAGTCAGGACCAACCTACATGAGAACCACATCACTGAATAAGACCATATACCTCATACTCTTTCCTCAAAATTCCCTAATTTATCCTCTCCTGTACGAACCCCCTAGATGACTAAGCCACTACTGAGCATCATGAGAAAACCCCTTTTGAGGTAACCATTGTCCGGCAGTTCATTTACTAGCCTGGTACAGTCCCTGCATCATGATAAAGTGGATTTGTCTAACCCAGAATAGGTTAGGGTAGGTCTTCCTAGCCTAAAACACCTCTGTATAGGATCTTCCATCCCAAAACAGGAATGCACTATGTCATCCCGACTCACATTTTCCTTGTGTGGGGTTTTGGGACCCAATTATTATCAATATAATCAAAATAAATTTAATTAATTTTTTGTAAAAATTTAAAATAATTTTATTATTTAAATATTTATTAATTTAATTTTGAATTAAAATAAAGAAATCGATTAATTGATTAATTTAATTTTTGGATAAAAATTATATTAACTATCGAACCAAATGAGAATTAAATAAATTATTTGAATGTAAATAATTTATTAAATTTATTTATATGTATTCATAGTTTAAATTTAAAACAATTTAATTTTATCATGATTCCATTTTACTCAGTGAACGGTCTTGAGAAATTGACTGAACCTATGTATATATAGTTTATTTTATTTAATTATTTATTTTATGTGTGTGATTTTTGTATTAAGTAGTTAATTTATAATGGTCTACACATCATTATTTTTCATTTTTATTTTATAAAAGTTAGTTATCTATATTTTGCACTCTTGAGACCCCATCATCTATATGCAATGATTTTTGTACTATGGTGAGGATAGTGTATATCATGAACTACACCATTTTAAGGAAAAATATTGATGATAAGTGGACACATGAGATGGAAAGAGTTTCATAACAATTCAGGCTATGACTCAGGTATAATACCCCTAGGTTATAGTTCAACCATTAAATATAAATGGTAAAAAATATTAGATGCTCAAGAATAGTCAGGTATTATAATTTTTTATGAATTTGTTTATTATTTTATGTATTTTCATGATATCATAAAACACATAAAATAATAAATAGTAAAATGCATAAAGACGTGATAAATGTTTTTTATTAGTTCAGTTGTGAGAAATATAACACAGAATGAACATATTAATAGAAATGGATTAAAATCATCAAAAATATTAAAAACCTTTATATAAATATTAAGTATTAAATTTCTTCCATCATTTTAATTTGAACACAACTAGGGGTTCGGGGCGCTCACTATCCATAGTTGAGGTTATCTTTTACTATTGGGGAGTTCTTAATAGAATGATGGGTTGACTTAAATAAATTCAATAGAAAAGGATTAGAAATATCCAGCTTGTTTCGACTTTAATGGTAAGAATTTAGTAAATTGTTTTTATGATTTTAGAAGTTGGAACTTCACTCAATAGATAAAGGAGTTGAGAGTTAATGTGGTTGGTCATTAAAACACATACCTTGAACTCTCTGAGTACTGGTGTAGTCATAGATTATAGACTATGATGAGAGGTTCAAGGATATTTTCCAATAGAATACTAAAGTGATAGATTATTCTAATTCTAGTATAGTGGGTTTCTAGAGTTTGATAAAATAGTGGGATAAATATAATTATTTAAATAATCAGTAATGTATAATCGATATTCAAGATAAGAGTACTAATATATTAGATTTTGTTTTTGTATAAAAATAAAAGTAACACCATAAGAAAAATTAGATAAATATTGGACAAAGAAAATGTCCAAACTGGAATAAGTTTCCAAGAGTAGTACAAGTTCTTGTATAAAGTACAATATAGGAAATTCAAGTTCCTAGTATCCCCAATACCTATTAAGTGACCTTTAGAAGAAAAGGTGTAAAGATGCTTATAGGATTTTCATGTATTAGGCATATAATGGTTATGTTAGTATGCAATCATCAATGTCTAATGTGAGTTATGGATACAACATGAGGATAAGGATGATTTTATATGTTATCTCATCTATGAGAAGCTTACATATATAAAGTAAAGAGATATATAAATTAGTGATAATTACACTAGTTATGTGTAAATATGAAAGGTGTATCATGATATTTTAATGGATCCCTTTCTTATATCATTTCAACCCATTTAATCAAGTTTTTTTAGATATTAAAAAAAAAATTATTGAAACAACACTTTTTTATCTTTTAAGTAAGGTTCTTTGAGATATAAGAACATTAAATAAATATTAATCTCTAGTTATTATGGAGAACAAGTTGAAAGACAAGGAGAAAAGTCCAATGGAAAGTGGGACATCAAAGTAACCTTTGAAACATACTTCAAACAAAGTGTTATTAAATAGGAGGTTATTTTATTCACATATCATGAAATAAATCTGGGGAAGTTTTAACATAGTGAACTAAATTGAAGAAGCAAGTTGTCTCTTATACTTCGGGTATATTAATCACTTATAAGTAATGTTTTTTTTCTTTTTGGGTATTGAATAAAATATAAATATCACATATGTGTTTTTGAATACAGTAACAAAGTAAGTATAAAAACTTTATATGAATAATTTTTCATCTCTAAGCGGATGAGAAAAGGTGGTTCCTAATTCAGTGGTGAGAATAACACAACTTCAGATTTCCAATTTAATGATTCTAAATGAATTTTTTTTAATTATTAACTAAAAAATTTATCTCATGTTTCCTTTGGAAAAAATGAGACATTATTCCATTTTGGGAATGAATGTTTTTTGTGCAGTTTAGTACTCAACCAATAGTTTGGTAATACTTGAATCATTGACAATATGTGATGAATATAAAATATAAAACTCATTTACCATGTTCTGGTTTCATAATACTTTATCAAGAAAAAATAAGTAGTTTTCAAGGATATACCTAGTATGGTATTAGACTCTTTGGAGTTAAAGACCTTAGGTATTATTTACACACTTACGTACTCAATTTTGGAAAAAGAAACCCTTAGAAATAAAGGTAAGCCACAAAGCATTAGGAATTGGTTTTTCCAAAGAGAGTAAACTATTTCAAGTGTAATCTAATAGTAATTTTACATCATAAGATTCATTTAATTGTTTAAGTAATTTTAAATGGAAGTATGTTATATACACATTCATAAGATATGAGATGATTTAGGATAGTATATCAAAGAATATATTGACCAAGCATTCATTGATCAATATTATATAGTGTGGAGTAATTCCTAAACTCACATTACCTTATCCCCATCAAAGATATTATTCTAATAAGTGGGATCTATGATGAGTATTACATGTTAAAATTGAATAACAAAATGTTGTATGAAGCAATTCCTAAATACACATTTTCTTATACACATCAGAGTCATGATGTAAGTAGGACTATCAATGTTGTAACTTATAGCCATTGCTAACAATTCCATTGTTTTCAAGATATGAATCACAAATAATGACGTTATCCCACAAAAATATGCAAACTATCATGAAAAATGGATATCATATGAGTTATAGTATGATTTAAATCTATTATTTCATAAGAACCAGTGTTTTGATACAAAGTTTTTATAAATGAAATAAACAAACTTGTATCAATAAAAACAAAATGTGCATCTAATGTAATTATCCTAAAAAATTTCATAAGATATTAAATAAAACCCTAATATAGAAAATTTATAGTCTATTTTTAGACTATATTTTTATTAAAAGGTTCGCATATCTGTTTCAGATAGTGGGATAAATATTGAATTGGGTTTAGTAAATACCAAATTTTAAAAAATGGTTAGCATAGGAATGAGTTTCACAAGAGGTGTTAAAAATAATTTTTCAAGAGACCCATATTATGTGGAAAGGAAAAACCATAGTGGTGGTTTTATATTCACCATAGAAATTGATACATTATTCATTGGGAATAATAATTCCTATAAGTAATCAGTATATGTAAATTAGCTAAAATTGAAAAGATCCATTAAAATTCAATAATCTATTCCATGTATCAAAGTATGGGGGATTATTATGTGGAATTTTGTGGTGGTTATTTAAGTGAGTTGATACATGGGTGATACACATGTGGTATAAATAAAGTTTGATTTGAAATACCGAGTCATTTTTCCTAAATCCATTAGAATTTTAATTATCATAACTACTTTCTATAATCATTTTTATTGAACATTTGATGTCTAGACCACTAATCATGGACGGGGTATATACGATGCAACCAAAAAGGTACGGTGACATCATAGAATTCCAAATAGGGTGAAAGTTACCAAAATCTAGTTTAGTATTAAAGTAAGAAACAAGATCATAGAATATACATTTGGAATGAATTTTTTCCATGTGTCTACAAAATGTTACTGGGAGGAATAATGTTCTCTAAGTGAAATATGGTTGGTAACATATGGAAAACAACAATTAGTCTTACATAAAGTTGGGACTCGAATGAAATAATTTCTCAAGAGATTGACTTAAAGTATCAAACTAAGTTCTAGGTAAAAGGATATTCTAAGGTAGATCTAATGGTTTCTAAGACAAAGTCAATAGTACATATACTAACAAGGTATTTAAAAATACAAGTTAGAATAATTAAAGAGATAATTGATACCAATTTATCATGGAATAAATCTCTTTAAGAAGACTGGTATGTGAAATAGGATGAGATTAATATGGTGAGTTGAAATTCATACACTTTTGTAATGGATAAATCATGTATTCCATGATTTTTATAATAAATGATATTGCCAACATATAATTAATGATAATAAAATATCAATTATATTCAATAGAAATGTATGGGAAGTAGTCATAACTATCCAATTATACCTAATAGAAAATACAGAGGATATATACCCCATATGTGGAGAGGAGGAGATACTTGTTTTTTGGGGACACAGACTAGTATTCTTTGGATTAATGTGACCTAATATCATAGTTTTGATATGGGAATGAGTGGTACAAGCTTATAAAATCTAGTGGTAGTCATATTTGAAAATATCAATTATGTTTTAGCTTATATGGTAACCAAATAAGCAATGTATAAAACACAATATTTTTGTTATAGTTCTTGGAATCACACCTAGTATGTAAATTTTTATCTTTGTGAAAATTTGATTACTAGTACTATCCATGATTTTGAGTTATGATAGTGTCAAAAAAGGATTACACTTGAGAATTACATATCTTGAGGTGTCTTACTCAAAGAGGTGAGGTCTCACATAGAATAATATCTACATAGCGTGGGTGTTTTGGACCCAAAAATAGAATCCATAACTAAGTAGAAACAAGATCTTAATAAAATGAGAGCTAACAAGGATAGCTAGCAAGTCTGCTATAGTAAAAGTGGGAGTGTTGTAATAATAGGTTCCCTAGACCCATCTAAATCATATTTTTCTATTATTATTTCATGTATACAATGAGATATGTAAGATGTACACTTACCATTATAGTGTAGATATTTTTGTGTGCACTATTGAAATGGTAATGTCCATAGATGTTTATTGTATCAAAAGGTTATCGTAGATCCCTAGCTATAATTAGAACCTTAATATAATATTAAATTAATCATAAATATATATCATATGGTATAGATATATCATACTGACTAGACATAGTCGACGTCTAACTATTAGATGTTTAGGGTATCATAATCATTGAAACTTCTTCTCAAGAATTTTACACTTGGTGATCTCTAGTAAGTGAGATCCTGAGGATAGACCCACTAATAGGAACACCACATGTTTTTTTTATCATTGGTTCTTCCTATCTATGAACATGTGTATTGGTATCCAGATTTGATATCATTACCAATATGTTTCATTTGATAATGTACTTTTATGCAAGGAAAAAATCAGGATAATGGATTCATGGAGAGGTATCTTATTTCATGTACATAATTAGTGGTACGAAATTGGTTCAATGATCAATATATAATTTTTCTATTCTAAGTCGAGAAATTATTATCTCATGTCTGGTTGTTCAGGATGGCAGTACCTTTATAAATCCTTGGACAAGGTAGTCAAAGGTAATTCTGTCTAGTTACATCAACAAACAAAAAAGCTATAATGGATGATAACATAAGTGTGCATCCTACTTTATGAGATATCTAAAGAAAAATAGATTATATTACTTAGTACATATTCATAGGTTGGTTATCATTGTTATGACTATTCCTCATCTCTTTAAGAGGCATGATGGGTTTCTATACTCTGCTCTTTATCTATGAATAGTAATAAATACTCTTAAGATAAGGGTAGATATGGTCACACACAATAGCATATTTAAGAATCTTCCATATTCATCTAAACAGGTATATAGGACATGGTGGGACCCACTATGGGTTCTGATAGTTTTCCAACTAATCAATCACCAAAAAATAAATAAATCCATCATTATTTGAGTATAGAATATTTGGGTTGAATTTATTTATTAAATTTATTTTCAGGTGTTTAAGAAAATATAGGAAAAATATTATATAAATGAATATTGTTTTAATATTCAAGATTTGTTTAATATTAGCAGCAATTACGATTCAACTTAATGACTTGAGTTTATCATGTAATATATTTAATATATAATAAAAGTATGTGATAAAATATAAATAATATTTATGACATAGTTATTTCAACATAACTATTTATTTATTACTTATTTAGTGGGTGTTTTGTTTTTGGGGGTCAGGGAACACATTCTACGTACTTGAACCTCATACTATATAAGTAGGAGAGTGGAAATCATTTTGAAATGCTATTCATTCAAATGGAATAAGATCCGCTCTCTCAAAACTCTTTATATAGAGATAAATTATTTATAAAAGGGTTCAATCCAAGAATTCCTTAAATGGATCGAAGGGATGGTGTCGAGGTGATTCTCTGGATGTTGAAGGATTCATTAGAGATGTGTGCTAACACATTGAATTTGATGAACAGTGAATACTTGGATTCATAGATAATGTGTGGAAAATAAAGAGGGGTTCTATTCATATCCTTTAAGAAATTATTATTGGTGATGATTTATATAGGAACGCACTACCGAATCAAATGAGGTGCTCATTTATTTATTTTCTATGCTTTGAATAATCCATGTGAGATCATTAACCATGTATGGGCTCAGATCGTTCAAGACAAAGAGTTTCATCACTCCGATAATGAAAATTTTTAAATTACACATCCCATAATATTCTTTTCTATTTCATTATACCTTCATAATAAACCCATGAAATATATTTTTATAAATTTTGTCCCTTTGATATTTTGTGACACATGCAACCTCAAGTCTAAAGGAACTGTAAAATAGGAATACTATTATAACCTAGCTATTAAGTTTTTGGGTATAAAAAATATTAAATAAATTATGAAAATTTCATGGTTTACATATTTATAAAATAAACAAAATTTATATCTAATTATTATAATTTAAAATAAGAATCATTTAAAAGAAAAATAAATGTTTTCTGAAAAACTGTATTTTTTTAAAATACGGTATAGTCACGCTTTTCACACCTAATTTAAAATTAATTTTTAAATATTTTTGAAAATTTATTTGATAAAATTAAATTAATTTTCAAATAATAATATAAAAATTATATTCGGGTGAATTTCTAGGATTTTTCTAAAATGTTTCACTTCCCGATTAACAGTGAAAAATACTTTTTTAACTACCTTTTTGTTTAAATAAGTCAGTAGGTTAAATTTAATTTTAAATTTTTTTAAAATTAAAATTAGTATAATTATATTAAAATTTAACTATTTCAAGTCATTATAATCAATTTATATTTTTTTATATTAAAACCTTTTATACTTATGATAATGTTCTCTTTGGAAACCCTCTTTTTCTTCACATCTGTGAGATTAATTTTAAAGAGTATTCTTATTCCTCTATTAATTCAATTTTAAAAAGTGGATTTCATATTTTGAATAATAATAATTTTATTATCTGATAATATCAACTAAATTTTTGAAAAATATGAATAATAAAATCATTGAAAATTAATTATTGCAGTTAAGGTAAAAACTGATTTATATAGGGTCAAATTAAAAATATAAAGGTTAAAACGACCTACAAAATTTTCCAAAACTAATATTATGACCATATTTAGATCTTATAATATATAAGGGTCTCTAATTAAAATATTTTATGGATTTATTCATGATAATAATTTGGTTGTAATTTAATCTTTTCAAAAAATTACAAGTGTGTCCTCACCCCCACTTATAAAAGTAAACCCCCTCTCCTCCCCTATTCACACTTATAAATATATTTGGTTTGGAAAATACCTAAAAAAATTACTTAATAACTTACCTAAAAACATCATATATCCCGTTTTTTATCATAAATCCATCCCATAAAATATTTTGGTGCAAACCAAAAGAAGTTCCCCGAAGAAGCGGTAATGTTCTTAAATGAGAATTTTCATATTATTTCTTCTTCCACCTACCTAAAATATTATTTAATATTTATAATTTAATAACACCAATATATATAATATACTTAGATATTATTATGTTAATTTAATAACCTATATCCATCTTCTATTCATAAAATGGAAGATGAAATCGTTGATCATGTGTACAGCGGACTACCGCCTAACAAACTGATGTAATTTATTTTCTATCGCCACCTTTAAAGGTTGTATATAATGATGGATTTAACACATTAATATAATATTAATAATATTATTATAATTATTTAACTATAATATCACAAATACCATTTTACATTCCATTCTTTTTAAAATATGATAATGTTGATCGTGTGTATGTCGGACTACCACCTCGCGAAGCGATGTGATTCTTTTTTCACATACTCTTTACATGGAAAGTAATAAGGTTAAATTTAAGGAATATATGTGATATATATTTGATGATATTGATTTTTTAAGATTAATATTTCACCCACTTCCTTACCCTGTCACACGTTAAGGGAATGATAATGTCGATCATGCATATATATACGACCTACCCTCTCCACAAAGCAATGCGATCCATTATCCATGTTAAAGTTTAAATAATGATTTAAAAAATGTATCTAATGAAAAAAATATTTATTAAATTAATATAATTATTGAGGTGATTTATATAAATCTTATAACCAATATAAAGAACTTTCATAACAAAAGACGCATGAGAAAACAAGGTAATTGACACATGAAACCATGAAAATAATGAAAGATTAATAAAAAAAGGGTGATAAGATGTTATAATAAGATCATATATAATATTATAAATATGAATATGGATATGGTATAAATTAATAACATTATTAAAACTATTATATAGGAGGTTAAAGCAATTTTCATCCAAAATAAAGCATGAGGTAATGGATTTCTTCATGATCTCATTTCATTGAGGCATATTGTAATGTTATGCACCTAATTTATTTTATATGGTGTATATAATACCTATTTGACATGTAATATGATTATTAATTTATAATTAAAGACATTTTATGTTTCTATTTTATTTTTTCCTCAAAATATTTTTTGACTTAAATGTTACCAAGTGATAAAAATTTTCAAAACTCAATTACTTTTCATTAGGTTATATTACTTCTTAATTATATTTAATATTTTAATATTATTTTTTAAATTAATTTTGACTATAAATTGTTGTATTTACACTTGTTTTATGTGGGCTTAAATTTTATACACATAATTGATTCATTGGTTAATTCTCACTTCAATTTAATGATCTTTGTGAGGGTTTATTTCCCAATCTCATTTTAATAGGGATTTTTATGCTTGAAATTTCATTAAAGTAAATTATTTTATAATTGGTGAGTAAACCCATTTAATTTTATTCTCATTTGGTTATTCATTATTTTTTCAAGTAATACTAACATTTTCCACTCTTCGGTACATAAAATTATTGATAAAATGTTTTTGATAAAATCCGACATCATTTCTCTATTCGGTCGATAATCTTTTTTCTTCTAAATCCATGTTTTCAGAAGAAAAAAAATCAAAAAAAAATAGAATTCTAAAAATGATTTATTAAATGAATTTTTACCCATCATTTAATTTTTACAAAATTTTTGGAAAGGAATATTCTTTTCTCATTGTGAACAAGGAGATTTATACCCCTTTTATAATAGTGTAAAAAGAATGTTTTTTTAAATTATAAAAAATTTATGGAATTTCTTTCAATAATGACATTACATTTATTAGTATATTACTTTACATGTTTAAGAGATTATTTTTAAAAAAATATTTCCTGATATTCTAGAAAGTTTTAGTTTTAAAAAATTGTTTTCAAAGTTAAAATGATATTTTCCTCAAAAAAATTAAAAATATTTTTACGGTATTTATATTCATCAATGATAAATACCCATTATTTTACTTATTCTCCAATGGGGGTATGTTGAATTGATAATATTATTATTCTTTATATGGATTTTTTATTATCATTTTGACCAAGGAAAGTATTTATATTCCATTTCTTGATTAATTTTTATAGTCATTAACTTTCCCTTGAAATATTCACTTTCCTATGCCCATTAGACATTAAATTTACCCTCAATATCTGTATTACTTATCATGGATATTCTAATTACTTAAAACATATATCATTTAGACATATAGTGTCTTAAATTAAAATTTATTCTATTGACTAGGTAAATATTGATAAATCCATATTCTTTACTCAATATAGATATTTATTGATAAAGAAAATTATTCATGAATTAAATAAATTATTTGATATATGAGGGATTATTTGTACATGATGATATAGGTATGATCGGTTATATATAACCCCTTGATACGTCAATTGTCTCATGAAATTGATTAGTTGGTTAGACTTAGTGAAATGTGTTTATGGTTTATACCTACCCATCAGTTTTAAACTATCTTGAGGAAGGAATTAACACTAGAGGACTTCATGATGCTTGAGATCATAACATCCAATAATTAAAAATTCCCTTCATTAAGAATTCATTTATTATTATTCGTGTTATTTTAATAGCGATATTATCTCTGGATTCATTTTATTCTTATTTTATTGATTAAATGGAATGTGTTTTTAGTAATTTAACTTTCCATATTGATTATGATAGTCATGTTCTTTAAATGGAATGTGTGTTAAGTTATTTAAATAACTATGTTGACTATTATTATTAATTCATGATAGATTCCATTGCACTTAATACATTCTAAGCATTTGAGCTCACGCTTATTTTTTTCCTTTCCTAGGAATTTATAAAGTTTATTATTATTGATGTGAAAGGATATTCTAGAGGGAATAATGTTATTATTGAAAAAATTATGTTTTAATTTGTGTTTTAAAATTTAATATGAAAATTATATATGTATAAAGTATTCAAAGACTACTAAACTATTCAATCCTTTGGGATGATATTTCTTATATCTTATAAGAATATAATAATGCAAGACATTGGCTCTGGGTTTCAAGAGTCAAGGCTATTATAGATCATAAATCTAGTTATATTTTACTTGAGTGATAAGTAAAATATTTTTCCCAAAATGTATATTCCAAGTGTGTATGAATACTAATAACAAGTTAAATTATGTGATAGGAAGTGAATAAAGGTATCATTCAAAGATAGAAAAAAATAAAATACATAAGTGACTACTTTTATTAAAAAGGGAGAAGTTTAAAATATTTTTTATGTGATTCTTTAAATCTTAGTACTCATTCATAACTATTTTATATTATTGATTTTAGTTTTAATCATGGAAATGATATATTTTCTTTTTGAATGTTTGGAGATTTATTCTTGAGAAAAAGAAAACATTTACAAGTGGGGAGCCTTTACAACTCAAATTAATGTATAACTTTTAGTGATATTTTTATTATTAAAGATTTATTTCCAACTAATTTGTGGTGATTTTATTATTTAATATTAGATATTTACTAGTATTTTACGATCAAGGTTTTTTACGAAAAAAATAAAAAAAATAACAAATTGGTAAAAAAAATCCACCCATGACAAAAAAACCCACTAAATTTATCCAAGTATACATGAATACTAATATTAAGATGGAAGATATGATATAAAGCTAAGAAATGTATAATTTAATTTAAGGGGAAAATTTAAATTAATGGGTGACTATTTTTATAAAAAAGTGATAAATTGAAAAGAGTATTTTCTATGATTATTGAATGTTTATTCCTAATTGATAATTTTTTTTATGTTTCTTTCCATGATTTTAGTTATGCACATGATGGATTCTCTTTTTTATGGAGTGTAGTAGTATTCTTAAGGAAAAGACAAATTTTAGGTGTGGGATAAATTTTTATCTTAAATTCATGCATAATTTTTTAGATATTTTATTATTATTAAAGAGTTATTTCTACATATTTTTTTATGTTTTATTGTTTAATTTAATAAATTTAATTACATTTTACTTTGAAGTTGTTTTTTAAAAACTAAAAAAATGGTAATTTGGTAAACAAAAATTAGTCCTCTATGAGTAGGAAACTCACTTAAGATATCTAAGAAACCTTGAGAAAATTATCATCTTGACAATAGGGAGAATATATGTAGGGAACTATGGATATCAAAATATGGAGCTCGTGTATGAGGTGTCACCAAGGTAGAGAGTCAGTATAAAAATAGATAATGGAATTAGGAAATACCACTACACACATACCAAAACTAAAACTTTGTTAGTTAGGGGTGAACTCTATCTTATGAAATGGAGAGGAGTCCAAGTAATATCTTCATGTGGGATTGTGAGATGAAAAAATAATAATTTTAAATTGAAGTGAGTTATGATTGATTCCAAACCATAATTCATGTGACCAAATAATCACTTGGTAAATAACATAGTTCTAATCCCTATATGGTTAAATATGCATTGATGTGGCTACAACGAGCTAGGTAAAAGTTGTATGTATGAAAACTTGAAGATTTGATCATCAAATAACATAATTTAAAGAAAATATATCATTATAATACATACCCAAGATCTTTTAGGTTTACATTTTTAGATAATTAGGAAAAACATTTACTAACAAAACCAATGTCTTTTTCAACTAATGAAAATTTTATCCACTATATACGTGACTGCAAAATTTAAAACGACTCTTCAGTATCTCCATCCAATTTTCTAGAAAATATAATATTCTAGACATACCGCATGTATTACATTAATTTTTTACCTAGGGAAAATGAAATATAATATTGGGTGATCTCAAATTCTTATTAAGGGTAAGCATAAGTGATAATAATCAATGATCATAAGTGATCATAAGAGAAAAATATGGGTAAGAAAGTTTTAAAAAGTAATAAAAATATAAAATATATAATTCATACCCAATAACATGAAGATCATAATCTAGAAACCTTATCATGTGGCTTTAGTAAAACACTGATATCAAAGAATCATGACATCATTAACTTAAATCTAGGTTCACTTTCACAACCATCATAACTTAGTATACAAATTCACATGGTGGATTTGGTTACCTCTATAATCCCATACATAAAAACTCATGATATGTAAAGTATTACCCAATACATTAGAGGGATATAGAATTTTATACCCACATGTCACATCATATTATGTATATGTATAAGCTTTCCATGTAGAAAAAATCTTTAATCCCATAAAAGAAAATTGAAAATAGAAATAATTGGGTTTCATTTTTATTTCCACAAAACATGATCATAAAATATCCAGTAAAATAAGGTAGATAGTTAAAATTAACATATCCCTAGTTCATGAAAGAAACATAGAAGGATGTCAGCATAGATGTAAAAGTGCCCTCATAAAAAGAATTCTTTAAACGGTACCACATAAGAGATTAATAATTGGGTTCCTTTGATATTAGGAATTTAATTCCTAAAAAAATAAAATATTTTCATGAAAATGAAAGGTTAAATCATGAAACAAAAATCCCATGAGGGTAATTCCTTTTGGAAATGAAATAGGATGAAAAAATATAATAGTTTTTAGAAGAAAAAAATTAATATTTTCATAAAATATGATGTTATCGGATATTTTCAAAAGTAGTTTTCCAAAAGATAAAGTTAAATCTTTTGTAAATATTTATTTTAAAAATAAAAATCAATAATAAAGACTTTAAAGTAAGTGTATATTGGAAGATAAACCATTTATTATAAAGTGATAGAAACCCCTTTTCTTTATTAAAAACTCACATCAAGAAAATAATAAAAAACAATATTTTTAAAATAGGTAAGGAGAATTATAAATTTTATAGTAAATAAAAAATTATTATTATTCAAAATATTAATTTAAAACATGGGTGGGAAGAAAAAAACGTGGACAAGGATGATAAACCATTATTTAAGATGATTAGAATTATTCTTAACATAGTTTTACTTTCAAGAACAAATGTAATTCATAAATATGTATTATTTAAATTATAAGTGATTACCAAATATAAAAATAGAGAATACCGTATGTAATTAAATATTAATCTTAAAAAGAAACGATATAGATCAAGAAAATAAGTCAGGTTATGCAAACCCAATTATATTTTAAGAAATATATAAATCATTCGAAAGAAAGTAAAAGCATGATTTGAAGCATAGTTTTCATTATCAACCATAATTTGATATATTTTAATTCAATAGATAGTATTTAAATCATATAAAAATATTTGTTCAAAATATAAAAACATGCCTCAATGAAGGGTCATAAAGATGGAAACCCCTATAGATTTTGAAATTTTTGATTCAAAACCTTGTGAGAGAAAAAAGTTTGATTAAAAAATTGAATATAATTAAATATAATAGATACAATATTCAAAATTATTAAAGTGTGGTAGATACACTATCCTAAATAAAACAAGGTGTATAATAAGAGATATGACTCAAGGGTTGAAAATTGAGACAAGACACCCTTAAAACTAACATAATCTTTGAGATAACAATCATTTGATAATAAATATATAATGAATAATTTAAAAAATAAAATAATTGGGAAATATAAGAGAAAGTATTCACTAGGTAGAATAACTAGGAATAATATAGTTCAATAAGAAATTTTGTAACTCAATGGAAGAAAACTAGGTTAGAACAAGACCTTAACTTTTTTTGGATTCACTCTGTCCATAAATTTAACATCCTGAATAATAAAATTAAGTTTATTATATACCATATTAGTAACCTTATTCTTCTATATTTAACTTAATATAGACAATTTATTATCATTTTTTTTCTTATGTTTGCATGAAAATTGAATCGTTGTCGTCTTGTTTCGGTAATTTTAGAAATCCATGATGATATTTTGATAATAAGTTATATTATTAATTTAAATAATAAAAAATCATAAATTTATTATTAACTTATAATAATATTTTAATTTTATCTCTCATAGTCATCCATGATACATTTTTATAACATTATTCGAGTAGGTGGTTAAACTAATCCAAACACGAATATGTTATATCTCGATGGGTGAGTATGGTTAAATAAGTGAATAATATATTTATGATATAATATTAATTATATTATTTTTACTATTTTAATTTGGGAATCATGTTTTATTTTTGTTGTGTATATAATGAAAATCAAGATGAAATACAAAAAATGTTACTTTATGGAGGCGGTAGTCTACAAAATGCACGGTTAACATTATTTTGTTTTTCAAAGTGGATGGAAAGAAGTAAATAATTATTGTTAAATTAATATATATGAAATATTATTAAAATAATGATACTTATTTTATTATATTTTTATGTATTTAAGATGTTATTAAAAGTAAGATTAATAAGAAATGATTGAGAAGTAGGTAATCCTTACATTGAGAGCTTGAGTTTTCTCTCAAAAATATCCTTGTAAATATAGTCCAAAATCTAACTAATGGTTACCTTAGAATTAATGAAGTGTGATATGCTTCGGGAGGTAAAAATGAAAAAAATTATTAATAATTTTGAAGTTAAATGTTTAACATATAGTGGTAGAAGGATATCCTTTTATAAGTGAAGGGGAGTGCAATTTTGGAAGCACCCTTTAAATTTTCAATAATGTAAAGTTGATATTCAAGGTTAAAAGGAACAAAAAGGGGGGAAATAGAAAGTGGTGAGATTTTTATTAGATCTACACCTTAAATTTCAATTTTTAAACATTTTTTTAACTTCTTTTGTTTTATTTCATCTTAGTAAATTGATTTTTACCATTTTTTACTTTTACCAGAGTAATTAATTTTTAAACTTAGTAATTAATTTTTAATGAACAAAATTAAAATTGAAATTTTTAAATAATTTGAACCTAATTATTTAAATTATGAAAATATTTTTAAAAAATAAAATTTCTAATTTTTTGAATCAATAATTTTAAAATAAATGCACATAACGTGTACAAAATGGTTATTAGGAAAATGTTTTTTGTGGATTAAAATGAATGTGTAGGATAAAATGGTCAATGGTATTTATTCATAAGAAATAAATTGGTTTATTATAAAAAATATATAAATTTTATGTGGAGTTAAAATTAGGATAAAAACTAATTTTACCAAAATAATGACTAATTTAATAAAAAGACCAAAAATAGTTTTTTAAATTGAATTAAAAAATTTCTTTTGATTTATAAGTTTAAAAATATGTTTCATAAAATTTAAAAAAAATATACAAAATGAATATAATTATTAATTAAATGAATATTTTTTCAATTAATTTTTTTTACAAAATTCCATGGCTCTCTTATATAATGATAAAGTAACACAAATCAATATTTTAAAAAAATGTTTTTTTCACTATCCATCTAAAAATAAATAATTTTAGAAAAATACCAAAAAATACTTAGATAATTTTTACATTATAAATATGAATTTGAAATTAGGTTTTTCTAAATTAGATTCTAAAAATTATGACAAAAATTAAAATATGAAATATAAACAAAACTGTTTTTATATAAAATGAACTTCATTTTTCTCCAAAAATCAAAATGTGAAATATAAAAAGCATATATGAAAATAACTTAATCAATTATTAATTTAATTTTTATATCATCCTAATTTCTAGTTATATAATGAATAAGTTATACTCTAGTGGTAATTGAGGGTGGTGATTCTTCTAGCATAGATCTCATGACAATTTCCACGAGCTTGAATTTCTATCACATATGATTTTGATCATACCATAATTTTTTTAGTTTATCTTAGTATTAGTCTATAAAAAACCCTAAATAAGATACTTCATTTTCTATATTATAAAAATGATCCACATATGAAGGACTTATGTTATTCAATTTCATTTATTTCCTTTGTATATTTCATAATATGGTTACTTCCTTCTATACCCACTAATTTAACATCTATACTATAGTGGTCAAATTTTGTTTTAAAATAACACAATGTCATTTTAGTTTGGTTCTAAATTTAGAAAAATCTATTAAAATAATATTTATTTAAGGAAAATACTTGGTGAAATCTCGGGTTATTGCATTCCCCCCAAATAAATTGTGTCCTTTCAATTTTAAAACTCATACGATGGGAGTAATTTCTATAAGAATCTCCTAATTAAAAAACACTATTATTTTATCATGGGTTGATTTAGCTTATTAACTGATATTTCTTAATAGTAAATTTGATATGATTCTATAAAAATAGATAATCCATTCCTAATAGAATCATTATAATAAGTAGCTTCTGAAATCCTTAAATAGTATCATTTTACTATGGATATAATAATCACACCACAAAATGTTTTTATTTTTAAATCAATATCTAATATGTTAAAAATTAAAACACATAATAGATACTGAAATATAGAGTGAAAATTCATTTATACTTCAATATAAATTGTTACATAGTATTTTCCTTGTTTCCAAGGTCTATGTGGTTATTGATGTGTATTTAACTTTTTATCCATTGGATTACGGAATTGATTTTCATAATTTACAATTTACATGAAATTAAAGAAATATATTCTTGTTTCTTCTCTCTTACCCTCACATTTTTGAATTTTATGGCCTTCATCTCTATAAATATTGCATCTACATGTCCCATTAAGGAGATTTCCCTCAAACCTCTTTCCACAATTCTGACATTTGTGGAATTGAATCTTATTTCCTTCATTTTCGTTATCACATGAAATTCCATGATATTTTATCCTCATTTTATTTTTTGTGTTTGGGACTTAGATAATGTCCAAAATATTAATCTTGTTTTGTGATAGCTGGTTTGGCATAATAACAATTTTTATCACTCTAGCTCCCAATCTGATTGGTTTTTAATTGAGTAAATCTCTATATTTCCCTTCGCACCCATCGTTCCTTATACTTCTACCAATTATTAAAACCAAAATTGGTTAATGTGAGTGAAAGATATTAAAATTATAATAATATTAACATAAATAATTGTGGTAAAGTTTAACAAGATGCCCAAATTTATTATATTATCATGTTAAGGTATAGTTTTTTAGTTCATCCAATATCACTCTTAGTTCCACCTATATCATTCTTAATTCAACCTAGGTTACATTAAGTTGAATATTCTCATACTTATTAACCTAATTCCTTAAAGTAACCTATGATTAAATCCTTTAGGGTGGTTCATAAAGAGTATATGATTAACCATGGAATATCCACTGGGACTTTAAAACTAAGTGTATAGTTTTTCCTCTTTATTATTCACTAGGATATGATCAATTTAATACCTAATATTTAATTTTTATGGTTATTAATCCTAGGTAGATCTATACAAGATCCTTCATCCACTTATAACATATGAAAAAGGATTCCATTTTTTTGAACATTCAAGATGTTATCCTATACTTAGACATATCCCTGAGGATTTGTGACCATCAAATTTCCTGACTTAAAAAAAATATTTCATTACAATACATACACAATATCTTTTATTTTTCAAGTTTTAAAGAATTAGTAAAAACATTAACTAACAAAACCCATGTCTTTTTCAACAAACAAACATTTTTCCACGGTATAAGTGATTGGTTAATATATCACAAGTCTTCAATATCTCCCACAAATTTTTTGCACAAGATAATCTTATAAACATACCACACGTACTACTTTCCTTCATTACCTAGGTAAAAGGAAACATAAGAAGGGGTGAGATTAAATTTTCAATAGGGGTAACCATGATCAATGATAATTAAAGATCATAAGTGTTCATAAGATAAACATATGGGTATAATAAAATAATTAATGAAAATAAACATAAAATATAAATTCATGTCCAATAACATGTGGATCATGGGGAAAGAATCATAACATGTGGCTTTAATATAAGTAAAATGATATCGAAGTATCTTGGAATATTAATATTGTTACCACAATATAATTCATGACATCATTAAATTAAGTTAGAGTTCTATCCTACAACCATTGTCATATAGTGTAAACATTTCCATAGTGGATTAGGTTCAATTCATAATATTATACATAACATCTCATGTGATAAAAATCTTTACCAAAAGCATTGGAAGGATATATAATTTCAGTACCATTCTTCATGACATATTATGTACATGTATTATTGTGTCACATAAAAAAATTCATAATTTCATAAAATAAATATTAAGTTGATAAAAAAATGTGTTTCATGATTATTTCTATAAAATATAACTATTAAATATTCTAAGAAATAAGGTTTATTGTTGAAAAATAACATATCCCCAGTTAAAAAAATAAACTTAGAAGGATGTTGGCATATATGAAAAGACACCCTTTTAAAAAAATCCTTCAAGCGGTACCATATAAGAGATTAAGAATTATGTTTTTTGGATACTATGAGCTTAATTCCTCAAACAAAAAAAGGAATCAGTGTCATGTATATCATAGGGTAAATCATGAAACAAAAATCCCATCTGGATAATTCCTTTGGAAAATGAAAATAGAAATTGGACATAAAAATGTAAATTAGTTTTTAGAAAAAACATACAATATTATCACCAAAGACGATTTTGTGGATCATTTTCAAAAGTCAGTTGAAACAATGTGAGGTTACATACTTTGCTAACATTGGTTCCAAAAAGAACCACCAAAATAGAGACTTTAAATTGATATAAAGGTTTATCTTGAATAATTTTAGAGTGGAAGATAAACCTTTGATTATGAAATGAAAGAAAAAACTTTTTCTTTATTGAAATTCCATATCATTAAAAAAATACATAAAAATAATTTTGAAATTCATTAAAAATAATTATGAATGAAATAAAAAATAAAAAAATATTTGTATTCTAAAATATTAATCTAAAACATCGGTGGGAAGGGGAAAACATAGACATGGATAATAAACTATCATTTAAGAGGATGAGAATTATTCTTATCATAATTCTATTTTAAAGAATGAATAAATCTCATCAAAAAGTTTTATTTGAATAAAGAGTGATTTAAAAATATATATAAATAGGTAATACCATATTCAATGAAACAATAAACTCAAATAGAAACACTCTAACTCAAGAAAGCAGGTCGAGTTATGAAAACCACCTTATATTTTAGGGAAGGTATAAATTAGAGTAAAAATAAAGGATAAGCATGAATATAAGTGACTTTTACATGATAAACCATAATTTAATATATTATAATTATAATATTATTAGTTGCATCACACAAAATACTATTGTCTCATAATATTGAAACATGCCTTAATGAAGGATGATAGAGATGAAAAGCCTTCTGGATTTTGAAATATTTGAATCAAACCCCCATGAGAGAAATAAAGTTGATTAGAATATTGAATATCATGAAATATAAGATAATAATTATTCAAAATTATTAAATTTTTGTAGATACACCATTCATAATAAAACATGATCTATAATAATAAATATTTATTAAGGGGTGAGAATTGAGATAAGAAACCATTACAAGCAGCATAATCATTGATTTAAGAATCATTTGATAATGATTTTATAAGGAATAATTTTAAAATCCTAGAAAATAATGAGTAAATAAAATAAAAATTATTCATTAGGTAGAATAAATATAGTTTTTAATAATTTAATTTAATAAGAAGTAAATAATGGTTGTTTAATTCATATAATGGCATCTATGTATAATAATGATATTTATTTAATTATATTTTTTATGGATATTAGAGTTTTGGAAGAGAAATATTAAGAATAATGGATTAAGAAGTATGTAATACTTACATCAAGAGATTGAGTTTTCTCTTTGAAATATCCTTGGAAATGGAGGCCTTAAGATAAATAATGGGGAATAGAGGCGAAATAAAGTGAGATAAAGTTATTGGAGGAAAAAAATTTCAGAGTTTTAAAAAAAAATTGATGGGAAAGGCGTAAAATGAAGTGGTATAAGGATCCACTTTTATAAGTGAAGAGGATGTAAATTTTGGGAGAACTATTTACATTTTCAATAATATAAAGTTACTATTCAAGGGTAAAAAGATCAAAAAGGACAAAATATGAAGGATAGGTGAGTTTTAGTTGATCCAAACCTCAATTATCCATTTGGAAACATGTTTTAACATGTTTTGAGTCATTTTTTCTTAGAAAATAATTTTTTTACCATTTTCACTATTATAGGGGAAATTAATTTCCACCCTTAGTGATTAGATTTTAACAAAAAAAAATAAAATTATAAATTATAAATAATTTGAACCTTATTATTTAAAATTTTAAAATAATTTTACCAAATAAAATTATTAACAATGTGAATTGTTCATTCTAAAATAAACTCATGTAATGTATAAAAACAGTTTTTAGGAAGAGTATATTTTTAATATTAAATTTTAGGTGTAAGATAAAATTATCTATGGTTTTTATTTTAAATACATAAATTGGTTAATTATAAAAATAATAAATTTTATTTTTCTTTAAAATCAATTCAAATGGGATTTTATAAAGGTAATTTATAATTAAATGAAAAGACAAAAAAACGAATTAAAATATTACCTTTGTTTTATAGGGTTAAACCTAGGTTTTATAGTGTTTTTAAAAAAGATATTTAAATGAATAAATTTATTCCAAAAAATATATTTTTTAAATTAAGTGGTTTTATAATATTACAATCCTCTATTATATACTAATAAATTAATAAAAGTTGTAGTTTTAGTAAAAAATATATTTTTAATTATACATTTTAAAATCAATTATTTTATAAAAAATAACAAAAATTTATGCTAAGATAATTTTTAAATTATAAATCAAAAAATAAATTTTTTTTATATAATTCATATTATAAAATTTATAAATTTATTTTTAAAATATTAAATATAAAATAAAACTATTTTATAGAAAATAAACTTCTTTTTTATCTAAAAGTCAAAATAAAAAATATAAAAAATACATGTGAAAAATAAATTATTACATTAATTAATATATGTTTATATCATCATAATTTCTAGTTAGATATCCCCTAAATATATCCTCATAAGATCAGAGTATAATTTATTCTCTGGTGGTAGTCGAGGGTGGTGATTCTATTAACATAGATATAGTAGAAATTTCTAAGTGCTTTAATTTCTCTCCCATAAAATTTTTCTATTATCATAATTATTTGAGTTCATATTGGTATTAGACAAGATAAAACCACAAATAAGATTCTTTATTTTCTATCTCAAAAAAATGAGCTTTATATCGAAGAATACTTATACTCGATTTCATTTCTTTCCTCCATAGTTTTCGTAATATGGTTGCTTCTTTTTATACTATCTAATTTAATGGATATATTATAATTGTTAAATTTTATATTAAAATATCATATCTTAGTTTTTTTTATTTTTTCTTGTATAGAAATCAATTAAAATGATAATTATTTAAATAAATGCTTATTGAAATATCGGGTCACTCATACGATGGAAGTAATTTTCATAGGGAGGTCTTAATTAACCATACATGGGTAGTTGATCATGAGTTGACTTAGGATTTGAAGTTATATTTACCTATACACAATTTGATATGAGAAATTTTTAAAAATAAATAATTCATTCTGTATAGAATCCAAATAAGAAGAAACTTCCACAAAATTAAAAGAATATCCTTTTACTATGGATATAATAGACATGACACCAAATGTTTTGATTTTTAATTCAATATATAATATGTTAAAACTTCCAAAAAATAAAATAAACTCAAGTATAGAGTGAAAATTCACTTCATACTTCAATATAAGTCATTTCATAGGATTTTTATTATTCCCATGGTCTAAGAGGTTGTTAGTGCCTATTTTCCTCATTAGACCAAGGATTAGGGAATTTATTATCATAATGTACAATTTCCTTGAAATTGAAGTAATTAATTCTTGTATATTATCTCTTTTCCTAAAAAAAATAGTTCTATGTCCTAAATATCCACAATTATAGCATATAACCACCCCTTTAATGCAATTTCCCCCATACTTCCTTCTAAATTTCTAACATTTGGGGAATTGAATATTATTTTCTTCAAAATCCTTGTCACATGAACATCTATAAGAATCCATCCTTATCCTATTTTGTGTGTTTGGGACTTTGACTATGTTCACATTTCTAATAATATTTCATGATATATAGTTTTTATAAATCAAAAGGTTTCTCACTTTATCTTCTATTTCATGGTATGTTCATTGAGGTAATCTATGCATTATCCCTCACACCCATGGTTTCTTATAATTCTATCCATTAATAAAACCAAAATGTTTTAGTATGATCGATGACCAATTAAGATTATAATATTATTATCATAAATATATATGGTAAAACTTAACCACAACATTTCCGATTTTTTTTATACGATCACATTAACCTAGAGTTCTTTTAGTTCAACATTTATCACTCTCAGTTCCACCTATATCATTCATGATTCAACCTAGGTTAATATAAGTAGAGTTTTCACATACATCTCAAACTAATCCCTTAAATTATCCTAGGAATAAATCCTTCATGGTGGTTCATAAAGACCGTATTATTAACCAAATAATATCCCTTATGAGTTTCAAACCATGTGTGTAGTTAGGTCTCTTTTTTATGCACCAAGTGACAATTTTCTTAATACCCAATCCACCCTTTTTAGAGTTATTACCCCTAGGTACATTAATATCATAGTTTTTATCCCCTGGTAGTATCTATAAAGGGATTTAATTTCAAGGAAACCCACATACTCAAAACTTTCCAAAATTTTAGGATATTATCATATATTTTGACTTATCCCTAGGGTTTTCTCTAATTTTCTCCCATGCAAACCTGTTAAAATAAATATACATTTATATGATACCCCAAGGATGTGACCATAAAATTATATTAATTAATGTAAATATTTAATTACAATGCATACCCAGTATCTTTTATGTGTATATTTTTAGAGAATTAGGGAAAAACATTAACTATCTAAACTAATTTATTTTTCAACCAACGGATATCTTTCTACTATATAATCAATAGCTTAATCCATAAAAATTCTTCAATATATCCCTCAAATTTTATACAAAATATAATATTATAAACATACCACAAGTATTACATTCCTTTTTTATAATGTAAAAAGTAATTATAATTAGGGAGATATCAAATACTTAATACGAGTAAGCATAAGAAATAAAAGTCAAATATCATAAGTGAGAATAAGATAAATATATGATTATGAGAATAAAATAAAGGTACTTAAATATAAAATACATAATTTATACACAATAACACATGGATCATGAGTAAATAATCATATCATGAGGATTTATCATAAAGAAACCAATATCAAAGGATCTTGGCATTATAATATTGTGGCAAAAAAATAATGCAAGGCATCATCAATATAAGTAAAGGTTCATCCCTAAGACCATCATCACATAGTGTAAAAAGTACCATGTTGTATTTAGTCCACTCCATAATCTAATAAATAAAATTTCATGAGATATAATTCCTTACCAGATTTATTGGAGGGATATATAATTTTTGGACCACCTGTCAGAGCATATTATGTGCATACAGAAATATATTGTGTAAAAAATATTAATAATTTCATCAAAGAAATATTAACCTAATAAATAAATGGGTTTCATGATTATCTATACTAAACATGACCAAAAACTATTATAGAATTATGTTCTATGGTTCTAAAATAATGCTTTCCCATTCAATAAAATTAAATCAAAACGATGTTAGAATGGATGGAAAAACTCCCTTGAAAAAAGAATGATTCAAATGTTTCCACATAATATATTAAGATTTGGGTCGTTGGATACCATAATTTTAGTTCATAAAAAAAAGTAAAATAGTATCATGTGAATCAGGGAAAAAACATGAAAAAATACCAATGAATTTAATTTCGTTTGAAAATTAAAAGGGAAATTAGATTAAAAATGTAAATGAATTCCTAGAAAACACATTTAACATTTTTCTAAAATAAAATTTTATGGGTTATTTTAAAAACTAATTTTCAAAAATGTTAACTAAAACACTTTATAAATATTTCTTTTAAAAATAACCATCAATAATGCAGTCTTAAAGGTTATATAAAACATTATATTGAGGAAGTATAGAGTGGATGAAAAATCTTTTATTATTAATTGGAATAAACCCAAATTTCTTTATTGAAAACCACACTATAAAAATAATAAATAAAAAATATTTTTTAAATTGGGTAAGGAGAAGTATTAATTTAATAAGAAATTAAACATTATTTTTATTCCAAAATATTAAGGGAAAACATGAACAGAAATAGAAAAACATGGACATGGATGGTAAAACATCATTTAAGAGGATGTGTATTATTCTTAGAATAGTTGAATTTTTAAGAGGGAATAGAACCTATAAATAAGTATTATTTTAATAAAAATATATTTATAAACATAGAAATAGGGAATTCCATATGGAATTAAATATTAAGATCAAGGATAAACATTATAACTCTATAAAAAAAGTAGAGTTATGAAAAAACCTATGTATTTTAGGGAAGATATCAACCATAGTCCGGAGTAAGGAAGGATATGAATGGAAGTGATGTTTTCATGATAAAACATAATTTAAGATATTAAAATTCATGGATAAATATTTAAACCATACAAAATAATATTAGTGCATAATAATGAAACATTACTGAATGAAGAGTGATAGAGACAAAAACCCTTGTGACTTTTGAAATTTTTGATTAAAAACCCCAAGAAAGAAATAAATTTTCATATTAAATTGAATATAATGAAATATAATAGAATAATGATTCAAAAAAAATAAAGGGATATATATACACTTTTCCAAATAAAACCTCGTGTAATAATTTTTTTTTTAAGGTTGGGGCCGAAGCCTCATTAATTATTAAATCAAAGAAAATACCTATTCTAACTGGGTAGTGGGAGACCCATTTCATAGCCCGAAGGCCCAGTGGGCATTTAGCCCATTACATATCCCGTAGGCCCAAATTTTTTTCCCAAATCCCATTCTGTGAATAGTATTACTACAGTACCCCCCTATTATAGTACCGCACAGTACCCAGCTGCCGTTATAATACCCCTGCAGCTGTTACAGTGCTCTGCTGCTGCTAAGTGCCATGTCGCTACTACAGTACTTTCTACAGTACCTGCGCCCAATGGGTTTTGAACCCCCATTTTTCATGTATGATTATGGGGTGCTTACTACTAAGACAAACCCCAACTACACCTAGTGTTTAATAATAAATATGTCTCAATGGGTGAAAAATAAGGCAATAAAATCTTACAAGAAACATAATGTTTGAGGTAAAAATCATTTGATATTGAGGTTATAAAGAAGAATTATAAAACCATATAAAATAAGGAGGAAATAAAATTAAAAAAAATATTCAATTTTTAGAATAGATAAATCTTGTAAAATATAGTTCAATGATAAATTTTGTAACTCAATGGAAGAATATTGGGTTAGAAAAAACGCTTACCTTGTCCCTGATTCATTATGTTCTTATGCATAAATTCCTGGATAATGAAATTAATTTTATTATATACCATATTAGGAAACTTTTTCTTCTGTATTTAATTTATTATGGACTATTTATTATTATATTATATTCATTTATTTATTTATTATATTTGTTTGAAAATTGAATTGGTGTCGACTTATTTCTGTAAATTTTGTTATCGAATATGATATTTTAATAATAAGTCAAAAACTAAATATAAGAATTCTAGAACCAAAA
Source organism: Viscum album (assembly GCA_963277665.1). Classification (NCBI taxonomy): domain Eukaryota; kingdom Viridiplantae; phylum Streptophyta; class Magnoliopsida; order Santalales; family Viscaceae; genus Viscum; species Viscum album. The sequence goes on from OY728157.1 coordinate 694,386,554, forward strand.
AAAATTTATTTCTTATTAAATTATAATAATATTAGTATTTAAGTTCCCATAGTCATCCATGATATAGTTCTATAACATTATTCAAGTGGGAGGTTAAACCGACCCAAACATAAACACAATATATCTCGATGGTTGAGTATAGTTAAGGGAGAATATAATATCTTTATAAAAAAATAGTAATGTTATTATTTATATTTTTTTTATTTTTTTTATCAAATTTTAAGTAGTTTTTATAAATAATGAAAATAAAGATGAAAAATGAAAAGCGTTAGTTCATTGAGGCAGTAGTTCTCACGATGCATAGTTAACGTTCTTTTATTTTTCTAAGTGGATGGAAATGAGTAAATATTGGTTTTTAAATTCATATAATAACATATTATTATAAAAATGATACTTATCTCATTATATTTTGTATTTACATAAGAGTTTTGGAAGAGTAATATTAAGAAGAAGGAATTAAGAAGAAAATGTTACTTACATTGAGAGCTTGAGGTTTCTCTTAGAAATATCCTTAAAAATAGAGGACTTATGCTAAATAATGGTGACTAGAGTCTTAAGAAAGGGACATATTTTATAATAGGAAAAAATTTATAGTTTTATAAATAAATTTTAAGGTAAATTTACAACATGAAGTAGTAGAAGAAACCCCTTTTATAAGTGAAGAGGAGGGAAATTTTGGAAACACCCTTTACATTTTAAAATTTTTTAAGTTACTATTCAAATGTAAAAGGCTAAAAAGGGACCAAATATTAAAGGGAGGTGATTTTCATTCAATTAAAAACTCATAAAACTGTTTAAAAACATGTTTTTTAACTTTTTTTAGGTTATTTCCTCTTAGTAAATCAATTTGTATCATTTTTACTTTTAATAGGGTAATTAATTTTCAAACTTTGTAATTCCTTTTAATGAAAAATATAGCATTTACCATTTAAATAATTATTTAAAATTTTAAAAACATTTTATCAAATACATTTTCCAATAGTGTGAAATGTTATTTTTAAAATAAAACACATAACAAGTAAAAACAATTTTTAGAAAAAAAAAATTTAAGACTAAAATTTATGTATTGGACAACATTATTAATAGTTTTTCTTTTCAATGAATAAATAATTTTATTATAAAACTAATAAATTTTATGTTTATTTAAAATTATTACAAAACTGAATTTTATTAAAATAATTTTTAATTAAATTAAAAGACCAAAAACATTTGTTTTATTAGAATTAAAATATTACTTTTGTTTTATAATGTTAAGAAATTATTTTATAAATCTTTAAATGAATATATTTATTCCATAAATACATATTGTATCAATAAAAAGGTTTTATAAATTTCCAAGTCTCACTTATATATTGATAAATTAATAAAAGTCATTGTTTTGGAAAAAATAATATTTTTCACTATTCATATAAAAAGCAATCATTTTTGGAAAATCCAAAAAATCAAACTAAGATGATTTTGTAATTATAAATCCAAAAATTAAATTTTATTATCTTGTAACACCCTGAGATTTTATGAAAAATATTATTTTTAATTTCATTAATGTCTTGTGTTGTACGCTACACCAAAAGGAGCTTTCACAACACGCATCCTTGACTTGCCTTGCATTACACACAATTTCGAACTTCCTCGATAGCGTGTGTAGTACGCAATACCGAGTTTCAATAAACGAGATATTATTATAATATTATTATGAACTAGCCGTTATGAATAGTAATACCCACTTTTTGAAATTTTATAAATTTTATCTTTTAGAATGGACTTAATTTTTGGATTCGGAATATCGAAATTAGCTTAGGGTGAAATTTTGGTACTTTTCGGATAACTTTCGTTTTCTGATAAATAGTGAAAATTACTAAATTTTAATTAAAACAACCTTTTTAATCAAAATAATTGATAGTGATAAATTATTAATTTGAGTGGTTTTAAAGTATATTTAGAATATATTTTTACAATTTAATACAATGTTGGTCATGGGATGTAATTTCACATTTAAACCAGACATAAACAAGTGTCAATCTTTTGATAGTTATTATCTCTTAAGAACACGCTATTTGTTTTGACGACGGGAATTAATTTTTAAATTAATTAATGCAACTGATATGTTTTGAATTTGGTAAAATAGACATCATTTTTGAGTTTATAATATCAAATATAGCTTAGGCCTAGTTTTTGGTATTTTTCTGGAAACTTTCATTTTTTGATGAATAGTGAAACCACTAAGTGGTAGTTAAAAAAAATGAATTTTTCATAAAACTTAATTTTTCCGCTTCTGTGAGTGGAATTTCAAAAATCTGAGAGACACGGTTGATGTCAGTAAGTAAAATGTGGTTCAATGAGATGAAAATAATTTTTGGTGAATAGTAACTTTTTACTTTTTTTTACCACGGTTAAAAGTAAATAGGGTAATTAAGGGTAAAATGATATTATTATTACCCTAACACATGTCCTAATTCTATTGGATAAGTTTAATTCGACCGAAAACAACCTTAGGAATAAAATATGACCATTTAGGCCCACTTGGATTAGATTAGGACATTTATTTTTAATTTATTTAAAGAAGGGTTAAAATAGTTAAAATCAAAGTTTAATAAATAAATCATTTTTAATATAGGGTTATACATAATATAAATTAGACTATAAATATTAATTAGAAATATAAAAGTATTTCCTACATAATGATATTTTATTTGTAATCTTTAGACTTTAAATAATTAAATTTATTTATGACACAATGATGATGCAGTAATTATCTTATTAATGAAATATTGACATAATTGATGTTATAAATACCCAAATAAATGTAATTTGAGACTTTTTATGAATTCCAATAATTTTCTATGTTAATATGACATGTTAATGTTTATTTAATTAACTTTGTTCGAACTAATCATTCTGTTATGATTTTCACAAAAATCAATTACCAAATAGTGTCAAAATTGACATAAAATAGTTTTTAAAACAACTATTATATTATTAATTGTTATTATATTCCTAAAAATCTCAGGTTTGGCCAAATGACTTAGATAAGGTTATATATATAAATAATAAACAAATTGGGGTTCTTTTGGCTTGTTATAGTAAGTTTATTAACCTTATAGAGTAAGAACACAAAAAGACATGGTAAAAGTAAAATTATCTAACTTAAAGTTAAATATAAATGATAAGGTTAAAATAGGAACCTAAACATGTCTAAATTCTATTGGATGAGATTATTTCGACTCATCCCCACCTTAGCTTCGAAATACATCAATTTGGAGCTATTTAAAACCGAATATGACTTTATAATAAAATAATATTTTTAGTTATTACAAAGGTACCCCTCTCCTCCCTTATAAACGGGCACCTCCTCCCTCTCTTCCTCACACCACTTTGAGCCTTCAATCTCGGCCAAACCCTGCCAAATTCTCTTCTCCACTTCCCTAGAAACATCCTAGATGTCCTGGTCTTCTTCAAAGACCAATTTTAGTGCCCTAAGAGGAGGTCTCAAAGAGACACTTCAAAGAAGAGGTAATTTCCGTTACCAATTCTTTCACCTTTATTTCTTCTTCCACTTCTTCTTATTAGGTTGTTTCATTATGAAGTAATAACATAATTATCACTCATATACTGATATTTTATTATAAGTATGAAACAACCCTATTTCACCATCTATCCATCCTACGGAAAACGAAATCACCGCGCGTGCGTACGTACGGAATACCGTCTCCACGCTGTGGTGTAATCTATTTTACACCACCACCTTACTTGGATGGGGATAATGGTGTAAATAATAACTATATATGATTATTTTAAATTGATATTTATTCTGTAAAAGTATACATACACTCCAATAAAATTCCACGATCATGGGAATGATATCATCGCTCGTGCGTACGTACGGACTGCCGTCTCCATGAACGCGATGAGATTCATTTTCCATGATTAACCATTCAAGAATGATTATAAAGTATATATAATGAATAATAATGAAATATATGGAATAATAATGTTACTGTATTTATGTATATATATATTTCATCTATTTAATTTCATTTAACTCAATAAGGAAATGAAAACAGCGTTCATGCGTCTGTACGGCCTACCGTCTCCATGAACGGTGTATTTATTTCCATTTATCGATCTATTATATATATATGTATATTCTGAATATATATTATATATAAATAATGTTTTACATTCTAGATGTAATTAATCATGATCTAATTAATCATATGAATAATTACAAGTCAAAACACGGACGACAAATGAAACGATTTTACCCAAAATGCTCTTTAACATGGAATTTACAAAAGAACGGGTAATATAAAGTCATAAGTGAACCATATATGATATCATAACAATTAATATGATTATTTAATAATTAAATAATATTATTTAAATCATTATACAGGAGGTTCGGATACATACGAAGCATATCGGACCTAAGGTAAGGGATAATTTTGCAAATCTCATTTTTATCCGAGATTGCTTATTTGTAAGTATTTACTGGGGTTATTTCTATCATCCATGTCCATGTTTTATAAAAGTGTTTTCATGTATGTTTAAAGTCCTTTTTACCCATTTTTGACTTTTACTACATGGTATGTATGGAATCTTTCTATTATGAGGTACTTTTTGACTTTTCCAACAAAAGTATGAGAAGAATGTTTTTTTAACTTATACGGCACGAATGGATTTTTACTGTTTTATAAATCCTTATTTTCATGAAGATTCCTCCAAAATATTTCATGACTATTTTCAACAAAATCCTTTTCTTTTAAAATTTCATGACATTTTGTGAAAAGAAAATGATTTTGAAGAAGAAAGGATATTTTCCTCAATAATTCATTTCAAGTGTTTTATCAAAACCATTTTCCATCTAAGATAACATTATTTCATATGTGTATGTTTCAAGTATAATGTCTCTATGATTTACATGGTTTCACTTTTCTTATTATGAAATGATATCCATTTGTTTTATATGGATTATGTTATCATGGAATGATGTTTATGAAACCCATTTTATTCTTTGGGTTATGATGAATGTTTTAAGTTTATTTTATGGCACAAGTAAGGATGATTTCATTATGAGATGGGTGATACCTATATCTCCCTCCAATGCATTGGGTAAAGATTTATATCTCATGAGATAGACATGGCTGGAATGGCAAGTTAAACCAGTTCAGTAATACAGGACTGGAACGAGGAGTGAACTCGATTCAGAAAGGGACTTTGTCCACTAAGATGGTCTTGGCAGCAATGCCTTGGCTAATATGGAAATCATATCATGTGATTAATGGTTTCCACAATTACATGTTTTATTCCCATGCTATTTTATCATTCTTAATGTTTCTTTATGATCTATGCCTTACGTACTTCCAAGTTTTATGTCATTGCTCAAGATTTTTATGTTTAAACATTATGTTCATGTTTTTAAGTTAAAATGTATATAGTATGTTTTATTTTATCCATGATTACCCTTAATGAGAATTTGAGCTCACCCTTTTTATGTTTTCTTTTCCCCAGGATATAAATAAAGGTTTTAGGTAAGAAAAAAAGGGGAAGATCTTTATGGGAGATGTTGAAGATCTTTCACCACGATTAGAAGATTACGTTCAAAGTTTACAAAGACACTAAACTATTACGGTACTTATGTGTCTGTTTTTGTTATGAATTAAGTATTCCTCTAAATTAATGTAATGTCCATGTACGTCGAGATTTGGGTCTCTACAAATCTACTATATTTATAATAAAAAATTATGACACTAATAATTAAAAATTTATATAATATTAATTTATATTTAAATATACTCTCAAGATCTCCAAATAATATCTAAATATAAGGTATGTTTTTGTGGTAGTCCTATGTAGTGATTACTCTAGCATAGATCTCATGGAAATTTCCATGAGATTGAATTTATCTCATTTACTATTTCATTAATATCAAAATTGTTCAAGTTAGGATTGGAAAAAGTCTTGATAAAACCCTAATTAATATACTTCATTTTTTATCTCAAAGAAATGAACTTCATATGAAAGACTTTCACTATTCTACGTCATTTATTTCCTTTATATATTTCATAATTAGTTACTTCCTTTTATACTCATTAATTTAATAGTTGTATTATAACTGTTGAATTTTATTTCAAATTATCATGGTTTCATTTTAGTTCATCATTTCATGTAGAACAAGTTATTAACATAGTATTTCTTTAAGTAAAATATTTATTTAAATATTGGTTCATCATAGTATGAGAGTTAAATGATGAGTAAAACATGTTTAGAAGGTGATATTGTATAGTACAGGGAAATTTCCATTCTAAAACAGGGACCCCTTAGACATAGAGGATGGTGTGGTAAATATTACTACATGTAATTCTAAAACTAGATGGGTAAAATATCTATAATGAGTATGTGTGTCATGGATGTAGTGTTATATATGATTGAAAGGTTGGTTCCATCATTATTTTGTAATATTTATCCCAGGGTCACATGAGTAGATAATAGGGAAATAATTCATTATGTACATACCATGGTGGATGAAACACTGGATATGGATATAGATGAAAAAAACACATCTATATTATGGTTTAAGGATATATAGGTTTGAGATTTTATGATATGAATATATACAAGTTTTATATTGTGGACAAGGTAAAATGACAATTTTATCGAGAAATGTAAAAGTTAACTGAGGAATAAGAATATTGAAGATAAGGAATGCATTTTGAGTAAAAATATAGATTTAAAAATATACATTTCTCTTATATTTAAGAAACTTGTTTATCTTTTTTGGGATTTTTTTATCAAATCCCATTCAGTTTTTTGGGTCTATATTTTAGGAGTTTTATTTATAATTAAACTATGATACATATAAATATAAGAGGATATTTAAAGTTGAAGTTTTTTCCTATCAAAAGAGATTACTACTGCACCATTTTGAATCATCGTCATGGATCAATCATTCAAAATCCATGGAGATCCTTTTCTAGGATATTCTGGGATATTTTTAGGTGAAGTTAGTTTTATGGGCTCTCTCATGGATAGTATGAAGGGGTAATTTTTATTGTGCCAAGTTATGTAATGAAGGGTGATTGATTTAGTGAATCTCACGTTTAGAACAAACCTTGTCATGTTTTTAAATTCACATTATTTACTTTATATTTTCTATATTATTTATATATTTTCATTTTCAGTTGATGGATTAATTTCATTTTAATGCATTAAATAATTTTTTTGATTCATTCATAACTATTTTATTAGTTTTAGTAATTATTTGTAAACATGGTTCTAGATAACCTAATTTATTAAAAAACAAAATACTTGACCATAAGAAATATATTTTTTAGTGGTTGGAGAGTGAGGACTAAGACCACTAATTCATTAGAATCTTATTTTGATAATAACTTGGCCAATAAATTCATAATTTTTATATCGCAATTTCATAACCTAAGATTTCGTAAGCCTCATATACATTTATCAGTCAAATTCCCATTTAAAGTTGTTTTAATTCATTTTAGTGTTTCTAAAATCCAGAATTTGTTTTATTAAGAATATCTTCTATAGGTTATACCTCAGACTGACCACATATGATTTCAAAATAGTAAGTAGTTGGAAATAGTAAAATAATATAAAAATATAAACTTTATACCCAATATTAATTAATTATACCCTAAGGGAAATCATGAAATAACATATAAATATCAATTTTATCATAAATCCCATTCCAAAAGAATGAGAGAGGATTATAGAGAGGCATATATTTTTATGTGAGTGTCAATGTTGGTGGAAATAGTGGGTAGTGATTCAAACTAAAATAGATTAATATGGAGATGAAAAAATTCTAATCCAAATGAGGGAAACATGGGAATTTAACTCACAATAAATGAATAAATACTACTTTTAAATAAACCTATGAAATCTGTGAAACTTATATAAACTTTGCATCAATATACAATAGTATATATCTTTGTGATTAAGAAACATTATGACCTGAGACTTATCTAATAAACCTAATGATATCCAAAGGAATGCAAAAAGTTCCATAGATAATTTTTATGAGACATTGCTAGATGAACCTTGAGAAACTTCCCAAAAAGTGATAATCAAAATCCATAAGACAAGAAAACATTGATTTTAGGACGGGAACCACTAGAAAACCGTTATATCAAGATAATAAAGTAACTGATAAGTTATTCTTAAATTATGAAAAGGAATCATTACTCTCATAAACCAAGAAATTATGAAGAATCAATAGTGAATTTGAAGACGTAATATTATTAGTTCATTAAAGTGGACTAGGATAAAAAGAATCTCACACTGTCATATTCCATGAAAAGATATTTTATTATCATTAAAAATCAATAAACAACTAGATTTATTTATCCATTTTTATAGAGAATGTAACATAACTAATTTTAGTATGAATCTTTATTCTATAATTTCTATATGTTGTAATTTAATAACTTATTCCACATGTAATATGGATCAATAATGATCAATTATTAATATTATTAACATATAATATTAAAACATAAAATAAAAATTATTATAGGAAATATATATAGATCATAATTATGGATATCAAAAAATGAAAATAAATACAAGAAAATAAAAATTCTACTAGCATGAAATATTCACCCTCCTTCTCTCCCATGAAAACCATACTATCAATAATAACTACAAAAATAATGTAAAATATTAGAATTATGGTATATGTTTTGGTGTAATAAATATGTGATTGATATGGGTGTTTTATATAAATATTTTTAGTATATATGGTTATATATATATATTCCTTATATATATGTATATATATGTATATATATTAGCTTCATTTATATTCATTGGTTAAAATTTATTGATTGGATAAGGTATTTTGTTATTAATTTGTTTCAAAAGTAGTGGATAATCAAATGAAAAAACCATGAGATGTGATAATTGTAATTTAGTTACTATTATGATGAGTATAAATATAAGTAGTCATATTTTAAAATTTATGTATAAAGTTAGAAGTAATTGAATAAATTAGTAAAACTCTTCCATATGAGGTACATTTATTCGATTTTGGGATGGATTTAATATCACTAGTGTCTTCCCTTAACCTGGACTAAGTTAAACTTAAAAAAATAGTGTGTGAAAAAATATCCATTAAATAATTTAAAGTGTCTATAGATATCTATGAGATCTATGTTATATGAATTACCATATGAAAATATCAAAATTGAATATCTTAGTGATTATATATATGCCATCAAGTGTTATGTAAGTAAATGCTAGGATCTTATCAATATGAAATTATTAATGTGATAGAAGATTCTTTTTAACTGTATTTTTTCATGAGTATTATTATGAACAATGTTTGTAAAATTAATTATAATAATAGTAATATATTTCTAATATATGCAAACAACTAATTAACTTCCAAGGATTTAATTTATTAATTAAAGGAAGTAAAAATATAATCATTCATTATAAAAGAAAAAGTATATATTCTTAAATATTATTTTGTTTTTATATATTATATGTTCTTATTTATAAGTATAATTTCTTACATTTATTTTTTGAATTTTATAAAAAATATTTCATATTTTTATTTTTAATTTAAAACATAGGTTAGAGGGTGGATATCATTTTTTGAAAAAATAAGTTACCTATGTGAATAGTGAAATGCATCAGTAAATAGTAAGCACAAAATATATATATATATATATGTGTGTGTGTGTGTGTGTGTGGTAAAAAAGGTGTATAAACTTATATCTAGTCAATATACATAAAACAATATACTTAAATTTTCACACTTATTCTATTTTTAATTTATGTATCACTTCCTTACAAACTTACATTACTTAACCATTAAGTAATGGGTATTTTCAAAAATATCACTCAATATTCTCTATAAAAGGAACATTCCATTAGCTATTAAAAACAATATATAATGTTAGTTTTTCTCTAAAAAATAACCCAAATTCTAATCCCTATAATCCTTTTTCATGTTTGGTATCCCCTGATAATAAGAATATACCCCAAGGACTTCAAAAAAATAAATTTGTTAGGTAAATATCTTTTAAAAGTAAATAAAATCTTCATATTTATCTATTACATTTATCTTATTCTAATCCCCTATAATAGACCTAATTATTCACTTTAATAAAACCATAAAAATTTTATTATACTTCTATAATATGTGTATTGTAATTAAATAATGACTACCTTTCTTCAAATTACACGATCATGTGTGGAATATTTTGGCCACATACATGAACAATGCTACTTTATAATCACTATAATCTACATGGTGGATTTATAAGACACAAAAAGGTTATAGAGTAAAAAAAATAATAAATAAATATTATATCTTTATTTTTTATTCTAATAGATGAATTTAAAATAGTTATTAAAAATAATTTCTTATGATAAAAAATAATTATGAATAAGTGAATCATTGAGATATTATTAAAAAATCATAACCATACTTAACTCTTATAAAAATTATATTACATAGATCCTTATATCCAATTGATTTATTTACCATATAAAGCCTAGAGACAAGAAATTATTTAACATAGAAAGATGACTAAAACAACCATATCAAAGCATATATGAAATATTTGGGATTATTTTCATTAGATAACCATAGATATTATACATGAATAATTATTAATAAATAAATAGATATTAAAATTAATATTAAAAATAATTAATTTAATAAGTATAATATCAAATATATAAATAAAAATTGATTATACAAAGGTTTTGAGCTTATCCAAGTAAATTAAGAGTCAAATAGAGGAGCTTTCTTTCAATCATTATTTTTATTATAGATTCTCAGTGATTGTTATTTCCTTAGATGATTTGTATGTACATTCCATATAAATATCTTTATTCCTTATATTAGTATCCTTTTGATGTATTTAGTAGTATTTTCCTCTCTAATTGATCTATACTCTTACCTTTATATCTTTTATAAGGGGAATCATCCTCCTGGTCATTATTAAGATTTAACTTTCCTATACCATGACTATGTTATTAATCTTATTGTTATTTAATTTTTTATAAATATTTTTATGTTAGTTCCTCTAACATAATTATATTAAAATTAAAATTTCCTTACCTTCCATTGTTTTATTTCAAATACATACAATGAAAATAGAAAAGTGATATTTCCAAGATATTATTTCTATTTCATCACTTTCTTATCAATATTTTTATTCATTAACTTCACTGCAATTATATATTCTAATATTTGGACATATTTAAAACATATTTTATATATGAAAATATTTTTATATTTAAATAATTTCTTAAAAATAAAATTTTCACAACTCTTTAATTTTGGTTAATATTTTAACATAAACTATAGAATATATTTATAATTCTTCTATAATTTAATATATTCCTCTAAATTATTTTTCATATTTATCAATACCCTTTTATATTCCACCCTAAAAAATATCTTATGATAATTTTTAACACTTACACTAATGATTTAAACTCTTGATTTTTTTCACTCCCATTCTATGAATGATTTATATTTATAGTTAAATGGTTTTTTAAAACCTATTTCCTATTCATAGTTTAATTATATCATGAATTTTTATGGATTTGTGTTTGGTTTCATTTTTTGGTAGAACATATATATTTTTATTTATTTTTATTTGATAGGTGGGATCAATATTATATTTCCCTCCAATGTATTTTTTAAATCGTGTTTATTTTGAGGTATCCATGTATGTGATATTGGAAGCTGTCCCATTCCACTAGGTTATTATTTTCATGCTGGTTATCCTTGAATTATGTTTATAATATCTTATGAATTTTTATGTTCCACATTATTATGTAATATTTATGATTACATTGTCTATGGCCATTCTATTATGATTCTAGCTCTCTTTTCTCTTGTATCTTGTTCCAATTTTTCAATATAATTTTTTTTATATTTTCATTATCTTATTTCGTATATTATTATATTTTATATATCTTCTATTAGAATCCCCATGATTTGTACAATTTCTAGGTTGTTATCTCACCCATTCATTTTTTTAATCATGCACTTAGAACTTTATATCCAGTTATTTTTCTAAGATATATTCATATATAAATATTTTTTTAAAGAAATTAATTTTTCATGTGAAACAAGATAAAATATATTAAGGACCCTAAACATTTTGGTTCTTTGTGTGTGTGTTTATATGTGATTCCCAATGCATTTATTATCCTAAAAAAATAAATGATATGAAATCTAGTATGAAAAATCTCATGACAATGCCTAGCCCACTATATTATGTTATGAATAATAATAAGAATGATGTCAAACTTTCAAATAAACCAAATAAAGAATATATCCCTATTGATTATTTTATGTAGAAACATCCATCATCCTTTAGTGTGCCACCCATCATAATAATTTACATACAACATATCAATGTTAAAGATATGATATTTTCTATTCATCATAATTTTTAACATGAAACTTTTTTCCATATGTTTTCCTTTTTGAAGGTGGGGAAGAGTAGGGGTGAACACTTACTAATAATATAATTGAAAATGTTAAAATTTAATAAATTTAAAACTAATAGTTTATGAAAATATTTTAAAAATATATATTTTATTCCTATTCATCAAATAATAATATAGAGGGTATTACAAGATCTTATTCAAAAGGATAATTAATCAATCGGTTTTTATAAAGAAATAATTATAGAACATAGAGTGAACCAATCTTTAAACACATAATATTTCATAATTCTTAATGTTCTTTTCCAAAAAATACACAACGATTATTGAGAGTTCTAGTGTATTTAAAATATTATACACATAAATACATCATCAAAAATTTAAAACAATAATTGTATTTCAAAAGCCACATGGTTATAATAACACCCATAGATATTATAAAAAATTATAGGATACTCTAGGGAAAATAAATAATGAAAAGGGTGAGCTAGAAATCCCAATAAGGGAATAAACATGGAAATAAAGCATAATGTGGTAGTCAAGACCCTTAACTTGATATCATAAAGATAATGATCAAAATAATGGAAAAATATAATAAGTAAATGATATCATAATATCATGTAATAATGTAATATGAGTCAAAAAAAATAATACATAACATCATAAACATATGTAAAGGGTTAATCCCAAGAACTTTATCATAAAGTAGACAAAGTACCATGGCGGGATAGGTTCACTCCCTAATATCTAACATAGAATATCATTAAATATAAATCATTACCCAATGTATTATAGGGATATATAATTTTAGGCCCACCCATCACAAAAATTAAAATCAAATATATGATTTACAAATGATGAAAATAAACCATAAATAATTCATAAGCATGGTCAAACCCATGATAAGGAAGTGGATTTCACAATTCTAATCCAAGGAATAACTGAAGGAAAATCATAAGGATTTCCAATAGAAAAATTAATTAAATCGTTTATATTATTATACTTTAAAATTAAACAAAGGTCTTTATCATTGAGTTTTAATATAAATATTTCAGGAGAATGAACTAAGAGAATAAAGAATAAAAACATACCGCTTGAGTGAAGCTTTATAAAATAATTAAAGGATACTTTTAAAAAGTAAAATCGTTATTATTTTTTATAAATCCATAATTGAACAAAGAGGATTATATATAAAATAATGGGTATTTTTAGAATTTATTCATGGTATAAAAACATTTTGTACAGGTGATTCTCGATGTGAAATAACAAATAGAAAATCCCCATTAAACCGGGTCTACTTAAAATTTGGAATATCAAAGGGAACTAAAAACTAATATAACCCCATAAATTAAAAGGATATTTAATTTTGTATATATGTAAGGTACATATATAAAAAATATATAATAGGTGTATGAGAAGAATAATTTAAAAAAGGTAGAAACAAAAAAGAGAGTCTGTAATTTAAAAGTCTTGAAAAAGGTATGGAAGATCCCTTAATATGTTTTAAAATGATTTTTTGAAAATAACACATCATTAAAAATAATATTAATACTTTATTTTGAAAAAATGATAAGGTAAATATAAATTTCAAATTAGATAACACATAATTAGGTTTCTAATTAAAAGGTAAACATTATCGGGATGGGAAATTATAGACAAATATGGAAAACCATTATTTAAGAGGATGGGAATTATTATTAACAAATTTAAATTTTCAAGAATTATTAAAACTCATAAATAAATAATATTTGAAAAAAAAAGTGATCTCACATGATATAAATAAGTTATAACATATTAAATTAAATACAAAACTCATGGAGAAACATTATAAATCAAAAAAGAAAATTGAGTTATGAAATACCCTAATATTTTACCGAAGACGTCAATTATATCCCTCAAAAAGGAAGAGAAAAAATAGAAGTGAATTATCCAAGTTCAAAAATAATTTGTGAAGGTGGTAGCATGCACACACGCATAATGACGTTTTCATTTTTCTTAATGATTTTGGAGGAAGGAATAAAATATATCTTACATTAGTATAATAAAATATCATAATATGGATAATAATGGTTCTATAATACTCTCATGGATATAATATTTTTTGGGTGATATAAGTATACAATAATTAATAAGGTGTGCTAGAAATTATTACCTCTCTCTTAGGATATTCTCCTTTGGATACCACCTTAGAGAACATTATCTTGGTATTTTGGAAATATTAATGATTTTAAGACATAGGTATAAGGTTAAATAGAGACTAGGTTAGAATATGGGTTGATACTAAGGGGATTTTAAAGTGTATAGAGGTGGAGGGGTTGAGCTTCCTTTTATAATTGAAGAGAATAGCATTTTTGGAAGATATAACTATTTATTATAAAGTGATTACATGTTTTATATGGAATATGAAGCCAAAGTGAATAATAATAGAGTATAAAAATGTTTAAGGTCAATAAATCCTCAAAAAAACTTTTCCACTCATGTTTTAAACATTTTTTAAAGTCATTTAATCTTATATTTTTTACTTTTACCTATTTTGGTTTTTACTGAGGTAACTAATTTTTACCTAAGTACTTTATTTTTAATGATTAAAAATAAAATGATAATTATTAAATATTTTGAACCTAATTAATATAAATATGAAATCCAATTTATCAAATAAAATTTCTATGTGTATGGAAAATTAATTTTTACATTAACATGTGTAACACACAAAAACCTATTTTTATAACAAATATATTTATAATCATATGTTTCATGTTTAGGATAAAATTATAAATGTTATTGGTTATATTTAAATTAAAAAAATTATTTTTATTAAATTAATATTTAATTGACATTAAAATAATTCAAAAACTTAATTCCACCATGTGAAAATATTATTAAAAGAAATAGATGAAAAAAAAGGTTTTCATTAAAACATTTCCTAAATGTTCTAAAATGTTAAGACTATGATTTATATATATATTATTTTAATATAATTAATTTTAAATTATAAAATATAATTTTTATTTTAAAAATTGTTTCAAAAAATTTCATGTCATTATTGTATAATAATGTTATAAAAGTGGCAGAATTTATAAAATCGGTATTTTTTACAATTCACCTAAAAGATTTATTATATAAAAATGAAAAAAAATGATAAGATAAATTTTGACATAATGAACTAAAAAATGAACTTTATTTTATAAAACTCAAATTATAAAATATATTTATTTATATTTTAAATAAAAATTATAAATTATAAATAAAACTTCATATATTAGAAAAAATGTGTTTTTAAACATTAAGTGTTCTTAATATTATTTCATATAAATTTATAATTAAAAATATATTAATATGTTAGTTAATATAATATATTTTAAAGGTTTTAAATTTAATCTATTAGGGAAAAATATACAATACTCTAAAAAGTGTTATTTGAAAAAATAAATATTACTTTTATACTAAATACACTTTAACAAATACCATTAAAAATAATTATTTATATTATAAAAACTAAATTTACAACTCCATTGATATTAAAATATTTATTTTAACTATATATATACATCATATCATATTTTAATAATAATTATATTACATAGTACATAAATATAGATATATATTTATAATATTTTGATATCATATTATCATTTTAGTGTGAATTTTATTATTTTAAATTTATTACTTACCAATAAAAATCTTTAGTATGAGTATTAGATATATAAAAAATGACCATATTGGAAATTATTATATTTATAAAAGATATATTTCATTCATATATATACACTTACTAAATCATTTATTCATTTTGCCCTCACTTCACAAGAAATAGTTTTTATTTCTTATTATAGATTTTTCATAATGATTTCTCATTTTTTGGTGATATTCCTCATTATATGTTTTTTTTGCTATTGGTGATCCACATGGTTAAAAATGATCCAGGATATTTTCTATTCATAAATATTTTATTCTTCTCTATCTATTTTCCCCTATTGATTTATGCAGTTTTAATGGATGTACTTCATCCATGGTGATTAATAATCCATGGTGTGAAGAATTTAGTTTTATGTGATTCTATTTTAATGTCCCACTTATAAATGAACAATGTGTATTTATATTGGTTCAAATATTATAGGGAATGTTTTCTAATCATGTTTTAATCCTTTTTAAATAATATGGAAACGTTCATTAAAATTATATACATAAATAAGAATAATAAGAATAATAATAATGGATCTTAAAACATGGGGTATTAAATTATCCCCCTTAAATAAATTTTTTTCTCGCAATTTTAATTATCACATAACAATGGAAATAATTTATGGGAATCTAAAATATATATATATAATATAGGATATAATTTTTAGAGAGATATCAACCTTACAAAATTAGGAAATATATCTCTTTTTTTAATATGATTAGCCCTAATATAGAGTTTTTTCTAACTATTTAGGCTAAGAGCCAACTATTATTTAGTATTAAGACCTATACTGTATATTTTTTCTCTATATGGTGCTTATTATTATCCTTTTTTTGATATAATATCATAGGTTAAATAAAAAAAAATCCTTACTTCGGATAATTATTCCTCTAAGTGGATGGAACCAATCCATCATTAAAACCACATTAAATTTATCTAAAGTAAGGATAATAAGATTTATATAAGGAACATTATAATAAGATTAAACTTGGACTATAATTATTATACTAATAGAATATTTACTAGATAATAAATTCATCTGATTAGTAATTTAATGATCATAGAGAACTTCTTAGATATACTATAATTATGATAATCAAATTCCAAAATGAAATATATATCTCTATATTAGAGGGTATATGTACCTTAAATATCAAGATCCACTTCATTTGTAGTGTTTACATAGGCATTCTATTTTAATCTTGGTGTTTGAGGTTTTTGATGCTCCTCATAATGGTTAGTCCTTGGATTAGGGAATTTACTTGAATAAAGTTCCCCACACATAAGACATTTAATTATTAATAGTACCTTATAATGAACTATGTTTCCTTCAATAATTCTAACTGAACTATTTATTTTCCTATGTAAGTTTTATTCCTGATAACCCCCACGTTCACAAGTAAAGTATATTAAAATACCATTATGAAAATCCCATTGGTGATTCTTACTACATTTATAACATGAAGGAAACTGAATCTTTTTTCCTTCATTATATTCTTCATAATAACATTCATGAGACTACATACTTATCTTCTTGGGTATACTCATGATTTCATCTTTTATTATATTGTTATTCATATTTCATGATGGGTGGTTTAGTATAATAACCATATTTATCACTTCATATCCCATTATAATGTTTTGATTATTGAGGTAATAATTACATTGTCCCTCATTCCCAAGGTTAACTCAATTCTTTCTAGTTCCATCCATCACTAAAACCAAAAAGGGTTAACATGAGTGATTAAAATTTAACATTATATGGGGGTTATTATTATCAATAACATAAAATGAATTCAACCGCCAAACCTTTTACCATTTTCCATCATCAATTAGCCCAGATTTTCTTTAGTTCAACCTATATTTATATTAGTTTATCTTTGGTTATTTTAATTTGGTTTATTTTATATTTATCAATATATTACCTCAATATAACTATAAATTCAATACTTTATAATAGTTTGTAAAGATCATATGATTAACCAAATAATATCCTTGAGGAGTGTCTAACCATGTGTGCAGTTATACCTCTTTTATGTACAATGTTTCATAGTTGAGTAAAACCCAGCATGACATATTCGGGGTTATTACCCCAAGCTACAACTATGATAGAGCCTGCATCCACTTTCCAGTATCTAAATAGTAATTTAATTGCAAGAAAAACCATAGAATCTCTATTTTACCAAAATTTTATGATGTTCTCCTATACTTAACTTATCCTTTATACATCTACCTAGGGTTTTTGTTATGTTTTTTATCTTAATATCCAATACTTTGATACCAAATATAGTGAAAAAAAATCCTTAAATGCATATTATTTCATCATTAACATTCTTTTCCAACAAATACACACTGAGGATTGAGTGGTTTAGTGTCTTTGGAAGATTAAACATATAAATACATCATATTAAATAAAAAGAAAAATCTTTATTTAAAAATACACATAGTTCTCCTAACTCCCATTGAACATCTAAAACTGCATAGGATACCCTAGGGAAAATACATAATTAAAAGTGTGATCTAGAAATATTGATAAGGGAATAAACTTGGAAATAAATCATAACAAGAGAGTCAAAAGGCATAACATGATATTATAAAGAGAATGATTATAAGAATGAAAACATTGAATAATTAAATTAAATCATAATACCATAGAAAAATATAATATTTAGAAACAACATAATTCATGACATCATAAACATAAGTCAAGGGTCACTCCCAAGACCATCATCATAAATTGGAAAAATTCACATGGTGGGTTAGGTTCACTCCCCAATACCTTACATAACATCTCATATGATATAGATCTTTTACCAATTCATTTAAGGATTATATAATTTGAGTTCCACCCACAAAATAAATTAAAATCATACATATGTATGTCATATGAGGAAAATAAACCGTACATAAATTATAAGCATGATCAAACCCATGATAAGTAAGTGGGTTTCGTTATTCTGATTCAAGGAAGAACCAAAGGTCAAATCCTAACGATATACAAGAGAATAAGAAATTAAATAATTTTTATTTTCATATTTTAAATTGAAACATAGGTATTCATCATTTATTTCCAAGATATAGATTTCATGAGAAGGACCTTGGAGAAGAAATAATACAAAAACACTACTTGGGTGAAGCTTTAAGAAATAAGTAAGGGGCCTTTTTAAAAGAAGGAAAATACTTATTATTTTATATAAAATTAAAGTAAACTAATAGGGTTCTATATAAAATAATGATGTTTTTTATAATCTATTAATGGATTAAAAAATTATTGGGGGTGATGCTCAATGTGAAACAAAAAAAATATGAGAGTTTTGTTAAATCGGGTTTACTTAAAAGTGGTAATTGAAAAGGGAGTTGAAAACTTGTATAACCCCAGAAATAAAACTGATATTTAACTAGGTATATATTTAAGGTAAATATATAAAATAATATAAAATAATTTTATGAGAATCATATTGCATAAAATAGTGAAAAATAATGATAATGTGTAACATATAAGTTATGAATGAGGTACAGAAGATCCATTACTATGTTTTAAAACACCTTAATTGAAAATCATACATCATTAAAATATATTAAAAAATTATTTTGAAAATAGGATAAGTTAAATATTAATTTTACATGAGATAAAACTTAATTTGTATTCTAATTAAAAGTATAACATTATCCGGAAGGGATATTATGGATAAGGTGTGGAAATCATCATTTAAGAGGATGGGAATTATTCATAACAGATTTAAATTTTCAAGAAGGATAAGAACTAAAAAAATTAATAATATTTGAATCAAAATTGAAATCAAAATATATAAATAGGTTATACCATAAGAAATTAAATAATATAATCAATGAGAAACATTATAACTTTAAAAAGAAACTTGATTTATAAAGCACCCCTATATTTTATGGAAGACATCAATTGTATCCCACAATAAGGAAGAGAATAAATGGAATAAATGTTTCCAAGTTAAATTATAATTTATGATATTATAATTCATGGGGTTATTTTTTACACCATAAAAATGATGATTTGTTCCCAATATCAAAGCATACCACGATGAAGGGTGATTGAGACAGAAACCCTTACCTCGTATCTGAAAGTGAACTACACTTTCAATTAACTTAATGAATAATCAAATTAAGTTTGTCAAAAACATTTGTAAGAACCATCTCTATATAATTTTATATAAGGTAAATTTATCATCTTGTGTCACTAATTTATTATATCATTTCTGCTTATGTCAGTTACTCGAAGTTCTTTAATCAATTTCTTTGAAACATTCATGTTATATTGACCATTGTAAAAGTGTTATAAAATAGTTTCATAATATCCATAATTTTATATTATTATATCCTTTATCATTTTATCATCACATAATTTATACAGGTATAAAAATTTCATGAATAGACTTAAATTAGAAAAGGTACTATGATATGTCCTTTTTAGTAGTTATATTTACTATAATAGCTAATCGTTAATATCATTCATAGAATTTATATTATTATAATTATATAATCTTAATGTTTTATTAAATAACCTTTTTATAATTTACATACATGTTTCAGTCCCACAATGTTAGTCACTATGGAAAACTAAAGAGAAACATCATCACAAGATGGCGGTAGTCCACACGACACACAGACAACGCTTTTGTTTTTCCAGAATAGAAGGGATATAGAAAATAAAATATATTATCATTTTATAATAATTAAAATTTTATAAATATAATATTATATTACTAAATTACCCTTTAAAACATTCATCAAAGATGTTGATGATAAATTGAACACATCATTCAGGGAGGTGGTAGTATGCACACACGCATGACAATGTTTTCATTTTTCTCAATTATTTTGGAGAAAAGTTTAAAATGTATGTTTTATTAGTATAAATAATATAAAATTATTAATAATAATTTTCTTATAATAATTTCATAGATATAAGAGGTTTTGGTTGGTAGAAATATAAAATAATTTGAAAGGTGTAGTGAAAAATATTACCTCTTGCTTTGGATGTTCTCCTTTAGTCACCACATTAAGGAACCTTATCTTAGTGTT
The DNA here is from genome assembly GCA_963277665.1 of Viscum album. Classification (NCBI taxonomy): domain Eukaryota; kingdom Viridiplantae; phylum Streptophyta; class Magnoliopsida; order Santalales; family Viscaceae; genus Viscum; species Viscum album. Next base: position 694,407,732 of record OY728157.1, read on the forward strand.
TTGGAAAGTGTAAAAAATTTAATATATGGGGATATGGATGAGGAGATAATAGGGTAGAGTATAGGTCAATCCTAAAGTTATTTAGAAGTGTGTAGACTTGGATACGTGGTAGTTTCTTTTATAATTTAAGTAAAGGGGATTTTTGGAATATATAACTATTTAATATAATTAGATCACGTCTTTCATATGAAATGTGAATAAAAATTGTAAAATAATATATAATGGTAATTGTTATGTTATATAAAACCTAAACCACACTTTTACTCACATATTTTAAACATTCTTTAAGTCATTTACTCCTAAATTCTTTACTTTTACGATTTTGGGTTTTTAGTGAAGAAACTAATTTTTACCAAAGTAATGTATTTTTAATGAATAAAAATAAAATAATATTTATTGGATAATTTTAACCTACTAATTATAAATTTTAAATCTAATTTATCAAATAAAATTTCAATGTTTAAGGAAAATTAATTTTAACATTAGTGCATGTTACGCGCAAAAACCCATTTTTTATAAAAAGTGTACTTTTAACCATAATTATTTTGTTTAGGATAAAATCATTAATTTTATTTATAATTTTGAAATTAAAATGTTTATTATTATTCATATAATATTTAATTAACATTAAAATAAATCAAATAATTAATTCCACCATGTGAAAACTTTATTAAAAGAAATAGATGAAAAACCGTTTTCATTAAAACATTACTTAATTTTTCTAAAATGATAAGTATGGGATTTATATATAGTATTTTAAAAAAATTAAATTGACATTATAAAATTTATTATATATTTTAAAAATTATTTCAAACATTTTAATGTAATTTTAGAATAACAATTTCATAAAAGTGAGAGTATCAGTAAAATCGGTAGCTTTTGTAATTCACCTAGAAATCAATTTTTTTATAAAAATATAAACAAAACCCATAATAAGATATTTTTTGATATAATTAAATTAAAATTTTATTTTATTTTATAAAATTAAAATTTGATAATTCTTGTATTTTTATTTTAAAGGAAAAATATAAATTATAAATAAAAATGCTTTTATTGAAAAATGGAATTTTTAAACATTAAGTGTTCTTAATATTATTTCATATCAATTTATAATTTAAAATATATTAATATATTAGTTAATATATAATACTTTAAAGGTCTTAAATTTAATCTATTAGAATAAAATATACAATACAAAACAAAACGATTCTGTGAAAAAATAAATATTAATTTTATACTATATACGCTTTAACCAATATCATTAAAAATAATTATTTATATTATAAAATTTAATTTTACTAATCTATTGATATTTAAATATTTTTTTAAAATTTATATATACATCATATTATATTTTAATAAAATTATTATTATTTATATTTATACATAAGGCATAAATATATATATATATCATATTTTAATATCATATTTTTATTTAATTATAAATTATATTATTTTAAATTTACCACTTAATAATACATTAATTTAGTATACCTATTATATATATATGATCAATACCCATATTTTCAACAACCATATTTTTAATGACAATGTATGCAATAATCATATTTATAATAGCCATATTTTATTATTATATATAGACTTACTAAAGTATTGATTCATTCCACTCTGACTTTTAAAAGAATGGTTCTTATTTTATATTATAGATTTTAAATAATGATTTATCCTTTCATATTTATCTTCTTTGTTATAGGTTGTCTCTTCCTCTATATTAATCATAAACAAACTACTTTTCTTGCATGTAATTTAAATCCAAGCCACCATAATTTTTCTCTTCCTTAAAATTAATCATATGCAATCCACCATGGGTATGACCATGGTGTGTCTAAGCATAATTGTTTCTCATAAGTTAATTTATTATTATAAGTGCCTTTTTAAATACCCTTCTCATAGATAATATCTTTATTTTACTTGGTACGGAATTTACTTCACGGAATGACAATATATCCAAGTCACTTTCCTTTAATTAATCCAAATCAAAATGCTCATTTTCTAAGAATCCATGCTATTTAACTTCCCATACCATCATTATGACTGTTTGTTGTTTGATTATTGTGTAGTGAGGTCACATAAACTTCAAAATACATCAAACACCACTCTTTAGCATAAAAATACCTCCCATGTTCTTTCAATGACCCCAAAAAATTAGAATGTTGTTTTCCTTATATGAAACACTATGGGACAATTTAGTTTGAACATAGTTTATATGTTGAAAATAGAAGACAATAAAACCATATCCACTTCATCTCTTATTAAATTAATCTCCTTATATAAGAACCATAATTATAGAGAATTATTCTTTAACTCGCGATCTTGTTAACTCATAACACTTACTAATGAATCATCATTCAATAATTCAAATCCTACATGAGATAAAAAGGTCCAGGATACAAGAAAATTGAATAATAATGTAATGTTATCCATTAAAGTGAAATAAATCCACTTCTTCTTAGAAATTAAAACCAAATGAGATAAAATTATTGAAAAATATATTCTTCCACTACACAAAACCATTCTTTGAAACTGTGTAGAAAAAGTTCCTACATACATTCTCAAAAAAATGATAGAGTTATTCACATTCTTCAAACACAAAAACATGTCGACTTCATAGCGTTACTCTTTTAAAAAATACACCTAAATATGTACTCCCTAATAAGTAAAGTGATATTCATTGAATTTATGTTATTACACTCCCCATTTGACAATAAAAATATAAAGATAAGAGGATAAGGGAGTAGTTCTCCATATCTTAGCCTTTAATGATGGAAGGATGATATTTATTTTTCAACCTCCATGGCTTGTAATTCAACTCACCCTTTAACTGGTAACCAATTTAACCATCCAAATTCATTGTAAAATATAATTGTATATTGGTAGAATACTTCTTCTACTTAACTTCCAAAATATGACATACCAAATATTGTTTCAACTCGTGGATCTTTACTTCAATTTTTTTGCAAAACATACTAATTGTTTTCTTGAAATAATAGTAACTTATTCTTCCATATTTTTATTATATCTTCTTATGAATATCACTATTTAATCCTTATTCTTTAGCAGAATTATTTTCTACCATTTTTGAGTTAACAATCTATAATGGAATCTCAATATGTTTCTTATTCTTATTGTAATTCATATTCTTATCTTTATATTTCTTTCTCTTGTCTATCTTATGAAATTCCTTTAGATCATATTGTTAGACTGGATGAATTGGTAGAATCATGAGATACTCTTTAGTGATATGGACTTATTAATCACATCTCTTGGACATTTCATTAATTTCATAAAAATTGTTCTTAACCTTCACACTTTGTTGTTTAATAACATTATGCTTGACTTTGTTTATTTAAAAGGGTTGTATCACCATACATTTATGCCATAAATATCTATTCATAGAATAGAATAAGACTCATCTAAAATAAAAACATATAATATTATTCTTATGGACTCTAAAAAACTAAATATTACTATAAAAGGCCAATCTTCTTTCTTAATTTCCATTTCATCAAGTAATAGTAGTTTTATAAAATTCAATATTTTAAAATCAATCTTAACCATTGTTTGATGAACCAAAACTCTAGGGCACTCTATATATTCTCATATTCAATATAGATTTCTCTAATGATATATTTTCTTTATATATGTAACTCCAAAACCTAAATTATCTAGTCGCGGTCAGAGCTCCACATGACCTCATGCATGTCTCCCCATATGCAAGAGGCTACCGACTAGAGATGAGGGTCTAAGAAGTGTCGTGGGGAGGCAATATCCTCAGTAACAAAATTCATACACTAGAATCAATACTAATGTAAATACACACTCTATAATAACATGGTGTATATCTTAAAAATATCATCATGTTGTAATAAATGGAAAATGGGTCATACAAAATAAACCGAAAGACTACCAGTGTGGTAAGTGAACCAAAGTATGATAACCAAAGAACATAAACTAAAAACACTACAGGAATAGTCTCAATTAAATCTCAGTAGTGTCACTATCATCTAAGATCCACCTACTCAACAAGACAACATAGGTCCCTTCCCCTTAGTGGAATCCCTAACCATGAAATCTGCATGCATATAGTGATGCTTGTCCAGGGGGTGAGTATAACCTAATATGACACTCCCAATGTATCCTTAACATACTTGTAGCAATGTATAAATTTTTATTCCCTAAAAATAAGGTAAATGTGTAAATAAAAAATCAAGTTCCAAGTCATTGTATTCTAACCAAGTTACCATGAACCTTGACTCTAATTATTTTGGCACCATACTAGAAAGAATGATTTAGTAAACTGAAATTGATATCTCATGTGAACTACCTTCTTATTTCTGAATTTAAAATGGAGATTCTAGTTTTATTTAGGATGTTGTTTTTGAGAATGTTCTAGCTTACTGTAAATTTTGTTCTATAATTGGTTATTTGATGACTAATTGTGAGTCTCAAAAGTTTGAATCTCATCCACCTCATTCCAGGCTCATTTGGGTGGAAATGGTTGCTTCCAAAATGGATCAAACAATAAGCACTACTGCTAACAACCCACCACCAAATCCCATTGATATACCTAAGCCTCTCACTGAGACTTTTTCCTCTAAGGGCACTCTATACAACCAGGAAGATAGGATAGACACTCCTTTGGAATAGGGTGAGCATTATAATAAGGACAAGATAGGTCTAATTCATCCTTCAAATAATACCAATAACCATAATACGGTGCTTTCACCCCTGATTGAGGAATAGGAGAAGCACCTTGAAGTCAATGAATCTAAAAATAAGGATAAAAATGATTCTTCTAATACTGAAATCTCTTCTCAGGAGGCTGATGATCAGCCTAGTCAAATTGAAGAAACCTATTTAAGTTCAAGATCCAGAAAAGGAAAAAAAAACCCATGGTTGATGTTGATGGCTTCATCACCCCCAATCCTAGAAAAACTAGAAAGCATAGAGACAATTATCATATGGAAAGAACTATTGTTACAAGGTCTCTGTCATTCCAAGATGGAAAATTATGATCCTCCAGTGCCCTCGTTACTAGATGATGCCCCTTCACATCCCATAACTGTAGAATAATCAGCTACCTCCTCTCAATCATCTGAATCATATTGCTCTGAGAGTGATCCTGAAAATGACCTCGCTTATAGGGATGCCTTCCAAATTGATAATAATTTGGATATCTCTGAGAAACTAATATCTTGGATGGATGATAATGACATAAATGCATTCCAATAATACAAGAATGGGGAAATGATGGCTCAAAACTACTTACAACTCTGGAAGATAATATTCCTTAGAGTGGTGTAAGAATTAAAAAGGAATCCTTATTTTTATTTCAATGTTATTCCTTAGGAATAATAGTTGTTTTCAATCTATCCTTTATGATATGATGTTCTTACTTTGACTTGCATCGATCTTTCTGGGACTTTGAGGACTCTTTTCAGTTTCTATCTCCATTTTTGATTGTATGTCATGGCAGATTGTATTCTTGGATTGCACTTTGTTGGTTTCCTTTTAGTCTGTCATTTATCAGACTTCCCAGGTGCTCTCAAAGACATATTGAGCATTTCTATTTTTCTAACTTTTGGATCACATGTTGGTTGTCATTGCTACTATTTTTCTTACTACTGTATGTTGATGTGTTTAGCAACATGAAGCAGATTCTGCTTGACTCCTTGGGTCTGGTCTACTTGGTTGGTTGGGAGTTGATTGGTTTTAGAGCTTTCTATCTATATATACTTGTGGTTTAATTAACACTGAACTTCTTTAGACTCTGGGTTTATACTTCTCTTTTGTAGGAAACATCTTCACAGGTTTCATATTCTGATGTGGGGTGCGAAGGTGGTCATTATTACTGGCAGTTTTTCTGTGTATTGCTGGAGTTTCCAGAACCCCTTTTTGTTCTACTGGTTTGATGCGATCTGCAGTATAGTTGATCTTGAATGGTCTCTTTATGTAAAAGAATAATTCTCTCATGAAACAAATAGCATGACTGGAAACTCCTTTTTTTCTCCTCTATTTTTCATTGCCTAACCTGAATTTTCTCTACAACTTGGTGATGGTGTAAGCGTATTACACCTCATGTTTCCATTGTAACATTTTGATTTAATAAATTCCTAAGGCATGGACTGGTTTTCCATTTCATGTAACCTTCATAAAAAAAATCTATCTCATATTTTTTCTAATCCATTTAGCATAATGGTATATACACCTAACATGATCAAATCATTAGAACTCTATTAAAGCACAAGGATGTTCCCCATCGGTACATCGTACTAAATGTTCTAAATCATAGAACTCTTTGAATGGTGCTTGGTCATTACCACATCAAATAAATGTACCAATTTATGATTCTAAATATCATTCCACTCAAAACCATGGGAAATCAATCACATCCTCATTGATCCACCTCTAAGGATCCAACTAGCCAACTCAGATCATCTTGTTCATCTTGGCATTTGAAGTAGAGTTGTCAAAGTCTATGAACACATTCATATATAAGTGATAACATAGAAATGAATAACTATTTCATATGAATCAAGGGTCTCATGGTCCACACACACACCAAAACGAATATCACATCAATAAATGGTCTCACAACTACACATTCACCCACATGTATATCATAAATACATAGTCACACAAAGGCCCAAAATGGTAAAGATTTCCCACCTAAAGAGTATTTATGCCAAAAATGAATAATTGATTTTAGAATCAATCTTGTTCACCAATGATTCATATAACCATCCCCAATTCATCACATCAGGATTTTATAATCAATATCCAAGAATGTGAGTGTGATAAGGGATCAATTTCGATTAGGCTTGCCTAATGAGAACCACTGTCATAAATGGATCTATAATTGAAAAAGGGAAGATGAAAAATATATAGATATGTACACCTATAAATTCAATAAATGATAATTCCTAATTAGATAAATTTAATTTATATAACTAGAACTAATATCCCAGATCTATGATTCCTTCCAAGAATAGAAGAGGTGATCTAGAAGAAACATAAAGAAGAGAGTAAAAACAACCTCTTAACTAGAATTCTCATGTTATAATCCTCTAGATCCACTAGAATTTGAGTTTACAATGATAGAAATCACCAAAAACCACTACTCGAGTATCTAGGTTTGATATTATTAAGTATAGGAGGAATAATAACTGGTTTTGGGTAGGTTTTAGGTTAAAATACTTATTTTTAGATTAATTAAATGTTTACACAATTTTTAGTCACACAGTTTACCAAAAATTGTGTCAAACATGTGGGGATAACTTCCTCTTAAAGGCACCTACATAGTTTATCCACATGGTTTGATAAATTTTATGCCAACTATGCTTTATCCTCTATAATGATTCACATGGTTTCCTATATAATATCACACGATTATCCCTAACTGTGCACCAATTATAAACCATCTACTATCCCTCTATAATAAGCCACATAGTTTCCTAGGGATAACCATATGATTTTTCCAAACCATTATCAAAAATTTCTCCCCCATAAAGGCTTTTAAAAATCCTTAAAAACCACACATAAGCTACCTGAGGCTTCACCTAAAAAATAATAACTTAAAACAAATTTAAAGAATGAAATAAACAAATAATATCACATTTGGACTACTTAAGGCTATTATATTCTCCTCTAATAAGTAATTCTCATACCCAATAAGTGTCTCTAGAGGTCCTTATCTAACAAATTTAGATATTGATCCTGGAAATATGATTTCTACTCCCATATATCCTATTGGATATGAATTTGATGCCACATAACTCAAAAAAGTGGTATTTTATTCCCCCTTATAACTTTCTCACTCTATTCCACAATTCATATTGATCGCTCCATAAATGATGCATCTGGTTCCAACTCAATAGCCTTACTATCGATCATATGTGTTGAATTTGGATTGTACCTCTAATGATAATACACATAGAACACATTATGAATACCTCAATATTGTGGAGTGACATCCAATTGGTAATTACTTGTTCTAATATTATTGATGATATCAAACAATCCTATAAACCATAATAATAACTCTATCTATTTAAATAAATATTGATTCCCTGGTCATGGTAACACCAATAAGAAAACTCATTTGACCATAGAGAACTTCAAGGTTCATCTCCTTCAGTCAATATATTATCACTACCTACTCGGAGAAGTTCCTAACTACTTATGAATCAATTACACCATATCATAGGTCTCCTACACCATACTTAGACCAGCAACAGCTACCTCTCCAACCACATCCCAACACAAAAATAAATGGTAGATCCAACAATAAATAGATACAAATGATTCCATTTGAAATGAATATTGGTAAATATTATTGTATGAAAACTATTTCAAGTCCAAATGATCATCCTAATCCTCGATGAAATTCCGAACATGTGCCTAAAGTATATCCATTGGAATCTGGATTTTTATCTCTGACTACCCATCGTTCTGCCAAAGATACACTATACTTAGATTCAATTGAGTCCCCATTACCTTCTATAATACTTTCCAAAATCATAACATGAAATGATCATCCCATTCATACATTATTCTTGTAGTTACTCCATGCATCCATACTATCTCTTCAACACAGATTTTTTAAAACTCATCTACGTAATGAGTCTCCAAGACTATAAATAAATGTTTCATATTCATCATCCAATCAAGAAAATCCCATATAGCATCCCAACCTCTTGTGATCCTAGGTAGCCTCATAAAACCCCATCTTTGCCTCATATCACTTACACATGAGCATGGTAAGAGGTTTAAGAAAACCACCTAGTCACTAATGATCATCCTTAATCCACTGAAATTTAAGACAACAAGAGACAAAATTAGTGATTCCCCTATTCTAACCTAGACACCATAAATATTTTTTGACATCACAGTGAATATTCTTTGATCCTAGGTGAAATACCCACTGTGAAGCATGGGATTACCTCATTAGATCTTCCCTTATGGAATCTAGAACCACAACTCTCCCATAAATGTAGATTATATTATATCCATTTAAATACCATCTTGGAACTAATTCATTCCCCACCAACAATTCTCACATCACTAAGAACATGGAATCCAGTTCCTAGTTGGATTTTACCTAATCCACCAAGGTATATGTGATAACTTGGGGGGGAAATCTCATCACCTCATGATTTTCATATACACTCACCATCCATCAAACCAATAATCTCATCAATATTCATTCCTCCTTCGATGTCTTCTCTCTAATCCCCTATGTCTTTCTACTAAGAGAATATACTACAAAATTACCATTTCCAAGAGTATAAACCAACTCAAAGTAAAATTTATATAGATACTCAACCCAATACCTATTCCAAATATTCAAGTAATCCTAGGATAATATATACCGCAATATATTTTATTTTTATAGAAAATAAACCTCTTACTAAAGAGATAATGGTGCCAAAACTTCAGGGAATGGACCCCAACTTCTAATTCTAGGGCATGAGTATGGAAGTTCTGCTCATGAGTTCTAAGGTTATAAGACCCATAAGAAAATACCTATACTCTTTTCATCAAAACACCTCTAAAACCAACAGTTAATTCATCATATTAAACCATGTATATGATCCTAAAATCAGGTAAGATCAAACTTGGTGCGGATGTAAATATCCTATTTAGCCTTAGGAAGTCCTCTTCACACTGATATGTCCACTCAAACTTCACCCATTTCTTGGTAATTCAAGTCATAGGTGATGAAAAATAGGATAAATTCTGAATGAACTGGTTATAATACCCAATCAAACCTTGGAAACTCTTGATCACGAACATGTTCATAGGGTGTGACCAAGAAATTACTACCTCTACCTTATTTGGATCAACTGAGTTTCTCATATCAAAAAATTCATGCCTAAGTAAGTGCACCTACTATATCCAAATGTGACAATTTAAAATATTTTCATAAAGATAATTCTCTCCAATTTTACTCAACATGATCTCAAGGATTCTAGCATGAATATCTGAGGATTTTGAATATATTAGGTTATCATCAATGAATACAATGATGAAGGAGTCAAGATATGGATTCAAGATACTATTCTTAAGATCCATAATCACCACTGAAAATTTCATCAACCCTAAAGGCATCAAAAGATACTCATACAATCCATACGTACTCCTAAATGACTTATTGGGTATATCCTCTTCTATAACCTAAATATGGTGGTGTCCTGATCACAAATCAATATTTGAGAACTACAGAGATCCCCTCAAATGATTCAACAAATCATTAATATTCAATAATAGGTACATGTTATTCATTGTGATAGGATTAATTTCCCTATTGTCCATGCACAATTGAAGGCTTTGGTTCAAATTCTTAGAAAATAAAACTAGAGAAATACAAGGAGAAGTTCTTGGTCTGATAAATTCATTTTACTCTAGACCCTCATGAGGATCCTTGGGTTCCTTCAAATAATTAGATTTCATAATATACAAAGGTATCGGTATACGTTTTAGTCTTAGAGTGATTTCAATCTTGAAATCAATTACTCTATCATTAGAAATTCCTAATAAAGCACCTAGAGAAACATCTTGGTAGTGGTCCACCACTAGAGGAAAAGAGGAGGGAGATACTACTTGATCTACCACAAGAACCATTCCCATTATATGTGACTTAATATCTCTAAATAGACTTAGGTTTGGTCTTTTTATTCATATACACCCAATAATTTTTCAGCTAGTACATGCTAAAAATCACATTAAAGATGTTGATCTTTGTGATAATGAATTTTTATAAATTTCAATAACCATAAACTGTTACATGACCTGATATAAATATCTGGAGATGATCTACCTTCTTCACCAAGGGTGTAGAAATATAAAAAAATGGAATATAACTTAATTGGTAAGTATAACCCAACAATTACATGAGAAGATATAAAATAACGGGAACCTCCAGTGTCAAAAAAAGTAGTAGAAATCGTAGAGGTAATCATAACCATACCTATAACTATAGAAGGTACCTCTCTACCATTAGATATAACCTAGTATACAACACAAACTTTACATATATCATATCTATAGATCTCATGGATCACTAAATTTTTCAGAATCTACATCTTCAGCTGAGATTCCCTTCCCATAACCTAGCGTAACCTCCCAAATCTCATTTATAATAGCCCTAAACAAAAGTGTTGAAGGTGGAATATATTGAAAAAAATGAAACTTCTTGAGTGGTTTTATATAATACTTATTGTTATGTAATCATCAACTATAATTATAACACCTGGTAGTATATCCTCTTATAGAGGGATTTGAAAAAATATTACTCTTTTTTTTTGTTTTCTCTCACCACTATGGAGGAATTATTCTGAATTTATCTACTTTATACTATAAAATGAACTCACAAAATGAAAATAATTCCACTCACTAGTCCACTGAGAGTTGGAAAAAAAATTAACGCTCTTTCCTACTTCAGAGCCTTCTTGATCATCAGGTCCTTATGTAACACCTTGTAATATGTCATTAGTTTGAATATCATGACCTTGAACCTCAACTATAGTTGATAGATCTAACTCAAAATTCTAATACTTCCACAACTCATTCCCATAAAAAAATAAGACAAGAAAAGAAACTCTATGAAATGATTAGAATAGGCAAATACCTACATCATCCCCAATTAAATATCTATAGACTCCTGATCTTGATCAATCTTCACTGTATCAAGGAAAAACTCTACAAAGAAGAGATCATTGAAGGTATAGTAAGTCATACCCTCACATCTCCCTTCCTATTTCATAATACCCCACCATCACATCATGGGTCCCTAAAGAATGAAAGTAGCTAGATTATCCCATGCTCCTCTGGAATATCCATTAGATCAAAGATTCCCTTGATGGTATCAATATAATACATAGTATCCTAGAGACCTATAGTACCCTAGAATGAAGGGGGTGCTTGAGCCATAAATTTCATACATAATAAACTATCATCCTAAGAGATCCTCCACCTTTAACAGTAATTATCCAAAAGACTCATGTTTGAAGTGGCTCCACTACCTAAACCAATAGAGTAGTTATTGTATCACACTCAATTTCACCGTCCTATGAGTTTGAAGACACTACAGGATCTACCACCATTACAGGAGTATCCTAGAACTCTTCTCTAGGTTATTATATAAGATTACTCAATTAGAATAATTGTCTAAAATTCCAAATAAACACTTAGTAACACATATAACAGATTAAATGACTACACCAATCAATAAATTTTAATCACAAGAAAAAGTTTAGTATAGGATAATTCATCCTAATAGGATACCCACATCCACAAGTCATAACCCCCCTTAGCACTACCCAAGACATAACACAAGTCTCCAATACCTTCATATTAGTCACATTCAAATAAAAATACAAAGAATATCATGTTTAGTTCAATTAATTATAATTTGAGTATAGATGTATCACAGAAGTTCTTATTATAGAATACCAATGACATTTAATTAAATTATTTTATATCTATAAAAACAAATCATATGCATGGCCTGTAAATAGAAGTGCTTAGTCATGATGTATGAATTCAACAAAATCCCATAAACTATAACAACACAATAATACTCAGGATCAACATGAAACTATAATACTACAATCATTAATGGAAATCCCATCACAGGAAACTTGGAAGTCTATTACATAAGATCTATATATGCACTTAGGTGACTCCCCTACCCAAATTCTACAAAGCATATCTTCTTTCTACCTTTCTCCAAAATATATTCAAGAAGATAGAAAATAAAATAAATGAAAGCATCCTTTGATACAACTTTGTAACGGTCCGACCCAAATCACCATGTCTGGGTCAAAATGGAACATGACGTCATGCATGTCTCCCCATACTCGAGAGGTTTCCAACTAGCAGTGAGGGCTTGAATGGTGTTGTGGGGCGACTATACCCTCATTAAAAAAAGGAATACACCAGAATCATAGTGAATGAAAATACACACCCCATAATAGCTCATCAAAAACATAAAATAATATCATCATGCTATAATATATATCAAAAAGGCTATGCAAAATAAACCAAAATAATCTCAATGTGGTAATTCAACAATAGTATGATAACCAAAGAAAATAAACTAAAAACACTGCAACAATTTTCTGGAGTGAACCCCGATATTTCCTCCATCCTCCATGATCCACCTGCTCAGCTCCCCGATGTAGGGCCCTTACCCTTAGCTGGATCCCTAGCCATGAAATATTCACACACATTGAGATGCATATGCAGGGTGTGAGTATAACCCAGTAGGACACCAAAAATATATCCTTAGCCTAATTATAACAATGTATAAAAGCATATTCCATGATAGTAAGGTAAATTCATAAATAATCAATCTATTGTTGAGTAATCATGCACTAAATAAGATGCCATGAACCTCAAATTTACCTGCTTTAACACCATATAAAAAGGAAGAATTGAATCGAATTATAAAGACCCATGTTCCACATTTAAGTAATAACTCCACACTTACCTTCAAGGGAAAAGAATTCACTCCACCTTTCACATGTAATAATTTGGATCATCTCATTGTTAATCCCTTCTGCATGATAGTATGTAAACATAACACAATTTAATCAGTGGAACTCTACTCAAGAACAAGGTTATTCCCCATAAATACAGTGTAATGAACATTTCAAATCATGGACCTTTTCCAATGGTGTTTGTTCTTATCACATCATTTGAACATGCCAAGTTCTAATGTTAACTATCTTTCCACTCAAAACCATGGGCTATAAATCATGTCATCCTTGCTCTACCTCTAAGGATAAAACTATACAACTCATAAAATCTTGGTCATCTTGAAATATGAAGCATAGTTACCATATGTTATTCACATATTCACATAATATGCATAACATAGAAATTCATGGGAATTTTATATTAAGAAAGGGTCTCATAGGCCATAAATACACCCACATGCATATCACATCAAGAAAGGGTATCATATCTACACACAAACCAATATATATATCATACATAAATATTCATACAAAGGCCCCAAAATGGAAAACACGTCCTACCTAGAGAGTATAAATGTAAAAAACTAAGAATTTCTACATGGATTTATCCCAGGAATCAATTATTCCTAAAATTATCCCCAATTAATCATGTGGGGATTTTAGAATTATGATACAATAAGGAGAAAATGATAAGGGATTTAATTTAATTAGGCTTACCTAATTAAAATTTTCTCTACCAATGAATCTATAATCAATCATGGTAAGTTGATAGTTCTCTAGATCTGTTCATATACCCATCGAATAAATTATAATTTCTAATTAGATCACATTAGAATTAATAGATTCATTCATGATAGATCTGATCTATGATTCCTTCCAAGAATAGGAGAGTATTTATAAAATAAATGTGAATAACATGGTAATAATAACCTATTATCTAGGAATCTCATAGATCAAGCCTCTAGATCCACCATAATTTGAGTTAGGAGGGATAAGAATCACCAAAAACCACCATCGATGTCTATTGGTTTGAGAACCCTAGATATAGGAAAATGAAAAGTGTTTTAGGGATGTTATGGGTGAAAATACAAACATTTTGATTAATTTAATTTCTGCACATGGTTTAGTCACATGGTTTTCCAAAATGTGCCAGGATTACTACCACGTTTGGGAACCCACACAGTTTGGTAAACTAGGTGATAACTATGATTTTACCAATATCCCAAGTTAGGTGGTTTCTGAAGCAATGTTGCACATTTAACTTTAATGGTGTTCCAACCATGCTCCATCTATTGTACCAATATGATATTGACCATTTAATGAGGTATGTTTCTATTTTAATTTTGGTTAAAATATTTCTAAATATCTTGTGAAATGATTATCAATATAAGGGAAGTTCTTAGGAGTGTATCAAGGGTTTAGGACTTGTAAAATATAGAAAATGGATCTTTTAGTGCATGGAGAACAATTAGGGAATGGTTAGTTATAACCATGCACCATAACTATGTTGCATGATTTAGAAGGAAGGATTGTGTTTAAAATTATGTGAGGTGTCCTGTAAAACATATAGGTTTGGTCTATATATATTAAAATTTATTCCACATGATTTCAAAAATTGTTTAGTGTCCCAAGAGACTATGTATCTTGGGTTCTCTATGGACAGAGAAGCTCTAATAGTTGGCACACATTTTGGAAAAAGGTGTGGTCAAAATTTGTACCTCATTAAAAGTGGAAATTTTATTATTTTTTTCTCCTAATCTTATATCTATCCCCTCTAATTTTTCACCTCACTTCACTCCCAGTAGCCTAAGGTGAGAACAAAAATATCCCTCCTCTCCCAAGGTTACATCTCCTTCAATTATAGGTCATTTTAAGTGTCATTTATTTCTATTTAAAGACTCAGGTAAGTATATGAGTTTTTTCCCATCAATTTTCTAGAGTATTCATAGCTCAGTTTTTCTAATTTTTATAAGTATCATGGTCTCTATTTCTATGGAGTTATTCTTTTTTGTGATTGTACCTATTTTAGCTCAAATAAAAGGCTGATGTTGGTTGAGTGCTTGTCTACAAAAATAAGGTTAGTGGTCTATAAGATATTTCCCTTGCTCTTTATGTTTCTCATGTTTATGTGGTGTGTTCCATTGTGATATCATGTTAATTATTCATACCATGATTAAGAAAATGTATTAGGAATTTAAATAATGTTTAAGAACCTTTATAGATCTCAATGGGTTCATTGATGATTATAACACCGGGCCTATGGCCACCCATGGTGTGTTCCAATCCCTTGAGAATAATAAAATGGTCCATAAATGATGGAATATAGGATTTATGTGTTTAAAACAGTTAGACTTATTACTTTCATTATCAGCATGGAATAAGGGGTTGTTTGGTTTAACTTTAGGATTAAATGTATTATGAATTAATAAATAAATAAATGGTAAATGATTAAAATGGGAAATTTTTAAATTATTAAATGGTTTTAAAGAACATTTAATGGATTTTAGATGTTAAAAAGGCTGAAATGTATGAATTTTATGATTGATTTAAAAGGTATTGAGTATATCAGACAATGAGGAATAATAATTGTTTAAATTAAAAATATTATTGTTATTTTGGTTAAAAAATTAATGATGAAGATCACTATTAAATGTGAATAATGGTATGTTTTGGTATATTATATTGAGTCTCATCATCTTTGGTTTGGGCTAGACTAATGCTCTGGGCACCACTAAAGTTACACATGTCTTGGTTACAGGACCGAGGCTCCAAGCACTAATAGTAGATATAATGTAGGTATTGGAAATAATGATCCTTAATAACTTAAATTAAATTAATTAATTAACACTCCTTTATGGATTAAATTTTTTAACCCCAATGAAATTTGGTTCAAACGTTCAATGTGGGATAAATCATGATTGGTTGGTCGGGTGTCACAATGGAATTCAAGAGCCCAAAAGTCTAAATGAAAACTATTTATTTCAAAAAAAACTACATTTATTTTCTTTTCTAGTATTCCTTATAAATTGACATAAATTATTATTAGACTATATATTACTTTATAAATCATTAGTGGTGGCCTACTAAGTCATATTCACACCCATATGAGTCCACTGTTAGAACCTGGGTAGATTTCATAATTATAGGTCTAGATAAGGGAAAAGGCCCTATATTAGATGGTTGATTTGGGACTTGGGATGGACCATGGATGAGGAGATCAGGATTGATGTGAGACCCATTTTTGTGGTTGGAACTGTGTCTTTATTTTTGGGTTTTCCTTAACACATTACACTATTATGACATGGAATGTTTACTTTATCGGTTTGTTGAAATTTACCCATTTTTTAGATTTGGTTATGTGATGTATGTTTATTTATGGATACTTTTTCTCACTATTTATAAGTATTTCTACTATTTTTTTACTTTGATAATGAGTTTATAGTCTCCCCATGTTTATAATTAGACCATCACTGCTAGTCGGAAACCTATGGCATATAAGGAGGCATGCCTGAGCTTATGTGGTGAACTAGTTTGGCTACTAGTTAGAGTGATCCAAGATGGTATGTTACAGTACCTCTCTAAAAAGTAATGTAGTTTCCTCAGGAAAACTGCATGGTTTTCCTAAACCATGAGAAAATAGTGAATTCTTTTAAGGGACACTAAAATTCCTTGAATACCAAAAAAAATATACTCAAGACTTCACCCAAAAAAATCATAACTAAAACACATTTAAAGAATATAAGAAATAAATAATAATTCACCGAGAAAGTATGAGGTATTTATAACATATAATTGCATCTTTTAACTAAATTTTATGCTTTATAGAACATACAATACATTGAAATGTATTCTTTTATATGTTTCACTTCATTTTTATCCCCTTATATTGTGATTCAATATTTCTTCCAGTGATTTCATGGCCTTTAAGGATTATTGGTTGACATAGTTACTGATTAAAAAACTCTTCAAGTCTCACTTCAATAATAATACACTTCTATTTCTTCAAGAAATATCTTAATTTAGGTTTGTAATTATAACAATCATATCTATAATTTTTTATATAATTTTCATCCTCCAATAAGAACATTTTGGAAGATTGAAGATCATTATCCTATAAAAACTATTTCCCTTTAACAGTTCAAAATTATTCTTCTTATTGGTGAGTAAGCCTATTACTTTATCAATAATTAATAGAAATAAGGCATCAATAGTTTTGAATTTAGCCTTATCAAATTCAATAATATTAGTTTAATTATTTATTCTCTTGGTTTATTTTTATAACATGAAAATATCGTAGATGGTATTATTCATTTATTTATTTGACATGAATTCCATTTAAGATTAATATAATTCTTTATCACTTCTTGATGATTCATTTCCTTCTTTATTTGAGTTGTATTCATTTTCTAGATCCTTTTAATCCATTATTTCAATTAGTGTATTCGCCCCACTACCACTTGAGTAAAACCCACTCTTCCAGTTATCACTTGATGTTTTATCTTTCTTATATAAATAAATCATCCTTTTGTAATTTAAAAATTCCTTATTGAACTCATTGATGAAAAATTACCTTTTGATATTCTTAAAATTATTCCTTAAAACATCATGAGAGGACTCATCTTTATCTTCACTTTCATATTCTTTCATATTTGGAAACTTTACTAAAATACTTCCAATTCATTCATAGAAAAAACATTTTAAATATAAAAGTGCATGAAATTTTTCTTTTACTCTTAAGAGACCTTTAGATATCAGTGATATGATATTATCAAACTTTACATCAACATCTTCATCCAAATATGAACTTAAAACTTTCTATTTGTCATATTACTCAATTTTACTTAATTTCCTTTCCTTCTATATAGATTAAAATGATAAGTCCTTATTATTTAAACTCTTCATTTATAGATTGTATTCCTTTCTCATCTCATATTCAAATAAAATCTATGAATATCATTCAAAGTATGTGTAACAATATAATAATTCTCTAGATATGAAATTTTGGTATAAAATCTATATAGAATTATATAAAGTATATTCTTGACCACCATTCAATATTTTATATTCTCACTAAATCCTCTAATGGTTCTTAGAACCTCATTTATAATTTTAAAAAATTAATTAATAGATTTACCTTAAAGATTAAACATATATTCATACTTAAATCACTAAATTATTAATTTATCCCTTATATCTTGGATATTTAACTCATGGATATTTTAAATCTTATCGTAAAGTAATTTCATATTCTAGATCACCATTTCCTTTAAAAAATTGTTTTTAAAAGTGAGGATAATATTTCATTTCTTACATGACCATTGATCTACAAATTCTTTCGAGCATCCTAAGAAAAGGAGGATTCTTGTGTAACATGTATAAAATAATCTATCACAATGTCTAAATAATACCCAAAAAATGTAATTATGGTATCATTATCTCTTTAAAAACATTATAGTTTTTCTCGTTCAATGTGGGAAATCCTTTGTTGTTCACTAAATTGATATTATAAATAATAGATTAAATCACAAAACTAACTTCATCAAACACAGTTAATAAAATATTAAGAAACTTCCTTGATTATAGAAGAGAGAGAAAAATAAAATAATAACAGAGTTTAATAAACATCATAGTAGAAAACTTGAAGATTCTCAATCTTCAATGAAATCCTATAATTATATGATACCATGTGTGATAGCCCCCATGTATATTATTGGTTCACTAAAATGGATGTGTGAATCAATGAACAATATTTTGTTTTTAATTTTATAATTTCTTATTAAATAAACCCATTTCAATTATTAGAGTAAAAAATATCACTTATAAACTTATAACACGCTAATAAAAGTAAAAAAATAATACCTGATGTAAAAGGTTCACTATTAAAAATGGGAAGTTGCATCCTTTTCATGATAAAAAAAATAAGACCATATATTACACTAGAATATCTATTGTGTATAAAATGGTAAGGATTTATCAAGAAACCTGTGTTATAAAAAAACTTATAGACATGAGAAAAAAGGATTATTCTTTGATCAATCATGCTTTTGATGCTTCATTATCTTCATTGAGGTAGGTATTATCCTTTTCCTCTAAATTATTGTCTCTTGAAAATTTATAGTGATCCTACACTTCTTTAAAATATAGAATATGTGTAAACTTCAACCTTCATAAACATAAAAGATAAATGTGATTATATCACACAAAAAAGTGTGTATTCTTATTCTTATTCTTCTACTTCCCTACTTTTTTATCCACTCTTATATTGCACACTCTCCTTCCAATATCATTACTATGAATTCATATAGGGCCTATGTTCTAACAATATTATATATCTAGAAAATATTATTCAAGTTCAAATTTGAATTTCAAATTCATATTCAAACTCAAAACATCCTTCAACTTCTCTTACATCATTTCATCATTTGGATCATTCAAGACCCCTTAGTCCCCATTGATATAGTTAAATAAATTATAGATCTAGTATGAGTATCCTAGGGTCACTAGATGAACCACGTCATAAAATATTCTCAAAATATATAAATATTCACTTTTTTAACATTTTTAACTTAAACATGGTGTTTCGTATTATATTTTAGTTCAACCACTCTAAAATTATCTTAAAATTGATTTGAAAATTATTTTTACCACGACATGTTCTTCCTTAATAGTTTTAGATTGGTATTTTCTTCTCAAACCATGACATTTTTTAAATCATTAGAATCCCCATTTTGAAGCTCAGACAATAACTATGAATCAACCAAGCCATTTCACATCCTTTAGTACAAGACTCCTTAAAATTTCATATAATTCTCAAAATATTCATTATATATTGACCATGGAATAGTAAACATCATCTTGGTCCCTAAAAAACCACTTAACATTTTCACTGATTGTTTCCCATCTAATAAATTTTATATTCTTCTAGGTTAATCTAATTCAAACCACTTTTTCTTTAGGTTAATAATATTTGATCTACCGTCATTTTTCTCTTCATTCAAATCAATCATACACGTACCACCACAAGTTTGACCATGGCATTTTTTGAGCCCTTCCATTCTATATAGGGATATTTTTTAATTAAAAACCTTCTAAAACATCCATCTCAAATATAAACTCCCTATTTTACTTTATAAAACATATAATTCACTAAATCAAGATGTATTTGGGTATTATTCCTTATAATAAGGCTAACCAAGGAACCTGTTTCCTAATAATCCATGTCATTTCACTTCCCAGAACAACACCATTCCCATTTTTGGTTTTTCTATAGGATAATGTGATCACATGCACTTGAAACGCCACTCTACAACATCAAAAATACATACATTCTCTTTTAATTACTCCAAAAACTTATAATGAACATCACCTCAATTGAAACACCATATAACACTTGAGTTTTAATATGGATTATGTTTTTAAAATAAAAGACAATATAAAAAACCATATAAACTTCATCTATTCTAAAATTCATATCTATAGACAAACTCCACAATACTAGGGAATTATTTTGGAACTTATGATCTTAGTAAACTCCACATGGGTGAAAATAATATTTCTAAGGTCACAACAACTCCAGATCTCAACTTCTTATTTAATAAAATCTTGGTCTCAATAGATGTTTGGAAGAATTTTGAATATTTCTTAGAATGAAGTATGAAAATCATAGTGTAATATTATAAACTGCATTGCATTCATGATCCATGGATGTACTATAGTTTTGGGGAATCATGTAAAATTGTTTTAGTCCCTCTTTCTTGTTTATATCATCTATATTCACCATGGGTGGAGAAGATAGATTTTATTAACTATTCAACAGTTCCATTTGAAGGGTCATTTTAATTTAATATTTCGTAATTTACACCCACTCTCAGGGTTTATTTCTTTTGTGGGACTAAAAAGTGGTATCCGAGTCTGGGGTTTGATTGAAGGATTTTTATATTTTTTAAATCCATGTAAATATTGATAAATCAAAAAATTATTTTGATCTTTAAAGAAAAAAATCACCATTTTGAAGAAATATATGTAACACCACTTATAATAACTTGGAATGGATTTTTATTTGGCTATCATATATATAATTATTATCACAATTCATAATATTTCTCTATTTGAAATATATCATATGGAATTTGATGTTGGTTCCAATGGAATGAATACATTAGGCATTATTTATTTAACCCAATATACAAAAGTGTGGTTTCACATAAATCCTCACTCACCATGTGGGAGAAATTAAAAATAATATATGATATTGGCTTAAAGGAACATGAATATAAATTATAGGTACTATGTAACTAGTATGGGGATTTGACTATGCACCCAAATTAATTCACTGAGTCTTTCTTTGAATGGGTATAAGTAATTTTGTAGAAAATTCATGGACACAGATAAACCCTTGACGATATCAATATTGTGAGTTATATTATGAGAATATTTCCACATTATTTCAATTTTAAATTATTGGTACTTGAGGAAAAGGATACAATAGAAGTTACCTTGGTTAATCATCATAGTACTCTTGTTTAATATGAAATGATTACTAAGGATGATGGACCAATAGAAAAGGATAAATATAGAGTATTATATAAAATGATAAATATTTTGGTGTAGGTTGACCATAAAGATAAGAAGGTTTATGAATTCATGCCATTCATTTCCTCAAATAATAAAAGGGGGAAAGATAATTTTAAAGGGAAGATTTTACTAACATTAATTCAATGTGTAATGTTTAGGCACCTCATAACTATATAACCTAATAAAATCCAAGATGTTGAAGAAGATGAAACACCCATTAATAAATCTCCTAAAGAGGTGAAATTCAAGAAGAGTTATTAGCATAATTTCTTCATTAAAAGAAAATCACTTTCATAGTAGTAAAAATACTGAAAATAAATTTAAGTGAAAGAGATTGATGATTGTAAAGATCTCAATAAATAATTTAGTGTGGTGGTTACAGAAAAAGAACAAACTCATGAGAAAATAAATTCTAGTAATGATAAATTTAAAGGTGTAAAATACCTAAATGTGTTTTTGAGGGTAAAATAAAATAGATATATTTTTATAGAGCTAAAATGATGAATTAAAATGGAAAGATATATGATTCAAAACTCTATAAATGGAAACAAAAAGAATACAAATATGGGTTTAAATAGAGATTGAGATTTTTAAATTTGAGATATTAGAAAACTTGAAGAAATAATTGAAAACAAGATCAAGGTAGAATAATAGACATGAATCATTTATTAATTGAAAAACATAGTGAAATATATAAATAAATGGATTAAGGGTCCTGAAAGGGGAGCTATCAAGATTAATAGAGTTCTCAATGATCAAGAAAGATCCATTAATCCTAGGAAAACAATAGGCAGTTAGATTATATTGGATATAGATATGGTAAAGGATAAACATGAAGATGAAATAAATTAGTTTAAATATTTTCTATAGTTTTCAAAGACATGTCAAAAAGGAAAATCATGTGTGGGGAATAATTTAAAAAATAATCATAATAGAGGATAAGACATAATAACCCACTCCTTAGTAAAAATTAATTTATAATATATCAAAAATAGAATTAATATAGTAATGAAGGAATAGAACAATACACCACAAATTAGGTTTTATTATTATGAAAATATTGGGAATATAAGTGGTACTTTAAGGAACAAGATAAATAAATAATGATAAGAATAATTTAAAATAATTGGTATAGTTTTGATAAAAAAATTGTTTTTGAGGTGAAGTATGGGGATAAAAAGATATTTATTACTCATAAAGGATGTAATATAATTTATAAAGTGATTCTCAAAGTGGTAGATAAAAAATCATAAGGAGTCATCAAGAAAGATAAAAAATCAATATAGGTTTTCAAAATTGTATAATAAATAGGTACCATCATATCTTAAGAATTAATATGTGTATCACCTAACATAATATGTGAAGAAAAATGTTTTATTTAGGTAGAAAATTACTAATAAATCTATATTAGTATATATTATTTTGAAATAAATTGATTAAATTGGAGTGTGGATCCTTGAAAATGGATAAACATCTAATATGATGGAAAACATAGATTTTGACACAAGCATTAAATTTAACAATGAAGGTGTTTTTTAGTTTGTAAGGATTTAATATTACTATATATGGGAAGGCTATATCTAGTAGAAAAGTTAAATAGAAGATGAATATATTGGTTTTTTATATCCCTAGTCACAACTTTATTAGTGTAATCCAATTTTGTGAATCATGGCATGTAATAAATTTGACCAAGAAAACTTGTGTTGTTAATGGAAGTCATGGTCTAATTGTGATACATGAAAAGAACACAAAGAGGAATCTATAAATTATTACTAGATGAGGAGACTTTTTTTATATCCAAGTAATATAATAATAGATTATGGTATAAATGGATTACCCTCTTGAGCTAAAAAACATTGTAATAGTAGGTAAAACATGTAGGAGTTCATGATATCCCAAAGTATACATTTGATCATACTCAATTTTACAAAAAAAATTAAAATAGAATGATCATTTAGAAGACTTAAAAACTAAAAGACAAAATTTCAATGTATTTACTATAATTGGTACACATTGAAGTTTTTAGGACAACATCACTAAGATTATTTCATATGAACAGGAGTTGCATACTATTTATTGATTATTACAGTAGTATGGTATTATTTATAGTGATTACTCACATTTAAAAATTGTTCAATTTCACTAAATTTTGTGGGGTATTAGAATAGAATATGATTGGTTTGAACATTCTTAAATTTTATGTTGATAATAGAAAATAATTTAGTAATATAAAAGTTAAGGATTATCTCAATAATACTAGGGTCATGATTTAGTAGTAAATACTTATCAAAAAAATTGTTTAGTTGAGAGGAGGAACTATATAATATAAAATCTTTCTTGATAAATTTTAATTGAAAAAAACTTACCAGAGATATTTTGAAAGGAACCATTTTTTACATCAGTCAATACTAAAAATATATCCTTGATATGTCCTTGGGAAGAAAAAAAAGTCCATATAAGATGTGTTATGAGAAGAAGTTAACATTGTTTTACTTTTTAATCTTAGAAAGTAAATGTATTATTCTTAATAAGGATAAGATCTATAATAATTTTTAATATTTGGGAAACAAAAAGATTTTTCAAGGATAATATTTATATATAAATTCATACACATGTTTCAACAGTCATCTTAAAAAAAACTGTTAAATGTCAAGATGTCAACATGGAAGATAATGAGTATATTTTTCATGAAAATGGTGAGTAAATTTTATAAGTGGGATTTGATTATATAATTATATATGGGGGATTATAAAAGTTTGTTTTTGATTATGAAGATGAAACTAACAATGAGGAGTAAGGAACAAGTTTATGAGCAAAAATTAAGTCAAAGGGAAGGGACTAAATTGATGATAAGAAGATTTTTTATGACCTGAAATTTCTTATAAAAAAAAGGATAATGATAACACTATAAGAAACATAATTATTATCAGAAGTGGTGACTAAGTGTTTTGAATACGTTTCTAAGGATGGGTGATAGATCAAAAGTATTACTAAATAGATTTACCAAAAATTAAAAATTAGACTTGGAAGATTATTTTGAGGCTATAGGATAAGAATTTTATAAGAAGAAAATATTAAAGCCTCCCCCATAATAATGTACCACCTATGGTTAAAACCCTATAATCACATAATTTTGGGGTATTTTTGAATGAAACCATAGCACAAGGGAGTCATTTATGGTGTAGATCAAGCACAATGCAACCAGGGAGCAGTCCAAGGAATAAGAGGTTAGGATTTCATAGCCCTATGGTATAAGAAAAATATACCACAGTGTGATGAAAAGTGTAGGGATACTGAGACTTTGGGGATGTATTTAAGGTATTTTTTACTCTTGGTATTTGTTTCATTCAAGGGTTCCCTCTCAACCCAGTTAAAAATGAGTTTATTTTATTTAACAAAATGGGCTTGACCCCAGGCCTATTTTTAATAAATAAAAAAAATAAGAAATATAGAAAGGTGATTTGAAACATTTCATGGCTTGTCTATGATATCTACTCCAAAATTAAATGGATTCTTCAGGATGGGATGTTTTTTTCATTTTATAGGTTGGAAACAACATGATTATCAATGACTATAACTTTAATTAAAATTATATTCAAGGTTTTCTAAATGGATGTGAAACCCATATTACTTAATACAGTTCTAAAAGATGAAGTTTATATCAAGAAATATAAGGATTTTATTATTCATCAAGATGATTAAAAATTATTTCCATTGAATAAGTCTCTTAATGGGATTAAATATTCATTAATAGGATGGTAATATTGTCTTGATAAATATTGATGAAATTTTAGTTTCCAAACCAGAAGAGTTGATCATAATCTATATGTCAAAAAGAAGAATGTTTAATGGATTAAAATGATTATATATTTTAAATGGATAATGTTTAGAGGATAAAATGAGGCATAATTCAAGTAGTTTTCAAAAAAATTTAGGATAAATTTTGAAATATCAATGATTTGTGAGTATATACTTTTTCTTTGTTTACAAATGATATAAGTAATAGATGAAGCATTTATTTCTCAATCCAAAAACATACCAATAAAATTTTAAAAATATTTATAATAGATGATTCCAAGTATATGAAAATATTGGTTTCTAAACAAATAAAATTTTCAAGGTATGAAAATGGAAAACAGTTCATTTTGATGGAGTATAATAAAATAACTCGGAGTCTATTAAACTTTACTACTATAAGACCCAATATTATTATTACTAATTTTGGAGATGAGAGGTGAAAAAATTGCTGTAAATAAGTAAAAATGATATTATTTAAATGATAATATGGTATATCAAATGCATGATGTAATTTAGAATATTTTATGATGAAATATTACATTATTATTTATTTATATATACAAATACATACTTGGATAGTTCAGTGAATAATAGGAAGCCAACATTAGGAGATGTATTTTATCTTTTAGATTTGTTTATTTCTTGGCTAAGTATGAGTTGTGATTTTATCTCATTGAGTAATGTGTATGATGAATATATAATGGATACTCAAGATTTCACATAAATTATATGGATGAACAAAAAACTTGATGATATTTTATTTAAAGTGAATTATTCTATTACAGGAAAGTGTGATAACTCGAAAGCTCTTAATCGTAGAAAACAATACTAGCTATCGTTCATGGTAAATGAATATCAAGATAAAATATAATTTTATCAGGGGTAAGTATAAGAAAATGTGATGATATTTTATTATTTATTGATACAAATTCAAGTTTTGGACATCATTACAAATTCACTATCCAATGAATAGTTTTAGAAGAATCATTTTTCATGTATAGTTCAGCCTCATCCTCAAAAAAAATTGAATAATAGACCCTCGCTCCTATAATGTGTTTTCAAATAATTGTTTTATGTTTAATTATTTCTCTCAAAAAGTATTATTTTAATCAATTGGTTCGTGATAGGGTATGTTATCCCTCATTGTTTGATTAGGTTAGTTACAATTTCTCTTTTGTGAACCTTCAAGGATGTTCTCTTTTGGGTTCATCGAAAAACGGGGAGATAAAGGCTGTGGTTTTCTTGTATGAGGAGATATATAATAATATTTCATGAAAAGTGTAGATATTATCAAGGAATTATGATAAATTATTCCCTGTTATTTATTGAAAAATTGAGACCCATATTATATTGAAAAATTGGGAGAATATTCTTAAGAAGGTATATAGGAGAGTGCATGAATGCCTAATCAGGGGGAGTTTGAAGTTGTATTGTAATTTTAAAGAAACGAGGAGTTATAATTAGATTTATTTTAATGATATTATAGTGTTAATTAATGTCTATAAAATTTATGAAATAACATGTGAAGTATAAGGAACTTTTGAAATGATTTTGAAAAATGGTTCCAAATCATGAGACCAAAAAAATCATGAGTGAACATTTCATATAAATATTTTTTCTTATATTGATCATAACCCATGTGAAATTGGAGTGTATTATTATTTAATAATTGAATAAAATATATGAATATGTAGGTTATATATTGGATATAGTGTTTGAATATGAATCTTTTGGTTGAATAAGTGTTTCCAAAAAACATAAAGGGTGATATTGTTAGAAAAAATACTCTTGTGTATTTCTAGGTTGTGTTTATTGATAAAGAATTTATTAAATCCTATAAAAGGCTCATGAAATTTTTTTGGATTGATTTCACATAGTTTAGAGATTTTTAGAGGATATTTGTAGATCCTATGTTTCAAAGGATCAAAATCATGCCACAACGGTATAGACTGCATTGTGAAGAGTGATCTCGGATCGTAAGGAGTAACCCATGATTATTTGATACATATCTATTGAATGAATTTTATGGATTTCACTATGAAGTAACTGTGTTATGATTAAATTTATCCATAATATTAAATTCATATATTTTGATAAAGATATCACAATGACAAATCCTCATTTTCATCATGAAGGTGTACTTTTCACCACAATAAGGGACCTTGTGAGATTTTTTTTTTTTGATTCTCTATGTTGAAGAAATTATACCATGGAGACTCCATTACATCATGACATGGTAGATGTGGTAACATTTTAAAAATGTAATCACATCATAAATAATGGAGATTGAATAGGGTGAAATTTTTATTTTCAAGTCATGATGGCATTATATCGTGACTATGTTCATCATGTCATGATTAAACTAGGTTTTTAGTTTTCCCTGATTTAAGTTTTCAATCTTTCAATGCATAAAAAATTAAATGGGGATTAATAAAATTTATTTTTAAGAGAAATAATTGATTGAATTTATCATTAAATATAACCACAAATAAATAATTTTTTAATGAGTAATTTTGATATTATGTCATAAACTAACCTACGCAACCACTGATCTAGGTTCCCAAGTATGCATATGACATGGCCCAAGGGGAATTATGAATCCCCATGAGATAGAAACTGATTCCTAGGAAAACATTCATTCAACTGGGAATGGTTTTTTCAAATGAAACAATAATTATAGATAACTTACACATGGAATTTTGGCATGACCACTCTCTATGTCAGATGATCACATATACAAATTAAGCAGTTTAAATAATAATCAAAACTGAAATACATTGTGGAACAAGTGAAAACACCTAAGAGGGGTGGTGAATCAATTGTTTTCTATTTATTTACCAAAATAAAATCATTTATAAGTATTATAATACATTGTAATTTTTAACTCTATTATCTATTAGTATAATAGTGGATTCACTTAGTGTTTACTAATCACCTATACCACATGAAATTTAGGAAATAAAGTAAAGGATAGTGTAACGCCCCGACCCCAGCTACCCAGAGTCGGTGCATTATTACATAACATTGGCATGATCACAAGAAAGATCAAATCTCGAAAGACCGATTGGTTTAGTAGCCTTGGAAACACTAGATATATTCATAAGTTTTACATTACATCATAAAATGAAAAACTACTACAACAACATATTGTCTCCACAGTCCACACTATAATCCCCTCATAATATCCCTCCAGGTCATTCATAACTTACTTCTTCACTTCCTGGGAAAAATAAAACATAGAAAAGGGGTGAGCTCAAATGCCCAGTAAGGATAACAATATAGCGGAAACTTTCATAAATAATAATAAACATTTAGGGCAATGTATAAATAAAACAAAATCCTTTTAAATATGAACTTTCAACATGGTATGGAATAAATAAAATGAAATAATGCCATTTACTTATTCATATGGATATTCTACTAATCGAATAATCACATGCAAAAATCAATAACCACTTTCATAATGTTGGAATGCATAATGCTAAACTTTAATTACTTTTCAAGGCCTCGTCCCAAGACCTTGGGGCTAACTGTAACCGGAACCCAACCCGGAGTGCCTCTAATAACTGGACACCAACCCGGAGTGCCTCTAATAACCGGACACCAACCCGGAGTGCCTCTAATAACCGGACACCAACCCGGAGTGCCTCTAATAACCGGACACCAACCCGGAGGGCTTACTTTTACCAGTCCCTAACCTGGAGGGCTTAATTTTACCAGTCCCCAACCTGGAGGGCTTACTTTAACCAGTCCCCAACCTGGAACATACTTGTCCAACACATTCATATGAAGTAAAGATTGAAATATAACATAAACATTCTTATTGGAACTAGCATACGAAATGTCAATACTTTCACCATAAACTATGAATGGTATAAAAATAGCACATCCACAGTCAAACATATCACAAAACCTTCAAAACAATATAGAAGTTTTGTATCATAATAAATCAACTTCAAATAATCTTAAAACCCATCAAAGGATGTTGACATAGATGAAATCAAAATTCTTTTTAAAGAAATATCTCCTTTTATTTTGAAATCATTTAAGATCCATATAAAATCAAACATTTTCTTTGAAAATAATCTTATAAGCTTTTAAGGGAAGCTTTGACGATTTTATAACGGCGGAAAATAACCGCACCCGCCGTATAAGTTAAAAAAAAACATTCTTATCTTAATTCTGTCGAAAAGGTTAAAAAGCACCTTGTTTGGAAAACGACGGAAAGATTCCCTTATAAACCTCTTATAAAAAGTCAAACAAGGGTATAAATGACTTTAACCCATATTCTTTTAAATATTAAAAATGTTTTAAAATACATTTTGAAGAAACATGGATGTGGATGATAACGAGATCCCAGTAGATTATTACGTATAAACAACCTCGGATAATGAAGAGATTGTGAAATAACCCTTACCAGTTTGGTAACTTATGAAACATACAACCCATGAAAGAGGTATCATACAATGAATATGTAAGTACACATAAATTAGAGTGTATTACACAAAGAATATAATTATGGGCAGTACATACACCACACAAAAGGTAATGGTGGAAATATGGCATGAATCTCACGGGAATAAGGAGTGAGATGAAAACCCCTTACCACGTTAATCAACTGAGTCGTATGGCCAAAAGTTAATAACCACCAAATTATTTACAGAATAACATGAATATGATAATATATATTAAATGCCAGTACACAATACACCACTTTCAATAATTTAGTGGCGAATAATGGAAATCTCACGGAATTGAATGTGAGATAAGAAAATCCCTTACCTTGTACTTTTCCTTGGTTGGGGTAGGTTAACCTCCTCTTCTTCGGGTTCTTCCTTTTGATTTGATCAAAAGGGATCCTTAGGTTGGCTTTCTGATCAAACTAAGGCCTCTAGGTTGTAGTGAGGGATGTTGGGAGAGTATTTGGGCAGAGTTTGGACGAACCAAAAGGCTTTAGAGGTGTGAAGAAATGAGAAAGAGGAGTGCCCTTTTATAAGAGGGGTGAGGGGCACCTTTGGAAAAGCTAGAAATATTAATTTATAATAAATTCATATTCGGTTTCTAATGGCTACAAAGTTGATTATTTAAATTTTAAGGTGGGGATAGGTCGAAAAAAACTCAACCAATAGAAGTTAGACAGGTTTGGGTACTTATATTAACCTTATCTTTAAGTATTAACTCTAAGTTAATTAGTTTCACTTTTACAATGTCTCCTTGTAGTTTTATATAATATGGTTAATAAACTTACTATATACATCCAAGAGACCCCCAAGTGGTCCATTAATGATTACCCTATCATGATATAAGTCTCTTGGACAAATCTTAGATTTTTAGGAATTTAATATCAATTAATAATATAATATTTGTTTTAAGAACTCTTTTATGTCAATTTTGACACTATTCAATAGTTGATTTTTTTGAAACTCATAACAGATTGATTACTTCGAAAAAAGTAAATCCAATCAATCCTAATATATCATATTATCCTATAAAATTAGTTTAATTCATTAAAAGTTTCATATTATATTTATTTTGGTATTTATAATATCAATTATTTTAATTTTTCACTATTATAGTAATTACTGCATCATCATTGTGTCATAAATAAAATAAATTATTTAATGTCTAAAAATTATAAATAAAATATCATTATGTAGGAAATCTTTTTAGCTTTCTAATGAATATTTATAATCTAAAATTTAACTTATATAACCCTATGTAACAATTGTTTTTCTAAAAGATATATGCTTGTGTCATTTTTGTATTCATTTTGACTTAATTAAAATAAAGTGTCATTATCACTTACAAGTGGATCCATGGGGTCCCAAAATAGACCCAAAGATTCCCATGGTCGACCATGTATCAACCAATAGGGTTAAGACACGTTTTAGGGTAATTTAGTATTATTATAATATTATTTTTTAACCCTTATTTACCGGATTTACCCTTAACCATGGTAAATAAAATATTTACCGCAGTAATTATTCAAAATGTTTAAAAATAAAAGTTACCTATTTACACAATTTGAACATCCTGATTACAAATATGGAATCCATTTTCCAAAATTCAAAACACAGAAGTGGCAGAAATTAATTTAAAATTAATTCCCGCTGTCAAAACAAAAAGCGTGTTTTTAAGAGATAATAACTATCAAAAGATTGACACTTGTTTATGTTCGGTTTAATTGTAAAATTTTGTCTAATGACCAACATTATATTAAATTTTAAAAATATATTCTAAATATACTTTAAAACCACTCAAATTCATAATTTATCACTATTAATTATTTTGATTAAAAAAGTTGTTTTTAATTAAAATTTAGTAATTTTCACTATTCATCAAAATATGAAAGTTATCCGAAAAGTACCAAAATTTCACCTTAGGCTAAATTAGATATTCCGAATCCAAAAATGAAGTCCATTTCAAAATATAAAATATATATTATTTCAAAATTTAGGTATTACTATTCATAACGGCCAGTTTCATTGGTTGTGGTGTGTGTTAAAACTCGAAGTTGCGTACAACACACGCTACTGTTTTATTCAAAGGAAAGCGTACCGTGGAAGCTTGGGAAGTTTCATTTTAAATTTTTTGATGTCTCCATTTAGTCAAAAAGTTTAAAATATTGTATTTAAAAAGGTTTCACTAAAAGTTGATAAAAGTGCAATACTGAAAATGAATCTGTTCTTGCATTATGACTAAGAAACTCATAATATGGATTCTAAAATTATAAAGTTTAAAATTTAGTTAATACTATTCATGACCTCTTTTAATGGCTTTTTTTTTGGTAAGTCATGGTGCAATTGAACTCGGTGTTGCGTGTAGTGCAAGTTATTGAATTATTTTGAAGAAATAACACACTATGAAATCTTGGGGTGTTACATTCTCCCCTCCTTCAATAAATTGCGTCCTCGCAATTTGAAATTGTTCTTCGAAAATAAAAGGTTGAAAATAGAAAATATATTTGTGGGAAAACCCACATCGGAAATTGGGTTACTAAAATTTAGTCTTAATATGAGGAAAAGAGAAATTAAAGGGTCACCACCAAATTATGATCTCGATTAGGAGAACATTGGTGGCAATTAGAGACATATAATTGGAGGAAAAACGTAAATATTTATAGGTAGTGATTGAGGTCATCAATCACAAACAAGTATAAAATTGAGGTCCTTAAACTCATCAATCCATGATGATTTGAAGTACCATCGGTTCAACAAAATATATGGTATTGGGACAACACATTTTTGACATTTCAAAATATCTTAGTTGAAATCCCACATCGAAAAATGAATTAATGAGGCCTCTATTTAAAATAAAGAGTGGAAAGTATGAAGATTACCGAAAATAACACATACTAGGGTTTCATGTAGGAAAATATGGATATGGAAGAGAAATCTAACCATCAATTATCTGATGGAGAGTGGTAGAGAACATGGCTATGAAAAGGCCAACAATCCCAAAGCCATAAATTTGTGATGATTTAAGGTACCATTTAGGAAAACATTTTTGTTCTAAGTTTCTATTATTAATGTTGAGGAATTTATTTATGAGATTGGATAAGATAATAAGGAGATATACTTACTTTATAATTAGAATTTTACCCATTAATAAATTTCTACCACAAACTCATCTTTCATTCTAAAAGATAATAGAACGTAAATTTTTTTTTCTATTTATACTATTCGTACAGGGTTCCAAAATAAATGAATTATAATTCATCTACCAGATCTTTTAAAAAACTACATTATTTAATTCAGGACATCTCGTGGGACAGTGGTAGGTGATACACCCTTGTCGCCCTTCGGTTGCGGGTTCAAGTCTCGCAGCCTTGCCGGACGCGACGGGTTGCCGCCCGACCTCCGGGTTGTCCTTTTATGGCAATCCAAAATAATCCAAACTAGAACTATCCAAAATACTTCTATCCAAACTCACAGTCCAACATTTATAAGTAAGGTAAACATAATGTAGAACCTTTTTACCCCGTAATAGCATATGAATACCTTCATCATGTATTCTTTTAAAACACTGAAACATCCTAAATTACCATAATACTTATTGGTTACATTCATGCTCCCTTATTCCATATAGAATGCTGGATATACTTCATCAATCCAAAAATGTTTTAAACCCCAATAATGATGGAATATACAAATCATTAATCAGCTTCAAGGTAGTCAAGAATATCCAATATAATTTATCCAAATCAATCATGTATTATTCTAAAATCACTACCTCGGTATCAGAACCATATTATGGTTTATCTTTCTCTCAACCATATATTTTCTAAAAATTTATCCTGCTATTGAGTCACATTTCTTTTTTCCACACAATCTCAAGTCCTTAATGAAATAGTACTGCAGTACAATCCTTATATACTCCATAATTATTATAACAAGTACATTGTTGATACAACACTCAATTGACATAATCAACATAAGAACTCTAATCATTCCTCTTCATCTGTGGTAGTATCATAACATGATTATTATCCAATAACATCATCTGCGGCATAGTCTGATGACTGGGACATAGGTTCGTGTAGTGTCCAAACTCCTTGCAAATGAAGCATTGTACATTTGAAACCATTTTCTTACCCTTGCAGTCACGTACTTTGTGACCTTTTCCTCCACACTTATAACAAACTCTCATTCCTTTCAGGCAAGTTCTAGGGTGTTTCTTTCCACAGTTACCACATATGGGAAAATTCTTCTTTTCCCTCTTCCCTTTATCCATCTTTCTCTCTTCCATCCTTTTCTTCTCTTGCTTCCCTTCAAAGACATAGGACTCAGTAAACTCTTTACTTATCTTATCAACACATGATATTATTTCTTCATATGATGATAATACATGCGAGACTATTTCTCTTGTAAATTCTGGCTTAAGACCATAAAATATATGATCCTTCTTTCTCTTTGTATCATGTGCATTGCTGGAGTTCTCATTCCTTCTACTAGGCGCCATTTCTAAACATTGGCATACACTAGATTAGTTTATGAATAACAATACCTAATCCCAAACTTTTAAAACACATAACATAAATTAAATATTTTATGGATATAATCCATAATCATAAAAATGTCTCCTTTGAGGAAGTATATACTCATAAACCCTTCATAATGATTTGTAAAGAAAATGAGAGTTATCCTAAGCATATCCCCCGGGAGTGTCGTAACCAAGAGTGCAGCAAGGCCCGTTGTCGTGCACCAGTTCCCATTCGAGTCTAGCTCAAAGCGGTGTTTTCGGGTTTTACCCCTAGGTACATCTGTGCCAGAGCCGCCTCTACCTGCTCGTATCCAGACAGGGATGTATTGCTCGGAAAACTCACAAAATCTCTACAATACCAAAATTCTAGGAAGTTCTTCTACACTAATCCTCAAAGCTCATCTTAGGTCTACGTGCTCTAATCAGAGTTTATCTAAATCTAGCTTCCAAGGTTTGTACTAAACTTCCTTTGATACCAACTGTAACGCCCCGACCCCAGCTACCCAGAGTCGGTGTATTATTACATAACATTGGCATGATCACAAGAAAGATCAAATCTCGAAAGACCGATTGGTTTAGTAGCCTTGGAAACACTAGATATATTCATAAGTTTTACATTACATCATAAAATGAAAAACTACTACAACAACATATTGTCTCCACAGTCCACACTATAATCCCCTCATAATATCCCTGCAGGTCATTCATAACTTACTTCTTCACTTACTGGGAAAAATAAAACATAGAAAAGGGGTGAGCTCAAATGCCCAGTAAGGATAACAATATAGCGGAAACTTTCATAAATAAGAATAAACATTTAGGGCAATGTATAACTAAAACAAAATCCTTTTAAATATGAACTTTCAACATGGTATGGCATAAATAAAATGAAATAATTCCATTTACTTATTCATATGGATATTCTACTAATCGAATAATCACATGCAAAAATCAATAACCACTTTCATAATGTTGGAATGCATAATGCTAAACTTTAATTACTTTTCAAGGCCTCGTCCCAAGACCTTGGGGCTAACTGTAACCGGAACCCAACCCGGAGTGCCTCTAATAATCGGACACCAACCCGGAGTGCCTCTAATAACCGGACACCAACCCGGAGTGCCTCTAATAACCGGACACCAACCCGGAGTGCCTCTAATAACCGGACACCAACCCGGAGGGCTTACTTTTACCAGTCCCTAACCTGGAGGGCTTACTTTTACCAGTCCCCAACCTGGAGGGCTTACTTTAACCAGTCCCCAACCTGGAACATACTTGTCCAACACATTCATATGAAGTAAAGATTGAAATATAACATAAACATTCTTATTGGAACTAGCATACGAAATGTCAATACTTTCACCATAAACTATGAATGGTATAAAAATAGCACATCCACAGTCAAACATATCACAAAACCTTCAAAACAATATAGAAGTTTTGTATCATAATAAATCAACTTCAAATAATCTTAAAACCCATCAAAGGATTTTGACATAGATGAAATCAAAATTCTTTTTAAAGAAATATCTCCTTTTATTTTGAAATCATTTAAGATCCATATAAAATCAAACATTTTCTTTGAAAATAATCTTATAAGCTTTTAAGGGAAGCTTTGACGATTTTATAACGGCGGAAAATAACCGTACCCGCCGTATAAGTTAAAAAAAACATTCTTATCTTAATTCTGTCGAAAAGGTTAAAAAGCACCTTGTTTGGAAAACGACGGAAAGATTCCCTTATAAACCTCTTATAAAAAGTCAAACAAGGGTATAAATGACTTTAACCCATATTCTTTTAAATATTAAAAATGTTTTAAAATACATTTTGAAGAAACATGGATGTGGATGATAACGAGATCCCAGTATATTATTACGTATAAACAACCTCGGATAATGAAGAGATTGTGAAATAACCCTTACCAGTTTGGTAACTTATGAAACATACAACCCATGAAAGAGGTATCATACAATGAATATGTAATTACACATAAATTAGAGTTTATTACACAAAGAATATAATTATGGGCAGTACATACACCACACAAAAGGTAATGGTGGCAATATGGCATGAATCTCACGGGAATAAGGAGTGAGATGAAAACCCCTTACCACGTTAATCAACTGAGTCGTATGGCCAAAAGTTAATAACCACCAAATTATTTACAGAATAACATGAATATGATAATATATATTAAATGCCAGTACACAATACACCACTTTCAATAATTTAGTGGCGAATAATGGAAATCTCACGGAATTGAATGTGAGATAAGAAAATCCCTTACCTTGTACTTTTCCTTGGTTGGGGTAGGTTAACCTCCTCTTCTTCGGGTTCTTCCTTTTGATTTGATCAAAAGGGATCCTTAGGTTGGCTTTATGATCAAACTAAGGCCTCTAGGTTGTAGTGAGGGATGTTGGGAGAGTATTTGGGCAGAGTTTGGACGAACCAAAAGGCTTTAGAGGTGTGAAGAAATGAGAAGGAGGAGTGCCCTTTTATAATAGGGGTGAGGGGCACCTTTGGAAAAGCTAGAAATATTAATTTATAATAAATTCATATTCGGTTTCTAATGGCTCCAAAGTTGATTATTTAAATGTTAAGGTGGGGATAGGTCGAAAACAACTCAACCAATAGAAGTTAGACAGGTTTGGGTACTTATATTAACCTTATCTTTAAGTATTAACTCTAAGTTAATTAGTTTCACTTTTACAATGTCTCCTTGTAGTTTTATATAATATGGTTAATAAACTTACTATATACATCCAAGCGACCCCCAAGTGGTCCATTAATGATTAACCTATCATGATATAAGTCTCTTGGCCGAACCTTAGATTTTTAGGAATTTAATATCAATTAATAATATAATATTTGTTTTAAGAACTCTTTTATGTCAATTTTGACACTATTCAATAGTTGATTTTTTTGAAACTCATAACAGATTGATTACTTAGAAAAAAGTCAATAAAAGCAATCCTAATATATCATATTATCCTATAAAATTAGTTTAATTCATTAAAAGTTTCATATTATATTTATTTTGGTATTTATAATATCAATTATTTTAATTTTTCACTATTATAGTAATTACTGCATCATCATTGTGTCATAAATAAAATAAATTATTTAATGTCTAAAAATTATAAATAAAATATCATTATGTATTAAATCTTTTTAGCTTTCTAATGAATATTTATAATCTAAAATCCAACTTATATAACCCTATGTAACAATTGTTTTGCTAAAAGATATATGCTTGTGTCATTTTTGTATTCATTTTGACTTAATTAAAATAAAGTGTCATTATCACTTACAAGTGGATCCATGGGGTCCCAAAATAGAGCCAAAGATTCCCATGGTCGACCATGTATCAACCAATAGGGTTAAGACACGTTTTAGGGTAATTTAGTATTATTATAATATTATTTTTTAACCCTTATTTACCGGATTTACCCTTAACCATGGTAAATAAAATATTTACCGCAGTAATTATTCAAAATGTCTAAAAATAAAAAGTTACCTATTTACACAATTTAAACATCCTGATTACAAATATGGAATCCATTTTCCTAAATTCAAAACACAGAAGTGGCAGAAATTAATTTAAAACTAATTCCCGCTGTCAAAACAAAAAGCGTGTTTTTAAGAGATA
The DNA here is from genome assembly GCA_963277665.1 of Viscum album. Classification (NCBI taxonomy): domain Eukaryota; kingdom Viridiplantae; phylum Streptophyta; class Magnoliopsida; order Santalales; family Viscaceae; genus Viscum; species Viscum album. The sequence goes on from OY728157.1 coordinate 694,446,237, forward strand.
ATAACTATCAAAAGATTGACACTTGTTTATGTTCGGTTTAATTGTAAAATTTTGTCTAATGACCAACATTATATTAAATTTTAAAAATATATTCTAAATATACTTTAAAACCACTCAAATTCATAATTTATCACTATTAATTATTTTGATTAAAAAAGTTGTTTTTAATTAAAATTTAGTAATTTTCACTATTCATCAAAATATGAAAGTTATCCAAAAAGTACCAAAATTTCACCTTAGGCTAAATTAGATATTCCGAATCCAAAAATGAAGTCCATTTAAAAATATAAAATATATATTATTTCAAAATTTAGGTATTACTATTCATAACGGCCAGTTTCATTGGTTGTGGTGTGTGTTAAAACTCGAAGTTGCGTACAACACACGCTACTGTTTTATTCAAAGGAAAGCGTACCGTGGAAGCTTGGGAAGTTTCATTTTAAATTTTTTGATGTCTCCATTTAGTCAAAAAGTTTAAAATATTGTATTTAAAAAGGTTTCACTAAAAGTTGATAAAAGTGCAATACTGAAAATGAATCTGTTCTTGCATTATGACTAAGAAACTCATAATATGGATTCTAAAATTATAAAGTTTAAGATTTAGTTAATACTATTCATGACCTCTTTTAATGGCTTTTTTTTGGTAAGTCATGGTGCAATTGAACTCGGTGTTGCGTGTAGTGCAAGTTATTGAATTATTTTGAAGAAATAACACACTATGAAATCTTGGGGTGTTACAGATAGCATGTTGTATTTTAATATGGTTTGTCTATGATTTATTCAACCTACTACTTTACGTGATTGTTTATTTTTCCAAATTATGGATTATCTGCTATAATCAATCTCATATTACAATGGGATAGGTGCATCTAACACCTACACATAGTCTCTTTGTGAAAACTATTTCTAGTATCTCACTAAACTTAACCAAGCCATATTCTCACTAGAATAGAATCTTATCAACAAGATTTCCTTGTATACCCAGAGTCACATTGGTTCCATATCTTCCCACTATGTATATACAAGTGATTTTATTTAGATATTTCTAAATTAGATCTCCAATTAGATCAATATTCCAATACATCAATATGATTCAATATTCTTCTTCCAAACAGTAGAGTATTTTAATTCTAGAAGGTATTTAAGATAAAAACATGTAAATTTTTTCCTATTTATAGATCATATCCTCAATATATGAAAGGATTGACACAAAAATATGAATAGCAACAATACAGTTTGATTTCCTCTACTATTCTTCTCAAATTATGAAAAGATATATATATTAGGGTCTTATTTTCTTCTTGGTATTTGATATCCAGATGATTAATATTATTTTAAAAAGGATCATCATCATCTTATTTCTCGTTAGTTCTAAGTTATTATCTATCATCTCAAGCTCTCGGTAAACACAAACACCACCTCTATATCTCCTTACATTTTTATATGTAAGATGCTAGCATTAATTTTTCTATATTTTGAATATATAAAATCTGATTGAATCTATATGGTGTTATCCTCATCATTTCTCAAAGTATTATATGTGGGAGTTCTTATATGATCAGGTTATTCTTTTTTCCCTCATGGTTGTCTCTTATAAAATGAAAAGAGTTCCCTTTCCTTATTCGCCCTTCCTAATTTCTCTCATACAACAGATATTATTTATGTTTCTTCCACTAAGAATCAAGTATATTATACATTTTTTCATTTTCTCATAGAAATGTAAAAAAAAAAATTAACCTTGGATTTATTAAAAATATATAGAATTTTAAAATTGTGACTTGGTTTAGCTTTCATTTTGGTGTGAAAGATTATGAAAGTCTAATACTTCCCAAATCACTTGAATATTTTTATCATGCTCCATTTCACTCATAATGTCATTTTCTAGATTGAATCAAAACTATTTTTTACTTTAAAATATTTAATAATAGCTTGAGCATCATAAAAGTTTTTCTTATTATTCTAAAATCTATTTATTTCAATTTTATTTAAATTCAAAAAATCCTTCGTTATTTGATCTTATTCTCCACACCCAGAATATCATATAATCTAAATTATTTTCCTTGAATCACACACCCCTTTAGGGGTTTTTGATTTTATAACATTTATGAACAACATCTTCATCATCCCAAATATTTTTCTCCTCTGGAAATTAAATTCAGAAACGTCATAAATCAATCTATAGAAGTATTATATTTTTTACCAAGTTTTGACACATAATTAGTGGTCCAATGACAAATACACATGTAATGTGAATCATAAATAAATCCCAATAACTTGTATTCAAAATAAAATTCTATTATATGGCTCGTACACAAGTCTCCATGACTCATATGCAATCTCATTTTACTCTCAATTGAATCGTATGAAAGTCAAAATGACTTGTACATAGACTCTCAGTCACTCATATATAGTTCAGTTTCTCATACACTCACTTATACACTGTAACATCCCAAGATTCTATGGTACTTTTCCCTTTGAATAATGCAATAGCTTGCATTGTACACAACTTCGAGATTCTAACACACCGCTACCAATCAAAGTAGCCGTTATGAATAGTAATACCCAATTTTTGAAATTTTATAAATTTTATCTCTAAAAACAGACTTCATTTTTGGATTCTTAATATCGAAATTATCCTAGGGTAAAATTTTGGTACATTTTGGAGAACTTTTATATTTTGATGAATAGTGAAAATTACTAAATTTTAATTAAAAACAACTTTTTTAATCAAAATAATTAATAGAGATAAATTATGAATTTGAGTTGTTTTAAAGTATATTTAGAATATATTTTTACCATTTAATACAATTTTGTTCATTGGACATAATTTCACATTTAAACTGGACATAAACAAGTGTCAATCTTTTGATAGTTATGATCTCTTAAAGACACGCTTTTTTGTTTTAACAACGGGAATTAATTTTAAATTAATTTCTACCACTTCTGTGTTTTGAATTTAGAAAAATTGATTCCATATTTGGAATCAGGAGTTCCAAATTGTTTAAATAGGTAACTTTTATTTTTAGGCATTTTAAATAATTACTTCGGTAAATATTTTATTTACCATGGTTAAGGGTAAATCCAGTAAATAAGGGTAAAAAAATAATATTATAATAATATTAATTTACCCTAAAATGTGTCCTAACCCTATTGGTTGATACATGTCCGACCATGGGCATCTTTGGGTCTATTTTTGGACCCCATGGAGCCACTTGCAGGTGATAAGGACACTTTATATTAATTAAGTTAAAGTAAATACAAACATGACAAAAGCATATATCTTTTAGAAAAAAAATTTTTACATAGGGTTATATACGTTATATTTTCGACTATAAATATTAATTATAAATATAAAAGTATTTTATACATAATGGTATTTTATTTATAATTTTTAGGCATTGAATAATTAAATTTATTTATGACACAATAATGATGCAGTATTTTCCTTATTAATGAAAGAATCAAACAATTTGTATTATAAATGTTAAAATAAATATAATTTGAAAGTTTTTATGACATCCATTAATTTTATTGGTTAATATGACATGTTAGTATTGATTAAATTAATTTTTTTCGAATTAATAAAGTTTTTATGACTTTAACAAAAATCAATTATTAAATAGTGTCAAAATTGACATAAATGAGTTTTTAAAACAAATATTATATTATTAATTGATATTATATTCCTAAAAATCTAATATTCGGCCAAAGAAATTATATAATGATATTTTTATCATTAATGGACCACTTGGGGGGTCTCTTGGATGTATATAGTAAGTTTATTAACTATATAATATAAAAATACAAAGTGACATGGTAAATGTCAAACTAATTAACTAAGAGTTAAAACTAAAAGATAAGGTTAATATAATGACCCAAACCTGTCTAAAATATATTGGTTGAAAGTATTTCTACCCATACCCACCTTATACTTTGAATAATACACTTTTGAGCCATTATAAACCGAATAAGAATTTATTATAAATTATTACTTTAAGTTTTTCTTAAAGAGCCCCTACTCCCACTTATAAAAGGACGCCACTTATAACCAATTATTCATACCTTAAAAGCCTTTTGGTTCAGCCAACCTCTGCCCAAATACCCTCTCAATTATCCTCCCTTAATCATATATGACTTCCTTTAGTCATAAATCCAACCTAAGGATCCCTTTTTATCAAATCAAAAGGAAGAACCCGAAGAAGAGGAAACGTTTTCACCACCCTCTTTCAAGTTCCATTATTCTTCAAATTATTATTTCTTTGTTATTTACATTATAAAATAATAACTCCAGTATCTTATATATACTGTGATTTTATTATAAATATTGTACAACCATATTCAGTACTATCCATCCTTTGAATGACATGTCACCATACGTGCGTACGTACGGCTTACCGTCTCCACGTCGTGGTGTAATTGTTATTCAAAATATTATTATTTGGATGGGTATGATAATGATGTGTAATTGATGTAAATAATAAATATAACTTGATAATGATTCTTTGTATACGATATACCATCCAATTATATATTATTTTAATATCAAAAGAATGATATTGTCGCTCATGCGTACGTACGGACTACCGTCTCCACGAACGCGATGAAATTCATTCCCCATCGTATCCATGCAAGTATAATTATCATTTGATGATTAAAAATAATGTTTAAGGACTTTATTTCATTCTGTATATGAATAAGATACAACCTATCCATAACAAACACAACTTATGTAACAAAACATATAAAATAAAACGAGTAAGTTAACACCCAAAATGACGATAATACTAAGACATTATTAACAAAGCAATGTTAAAAGATCATATATGATATATTAATGCATATGATTCTTGTATAATTTAATAACAATTATTTAACTATTATACAGGAGTTTAACCTACCCTCAACCAAGGAAAATTACAAGGTAATGGTTTATTTCACAATCTCTTCATTATCCGAGGTTGTTTATACGTAATTATCTACTGGGACCTCTTTATCATCCACATCCATGTTTATTAAAAAAAAAATCAAAACATTATTACTATTTTACATAATATGGTTTAAATTCATTTATAACCTTGTTTTACTTTTTATAAAAAAATTATAATGGAATCTTTCCATCATTTTCCAAACAAGGTCCTTTTTAACCTTTTCGACAGAATTAAGGTAAGAATGTTTTTTTAACTTATACGGTGGGTGCAGCTATTTTCCACCATTATAAAATCTTAGAAGCTTCCTTTACAATTTTATAAGAATATTTTGAAAGTAAATGTTTTATTTTATAATTATGTGACCTTTAAATGATTTTAAAATGAATATTTTAAGAATTTTTGAAAGGTACTATTTATCAAGATCATAATTTTAAATGTTTTAAAGATTTATCTTTCTAAATATTTTTCATTAATGTACATGTTTTAAAAATGATTTTAAGGATTTATTTATATGGAAATGAATGTTTTGAAATGATATTTATTTTCAAAAGTTTCAAAGTGTTATGGGAAACTTTGATTCAAAAATCTATTTTAAATTACTTTATTTATAAATGTGTGACTTTTAAATGATTTCAAAAAAGATATATTTCAATCAAAAAGTTTTGATTTCATCTATGTCAACATCCTTTGATGGATTTTAAGCTTATTTGAAGTTGATTTAGTATGATACAAAACTTCCATATTATATTGAAGGTTTTGTC